>OX451738.1:350635052-352071245 GCA_948472305.1 Vicia faba
ATATATATATATATATATATATATATATATATATATATATGTATATAATAGAATTTTTTTTTAAAATAAGGGAATTGATAATAATTTGAACAGATGCAGTGCATGGTTTTTCTATCACACCTACTTTTATGCTTCAATCAAATGGTAGTTAGTGTCAGGGTATATTGAACAAAGTTTGTCTAAAGAAGCCAGAAATAGAAAATAGTAATGCAATTTGGCATTGGGAGATTCATATAATTTACCCCAATTATAGATCTGCCACATTGATTTACTTCACCAATGTTGTCGTCCATAATGGTTGAAATGTAACTAACACGTTCATTATACATGCATGTTATATACTTCTTCCAATTTTGGATCATGCAGTATGTTTATTAATATGTGCACAGAGACTATATTATAGTTAATTACAATAGCTTATAAAAGAATTTTATTACAACAACTAATTTCCACCTTGAATGTAGGTAATTTAGCTGTTAGTTTTATGTTGACCACTTATTTAACAAATATTACTATTAAATCTAAGTTAGTCAATATAGTCTTTTCTTGTTGTGAAAATTTGATAGAATAATTTAGATTAAATATTTTTTTTCCGCACCTTATCAATATCTCCGCATTCATTTTGCTCTCCTAACTCTAAAAGGACCAATTTCATTTTTTATTTCTTCAAACATTGTCATATATATCATTTTCGACTATTTTTCACTAACATGTCTATTTTGACTTGTACGACATCCCATTTGGCAATATTGTTATCACCTTCTCCATTTTCTCTGAATTTCTTCTAATTTATTCTCACATATGAACCCTAAATCAAATTAGAGCATAAATCACCATAGAGATTATCTCCATAGCTTAAATCTGTAAAACTGTTTATTAAATCGAAGAAAACAATGAGTTATGAGCGTCGTTCAACCATAGCAAATGAGAAGAGTTCTAGAAATTATGATTAGACGGTGTACTTGAAGGTACAAGAAACACAGGAAAGGGGAATTTGAATTGGGTTTCTAGTTTTGAAACTTTTTCTACCCAACACAATCAAAGATGAAACAAGAACAAAAATAAATAAACACAATTATTTTTATCCTAGTTCACTGATAACGAAGTTAATCCAGTTCACCAGCCAAGGTGATTTTTCCTTTCTCCACAAGAACTTAATCCACTATAACCAAACTGATTACAATTCACAAAGACTACCAGTCAATATCTTCTTGAGAAATTCTGACTATACACTAGTCTCTCAAGAAACAATCCACTCAAAAGTTGAGATACAAAAGTTGTGTTTACAAAATGCTTCTAAGAAAGCAAATTACACAAGTTGAAATACTAAGATAAACACAAAAGCGTTTTTAGCAAGTATATGAACAAAAGTTCCTTGCTTTACAACTCTTTGCACAAAGATGAAATGTTTACTTTTGAGAGTTCACGTGAAAAGTTCTTAGGGAAAATGTTGTTTTCCATTCTTCCAAATCTTCTTTATATAGCCAAAGAAAGATGCGTTGAAGGGTAGAATGCGAATTCCAAATTCTAGTTGTATTCTTGCATAACAATCAATGGGAGTGGTAGACAACATCGTACTGTTGGATTTTTAGGTGTCACATGCAAGTATACATGTACGTTTAATTGCAGCAAGTGATAAAGATAAGATTGTCGAACCCACAAGGAGTGATATGATTACTTAGGTTGATTTTGAAGTTGACTATCTTTGAGTTTTAAGCATGAGCAGAGAGAAATAATATTTGGTGTGTTATGTTCAATGTTTCACTTAAAAACAAATCTTACAATAGTGCAAGATAATAGTGGAAATATGTCAATAGTGAATGAGTTGAGCTATGATCCATTAATATTGTAGAAGTAAATATGAGTATTGATGTGTAGTGTCGTGACTGGTGATGTTAGAGTGATCTTGTGGTGTATTTTTACAACATCCAAACATGCATAGAAGGGCAAAGGAACAAATCTACAAGTCACACTTATAACCCTAACATATGTCTGTTTGTATTATGAAATCCTCAATAGTTGAAGCTTCTTATCTCTAAGTGAGCTAGGTGGGTGAATATCTCTATCCTACTCGTTCAACTATTTTTATTAAGAAATCCACCTGTTGTTGGATTTCTGACAACAATAAGCTACTATCTATTCCTATGTTGATCATTCAAAGAAATAAACTTAAAACAAGTTAACATCAAATAAACAGGAATATATAAACTCAGATCAATAATTCCTTCTTTCTCTTGGTCTTGTTGTTTCTATTGAGACGAAGAATCTTGAACAAGTTTATGAACAGTTGAAGCTTGTTGTTATTGTTGTTGAGTCATTGTGAAGAACACGAACAAAAGAGTCTTAGATTATAGAGAAAGCTTAGGGCTTGAAAGAGATAAAGTGTGGGATAATATTTGCGAAAGTGTGTGAAGTGAGGGTGAGTGGGTTTAAATAAAAATTATGCAATGATTAAAAATATTGAACACTGCAAATAATCCGACAAGAGAAAAGTGAATAGATTTTACCTAATACCAATAACAATTACTTCTCCCAATGCGTCATATCAGATGTTTAGGGTGTTTCAAGAAAAGACAAATGTATTAATTTGAACCACAAAACTTTCGCTTGCTTGACAACTATTAATGAAGCAAACTCTTCAGAGTCCAGAAGACATAAAGATTTCCACAAGGAAAGATTCTAACCTAGGACGCTTCTGATACATGAGATCTTCTCACTTCTGAAGAGTTACATCTCAAAAACACACACCATCTCAGAATCTCATTATAACGTTCTCAGAAATAACCATGATGAGATTTCAATCTTTTTCATTATGGACAAAGTACCATTTTAAGTTTTTCAGAATGAAAACAAATCTATCTCCGACAAGGGGTTTTATAAAGATATCAGGCCATTGATGATTTGTATTAATAAATTTTAAGTTTGAAATTCCCTTCTAAACATAGTCTCGTATAAAATGATGTTTAATCTCAATATATTTTGCTCTAGAATGTAAAATGGGATTCTTAGATAAACATATAGCATAAGTATTATCATATAAAATAGGCACGTTACTCTCATATATATGAAAATCTTCTAGCTGACTTTTCATCCAGGAGATCTGAGTGATGCAATTGATAATGCAATTGTTGATTGCCTCTTGCTAGACCATGAGATCAAGTTGTCTCCCAGAAATTGACCTCTTTCAGAAGTGCTTTTCCTCTCTAGTCTATCTCCAGCAAAATTAGCATCACAATAACCTACTAACTTGTATTCACTTAAGTTTCTATAACACAAACCAAGGTTAGTAATACCATTCAAATACCTAAAAATCCTCTTAATAGTTGTTAAGTGTGATTCTCTAGGATTTTATTGGAAGTGAGCACATAAATAGATGAATAAAATGTCAGGTCTAGAAGTAGTTAAATATAATAGATAACTTATCATATCTTTGTACAACTTCTGATCTACTTTATTTCTTGCCTCATCCTTCTCCAAATTACACGTAGGGTGCATTTGAGTCTTGGCTGTCTTGCATTCTAACATGTCAAACTTCCTCAAAAGTTCTTTGGTGTACTTTCTCTAATGGAAATAAGTCCCTTCTAGAATTTGGTTGATCTGGATTCTCAGAAAGAACTTGAGTTCTCCTATCAGACTCATCTCAAACTCGGCCTGCATAGACTTAAGAAACTTCTTGCACAAGGTAGCATTAGCAGAACCAAATATAATATCATCAACATATATTTGAACTACTAGAATATCATTTTTGAATATCTTACAAAACAAAGTTGTATCCACATTTCCTCTGGTAAAATCATTTTATAAAAGAAAATTGCTTATTCTTTCATACCATGCTCTAGAAGCTTGTTTCAGACCATACAATGATTTCTTAAGTTTAAAAATAAAATCTGGATTTTTATGACTTCCTAACATTTTTCTATGGAGTTCTAGGGCGGGGAGAAATCATGGGAAATTCCATTTAAAAAATATTTTTAAAAAGCTTATTATCATAACCGGCGAAAACTAACGAGTCGCCACCACTACTTTTTATCCTAATGACGGGTGAATAATGGAATAACCCTATGTGTACAAAGAATCTAAGCTCGTGCTTCGTTTTAGTCAAAGGGAAGGTGTTAGGCACCCTTCATCTATCTTGTCCTCAAAGATGTCCCAAACATAGGTTTAAGGGTAAGATAGAGTTTCAGAGATAATTTGCAAAAAATGTTTTAATGTTTTACTTTGGGGGAAAGGGTTTTAGTCTTTTAATTAGAGGACTTGCCTTGATTTTTAAGCCACATGCCAACGTATCTTCTTATGAAGAATCAGAGTCTCATTTCGTAGTCCGTAGTGTTTGGTTAGTTTTTTTTATAGTTTGTGAAAATATTTAAAATTAATCCTTGAACCAAGTATAGGTTGAAAATAGTGAAATTATAGTCGCAGTTCGCAGTTAATATAAAAAAGATTCACAATCCTTTTTTGAAAAAATAAATAGAATTTGAAACTAAGTTAGTAGAAAAAAGTCAGTATTTGATGGGTTAGCTATTTTGAATTAACTTGATTTAAGTTTGAGATTAGTTTGTTTTAATTTAAAAAAGGTTGTGTTAGATTTATATGAAAAATAAAAAGGAATAAATACAAAAGAATATAAAATGGTTAAAAATGTTAAACCTAAATCCTAAATAAACTAACGTGGCTACTGTGAAGTTTTACAACTAAAAGCTAATGTTAAACCTTATAACTAATAGTCAATTCCTACTATCTAATAATAATAATAATAATAATAATAATAATAATAATAATAATAATAATAATAATAATAATAATAATAATAATAAAAAATAATAATAAATAATAATAATAATAGTAATGGTAATTATAAATAATGGAAAAACCTACTTCTCAAAATGAGGGAGGGGGCGGACCCCTTATTGTTTATCACTAAAATATTATGTTGTTAATTTTCTAAGTAAAACAAGTATCCAACCAAATATTGTCATGCGGTAGTGAGAAATTGAAAAAGATAACGATACCACCACTTATTAACATAGAATAGAATATAGCAAATATTGAATAAAATTACCTCTTTCCCTTTCGTAGATCTCAGGTTCTTCTATATAGAATTTTTTTTTTCTCTTATTTGTCTGCTTCTTCGTTGCCTTTGTTCTCATTCTTTAAACCCAAAATAAAACAATATATTGCATAAAGTAAAAAGAAGAAAGCACCACAAGGGGAAAACATCGGTGCGTTAGAGTTTTCTTGGTGAAAATTGAATTGTGGATGATTGTTCGCTATTGTCTTATAGAGACAACAATAAAATTGTTGATTCGTAGATAATTGTTCATCTGAAAGTAATTATTGATTCTCTAAAGGGTTGTTGATAGAAAAATTTTAGGTGTTCTGTTCCAAATCCTAAATTTAACCAAAAGAGTTGCGTAGAAAGAATGTTTGTGAGGGAGAGATAGAAAATTGTTGATGAGAAATATGAAGTGAAGAGAGCTCTATTTATAGGAAAACTTTAGATAAAAAATTAAATGTGATTCACCTATTTTTGGCAAGATTCATACTGATTGAGGCTTGATTGAAACTTGGAGAATAAGATTATGAACCTAGACACTTTTGTGACTTTTTTCAATATTGTGATTGATGAAGATTTGATTCTGACAGATTTTATTTATTTTCTTAATTTTAACTATTAAGTGCACAAGATCAAAGATTTAAAAAAAAAAAAAAAAAAATTCATTTATAAAAGAAAATTCTAATTAAATAAGAAGAAAAAAAGACCTTTTCTAACCATTTATGTTTTCTTTTCATGAATTGACTAATTGAAATAAACCTAAATCTAAATGAATATTATCATAATCTAAATTAAAATTATTTGTACTTAAAAAAATTTAAATAAAAAATGAAAAATAGTGTTAAAATAATCTAAAAATTAAAATAATTATAATAATAATGAGATAAAAAATTAGTAACAATAATAATAAATTCTTAATATATTAATAATAAAACTAAAATAAAAATCTAATGTTCTAAAAATTAAAATTAAAACCAAATCAAATATTGAAGATGAAAGTAGAAACTAAATCAAATATTAAAATCAAATATTAAAAATGAAAATAGAAACTAAATCAAATATTAAAATCAAATATTGAAAATAAAAATAGAAACTAAATCAAATATCAAAAAATTAAATCTAAGATTTAAAATAAAATATTTAAAATTATAATAAAATAAAATCAAAATTTATTGTGCGAAAAATTACATAGAATAATCTTTGATTTGTTTCTTAAAATAATGATTCATTTCTTTTTTTTTTGTCTAAAAGCTGCACAAAAATCATTATTTAAATGAAATAATAAAATTTTAAAAATGCATAATAATAAAAATAAAAAATTAATTTAAAATAAAAGAAAAATGCAATTTTAATTATTTTGTGATTTGAAAATAATGCAAAAAAAGTTAGCAGTAAAGAAAAAACAAATAAAAGAGAAAAAATGCACTAAAGTGACAAAGATGAGATTTTAGCTCAGGTTCTCCCATACTTATACTCTTTTCCCTCACTTCATTACCCGCTAGGTCATTGTACTTATTCAAAATAAAAATGCCGCTTAGAAATTATGAAGGGTGAGAAATATTTGTTATTTAAGAAATACAAATAATCTAAAGTACACTATGATATATATATATATATATATATATATATATATATATATATATATATATTATATATATATATATATATATATATATATATATATATATATATATATATATATATATATATATATATATATATATATATATATATATATATATATATATATATATATATATATATATATATATATATATATACATATATATATATATATATATATATGTTTTATAATGTTTTTTAAAATGTTAAAATGTTAGTATAAATAAATCAAAAGTTTTATAAAACTCAAGTTTGAAATAATTTGATGGTTAGAAATGAGCGGACTAATTTGGGGTATGACGCTTATTTTCAATCTCACCACCATGATCACTTCTGACTTTAATAAATCCATCTCATTTTGCACTTGTGAGTAGAAGTTAGAGAACACAAAATGTGACTCATCGTTGTGTCTGAGAAACTTAACCCATGTCCATCTGTTGTAGTCATCGATGACTAAAACATAATTTTTATCATTGATAGAAGCAATTTTCACGGGACTAAATATATCAATGTGTAAGACTTCCAAAGGCCTATAGGTAGACACACCATTCTTTGGTTTGAAAGAAGTTTTAGAAAACTTGCCTTTCTGACATGCTTCACAAAGAGCATCTGAAGAAAACTTCAATTTAGGAAGACCTCTGACTAAATCAAGCTTATTTAGTTGAGAAACCTTTCTCATGCTAAAATGGTCCAATCGTTTATGCCATACTCCTTGATCTTTGTTAATAGGCATGATACACTTAACATTTTGTTCTTTAAGATTAGTGTTAATACCATGGTTTTGTGATTGGCAAAATTTTGGAAAAATATGGTTTGACTTAGCAGGTTTGCTGCTATGTGTTTTTCAGCCAGATGTCGAAGACAATGTCATGACATATTGATCTGGTACAGTAGGCACTGCTGTTTGAAATATTTTTGACATATTTAAATTGATTCTATGAGATTCCTTTTGGTTTTATCCCACTGATTTTTCGCGGGTCAAGGATATTAAAATTTGGAACAATTAATTCATCTTCAGATATACACATGTTGCTATAATTTGTTGATTGAAACAATTTAGGAAACCTTGTGTTTTAGTTCCAAGATTCAAGGATATTTTCCTGCCCAGATTGGTACAGCCCTCAGCATGGACAACAAGAAATATTTGGACGCAGATGCAAGGCCTAAGGATGGCTGAGGAGTATTTAAAGAAACTACCTAGACCTAATATCAAAAAGAACTTTGAAAAATAAGTAGAATCCATATTTTCTCAGTCTTAGGGTCTAAGTGTTCTTCAGGGGAGTTTCTTCTTTCTTTGTACATCCTCATGCATCTTTTGATGCATTTGAGTTGACTAACTGTTACTTATTTATCAAGTTATTGTTCTTCTCGAAACTTTTAAGAAAGAATTGAGTATTGTTCCTAGAGAAGCTTTTAGGAAAACTAAGTATTTGTAATTTGGAAGTGTGTTCTTCCTTTTGGTTTCTTGAGACATTCCCTGGGACTAGGATTATTTGACATCACTATGGTGATTGGAAGTGATAGGGGTTCTCATATCTAGGAGGTGCCTAGGTAGAAGTTGCACCGACTATAGATTAAGTGAGGGGTATAAACTGGGATTGTTTAGCTCTAAATTGATACTACCGATAATGAATTTCCTTTCTGGCTTGGTAGCCTCCAGAGTAGGTGAGTTTCATCGAACTTGATTAACAAATATCTATGTTCTTTTACCTTTTTCACTTTATAACTCAACATAGTTTTAATTTTGGTAAAAGTTTATGTTTTGTTATAACGTCTGTTGTAACATTGTGCTTGTGTGTTGAGACATTAGTCTTGACATTTATATTATGTGTGATAGAATTTCAATTGGCATCAGAGTAGGCACCCTGTTCTGTCTATTGGGTGAGCTCCAGGGAAAATCATTTCTAGTACTATGGACTACAAAGGTGAACGGTTCGATAAAAACACCCATGTAGGATGATGGAGTTTATGCTTTTTAGAAAGTTAGGATGATAGAATTTTTAAAAACCATGGACAGGAAATCTTGGAAGGTTATGATGAAAGGATAGAGTCATCCTGTCATGAAAGACAAAGATGGGAATGAGTTTTTGGAAGTTAAAGGAGGATTGGCCCAAAGAGGAAAACAAGCTAGCTTCTGCAAACTCCAAAGTCTTGGATGCTCTACTTGATGGAGTAGACAAGGATGATCTCGAGAAGATAGATATCTACAATACTACTAAAGATGTGTAGGATATTCTCAGGACAAACTATGAAGGTGATGAATCCTCTGTGAAAGAGTCTGCAGATTCTATTACTGCCTTAACAGGAAGGTGCAATTCTATTATAGAAGCAAGTTCTTATGTTGAACTATTGGCGTCCTACAAATATCTGTAAAAAAAGGTTAAGGATGTATGTTAGACAGGAGTAACGCAAAAAATGATGATAGAAAACTTCAGACTGAAAAGGAAGAATACCTAGCTAACATTTCTAAACTACAGGGAGAGGTAACCTTGTTAACATCAAAACTTAATAATTTAATAAAAAATTTCAGGATGTTAAACAATGAGTCTGATGTGTTAGATGAAATCCTTCAAGAAGTAGAAGAAGGAAAAAGACGCACTGACATAGGGTTTGAATACCAATTCTTGAAAAAAAAAAGAAAGGAGCTCCTGAGACAAAATTTGTCCCAACTAAAATAAAGGATAAATTCAAAATGTCTGATCAAATGTCACAACATCAGACTAGACAACATGAGGCTCAAACAAAAGTCAAAATTCAACCATTGGTATGTCATTCCTGTGGAAGATATGGTCACACAGAGCAATCTTGCAATATGATTCAGGGATATCACAAACATCCAACTCTACCTAGCACAATTGCATTTGTATCCAGAAGTAGGAAGGAATGGAAAGTGAAAGAAGTTGTCAAGAGTCTCATTACTCATACTTCTCTTAAAGTCTCGTCTAGTGAAGACTGGTATTTTGACAGTGGATGATCTAGGTATATGATAGGTGTGTAGAACCTATTGGTAGATATTAAACCTCATACAACTATCTAAGTCACATTTGGAGATGGTGCCAAGGGAGTGATTAAAGGTATTGAAGACTATCTTGTGAAGGATCTCCTAAACTTGGTAAGTTCTGTTTGTAAAAGGTTTGATTACCAACGTTATCAGCATCAGACATATGTGTGATCAAGGTCTCAGGGATCACTTCACAGAGTATGAATGTGTGGTCACTGACAAGGAGAATAAAGTACCAATGAAAGGAGATAGGTCTAAGGATAATTTCTATTTTTGAACACCTAAAGGAGTTAGTTGCACTTCCACATGTATGTTATCCAAAGAAGATGAGGTCAATCTGTGACATCAAAAACTGGGTCATTTGCATCTGAGAGGTATGGAGAAGATTGTATCCAGGGAAGCAATCAGAGGCATCCCCAATCTCAAAATTGAAAAACGATAAGTTTGTGAAGATTGTCAAATTGGGAAACAAACCAAGATGTCACACCCAAAGCTTCAACATTTGACCACTTCAAAACCGTTGGAACTCCTTCATATGGATTTGATGGGACCTATGCAGGTATAAAGTCTTGGAGAAAATAGGTATTCTTATGTTGTTGTTGATGATTTTTCTAGATCCACTTGGATAAATTTTAACAAAGAAAAATCAGAAGTCTTTGACATCTTCAAGCAACTGTGTCAAAAACTTCAAAGAGAAAAGGGAAGAAACATTGTTAGGATTAAAAGTGATGATGGTAGGGAATTTGAGAACATCAAGTTTGCTGATTTTTGTGCCTCTGAAGGTATTAATCATGAATTCTCATCACCTATCACTCCTCAACAGAATGGGATCATGGAAAGAAAAAATAGAACCTTGCAAGAATCAACAAGATATTTGCTTTATGCTAAAAAATTGCCATATCATTTCTGGGCAGAAGCCATAAATACTGTGTGCTATATTCATAATAGAGTCACTTTAAGAACTGGTACCTCAAATAATCTATATGACTTGTGGAAAGGGAGGAAGCCTACAGTCAAATACTTTCACGTGTTTGGCAATAAATGCTATATTTTGGCTGATCGTGAGCAACGCAGAATGATGAATCCTAAGAGGGATGAAGGGATATTTTTGGGATACTCTACAAACAGTATAGCCTATAGAGTGTTCAACACAAGAAATCAGGTTATTATGGAATTTATGAATGTTGTTACTGATGATTTAACCATAGAAAGTGTGCACGATGCTGAAAACAATGTTGGAACATCATTCTAGATGAATGATGAGTTAGAAGACGTGGAGGAAGACTGCGCCAATACCGGGGATATTAATACTGAACTAGGTTATAATCAAGTAAATAAGGGTCTATCAATCAGAATACAGAAATATCACCCTAAAGACTCATTATAGGAAATCCTAATCAAGGGGTCACTACTAGATCAAGGGAAGTGGTTTCTAACTATTTCTTTGTCTCCAAGATTGACCCAAGAATGTGAAGGAAGTATTAACTGATGAATTAGGGATCAATGCCATGCAAGAAGAACTGAATCAATTCAAGAGGAATGAAGTTTTGGATTTGGTTCCTAGGCCTGATGGGACAAATGTCATTGGAACAAGGGGTATACAAGAACAAATCTGATGAAAGTGGACTTGTCACCAGGAATAAGGCAAGACTTGTAGCACATGGCTACACTTAGATTGAAGTGCTGGATTTTGATGAAACCTTTTCTCCAGTAGCTAGGCTTGAATTAATCATACTACCATTAGGAGTAGCTTACTTATTGAAGTTTAAACTATTTCAAACGGTTGTAAAAAATTCCTTTTTAAATAGGTACTTACATGAAGAGGTTTAGGTTGAACAACCCAAGGGGTTTGTTGACCCTACATATCCAAATCATGTGTTCTAAATGAAGAAGGCTCTTTATGAACTAAAGCAAGCTCCTAGAGCTTGGTATGAAAGGTTGACATAGTTTCTGGTCAATAATGAATACAAAAAAGGAGGAATAGACAAGACCTTGTTTGTTAGGGAGAAGGATGGAAAACTAATGATAGCTCAAATATAGGTTAATGACATAGTGTTTAGAGGAATGTCAGATCAGATGGTCCAACATTTTGTCAAACAAATGCAATCAAAATTTGAGATGAGCCTGGTTAGTGAATTAACATCTTTTCTTGGACTTCAAGTCAAACAGATGGATGATTCTATCTTTATCTCTCAGAATAAGTATGCCAAGAACATAGTCAAGAAGTTTGGAATGGAAAATGCTAGTCACAAAAAGACATCTGCTCCTACACATTTGAAACTACCAAAATATGAAAAGGGTGTTGTTGTTGATCAAAGCTTATACAAAAGCATGATTGGTAGCTTGCTGTACCTTTTAGCTAGCAGACCTGATATCACCTTTGTTGTTGGGGTTTGTGCCATATATCAAGCTGAGCCAAAAACTAGTCACATCAATCAAGTGAAGAGGATTCTTAAGTAAATCAATGGTACTAGTGAATATGGCCTGTTATACTCTCATGGATCAAATTCCATGCTAGTAGGGTATTGAGATATATATTAGTTAGGAAGTGCTGATGATAGAAAAAGCATTTTGGGTGGTGGTTTCTTCTTAGGAACTAACATGATTTCTTGGTTTAGTAAAAAAAAAAAATTGTGTCTCTTTGTCTATAGCTGAAGCTGAGTATGTTGCAGTTGGAAGTAGTTGCTCACAACTGATGTAGATAAAACAAATGCTGAAGGAGTATAATTTCAGTCAAGATGTCATGTCATTATACTACGACAATCTTAGTGTTATCAATATTTCTAAAAATCCTATTCAGCATAACACAGCTAAGTATATTGACATTTGTCATCATTTTATTAGAGATCTTGTTGAAGATAAAGTGATTACTCTGGAGCATATAGCCACTGAAAAACAACTAGTTGATATTTTCACCAAAGCTTTGGGTTCAAATCAGTTTGAAAAGCTTAGGGGTGACCTTGGTGTCTGCATTTTTGAGGAGCCTTAGGTTCTAAAACATGTGTGTGTCCACATAGTTTTGTTTGCTTCCATCTTTGGTTGTGTGTTTCCTTTTGTTGTACATGTTTTTATGTTTGTTTCCACTTGTTCTCTTATTTGTGCTTACATTGTTTGTGTATCATTTGAGTGCAATATGTGATCTTGGAATCTGTACATTTACCCTATTCTCTTTTTGTCAAGATTTTGGCTAAAAAGGGGGAGTAAAGTGTTGTGTTGTTTGTGGTTTCCTATGAAAATATTTAGGGGGAGCATGGTAGTCATGCTTTCTTTGTGCTTCCGCTGCTGCTACTAATGTATCTAGTTTATGCATGATAAAGATGTCTTCGCAGATGTTCCAACATCCTGTCTGGTGTGTAGTGAAAATCACTTAGATTTCTCTTTTGGTGTGGGTTTCTCCTTGAGGGGGAGAACCTATTATGTGTGAAAGGGGAAGTGATAAATTATTTGTTTGTGTATCTAATGTAACTTTGATATATATCTTTATGATGTAGCTTGTTTGTTTATGGTCTTATTCCTGTCTCCTGGATCTTTTGTGCTAAGAGTGTTTTAGAATTTTTTTTCCAAATAGGGAGATTGTTAATATCATGGTTTTAAGATTGGCTAAATTTTGGAAAAACATAGTTTGACATAACAGGTTTGTTGTTATGTGTTTTTCAACCAAATGTCTAAGACAATGTCATGACATCTTGGCCTAGTACAGTAGGCGCTGCTGTTTGGAATATTCTTGACAGATTTAAATTCATTTTGGATTTATCTCACTAATTTTTTACAGTTCAAGGATATTAAAATCAGGAACAAATAATTTATCTCCAACTGTACATAGGTTGCTATAATTTGTTGATTAAGATAAGTTAGGAAAACTTGTGTTTTTGTTTCAAGATTCAAGGAGATTTTCCTTCATAGATTGGTTCAGCCCTCAACATGGACAACAAGGAATATTTGGGCGCAAATGCAAGGCCGAAGGATGAATGAGGATTATTTAAAGAAACTATAGAGACCTAATATAAAAAAGAATAGTATTTTCTTTTCTTAGTCTTAGGGCCTGAGGGTTCTTCAAGGGAGTTTATGTTTTCTTTGTATGCCCTCATGCATATCTTGATGCATTTGAGTTGACTGATTATTACTTGTTTATCAAGTTATTGTTCTCCTTGAAGCTTTTAAGCAAAACTTGTTGTGTATTGTTCTTAGTGAAGCTTTTAAGAAAACTAAGTATTTGTTATTTGGAAGTGTCTTCTTCCTTTTTGGTTTCTTGAGACATTCCTTGGGACTAGGATTCTTTGATATCACTGCAATGATTTAAAGTGAGAGGGGTTCTCATATCAAGGAGGTGCCTAGGTAGAAGTTGCACTGGGTAGGGATTAAGTGAGGGGTGTATATTGGGATTGTTTTGCTCCTAGTTAATACTACTGATATTGGATTTCCTGACTTGGTAGCCTCCAAAATAGGTGAGTTGCACCAATCTGGGTTAAAAACTCTCTATGTTCTTTTACCTTTTTCACTTTATAATTCCGTATAGTTTTAATTTTGGTAAAAGTTTATGCTCTGTCAGTAGATGTCATAACATCTATCGTGACATTGTACTTGTGTGTTGAGGCATCAATCTTGACATTTATATTGTTTGTGCCATAATTTCAATAAGAAAGTCTAATCTTACAGATGTTGTTATTCCTATTGCCATTAAAAAGAATGGAGCCATTCTTTTGACTAACAACTTTATAGGAATTTTGCTTCAAGATAATATTTTAACCATTGTCACTTAATTAACTTATGGATAATAGATTATGTATTAATCTATCAATATGTAAAACATTAGTTATAGAAGAGTGATTACCATTTCCTACTGTTCTGGAGCCTATAGACTCCCCTTTCTGATCACCTCCGAAACTCACGAAGCCACTAGTCTTAAGTTACAGGCTTTGGAATATATTCCTTCTTCCCGTCATATGTTACAAGCACCCAGAGTCTAGGTACCATGACTGGATTCTTGACTTGGCTACTAAGAAGATCTGTAACATAGATTATCTTATCCTTAAGTACCCATATTCTTTTGGGTCTTTTCTATTTAGTACTCCCAAAGTTCTTAACAAACTAGGGTATCTGAGCAGAATAAATCATATATATATATATATATATATATATATATATATATATATATATATATATATATATATATATATATATATATATATATATATATATGAATAGTGAAAACGAAGAGGTGTAGCTTTTGCTTTTTCCTTAGGTTTTGAAATATGTTTGTCTTTAGGTACAAAAACGACATGCACAAAGTGAGACTTAAGAGTATTTGGTTTTTCATCTTTTTCTGAAGTGGATTCTTCATCAGAATCATAACCAATTCCTCTTGATCCATTTCTGCTAACACCATATATCATTGAAGGCATTATGCTTCTATCTAGGCTTCCAGCAAGGAATTTTCGGAAATATTTGTCATACTTCTTTATGACATCATCAGAACTCACAAAAGCTTCTGAAAGAATTTCTTCCTACAATTTTAAACTCTTGCTTTTAAGGGAACAATTATCATTCTTAACAATAAAAGTTTCTTCATTTAAAATGGAGAATTCTTTCTTAAGCATGTTGTGTGCTTGAGATTCAGATACATGGACTTATTTTAAATCCTTGTATTTGTTATGAAGTGAAACAACCGGATGAACTGTCAACTGATAATGAAATCAATCAAGTCTCCATCAGACGTTTTTTATCCCACAAGAAGGGAAAGGTAAACATCGAGTAAACCTGAGAAGGGAGAAATAACGGTCAAACGACCAAGAGATCGAGTAAGGTAGTCTATTATGCGAGGAGAAGGTATTAGCACCCCACACACCCGTAGTACTCTACGGTATCCACTCATGTTATTCCAATCTAATGGGTGTGTTCAAAGTCTATGTCTAAAGTTTAAAGTAAAAATAAAGAGGGCATGCATGCAAAAGAAAATAGAAAATGATGTAGGGAAAATAAAGTTGTGCTCGTTTGGGCCCTACCCCAATGCATACGTATCCCTTTTAAGGAATCAGAGAAACCACAGTTTGGCATACTTGTTTTTATGGGTTTGTGTTTTTTATTTGAACAATGTTAGACTCAATCATTCCACCACGGCTCGACCTTTGGAGACTTACGACCTGTAGTGGAAAGGAACTAACATGCTCTTAGAAGAGAAAAGCCGATTGGCAAAAAGAAAGGAATTGGTTGGTGTTTTTTACTTTAAAAAGAGATTTTAAAGTTTTAGATATTTTATGCATTTTCTGAGAAAAAAAAGAAGGTTTTTGTTTTAGATGCAAAGGATGCAAAAGAAAAGAAAACACTTAAGGGAGACTATCTAAATCTAATCTCTAATGTTATCATACAATGATTGATCCTAAAGTTGAGTTTTGAAGGGAAATCTCTACCCTATGTTGACATGCATGGATAAAAATCCTAATGTATATCTCAAATCATCATCTATAGATCAATCAAAAAGTTCTAAAGGAGCATATCAAGGGTCTATCACCTAAAGCTATGTCTATCTCGAATCATCATCTATAGATGAATCGAGAGCTCCTAAGGGAACATGCCGAGAGTAAATCATCTTAAAACATGCACACAAAGATGGTATCAAGTAAGCAAGTCAATAGGCTCAAGAGGACCAGCTCAAGTGAGCACACAAAATGTGTCTTGAGTAGCGCACGCTAACCCAAGTCAAATGCCTAATCAAGATATTGAGGATCAAGGTAGGAAAGCCAATCAACAATCAAAAGGCTAAAGAGAGCACACCTAGAGAAATCCTATCTAGGCTAACATGCCAAAGAAAGTGTAACAAAACTATCTATTGTACCCCAAAATTTTCCCTCCCATTTTTCTTCAATACATTCTCATGAGGTCCTCATTTGCTCAAGTTGGCTCAAGAATTGATCAGACAAATTCTCCTCCTAAGCAATGGGTCCACAACTAGGGTCTTATGTTTTTCAAAGAAGTTTGGTTTGCAAAGGTATCAAGTGGTTTCCGTGGTTCTCCATAGGTATTCAACAATGTTCATTCCAATTTTCAAGTCTTTCATCACAAGTTTTCCCGAGTCAATAACTCAGATGATTGAGAATCAACTGTACTGGGTAAAAAGTCAACTATGGTCAACATATAGGAAAAGTTCAAGATTTTTGGTCAACATCAACATTTTGAAGTTATATTCATCGTTTGATCAAAGGTTGATCATGATTCTTCAAGGAAAGCCCTCAAATCATCAAAGGTCAAAAGTTGGCAAATTAGGATTTCCTTAGTAGAAGTCAACTGAACTTTGACCAAGCATAACTTTCACATGCTTCATCCACTTTTCCCCAACAAAAGCTCATTTTGAAGAAAATTCAATTCTCTACAACTTTTTAACTGCGTTCTCAAGTCCAAAAAGTGCTTCATTTGAGAGATATGAGCGCATACATTATAGGTCATTTCAAAAGTAAACAAAAAGATACTTTTTATCAAAGCAACTTACATCAAGATAAAGTCTCCAAATGCAAAAATGATCAACAGAGAAATTGAATAAGACATCTTGAGCTTTACAAAAAGTCCTAGATCATCTTCAAAAGATGAAAATTGAGAGAGTTATGACCATTTCAAATTGGGAAGTTTTGGTAAAATGTATGAAATGCAAAGTGAGTAAACTTGATATTCTAGACTAATGGGCCTAGCTTTTTATGTTCAAACATGTTCACAATGTGTTAGAAGACCTCTATTCTATTCATATATTTTTTATGATTTTTATTTCTTTTATTTGAATTTTTATTCATTTAAATGCAAGTAAATCAAATAAAATATAAAATCATTGGGCCAAGGCGCATGGGATTTTTATTTCAATCACATGGATGCCCAAGAACACATGAAAAACATGCCAAAATCTTGAAATCATGTTGGGAACAAGAATCTTCAAGTTTGGAATGTTTTTATACCATTTTGGAAAGGTTTCAATGTGTTTTTTTTGCAATGAATTATGACATATTGGTACAAGATTCTTGTCTTGTTCTTGTTCCATTTCATTCTTCTATAAATATATGCAATACTCAAGTGCAAAGGACACAAGCTGCTGGCTCAAGAACCACTTCAAAAATCTCAATAAAAGTGAAAATTCGTATCACACGATCCAACCACTCTCAAGCCAAACGAAGTGTCCAAATCTCTTTCCGAAGTCCCCAGGAACACATCTAGCCCAAGAACCAGAAGATTTGGTGCCTGAAACTCGTGCTTCAAAATTCACCGGTTTGTATTTTTTTCTTTGAATTCAATCTTAAATTCCATGCATTACTAATTTGTTTGATGAGCTCAAATGTATTCAAGATATGATTTAGGACGAGTTTGACGTATCACATGCAAGCTTTGATGCATAAGTCTCTATATGCCATTTTTAAGGCATAGAAATTTGTTTACTTCACATCTCTATTTACAGGCACATTCAAAAGAAAAGTACCCCACCATCGAATTCATAGTCCTTGAATTAAGGGGGAAGGGGGGGGGGGGGGGGGGTCCCATTAACTTTTCACATTTATTGTTTTTATTATTTTTTGCTTTTGCTTAATTAATTTTATTATCTTTTTAATTAGACTATAAAAAAATAAAAAAAAACTAATTTTTATTTAAAAATATTTAGGCTTAGGTTTTTTTATTAATTAATTTGTATTTAGAAATAATTAGACATTAGTTTTTTTATTTATTATTATTAACTTAATTTTCTTAAAAAAGGAAAATACAAGTAGAAATAATTAGGTTTTAATTATTTTATTATCACTTTAATTATTTTCCAAATAATAAAACATCAAAAATATTTTTTTTCTACACTTAGAATCTTAGGTTTATTAAAATATTTTTCTAGCATTTATTTTTTCTTTGCTATTTAAATTCTAGAAAACAAATGTATAGGTCGCACGGTTGATTTTGTAATAGCTTAGTTTATTTTCCCGCATTTTTGCTTATTATGCATCTGTTGATTGTTTGTAATAGCTTAAACTAGGGTTTACTATTTCTCCCCAATTTTTTATGGTTTGCACCCACTTTCCCGAAGCTTTGTAATAGCATATGATCTTTCTTTCCTGTTTTTACTGCTTTTACTTATTACTGTATAGTAATTAGGCGTGTATGGCATGATCTAAAACAAAACGTTAGAAAACCTAATTAAGAAAAATAACTGAAAACAAATAACTTTTCACACACACACACACGCACACACACACACACACACACACACACACACACACACACACACACACACACACACACACACACACACACCTCTAGGGTAACCTCACTTGTTGCCTTCGGATAAAAATGGTCATGTCCCTCAAACATTGGATACCATTAGCAAAGACCCTCGGTTAAAGTCATCATAAAGATTATAGTCTCGCGATGTCCCTCGACGTTTCTTACGAATATATGATGACAGTCCCTTCGAATTTCTAAGGTATCCCTACATGTTGCCTTCTATAACCATAACGAAGGCCCTACGCCTGTCCCTTCACATCCAATGGATGGGGCTACCCACAGGCTAATGGTATGGATAGCACCATCTCTAACGAAGAAGGAAAAAGAATAACGAAAGACCTTTCAGTGGGTAAGGAAACCCTTAATTTCTTGCTCATAAATTAAAATAATTTTCACATCTCACACTTTCAAAATAATTAATTTCGAACACTTTATAAACACTCTTGAGGACTGATACAAGGGTTATTGTAAATTAGACTACCATACATTGCCATTTTCAAAGCATACGCAAAGCAAATTAAAGTGAGCTAGCGATTAAGAGCCTGTAGATAACTACAGATGAAAAGGGTGCTAATACATTCCCTTTTTATAACCTACACCCCCCCCCCCCCCCCCCCACCCCCCCCCCCCCGAACTCAGAAAAATTCTCAAAGGTATTTCCTGTTCTTTTCACCCTTTCCTTTATTGGATAAAAAAAGTCGGTGGTGACTCTTGCTATCTGTAACATTTATGATAAAACGCAAAACTAAAAGTCAGTTCTCCTACCATATTACAGAACTGACGACTCTGTTGGGGAGAACTAAAAGTGGGGTTACCATAGAGTTAAATCACATTTAAAAATGATTTACTTTCTTGATTTTTATGTGTTGTACCTCAAAATTTTCCCTCTCATTTATCAAGACTTTTCTCACAAGATCTCTTTGACTCAAGACTGGATTAGGGTTTGGTCAGCTCAAGACATCTCATATTACACTGTTGACCCAAAATTAGGGTTTGAGTTTGCACAAGGATTTTTTGGACTATCAATGCTTCATATGACTTTCAAACATCATTATGGAACCCTAATATTACTCATGACAAGTTTCAGGCTTTTAACCACATTTTTGATCAATCAATTGGACAGTTGACCTAAAAATCAACTGTATTGGGGAAAAGTCAACCATGGCCAATTTATAGTAAAACTTCATAATTTTTGATCCACATCAACATTTTAGACTCATATGTATCATTTTATCAAGTTTGGACCACAACCCCTCAAGAAATTTGATCAAATCATCAAAAGGGCAAAATGGTCAAAATTAGGGTTTTGACTGAGAAAGGGCAATTTCTGATTTTTGACCTAGCAAATGACCAATTGATTTTAAGCATGGTTTCAAGGGTTCAATTGCATCATCTTGACATAATTACACGGTGCAAAATATTGCAAATCCATTGGATAGACAAATGAAATTTGCAGTCAACTGGTCAAAAGTCAACTGTATACTGAAAAGTCAAACTTTGACTTTTTGGTCAAAATCAAGTGCCAAGGATCATAATTCATCAAAACATGTCAAAATGTGAAATTTTTTCATCAAGGAATCAAAGATTGAGGATTTGGTTTTAAAATTTGAAATTTTCTTAACTTAGAAATTTTTCTAAGTATAGAAAATTTCTTTTTTTTTCTCAAGTTTAAGCCATTTTTTCACCATGATACAAGATGATTCAAAGGAAATTCACAACATGAAAGATGTATATCTCCATGAAATATACAACTTTGCTTAATACATTTTCCTTAAATATGCTTGGATCTCAAGATATAATTTTGTGAATACATGCCCATGAACTAAAGTAACTTAGTGAATTTTTGTCCTAATTTAGGCAGGTTTTGACCCAAATTCATGGCAATTTTTCACCTAGTTCCAAGAGGAATCTTGAAATTCATTTCAAAGATGAGTTATATAGAACATTTCAAGCTTTCCAAAATGTCCAAGAACTCCTTCAGATCATTTTTGAGTAGGGAGAATCGAAGAGATGAAATTGGCAATTTTCACTTTGAATTCAAGCCATTTCATGAAGAACAAAATTCAAATTTGAACCTATGCTGCCTAATTCTTACTTTACAGGTCTAAAACTTGTTTCTCACTTCATAATTTAATGCTTACTCAGTTGAAAAATCCTTAATCCAAGCCTAAAGGTCTTTGTCCAAGCTTTAATTCCATAAATGGCACGAAGTTGCCATTGCCATTTTGGAAAAGCTTAACTTTTGCAACTTTTCAATTCTTGAGCATTGGACCTCTCTTCTCTGCACACACAAGTCCTACAAACCTAAATAAATTTGTATAGAGCTTGTACCAACTCCAAGCATGCCAGTACAAGCATGTAGAGACTTGTCCCTTCACTTTGCTTCAAAAGCAAGAAAGTGTGCAAAAAGCCTACAACTCAAAAATCTGTTGAAGAGCTGACTTGAAACTTTTTCTATACTAATACACAAACCCATTAAAACTTAGAACACAATTTCTAAAGGCCTAAAACACTCCAAAACACCCTCTCACCAAAAACCTGTCAAAAACTTGTTGTTTGAGTATAAGCATAGCAATCCACAAATTTGCTCGTGCGTTTCAAGTTTTAATCATTCAAACACTTTACCTACCTCATATCTAAGTGATCTAGACCATCATCCCTGCACTGTAACACCTCCTTCTCCACCTGCCATTTTTGTTTTCCAAGCTTGCAGGTTGACTTAGATAGAGAGTTCCAGGCACTTCCAAAGAAAGGCAAGGATTGGAACACAGTCAGGGAGGTTCAAGCAAGCTAAAGGAACCTTCAGGCCTTCCTAAATCTCACTCAAACTCCATTCACGATCTCAGCTGAAAGAGGTAAGAATTCCAACTTTTATCTCTTCATACAGGCATCCATTGGCCATGATTTGTGAAAGAAAAATCTAGATATTATAGTGCTGAAGCCAACCATGTGCATAGATTCCATTTCTGTTCATTATGTGTAGAGAATTTTTGAGTTCAAATTTTTGTAAATATATGGTTTAAAATTAGGGCTTTCAAAATTCGTTTTAATCTTTGATTGTTAGTTTCCATAAGTTACATGTCTTAAATCGTGGGAATGAGTACTATTATTTTCATGTTGGAAGTTTTCATTTTCATAGAGAAATGAGAAAGATACAGGGGTTCTGGCCAGCTTGAGGAAGAAGACGAAGTACAGGGCAAATGAAGCTGTTTGTGTTATGTTTTTCTTGTTTCATTTGAACTAACGAATGTACAGCCACTCCAGTGGCAAGGCAGCGCGCTGAGAATGCCAAGGTCATGGGTTCAAGCCTTGGTGCCTGCCTTTTTGCATATTTTCTCACTTTTTGGCCATTTCTTTTATTTTTGCAGCGTGAGCTCACTTGTTGGGCTTTATATTTTTTTCTGATGCTTACATCCTGATTACTCAGGAAACCCCCCTGGCCTATACATTTTATTTATTTGTTTTATTTTCTTTTTTTGTTTTATTAAATATTTTCTTAAATACATAAAATCATGAAAAATATAAAACATGATAAATTTTGCATTTTTGTTTATTTTATTTTATTTTCTAATAAAAAATATTTTATTTTAGTTACATATCATATTTTAAATAGAATTAGTTTAACTATTTATTCTTTTTCTCACACTTATAAATATTTTTTTTAAGAAGACTAATTATTTTTCATAAATATTATTTATTATTTTTAATACAAAAAATACACCAAAATAATAGTTAGGGAACTTCATTTTCTTTTAAATTAGAAAATTAGGGTTAACTTCTCTTTTAAAAATTAATTTCCTTTTCTTAAGTTATTAGGTTTAGTTCAAAACTCTTTTTCACATAAAAATAAAACAAACACAATCCTTTTCTTGCATATACATACCATTGCACATTTAATTTATATTGTATCTTATTTATTCAAATATTTGTACAAATTCGATTTGGTTGTAATAGCTTAATTAGATTTACATTATTGCAAATCCCAATTCACAATTTGTATTACCCCGTCCCATAAAATGTTGTAATAGCGTAGTAATCTTTAAATTATGCAATTTACCGCTTTTACATACCACGCTAGTAATTAGGGTTTGAATGACAAGATAAAAACAAATCAAATAGAAAACCCTAAATCCAAGACAAAATCAAAGCATGGAAATAACACACTTGCACACAAGCATCCTTAGGGTTTCTCCACTTGGTTTCCTTATACAAAAATAGCCATATTACGCATGCGAAGTATCTTGGCAAAACAAACAAATATAAGATCATAGTCCCTCGATGATGCTAGTCTAAGTTGCCTTATAAAATGATCTTGGTCCCTCAAAATTGCTAAGATACTTTGCAACATTGCTAATCATGGTTATACGATGACCCACGTCCGTCCCGCTTACATCCAAAGATAGGGTTTCTTACCAAATTAATGGTAAGACAACAATGTCAAAGGAATAGAAAATGAACAAGAAAGACATTTGAGTAGGTAGATTACTTCTAGTTACTTACTCTATTTCCAAACAACTATCCTTGCTATTTTCAAAATAAACACACACATTTCCAAATATTTTACAAACATTGAAAACATTTTCAAAAAAGACAAACATCTTTGTATACATTCTTACGAACGAGAATCATTACAAAGGTTGCCTAAACAATGGCCTCTTTTACAAAATACTTTCAAAAACCACACAAAGCACAATTTCAAAACAAAAAGCAAGTGATCTAGCAAGTAACTAAGAGCCCATGGAAAACCATGGATGAAAAGGGTGCTAATACCTCCCCTTTTCATAATCTACCCCCCGAACTCAAGAAACAATCTCAAAGGTCTTTGCTGTGCTTTTTCACCTTTCCTTTTGGATAAAATAAAAGTCGGTGGCGACTCTTGCTAACCGCAACATTTGCGATAAAACACAAAACCCTCAAGTCAGTTCTCCCACCGTATCACAGTATGCTTTACATTTCAAGGTTTTGCTAGGGTTATTCTGTATAGATCCAATACCCAGATCTGGGGGCGTTTTAGGTAAGTAGCTATAGATCATGGAAACTATACATCATATACCGATATGGTTGAAGCGATGGCTACGTTAGTGCGACACAATGGTTGGTGTCGGTGTCCCTTAAGTTAGTCAAGGAGAATGATGGGCTTCCGTGTGGTTTCATAAACACTAACTGACCGTAGAACCTTAGTTGACACAACTTAGCCATTAGAAGTTACTGAGATGGCCGGCTTTGGTGCATACTGAAGTTGGTTACTACTCAATTATACACTCATTGAGATCAGACTCTCAGGACATTTCGGTTGCAAATCAGATACTTGTGCTGAAACAATGCCTGGGAGAAAGATCAGTGATATTGAGGCTCCTGAAACCCGGTTAATTTTATTAGGACATGTTGAGCCAACTAAAACTCAAGAGAGTACTCACCTACAAACTCCATACAAGCCTGACCCTAAGGCTACTTGTGTGATTTGTTTGCATTCATTATCTAACAACTTAAACTTCTTGTAGGGCTTGTTGGTATTCATTATCTAACGATGTGAATTCCTTGCAGGACTTGTTTGTATTCATTATCCAATAATTTGGACTTCTTGTAAGACTTACTTGTTTTCACTACCTTACACTTTTCTTGGTGCATAGAATACACATCACGACATCATGCCATAACATTTTCGTTAACCATTCCAAGGACCTCAAAGGTCTGTGATGCAACCTTATTATGAACCAGATGTCTAGCAAGGGGAAAGAGGATTTATTTCCCTCTAACCGAATGTCGTCGAAGTATCATAACTAGACGTCTAGCAAGGGGTAGGAGGATTTATTTTCCTCTAACGGAATGTTGTTGAAGTAGCATGATCTAGACATCTAGCAAGGGGCAAGAGGATTTATTTTCCTCTAACCAAATGTCGTCAAAGAACGAAGTACATTATATTGAGTCAAAGGCTAGGGCCCACTCGACATGGTGAGCTTGATTCTTGTAGAAGGACATCCAACGATATGAAGTTCTTCAATTAAAGCTACAATCGGATTCTAACATTTTCTTCTGTTTATCCTGCGAGATCCTTGAAAACATTGCATTTACATATCATGCATATCGTTACATAACATGTAGTTCTCAACACAGGTTTCTCATTTTCTTGTTGTTTATTTCAGCAGAAAAATAGCTCTCAAATAGAGCGTCAGAGATCTCTAAACTCAAAATTCACAATTCTAGGAGATGTTCCTAAGCTTAGCCAAGGGGCAAGAGGAATTGAAAGCACTCCTCACTGAGAACATGACCAAAAAAATTCTGAAGACAACAAATGATCAGTTGGAACAATTGCTAGCTGAGATGGAAAATATGAGAATCCATATGATGGGTCATATGGCTCTTATCCAAAACTTAGCTCGGGGACAAGAAGAGTTGAGAATTCTCATCAGCAAACTTCATCAGGACGAATACAACCGTAATGGGACGAACGGTTAAAATTGGGGACCAAATCATTAATCAACCTCCAATGAGACAGGAAGTTGGCTTCGTTGAAAGTAGGCCTTTCTGGTCCGCTACTACATCGCAAGCCCAACAACGACCCCACCAACTACAACAAGGTAGTCAACATTGTAATATCGAGCTTCTCAAATGATTCTTAATGCATTTTGTTTTGATGAAGACAAAATATATTGGCAAGAAGGCAAAGATGTTGATCAAGATAAAAGCATCAATGAATAAAATTCTTTGGTTCAAGCTCTAGAAAAATTTCATAAGGTTTAATAATAATTCTTGCTATGAACTTAAGTCTTAGATGCTCAATAATCAAAAGAAGTGTTCTTATCTTGTCCAAACTTTTTCTCAAGTTTTCTAAGCAAAAATTCAATTATCACTTGGGTGCAATCGATTTGAATGTTGGAGCAATCGATTGCATGGTTCACGTTTTCAAAGTGTTAGCTACTGTTTCTAAGTGCAATCGATTTTCACGTTTGTGCAATCGATTACTCTCTATCAAATTTTTCTAATGTTTTAAAGTGAAATCGATTTACACAGATGTGAAATCGATTGCTCACTGAAAATATTTGAATTTTTTAGCGGTTAAAACCCGTGCAATTTATTTACAAAAGGGTGCAATCGATTACATGCTGAACGTTTTTGAAAATTAGCAGCTTTGAACAAACCTTTTCATAACACCATTTCATGGAAACTTTTCATTGAATCTTGGTAATTGTTCATTATTCATTTGCAGAAACTTTTGCTGTTTCAAAGAGGTGCTATGAACAATAAATATCGAATTTTCAAAATCAATTTAAACACCTCTTCCAATCAATAGTTTCTGAATTTTAAAATATCAAAACTCAAGCTTTTTCTTCACTTTCATACACAATTTTTTCTGCACATTTTCATATATTATTAAATAAAAAACTTCGAGAATTCTATAGTCTTGAGTCATTGTATATTATTGTTATTGGAAGAGAAGATCAAGTCATTGATAAAATCACTCAAAGTGATTGTTGCACTACAAACTCTATCAATCAAATATTGCTATACACTTTCTTATTTTTCAGGATTGTTGAAAATAAGTTCAAGTGGTTTTATAATCTTGTTTTTCCAGGATTTTTGGATACAAATAAGTTCACCTTAAGAGGATTGTTCTTATTGTTGAGATAGTGAAAATCCAAGAGGATTGTTTTTGGTTCAAGAGTATTGTTCTTGGTGGTTTTATTGGTTAGAGTCTTGTATAGAAGGACTAGGGTGTCTTGTCTAGAGATCTAACAATAAGGAAATCTCTTTCATGTTGAAAGAGGACTGGAGTAATGTCGGACTGTGAGGGGAACCAGGATACATCTTTGTGTTCTTTACTTTTCCGCATTTACCGTTTTCATCACTAGTCATAAACCAGAAAGAAAGAAACACATTTGTAAACTCATGCACTAAACCAGAAAAATAATATTCATCATCACTAAAACCAAAATATTTTTAAAGTACCTAATTCACCCCCTCTTAGGCGGACTCTTATACTTACAATTGGTATCAGAGCAGGTTATAGGCAGCCTGTTCCTAAAAGATCCAGAATGACTTCCGCAAATCAAAATCCCGTTTTTAGAGATGGTGGTAGTAATAACAAGCCTCCTATATTTTATGGTGAATATTTTGAATTTTGGAAAATACGCATGAAGGTACATCTAGAAGCACAAGGAGAAGAAATATGGGATGCCGTCGAGAATGGTCTATTTATTCCTATAACGGTGATCAATGGTGCTGGCTAATCAAAGCCTAAAACTGCATGGAATGAAGATGATAAGAAAAAGGTCATCTATGATAAAAAGGCAATCAACCTTCTTCAAGGTGCACTTATCATGGATGAATTCTTTCGTGTATCGGCATGAAAAACAGAGAAAGAAATATGGGGTACCTTGGTAGAAACTCATGAAGGAACCATTGAATTTAAAAGATCAAGATTAAATACATTGAGTCAAGAATACGAACTATTCAAAATGAAACCCCGAGAATCAATCCTCGACTTGAAGAAAAGATTCTTTCACTTGACAAATCATTTGAAAGCACTCGGTAAGACATTAACTAATTATGAACTTAATCTTAAAGTGCTTAGATCCTTATCCAGGGAATGGCAACCAAAAGTGGCAGCAATATCCGAGAAGAAGAATCTTTCAACAATGACTTCCGCCACTTTATTCGGAAAACTTCAAGAATATGAGACAAAACTTGCAAGACTTGAAAAGAATGAAATCCAAGTAAAAGATTCAAAAGACATTGCTTTAAATACTAGGATAAAAAATCATGATAGCAATCAAGAGGATGAATCCACTAGTAGTGAAGATGATGATCTCATTAGGAAGATTGAAAAGGTTCTATGAAAAGAAAGAAAAAGGAAAGCACCAACAAGGAAGGTTATATGATTTGAATATGGAGAAAAGGGACATGTTAAAAGTGAATGTCATACACTTGAAAAGAAGAAGAAATATTTCAAGAGAAATAAATATAAGAAGTCAAAGAAATCATATATAGCATGGGAAATTTCATCTTCTGATTCTGAAAACAATCAACATGTTAATCTTGCACTGATGGCCTCACACCATTCCGGTAGTGAAGATGACGAGGTTAGTAATGAATTTTCTCTTTATGATAATGATGTACAAGGTGCAATAGATGAACTATTAAATGAATGCAAAATTTTGTACAAAACTATTTCATCTCAAAAGAAACAAATTTCATCTTTAGAAGAAAAATGTGAGTCTATGGAAAAAGATCTCAAAGATGAAAAACAAAAATTTAGTGAGCAAAAGCAGAATTTTGTATGCAATAATTGTGAATCACTATCTTTCCAAATTGTCCAATTAAAAAGAGTTACTGAGAGATATAAAAAAGGTCAAATTGGATTGGAAGGTGTTCTTAGCAAACAAAGATATTCCAATGATAAAAGTGGAGTTAGATATTTAAAGTTTTCAAAACCAAGTTGTAATAAAACTATATTTGTTAAGGCTAGTGATCAATCATCCAAAGAGAAAGTGAAAAAAATTAAAGTAGTTCATCAATATCCTAAAAAGAAAAGATTTGTTAATAATAAATCTTATCCTCCTAGATATAGAAGTAACTATGAACCTACTTGTTTTTATTGAGGTATTGTTTGCCATACACCTAATGCTTGCTATGTTAGAAACTTTAGTGTAGCAAGTGGGCATTATGTGTGGGTTTAGAAGGGAACTAACTATGATGGACCCAAAGTACATTGGGTATCAAATCAAACTTAATTTACTTTGTAGGTTTTCTTGAGGACCACTTTAAATCTATGATATTTTGATAAGTGGTGGCTCTAAGCATTTGATGGAATACATACACTAACTTTAAAATCTAGTTCAAGTCCAAGGATTATTTCAGATATGGGAAATACCTTAAAGGAAGAATTCTTGGAATTGGCAAAGTTCATACACTAACTTTCATATCCATTGAAGATGTACTTTATGTTGAAGAACAAAAGACAACTTCTAAGTAAAAGACAACTTTGTTAAAAAGGCTTCAAATTCATCAAGGATGAATGGTTTATAAAGCCACTCTGGAGGTAAAAATCATAGGTAAAAATTGTTTTTATGTTTATAATTTCATTATATATTTTAAGTCTTTCGCCATTCCTTTTTGTTAATGACAAAGGGGGAGAAGGTTTAGTATATGTATGTATGTATGTATTTTTTTATGCATCTTTCCCTTATTTTTTATAATTTCATAGGGGGAGAAGGATGTTAAACTTTATGCTTGTGTATTTCCTTGTCTTAAACTTTTAAGGTACAAATAATCCTTCAAGATGAGCAAATCCAAATGATTTCAAAGCTTCTCATACAAAGGGGGAGTTATGCATCTAAGGGGGAGAAGTCTCTTTCCGGAAATAACAAAACTTCAAGAAATATTATTTGTCATCATCAAAAAGGGGGAGAATGTAATATCAAGCTTCTCAAATGATTCTCAATGCACTTTGTTTTAATGAAGACAAACTATATTGGCAAGAAGGAAAATATGTTGATCAAGCTAAAAGCATCAATGGATAAAAAATAAGTTCAAGTGGTTTTGTAATCTTGTTTTTCCAGGATTGTTGGATACAAGTAAGGTCACCTTGAGAGGATTGTTCTTATTGTTGAGATAGTGAAAATCCAAGAGGATTGTTTTTGGTGCAAGAGGATTGTTCTTGGTGGTTGTATTGGTTAGTGTCTTATATAGAAGGACTAGGGTGTCTTGTCTAGAGATCTAACAATAAGGAAATCTCTTTCATGTTGAAAGGGGACATGAGTACTCTCGGACTGTGAGGGGAACCATGATACATCTTTGTGTTCTTTACTTTTCCGTATTTACCGCTTTCATCATTAGTCATAAACAAGAAAAGAAAGAAACACATTTGTAAACTCATGCACTAAACCAGAAAAATAATACTCATCATCACTAAAACCATAAAATTTTTAAAGTACCTAATTCACCCCCCTCTTAGGCACACTCTTATACTTACAATTGGTATCAGAGCAGGTTATAGGTAACCTGTTCCTAAAAGATCTAGAATGGCTTCTACAAATCAAAATCCTGTTTTCATAGATGGTGGTAGTAACAAGAAGCCTCCTCTATTTTATGGTGAATATTTTGACTTCTGGAAAATACGCATGAAGGCACATCTAGAAGCACAAGGAGAAGAAATATTGGATGCCATGGAGAATGTTTTATTTATTCCTATAACGGTGATCAATGGTGCTGGCTCATCAAAGCTTAAAACTGCATTAGATGAAGATGATAAGAAAAAGGTCCTCTATGATAAAAAGGCAATCAATCTTCTTCAAGGTGCACTTAGCATGGATGAATTATTTCGTGTATCGGCATGCAAAACAGAGAAAGAAATATGGGATACCTTGGTAGAAACTTATGAAGGAACCACTGAAGTTAAAAGTACAAGATTAAATACATTGACTCAAGAATACAAACTATTCAGAAGGCATCCCCGAGAATCAATCCTCGACTTGCAGAAAAGATTCTTGTACTTGACAAATCATTTGAAAGCACTCGGTAAGACATTTACTAACGATGAACTTAATCTTAAAGTGCTTAGATCCGTATCCAGGGAATGTCAACCAAAAGTGGCAGCAATATCCGAGAAGAAGAATCTATTAACAATGACTTCCGCCACTTGATTCTGAAAACAATCAACGTGTTAATCTTGCATTAATGGCCTCACACCGTTCCGATAGTGAAGATGACGAGGTTAGTAATGAATTTTATCTTTATGATAATGATGTACAAGGTGCAATAGATGAACTATTAAATGAATGCAAAATTCTGTACAAAACTATTTCATCTCAAAAGAAACAAATTTCATCTTTAGAAGAAAAATGTAAGTCTATGGAAAAAGATCTCAAAGATGAAAAACAAAAATTTAGTGAGCAAAAGCAGAATTTTGTATGCAAAAATTGTGAATCACTCTCTTTCCAAATTGTCCAATTAAAAAGAGTTATTGATAGATATGAAAAAGGTCAAATTGGATTGGATGGTGTTCTTAGCTAACAAAGATATTCCAATGATAAAAGTGGACTTGGATATTCAATGTTTTCAAAACCAAGTTGTAATAAAACTATCTTTGTTAAGGCTAGTGATCAATCATCCAAAGAAAAAGTGAACAAACCTAAAGTAGTTCACCAATATCCTAAAAAGAAAAGATTTGTTAAGAATAAATCTTATCCTCGTAGATATAGAAGTAACTTCGCACCAACTTGTTTTTATTGTGGTATTGTTGGCCATACACCTAATGCTTTCTATGTTAGAAACTTTAGTGTAGCAAGTGGGAATTATGTGTGGGTTATGAAGGGAACTAACTATGATAGACCCAAAGCACATTGGGTATCAAATAAAACTTAATTTGTTTTATAGGTTTGCTTGAGGACCACTTTAAATATATGATGTTTTGATAAGTGATGGCTCTAAGCATTTGATGGAATACATATACTAACTTTCAAATCTAGTTCAAGTCCAAGGATTATTTCACATATGGGAAATACCTTAAAGGAAGAATTCTTGGCATTGCCAAAGTTCATACACTAGCTTTCATATCCATTGAAGATGTACTTTATGTTGAAGAACAAAAGACAACTTATAAGTAAAAGACAACTTTGTTAAAAAGGCTTCAAATTCATCAAGGATGAATGGTTTATGAAGTCACTCTGGATGTAAAAATCATAGGTAAAAATTGTTTTTATGCTTATAATTTCATTATATATTTTAAGTCTTTCGCCATTCCTTTTTGCTAATGACAAATGGGGAGAAGGTTTAGTATATGTATGTATGTATTTTTTATGCATTTTTCCATTCTTTTTGATAATTTCAAAGGGGGAGAAGGATGTTACACTTTATGCTTGTGTATTCCCTTTTCTTAAATTTTAAGGTACAAAGAATCCTTCAAGATGAGAAAATCCAAATGATTTCAAAGCTTCTCATACAAAGGGGGAGTTATACGTCTTAGGGGGAGAAGTCTCTTTCCGGAAATGACAAAGCTTCAAGAAAGATTGTTTGTCATCATTAAAAAAGGGGAAAATGTAATATCAAGCTTCTCAAATGATTCTCAATGCACTTTGTTTTGATGAAGACAAACTATATTGGCAAGAAGGCAAAGATGTTGATCAAGCTAAAAATATCAATGGAATAAAGTCTTTGGTTCAAGCTCTTGGAAAATTTCATAAGGTATAATAACAATTCTTGCTATGAAATTAAGTCTTAGATGCTCAATGATCAAAAGAAGTGTTCTTATCTTGTCCAAACATTTTCTCAAATTTTCTAAGAAAAAAATCAATTTTCACTTGGGTGCAATCGATTTGCATGTTGGAGCAATCGATTGCATGCTTCACGTTTTCAAAGTGTTAACTACTGTTTCTAAGTGCAATCAATTTGCATGTTTGTGCAATCGATTGCTCTCTATCAAATTTTGCTACTGTTTTAAAGTGAAATCGATTTTTACACACATGTGAAATCGATTGCTCACTGAAAATATTTGAATTTTTTAGCTGTTAAAACCTGTGCAATCTATTTACACAAGGGTGCAATCGATTGCATGCTGAACGTTTTTGAAAATCAGCAGCTTTGAACACACCTTTTCATAACACCATTTCATGGAAACTTTTCATTGAATCTTGGTAATTATTCATGATTCATTTGCAGAAACTTATGCTGTTTCAAAGAGGTGCTATGAACAATAAATACTGAATTTTTAAAATTATTTTAAACACCACTTCCAATCAATAGTTTCTGAATTTTAAAATATCAAAACTCAAGCTTTTTCTTCACTTTCATACACAAAGTTTTTCTGCACATTTTCATATATTATTAAACAGAAAACTTTGAGAATTCTATAGTATTGAGTCATTGTATATTATTTTTATTGAAGGAGAAGATCATGTCATTGATAAAATCACTCAAAGTGATTATTGCACTACAAACTCTATCAATCAAATATTGCTATACACTTTCTTATTTTTAAGGATTGTTGAAAATAAGTTCAAGTGGTTTTGTAATCTTGTTTTTCCAGGATTGTTGGATACAGGTAAGATCACCTTGAGATGATTGTTATTATTGTTGAGATAGTGAAAATCCAAGAGGATTGTTTTTGGTTCAAGAGGATTGTTCTTGGTGGTTTTATTGGTTAGAGTCTTGTATAGAAGGACTAGGGTGTCTTGTCTAGAGATCTAACAATAAGGAAATCTCTTTCATGTTGAAAGGGGACTGGAGTACTCTCGGACTGTGAGGGGAACCAGGATACATCTTTGTGTTCTTTACTTTTCCGTATTTACCGCTTTCATCACTAGTCATAAACCAGAAAAGAAAGAAACACATTTGTAAACTCATGCACTAAACTAGAAAAATAATATTCATCATCACTAAAACCAGAAACATTTTAAAGTACCTAATTCAACCCTGTCTTAGGCGCACTCTTATACTTACAATTGGTATTAGAGCAGGTTATAGGTAACCTGTTCCTAAAAGGTCTAGAATGGCTTCCGCAAACCAAAATCCTGTTTTCAGAGATGGTGGTAGTAACAACAAGCCTCCTCTATTTTATGGTGAATATTTTGACTTCTGGAATATACGCATGAAGGCACATCTAGAAGCACAAGGAGAAGAAATATGGAATGCCGTGGAGAATGGTCTATTGATTCCTATAATGGTGATCAATGGTGTTGGCTCATCAAAGCCTAAAACTGCATGGGATGAAGATGATAAGAAAAAGGTCCTCTATGATAAAAAAGCAATCAATCTTCTTCAAGGTGCACTTAGCATGGATGAATTATTTCGTGTATCGGCATGCAAAATAGAGAAAGAAATATGGGATACCTTGATAGAAACTCATGAAGGAACCACTGAAGTTAAAAGTTCAAGATTAAATACATTGAGTCAAGAATACAAACTATTCAGAATGCATCCCCGAGAATCAATCCTCGATTTGCAAAAAAGATTCTTGCACTTGACAAATCATTTGAAAGGACTCAGTAAGACATTTACTAATGATGAACTTAATCTTAAAGTGCTTAGATCCTTATCCAGGGAATGGCAACCAAAAGTGGCAGCAATATCCAAGAAGAAGAATCTATCAACAATGACTTCCGCCACTTGATTCTGAAAACAATCAACGTGTTAATCTTGCATTGATGGCCTCACACCATTCCGATAATGAAGATGACGAGGTTAGTAATGAATTTTGTCTTTATGATGATGATGTAAAAGGTGCAATAGATGAACTATTAAATGAATGCAAAATTCTGTACAAAACTATTTCATCTCAAAAGAAACAAATTTCATGTTTAGAAGAAAAATGTAAGTCTATGGAAAAAGATCTCAAAGATGAAAAACAAAATTTTAGTGAGCAAAAACAGAATTTTGTATGCAAAAATTGTGAATCACTCTCTTTCCAAATTGTCCAATTAAAAAGAGTTATTGAGAGATATGAAAAAGGTCAAATTGGATTGGAAGGTGTTCTTAGCCAACAAATATATTCCAATGATAAAAGTGGACTTGGATATTAAAAGTTTTCAAAATCAAGTTGTAATAAAACTATCTTTGTTAAGGCTAGTGATCAATCATCCAAAGAGAAAGTGAACAAACTTAAAGTAGTTCATCAATATCCTAAAAAGAAAAGTTTTGTTAAGAATAAATCTTATCCTCGTAGATATAGAAGTAACTTCAAACCTACTTGTTTTTATTGTGGTATTGTTGGATATACACCTAATGCTTTCTATGTTAGAAACTTTAGTGTAGCAAGTGGGAATTATGTGTTGGTTAAGAAGGGAACTACCTATGATGGACCCAAAGCACATTGGGTATCAAATCAAACTTAATTTTTTTTGTAGGTTTGCTTGAGGACCACTTTAAATCTATGATGTTTTGATAAGTGATGGCTCTAAGCATTTGATGGAATACATACACTAACTTTCAAATCTAATTCAAGTCCATGGATTATTTCACATATGGGAAATATCTTAAAGGAAGAATTCTTGGCATTGGCAAAGTTCATACACTAACTTTCATATCCATTGAAGATGTACTTTATGTTGAAGAACAAAAGACAACTTCTAAGTAAAAGACAACTTTGTTAAAACGGCTTCAAATTCATCAAGGATGAATGGTTTATGAAGTCACTCTGGATGTAAAAATCATAGGTAAAAATTGTTTTTATGTTTATAATTTCATTATATACTTTAAGTCTTTCGCCATTCCTTTTTGCTAATGACAAAGGGGGAGAAGGTTTAGTATATGTATGTATGTATTTTTTTATGCATTTTCCCTTCTTTTTGATAATGTCAAAGGGGGAGAAGGATGTTACACTTTATGCTTGTGTATTTCCTTGTCTTAAATTTTAAGGTACAAAGAATCCTTCAAGATGAGCAAATCCAAATGATTTCAAAGCTTCTCATACAAAGGGGGGAGTTATACGTCTTAGGGGGAGAAGTCTCTTTCTAGAAATAACAAAGCTTCAAGAAAGATTGTTTGTCATCATTAAAAAAGGGGAGAATGTAATATCAAGCTTCTCAAATGATTCTCAATACACTTTGTTTTGATGAAGACAAACTATATTGGCAAGAAGGCAAAGATGTTGATCAAGCTAAAAACATCAATGGATAAAAGTATTTGGTTCAAGCTGTTGGCAAATTTCATAAGGTATAATAACAATTCTTGCTATGAAATTAAGTCTTAGATGCTCAATGATCAAAAGAAGTGTTCTTATCTTGTACAAACATTTTCTCATGTTTTCTATAAAAAAATTCAATTTTCAGTTGGGTGCAACCGATTTGCATGTTGGAGCAATCGACTGCATGCTTCACGTTTTCAAAGTGTTAACTACTGTTTCTAAGTGCAATCGATTTGCATGTTTGTGCAATTGATTGCTCTCTATCAAATTTTGCTACTATTATAAAGTGAAATCGATTTTTACACACATGTGAAATCGATTTCTCACTGAAAATATTTGAATTTTTTAGCTGTTAAAACCCGTGCAATCGATTTACACAAGGGTGCAATCAATTGCATGCTGAACGTTTTCGAAAATCCGCAGCTTTGAACATACCTTTTCATAACACCATTTCATGGAAAATTTTCATTGAATCTTGGTAATTGTTCATGATTCATTTGCAGAAACTTATGTTGTTTCAAAGAGGTGCTATGAACAATAAATACTGAATTTTTAAAATCATTTTAAAAACCTCTTCCAATCAATAGTTTGCGAATTTTAAAATATCAAAACTCAAGCTTTTTCTTCACTTTCATACACAAAGTTTTTCTGCACATTCTCATATATCATTAAACAGAAAACTTTGAGAATTCTATAGTATTGAGTCATTGTATATTATTGTTATTGGAAGAGAAGATCATGTCATTGATAAAATCACTCAAAGTGATTATTGCAATACAAACTCTATCAATCAAATATTGCTATACACTTTTTTATTTTCACGATTGTTGAAAATAAGTTTAAGTGGTTTTGTAATCTTGTTTTTTCCAGGATTGTTGGATACAAGTAAGGTTACCTTGAGAGGATTGTTCTCATTGTTGAGATAGTGAAAATAAGTTCAAGTGGTTTTGTAATCTTGTTTTTCCAGGATTGTTGGATACAAGTAAGGTCACCTTGAGAGGATTGTTCTCATTGTTGAGATAGTGAAAATCCAAGAAGATTGTTCTTGGTGGTTTTATTGGTTAGAGTCTTGTATAGAAGGACTAGGGTGTCTTGTCTAGAGATCTAACAATAAGGAAATCTTTTTCATGTTGAAAGGGGAGTGGAGTATTCTCGGACTGTGAGGGGAACCAGGATACATCTTTATGTTCTTTACTTTTCCGCATTTACCTCTTTCATCACTAATCATAAACCAGAAAAGAAATAAACACATTTGTAAACTCATGCACTAAACCACAAAAAAATATTCATCATCACTAAAACCAAAAAAATTTTAAAGTGCCTAATTCACCCCCCTCTTAGGCGCACTCTTATACTTACAAGTGTAAGCAGGATACATCCAAAAGTCAATATACCTAACTCAACATGCCAATGTTGCAAGCCTTGCAACACATGTTGAAGATGAATTTTGTCACGTTGAATGATTCTCCTCGGAATCCCAATACCTCCGCTCCTAGCTACAATCATGATGTAAGATGTGCATATCACTCCAACAGTCCGGGGCATGATACTGATAGCTGTTGGATGTTGAAATATAAGATTCAAGACTTGATTGACGAAGAAGTGTTGGAATTAACACAAGATGTTTAGATTGAGCTTTTCTGTCACCCCTCAAAGGCACACCATCTGAAGTGACAAATTCAGGCGGAGAAGCTTTTTGTTCATTCGAATTTTCATTTGTATTTTCTTTGTTTATTCAAAAACTTATATTTATGTCGGACTTTGGTTGTCCCCATTAATGCATTGCATATGTTTGCCTTGAATTAATCCATTCATTTTCACTATACTTAAACTATGTTTTTACTTCCTTTTTGTGATATTTAACTCTCGATTAAAAGCTATAAGCATTTAGACTGAGGATGACGAAAATGATACCATAATCTCTACAATATGCTTTTGAACAGACCTTGCTGACTATGTATGTAACGCCTGTAATTTAATTAATTATATAATTAAATTATTTTGGAATATTTGAGAAGATGTGTTGTGATTAATTGGATTTAATTATTTTATTAAGTGGAGAAATAATATTAGAAGTATGATACTATTTTGATATGGGCTTGTTTTAAAGGAATAGAAGTAATAAGGGGTGTATTAGTTTTGAGCCCAATAAGGAATAAAGAGAATAATATGTTATTTTATTGTTGCTAGAAGGAATAGAAAGAAGAGGCAGTAAAAGAATAAGGATTGAGAAGAAGAACGTGAAGCTGCTAGAAAAACAGGAAAAACAGAAGAACGAGGTTTCGACCGGAAGAGTATAGAGCGACCTTCAATCCAAGGTAAGGGTGGGGTTCTGATTCTATAATTGGGTTCATGATAATTGGTATGTGGGGTTAGAGGTTATTGTTGTCTTGTTCATGAATTGAATGTTTATGATGTTGTATGATGTGAAATTAATGAATTATAGATGAACGATGATGTCCCGAAGTTGTTTAATTGACATAGAATTATTAGGTAACTGTAAGTAATGATTATATATGATTAGATTAAGTTTTTAGGGCTTAAAATGTGGAACCCGTAGTGAAAACACAGAGAAATTACAGAAATTATGCAGGATATAACAGGATGTGTCGACCTCAAATGCTATGTGTCGATACAAGGAGGTTTTGAGACTCAGTATGAGTCGACACGAAGAGGTTTTGCGTCGATACATGAGTGCTTTTAGACTCAGGATGACTCGATCCATAGGAGCATGTGTCGATACATGCTGTGTGTTTCACTCAGGATGAGTCGATACATGAGGGAATGCGTCGAATCATGTTGCGAGTTCAGTGCAGTACGCGTCGATCCAAGACGTTTTGCATCGATCCATATAGTCTGGTTTTTGACAGATTCAATTTAAAAATGTTGTAACTTGAGTTTTAGGATGTCGTTTGAGGTGCCGTTCGAAACGTTAAATAGATAACGCGATGAACTTTATTCTAGAGGATTAAAATGAAGAATAGCAAGTGTAATCTTAGTATCCAATTTAGGATTTAGAGTTAGTTCCCGTGTTGATCTTTATGTTTGTTTTTATGCAGAATGATGAGGATGAAATGTTTATAGGCTGCTGTTTGATTTGTAACAATAGGAGTAATGATAGTAATGATGTAAGATTACAAAAAACAAGTGTGAATTATTGTCGTATTAATGTACAATTGAGTTGTTAATGAGATTTTATTAATGATGTTGTGATGATAATTTATGATGAATAAATGATGTTTGATGAATTATTATGAATGATATGAGATGTTTGATGAAGAGATGTTGAGATGCTTTTGAGACGTAGGCCTTTGGCCAATGATGATGTTGTATTGAGATGTTGTTAATTGTGACGTTGTTATTACATTCATGATTGTGTCGCATACATTGCATTTTGAAATGGAGCTTATGCTCGTTGAGATGGCCTGTATTGGCGAATATCGAGATAAAGGCTTATGCCTTGTTGATGCCTCTATTAATTGGCAATTTTTGAGATGGGAGTTCTGCTCCAATGGTACCACATGCATTTGCATAGTATTGAGTCACATTATATGACTGCATAAAGAAGTATGTATTGATGTGGTGAATGTGTATTATTATTGTTGATTTTGAGATGAGAAGTGGTGATATTATGTGATCTAATTTAATATATTAATTATCATGCGCTTTATTATATTGTTAGATATCTCACCCTTCTGTTTGAATGTTGACCTTATGTTGGTAACATGCAGGTAATCGAGAGTGAAGGTTGTATACCTTCAGTGGTTCGAGTCGGTGTCATTTGTCTGATATGTAACACTCGGGGGGATGAATGCTTGTTGCTTTTGATTATTGATTATTCAGTTGTTGAACTTTAAGTTGATTATTATTAAGTATTTGTTGGTTTGAAGTTGTTGTAATGATGATAGAGATGTTATTAAGAATTTCCGCTGCGTAGATGTTGAATTATTTAATCAAAGATGTTATGATGATGGTTCATCCGATGTTTTAAAGTGTTATATATCCAAGATGAATGCAATGAATTTTGATGGAAGAATTTGTGGCATCCCGATTCGTTTGCATGAATGATTTTTATAACTCTGATTTATTTATATAATTTGCTGGGGTAGAATTGGGGTGTTACAATGTACATGCGTTGTTTCAAATCCTAAACAGTGGAGTTATAAGGAATATAATACCTAGTCAAGCCCTTTGAGCCTAAGAAGTAGGAGTTTTCTTTTCCATGCAAATTGAAACCTTTAATCATAACCTGGGGCATGGTAGTTTCTCAATTAATCCAAATGCAAATACAGTTGCAAGCTTTTACTACATACACAACGAATATTATCGGAGACATCCTTCCAAATCAAAAGACGGTGATGGTTTCCCGTAAAACAGGAAGTCATTATCTCTCAAAAGAAAAGCCCGCTAAGTCAAAACCTATGAAGGAGACTTTAGAATAAAACGGGGGCATCCCGCTGAGTGTAATCACAGAAGAAACAGTTCAGTAAAAAGGTAGGAATAATAAAATCAAAAAGAGGTCGCTACAAATACTCGGCAACAAAAAAATGTTACAAAAAATGAATGCCTTCTCAAGTAAACTTCCAGTATCCGAACCATCACCAAAATGTCATTCTGGACTCAATTGGAATCTAAACGCATAATTAACTGAGTATAGGGCTGAAGAAAATCACGAATAAAGGGTTGAGTATAAATAAAGTTTGAGCCTTTATCCTTTGTTTCTTAAACCATAAACCAGGCCACGTTACAACCCTTAAAATTCCTAATTGAAGCATAGGTTAGTTCGAAAGCATACTTTTACAAAAAGTATTCTGACTCCTGTAAGGCTTACTATAAATCATGAGTTGAATTCATATTCTTACAAAATTCTATTTGTTTACTAAAAATGCATTTTCAAAATTTCAAGACGGACATAAGCTTTGCATTTTTAATACAACTGTTTTCATATAACTAATTGTTTGACAACAGAGAAATTCACACGACGAATATTCAATGAACGAAAATCCTCTCAATGAACATAATCACTTCAAATGAAAAGAAACTTCCAATAACAAGCCTTCCATAATCAAAGGGCATGACATTTTATTATCCAACTCATCTGTGGTAGTTGAGTCAAGATTCAAATAATCTCTCAAAAGTGCTGAATAGCCAATGGCAGATATCCATCTGAATCACTTGGGACATTAAACATGAATTCCAGCAAAGAGTCACGTACAATCAAGCAAACATTTTCTGGAAGTGCTACAACACTTACTACTATGGACAATGACAATTCTTCGCATCCTGTGAACGTGAACATAATCGGAAAATACTACGCATGAAAAAAGACCCGCTTGGTTGACTGGCCTAGGAAACAATAAGGGCATCCCGGTGAACCAAAGAGTTCGGGAACAAATTTTGGATATATAAATAAAATTGTACACCCGGTAAGTTGAAAACCTAAAAAGGCGGCTTGGGAAAAAAGGATATCCCGGTGGACTGAAAATCTGAAAAGACGGTCCAGGAAAAGTTAGGGATTAAAGTGTACGACTATGTGCCGTTATCTCTTATCTATCAGTAGAAGACTCATCACTTTGATCAGCATTTATCGAGGACTCTAGAAGTTGAGATAATGTTCAAGTCATCCATAAAGCCCCACAGAGCAGTTTCCACAGAATTATCCATACAGAGCTATCTGCACAAGCTCATCTTCAACAAGAGATACATTCCCCGCAAGTCTAATATGCCTTCACGGTAGAAAGTAGGACATCTTCCAACTGTTAACATAATCGTACTCACCAGCAGACCCCCCTAACGGATAAACGAGTGTGATCGTCTCCCCAACAATGTAACCAACTTACGGAGTCCCAACCCTCATCAGAGATTAGGTCATCAACACAATTCATAGGAATTCTCTTCACCAGCTGGGTTTATTTCTCCAGCACTATAAAATTCCCGACAAAATTCTCTCCTCCAGCAGGACTCATCTCCTCAGCAAAAGTATTCCTCAACAAAGTGTTCCTACAACAGGGTTTATTTTCCCAATGGAATTCAGCCTCCCCAGCCTGAGTCTATTCCTTTAGCTTCTGCAAATCATTGACAAACCTCCTATCTCCAGCAAAGGAAAGTCCAGGCTACTATCCCCAGAGAGTTTCTAATTTAACCTTATTCTCCCAGACGAGTCGGCATCCATATCAAAAACTCGGTCGGACAACACCTCGAAAGGTTATCCATCTCTTTTATCTCAGTCAAGGTATATAAGAATTAAATTCTCCAGTAGATAGACGAACGTCCAATGTTCCTGAGCTCTTCTCCCCAAGCAGAAATCAACATTCCCCAGTGGAGTTTCCTCAAACAGCAAGCAGGAATCCCCAACAGATCGAAGATTCATATTTGACATCCCCAACAACAATCAATGATTTATTTTCCCGATAAAAAATGTTATAAGAATCTACCAATACACTTCAAAGACATCTCACACACATGATTCATCATAACATATGCATACAAAATGCATATATTAATTCTCATTTATTTTGAGAGCATCATTATGCAATGCATTACATACATCATGACATTGCATAAAGCTAATTTTGTCTTTTCAGATAAAGTTTGCAAATAGACAAATATTGTCAGTAACTTTCAAACAGGTCACATATTAATTCTCAAAATAGGACGAGGCAACTATCTATATGACCAGACGACATGAATTCCCAAATAGGACGAAGCAATCTTACACGGGTTCCTTCTAACATATTTCCAGATGCAGCTTCACACAGGCTCATCTTGAAGAAGCCTTATCCAGGTTCCTTCTAATATATTTCAAAATGCAGCTTCACACGGGCTCATCCTGAAGCAGCCCTACCCAGGTTACTTCTAAAAACTTCCAGATGCAGCTTCACACGGACTCATCCTGAAGCAGCCCCACCCAGGCTCCTTCTAATATATTTCCAAATGAAGTTTAACACGGGCTCATCTTGAAGTAGCTTTACACGAGTTAGTTCTAAAATTTTCCAAATGTAACATCACACAGGCTCATCCTGAAGCAACCCTACCCATGCTCCTTCTCATATATTTTAAGATGCAGCTTCACACGGGCTCATCTTGAAGCAACCCTACCTAGGCTCCTTCTAATATATTTCCAGATGAATTTTAACACTGGCTCATCCTGAAGCAGCTTTATGCAAGTTACTTCTAAAAACTTCCAAATGCAGCTTCACACGGGCTCATCTTGAAGTAGCCCCACCCAGGCTCCTTCTCATATATTTCCAAATGCAGTTTAACAGAGGCTCATCCTGAAGCAATCTTACATGAGTTCCTTCCAATATATTTATAGATGCAGCTTTACACGGGCTCATCCAAATGCAGCCCTACCCAGGCTCATTCTAATATATTTCCAGATGAAGTTTAACACAGGCTCATCCTGGAGTAGCTTTACACGGGTTACTTCTAATAACTTCCAAATGCAGATTCACACAGGCTCATTCTGAAGTAGCCCTACCTAGGCTCCTTCTAAATATATTTCTAGATGCAGTTTAACACAGGCTCATCCTGAAGCAGCCTTACACGAATTCCTTTTAATACATTTCTGGACGCGGCTTAACACAGGCTCACTCTAGCATATCATTTAGATAAAGTCACGCGTAGATTTACTTATGATACTCTTTTGGAAAATTCAGTCATAGACTCCTTCCAATACCTCTTCTAGTTGAAGTCGGGTGTAGACATCTTCTAGTTCAGATGAAATCAAGCGTAGATTTCTTTCTAATACTCTTTTTGGAAAAGGTCTGGCGTAGACTCTTTCTAGTACCTCTTCTACTTGTAGTCGGGCGTAAAAATCTTCTAGTTCGGATAAAATCAAGCGTAGATTTATTTCTGATGCTCTTTTTGGAAAAGTCATGTGTAGACTCTTTCCGGTACCTCTCCTAGTTGAAGTCGGGCGTAGATAAGTTCTAGTTCGGATGAAATAAAGTGTAGATTTATTTATGAGGCTCTTTTTGGAAAAGTCAGACGTAGAATCTTTCCGGTACCTCTCCTAGTTGAAGTCCGGCATAGACATCTTCTAGTTCGGATGAAATCAAGTGTAGATTTCTTACTGATGCTCTTTTTGGCAATGTCAGGGGTAGACTCTTTCCGATACCTCTCCTAGTTGAAGTCGGGCGTAGACATCTTCTAGTTTGGATGAAATCAAGCGTAGATTTCTTTATGATGCTCTTTTTGGAAAAGGTCAGGTATAAACTCCTTCCAATAAATCATCTAGTTGAATTCGGGCGTAAACATCTTCTAGTTTAGATGAAATCAAGTGTAGATTTCTTTCTAATACTCTTTTTTGAAAAGGTCAGGCGTAGACTCCTTCCAATACCTCTTCTAGTTGAAGTCGGGCGTAAACCTCTTCTAGTTTGGATGAAATCAAACGTAGATTTCTTTTTGATGCTCTTTTTGGAAAAGTCAGGGGTAAACTCTTTCCGGTACCTCTCCTAGTTGAAGTTGGGCGTAGACATCATCTAGTTTGGATAAAATCAAGTGTAGATTTATTTCTGATGCTCTTTTTGGAAAAGGTCAGGAATAGATTCCTTCCAATACCTCTTCTATTTGAAGTCAGCCGTAGACATCTTCTAGTTCGGATGAAATCAAGCGTGAATTTATTTCTCATACTCTCTTTGGAAAAGGTCAGGCGTAGACTCCTTCCAATAACTCTTCTAGTTGAAGTCGGGCGTAGACATCTTCTAGTTTGGATGAAATCAAGCATATATTTCTTTCTAATACTCTTTTTGGAAAAGTTCAGGCATAGAATCTTTCTGGTACCTCTTCTAGTTGAAGTCGGGCGTAGACATCTTCTAGTTTGGATGAAATCAAGCGTAGATTTCTTTCTGATATTCTTTTTAAAAAAAGTTAGGCGGGGAATCTTTCCGGTACCTCTTCTGGTTAAAGTCGGACGTAGACATCTTCCGGTTCCGATGAAATCAAGTGTAGATTTCTTTCTGATACTCTTTTTGAAAAATTAGGGCGTAGACTCTTTCCGAAACCTCTTCTGGTTGAAGTCAGGCGTAGACATCTTCTGGTTCAGATGAAATCAAGCGTAGATTTCTTTCTGATACTCATTTAGAAAAAGTAGGTCGTAGACTCTTTCCGGTACCTCTTCTGGTTGAAGTCGGGCGTACACATCTTCCTGTTCGGATGAAATCAAGCGTAGACTTCTTTATGATACGCTTTTTGAAAAAGTTGGGCGTAGAATATTTCCGGTACCTCTTCTTGTTGAAGTCGGGCGTAGACATCTTCTAGTTCAGATGAAATCCAACGCATATTTATTTCTGATACTCTTTTGGAAAAAGTCGGGCATAGACACTTTCCGGTACCTCTTTTGGTTGAAGTTCGGCATAAACATCTTCTGATTTGGATGAAATCAAGCGTAGATTTATTTCTGATACTCTTTTTTAAAAAGTCGAGCATAGACTCTTTCCGGTACCTATTCTGGTTGAAGTCAGGCGTAGACATGTTTTAGTTCGGATGAAATCAAGCGTTGATTTTTTTCTGATAATCTTTTGGAAAAAGTCGGGCGTAGACTCTTTCCGGTACCTTTTCTGGTTGAAGTCAGGCGTAGACATCTTATGGTTTGCATGAAATCAAGCATATATTTCTTTTTGATACTCTTTTTGAAAAAGTCGGGCGTAGACTCTTTCCGATACCTCTTTTGGTTGAAGTCGGGCGTAGACATCTTCCAGTTCGAATGAAATCAAGCTTACATTTCTTTCTGATACCCTTTTGGAAAAAGTAGGGCGTAAAGTCTTTCCGGTACCTCTTCTGGTTGAAGTCGCGTAGACATCTTCCAGTTCGGATGAAATCAAGCGCATATTTCTTTCTGATACTCTTTTTTGAAAAAGTCGGGCGTAGACTCTTTGCGGTACCTCCTCTAGTTGAAGTCAGGCGTAGACATATTCTGGTTCGGATGAAATCAAGTGTAGATTTCTTTATGATATTCTTTTGGAAAAAGTTGGGCGTAGACTCATTCCAATACCTCTTCTAGTCGATGTCCGGCGTAGACATCTTCTAGTTCAGATAAAATTAAGCGTAGATTTTATTCTGATACTCTTTTGGAAAAAGTCAGGCGTAGATTCATTCCAATACCTCTACTAGTTGAAGTCGAGTGTAGACATCTTCTGGTTCAGATAAAATCAAGCGTAGATTTTATTCTGATATTCTTTTGGAAAAAAGTCGAGCGTAGACTCTTTCCAATACCTTTTCTAGTTGAAGTCGGGGGTAGACTTAGTCTGATTTTCTTACTAACAGTTATTTAGGATGGAATCTATAAGCCCATCTCTGATGACTCTCCTTCACCTCCCTAAGTGGCATCTTTAAGCCCATTCCTGGTATAATCAACCAACAGTGTTACTTTGTGCACGTGCGAGTGCAAATTTCTGGGCACTCAAGTGTTTAATCATCTTCTACCTTCAAGTCACGAATGGTAGACATGCCAATCTAACTCTTCAGGTTTAAGAAGATTGAACATGGGCAGCTATTGTACCCAAAAATTTCCCCTCCTATTTTTCTTCAAGACATTCTCATGAGGTCCTCATTTGCTCAAGATGGCTCAAGAATTGATCAGACAAATTCTCCTCCTAAGCAATGGGTCCACAACTAGGGTTTTGTGTTTTTCAAGGAATTTTTGTTTGCAAAGGTCTCAATTGGTTTCCATGGTTCTCCATAGGTCTTCAACAATGTTCATGCAATGTTTCAAGTCTTGCATCACAAGGTTTGCTCAGTCAATAGCTCAGATGATTGAGAATCAACTGTATTGGGTAAAAAGTTAACTATGGTAACCATATAGTCAAACTTCAAGATTTTTGGAGTACATCAACATTTTGAAGTGATATTCATAATTTTATCAAGGGTTGATCATGATTCCTCAAGGAAAGCACTCAAATCATCAAAGGTCAAAAGTTGCCAAATTAGGGTTTCCTTAGGAGAAGTCAACTGAACTTTGACCAAGCATAACTTTCACATGCTTCATCAAATTTTCCCCAACTAAATCTCATTTTGAAGGAAATTCAATTCTCTACAACTTTGTATATATGTGCTCAAGTCCAAAAAGTGCTTCATTTTAGAGATATGAGTCCAAACATTATAGGTCATTTCAAAAGTCAACAAAAATACACTTTTTGTCAAGGAAACTTACTTCAAAATAAACTCTCCAAATGAAAAAAATAATCAATAGAGAAATTGAAAAAGACATCTTGATCTTTTCAAAAATTCCCAGATCATTTTCAAAAGATAAAAATTGAGAGAGTTATGATCATTGAAAATTGGAAAATTTTGGTAAAATGCATGAAATGCAAAGTGAGCAAACTTGAAATTCTAGTCTAATGGGCCTAAATTTTGATGTTCAAACATGTTCACAATGTGTTATAAGACCTCTAGATCCATTCATATATTTTTTATGATTTTTATTTATTTTATTTGAATTTTTATTCATTTAAATGCAAGTAAATCAAATAAAATATAAAATCATTGGGCCAAGGCGCATGAGCTTTTGATTTCAATCACATGGAGGCCCAAGAAAACATGACAAACATGCCAAAACCGTGAAAACATGTTGGAAACAAGAATCTTCAAGTTTGGAATGTTTTTAAAACAATTTTGGAAAGGTTTCAATGTATTTTTTTTGCAATGAATTGTGACATAATGGTAAAAGATTCTTGTCTTGTTCTTCTTTTATTTCATTCCTCTATAAATACATGCAATACTCAAGTGAAAAGGACACAAGCTGCTTCCTCAAGAACCACTTCAAAAATATCTCAAAATTCTCAAGAAAAGTGAAAATTCGTATCACACGATCCAGTCAGTTTCAAGCCAAACGAAGTGTCCAATCCTCTTCCCGAAGTCCTTAGGAACACATCCAGCCCAAGAACCAGAAGATTTGGTTTCTGGAAATCGTGCTTGAAACTCCATTGGTTTGTGTTTTTTCCTTTTAATTCAATCTTAAATTCCATGCATTACTAATGTGTTTGATGAGCTCAAATGTATTCAGGATATGATTTAGGACGAGTTTGACGTATCACAAGCAAGCTTTGATGCATAAATCTCTATATGTCACTTTTAAGGTATAGAAATACGTTTGCTTCAGATCTCTCTTTACATGCATATTCAAGAGAAACGAACCCCACCATCGGATTTATAGTCCTTGAATTAAAGGGGCAGGGTCCCATTAACTTTTTCAATTTTCTTGTTTTTATTATTTTTTGCTTTTGCTTAATCAATTTAATTACCTTTTTAATTAGACTATAAAAAAATCAAAAAAACTAATCTTTATTTAAAAATATTTAGACTTAGGTTTTTTTATTAATTATTTTGTATTTAAAAATAATTAGACATTAGGTTTTTATTATTATTATTAACTTAATTTTCTTTAAAAAGAAAAAAAAAGTAGAAATAATTAGGTTTTAATTATTTTATTATCACTTTAATTATTTTCCAAATAATAAAACATCAAAAATATATTTTTTCTACACTTAGAATCTTAGGTTTATTAAAACATTTTTCTAATATTTATTTTTTATTTTCTATTTAATTTCTAGAAAACAAATGATAGGTCACACAGTTGATTTTGTAAATCTTTGTTTATTTTCCTGCATTTTTCCTTATTATGTAATTGTTGATGGTTTGTAATAGCTTAAACTAGGGTTTACTATTTCTTCCCCCATTTTTTTATGGTTTGTACCCCTTTTCCCAAACCTTTGTAATAGTGTATGATCTTTCTTTCCTGTTCTTACTACTCTTACTTATTACTGTATAGTAAGTATAGTAATTAGGCTTGTATGACAAGATCTAAAACAAAATGCTAGAAATTCTAATCAAGACAAATTAACTAAAAACAAATCACTTTTCACACACGCACCTCTAGGATAACCTCACTTGTTGCCTTCAGATAAAAATGGTCATGTCCCTTGAACATAGAGATACCATTAGCAAAGACCCTCAGTTAAAGCCATTATAAAGATCATAGTCCCGCGATGTCCCTCGAAGTTTCCCACGAATATATGATGATTGTCCCTTTGAATTGCTAAGGTATCCATACATGTTGCCTTATATGACCATAACAATGACCCTACGCCTGTTTCTTCACACTCAATGGATGAAGCTACCTACCAACTAATGGTATGGATAGCGCCATCTCTAACGGAGAAGGAAAAGAATTACAAAATACCTTTCAGTGGGTAAGGAAACCCTTAATTTCTTGCTCACAAATTAATTTTTTTTTCACACCTCACACTTTCAAAAAAATTACTTTAAAACGGTTTATAAACACTCTTGAGGACTGATACAAGGGTTATTATAAAGAAGACTGCATTACATGGGCATTTTCAAAGCGCACACAAAGCAAATTAAAGCGAGCTAGCAATTAAGAGCCCGTAGATAACTACCGATAAAAGGGTTCTAATACCTTCCCTTTTCATAACCTACCCCCGAACTCAAAAAAAAAATCTCAAAGGTCTTTCTTGTTCTTTTCACCCTTTACTTTATTGGATAAAAGAAAAGTCGTTGGCGACTCTTACTATCTGCAACATTTGTGATAAAACGCAAAACCAAAAGTCAGTTCTCCCACCATATTACACTATCTTATGGGGAACATGCAATGAGAGCGAAGTCGGGATCTTAATTTCTAAATTGAGTGACTCATTGATCAACAAGAAATAAAGGAAAGCGATAAAATCCTATAGGGAGCATGCACTGAGAGCAAAGTCATGATCTCAATTTCTAAGTTGAGTAACTCATCGATCAGCAACAAATAAAGGAAAGGGATAAAATACTATAGGGAGCATGCATTGAGAGCAAAGTCGTGATCTCAATTTCCAAGTTGAGTGACTCATCGATCAACAACGAAGGAAGCAAACACAAGCACAACACATATAGTAAATAAAATGTGGAATTCCTTCTACAGGTCTTTAAACAGCAACTTTGCCACTATGGGGGCTCCCAGAACTATCTAGAAAACTGTAAAGAGTGAAAGAAATAAAAAGGAAGTTGTGCAATACCAAACAAATGATAATCCGTAAAAGGTAAGCAAAAATGAGAAACCAGGAGAACTTCGAGTAAGCTAGCATCATCAAACAAAGCAAGTCAGAAATCAGATGTCCAACATAAGCCTCGAAGCAAACGGTGTGAAAATAAATCACAAAAATGATGTGCATCAGACACCATCCCAAAAATCATCCTGCAGAAAAATATAATCCAGACAAAAACACAACAAATATGTGTATTCCTCAAGTCAGGAGGATCAAAGCATAAATTTTTCCGAACCGCATCTGTATCTCGCAAATAAAGTTAAATACAGACCAAATAGGATATCAAATTAATGTTCCCCAAATAAAGTGGAACATGAATTAATATCACCATGAGAATACCTTACTATGAGTCCTTGCACAATCAACACACATGTCAAAAATAACAAGGAAAAACTAAACCAAAATAGAAAACATAATGCAAAATGAAGCAACATAAAAAGAGGAAATTGCTATTTTTTTGGCCTGGGAATCCGGTTACCGGGATTTGGGTAACCGCTTACCCTAACTCAAGAATATGAGAAAAGAGCTACTGACTTGAGGTAGCAGGTTACCATATTTGGGGAACCGGTTTCCAAAACTTTGAAGATTTTGGCAATTTGCTTTTGACTTGGGGTAATCGGTTACTATAATTGGGTGACCGGTTACCACATAATCGTTTTGGAATTTTTTGTGAATGAAATGGATGGTAACCGATTACCATAATCGGGTGACCGGTTACCCTAGTATCAAAGGCAGTTTTAAAAGATTTTCGAGCATCTTCAATGGCTTGGATATTTAATAAAATACAAAGTCTCCATGTATTCAACACATGATTTTTCATAATTCATGGCTTAAATCCAAATAACACATGATTGATATAAGATCAACAATTAGGCTCCATGCAACATCAAACATTTGATTTGACCATAAAGCACTTTCATGAAACAATCAATTAAGTCAAATAAGCATTTTAATTCAATTATCCAATTCCGAATTTACACATGATCTTTAAATCAATTTACAATTCTAGCACTAGATCTTAGTTCTCAAATCAAAATTTAACTTAGATTTAAATTATGCTTGATCCAAAAAGTACTTCTCAGATAATCACTTATTTCAAAAGTGCTTGATTCAAGAAAACTCACCCATAGAAATGAAGAGGAGGCTTAGGTATAGATATCGTAACAAACGGATCAAAGATCAGAGAAGAATTACTCTTGATCTTGACTTTGGATTCTTGATAAAATTATTGTTGGATTCTTGATCAAAAAGTAGAGAAAAATTTGATATGATCCTTGAGAATTGAGAGAATTGTTAGACTTGTGTTTTTGAGAATTGGTGAATTATGAGCAAGTTGGGAAAATTGGGCTTTTGATGTGCAATTGGATTGGGCCTTGACTTGAAAGTGTAAGCTCGACACGACCATAAAGTGCCACATCATCATCTGTACGAAATCTTCAAAAGTTCCAACACGAAAAATGAAGATAATCAAATTTTTGACATGTTTCTGAAAGAACGCGCTCAATCCGATAAACGAGGAGAAAGTTACGAATTTTGGAAGTTTCACTGACACCGTGTCAAACAAAAATAACTTATTGTGCGGAATTTTAACGCATCGCACGTGAAGGAGACCAAAAAGAAAAGCCTTCAAGTGACCGTTTGCCTTTGGCATATAAAGAGAAACTGTAGTAGACAAAATTTGTGAACCAACGCCTCTAGGCTCAACTCAATATGATAAAAATCGAATAAGATGCAAATTTTACCGTATCAAACATTTATACAAATGAATTCCGATTCAGCACAAACATGTCTTCGGAAACTCAAATTAAATGGGTCATTCCTTAGTGAATCATATTTTGACTTCCAAAGACGACATCAAGATGACATAGAGATGGAATTTTGGAAATAAAAACCGTGCGCATACGATATTCCATCCGGGAGTTATGAATTTTCTAATGCACACGAAACCATGATTCAACACACTTTTCTTTGTATTTTTCACTGTATAACTTCCAAGAGAACCGCATATTAAGAGATCTTTCTTTGAGGATTAACTTTGGTCAAAACACAAAAGTTCGAGAGGAAATCTAGACAATGTCAAATCTTCAAGAATCATCCCAAAACACGATTCACAAACAGGAGATACAAAGTTTTAAACTCAGATCGGTTGAAGTATTGTTTCCAATTCGCACTGCTTTTAATTTACTGGAGATAACCAAATCTTTCACAACTCGGCATGCTTAAAAATAATGAGAGGTTTGTTGCGTTGATGAAAAGCCTTGATCCCATGTGTACGGATCTAGTGATATGCATGAATGTATATGCTAACAAGAGTACAAGCTAATTAGAATTAAAAAATGAAGAGGGAAAATTTTGGGGTACAACAGATGCCCCTATTCAATCTTCTTTAACCAGGGGTGAGATTGGCAGACACCATTCGAACAACCAAGGTGGAAGAGGATTGAATACTTATTAGAACCATAAAATTTGCACTATGAAACTGGTGGGGTTAGAATGAAACTTTGTTTTTTTAGAAGATGTATGCCAGGTTAAGTTTAGACATACAGGATAATTATCGGGTATTCAAGAAAGATACCAACTACATCAGGCTCTAACAGAGATACCAGATACGAAAGAGACCTAATGACAGGACCTTGATCGAAGAAATATGAAATGGAAGAGATCTGCCAAATTAATCTCAACCAGATATCAAGGGAGGAAGAAATCTGTCAAATTGATCTCAACCAGATATCAAAGATGGAAGAAATCTGTCAAATCGATCTCAACCGGATATCAAAGATGGAAGAAATCTGTCAAAATGATCTCAACCGGATATCAAGGATGGAAGAAATCTGTCAAATTAATCTCAACCGGATATTAAGATGGAAGAAATCTGTCAAATCAATCTAAATTGGATACCAAAAATGGAAGAAATCTGTCAAATCTATTTCGACCGGATATCAACGATGGAAGAAATCTGTCAAATCGATTTCGACCGAATATCAACGATGGAAGAAATCTTTCAAACTGATCTCAACCGGATATCAAAGATGGAAGCAATCTATCAAATCGATCTCAACTGGATATCAAAGGTGGAAGAAATCTGTCAAATCGATCTCAACTGGATATCAAAGGTGGAAGAAATCTTTCAAATCGATCTCAACCGGATATTAAAGGTGGAAGAAATCTTTCAAATTAATATCAACCAGATATCAAGGATGGAGAAATCTGTCAAATTGGTCTCAACCAGATATTAAGATGGAAGAAATTTGTCAAATCGTTTTCAACCGGATATAAAAAATGGAAGAAATCTGTCAAATCGATTTTAATTGGATATCAACAATGGAAGAAATCTATCAAATTGATCTCAACCAGATATAAAAAATGGAAGAAATTTGTCAAATCGATCTCAACCGGATAACAAAGATGGAAGAAATCTATCAAATCAATCTAAATCGGATATCAAAGGTGGAAGAAACCTGTAAAATTGATCTCAACCAGATATCAAATAGAGACATCTGAAGTCACAAGAGAGACTCAAAGATTGGACAGAGAAGGCTTGTATCAAAGACGGACTCAAAACAATGAGGAGACTAACAGAGGGTAGGCTTTTGTCGAAATACCTCCACTCTGAAACAGACTTGCCAGGGATAAAGTTACGTATGTCTGGTCAAGATTAGACACACACAAGAAAGAGAATCTCCAAAAAAGACTATCACAGGGGATATTAGCTTCGCTAAGGAAAGGAAAACCCGATCAATGCGGATAAACCGAAGACAAAAAACCGACTAAGCAGAACCCAAAAAGGACACTGGTCAAAGGTGAAATTGACAAGAGAAAGAGACCAGCCAAAGGGGACTCTAATAATGATTTCTAACATAGGATAGGTTTTAACAAAGATGCGTATGCCCAAGGACTACGATAACCCTCAGGCCAGAAGCGGGACATGATTCTTCAAGAGTAGTAATTATCTTAATTACCTCAAACCAAGTATGGGCACTCATATACTGGGGAAATGGGGAATACCAAAGAACCAAATGGTGATAAACCAAATTAGTCTCCACTGGGAGAACAAATCAAATTTACGTGCATAGTAACCTGGTTACTGAAGGTAAACAAATTGGCTTATACTTATGCAAGTTTGAATTTTTATTTCTATTTTGGTAGATGCAATGAAATGATGCATGTTTTAGCGATGCATTGGGAAAACACGACAATAATCGACTATTGAAGAGACAATGAACTCTCGAACGATTATCTTCGCAAGTCTGATCTTCTACAAAGAGAAATCAATCTGAACTTCAGTGGGAAATCACAATTCAGACCCAACAGCTTCTGAAGATTGCTATCATCGGGAAAATAACTTCTTGGGGAGAATACTACAAACATAAATCACAGCTCTGAAAGAATCTTGAACTCTGATCTAATTCTCAACTCCCTGGGGAACAAATCCAATCCCTTCCTGTCTATGTTGAGGAAAACTTCACCGGGAATAGGAATTTTACTGGGGATCATAGAAATTCTTAAAGAAAAATAATTCTATTCAGACCACACTAGGGATAACGACTATAGGGGATAAACTTCACTTAGGGAGGAATAGAAAACCTTCGAACCACAACTTGAAATTTGGAACTCCACTGAGGAACTTTCCATAAATACTATCCTACTAAGGATAAAAGACCCTTGAACGACAAATGTCAATGCATATTGCTCTAGAAAAAGCAAGGGACTTGATCCACAGGGGAATAAGTAGGCCTGATGATCAATCATCTCCTCAAGAAAACTTAATAGGGCGAAATTCCCTAGGGAAAACCGAACTTCACGGGGAGTCAAACAATCGATCTCACTAGAGATAACACCACCAGGATGAAAATCTTCTCTTGAGAAGAAACAAACGTCTTGGGATTGAAGCTCCACCGGGGATATCTCAAAAACCTTATATTGTAAGCGATATGAGAGTTATGAATGACACCATCATGTACACCACACATGGATAGCAGGATACCTGCTCCAACAAGAAAAAAATTCTTCAATGGGAAGAGAGAACTTGCTTCATCGGGATAACGGAAAATTAATCCGGAGTATCCTTGAAATTTGGCTTCGACTGGGCATAAAGCCATCTCTTCCATCGAGTAACAGTGAAGCTTCGGATAATGGCATCAACAACACCAACCGCACTGGAAATAATCATTTCTAAAAGATTTTCATCAACAAAGACTTGCACTGGGAAGAAGAATTCAATTCAAATCGGGCAGAAAAACTGCCTCTATGGGAATATCAAACTAGAATATCCCATGGGTAATTGGGAATTTCTTCAAGAAAACTCTGATACAGGAAGATCACACTGGAGAAAAGAGCTCAAACTTCACTGAGGAGTAGCATGCGTACTTCACGAGGAAGACAAGGGATAACCCCACTGAGGAAATCCCAAAATAACGCCTTCAAAGGTAATATGTCAATAATCTTTCAAGAAACCCATAATGAACACACTGCAATGAAAAGGTAGAGCATACTCAAGCGAGGGTACGACATCGTTGGAGATACATGATTCTGTCCTGAACACAAGTGTGCATTCACTAGGGAAAATTGGATTCTGATCCTTATGTTGGTCGCATACGAACCCTTCTTGACTCACTTGATGATACGCTTCAACCATACGGGCCGTGACAGGTGGGAAGCGTGGAAAGAAGAAGGATTTCAGGGGGATTGGCAAGGCCACCTATGTCATCTAACGCGGGCCGTGTAAGCAGATTAAATAAGCAATTTTGATTGAAGCTTCAGGATGGCCAACACGACCACCCATGTCAGCTGACACGGGCCGTGTTGGCTGATGCACTGATTTGACATATTTTTGTGATTTTCACCAAGACTGAATTGAAAGGGAGTTTTTGACATTTCAGATCGAAACCAAGGGTTTTGCAATATTTGAGACAACTTCTACGATAAAAGAAAGGACATTTTTTTGCGAGAGAAAAAGAATAGAGAGAATTCAAGATTGAAGTTTATGCAATTGTTGGAGAACAAAGACTTTTCATGAGCGGAAGCAATTGCAGATCCAAGTTCATCATAAATTGTAATGTTTATCTTTATTGTCTTTGAAATTATTTTGAATGATATGAGTAGCTAAATCCCCCAATGCTAGGGGGTGTCCCTATTTTGTAATTGTAATGATTTATAATTCTTTATTTTAGCACAATATTTTCTTTTCAATTTAATCATTCAATGTTCTAATGTTTTTCCTATCAGACAAATAGGAATTGATTCACGATTAACAATTAGGGTTGGACCGCCATTGTTAAGGTTTTTTTACGATTAAACTATAATAGATATCACTTAGGTCTAAGGATACCTTATAGTTACCCGTAAAATCTTGATAGAATAAATGCTTGGTTTCATCATTATTCTCTAAGGACCTATGTATTAGGATGAATGACCACAGGTTTTCCCACTAAGGACTTAGAGGAAAACATACTAAAATCTGGTAATTTAAAGTTATGGAATTGTTGAAGAAATCAAGAGTCAAAGTTATTATAAGGCAAACCACATGCTTTACCCTAGCATGTTGCTCATACTTGTGAAAAAGCCATATTTTACATTCTTCTTATTTTTACTTACTGCTAAGTAATAAATTCCAAACACAACCTCAAGTTAATTTTTTTTAATTGAACCACGAATTTAACTTGGTACTTATACGCAGTCCTCGAGATCGATCTTTGGGGAATTTCCATATTATTTTCCTATTATTGACGATCAATTTTTTTGCGCCGTTGATTGGGACTACCAAATTAAAGAGTTTAATTTGAGTTCATTTAAAATTTTGTTGCTCTGCGTCTAAATTTTTATTTTCTATTATTTTTTATATATTTTTGTCATTACTGATTTGTGTCTAACCTTTGTATGTGAGGAAATACATCAACTGAATTTCTTTTTGACGCAAAGATAGAAAGAACTTTTCAGCAAGGTGTAGACGAGTTCGATTAGCCAGACTGGCCTCCGACAAAGAACATTCAGTTCATAGAGTTAGAGTCAGAACACCTTTCAGAGCATACAAAGTCTGAATCTGAATAAGAAAGACCAATGGCTGAAGATCCTATACCCGAGAGACTTCTTGGGGACTATGGTTGAGAAAATGCTCCAATAGATCGGTTGGCTATTTTGAATCAACTTTTAACTGTTGCAAATTTTCAGTTGCACCCCTCAATAATCCGACAACTTGAGAGAAGATCTTTCACCGGAAAGATCGATGAAGATGCTAATAAACAGTTGCAGAGATTCCTCACCATGAGTACTACTTTGAAGATTAAGGGGAACTCTGAAGAAGCTAAGAAATTAAGAATTTTCCCATTCATGCTTTCTGAATATGCTAAGGAGTGGTTTTACTCATTACTTGCTGGGAGTATTACTACTTGGGAACAAATGGAGAAGACTTTTCTTGATGAATATTTTCCTGCTTCTGTTTACATTCGCAAAAGATATGATATTGTGAATTTTAAACAGAAAGAAGAAGAGTCGTTAGGTGATGATTATAAGAGGTTCAAGAGGGTACTGGTAGCTTGTCCCACTCACAATATAGATCAAACTGAACAAATGCAGATGTTTGTGAATGGCCTCCGTATGAAGATAAAGTAGCTTATTGACAAAACATCTGATAGATCGTCCAACTTTACAACAGCCGGTGGTGTAAAGAAGATTATTGAAGCCATTACTGCAAATGAGCATCTGGAGATGATAGGGTTGCAAGTCAACTATAGGGAGTGATTGATATGAAGTTAGAAGTTAATAAGCAATTTAAAATTGAAGAGACAATCACTGCAGAAGTGGAGAAAAAGTTGAAAGCAATGAACATGGGTACTCAACAAGTAGCTTAGGTTCAACAGGAACAAAAGGCAAGTTATGAAATTTGTAGTGGACCTCACATGACTTTACACTGTCTTTCAACTCCACAACAAGTTGAAGAGATCATATTTTTAAGGCAAAATAATTCTTACTCAAATACTTACAACCCAGGGTGGAAGAATCATCCGAATTTCTCCTGGAAAGATCAACAAGGAAGTCGCCAAAATCAGCAACAAGCTCCTCATAAGGTAGAATGGGAGGTTGCTATTGAAAAGATGGCTTCCCACACTTCTCAATTCCAAGAAGAGACAAGGAGAAATCACTGAAATACCACAACTGCAATTAAAAATTTGGAAGTTTAAATGGGACAAATTGCACAATAATTATCTGTGCAAGCACAAGGCAATTAGAAAAGTCATGAGAATGTTAATGCTGTCACAACAAGAAGTCAGAAGGGGCCAGAAGGTGACTAAGAGAAGAAATATGATGATTAGATCATAGAGCTAGAGCTGGAAGTGCGTGAAAATAAGAAAAGGCGGAAAGAAGTGGTATTAACTATGAAGCCAACTGAAGAGAAGAGTGAAAAGGAGACTAAACAAGCGATTAAGTTGAGGTATCCCTCTCGTGCAGCAAAGAAGAACCCAAAAGAGGAAGACTTTGCGAAATTTGTTAAAATGTTCAAAAGGCTAGAGATCAACATACCGTTCTTTGAGGCACTCGAGAAAATGCCTTTGTACCAAAAATTCATGAAGGAGGTACTATAAAAAAGGAGACCAACAGAAGAAGGACCAATACCCGATGATGAGAAATTGTGTGCAATGACGCCCGAGAGGAAAATCCATATCAAGCAGAAGGATCTTAGGTCAGTTGCAATACCATGCACTATAAAGGACAGAGCATTTAAGAGGGTTCTAATTGATTCTGGTTCTAGTGTGAGCTTAATGCTATTATCTATCTTCAAAAATCTTGGTATTGAAAAGATAAGTGGGAGTGAGATAAAATTAAAATTTGCTGATCACACCATCAAACATTTATACGAGATAGCGAAAGATGTATTGGTGGAAATTGACAATTTTGTCTTTTCAGTTGATTTCCAGATCATGGATATTCCAGAAGACGAAGAAACACCTATCATTCTTGGTAGACCATTTACGCTGACTAGTCAGTGCAGTTATAATATCGAGACGGGTAATCTGACATTAAAATAATTTGATGAGGAGATAAATTTGAAGGTGTTAGAAATCAAGAAGAAAGGTTCAGGTGGAAAGAGTAAATCTTCAGTCAGTATGATCAAAGTAGAAGAAGAAAGAAAAATTTCAAAATCACTCCCAGAAGAAGTCTCATGCATAATTTCTCAGGTGGCATCAATAAAAACTCCCAAGTTTAGTCAAGAAGTCAAGAAGAGAAAGAAGAAGGAACACCGAGGTGAGAAGATTGAAGTTGGAAGTGACTTGAAGCATAAAAGGGGTCATACTTTTGATCTAAATGAGTTCAGGGTTGCAGAAAGTACAAGCAACAAGGTGTGGAAGAGAAAGTACCCCCCATAATAAATAGGATGAACCGTCTAGCCATGCAACATTAAAGGAAGCGCTTCATGGGAGACAATCCACGTGTTTTTATACTAACATTGTTCTTTGATTTTGTTGTGTGTCTTAGGTTTTTGTTCAGGTACGCACAATACCATCACTAGAAAGAGGAAGTGGGTGAATATATAAGACATTCATCCTAGCGTAAATAAAGGAAGTAGTGAGGGAATAAACAAGAAAGGAAGTGAAAAAGAATTTTTTTTGAAGGAAAGTCAGCTTTGCAACACGGGCGCCCGTGTCCTGTAACATGGTTCGTGTTACTTCTCCTGAAGAATGGCGTCAAGAAATATTTTTATGTTGAAAGTGAGATTCCAGCTTTGTAAAATGGGTGCCCGTGTCCTACAACACGGCCCATGTTTCCCCTCTCGAAGCTCGACAATTAATTTTAATTTTTGGCAAAGGAACAATCGCCTAACACGGGCAGCTGTGTTGGCTAACATGACCTGTGCTGGGCGTGCGAGCTTGAATTTTGATTTTTTTTGTTTTCTTCTTTGTGGAACCCTCTTTTCCCTTATTCACTTGTACGAAAACCATGATGCAGCAATTGATGTTGCATTATTTGCCTCCTCCTCAGTAGGCACTATGAGTTACCACTCTCTATCTTGTTCTGAAATATTGAGCCTAATGTTTAGTTCAGGTGTGGGAGGGGATTTATTGCTTTGGTTAGTTTTGTGGCATATTTTATTTCTTTCTTTTTATGTTATTTGTTTTGTTATCGGTTGTGTTTTGTTGCATCGTATAGTGCAGGATCATGGAGTTGATGTCGACATAAGTAATGGGAATCAATGATAGTGGTTGAGGAGATCACATCACTTACCGTGATTGCTATGAACGACCTTCAAAAGTTGATACCGCCGAATGATTGATCAGTCACAACCATCAAGAGCTGGTCGACAAAGGTATCATGCGCACCCTGAGCTGAGTGGAAAGTTGCATCACACTGAGAGGCACTATGGAAGTTGTCAAATTTACCTGACATAGAGAGAGCATAGAAAAACCAAACACATATTTGTCATCATGAGAGATTATTCAGATATATCTCTATCTCTCTTAGTTTGTGTACATTCTATTTGAATATCACTACATAATGATACACACTAAGGCACATTGTTTATTTTTACGCCAGAGCCTTTCTAGCCACCCTGTTTATATGTATATCCCTCGTTAACCCAATTGAGCATGTATCCCCATTTAATTTTTTTTATCACCACATATGTTTAATCCATAGCAAAATTATTTCCATTACACTGCTCAGTTAAGTGATGTGTATCTCGGGGCTGTAAAAGTTCTAAATTTGGGGTTGTGACACCAGCAATAAACTAGGTAAGTGCACCAAGAAGAAAAATAAATAAATAAAATTTGCACTTACCTACAGATGAGACTCAACTAGAAAACCAATATCCATACTCAAAATTAGAGGCGAAACTGAGAAGTCAAACTGAAAAGGTGTTTGAGATTCCCATGTGATTGATAATGCAAAAAGGAACACAATGAAAAAGATAACAACACTGATCTGAGCCTAAAAACCATTTGTTTTTCCCATTATTTGTTTATCCCACCATACCCTAAGCCCCTTTACAACCCAAAGACCTTAAAAAGTGTGTGGAATGTATATGTGAAATTAATTTAAAATTTATTCAAATTTATGAGTTGATATTGTATTCTGTGAAACATTGAGTGAAACACTTTAACCCTGAGAGATTTGGTGAGAGTGTGAATAAAGTTGACAGGTGAAGTGGTGATTTAATGTGGAAGTGTGGTGGAATAATTGATTCAGGGAAGCAAAAAACTTTGGAAGGAAAGCAAAAGAATGTTACGAAATATTGCGGTGGTATTGTGGTAAGTTGATATTTTGGGGGTGTCCGATTCTTTTTGTTCTGGACATTGCTTGAGGATAAGCAATGAGCTAAGTTTGGGATTGTGTTCGGTCACCATTTTCACTATGTTTCTATTACTTGTATGACTACAATCCATATATTTTGTACCATTTTGTTTTGTATTTTGTTTCCGTCTGAGTTGTTTTTATGTTTATTAAGTTTCTTCAGTATTTTATGGTTTTTAAATTATTTCATGTATTTTTGCGTGTTATGCGTTGGTATGTTGTTATGACTGTTCCAGGTTCAGGGGTTGGATCCAAGGTACTCGGTGCGAGGAAGTTAAGAAATTGGAAGTTTCACGAAAAGAAAAATGCAGTATCATGAGGCCTGATACGGCTACCCGTGTCAGCAGATTAAATACGCAATTTTGAGTGAAGCTTCAGGATGGCCAACACGGGCACCCGAGTCAACTGACGCGGACCCTATTGGCTGATGCGCTGATTTGACATATTTTTGTGATTTTTCACCAAGACTGACTTGAAAGGGAATTTTTGACATTTTAGATTGAAACCAAGGGTTTTTCACTATTTTAGACATATTCTACGACAAAAGAAAGGACCTTTTTTACGAGAGAAAAAAATAGAGAGAATTGAAGATTAATGTTTATGCAAATGCTGGAGAACGAAGACTTTTCATGAGCGGAAGCAATTGAAGATCCAAGTTCACCATAAATTGTAATGTTTATCTTTATTGCCTTTGAAATTATTTTGAACAATATGAGTAGCTAAACCCCCAATTCTAGGGGGTGTCCTTGTTTTCAATTGTAATTATTTTGAATTCTTGATTTTAATGCATTAGTTTCTTTTCAATTTAATCATTCAATGTTCTAATGATTTTCCTACCAGACAAATAGGGATTGATTCACGGTTTACAATTAGGGATAAACCGCCATTGTTAAGGTTTTTGTATAATTAAACTATAGTAGATATAACCTAGGACTTGGGATACCCTATAGTTATCGGTAAAATCTTGATAGAACAAATTCTTCGTTTCATCATAATTCTCTAAGGACCTAGGTATTAGATGAATGACCAAAAGTTTTCCCACTAAGGACTTAGGGGAAAACATAATAAAGATCTAGGAATCGAAGGTTATGAACTTGTTGAAAAAATCAAGAGTCAAAGTTATTATAGGGAAAATCACCCACTTTACCCTAGCATGTTGCTCATTATTATACCCCAATTTTTCCCTAAGATCTCTCGTTATCTCATATTATAAATACATCAAGATCACACATTAAGGTTGATTTTTCCTTTCTACATTATCCTATCTTTAAGTTTGCTCTTGAGGGATCACAAATCACCTTGAGTTGTGTATTTTGTACATGTGTTTTTAGTAGGATTGACTTTTTAATAAATATCAAAATATGTATATATGTTTTCTTGAAAGTTCACATTGTTGGTGATGACACAATTTCATCCATCTCACCATCTAACCTAGGGTTTGAGGGTTAGTCCTCAGTCAAATGGTTCTTCAATGGATGGCAAGAGCTAAAGCTTCAAGGCTATATCTATGATATCAAATTTTTTGATTCAAAGATATCTCTCACTTTATTTTGGTCAAGTTTTCCTCAAGGTTGGTGGTGGTATTCATCAAGAATATTCATAGGTTCATATGTTTATTTCCATGCCGTACTTAACAAGTTTCATTGATATTCAAGCTCCATATTTGAGTGTGCTTCAATAAAAAATCATTTCAAGGGCTAATGTGATTTATCATTCTCTATTTTGCAAATAAAATTCAAAAGATTCAAGGTTGACTCAACAAGTTTGACCTAATTGAGCAAGTGCTTGATTCAGTGATCACAAGTGCATAACTCTCTCAATTTTCAATGTTTTGAGTTGGTTCTTTTTTCTATGGGTTCTTATCATAATCTACAACAACTTATCTTCACATGATAAGATCCAATTGTGCAAGAAAAATCATCAAATGTTGAAAGGGGTTCCAAGTCATTTTGACACTCTCTGAGCAAGGGTTTGCTGACTTCCAAGGCCCATATCTTGCTCATTTTTTTGAGATTTTTGATTGATTTCAAAGCCATGATTCTCTTTAAAGGATCCTTAACAAGTTCTCTTCAAGGGTTTAAGGCTAATTTTGAATGGAAATCACTAATGATTGAGAAAGATTACACGTCCTTTGGGAAAGCTATCAAATTCTCTTGTGTGACTTCAAAGGATCATAACTCGATCATCTTTTATCTCCTTGAGCTCATTATTTTTCTACAATAACCTTTGGGATGTCTAATGCAACTTTGTTTCAAGGTTCTAGGCTTGAAAATGCTTGGAAAGTTGTTAGAAAATTGAAAAGATTATAGGTGTTTTGTGAATTTCCCCAAAATTGTTCATTAGCTTCCAAAGACCATAACTCATTCAATTTTTATGATTTTTGAGTGATCTCAATTCCAAAATTCAATTCAAGAGGTCTATTTCATTTCATCTTCAAAGATCAAGAGTTAATTTTGAATGGAAGGACATGTAATTTTGAAGAACATTATAAGTCATTTTGAAGCTCGACACCTAGAAATATTTCTAAGTACAAAAATCATTGTGTTTTTCAAAAATTCAAATGGACACAACTCTCAACCCAAGTGTCTAAATGAAAATATTTAAAGCATATTGTCAAGCTTGATCATTCAGCTTTCTAAAGAATCCAAGATTGCATCATAAAGGTCCCTGAGCTGTTTGCACCATGTTTGTAAAGTTAATGCTTTGAAACTGATAAATCACTTGAAGTCAGAAGCAAATTTTTTTAAACATGGCTTCTAATCACAAAAATTACCACATGACTTTCACTTAAACATGATTAGCAAAGATGCGTGAATCATTTAGAGTGTCAAAACACATCATCTGGATGAGTTTTGATGCACATGTGATGACACTTTTCTCATGAGGCAGGTTTGCACGGATTCAATTGAAATTGTATCACTCACTCTCCTTTTAATTTCATTCAATGGTGATACTATGAACGCGTATCATTCACTCTCCTTTTTAAAATTCTGGAAAAATTATGGAAGGATCCAATGACCCCTTGACAAATATTGGTGTCTTCATTTTATTTTTATTTTTGATTTCACTATTTTTTTTACAAATTTTGTTTTATTTTACTTATTTCTTTATATTTTAAAAATAGTTTCTGACTTTAAAAAAAATTCTAAAAGAATTTGTCAACACTTTTTGACTCATGTTTGGCTTCTGATATTTTTTTAGGATTTTTATTTGGTGTTTAATACATGTTGTGTATTTTACCAATTATTTCTTTTTTTAATCATTTAAAATTTGTTTTACATTATATATATATATATATATATATATATATATATATATATATATATATATATATATATATATATATATATATATATATATATATATATATATATATATATTTCTTTTGATTGGTCCTGATTTGGAAACACTTGGGTGTTATTTTGGGACAAGTTCCTCAACCTCATTGGATCTTGGGTGTTGATAGGTTGAAAAACCAAATCCACCAAAATGAATGAATGATGTTGATGATATTTGAAACCCTAATTTCATCTGATACATTGTTTATACTATCATTCCCCTACCTCTTCATCTTATTCCTTTCTTGTTTTTACTTGTGCTACATGTTTTTGGAGAATGATCTACATATCATTTCTCTAACATGTTTGGTACATACATTGCTATTGACCGGCCTTAAAATAGGTGTGACTTCTGCATAAGTCCACTTACGATTGCTTAACCTAAAGCTAAATTTGTCCCGATTCCAAAAATGATCATTCATGGACCAAACCTATGTTTGCAAGCCCAAGTATGTTTAATTTGAAACCTTGGATCCAATAACTTTGAAGTTCATTGTTAGGAGGCTTTGATTATATCAATCCTCTAATGAACTTCATGAATTTTGGTCTAAGTGAGTCATTTGAACCTCGTTGATCATATTTATTTGAGCACTTGAAATGAATGATATACTAGACAAAAACCAAATGAAATTTGTTGTTGAGAAGCTCTGATTTTATCAATCTTCTAATGAGTTTTCAAAAGCAAGTTTCAAGATGGTCATTCAACTAACCCTCTAACTTTGATTCACTAACAATTAACTTTACTTTATGCCTTTATTTTGTGCCTTTATTTTTATGTACAATTTACTCTAGCATTTACATTTCATGCCATTTTTTTCTTTTGCTCACTTGAGCATTTATCTTTATGTCATTTTATCTTTGATCACTTGATCTTTCTTTTCTTTTAAAGACACTTAATAATCAACTTGAACATTAAAAGCTTTAAGGTTACTTGGAATATCTGGTTACTATCATTGACATTGTGGAGTTATGGATCTCTCAAACTTAGGATTAGAAGCCTTGATACTTGGGGACCTTGTTGCTCTATTGTTATTCTGTCTGAAGTTCTTAGGGTTTACTCCAACATATTAGGTTTATTTTCTTTGTGTACAGGTTATTCTGATTATATGCTTTGTTTGTGATTAATAATTCCTCTGTATACAACCGTTACTCTGCCCAATTTTTGTGAAGATTTAATTCATCTTAAGCCTGGTCTTCCTAAGAGGTTTAGTACTTTTGCTTGCTCGGTTTTAATCCAAAGTATAGGAATTCTACATTGAGTTCTTATGTCAAGTGTTGGCTTTTTGTTGGTTAGATCGTTATTTTCCTTAGATTTTATCTTATGCTTTAGGATAGTCCCTTCATCTCCTCCCATATTCTATAATTTCAAAAATCTTCTCCCTCCTTTTCAAAACTCTTCCTGTTTTCCAACTTGAATCACTTTCATAATAAACTTGGACTTAGGTTCATGCATTTTGGAAAAAAAGTTCTTAATCAAACTTTAATTAATTTAACCATACTTTGACATCCATCTCAAAACTAAAAATCATTAACCTCATTCAAACCATTTTTCCACTTTGTCTCTTTACCTTTAAACTTTTCTCTAAAGATTAGACTCTTGTCGATTCTTGTAGTGATGCAAGCTACTACACTTCTACGATATGTAGTGAAATGAGTTATTTTCCACTTGGGTGATGAGTGGGGCTTTGTTGATTTTAAAATCCAAGCTATATCCTCCACATTGAGATGATGCAAATTCTCCTTTCTCATAATCGTGGGTAGTAAGTATGTTTTCTACTCGTATATGACGATGATGTCTCTTCTCTTAAAATTAACTAACACACACGTGTTTTCAAATTTTTAAGTTGAATTACGAGTACCCTGAGCCCCTATTTCCCAGAAGGTGGTACGTAGGCACTAGAGGTTCGCAACTGCGGCGGGTGCAAAAATTGTAAAAATACACTTCTTTTCTCATCTCCACCATCTATTTTTGTATACACCTATTATAGCCAAAATACACAGATTTTCAAAGAGGTTCCTGCAGAGTACCGTAGATGTTTAGGGTGCTAGTACCTTCTCTTTGCATAACCAACCCCTGTACCTAGATTCTCCCCCCCTCTTCTTTAAGTTTATTCACTCTTTTCTCATTTCCTTCGGAAACAATAAATCACAGTGGCGATTTTTGTTTGATCTATATGAGTTAAGTCAATCTAATGGTCTAGTCTCAACATTTCTATCGCTACACTCATAATTGTGAAAAAGCCATATTTTACATTCTGCTTATTTTTACTTACTCCTAAGTGATAAATTCCAAACAAAACCCCAATTTAAGTTTTTGTTTAATTGAACCACAAATTTAACTCGGTACTTATACACAGTTCTCAAGATTGATCTTTGAGGAATTCCCCTATTATTACTACATTGGCAAAGTAGTACAATTGCTATTTTGACGATCAAAGTGATTTATTAATGTTACACTTTTGATTTCTATTATTGATACTGGTTGGACAAATTCTTTCATTTATTTGGATTGTGTTAAGAGATTGAATCTTGAGTTATCTAATATGAATGGAAGTATGGTTATTGACACTCTTGCTATGGGTTTAGTGACTACTTCATATGTGTGTTTAAATTGTCCATTGAGTATTTCTGGTAAATACTTTGGAGTTGATTTAGTGTGTCTTATGTTAGATCAACTTGATGTTATTCTTGGGATGAACTAGTTGGAATTCAATCATGTTTACATCAAATGTTTTGACAAGATGGTTATCTTTCTTGATTCTAGTTTTGAGAAAGATTTGTTTGTGTCTACCAAGAAAGTGAATGAGTCTGTGTAGGATGGTGCTGTTTTGTTAGCTTTGATGGCAACATTGAATGTTGGCGAGAAACGAATGATGGGGGAATTATCAATAGTTCATGATTTTCCTAAGGTATTTCGTAAAGATATAAGTGATTTTCCGCTAAAGCGTGAGGTGGATTTTATGATCGATTTAATTCTAGGAACTAGTCTGGTATTGATGGCTCCATATAGGATGCTAGCATATGAATTGAAAGAGTTGAAGAGTCAATTAGAGGATTTACTTGAGAAGATATTTATTCATCCTAGTGTGTCATCGTGGATGCATAAGTTTTGTTGGTTAAGAAGAAAGAAGGTACTATGAGGTTATGTATGGATTATATACACTTGAACAAGGTGACTATCAAGAATAAGTATCCACTTTCCAGGATTTGTGATTTGATGGATCAGTTGATTGGGGAAAGTGTGTTTAGTAAGATAGATTTGAGGTCTGGGTATCATCAAATTCGTGTGAAGGCTGAAGATATTTAGAAGACTGCTTTTAGGACAAGGTATGGTCCTTATGAGTATTTTGTGATGCTGTTCAGTGTGACCAATGCACCTGGTGTATTTAGAAAATATATGAACATGATTTTTCATCAATATTTGGATAAGTTTGTTGTTGTTTTCATTGATTATATTTTTATATATTCAAAGAGTGAAGAGCATCATGCTGAGTGTAATAACCGGCTGAAAAATATAGAATCGCCACCATTAATTTTTATCATAATACGAGAATATAATAGAATAACCCTAATTGATGATACAAAGATTCTAAGTTCTTGACTCACGTTAGACGAAGGGAAGGTGTTAGGAACCCTTCACCTACCTTGTTCACATGGATACTAAAGTTTAGGTTTAAGGTTTAGGAATAGGGTTTTACATTTTTAGTTAGGGGAAAAGGGTTTCTGTCTTTTAATTAGGAGAAAGGGTTTTAATATTTTAATTAGGGGATCTCTCCACAGTTTTTAAGTCGTATGCCTACGTATCCTCATATGAGGAATCAGAGTCCTAATTCGTAGTTCATAGTGTTTGGTTAGTTTTTTTTATGGATTGTGGAAATATTTTGAATTAATCCTTGAACCAAGTCTGGGTTAAAAATAGCGGAATCGTAGACGTAGTTCCCAGTTAATATAAAATAGATTCACAATCCTTTTTTGAAAATATCTTGAATTTGAATTAAGCTAGTAAAAAAAGGTTAGCGTTTGATTGGTTACCTGTTTTAGAATATGTTATGCAATATGTAAAAAATAAATTTGAATGAGAAAAATATTTAATGCAAAAAATCAGGGTTAGTATTTTAGAAAAGAATAATTAATAAGTAAATATTTTCTTGTTATTAAAAATATATTAAATTTTTTTAATATTAAGCCAATATTATTTATTAAAAGAATTTATATGATAAAAAATGAAAAAAATATATTTTAATGCAAAAGTGATAGATTAATAATAAATATATAATCAAACTAATAAATGAATAAATTATTTATTTTGTTTTATAAAAACGCAGAGAGGTGTAAATTCTGTTTGGGTAGCAAAACCTGGGGGTGTGAATAACAGGGTCCAAATCCAGATATTGGATTTGGCCCAATTGCACAGGGGGGGGGTGCTGATCGTAATTGGGTAGTAAATCTGGGAGGTCTAAATAGCTGGGGGTCCAAGTTCAGAAGTTGAACTTTGCTTAAATAAGCAGAGGGTGATGTTTGTGGTTAACGAGTAAACATAAAAACAAGGGGGTGTTAAAATGAATGGGCTTGGCCGAGAAATAAAAAATAAGGGGTTTGCTTGGACTTCGTGTGGGCGACCATATGACGTTACAGTTGATGCATGGTTTTGAGGGTGTTTGATTAGAATCAGAGGTGTGTGAATGAAGGTGCATGGCATGGGAAGCACACACGATCATGAAGGGAGTATTTTTTTTTTCATTTTTCGCTTTCATTTTCACAAACTCTCATCTTTTCATTCTCTCATCCTCTCTTCTTCTCACACGACACCAACAATAAACCCTAAGCCAGAGCAGCCCCATGCGGCAGTGATAAGCAGAGACGATCTCAAATAACCAACCCCTAAACCCAATCTCAGAACCACAACAACAATCACAACGAAAAATCATCCAAAACCTAGGCTGAGTTTTATCAGAAAATACCTCTACACGGTGATTCTTTGAGTTTTTCTTCTGATTCCTCCAATCGCCTCTGTCTAATCTCTTATTTCTTCTCTGTTTCACAGGTGATGAAGGTTTTTGAAGATGATAAACACGGTGGAGAGTTCGAAAGATCTAGGGTTTCAGTTTTGAATCCAGATCTCGGGCGACAAAGGTTCTTCTTCTTCTTCTTCTTCTTTTTCTGTTGCTTAATTTTTCCTCCTTTTCTCTTAAATTAATAGAGTTTATATAGGTTTAGAACTTAGAATAGATTAGGAAAATTCAATGATTTGGGTTACAATTAGGTTTATTGAAGATTTAGAGATGATTTCTGATTGTAATTGATTTTTTTGGATTTTTGAAGATTTGATTGTGATTTTGTTTGAAATTAGTATTAGGTTTTGATTTGTATGTATCTAGTCTCGTTTTTGTTTGTATATTCATCAATCAATGTAAATATAAAATCGTTTTTCCTGCAATCTTCAAATTGATTCCATTTGACTCGGTTGAAAAAAATGTTTTTAGGCTCTGTGGGTTGCATTGGGTAGAGGATGAAGAATAGAGGCCACCGCTGGAATCTAGGGTTTCAAACCCTTGGTCGACCTTTGGCCAATACTCTTAAAACAATACTAATAAAAACTGAAAATGAAGTGAGAAAATAATAATAATAATAATAATAATAATAATAAAAGTTAAAATAATTACAATGTTTAAGTAATAATAGTAATTAAAATAAATAAATGTTAAATATTGATAAAGTAAAAAAAAAACAATTTGAAAAGGGTTGACTCGGTCAACATCCTGGCTTAATCAAGCTTACAAAATTAAAACTTGATGGGCCTCTTATGACAATGATTTCGAGAGGCCCAATAGATGAGATTGAAAAAAATATCATACCCTCCTTGTATTTTACTACAGGCCAAAATTTAAATGGATCACCTGGCTCAAAAAACGAACACCCGCTTTGCATAGACTACATAAATATTAAACATGGGCCTCTAAAAATGGGCCATTCGATTTTTTAAGCATACATCTCTTTCATTATTATTCAAAATGAATCACAAACCCATAATGGGCCATAAGAATTTGATGGCCCACTTGAAGCACCACAATCATATTTTACACAAATGCCCCTCCCTCCTATTATCATTTGAAGTGAGTAAAAACCTTTAATGGGCCATAAGATTTTGATGGTCCATAGTACACCCCTCTTATGATTTTAAACCCCTGTTAGAAAAAGACTTAAAAACGAGCAAATTTTCACAATATGATTTATAATTTAGAACATCGTAATAATATGATCACTGATTTTGATGGGGAAAATTTGGGGTACGACAACTGCCCCTATTTAATCACTCTTCGATTGAATAGTGAAAGAATACGCATGTCTCGCACATTCGAATCAGAGGTTTATTAAATAATGGAAGACCCCAGAGTTTGACCAAAAGATTATAGGGAAACACTGTACAACGTTCCCAAGAGTATGAAAAATAGGCACAAATGATGATGTATCATCTTACCGGAGTTTTAACAAAAAGTTTTGATTTGACTTAGACACGAAGACATGGATAACTCGTCAATGCCTAAAAGAGATCATAGATTTCTCGCGTATATACCATAACCCAGAAGGTAAATAACACAAGTTTGGTCATTGACTTACTAATGCTTTGAGACTAACATAGTAAGCTATAACACAAATTTTGTCTATTCATCACCGCCTATGAGATGAATAAAACAGAGCTTGATAATACATTGTCGCATGGGGACTAACATAATGAATTATATCACAGGGGGGTAGATAACATATTGTTGTTTTGAGACTAACACAATGAGTTATATTGCAGATTTTGTATATTTGCTACACCCTAGAAAGTAAACAATGCAAGGATAGACTTATGTATTTATCATGACCTAGAGGATAAATTACACAACCCTAATAATTCATTATTGCTTAGAGACTGACACAATGAACTATAGATTTTCGTATACCTATCACAACCTAGAGGATAGCTAATATGAGGAAAAGTTTGTGGATTTATCAAAACCTAGAGGATAAAGGACAAGAGGACATGCTTATGTATTTATCACGACCTAGAGGATAAAAAACATAACCTGATAATTCACATGTCTACCATAACCTAGAGGATAGATAAAACGAGGATAAATTTATGCATTTATCACAAACTAAAGGTTAAATGACACGAGGATATGCTTATGTATTTATCATAGCGTAGAGGATAAATAACATAACCCGGATAATTCTCATACCTACCACAACCTAGAGGATAGATAATACGAGTTAGGTTTCTGAAAAGTGATTTGATAATCGAATCTTAGGTAACTAAACCAAAGATAAGATCGGAGTTTACTAGTTGTGTCTATTCTCAACCAAGGTGTTTGTTTGTTTTACGGACGAGATAATTCAATAATGGGCCCCAATAAAATTTTGTAGTTTTAAACAAAATGAAATGGAAAAAATTCCATGCATGATGTATATGCATGATGCCCTAGATTGATATGGAACCCAAATGTATATGCACTGAATTTTTTTTCTATTTATGCACTGAATGTTTGTATATGCACTAAATGTTTGTATATGCACCAAATGTTTTGATATTTTTTCTCCTTTTGAACCATGGGTTTTTTCTTTGTGTCACTGATTCCCCAACATTGTATGTTGTGTTGTCGTGGTATCTTTGAGTTGCTCAGCACAAGATGAATAAGTGTCAACAAGATTTTGATATTTGTATCGCAGGCCCATGCATAGGCTTGAGCATAGTTGAGGACATAAGCGTGGATGTGGCTATAGTCACTGGCGTGGGCGTAGTTATGGATTTTATTTTTTATGTTTTTTTGACCAAAATTCTTTTTAATGTTTTAGCAAATGCTTCTTTTTATTTGTCAAATCCCTAAAATAATTTCAACACAGTATTCACAAGAAATAATCATAGTATTTTGCAAACAAGTCCAAAAAGAAAAGAAAAAACACAAATTGAAAATGTTGAAAAAGTAAACGTTTTATTGACAAACATGCCTTTGAACAGGCGAGAGTACAAGATGAAATTCCTAAAAGGACGTAATCATAGAAAATTTTGACAAAAAACTTAAAATGGCAATGAAAATGATAAACACTACCGCTATCTCTCCAATGTCTATTTTATAACTCCAATCTCACATGTTTCAAAGTCAAATGATTTTGATTAATCTCTCTCCTTCATGGTCGTCGTCGTGGTTCTTAGATCACAATCTATTTGTTCCTTATTTTGAATAAGATCCCTAATTTTTGCCTGGACCACCTGTTGTACCCCAAAATTTTCCCTCCCATTTTCAAACAAGACATACTCCTAGAGGTCCTCAATTGTTCAAGGTTGACCAAGAATTGACCAGACAAATTCTCCTCCTAAGGCAATGAACCTGTAACTAGGGTTTCAATTTTCATCAAGATGGTTGAGCTCCAAAGGTCTCAAATGCTTCCCATGGTCCTAATATGCCTTCAAGATTGTCCATGCCAAACTTCATGCCTTGCACAATAAGTTTGCTCAGTCAATTTCTCAAGTATTGGAAAGTCAACTGTGCTAGGTCAAAAGTCAACTGTGGCCCATGCACAGTCAAACTTCAAGTTTTTTGGTCAACATCAACATTTTGAAGTGATATCCATCATTTGATCAAGGGTTGATCATGATTCCTCAAGAAATACTCCTAATTAATCAAAAGTCAAAATGGCAACTTAAGGTTTCTATAGGAAAAGTCAACCAAACTTTGACCAGGCATAACTTTCTCATAATTTATCAGATATTTTCCTACCAAAGATCATTTTGAATATAATCCAATTCCCCACAACTTCTCTTAAGTGCTCAAGATCAAGAAATACACCATTTGAAAGATATGGGCTCAGACATTACAGGTCACTTTCAAAAAGTCAACAAAAGCCACTTTTTGCCAAGACCTTTTACATCAAGATAACTTCTTCAATTGCAAAATTGATCAAAAAAGGGAATGAAGTAGACATCTTGGGCTTTAGAAAAAGTCCCAGATGATCATCATGAGATAAAAATTGAGAAAGTTATGGCTTGCCCAAGTTGGGAATATTTTGGAAAATTCAAGAATGGTGCATTGAACAAATTTGAACTTTTAGGGCAATGACCTAAATTTTTGGACTTCAAACACTCTCATGATCTTATGAAGGACCTCTAAATCCATTTTTGTATGCCGTTGATTTTATTTACATTTATTTTGATTTTTGTTTAATTTAAAAATTAAATAAATACAAAATAAATGCATAAAATAATAGGTTAATATTTTGGAGATGTGGGCTAGTGTTTTGGGTCAGTCTTGAGGCCCATTTTTCGTGCACAAATGACCGGGTTCATTCAAGCAAGGATAAATCAGGTTTTGGCAAATTTGGAAGGCTTTGAATTTATTGGACTTTTGTTTGAAAACATGAGTTTTGGCCATGATATTTTCCATTCAATTGTGTCTCCTCCATATACACTACAAGTACAGTACTCTAGCAAGCCAAATCCATGCACAGAAAGCTTGGAGAATTGCTGCACATCTCACCCAAAAACTCAAAAAATTCCAAACTTGAATTTCAAGTTACAGCTGGTTTTAGTCTCAAAAAAAGGCTCAAACACATTCCTGGAATCCTCCTGGATCATTTCCAGCCGTTACCAAGTTCTAAAACAGTCTGAAGCGCATTATCACCACCACACAGTTTGCGTTTTTTGTTGATTCTGATTTCTTTGATTTGTGTAATATAAGTTCATTTTAATCATGCATTATTGACCACTCTTGTGTTTTCAAGATTTCTATATGGTTAGATTTGAGTTTTGATGCAGGAATCGAATACCACCATTTTTAGGGTTCCAAGCTTAAAATTGGGATTTCTGAAAATAGCCAAAATTAGGCCTAACTAAGGGTCTCTGTGTTCTTAGGAGGTTGAGGCCAATTCATCCATGGCCTCAGCATGATTTTATCATGCGTATTATTGTTTTTTTTGGTTTACAGGTGCTATAGTGACAGACAAAAACTGTCACTATAGGTCCAAGTCTAAGACGACGGATGAAAGAGGAAGATGAATGCGTGGCAGCTCCTCACTGGACGATTCAAGTCTAAGACCTTTTTATTTTTTTGGATACTTCTAATTAATTTTTGCATATAGTATTCTTTTTTTATATTTTGATTAATGAATGATCAGTAGCTCAGATGGTGAAGAAGCGCGCGTGTTAGGGAAAGGATTGGGGTTCGAGTCCCCAGTCGTGCATTTTTGTTTTCTAATATATTGCTTATAGATCAGATGCATGCAAGCCATCGATACTCACCATACACCTTCAAATCTATGCTGCCAGATGTTAGTGATCCAGATCCGGCGTCTCAACACACAGTCTCATTATGGACCTTCAAAGGCTTACAATAGAGGATCCAACGCCACTTCTGTATCCTCGTTGGCTTGGGCCTAACACATTTTCAGTCCATGCACCCCCTGTTTTACTAATCAGTCTGGCCCATTCATTTGTTTTTTTTATTTCTTTATTTCTTTTAGTTTTTTAATTTCAAAATAATTTTTTTATTTAATTATAAAATCACATAAAAAATTTAGGATTTAGTTTTTTTTAAATAATTAATTTTGAATTCAATTAATTAATTAAACCTTAACCCTTTTATAAACTAAAACGAATTAGAATTAGAATTAATTTGATTTATATCATTTTCTCTTTATTATAAAAAAACAAAAAAGACTTAGACATTAATTTTTTCTTAGTTAATTTACTTCTCTAATTAAATTTTAGGTATTAATTTCACTTAGTTATTTTCTTAAAAAATAAATAAAATTAAACAAAAAATATGTTATGGTTTACTTAGAATTTTTCTTAGGTTTTTAGACATTTGTCTTTATCTCGCGCGCGTTTATTATTTTCGCATTTTTTCAATATTATAACTGATTACGGGATCTAATAGTTTAAATTTAAAATTCCGCATTTTATTTTCGTGCACTCTTTTTTATGTAACTCTCCCAAAGTCGTGTAATAGTTTAGGATTTACTTTTTCAGCATTTTATTTCTCGCACATTTACCGCTTTATTATTTTGCAATATTAACTGTTAGTAACTAAGATTGTATGATAAGTCTGTAAATTAAAAAGTTAGCTAACCTAATGAAAAGACAAAAAATAACTGAATCTCAACACATATTCACATATGCATCTCTAGGGTATCCCCACTTCGATTGCCTTCGGTAAAACAGTCATGTCCCTCGAGAATGGGGACGCTTTAGCAAAGACCCGTAAAAAATCAAAAGATTATAGTCGCTCGATGACCCTACGTTGTTTCCTTTCGGTAAATGATCTCTTCCCTAAAATGAAATTGCTAAAGCGTCTCCATATGTAGCCTTTATGACTGTAAAACGTCCCTTCGATTGTCCCTTAACATCCAACGATAAGGTTACCTACTCACTAATAGTAGGATAGCATTGTCTAAAGGAAAAGAGGAAAAGAACAACCCTTTTCGAGTAATAAAGTAGATAGATGTTAGAAGTTTGCTCAAACATTTAGCACTTACACAAAAAAACTGCTTTTCAAAAACAATTTCAAAACACTTTTTATACTTTTTCCACTATCCTGAGAAACATTAGAAAGTTCACCGTACTAAGGCATTTTCAAAACATTTTCAAACACAGAGCACAAAGGTATTTAAAAATGAGAAAACCTCTAAGAGCCCGTGGAAAACCACAGATGGAAAGGGTGATAACACCTTCCCTTTCCATAATCTACCCCCTTACTCAAAACATCTCGAAAATGTCTTTTTCTATTCTTTTCACCCTTTCCTTTGTTGGATAAAAGAAAAGTCGGTGGCGACTCTTGGTTACCGCATATTTGCGAATACAAAATGAAAAACTAGTATAACAGTCGGTTCTTCCACCGTATCACACCGCCCTTTCAGGTTTTCAATCCACCGGGATAATTTTTTTTGTTTATGTCCCTAACTTTTTCCTGGACCGCCCTTTCGAGTTTTCAATCCACCAGGACGCCCTTTTTTTTGCCTAAGTTGCCCATTTAGGGTTCGACTCAGCGGGCATTTTATACATAGTATTTTTTGACTGCATTAGAGTTTGTCGGATGTGGCAATTATTCCCCATCCATTATTGTGAGGATAAGACCACCACACAAAAATTCTATGTTTACCATATACAAACCTTCGTAGTTAGGTGTCCATTTACCACATGAATCAAGGGCGAGGTTGTAGAATCTTCTTGAGCACCAAATATCCTTCTTTGAACACTCGAGGATGAACCTTTTTGTCAAATGCCTTTTTCATCCGCTTTTGGTATAATTGACCGTGGCATAGAGCTGTCAAGCGTTTTTCTTCGATAAGGTTAAGATGATCAAGTTGCATCTGAACCCACTTTGATTCTTAGAGCTTTATTTCCATTAGCACTCACAGCGATGGAATATCTACTTCAACAGGGAGTACTGCCTCCATGCTGTATACGAGAGAGAAAGGAGTTGCATCTGTTGACGTACGAATGGAAGTACGATATCCATGTAGAGCGAAGGGGAGAATTTTGTTCCAATCTTTATATGTCTTCACCATTTTTTGAATGATTTTCTTAATATTCTTATTAGCATATTCCACAGCCTCATTCATCTTGGATCGATATGGTGAATAATTATGATGCTTAATCTTGAAGTCATCGCATAACTCCTTCATCGTTTTGTTGTTCAAGTTGGACCCATTGTCTGCAATAATCCCGCTAGGAACCCCATATCTATATATAAGATTCTGTTTGATGAACCGAGTAACCACTTGTCTTATCACATTTACGTAGGGTGCAACTTCCACCCACTTGGTGAAGTAATCGATGGAAACTAGTATGAAACGGTGTATGTTAGAGGCTTTCAGTTCAATCATTCTTATCATATCAATTCCTTACATCAAGAATGGCCAAGGAGAACTTAGGACATTTAGAGGAGTCGCTGGCACATGCATTTTATAAGCATAGATTTGGCATTTGTAACCTGTCTTTGTATAATGGTAGTAATCAACTTCCACCATCAAACAATAATAACCTATTCGCAAGATCTTTCTAGCCATGGCATGTCTATTTGTATGAGTTCCGAAAATGCCTTCATGGATTTCTCTCAGAAGTGTACACACTTCATGTTTTTCCACGCACCTAAGAAACACCATATCATAGTTCCTTTTTTACAACACATCACCATTTAGAAAAAACTTTGAAGCTAGCTCCCGCAGAGTTCGCTTGTCAATCATAGAGGCATTTTCTAGATATTCTTGCTTCTTGAGATACCTTTTGATGTCATAGAACCAAGGCTTTTTATCTGATCCTTCTTCAATGGAAAGGCAATGTGTAGGTTCTTCAAAATTTCTGATTGTAATATGTGGCTCATGATTTGGCCAAGTTACTTTGAACATGGTTGATAAAGTTGCAAACGTGGCTATCATCTGATTTTCTTCTCACAGGATATGACTGAAGGTAATCTCAGTAAATTCTATAGCTAGCTTCAAAACATGATCCTGATATGGAATCATTTTGGGGTGTTTAGTGTCCCTTTCACCGTTGACTTGGTATATGACTAATGCGAGTCTTCATAAACTTCTAGGTGTTTAATTCTTAGATCAATAGCAGCTTCTAGACCCAAGATACAAGCTTCATATTCAAAAATATTATTGATGCTGTCAAAACATAACCTCGCAGTATAAGGTTTGTGAAAATTCTTCGGAGAAGTCAAAACTGCCCCAATATCATGCCCTAGTGCATTTGAAGCACCATCAAACATGAGTTTCCAACGTGCCCCTAGTTTAGGGCCTTCGTGGGATCCTAGTATTTTGTTATCACCTATAACCATGACATCTTCGTCTAGAAAGTCGAACTTCATTGGTTGATATTATGGTAACGCCTGGTGAGCTATATGGTCATCTAGTGCACTACCCTTGATGGCTTTTTGAGTAAAATATTGGATGTCGTACTCGGATAGTAACATCTTCCATCTAGCAATTCTTCCTGTAAGAGTTAGTTTTTTGAACACATAATTCAAAGGATCCATTCTTTCTATTAACCATGTGGTGTGAGTTAACATATACTGCCTCAATCTTTTCTTAACCCAAGCCAATGCACAACAAGCTTTCTCAAGGAGTGAGTACCTGGTTTCGTAGTCGGTGAATTTCTTACTGAGATAGTAGATTGCATGCTTTTTTCTTCCTGTCTCATCATTTTTTCCTAATACACATCCCATTGACCCTTCAAGAACTGTCAAGTACATGATGGGTGGTCTTCTAGGTACTGGTGGCATCAAAATTGGCGGCTCCTTGAAGGTTGTTTGACAATCATCATTCCACATCACTATTTGATCTTTTCGAAGTAATTTGAATATAGGCTCACATGTAGTAGTTAGGTGCGATATGAACCTCGAAATGTAATTCAATGGTCCTAAGAAACCATAAACCTCCTTTTCTGTTCTTGGAGCTGACATTTCTTATATGACCTTCACCTTGTCGTGATCTACCTCAATACCGTGCTGACTTACAACAAAACCCAATAACTTTCCTGATCTGACACCAAATGTACATTTGTTTGGATTCAACCTTAGTTTGAACTTTCACAGACGCTCGAATAACTTTTGTAAATGTATGATGTGTTCCTCATATGTATGAGATTTGGCAATCATATCATCTACGTATACCTTAACTTCTTTGTGGATCATATCATGAAATAGTGTGACCATAGCTCGTTGATAGGTTGCCCCTGCATTCTTTAGACCGAAAGGCATTACCTTGTAACATAAAGTTCCCCAAGAAGTCATGAAAGTAGTCTTTTCCATATCCTCAGGTTTCATTTTGATTTGATTATAACTTGAGAAACCATCCATGAATGAGAATACCGAAGCTTGAGTTGTATTATCAACTAAAACATCTATGTGAGGTAACAGGAAACCATATTTCAGACTTGCTTTGTTCAGATCCCGATAATATAAACACATGCTTACTTTTCCGTCATTCTTGGGTACTGGTACGATAATAGCTATCCAAGGTGAATAATCTACCACCGCTAAGAACCCTGCATCAAATTATTTAAGAACTTCTTCTCGAATCTTATTAGAGATATCCAGACGAGTTCTTTTGAGCTTCTTCCTAACTGGAGAACAACCTTCCTTGAGAGGTAGTCTATGCATCACAATATTTGTATCCATTCCTGGCATATCTCTGTAAGACCAGGATAATATATCCACATATTCATGTAAAATCTTGATCAACCATTATTTGACTCTTTCCTCTAATGTTGCCCCTATCTTGATCTCTTTCAGATCCTTCTCTTATCTGTGCTAAGGTTGATGGTCTCAATAGATTCTTGGTATGGTTGTATATTGTCAGCCTTTTGCTCTAATTTCCTTGATAATTCTTCAGAGAGTTCAAGACCTTCACTATTTCCTCTTTATCTTGGTTGATGGGTGCATCAAAATTATATTGGATATCAGCAGTAACATTATAGGTGATTTTAGGCATCGATATGCACATTTATCATGTTTTGGTGCAGTTTTAGTATGTGAATTTGGAGAATGCATATGAAGAAAAGTATTTCCATTTTAAAACATAAGTGGTGAATGCAAGAGAAAGACATGGATCTTAATTGAATGCGAAATATAACTCTTATTAATTGAAAATACTATTTGAAACAAATTGGAGGACCCTTACAAGCTACCCCTATGCCTCAGGCTTGATATAGAGTCTTTTAAAAATAAGAAAAATTACTTCGGAAAGAAAAAGATCTCCGGAATCTCCATGGCTGTCCAATTCTTGAGGTCTTTGCCTAGAGCACTCTCACGGATGAAGTCCTATTCTCTTTTGGTGCTGCTCTTGTTAGATATCATTGCCACTTGTCCACCATGCTCTATTCCTTTGTTGATGAAGGTTTCCTGGATGGGATGAAATTTCCCATTGCCTTTCAGAGTAGCCTTTGATAATTCGTAGCCCAAACCAAAACGATTTTTCTTCTCGAGTATCTCCATAAGTTTACCCCAACCTTTTGAGGTACCATTTTCCATATTGGTTTGTAAATCTCTCCATGAAGTCATAGTAGGTTTCTTGATTTTCTCCACTAGTAGGGTTACCATTGAAGCAACCTCTAAGACTTGACATAGCGTTGCTATGTAGTCTTCATCCACAGAGATATATCTATAGGACTCTATGTGACTTACAAATATGTCTTCTTCACAGTCGATTATAAACAATCTTCCTTCCATGAGGAATTTAATTTTTGATGTAGAGTTGAAGTATCAACCCCTGCTTCATGAATCCAAGGTCTCCCGAGAAAACACATATATGCTTGCTTTATATCGATTACTTGAAAGGTAATATAAAACATATGGGGACCGGTCATGACAAGAAGACTCACTTTTCCAAATAATGAACTTTGAGAACCATCGAAAGCTCTAACTATCGTAGAACTTGGCCTTATAACAACACCATCTAGTGTTAACTTCATCAGACTGGATTTTGGTAAAACATTGAGGCAAGAACCAATATTAGTGAGTACACTAGATAAGTTAGTTATATCTATCTAAATGGAAATGTAAAACGCCTTATTGTGAGCTCTACCTTATGGAGGCAACTCACTGTCATTGAAGCCTATATATGATCCAGACGTTAGGTTTGCTATGAAATTGTCAAATTGATTCACTATAATCTCCTTTTCAATATGAGTAGAATTCAGAATATTCATTATGGAGTCTCGATGCGCTTGTGAATTGATAAGCAATGAGAGTATTGAAATTTTGGCCAGAGTTTGGTGTAACTGATCCACCACCCTATAATCACTTTTCATGATTATTTTCAAGAATTTTTCCGCCTCTTGGTCAGTAAAAGTCTTGCTTGAAGATTCTTGTTCTTGAATTGCCTCCCCCACTTTTTTCCCTTATCCTTAGCCACATCATCATCCTTCTTTTGTGGTTCGGGACCACAGATACGACCACTACGAGTCATGCCCCTTATTCTTGCTACATTTGAGATTGCAGGTTCTTGACTCCTGGGTTCCTTACATTCTCGTTTTAAACCATTAACATAGGCCGTAGTATCATAACTCCATGGTACAACTTTGTCACTTTCGTACAATGTAGGGGATGCCCTCATAATCACCATCGTGGTCTTTGGAATCACTAGTATTCTTAGAGTCTGTAGTGTTATCATCGCTGGTGTTTCTGTTGACTCTCCCCAAGGAATCACAAGAGTTTTATTAGTAGGATCCGACCTTTGGAAATGAAATTCCAACAGTTACTTTGTGTTTCCATCAATCGCATCTATGTATTCTCCTTCAGGGTATTGGCCGAATTAGACTATCCCTTGATTCACCAATTTTTGTAACATCTTCTCAAAAGCTTCATTGTGTTCCAAGAGGAACCCACATTCAAAAAAATATTCTTTTAAGAGATCTATCATAGATTTTACTCGTCTAGCTTCCCCAAAGTCAGTGATCACTTCAATTGCATTCATAGTTGGTCCACCATGCAAAGGCATGGGGTTTGTCTTGATGTTCGGTTTGTCAAAAGTGATATCTTGGGAATCCAACAAATCTTTAACCTTATGCCTGAAGGCCCAACATTTTTCTATGGCATGCCCCATAGAATTGCGTGATACTCACACCTGGCATTTACCTCATACTTTGGCGGGAGTTCCCCAATTGGAGGAGTTAATGGCTTTAGATCCACTAAAGATTCTTTGAGTAAGTGCTGCAGTAATTGACTATGAGGCATGTGGAGAGGATCAAATCTTCTCGGGGGCCTTTCAAACCTGTTTTTATGTTTTTCTCGTGTAATTACCAATGGTTATTATGCTCTTGGATGTGATGCCACAACATTAATATTTCCTTCCTTATTTTTCAAGAAGTTAGGATCATGTGTCTTTGAATTGAAAGAGGTACTGGATGATGCCCCTTGTATCTTGCCACTTTTTACGCCTGCGTCAGTTCTTTCGCCAATAGTTACCAAATCAAAAAATTCAGAAGAGACGCTTCCTACCATCTTATCATAGTACAACTCTTGTAAAGTACCCATCAACATATCGACTAATTCTTTCTCCAGGAGCGGTGGTTGTACACGAGCTTCCATTTTCCTCCATCTTTAAGCATATTCTTTGAAGGACTCATCCTTTTTCTGAGATAAGTTTTGGAGCTGCATGCAGTTAGGCGCCATGTATAGATTGTACTTGTACTGTCTTAGGAAAGCGTTGGCAAGATCTGCCCATGTCTAGATATGAACGCGCTCCAATTGCATGTACCAATCTAGGGATGTCCCAGTCAAATTGTCTTGGAAACAATAGATCATAAACTTCTGATCTTGAACATAGGCATGCATCTTTCTGCAATACATGCGTAGATGGTTCCTCAGTCATGCGAGTCCCTTATATTTTTCAAAGTCATCTACTTTCAATTTTGGAGGGATCACAACATCCGGTACTAGACCCATGTTGAGAGCATCGACGTCGAAAACATCATAACCCTCTACAACCTTCAACCTTTCTTCAAGAGATTTATATTGATTAAGCTCCAACGGATTCTCAATAATATTAGGTTGGTGCACCTGAGTAACACCTTCCAAATCAAGATCTCCATATTGTAGATCTATGTAGTTATCTGTATTGTTGACCGAAATTTGCAAAGTATGGGATGCCCCTACCTTCGGTGGAGATGGGACAAACCCTTCAGTATCATCTTGTCTGACCTCTTGTTGAGCTACAGTTGACTTTAAAGGTCCAGTCTCCGGTTCTCTTCTTGGTTGGTGACCGCTGGATGCACCAATAGTATGGGCTACTTTTTCAAAGGCTACCTTAGGAATCTGTTCTTGCTTCTCAATGATGTTCTTCAAGGCTAGGAGAACTTGGCTCTTGTCTCCATTCATTGAGTCGATATTTCCTTTCAGTTGCTTCAAATCTTCTTTGAAAGCAGATTGATTCACTTCAATCTGTTCCATCACTTTCTTTTGATAGGCTCATGTTTGATATGGTGGTCGGATAGACGGTGCTTTCTTACTAATGGTTTAACTGAAGAATGATTTTTGAAAATGTGTAAGTTTTATGCATGAAAATGTACTAAATGTGATGCTTATGCATGAATGCGTATGAATATGCTAAAAGTTTATTTTTGAATGTCTTATTGACTTAGCTTTCTTTCATATTCTTATTTTGTATGTATATTTTTCTTAGGCTTTGCTATTTATTATTTAGAATCTCAAAAATAAATACACAAACAGGATATGAAAACAAATTACTTTTATTGAAATAACAATTGTCCTCATAAGGGAATACAATTCATATATTGAAAAATATTCGAACCAAAACACCAAAAAATGAAATACTTGAAGAAATAACAAAGGGAAAAACATTAATAATCTAAGTGCTTCTACGGATATATTCTCTGAAACCATCAACCATTTTCCTACAAAGCTTAAGGAAGTCTTCAACATCTTTCGGGAGAGGGGCCATCATATTTTCCGCATCTCTCAAAACTTCTAGGGATGTCACCAATGAGATTGTTAGCTAAGAAACGAGACTTACATATTTGTATTTGTAGAACCGATATTCTTGGTAGAGGTCCAAAATTATCTTATGATTATCCTTTCCTGCTTTGGTGATCTTTGCGTACTACTCTTCCCAATATAATTTTCCAGTCCTCATCTCCGTATCGAGTCTCATATGTATAAGGAAATTCTTTTAAAGGTATTCTAACTCATGACAAACTTGCTCATACTCATCAGTCTTTTGGGTTAGAAGTCTTTCTACCCTCATCCTCTTGAGAAATTCTCTTACGTCCGATTGTTGGCTATCTCGGAGTCTCTTAGTAAGATATTGAATTTGCTCTTCTTGATCTAGAGAAGCTTGTGCCAAACTTTGAATTTGAGCCCTCAAGTTTTCTTCCATCTCCTTTTTTGTCTTGCATTGCCTTTCCGTACCACTTATTTAGCCTCCCGATTTCACTAGCACCATCTTCCAAACATTGGTTTTGGAAATCCAAGTTGAAGATAACACTCAACATTCCTTCATTTGAACGTTTATGCTTAAGACTCTCCTTTTCAAATGCTTCGCGATCTTCCTGAATCTGTTGGTCTTTTGACTCGAGCTCGCTTTGCATCTTTCTTTTCTCTTTGGGTAGGCTACGAAGGCTAAGCTCTAACTCTTCTTTCTCCTTTCAAGCTTGATTCAAGGCTTTCTTCAAGTCATCTATCTTTTTTAAGGACATAAGGAGTGGGTTTGGGACATCTGGCTTGTACTCAGGATAAATGTCAAATGGTAGTTTAATAACTTGCATCCTATCCAAAACCTATCAAGTGTAAGATTATTTCACCACAACATTCTTCCTTTTGGCCTTTATTTTGTTTACCCTATTCCAAGCTCATATGATCTTGTTGAGCAACTCTCGGTCATTTTTGCCCATGTCATGAATGATTAATTGTTGAAGTTTTTCATCGGAGGGTTTATCCTCCAAAGGGTACTCAAGTTATCGCAAAGCCAAAGTAGGGTTATAATTGATGCAACCACGTGACCCAATCAATGGAACATTCGGGAAATCTCCACAATTATAAATGATATCCCAAATATTTAGCTTCCTTGAATACCACAACACAAAATTGACAGTAAGAGACCTTAATTTTTGAGGCCACTCGTATCTTGTCAGATTTGGAACCATGTAATCCTCTTTATAGAGATGAGACATAAACCAAGAATACAGAAGCGAGATACAACAATTCAACATACCCCTCCCCTTTTCATAACAAGTATGAAAAGTGTAGTAAATATCACCATGCAAAGAAAGACTTGGATCCGCATTTAAAGATTTCGCGCCCCAAAATACTCTAATATCTACAGGGTCAATAAAGTCCAAAGTTCACTGAAACAAAATTACACCAAAGATGAGTAGTCCCAAACAACCAACACAAGACTCTCATTCTTTCTTATCAGCAAAAGAAAGGGCTTTAGTCTCCAAATATTGTCTTTTAATCCCATGTACATCACCTTCCTTTTGGTAATTAGGTGTAAACTCAGGATAATGGATCCCTAAACCTCTTGCTAAGTCTTTAACATCAATAGTCTGTCCCACTCTCACATAAACTTTTTCTTTAGAAAAATTCAAGAACCTATGAAATTCTTTTAAAGTTGGTGCTAGCTGAAAATTTTGAAAGGTGAAACACCTTAACGGAGGATTGTAAAACTGAGACGAGGTAGAGATAGTATCCAATTGTTTATCCACTTTTTTCAACTCAAGGGTATCCCCATAATGGAGAACAAACGTATTCAAAGCTCTTTCAGACAATTCTCTTTGATAATTTTGATCTTCATCACATCTGTCTTGACGACACTAACATAGACAAGTTGTTTCCCTTTGGCATCCATTTCTAAGATACTCACCAAAAACCTTTGGTTATTATTTTTTTAATCCTGTGAATAAGACAAACAAAGAGAGTGGAAAATGATGAATATTTGAGATGCAAAATGTATGAATGCATGATGATGCAACACGGTGACAAGATTTATGAAAAGTATCCTTAGTTGGTAGGTTCTTAGTTTCGGCTTACGGATATTCTAGACTCCCCGTAAGGTGGTTTCTATAAGGGTATCATGGAAAGGCACAAGGGCCTCCCTTAAGTGGAGCCTCACTGTAGACCAAAACTTTCGTCTCAAAGGTCATACAAGGTCTCACCATGAAGTTTTGGTTTTAGGTTTATACAAAAAGTCATAGGTTTCATTCTAAAGTCCTATCCCCCAGGAGGATACCTCTTGAGACATATTTCTTTCTTGGAATTCCACCGACTCTAGGCGAAGTCGTCACAAAAACTTATAGGTATGATATATTCCCTTGGCCAATAGACGAACCTTCTTTCTAAGGTTTTGAAAACATTTTTTGAAATTAAATCTTGTCAACAAATAAAAATACCAATGGAAATAATATAACAATAGGTAAATAGACAAAAATAAATAAAATAAATAAATAAAGCATATATTGAAAACACCAAAAATCCAAACAAATCCTAAACCTAAGATGAAGGCTTCTAAACCCTAGGGTTGTTTCCCCAGCAGAGTCGCCACCTGTAATAACTGGATGAAAAATACAGAGTCACCACCATTAATTTTTATCCTAAGACGGGAATATAAAGGAATAACCCTAATTGATGATACCGAGATTCTAAGTTCTTGACTCACTTTAAACGAAGGAAAGGTGTTAGGCACCCTTAATTTACCTTGTTCACAAGGATACTAGGGTTTAGGTTTAAGGTTTAGGAATAATTTTATAATTTTTTAGTTAGGGGAAAAGGGTTTTAGTCTATTAATTAGAAGAAAAGGGTTTTAGTATTTTAATTAGGGGAACTCGCCACGGCTTTTAAGTAGTATGCCTATGTATCCTCTTATGAGGAATCAAAGTCCTAATTCGTAGTTCGTAATGTTTGGTTAGTTTTTTTATGAATTGTGGAAATATTTTGAATTAATCGTTGAACCAAGTCTGGCTTGAAAATAGCAGAATGGTAGACGCAGTTCGCAGTTAATATAAAATAGATTCACTATCCTTTTTTGAAAATATCTTGAATTTGAATTAAGTTATTAAAAAGAGGTTAGCATTTGATTGGTTAGCTGTTTTAGAATATGTTATGCAATATGTAAAAAATAAATGTGAATGAGAAAATTATTTAATGGAAAAAATCAGGGTTAGTATTTTAGAAAATAATATTTAATAAGTAAATATTTTCTTATTATTAAAAATATATTGAATATTTTTAATATTAAGCTAATATTATTTATTTAAAGAATTTATATGATAAAAATATGAAAAAAATATAATTTAATGCAAAAATGTTAGATTAATAATAGATATATAATCAAACTAATAAATGAATAAATGAATTAATCTTATTTTATAAAAATGCAGGGGGGTGTAAATTCAGTTAGATTAGCAAAACCTAGGGGGGTGATTAATAGGGTCCAAATTCAGATATTGGATTTGGCCTAATTGCACAGGGGGGTGCAGATCGTAACTGGGTAGTAAATCTAGGAGATCTAAATAACAGGGGCCCAAGTTTAGAAATTGAACTTGGCCCAAATAATAAGGTGGTGATGTTTGTGGTTGACGAGTAAACATAAAAACATGGGGGTGTTAACATGAATGTGCTTGGCCCAGAAATAAAAAATAAGGGGTCCGCTTGGACTTTGTGTGGGCGAGTGTATAACGTTACAGTGGATGCGCGGTTTTTAGGGTGTTTGATTAGAATCAGAGGCGTGTTATTGAAGGTGCACGGTAAGGGAATCACACATGATCACAAAGGGAGTATATTTTATTTTTTTTCATTTTTTGCTTTCATTTTCATAGACTCTACTTTTCTTTCAATCGTTCTCTCTTCTTCTGACATGACACCAACAATAAATCCTTAGCCAGAGCAGCCCCAGGTGTCAGCGATAAGTAATGGCGATCTCAAATACCCATCCCTTAAACCCAATCTCAGAACCACAACAATAATCATAATGACAAATCATCCAAAACCTAGGATGAGTGTTATTAGAAAATACCTATATGCGGTGATTCTTTGAGTTTTTCTTCTTATTCCTCCGATCACCTCCATCTAATCTCCTCTTTCTTCTATGCTGGTGACGAAGGTTTTTGAAGATGATGAATGCGAGGAATAGTTCGGCAAAACTTCTTCTTCTTATTCTTCTTCTTCTTCTCTTGCTTAATTTTTCCTCATATTCTCTTAAATTCTTAGAGTTTATATAGGTTTAGAACTTAGACAAAATTAGGAAAATTATGTGATTTGCATTACAATTAGGTTAATTGAAGATTTAGAGTTGATTTTTGATTGTAACTGATTTTATTAGATTTTATTAGATTTGATTGTGATTTTGTTTGAAATTAGATTTAGGTTTTAATTTGTATGCATCTAGCAGTGTTTCTGTTTGTATATTCATCATTTAATATAAATATAAAATTGTTTTCCCTGCAATCTTAAAATTGATTCCATTTGATTCGGTTGAAAAAATGTTTTTAGGTTATGTGGGTTGCGTCAGGTAAAGGATGAAGAACAAGGGCCACTGCTGGAATCTAGGGTTTCAAACCCTTGGTTGACCTTCGGTCAACACTCTTCAAATAATACTAATAAAAATGAAAATGAAGTAAGAAAATAATAATAATAATAAAAGTTAAAATAATTACAATGTTTAAATAGTAATAATAATTAAAATAAATAAATGTTAAATATTGATAAAGTATAAAAAAATTTGAAAAGGGTTGACCTCGGTTAACATCCTGGCTTAATAAAGCTGACCAAATTAAAACTTGATGGGCCTCTTATGACAATGATTTCGAGAGGCCCAATTTATCAGATTGCAAAAAAAAATCACACCCTCCTTGTATTTTACAACGGGCCAAAACTATAATTGGGTCACCTGACTAAAAAAAATAACATCCCCTTTGTAATGACTACATAAAGATTAAATATGGGTGTAATACAGTGGGAGAACTGACTTTTTGGTTTTATCCAAATGTGTGGATAGCTAGAGTCGCCACCGACTTTTCTTTTTATCCAATATTTAGGAAAGGTGAAAAGAACATGAAAGACCTTTGATAGATTTTGAGTTCGGAGGGTAAGTTATGAAAAGGGAAGGTGTTAGCATCCTTTTCATCCGTAGTTATCTATAGGCTCTTAATTGCTTAGCTCACTTTGAAAAACTTTGTGTGTGTGTGTGTGATTTGAAAATATTTTTGAAAATCCAAAGTACGACTAACTTTGTAATGATTCTTGTATCGATCCTCAAGAATGCGTACAAAGTGTTTGAAAATATTTTGTTTGAAAAGTGATGTGAAAAATGTTTAGTTTTTAGAAGATAGTTGTGAGCAAGCGATTAAAAGTTCTTTACCCATTCAAAGTCATTCTTATTCCTTTCCTTCTCCTTATGATATAGTGTTATCCATATCATTAGTTGGTAGGTAGCCCTATCTATTGGATGTGAAGGGACATGCGAAGGATCATCTAATGGTCATTGAAGGCAACACATAGAGATACTTTAGAAATTATATCAATGTGACTACATCATTTTTCGTAGGCAAAATCGAAGGGTCATCGAGGGACCATGATCTTTATTTAAGGGTCTTTTGCTAAAGTATCCCTACTTTCAAGGGACATGACCATTTATTCGAAGGAAACAAAGAGAGGTTACCCTAGAGGTGTGAGTGTGAAAAGTGTGTTCAGTTCAGTTATATTTATCTTAAATTAAGGTTTTCTATCGATTGATTTTAGTCTTGGCATACAAACCCTATTAGCATACATCTAACAATTATATATACAGGTATACAAAATATAAGTGCGAAAAGTAAAGCCCTATGTCTATTACATGGCTTCGGGGTAGTTACAATATTTAATAAAACCTTGCGAGAAATTAAACACTAAGCTACTAAAATTTTTATACAACTTATACACTTGATCTAGGAATTAAGATAAATAAAGAAAAAGAAATAAGAAAATAGAAAAAAAGAATGCTTGAAATGTTTTTGTGATTTTTTTGGTGAAAATAATTTAAGTTGATAATTAATCAAAACCTAAAATTCTAATTAATTTTAATATTTAAGAAAAAAGGTTAATTAATTAACTAATTAAAATAAGAAAATTAAATGTTAATTAAAACCTAATCCTAATTTATTAAGAAAGGGTTAGTTTAATATTTGATTAAAAAAATAAATTAGGTTAACTTGATGATTAATTAAAAAAGATTAGGTTTAGGGTTAGAAAAACCAAACAAGTTAGGTTAAACAAAAAAAAAAGAGTAAAACTGCATGAGATGGGTGTTGAACCCACACCACCTTGGCTTTCATACTGCATTGTTTACCATTAAACCATGCGTTTCTTGGTGTTTGGAAATAGGCGCTAGACAATAAATTTGAAACATGCATAAATTGGAAAATAGCAACAAAAAAATTGCAAAAGGCAAGGATCGAACCCACACCCTTAGGTTCATACGCCTTCGCCTTGACCAGCGGTGCTACGCTCTCATTCGTGTATCAAATGAAACAAGTTAAATATAAAATAGCAATGGACTGGAGAGGCGCTAGAGCCCTAGCTCCGGTTGTCTTCTCTGGTGGGGCTATTTTGTCACATGTAAAAATAACAAACATTAGAGATCCAGAAAGACTCTACCCCCTTAAAATGACCCTCACGAATCCATTGGTGGTCTTAGTTTTGGTTAAATCATTCCGCTTAATGTGATATGAACAAGATAAGGCAAATTGGTATAACAATGGTGATGGGTTGTTCTAGCGTTAGGGTCTCACGCAAGGGACCAGACCTGCATTATTTTGTCTCAGAAACACATTGCAAAAGTTAGTTTCAGTCAAAGCATAGTAAAAATTAAAATACAATATTCATGAAAATATGGAAACCGGTGATGCATCTAGTGCGCGTTTCAGGCTTCTTTGATCATCAAGAACGATAAAGACTTACTCTTTAACACCCCAAGAGTTGATTTAAACAGATAGTTTGCTTTGAGAAAGGCTGGAAATTGGATTTTGAGTTGCCCTAGTTTTGACAAAAGTTGATATTTTAAGAGAGTGTTCTTGCAGCCTTTTTTTTTCATGTCCTCTTTGTCTGAAGATGATAGGTATATATAGAGGATTAGATTAGGGTAACAAAGATGGCAGGGATCTTGAGGAGTCATGGAATTATTTTTTTCCAAAAAGAATTTGTAAACTTTCAAAAACAATGAATATTACCTTCCATATATGCCTTACACTTTTTTGGATTGGTTGACAATGAGTTTTTGGGCCTCAAACTGATTCAAAACCAAGCCCACACGCCTTGGTCCATCAACTTATTATTTTACTTAATTTATTTTAATAATATTTGAATAAAATAAAAATAAATGAGGTAAAAAATCATGGATACATAAAAATGGACTTAGATGTCCTCTAACATATCATACCCACTTTTGACCCTCAAACGTTAGGCCCATTAGTCCAAAAATTCAAAATTGCTCAATTGAGGTTTCATGCATTTCTCAAAAATTACTCAACTTGCACCAATTATATCTCACTCAATTTTATTCATATGAAGTTGATCTTAGACTTTTTGGAAACCTCAAGGTGTCCCTTACAATCTTCATGTTGGTCATTTTTTCATTTGAAGTATTTATCTTGATGTAAATTGCTTTTGACAAAAAATGCCTTTTTGTTGACTTTCAAAATGACCTGTAATGTTTTGCCCCATATCACTCAAATGAAGCATTTTATGGACTTGAGCTTAGAGAGGCAAAGTTGTGTATAATTGAATTTCCATCAAAAATGGGCTTTGGTTAAGAAATTTTCTTATAAATTATGCAAAGGTTGTGCTTGGTCAAAGTTTAGTTGACTTCTCCTAAAGAAAACCTTAATTTAGCAAGTTTTGACTTTTAATGAATCTTGAGTTTTCTTGATGAATCATGATCAACCCTTGATCAATTTATGAATAAGACTTCAAAATCTTGATGTTTACTAAAAATCTTGAGTGTTGACTGTATGTTGACCATAGTTGACTTTTTACCCAATACAATTAATTTTCAATCATCTAAGCAATTGACTGAGAAAACTCGCAATGCAAGGCTTGAAACATGTCATGAGAGTAAATTGAAGAATATGAGGAATCATGGAATCACATGAGTCATTAGAAGCTCAATTTTCTTTGAGAAACACAAAACCCTAATTGTAGGTCAATTACTTAGGAGAGGGGCTTGTATTCTCAAACCCTTGAGTATTCTTGAGAAATTGAGAACCCTAGGAGCATGATGAGGTGTCTCAAATCAATTGTATTTATCAATGGGAGGGAAAATTTTGGGGAACAACATGTGCCCCTATTCAATCTTCTTAAACCTGAAGATTAGATTGGCATGTCCACCATTCGTGATATGAAGGTGGAAGAGGATTGAACACTTAAGTGCCTAGAAATTTGCACTCTCCAGTGCATGAAGTAACATTGTTGGTTGATAGTATTGCTTGAATGGGCTTTAAAGATGCCATTCAGAAATTTGACAGAGTGTCGTCAGAGATGGGCTTATATACGCCATCCAAAGTAACTAGCAAAAGCACTGGGGAGTATCAGAGTGAAATCTATGTCTCGATTTTATCTGAGGGAAATGATTTTTAGAATTGAATCACTGACTTAAATCATTTGGTCATGCAGATAGAGCCTCATCCTGTTTCGGGAATTAATCTACAATCTGGTTTTTTATTGGTAAACCTGTCCTGTTTCGAGAATTCATACCGCTTGGTCATATAGATAGTTACCCTGTCCTATTTCAGGAATTAATCCGTGACCTGTTTTTTGTTGGTAAACTTGTACTGTTTCGGGAATTCATACCGCCTGTTCATATAGATAGTTGTCCCGTCCTTTTTCAGGAATTAATCTGCGACCTATTTTATTTTGTTGGTAAACCTGTCCGGTTTTGGGAATTCATACCGCCTAGTCATATAGATAGTTTCCCCGTCTTGTTTCGGGAATTAACTTGTGACCTATTTTTCATTGGTAAACCGGTCCTGTTTTGAGAATTCATACGGCCTGGTCATATAGATAGTTGTCCAGTCCTGTTTTGGGAATTAATCTCTGACCTGTTTGAAAATTGCTGATGATATTCGTCTGTTTACGAACTTTACCTAAAATGAAAAAAATAGCTTTATGTAATGTCATGATGTATGAAATGCATTGTGTAATGATGCTCTCAAAATAAATGAGAATGTTATGTGCATTTTGGAATGCATATGCTATGATGTATTATGAAATAATGTATGGACGTAATATGTCGTTGAATTGTATCGGTAGCTCCTTGTAACAATGTCTAGTTGGGGAAAATAAATCCCGAACTGTTGCTGGAGATGAAGAAAGTGATTCTTTAATTTTCGCTAGGAATAATTTTTCTGGGGATTCCTGCTGTCTGTTTTGAGGATACTCCGCTGGGTATCTTCGACTTCTACTTGAGGATAGAGGCATTCAAGGAGAGTCAACCATTCGCCATTATTTTTGTTGAAGGATTTGATTCTTACGTACCCTGACTGGGGATAAAAGAGACGAATATTCCTCTGATGTGCTATTTGTCCATGTTTTAGATACCGTAGCAACTGTTCTGGGGATAGACACTTTGATTAAACCCTACTGGAAAAGAGAATTTAGTTAGGGGTTTACGACATTGGAGTAATAAACTCCACTGAGGAATTAAATTCCTATAAACTGTGTCGAGAAAACAAACTCTAATGTGGATTGGGATTTTATACGCTGCGCTGAGGAAGTCTTAACTGTATGCTGGGGAAATGATCAAACTTCCTTATCTGCTAGGGGACCTATTGGGGATGATGCTCAGGTTAAGCTATCCACTAAGGATATGGAAGTGAACTGCTGGAAGATCTCCCAATTTCTGCCTGAGAGCATATTAGACTTGCTGGGGAATATATCTCTGTTGGAGATGAGCTTGCGAAGATAGCTCTGTAGAGATAGTTTCACAAAGATTGCTCTGATGGGATTTATGAATGACTTAAACATTATCCCAACTCATAGAGTCTTCTATAAATGCTAATCCTATTTTTTATGAAAATATTTGTAAATGGTGATTATATTCATATGCATATGTTCATTCAAAGTAACCATTGGATGTTTTTGCAAACAAAACAAGGAAACCAATTTTGAGTTTTGAAGTATATTTGTATTGAAAGTTTCCCTATAAACAGGCAGCTTTATACAAAGAGACAGGAATCCTAGTAAGAGGAAATCGTCGTAATACAAAAAGGGGTACAAAGAAAAACGAAGAAAAACAGCTATGTGGAAACGATCCCATCGAGTTTCAACTCTACTACGGCCCCTATGTCTTCAAGAATCTAATCCCTCACCGTCAGAAGAAGTTGATTGAATTAATCTGTATAATTTGAACTTAACATTGATAACAAAGCTTTCTATAAGTAGATGATCCAACGGGGTATAGTCATCACTTTAATCCCTAACTTTTGCCTGGACCGCCCTTTCGGGTTTTCAGTCCACCAGGATACCCTTTTTTGCCCAAGCTGCCCTTTCAAGTTTTCGACTTGCCAGGTGTACAATTTAAATATATATATCCCTAATTTTTCCATAACCCTTTTGGTTTTCCGAGATGCCCTTATTTTTTCCTAGGCTTGTCAACCTAGCGGGTCTCTTTTACGTGTAGTATTTTTTAACTATGTCCGCGTTCACAGGGTGTGGAAAATCTTCATCGTACATCGTAGTAAGTATCATAGAACGCCCATAAAACTCTTTTTGATCACAAATAGCCCTTTGTATGTGGGATTACATTTTCCCTTGGGATCACCTTGTGTTAGGATAATGCGCTCTATTACCAAATCACCATCCTGGTATACCCGATATTTGACTTTCCTGTTAAAGGCTTTGATCATGCATTTCTGATACATTTGACCGTGACAAACAACCTCAAGCATTTTCTGGTTAATCAAATTTATCTGGTCCAACCTAGTCTGAATCCACTCGTCTTCATCTAAACCCATGTCTTTCATAATCCCGAGGTAAGGAATCTGGACTTCGACAGGTAAGACAACCTCCATACTGTAAACTAGAGAGAACAGGGTTGCCATAGTTGATGCACATACTGAGGTGCGATAGACATGAAGAGCAAATGGTAGCATCTCATTTCAATCTTTGTACGTCACCTTCATCTTCTATAAAATATTCTTGATATTCTTGTTGGTGGATTCCACCGCGCCATTCATCTTTGTTTGATACAGAGAAGAATTATGGTGTTTAATCTTGAACGGCATGCAGAGTTCCATGATCATAGTATTGTTGAGACTGGTACCATTATCTGTGATGATCCTTTCAGGTATGCCATATTGATAGATGAGGTTATGCTTAATGAATCGAGCCATAACATTCTTGGTAATGGAGGCAAACGAGACTGCTTCAACCCACTTTGTGAAATAATCAATAGCGACTAGGATAAATCGTTGCCCATTAGAAGTGGTAGGCTTAATCTCTCCAATCATATCGATTCCCCACATTGCAAACGGCCAAGGAGAAGTTAAGACATTCCGTGGAACCAGAGGCACATGTACTTTGTCAACATAAATTTGGCATTTGTGACAAGTTCTAGAGTGACGATGGAAATCAGTTTCCATGGTCGACCAATAACAACCCGATCTTAGAATTTTCTTAGCCATTGTATGCCCACTGGAGTGAGTACGAAAGACTCCTTCATGCATATCTTCCATAATCTTCTCAGCTTCCTTCTCGTCTACACAACGAAGCAGAGTCGAATCATGATTGTGCTTGTACGAAATTTCGTTGCTAAAAAAAACTTGACAGAGAACCTCCATAGAAATTTATTATCATTAATAGATGCTCCTTCAGGATACTCTTGAGTCTCGAGGTATCTTTTTACTTCGTGGTACCAAGGTTTTTCCTCTACTCCATCAATATCAACTCCGTAGCAACGTGCCATTTCATCTAGTCTCTCAATAGTAATTCGAGGAGCTTCATTATCCCATCTGACTCTGAACATAGATGACATGGTAGCTAACGCGTCTGCTAATTGATTATCTTCTCGTGGGATATGTTCAAAAGTGATTTCTTCGAAGTATGGAATTAATGTCATTGCATGCTCCCGATAAGGAATGAGATTTATATATTTCATATCCCATTCTCCCTTAATCCGACTGATTACCAAGGTTGAGTCCCCGTATACATTTAAGTATTTAATTCTCATATCGATAGCAGCCTTGATACCCATGATGCACGCTTCGTATTCTTCCATGTTATTGGTACAATCAAAATAGAATATGCTGGTGAAGGGCGTATGGAAACCCTTGGGAGAGACGATTACAACACCAATTCCATTACAAAGCATGTTTTAAGCTCCGTAAAAAACAATAGTCCATTGGGATCTTGGCTCAGGTCCTTCATACGTCCATGTTCTTCATAATCTGTAACTAGCATAATATTCTCATCTGGGAACTTAAAATTCATAGACTGATAGTCGTCTACAGATTGATGAGCCAAATGATCTGCCAATACACTTCCTTTGATTGCCTTCTGAGTAGTGTACTAAATGTCGTATTCTTTCAAGACCATTTGCCATCTTGCTATTCTTCCGGAGAGAGCGGATTTCTAGAATATGTACTTTATTGGATCCATCTTAGAGATCAACAAAATATTATGAGTCAACATATACGGTATTAGTCGGCGAGCAACCCATGCCAAAGCGCAACAAGTTTTCTCAAGCAATGAGTATCTTTTTTTACAGTTGGTAAACTTTTTGCTAAGGTAGTATATTGCATGCTCTTTTTGACCAGACTCGTCATGTTTCCCCAATACACACCCCATTGAGTTCTCTAATATTGTCAGATACATGATCAAAGGTCTTCCTTCAACTGGAGGCATCAGAATTGGAGGTTCCCGGAGGTACTTCTTTATTTTGTCGAAAGCTATTTGACAATCATCGTTCCACTTCACTACTTGATCTTTCTTTAGCAACTTGAAGACTGACTCACAAGTAACAGTCAAATGGGAAATAAATATGGAAATGCAGTTCAAATGTCTCAAGAAACCTCTGACTTCCTTCTCAGTACAAGGAGCTTGCATTTCTTGGTTGGCTTTAACCTTGGCAGGGTCATCTTCAATACCTTTACCACTAACGATGAAACCTAGGATTTTACCATATCTTACCCCAAGGTGCACTTGTTTGGATTCAACCTCAATTTGTACTTCTTAAATCTCTCAAACAAGTAGTGTAGGTGGTCGAGATGTTCTTCTTCGGTCCGATATTTGGAGATCATGTCATCAACGTAAACCTCTATCTCATGTTGGATCATGTCATGGAACAAAGCTACCATAACACGCTAATATGTTGCGTCGACGTTCTTCAAACCAAAAGGCATAACTTTGTAACAGAAAGTCCCCCACTGTGACAAAAGTAGTCTTCTCCATGTCTTCGGGTGCCATTTTGATTTGATTATAACCATATAAACCATCCATGAAGGAAAATACCTTGTGTTGGGCGGTGTTGTCATCCAAAACATCAATGTATGGAAGCGGAAAGTCATCTTTGGGGCTTTCCCTATTGAAATCCTTGTAGTCTATACACATACGCACCTTACCATCTTTCTTAGATACTCGTACCAAATTTTAAACTCACTAAGGATAGGACGTAACAACTAAGAAACCTGCATTGAATTACTTCATAACCTCAGCCTTGATCTTTTCAGACATCTCAGGACGCATACGACGAACCTTCTATTTTATAGAAGGACAACATTCCTTCATCGGTAGATGGTGAACCACAATGTCAGTATCAAGCCCTGGCATGTCTTTGTACGACTAAGCAAAGATCTCAACATAGTCACTCAACATCTGGATTAATATCTTTTTGACATTGTCTTCTAGGTTGGCACCTATCTTGACTTCTTTCTTATCCACTTCAGTACCCAAGTTCACAACCTCGACTGGATTTTCACGCTGTTGTATGGCTCTCTCTCTTCTTGCTCTAACAGTCTAGAAAGCTATCCAAGTACTTCACAATCTTTCTCACCTTCGTCCTCGGCTTGGTAGATCGGATTTTCGAAGTCATATATGGCAATAGCAGAATTGTTATCAATGGGATCCAGGGTGGATATGGATATGCAATTTGTTGTGTGGGTGTGTGTAAGAATACATAGCTATTTTGAAAGTAATAAAGTAAAAGAAAGACAAAGAGCACAAAATTTGAGTGCAAACGTCCAATGATTCATTAAATGAAAATATGTGGATGAAAGATGACAAGCCTAAAAATGGACCGTTGTACCCCAGGTAAGGCACAAGGCTTTAAGTTATTGTTTAAAATTACATATCCAAAAACTTGAAAGCAAGAAAACAGAAAATATAATTTACTCATGACTAAAGGATATTGGTATAAAGTCCTTAGCCTTCCAATTGTTGAGTCCACTATCGGTAGTAAGGAAAATCCAATTGTCTATATCGTAGTCGCTATTAACATCTTCCACAATGTTGACTCCATTGTTGTTGACGCGGAATGGAGGTCTCCCAGCATAAGCACGACAAACAGCCCTCTGAGCCTTTGAGGTAATACCCAAGCAAAATTTGTTGGACTTGTAAGGAATATAGGGAAGCTGACCCCATATAGCGTAACCACTTCATCTATCACAGCTCTAGCATCTTTTAGAGAAGCCAGTCTTGGTGGAACTTCGGTAATCTTAGGAATAGAAGAAGCGGCTTTAGTAACCGGAGTTGTCTGAGGAACAACGTCAAAGATCTGGCAGGGAGTCTCGATGAATTCACCGTCCATCTCAATATAATTGAAGGATTTCAAATGGCTCACCATGTATTCTTATTCACCACAAACTGTAACAATTTTTCCTTTCACGGGATATTTCAACTTTTGGTGTAAAGTAGAATTAACAGTGCTTGCCCCATGAATCTGAGGGCGTCCAAGTAAACAATAATAGGCTGGACTAATGTCTATTATATAGAAGGTAGAGTTGAAGACTTGAGAACCCACTTTGATTGGAAGATCAGCCTCTCTGTGCACCAAACTCTTTGAACCATCAAAGGCTCTTACCACAATAGCATTGGGTTTCAGCACAACCCCTTCACAGTCAAGCCTGTCTAGAGCACCCTTCGATAAGACATTCAATGAGGAACCCCTGTCAACCAATACATGTGATATGGTAGTGCCCCTACACTCAATAGAGACATGCAGGGCCTTGTTATGGTTCCTCCCTGCGGGACTTAGGTCAACATCAGAAAAGCCTAGTCCATTGTCCACTGTCAGGATAACAACACAATTTTCAAACTGATCATTAGAGGTTTTCTGTGGTAAATGAGAAGATTTCAGACACTTTACCAAATCCTGAGCTTGGGCTTCAGAGCACAACAATAGAGATAACATAGATACTTTGGAGGGAGTCTACCCCAACCTTTTAACGATCTTACAATCACTTTTCTAGATAATTTTCAGTATTTCCTCCATCTCTTTCTTGGAGGAATTTTCAGTAGTTTCTTTCAGTGCCCCCGTTTGGGAAGGCTCAGTCATATTTTCCTTTCCCCGAGTCTTAGTAGTTGACTCAGTAAGATGGATACGAATTGGTGTAGTAACAACCTTCAGAGAGATCTTTAGATAGAAAACCCTTCCACTTCTAGTAACCTTACTAGTCCCAACAATATTGTTAATATTGGGATTAATAATTTCAATATTTTCACCTTTGACAACCAACAGTTCTTGCTTGACGCCATGGTAGTAGACATCAATTCCATAATTCCAAGGGACAACTTTGTCATAGGAATATGAAATTGGCCTCAGTGCAGTAATAATTAGAGGAGCCACCCTAGGCTCGACAGTAATCTTCACATGACCTTTAAAAGTGATCCTTACAGGAGTATCGGAAATTATAATCATAGATGCGTCTTCAAGCTTTAGGCCTTGAGACACACTTTCACATATACCCTCCATGGAAGGAGTCTTCTCGAATATAATTACATGGTCATCTCTCAAACGCTAAATACCTTTCTTTAACAACACACAAACCTTGGATTGGGACGCAAAGTGGTAGAAATTTTCAATGCAACCCATAAATAAACTAACTTGCAATAAATTCTTCTTAACAATCATCAGAGGAGTATTCAAGTCACTCACAACAGAAGTATAAGAAACATCATCAATAGCATTAACACATTTGCCATGGTTATGCATAGTTGCAGTGATCATATTAGGAGTTTCAGAAGGATCAAATTCAATCTCCTTAGATTAAATCATATCTTGAATCTTATTTTTCAGAGCCCACCCGCCATTTGTGTCATGTTCGGGACTATTGGAATGATAGGCGCATCTTACATTGGGATTGTACTAGGGAGAGGAAGTGTTGCATTTATGAGGAGGATCTCTCAACATAATAAACTCTTCCTTTAATAGGCGTTGCAATGCTTGAGACAACAACATATTGATTTTGGTGAATTGTCTCATGGGTGCATCCGACCTACGCCGATTGCCTTGTTTTTGATATTATGATGGTGCAGGATTGGAAATCATTATTGCCCCCACAAATTGATGGCGATCACTTTTACTACGACCTTTCTGGCCATACACATAATTAGCTTCTATCTTCCCTTTGAATGACTTCTTCGCAGTACTTGAATTTGCAGCCACCTGAATTTTCCTTCTTCTGATTCCACCTTCAACATGTTCCCCTGTTAATATCAACTCGATGAACCCGGATGAAGAGCTTCCAATCAGATGATTAAAGAAAGGACCTTTCAAAGTTCCCATAAACATGTCAACCAATTCCCTATCAGACAAGGGAGGTTGAATTCTTCCTGCTAGATCTCTCCATTTCTGGGCATACTTTTTAAAGCCTTCGTTAGAGCCCATGGTCATACTATGTAGTTGCATACGGGTTGGTGCAAGATAGACATTATACTGGTATTACTTATAGAAAGCAGTTGTCAAATCTTCCCAGGTATGGATATTAGTCCCTTCTAGTAGATAGAAAAATTCCAATTGTGTTCCATACAGACTCTTTTGAAAGAAATGCACCCATAACTTCATGTCAGTAATATGTGGTTGAATCTTCCGGGCATATGATCTCGAATGAAGCTTTGGGCAAGAAACATTGTCATACTTTGCAAAAGTGGGGACTTTGAACTTATGAGTGTTGCGACTGGTTTTTTAATCAAGAGTCATCACTATTAGTTTTTATCCTTGGGAAGGGAACCTAACAGAAAACCCAAATTCGCAGACAGAGATTCTAGGTTTCAGACTCAATTAGACGAAAGGAAGATGTTAGTCACCTTTCATCTACCTTGTTCACAAGGATATTAGGCTCTAGGTTTAGGTTGGGTAAAAATGGATTTTAAGTTTAATTAGAAAGACTCGCCACGATTTTTGATCGTATGTCTATGTATCCTCTTATGAGGAATTAGAGTCCCAATTCATAGTTCGTATGTATTGGTGTTTTCTAGGCGTTCGCAAACATATTTTGAATCACTTAGCACTCGGTCGGGAGTAATGATTGTGAAGATTTTGACTGAGTGCGTAGTAAGCCAAAACTAGTTTGAAACCCTCTTACAAAAAAAGTTGATTAGCTTAGTTTATTGCGAAAAATGGATTTTAGATTTATTGAATAATTTTTAATCGTATAATTTGTGAAGATCTTGATTAATGCATGATTAGAAAAGATTTAATGCAAAAAATGTATAAAATAATTTATGTAATTTTAATATAAAAATAATAATAATACTATAATGAATAATAATATTATAAATAAAAATTACTATTAATGATAATAATAATTATAACTAATAATAATAAAAATAATAATAAAAAAAGATAATAATATAATATAATATAATAATATAATATAATAATAATATTAATAAGAAAATAATAATTATATAGAAAATGTAAAAAGTGATTAATAATAATTATTATTGTAGATAAAAGAAATTAATAATACATATAAAAAAAAGAAAATAGAAAAATATATGGATTGTTAAAAAATAAAAAATAAATTAATTTAGTTAAATTACAAGGGGGTGTAATTTCTATTTAACAAGTAACAACAGGGGGTACTGTTAGAACACTGGGCTAGGCCCCAAATATTTTCTAAAGAGGGGGGTGTGAACGGTTTGGGTGTTTAGCAATTCAAGGCGAAGGGGGTGCCAAAACTAGTTGGGCTAGGCCCATTATGGATTTTTGAATGACCAGGTTGATTGAGTGTGTGCGGGTGCAGGGAGTTACCGTGCAGACTTGGCCTTAATGACCGTCTGATCAAGATCCACTGGATGATATTGAGAGAATACAAAAACTACTATGGGCGCGCGTACACCAGATTAGACAGAATATATTATTTTGGGTTTTATTCATTTTTGCCATTAACCAGTTTCACAACAACCCTCTTTCTCTCTCATTCATGATACCCTTTCCTTTCAAACCCTAGCGCCCCAAAACCCACCACCGCGGCGGCGCTACAATCCTAACTCAACCCCCTAACACAAATCCACCTCACAAATCCCCAAACAAATATAAGAACAATCAAATTGGGAAAAGCTAAGTGTTACCCTTTCGCGATAGTGATTTCTGTTCTTGAGTTTTCTGTTTTCGGACCCCAAGATTTTTGTCCGATTCGGTGTTAATCTGTCCGTCTCTTCTTGTTTGTAGGTAATGATGGAAGCTTTGAAGGCGACATCACAAGGAAGGAATGGCAACAATGATTAGGGTTTCAGAAGTTGAACCCTAATCACTCCTCTCTTCTTCTTTGACAACGGCGAGGTCTTCGTTTGTTCTTCTTCAACTTTTTGCGATTCGGTTCTTTCAGTCCCTTCTCCGTCTCTCTACAAGCTTCGTGGTTCAGCTGTCTTTCCTATCTTTGTAAAACCTACGCCATCTTCTTCTTCTTCTGTACCACCCCCCCCCCCCCCCCTTTTTTGTATTCTTTGCGTTTTGTATTTATAGGTTGATTTTAGGGTTTTGGATTTGTTATCGTAGATTAGGAAACATAGATTTAGGATTTTAGTTAATTTAGGGATTGAAATTGTTGTTGATTGATTGCAATTTCTGGACTTTGCAGTAATATATGGATATGGATTTGATGCAATAGAGATTCATTTTGATTTTTTTCTGTAAAATTTGCAATGTAACTCGGAAAATGTGGGCTTTTTAATCTGATAATGGAAATTGATTGTGGATGATTATGGAAATCGTGCAGATTTGATTTTTGTAACAAAATTAAGTTTTAGATTTGATTTAATTTCAATTTGAGTAGTATCTGTTATTTTCAAAAATCATGCGCTTAATTTGGCTTGAATTGATACAGTGATTGTTTCTCTAACACATGGGCCTGTGTGTTAGTTTCCTATTTTAGCCCAACACGTCTGTTTTTTTTATTTACAACAAACGTATTTTCTATTAAACCAGGCCCAATCCAATAATTATTAATATCTTTATTTATTAACCTTAATAAAAATATGAACCAGAAAATGATTCCAAATGCCAACGTGAAATGGGCCAACTATTAGGCCCTAATTAAAAAAAAATTACAACAACCCTTTTCCTTTTTTAATCCAGTTTGGGACCCAAAACAATTTTAAACGAATGATTCTAAACAAAAATTATTTTAGTGAAAATGTTTTATTTTCTTTGAGATAAAATGGTAAGTGCCAAAAACGTTAATTGGGCCTGTGATTCAGAGTTATACCCACTCCTTACTGTTTGCTATTTTAAAAGAAATTGCACAATATTTTAATATAATCACATCCTCTCTAATAACAACTATTCTTATATGGATTTGATAATTTAAGAACTTAATAATTATTTGAGATATTTTTTTCATTTTTCGAATCGCATGGGCCATTGGCCAACATGCTTCGTAAATGGGCCTACAAATGCATGGGTCTCTATGATTTAGAAAGTCCCACTCTCCCGAATTAAAATACACCCCCTAGTATTGGATAAAGATGTGCCATCGGATATTGTTTTACCATCTTTAAAATCATCGAGGTAGGGAAATTTGGGGTATGACAGCTGCCCCTATTCAATTATCTTCCAATCGAATGGCATGAGAATATACGAGTCTTACGAATTCTGATTGGGAGTTTATTAAATACTTGGAATACCCCAAAATTTTCCCGACAAGCATAAGGTTATGCTGATATAGCATACCCTTACGATCCTTGAGTAAGTAGGCGAAGCTGATGATATATCGCTTACCAGGGTTTGATGACGAGGAAATTGGTCTTGAGCTTGAGAGAGCAATCTTGTATGTCATGGTTTGGTTTTGCTTATTCACCCATTTGGCAGATGAATAAAACAACAAGTGATGATGCATGGTTTCTTGAAGAATGAGGCCATGGGTTATATTCGTGAATAGTTGCATGATGTCTTAGGCGATAAACTAGGTTTTGCTTTTCGAACATCACTGCATGAAGTCTGAGGCGATGGACTGTGTTATGGGATAAAGAAACACATTGCTGCATGAAGTCCAATGCAATGGGTTAAAGTTTTTGTTTTCTTTTGAGCATCGTAGCATAAAGTCTGAGGCGATGATCAATGTTTATGGAATAACGAAACATATTATTGCATGAAGTCTGATGCAATAGATTAGAGTTTTGAAAATCGCTGCGTGAAGCTAGATTTGGTCTTCGGACATTGCCGCATGAAGTCTGAGGAGATGGTTTGTGTTATGGAGTAAGGAGATGTACATTGCTGCATGAAGTCTGAGGCAGTGAGTTTGATTCGCAAATTGCTACGTGAAGTCTGATGCGATAGGCTGGCTTTTATGGAATAAAGAAACACATTGCTGCATGAAGACTAAGGCAATTGGTTAGGTTCGCAAATCGCTGCGTGAATTCTGAAGCGATAAGCTAGATTTTGGTTTCGAGCATCGCTGCCTGAGGTCTGAGGTGATGGTCTGGAGTTTGGAATGCATTGTTGCATGAAGCCTAAGGCAATGAGTTAGGTTCGCAAATCACTGCGTGAAGTCTGATGTGATAAGCTAAATTTATTATTTCGAACATCACTGCATGAAATCTGAGATGATGATCTGGAACTTGGCGAAACACATTGCTGCATGAAGTCTGGGGCAACAGGTTAGGTCCGCGAATCACTGCGTGAAGTCTGATGTGATAAGCTAAATTTGGTTTTGAACATCGCTGCATGAAGTATGAGGCAATGATCTATGTCGCAAAATAAGAAACACATTGCTGCATGAAGTCTGAGGCAATGGGTTAAGTTTGCAAATGGCTGCATGAAGCAATGGTCTAGGCTTTGTGAATACATTGCGGCTTAGAGGTAATGTAATGAGTTCGGATAATTCATTGCGGCTTAGAGGAAACATAGTGAGTTTTGAGAATACATTGTGGCTTAGAGGAAATGTATCGAGTTTTGAGAATTCATTGCGGCTTAGAGGCAATGTGTTGGCTTGGATAATACATTGCGGCTTAGAGGAAATGTGTTGAGTTTGGGTAATACATTGCTGCCTAGAGAAATGTGCTGAATTTGCAAATACATTGCGGCTTAGAGGTAATGTGTTGAGTTTGCAAATACATTGCGGCTTAGAGGCAATGTTTTGAATTTTGCAAATACATTTCCGCTTAGAGGAAATGTAATGAGTTTTGCGGATACATTGCGGCTTAGAGGAAATGTAATGAGTTTTGCGGATACTGTGTGGCTTAGAGGCAATGTACTGGGTTTGAAGGAATTAATCACTACAAGAAGACTTAGGTGATGGGCTGAATGTGTCATGGCATGAAGACTGAGGTGATGGCTCTAATCATAGGAGAAGTATTGCGTTGGTCAATCCTTAGATAGTTGAATCGAGGGTGAAATTATTTGTCTATTTGCTATGTGATACATGTGTACGCATGCGTATTGAATGTTGTATGTATGCGAAATAGATGATGTTTGAGATTGACATGGAACCCTGAGTGTATTTAATATTGAAATGTATAGGGTATGTATACCATAGATATGCAAAATGTATGTGTAAAATGTGTGTAAGATGCGTATATGCCTTGAAATGTTATGAGACTATTTCCGACATTCTCTGCTTTAAACCATTGGTTTAGAGTTACCAATTCCTAGCGTTGTATGTCATATCGTCATAGCGTTGTTGAACTTGAACGCAATGGGAAATGTTAGCAAAAGTTGAGTGTTGATTTTGTATTGTGGGCGTAGACATAGACGTAGGTAATGGCCTATGCGTAGATTTGTATGTGTGGTCTCTGTAAGCGTGGGCATAAGCATAGACGTATGTAGATTCGTATATGAAGGCACATGCATAAGCGGAGATGTACGTAGATTCGTATGTCGTAGGCACAGGCGTAAACATAAACGTATATAGAATTGGCAGGAGTATACATGTCCGTGGATGCATGTGCGGATGTAGACCTTGTGTTGCAATTTAGGCATAGGTGATAACATGGACGTAGACTTTGCGTTGGGGCGCGTAGATGTAGGAGTAGATGTGTATATAGACTTTATATTGTAAGCGCAGGCGTAGACCTGGACATGTGTATAGAATTTGTATTGTAGACGCAGGAGTAGACATGTGTGTGGACGTAGACATGGATTTTCTTTCAATATTTTCCTAACCAAAATGTTTTTCCGATGGTTTATCAAATGCTTTTATTTTGTTAATCCCCCGAAATGGTTTCAAGACAATATTCACAAGTAATGATCGCAGTATTTTATAAACAAGTATGAGAAAAATAAAAATGCAATTTGAAAGATGCAATGAAATCAAGTGTTTTATTAATATGCCTCTGAATAGGCGAGAGTATAAGATGCAATTCCTAGAAAGAGGTAATTACAGAAAATTTTACAACTGTAAATGGCAATGAAAATGATAATTACTACTACTGTTCCCCAACATCCTTTTAATGATATTATCTCCTTTGCTTATGAGTTGAATGATTCAGATCTATATTTCCCTTCGTGGTTCGTAGTCACAGTTCTTAGATCGCATTCTTTTTATTCTTTATTTCTTTGTATGAAATCCCTAACTTTTGCCTGGATTGCCCTTTCGGGTTTTCAATCCACCAGGATAATTTTTGTTTATGTGCCCCTAATTTTTGCCTGGATCGCCCTTTGGGGTTTTCGATCCACCAAGACGCTCCTTTTTGCCTAAGTCTCCTGTTTAAGGTTCGAACTTAGCGAGCTTCTTATACATAGTGTTTTTGAATGCATCTGAATTTGCCAGAGGCAGTAGTTCTTCCCCATCCATTGTTATGGGGATAAGACCACCACCGGAGAATGTTGTTTTGACTACGTATGGACCTTCGTAATTGGGTGTCCATTTACCATGTGAGTTGAGGCGAGGTAGCATAATCTTCTTGGGTACTAGACCATGTCATGGTTCATCTTGTACAGTATTCCGTTACTTTGAAAGAATTCCACAGCTAATTCTCGTAGGGTTTGTTTGCCAATGCTAGATGCATTTTCCGGATTTCATGAAACCAAGGCTTGTTATATTGTCATTTTTTAATAGCAATGAAATATGAGGGCTCTTTGAAGCCCCTGTTTGTGATGTGCGGTTCGTGGTTAGACCAAGTTATTTTGAACAAAGACGATATAGTTGTCAGGGCATCTGTCATTTGATTTCCTTTTTGTGGGATGTGACTGAAAGTGATATTTGCGCATTCCGCAGTCAGTTTTCAAAACATGATCCAGATATCGAACCAGTTTTGGATATTTAGTATCTTATTCTTTGTTGAATTAGTATATGGCTTGTGAGCATTCTTTGGAGAAGCCAAAATTGCCCCTATACAGTGCCCCAGTGTATTTGAAGCCTCGTCGAAAGTGGATACCCAACATGCCCCTGGCTCGGGTTTTTCGTCAGATCTTGGTATTTTGTAGTTGCTTATTTTTTACAGTATCGTCTATATTCGACCTTGTCCTATTTCCGTAGATATGCGCAATAACTTGATCAGCTTCTTTGTGGCTCCGTTCTTTATATTCCCCCTTAGCTTGGTTTCTTCCAGGTCTTCCCCCATGCTCAAATTAATAGCCTCTTGATATGGTTGCGTATTGTCAACTTTTCTTTTTATTTCCCTCACCATTTTCTCGGAGAGTTCAAGATATTTTATTATCTTCCTCTTTAGCTTGGTTGATAGGAGCATCAAAATTATATCGGATTGCAGCGATAGCATTATCAGTGGTTTTGGGCATGAATTTGCACCTTTATTATTTTTTGATGTCGATTTAGTATATGAATATTTGAAAATGGATATGCAGAGAAGGTATTGCCATTTTTAAATTTAAGATATAAATGCAAGAGAAATAAAATGGATCTTAATTGAAAACAAAATATAACTTTTATTAATCGTAAATATTGTCTGAAACAAACGGGGAACCTTTACAAGAACCCATATGCCTCGTGCCTAACATAGGTTCTTTCAAAAACAAGAAAAATTAATTAGGAAAGAAAAAGATCTCAGGAATCTCCACGACGGTCCATCTTTTGAGTTCTCCTTCCGGGGTGCATTCTTAAATGAATTCAGTTGCCCCCTCAGTGTAGGCCTTGTTGGATATTTTTGCCACATATCCTCCATGCACTACTCCGTTGACAAAGGTCTCTTGGAGTGGAGGAAGATGTGCTTCACCCTTCAGAGCATCTTTATATTTTTCTTCAGGGTATTTTCCGAACTGGACTATTCCCTAGTCCCTTAGCCTTTGTAGAGCTCTTTCGAAAGCTTCATTGTGTCCTAGCGGGAGTCCACATCCCAACAGATGTTCTTTCGGCAAGTTCGTCGAGGTTTTTACTTATCTGCTTGTCCCAGAGGAAGTGACTACTTCGATCGCATTTATTGTCAATCCATTGTGCGACAGCGTAGGGTCTGATGTGATGTTGGGCTTCTCAAAAGTGATGTCTTAAGAATCCAACAAATCCTGCACCTTGTGCTTGAAAGTCCAACACTGTTCTATGGTATGTACAGGATAATTATCATGATATTCACATCTGGCATTGGCATCGTATCTTCGTGGGGATGGCCCGACTGGAGGAGCTAGAGGCTTAAGTTCCACTAGGAATGCCTTAACTAGTTGTTATAATAACTGGCTAGGTGGCATAGGGAGTGGATCAAATTTCCTGGGTGGCCTTCTGCCTTACTGCTGCCTAGGGGGATCACTAATGGTTGTTGTACCCTGGGTTGTGATACTGCAGCATTAATTTCTCCCTCTTTTCCTTTGGGGAGGTTTGAAGCAGACCGCTTTGAATTATAGGGAGCGTTTGATGGTCCCCCTGATATTCTCCCACTTTTTATCCCCGCCTCGATTCTTTCTCCGATGATTACTAGGTCTGAGAACCCTGAAGAGATACTTCCAACCATCATTTCATAATACAGCCCGTGCAAAGTTCCCATTAATGTGTCTACTAACTCCTTCTCTAATAGTGGTGGTTGCACACGGGATGCCAACTCCCTCCATCTCTGAGCATACTCCTTGAAGGATTCTTCTTTCTCCTGGGACAAATTCTGGAGTTTCATGAGGGTAGGCGCCATGTGCAGGTTATATTTGTAATGCTTTAGGAAAGCATTAGCAAGATCCGCCCAGGTTTGAATATGCGTTTTCTCCAATTGCATACACCAGTCTAAAGATTCCTCACTCAGGCTATCTTAAAAATAGTGAATCATCAGCTTCTGATCGTGGCCGTGGGCATGCATCTTCCTGCAGTAGATACGAATATGATTTCTTGGGCAAGTGAGCCCCTTGTATTTTTCAAAGTCATGTACTTTGAAATTTGATGGAATCACCACATTAGGAACTAGGCCAATTTCGAGAGCATCTACTTCGAAAGCGTCGAAAACCTCCACAAATTTTAGTCTTTCCTCCAGAGCTTTGTATTGATTCATCACTAGTGGATTATCAACAACATGAGTAACAATCATCTTTGGGGGAACTTGTTTGGCATCCTCGTGGTCTCCATATTGTAGGTCCAAGTAATTGTCTGCATCATTGGTCGGAATTTGTAGGGTACGAGATGCCCATGCTTTTGGCGGCGGTGGGACAAACCCTTTGGTTTCAACTTCTTGTTGGGCCATGACGGGCTTCTGGAGTCCTGCCTCTGACTCTTTCCTTAGTTGGTGACCACTTGATGCACCAATAGTCTGGGCTACTTCCTCGAAAGCTACCCTGGGAATTTGGTCTTGCCTGTCAATAATGTTCTTCAAAGCCAGAAGAACTTGACTCAAATCTCCTTTCTTTGAACTTATGTCTCTATTTACCTGGCTGAGATCCTCTTTGAATGTTGCCTAAGTTTTCTCGATTTTCTCCATTGTTTTCTGTTGATTGGCCCTGGTTTGATATGGAGGCCAAGGAAGTGGCGATCTCCTTCTACCAATGGTTCAACTGGAAAGATTTTTTTTGAAAAAATGAGTTTTGATATGATATGCAGGTGTTCGTGAATGCATGCGTGCGAACAGATCTGTATGAACATGAAATAGTTTCTTGTGTAAAATGTCTTATTCACTTGGGTGCATGCTTGTCCTTTATTATTTTACTTGGCGACTATCTTTAAAATAGATACTCGAACGAGATGTGGAAACAAAATGCCTTTATTGAAGGTAACATAATTCAGATATTGAAAAATATTACAATCTTAAACCAATACTTTATTTGCGTGAAATCAAGCAACATGAAATAAGTCTTCTAGGTGCGCCTGCGGATATCTGATCTGGAGGTCACGGACCTTGACTTGACAAAGCTTGATAAAATATTCAGCACGTTATCCCCTTTTCGTGTCCTTGATTTTAGACATGTTTGGCGTGTTGACGCGGGCAAGTTGTTTCCTTCAGTATCCATTTTTAAAGACAGTCATCGAGATCTTGATTTTATTTTTATGTACCCCGTGAATAAGACAAAGATACGGGTGACGAATATATGATGAATGTATGAAAAATACATGAAATATATGCATGCATGGGTGTAAGGTTGAGTGGCGATACTTTTTGTAATAAGTACCCTTATAAGGTAGGTTCCTTAGTCTTGACCTACAGTTGATCTACCCTCTTCGGGGTTGGTTTCCTTGAAGGTATCATGAATAACACCAGAGGGAAAAGGCACAAGGGCCTCCCTTAGGCCGAGCCTCTTTACAGACCGAAAATTTCGTTCAAAGTCGTGAAAGGTCTCGTCATGAGATTTTGGGCTAAGATCGTTACAAAGAGTCATGGGTGACCTTCCAAAGTCCTACTCGTCAAGAGGATATCTCTCGATAAGTATTCCTTTTTCGGAAGTTCATCGACTCTAGGCGAAGTTGTCACATAAACTCGCAGGGATGATGTACCCCCTAAGCTAATAGACGAACCTTCTTTCTAAGGGTTATATTGGAAATATTTTTGAGATAGAAAAATCTCGCCACGCAGTAAATATATGATGATAAGAGAAATTAACAATAAATAAATAAATTCGATAAAGTAGATAAATGAAATGAATAAATAAAGCAAATAAAAAGAATAGAAACCTAAAAATACCTAAACCTAGGGTTAAGGAGAGTCCCCAGCAGAGTCGCCAACTATTGCGACTGGTTTTTTAATTAAGTGTCGCCACTATTAGTTTTTATCCTAGGGAAGGGAACCTAACAGAAAACCCTAATTCGCAAACAAGGATTCTAAGTTTCGGACTCAATTAGACGAAAGGAAGGTGTTAGGCACCTTTCATCTACCTTGTTCACAAGAATATTAGGCTTTAGGTTGAGGTTGGGTAAAATTGGATTTTAAGTTTTAATTAGAAAGACTCGCCACGATTTTTGATCGTATGCCTACGTATCCTCTTATGAGGAATCAGAGTCCTAATTCTTAGTTAGTATGGGTTGGTATTTTTTAGGGATTCGCAAACATATTTTGAATCACTTCTCACTCGGTCGGGAATGGTGATTGCAGAGATTTTGACTGAGTGCATAGTAAGCCAAAACTAGTTTGAAACCCTTTTGCAAAAATGTTGATTAGCTTAGTTTATTGTGAAAGATGGATTTTAGATTTGTTGAATAATTTTTAATCGTATTATTTGCGAAGGCCTTGATTAATGCATGATTAGAAAAGATTTAATGCAAATAATGTATAAAATAATATATGTAATTTTAATATAAAAATAATTTTTTTTGATAATTTAGTAATATTTACATATAATAAATAATAATACTATAAATAAAAATTAATATTAATGATAATAATAATTTTAACTAATAATAAAAAAAGATAATAATATAATATAATTATAATAATAAGAAAATAATAATTATATAAAAAATGTAAAAAATGATTAATAATAATAATTATTGTAAATAAAAGAAATTAATAATACATATAAAAAAAGAAAATAGAAAAATATATGGATTGTTAAAAATTAAAAAATAAATAAATTTAGTTAAATTACAAGGGGGTGTAATTTCTATTTAACAAGTAACAACATGGGGTACTGTTAGAACACTGGGCTAGGCCCCAAATATTTTCTAAAGAAGGGGTGTGTGAACGATTTGGGTGTTTAGCAATTCAAGGCGAATGGGGGTGCCAAAACTAGTTGGGCTAGGCCCATTATGGATTTTTGAAGGGCCAGGTTGATTGAGTGCGTGCGGGTGCAGGGAGCTACCGTGCAGACTTGGCCTTAATGGCCGTCTGCTCAAGATCCACTGGATGATATTGAGAGAACACATAAACTACTATGGACACGCGTACACCAGATTAGACGGAATATATTATTTTGGTTTTTATTCATTTTTTCCATTAACCAGTTTCACAACAACCCTATTTCTCTCTCGTTCACGATACCCTTTCCTTTCAAACACTAGAATCCCAAAACCCACCACCGCGGTGGGGCTACAATCCTAACTCAACCCCCTAACACAAATCCACGTCACAAATCCCCAAACAAACATAAGAACAATCAAATTGGGAAAAGCTAAGTGTTACCCTTTCGCGATATTGATTTCTGTTCTTGAGTTTTCTGTTTTCCGACCACAAGATTTTTGTCTGATTCAGTGTTAATCCGTTCGTCTCTTCTTGTTTGCAGGTAATGCTGGAAGCTTTGAAGGCGACAACGCAAGGCTGGAATGGAAATGGTGATTAGGGTTTCATAAGTTGAACCCTAATCACTCCTCTCTTCTTCTTTGACAACGGCGAGATCTTCATTTGTTCTTCTTTAACTTTTCGCGATTCGGTTCTTTCCGTCCCTTCTCCGTCTCTCTAAAAGCTTTGTGGTTCAGATTTTTCTCCCCTCTTTGTAAAACCTCCGCCCTGTTCTTGTTCTTCTGTACCGCCCCCCCCCCCCCCCCCCCCCTTTTCTGTATTCTTTGCATTTTGTATTTATAGGTTGATTTTAGGGTTTTGGATTTGTTAGTGTAGATTAGGAATCATAGATTTAGGATTTTAGTTAATTTAGGGATTTATATTGTTGTTGATTGGTCGTAATTTCCGGACTTTACTGTAATATATGGATATGGATTTGATGCAATAGAAATTTGTTTTGATTTTTTTCTGAAAATTTGCAATGTAACTCTGAAATTCTGGGCTTTTTAATCTGATAATGGAAATTTATTATGGATAGTTATGGAAATCGTGCAGATTTGATTTTTGTAACAAAATTAAGTTTTAGATTTTATTTAATTTCAATTTGAACAATATCTGTTATTTGCAAAAACCATGCGCTTAATTTGGCTTGAATTGGTACAGTGGTTGTTTCTCTAACACATGGGCCTGCGCGTTAGTTTCCTATTTCAGCCCAGCACGTCTGTTTTTTTATTTACAGCAAATGTCTTTTCTATTAAACTAGACCCAATCCAATAATTCTTAATATCTTTATTTATTAACCTTAATAAAAATATGAACCAGAAAATGATTCCAAATGCCAACGCGAAATGGGCCAAATATTAGGCCGTAATTAAAAAAAAATTACAACAATCCTTTTCCTTTTTTAATCAAGTTTGGGACCCAAAACAATTTTAAATGAATGATTCTAAACAAAATTTATTTTAGTGAAAATGTTTTCTTTTCTTCGAGATAAAATGGTAAGTGCCAAAAACGTTAATTGGGTAAGTGATTCAGAGTTATACCCCCCTCCTTACTGTTTGCTATTTTAAAAGAAATGACACAATATTTTAATATAATTAAATCCTCTCTAATAACAACTATTCTTATATGGATTTGATAATTTAAGAACTTAATAATTATTTGAGATATTTCTTCATTTTTCGAATCGCATGGGTCATTGGCCAACATGCTTCGTAAATGGGCCTACGAATACATGGGTCTTTATGATTTAGAAAGTCCCACTCTCCCGAATTAAAATACACCCCCTAGTCTTGGATAAAGATGGGCCATCAGATATTGTTGTACCATCTTTAAAATCATCGAGGTATGGAAAATTTGGGGTACGACAATGAGGAATGACAACTCTTGAGACTAAACCCAAATCCTCACAATCTAACCCTTGCACTTTCTGGTTCTCCATAGAATTTAGACGATCTTCTAGTTGCTTGTATTTTTCATCAGCAGGGGGATATTATTCATTCAAATAATCTTCTTCCTCTTCATCAGAGTATTTGGTAGGACCACGGTTGCTTTTTTCAGTTCCACCACTGTTATCGTCTTTAACCTGTTTGTCGTCTTTGTCTAATAGAGTATCTGAATCTTGAGCTCACTTGACTGGACCCCTGAACCTTCTTCCCATGTTGAGGATGCCAACTGGTTTTTTTTTTGTCTTTTTCTTATTTTCTTTGGTGATGAGTGCCTTCAATTCTTCCTTCCCCTTGGCTAAGTTCAGGAACATCTGTTGGAATTGGGCATTCTGAGCTTCGAGTTCCTTGACTGTCTATTTAAGAGCCATTTATGTTGAAATAAATAGTAAGAAGATGAGAAAACTTGTCTTGGGAATACCTGTTATGTAATGATATGCATGACATGTAGATGCATATACAATGTTTTAAAGGATCTTGCGGGATTAAAAATTTTGAAATATGAATCTGGTTGCAGCTTTGTCTGAAGAACTTTGCGTCTTTGTTTTTGAACATCTTCTATATGAATCAAGCTCACCATATCAAGTGGGTCATAGCCTCTGACTTAAGAGAATGTACTTTGATCTTGACGTTATCTGGCTAAAGGAAAATAAATCCTCTTGTCCCCTGCTAGCAATCTGGCTTATGATAATCTTGCACCAAAGGTCCCTAAGATCCTTGAAAAGGTTAGTAAGAATGCCATGTCATAATGTTAGGATGTCATGTTTAAACAAGTAGCAAACACGAACAAATCACACAAGACACTTAGGTTTAAAGGCTTGCATGAGGTCGATAGGTAAGTATCCTTCTCTATTGAGGTTAAGTTAGCTCAACCTATCCTAAAAATAGTAACCGGGTTTGAGGAATCTCATATCATCGATGTTTCTCACATGTTTTACTTTAGCACGGCAACTGGCTTGCCACCAAAACATCCTAAGAGTCGAATCTCAATGAGCGTAACTTCAAGTATCAACCAACTTTGGACTGCACCAAAGCCGACTATCTCACTACCTTCCAATGGCCAAGATGAGTCAATTAAGGTTATAAAAGTTAGTTAGTGCTAATGACACCACGCGGAAGCATAATGTTATCCTTGACTTACTCAAAGAACATTAGTACAAGCCAAAGTGTCGCACTAACCATAGTCATCATTTCAACCATATCGGTATGCGCTGTACAATTTTTATGATCTATTTCTACTTACCTAAGGAATCCCTAGTTCCGAGTGTAGGATCTTACAAGTAAATAAAACCAAACAAAAACCCTTAAAGTAAAGCAAGACAACCAATTAAAGAAACTAAAGTGATCTAACCCTAAGGTAACCCCTCTTTTTAAGTAATGTCCCCAGCAGAGTCTCCAGTTCTGTAATACAGTGGGAGAACTGACTTTTTGGTTTTTTACAAATGTGCGGATAGCTAGAGTTGCCATCGACTTTTCTTTTGTCCAATATTTAGGAAATGTAAAAAGAACAGGAAATACCTTTGATAAATTTTGAGTTCGGGAGGTAAATTATGAAAAGGGAAGGTGTTATCACCCTTTTCATCTGTAGTAATCTACAAACTCTTAATTTCTTAGCCCACTTTGAAAAACTTGCTTTGTGCGTGTTTAATTTGAAAATATTTTTGAAAAGCCAAAGCACGAATAACTTTGTAATGATTCTTGTATAGGTCCTCAAGAATGCGTACAAAGTGTTTGAAAATATTTTATTTGAAAAGTGATGTGAAAAATGTTTATTTTTTAAAAAACAGTTGTGAGCAAGCGATTAAAATTTACTTACCCATTCAAGGTTGTTCTTATTCCTTTCCTTATACTTATGAGATAGTGATATCCAGACCATTAGTTGGTAGGTAGCCCTATCTATTGGATGTGAAGGGATAGGCGAAGGGTCATCGAATGGTCATTGAAGGCAACACGTAGAGATACTTTAGAAATTGTATCCGAGGGACTAGATCATTTTTCATAGGCAACATTGAAGGGTCATCGAGGGACTATGATCTTTATTCGAGGGTCTTTTGCTAAAGTATACCTACTTTTAAGGGACATGACCATTTATTTGAAGGTAACGAAGAGAGGTTACCCTAGAGGTGTGAGTGTTAAAAGTGTGTTCAGTTCAGTTATATTTATCTTGAATTAGGGTTTTCTATCGATTGACTTTAGTCTTGCCATACAAACCTTATTAGAATACATATAACAATTATATATACATGTATATAAAATATAAGTGCGAAAAGTAAAGCCCTAGGTCTATTACATGGCTTCGGGGCAATTATAATATTTAATAAAACCTTACGAGAAATTAAACACTAAGTTACTATAATTTTTATACAACTTATAAACTTGATCTAGGAATTAAGATAAATGAAGAAAAAGAAATAAGAAAATAGAAAAAAAATGCTTGAAATGATTTTGTGATTTTTTTGGTGAAAATAATTTAAGTTGATAATTAATCAAAACCTAAAATTTTAATTAATTTTAATATCTAAGAGAAAAAGGTTAATTAATTAATTAATTAAAATAAGAAAATTAAATGTTAATTAAAACCTAATCCTAATTTATTAAAAAAAGGTTAGTTAAATAATTGATTAAAAAAAGAAATTAGGTTAACTTGATGATTAATTAAAAAATATTAGGTTTAGGGTTTGAAAAATCAAAGAAGTTAGGTAAAAAAAAAAAGAGTAAAACAGCATGGGGTGGGTGTTAAATCCACTCCCTCTTGGCTTTCATACTACATCGTTTACCACTAAACCAGGCGCTCCTTGGTGTTTGGAAATAAGCGCTGAACAAAATATATGAAACCTGCATAAATTGGAAAATAGCAAAAAATCATTGCAAAAGGCAATGATCGAACCCACGCCCTTAGGTTCATACGCCTTCTCCTTGATCATCGGTGCTACGCTGTCACCCTTGTATAAAATTAAACAAGTTAAATATAATATAACAGTCGACCGGAGAGGCGCCAGAGCCCTAGCTCCGGCCGTCTCCTCCGGTGGGGCTATTTTTTCACCTGCGAAAATAACAAATGTTAGTGATCCAGAAAGAACCTACCCCTGTAAATCGACCCTTTTGAATCCATTGGTGGCCTTAGTTATAGCTAAATCATCCTGCACAATGAGATACCAACAAGAGAAGGCAAATCGGTGTAAGAATGGTGATGGGCTACCCTGGCGTTATGGGTCTTATGCAAGGGACCAAACCTACATTGTTTTGTCTCAAAAACAAATTGCAAACGTTAGTTTTAGTCAAAGATTAGTAAAAATTAAAATACGAAATTCATGAAAATATGAAAATCGATGATATATGTAGTGCGCATTTCAGGCTTCTTTGATCATCAAGAACTATTAAGACTTAATTTATAACACCCCAAGAGTTGATTTGAACGAATGGTTTGCTTTGAGAAGGGCTGTAAATTGGATTCTGAGTTGCCCTAGTTTTGACAAAATATTATATTTTGAGAGAGTGTTCTTGCAGCCTTTTTTTTCGTGTCCTCTTTGTCTAAAGATGATGATAATATATAGAGGATTAGATTAGGGTAAGAAAGATGGAAGGGATCATAAGGAATCATGGCATGATTTGTTTCCAAAAATCATTTGAAAACTTTCCAAAATAATAAAGATATCCTTCCATATATTCCTCACACAGTTTTGGCTTGGTTGGCAAGGAGTTTTTGAGGTGAAAAATTATGGATACATAAAAATGGACTTATAGGTCCTCTATAATGTCATAACCACATTTGAACCTCAAAATTTAGGCCCATTAGTCCAAAAGTTCAAAATTGCTCAATTGAGGTTTCATGCATTTCTCAAAAATTTATCAACTTGCACCAATTATATCTCACTCAATTTTCATAAAATGAATATGATATTTGACTTTTTGGAAACCTCAATATGTCCCCTACAATCTTCATGTTGGTCATTTTTTCATTTGATGTCTTTATCTTGATGTAAATTGCTTTTGACAAAAAATGTCTTTTTGTTGAATTTCAAAATGACCTGTAATGTTTTGGCTAATGTCTCTCAAATGAAGCATTTTTTAGACTTGAGCTTAGATAGACAAAGATGTAGAGAATTGAACTTCCATCAAATGGGATTTGGTTGAGAAATTTCTGATAAAGTATGCAAAATTTATGCTTGGTCAAAGTTCAGTTGACTTTTCCTAAAGAAAAACCTAATTTAACAAATTTTGACTTTTGATGAATGTTGAGTTTTTATGATGAATCATGATCAACCCTTGATAAAATTATGAATGTGAATTCAAAATCTTGATGTAGACCAAAAATCTTGAGTTTTGGCTGTATGTTGACCACAATTGACTTTTTATCCAATATAGTTGATTTTCAATCATCTGAGCAATTGACTGAGCAAACTTGTGATGCAAGGCTTGAAACTTGTCACCATAGTAACTTGAAGAATGTGAGGAATCATGGAATCCCATTTCTTCATTAGAAGCTCGATTTTATTTGAGAAACACAAAACCCTATTTATAGGTTAATTGCTTAGGAGATGGGCTTGTATGCTCAAACCCTTGAGTATTCTTGAGAAATTGAGAACCCTAGGAGCATGAGAAAGTTTCTAGAATCAATTGTCTTCAACAATGGGAGAGAAAATTTTGGGGTACAACAATGGGCCTTTAAAGACGGGCCATTCGATTTTCTAAGCACACCTCTCTTTCATTATTGTTCAAAATGAATCACAAACCCTTAATGGGTCATCATACCTTGATGGCCCACTTGAAGCACCACAATCCTATTTTACATAAATTCACTTCCATCCTTTTATCATTTGAAGTGAGTAAAAACCTTTAATGTGCCATCAGATTTTGATGGTCCATAGTACACCCCTCTTATGATTTTAAATCCTTGTTAGAAAAAGACTTAAAAAACGAGCAAATTTTCACAATATGATTTATAATTTATAACATAGTAATAATATGATTATTGATTTTAAATAGGGAAATTTGGGGTACGACACTGAGCATCTGAGGATTGTGTTATCTATGTTGAAAGAGAAGAACTTGTATGCTAAGTTTTCTAAATATGAGTTTTGGTTGAAGGAAGTGAGTTTCCTTGGGCATGTGATATCGAAAGGTGGTATTTCCGTTGATCTGTCAAAAATTGAGGTTGTGTCTCAATGGAAAGCTCTAAAATCTATTTATGAGATTAGAAGTTTTCTTGGTTTAGCAGGTTATTATCAGAAGCTTATTGAAGGATTTTCCAAGTTAGCTCTGTCGTTGACGCAATTGACTAAGAAGGGTTAAGCTTTTATTTGGACATCACAATGTGAAGCTGGTTTTCAAGAGCTCAAGAGAAGGTTGACAACCACTCCTATTTTGATTTTTCCAGATCCAAAAAAACCATTTGTTGTGTATTATGACGCTCCATTGATGGGTCTAGGTGGTGTGTTGATGCATAATCGATAAGTTGCAGCTTATGCTTCAAGGCAACTTAAAGTGCATGAGAGGAATTATCCGACTCATAATTTGGAGTTAGTTGTTGTGGTGTTTGTACTTAAACTTTGGAGGAATTATTTGTTTGGATCGAGATTTGATATGTTTAGTGATCAGAAGAGTTTGAAATATCAGTTTGATCAGAAAGAGTTGAGTATGACGCAAAAAAGATGGTTGGAATTCTTGAAGGGTTATGATTTTGGTTTGAATTACCATTCGGGTAAAGCGAAGGTTATGGTTGATGCATTAAGTAGGAAGTATTTGCATAAGTCTTTGCATATATGAGTTTGGTTTGTGAAGAGACTTCTTCTGGTGTTAAGCTTGGTATGTTAAAGCTTACGAGTGGCATTCTTGATGAGATTCGAGAAAGTCTGAAATCTGATTTGATTTTGGTGGAAGATTGTCGTTGATCAATCAAGTTCGGGGTTGCAATTTCCGGATTGATGAGAAAGGTATCTTGAAATGTCGTGATAGAGTTTATGTTTCGGATATACCTGATTTGAGGAAGAGTATTATTGAGGAATGCCATCGTAGTGGATTGAGTATTAATCATGGAGCTACCAAGATGTATCAAGATTTGAGGAAATTATTTTTGTGGCCAGGTATTAAGAGATTACCGGATTTGTGTATTCTTGTTTGATTTGTTAGAAATCAAAGATTTAACATCATAAATTGTCTGGATTGATGCAACCATTGAAGAATGGAAAAACACAAGAAGGGGGGTTTAAATTGGGGTTTTAACAACATAAAGTAAAAGACATGTTAGTTGTTCTGGTTCGTTTGAACTCAAACTACTCCAGTCCACCCGCCGAGGTGATTTCGCCTCTCTCAATGAGGTCTTAATCCACTAACCAAACTTGATTACACAGATACAATGACAACCGTCAAAGTCTTCTTGAGTTTAAACCACAACACGGTTTTCTCAAGGTATTACATAATAAAATATTTGAAAGCATGTACAAGATGTGTTTTCTAACAAAATAGTATCACACAAGTGATGTTTTATACAAATGAAGTTCAGTAAGTTGAACATGATGAAATATCTCGTTTTTCATGCACAGCAAAATCGTAAACAATTTCTCCTTCAAGTCTTGTTTATATAGGAAACGCATGTGAGAAGCTTTTGGAATGTTGATAAATAGTAATTAAAGAACTTTCCAAACATAGAGATTCTTATCCTCTTTCAGCCGTTACTTTTGAATAGCCATAAATGAAATGTAACGCTTCAGAACATGCTTGCTTCAAAATGCTTCAGAAGATGAATGTTACCGTTGGGACTCCTTTACTTCTTTCTAGAACTGTATGAATCAGAATAATAGAGTTCTTGTTTCTTAGCTTTTAGTTCACTCAAAAGTTGTAGCATCAGAACTTATTTATATAAGATGTGTTGAATCAGAGTTTGAACAATGATGTAACTAATCTTTTGTGCTTCTTACATTAGAACTTCTCTGCAAAACAAAATACTTATTTATGGAGCATAATTATTCTTTGAGTGTTTGTTATCATCAAAACTCTTATAAGGGTTGTAGAATCAAACTATGTTCTAACAACCATTATCTATTCCTGAATGGAAATGGGATAGTATTTATATGGATTTTTCTTCTGGTTTACCCAGAACACCGAATAATTATGAGGCTATTTGGGTTATTATGGATAGATTGATTAAATCTTCTCACTTTATTCTGATGAGAATGGATTATCTGATGGAGAAGCTTGCAAATTTGTACATTGAGAGGATTATCAGCTTGCATGGTATTTTGTCTAGTATTGTGTTAGATAGTGATATGAGATTTACTTCGAGATTTTGGGAAGGTTTGCATAATGCTCTGGGTACAAATTTGCATTTGAGTTCTTCTTACCATCCACAAATAGATGGTCAGACTGAGAGGATAATTCAGTCACTTGAGGATGTTTTGAGAGCTTGTGTATTGGAACAAGGAGGTACTTAGGATAGTTACTTGCCTTTAAATGAGTTTACTTATAACAACAATTTCGATTTGTGTATTGGAATGACACCGTTTAAGGCTTTGTATGGTAGAATGTGTAGGATGCCTTTGTGTTGGTATGTATCTGGAGAGAGAACCGTGGTTGGACCTGAGATAGTTCAATAGACGACAAATGAGATTAATATGATTCAGGAGAAGATGAAGGCTTCTCAACTTCGTCAGAAGAGATTTCATAATAAGATTTTTGATGTGTTTCTTCGAGTTACTCCTGTAACGGGTGTTGGTCGAGCTTTGAAGTCATGTAAGTTGACGCCACGTTTTATTGGTCCTTATCAGATTCTTGATAAAGTGGGTGAAGTGGCTTATTAGATTACTTTTCCACCGTCGCTTGCTAATCTCTATGATGTGTTTCATGTGTCTCAGTTGAGGAGATACATTGCGGATCTGTCTCATGTGGTCCAATTAGATGATGTACAGGTGAGAGATAACCTGACTGTGGAGACATCACCTATGCGGATAGAGGATCGGGAGTTAAAAAATTTCGTGGTAAAGAGATTACCTTGGTGAAGGTAGCTTGGGAAGGACTGGCGGGTGGAAACGTGACTTGGGAACTTGAGAGTCAGATGAGAGAGGCTTATCCTGAGTTGTTTGTTTGAGGTAATTTTCGAGGACGAAAATCTTTTAAGTGGGGGGAGAGTTGTGACACCATAATTTTCTTTATTAATTATTTTATTATTTAGTTGTCATGATAATTATTAGTTGGTTTGATAATTATTTAATTATTTTATTTTGTGTGATTATGTGCATAATTGATTTCATTGGAATAAGTGTGTATTATATGTTATTGGGTTATTGAGTGTGAGAATAGCAAAATACGCATTTGGGTCTTATGTTACATTAGAGTGGGCGAGTGGAGTTAAGCTCATTTATAGTTAGTAAGAGTTGAACAAAATAAGGAAAATATAGAATTAGAAAGAGAAAGTGAATAAAACAAGAAAAGAGAAGAAAGAAGAAATAGGAGAAAAGGGAGAAAAGGAGAAGAGAAGAGGATAGAACCATAGAGTATCTACATCCAAGGTAAGGGTGGGTACTCATTGATTTATGGGTGTATGTAATAGTATGTGATGGGTAGTAAGCATGAATTATGGATTTATTCTTCAATTTCTAAATTTTGACACGTTAGGTTTTGAATGAGGAATCATTAAATTGATGTTGGAATCATGTTTTGATGTTTGTATTTGATGCTAAATGTTAGATATAGGTTATAATACATTTAATTGGTGAAATATATGTGTTTGATGAGATTTGGCTGAATAAATTTGGAGAAGGCAGAAGCTATCTGAAGTAGGATTTTTCTGCATTTTGCAGAGGCCGCTTAATGCGCGTGGGGCCACTTAGCATGGTCTGGAATACAAAACTTATTATTTTCTGAAACTATTCTAGATCATGGATGTATATGATTTGTCATGAATTTTCATGAATTTTGTGGAATTTAATTATGTGTTTTGGATTGGTTTCGATGCACTTTTCGATGGAAATATGATACTTGATTTTGTGTATGTAATTGTTGGGAATTGATGTTGATTTAAGATAACATAGTTTCTACTTGTTTGCTACATGTCATAATGATGTGTTGAAATGGTTAATTCTTTAAGAATGCATTCTATGTGATTAATGACATGAAATATGTATGTTGTGCAATTTGGTGAAGATAATTCAAATGTCTTAAATTATGTGAGATATGATGAATTGAGACCTGAAATATGAAGAAATTGTGTAAAAATTGTACTGGTCTAGTGCAAAGATCACAACAGGGAATTCCTGTTCGCGATGGCTCACTGGGTGAGCATGATGCATTGCTGGGCAAAGGAAGTTCTCCCCTGATGCGTTGGGCGAGCATGAGGCGAATAGAATGGGTGAAAAACATAATCCATGGACTTTTGTATGAGAGGAAAAGACTCGATTTAGCTTCTTCGGGAGAGTGAATAGTCACGTTGCACGAGCAAACAACCTCACCAGACAAGAGAAAAATTCTTTCTTCTGGATTTTGTATGGGGGAATCTGATTCGCCCCGTCCTCGTCGGGCGAGCCTCAAGCGGTAAACCTACTTCGGCGGGAGAGCCTTAGGCGAGGGGTGTTTGACAGAACTTTAACAGGCTGTAAATTGAGTTTCAGGACTTTTTTGACACGTCGTTCGAAGCATTAGAAAGATAACATGACAAATTATACTTTAGAAGAATAAAATAAGTCATATGATGTGTTTTATAGTGTCTATGTTTTGATGAATAAGACAATTTGATGATTGTTATATTATGATGTATGTGTATGTGATGAATTATTGTTTCTATGATGATGACATGTTTAATATGAAGTATGTAATCATATTATAATGATCATATGAATGATGATACGTTTTGACTAGCAATGGTCATGTCGTTATTGTTAGAACATAGTTTGGTTCTACAACCCTTGGTTAAAGTTTTGATGATAACAAAATACATAGAATAAAATTATTTATAATGTATATTCAAAGAACAATTATGCTCCTTAAAATTATGCTTTGTATATACAGAAGTTCTGATGGAATCAGCATCAGAAGAGAATCACCATCAGAAGATCAGCAACCTATGTTACACGCTGAAACACTGAAGTTTGATGACCAGAATTTGCGCTTTAACAAATACACTCTAACTCTGATCAAAGACAGCTTTACCAAGTCATCAACACTCTGAAGCATTATCAGCAGATACAACAAAGAAGATTCTGAAGCGTTACTGGTTATTCAAGACTGAATTAAATGCTAAAGGCTTTCTTTAGACAAAGATCTTCTACAAAAGGAAAGTGCATTATTATTATTAAACCTGCTTTATGGACAACGTATCTTTGCTTGCCTATATAAACAAGACTGCCCTTGAAAAGAAGCACGCACGTACACACTCAATTTGCCAAGCTATCCAAACCACGCATATTCAAAGCTTTAGCAAATTCCTTTTTACTCCAAGCTTAAATTGTGTAATTATCATAGTTGTGATATATTGTTTTGTTAGAAAACATTAACACACTCTTGTTCCATCATTTGTGATAGATTTCCTTGAGATAAATCGGTCTGTGGTTGTACTCAAGAAGACTTTAACAGTTGTTAAAGTAGCTGTTGTAATCCTTTGAGAATAGTGGATTAAGACCTCGTTGGAGAGAGGCGAAATCACCTTGACGGGTGGACTGGAGTAGTTTGAGATCAAACGAACCAGGATAAAAAGATTGTGTTGTCAAGCTGTTTATTTTAAGTTTTACAATTCAACCCCCCTTCTTGTGTTTTTCACATCTTAAATTGGCATCAGAGCACCTGGTTTTGAGCTTTAACACTTAACCGTGTCAGTACAAGATCCAGCGTCAGAAAAACACAATGGCAGGACCAAGTCAAAACATCAACAATGACAACAATGAAGAAAGGGACAGATTCAGTGGCAAACCTCCAGTCTTTGATGGAGAAAACTTTGACTACTGGAAAGACAGAACTGGGAGTTTCTTTCTGGCCCATGATGCTGATCTGTGGGACATGGTGACTGATGGATAACTGCACCCAGTGGATGGACGTGGTAAGAGGATTGATAGGAAAATGATGTCTGATCAGGAAAAGCGTGAGTTCAGAAATCATCACAAGGCCAGAACAATTCTTCTCAGCGCTATCTCATATTCAGAGTATGAGAAAATATCAAACAGAGAAACTGCTAAGAATATGTTTGATTCACTGAGAATGACGCATGAAGGGAACATTCAAGTCAAAGAAACAAAATCCATTGCGCTCATTTAGAAGTATGAGGCATTCAAGATGGAAGACAGTGAATCTATAGAAGCTATGTTTTAAAGATTTCAAATTCTTGTTGCTGGTCTAAAAGTTCTTGACAAAGGATATTCCACTGCTGATCATGTCAAGAAGATCATCAGAAGCTTTCTAAAACAGTGGAGGCCAATGGTCACAACGCTTAAGCTAGCCAAGGATCTCAACAAAATCTCTCTGGAGGAAGTTATCAGCTCCCTCAGAAGTCACGAGATAGAGCTAGAAGCAGATGAACCTCAAAAGCAAGGTAAGCCATTAGCTTTAAAATCTAACAGAAAATCTGACTCCAAAGTTTTGCAGGCTGTGGAAGAAACCTCTGATGGATCCTCATCAGAAGAAGATGAATTGTCTCTTCTCTCTAGCAGGGTGAACCAACTGTGGAAGCAGAGGTAAAGGAAGTTCAGGAATCCCAGAAAATCAGAAAATCAGAATGAATCTTCCTCCAGATATAGAAGGTCAGAATCCTCCTCTGGACACAAAAGATCAGAAGGCTCTTTAGGATACAAAAATCCAAACTACAAAGACATCATCTGCTATGAGTGTAACGAGCAAGGGCACTACAAAAGTGATTTCCCAAAGCTTCAGAAGGAGAAGCCCAAAAAGAAGTTTGGCAAGGAAAAGAAGAAAAGTCTCATGGCCACATGGGATGATTCTGACACATCTGAAGCTGACTCAGAATCAGATGATGAAATAGAAAACATAGCTCTCATGGCAAACGTCTCTGAAGACAATGAAGCTTCTGGTTCAGATTCAGAATCATATACAGAAGAGGTATTCCCTGACTTCACTATAAATTTTACTAAGGCTGAATTAGCTGAAAGCCTTAATGAAATTTTGGAAAGGTATCAGCAGATCAGAGTCAAATTCAAAAACCTGAAAAGGAATCTTACTTCTGACTCTGATAAGACTGAGAGATCATCAAAGAGTATGATCACAACTTTCAGAAGTTTCTAGCTAAAAACATAGACAGAAGCAAAATGGCTTCAATGATCTATGGAGTTAGCAGAAATGGCAGAAAAGGGATAGGATATCAAGGTAAGGTTCCTACACCAAAAAATGCCATGGATTTAGTTATAAAACGTACTCCACTTAATTCACACTTTATATATGGGCACACACATGACATAAAATATACAAGTAATGATTACTCTGTCAAACCAAAATTCAACTAGAGTTTTGGTAAAACTAACAAATCAGGACCCAAGAAAATGTGGGTACCTAAGGATAAAATAATACATGTGGCAGATATCTTTAGCAGCAAAGCAAAGACACCAGTCATGGTACCTGGACTCTGGCTGCTCACGACACATGACGATAAGAAGGCATATGTTCCAAAGCCTGGAATTTAAGCCTAGAGGCCGCGTAGGTTTTGGAGGCAATCAGAGGGGAAAGATTATTGGCTCTGGAACAGTAGGTAATGGAAATCTTCCCTCTATTAGTAATGTTTTATTTGTTGATGGATTAATGCATAACCTGTTATCCATAAGTCAATTAACTGATAACGGTTATGATATAATCTTCAATCAAAATTCATGCAAAGATGTTAGTCAGAAAGATGGGACTATCCTATTTAATGGAAAGAGGAAAAACAACATTTATAAAATCAAACTTTCTGAACTGAAAAGTCAGAATGTAAAATGTCTTCTGTCTGTTAACAACGAGCAATGGATCTGGCACAGAAGATTGGGACATGTTAGTATGAGAAGAATATCTCAGATTAACAAACTCAATCTGGTCAGAGGACTTCCTAACTTGAAGTTCAATTCAGATGCTCTGTGTGAAGCATGTCAGAAAGGCAAGTTTGCAAAACCTGCTTTCAAATCCAAAAACGTTGTTTCCACCTCTAAGCCATTAGAACTTCTGCACATTGACTTATTTGGACCAGTAAAATCTTCCTCAGTCAGTGGCAAGAAGTATGGGTTGGTAACCGTAGATGACTATAGCAGATAGACATGGGTAAAGTTCTTAAGGAACAAGGACGAGTCACACTCTGTGTTTGTTACCTTCTGCAACCAAGTTCAGAATGAAAAGGATCTTAGAATCGTCAAAGTCAGAAGTGATCATGGTGGAGAATTTGAAAATAGAGACTTTGAATTATTCTTTAATGAAAAAGGCATTTTGCATGACTTCTCTTGTCCTAGAACTCCCCGGCAAAATGGAGTTGTAGAACGAATGAACAGAACATTGCAAGAAATGGCCAGAACCATGATCAACGAGACTAATGTTGCTAAGATCTTTTGGGCATAAGCAATAAACACAGCGTGTTACATTCAAAATAGAATCTCCATAAGGCCTATTCTAGACAAGACTCCATATGAATTGTGGAAGAACAGAAAACCCAACATTTCCTATTTTCACCCATTTGGATGCATATGTTTTATTTTGAATACAAAAAATTATTTGAACAAGTTTGACTCTAAAGCACAAAAGTGTATTATGTTAGGATACTCTGAACGCTCAAGAGGGTACAGAGTATACAATACAGAAACACAGATTGTTGAAGAGTCAATCGGTGTTCGGTTTGATGATAAGCTTGACTCTCAAAAGTCAAAGCAGAATGAACTCCTTGCAGGTATGGAAGTTGAACTCACAGGTACTGCAGACAAATCAGAGTCTCTCAACAGAGACACTCCCTCAACATCAGAAAGAGTCACTACAAACACCTTCTGTTGATCAACTTTAGAAAATACCATCCAGAAGCAGAAATGATCACCCAGAAGAAACAATCTTAGGAAGGAAGGAAGATCCAATCAGAACAAGATCTACCTTTAGAAACTCTGAAGAATCCCTCATGGGACTTGTTTCTCTGATTGAACCAACAACAATTGATGAAGCACTTTTGGATAGTGACTGGATTCTGGCAATGCAGAAGGAGCTAAATCAGTTCACAAGAAACGACGTATGGGATCTGGTTCCCAAACCAAAAGGATTCAACGTCATAGGCACAAAATGGGTGTTCAGAAACAAACTGAACGAACAAGGTGAAGTCATCAGAAACAAAGCACAACTGGTAGCACAAGGTTATAGTCAGCAAGAAGAGATAGACTATACAGAAACCTTTGCTCCAGTCGCCAGGTTAGAATCTATAAGACTTTTAATTTCATTTGCTGTTAATAAAGGCATCACTCTGTATCAGATGGATGTCAAGAGTGCATTCTTAAATGGCTATATAGAAGAAGAGGTTTATGTGCAACAACCCCCTGGTTTTGAAAGTTCCAAAAATCCAGAATAGGTTTTCAAACTAAAGAAGTCAGTCTATGGTCTGAAACAAGCTCCCAGAGCTTGGTATGAAAGACTAAGTAACTTCCTCTTAGAAAAGGAATTCACCAGAGAGAAAGTGGACACAACCCTGTTCAGTAAGACAGTTAAGAATGACATCTTAGTATGTCAAATTTATGTTGATGACATTATATTTGGATCCACTAAACCCTCTCTGGGAAGATAATTTGCTAAATGTATGCAGGTAGAATTTGAGATGAGCCTAATGGGGGAACTAATGTTCTTTCTGGGAATTCAGATTAATCAAACTCCAGAAGTAACCTACACTCATCAGAGAAAATATGTCAGAGATCTTCTGAAGAAATTTGATCTCTCAGAATGTAAGCCCTCAAGAATTCCAATGCACCCCACGTGCATTCTGGAAAAAGAAGAGGTAAGTAACAAGGTAGAACAGAAGATCTACAGAGGTATGATTGGTTCTCTTCTCTATTTAACGACCTCAAGGCCTGAAATTCTATTCAGTGTTTGCATTTGTGCTAGATTCCAATCAGATCCTAGAGAATCTCACTTAACAGCAGTTAAGCGAATTTTCAAGTATCTGAAAGGTACAACTAATCCGGGGCTATTTTATAGAAAATCAAGTGATTACAACTTAGTAGGATACTGTGATGCTGATTTTGCTAGAGACATAGTAGAACGCAAAAGCACTTCTGTAAGCTGCCAGTTTCTGGGAGAAAATCTGATCTCATGGTCCAGTAAAAGACAATCCACAATAGCTCTATCAACAGCAGAAGCTGAATACATAGCAGCAGCTGGACGTAGCACGCAAATGCTCTGGATGAAAAGTCAACTTGAGGACTTCAATATATTTAAAAGTAGCATCCCTATCCTCTGTGATAACACTTCTGCTATTTGCCTCAGTAAAAATCCTATTTTGCATTCTAGGGCTAAGCATATAGAAATAAAACATCATTTTATTAGGGACTATATTCAGAAAGGGATTCTAAATTTCAAATTTATTAACACAGACCATCAATGGGTTGATATCTTTACAAAACCTCTTTCTGAAGATAGGTTCAACTCCATTCTAAAACATCTCAGCATGAAGCTCTGCCCAGAATAAAACAATTTTACTTCCATATCTTAACCTTCAGACATTTGATTATTTCTCTGTGAACTACTGATCAATCTTCCTTCAGATCTTTAGAAGTACAGATTGTATCAGAATCTATCCATGAAGATCTGAGCGCTTCATTTCAAGGATAGAAATGTGTTGTTCACTCAAGCAAACAGTTGTCATCCAATCATCAGCTACTTTCTGAGGGTGAACACGCGTTCATGTTTCTGAAAGATCAAAAGTGCTGATTGGATGCATTGTGACACATGTCATGGGTAACCGGTCCAATATATTTCTGAATCCCCCAAAATCAGCTATCATTAAATGCTCATAATCATTATAATTTATTTCTCTCTCTTGTCGTTTATGTTTTCAAAATATTTTTCAAAATCTACTTAAACACACTTCTCACTCTTTACACTCTTTCACTTTCACTTTCATTTTCTCTACAATCTAATTGGTTTCAGTTCGCATCCTTTCTTAAAACCCTTTCAATTTCTTCTCAAAACATTCTGTGTAAACATGGCTTCCTCAAGCAACCCTACTTCTAGTACTCAGAGAACAGATTCCTCAGAACAATATGAAGAACCCTTCAGGACTCTTCTCACGCCCATCAAAAATCTAGAAGTACTCTCAGAATTGATTGTGGACTTTAACAGTCTTCAAGAGAACGGGTTCAATCTCTCTGAAGAAGTAAAGGCTCAAGGATGGAACAAGTATTTTGACCGTCTGGTAGGTCCAACGTTCCCAATCCTTGTGAAAGAATTTTGGATTCACGCTTCATCTTCCAACCATCAAGTTACTTCATACATAATGGGGAAGAAGATAGTCATAACTGAAGACCTTATTGCAAGGTTGATATGCTACAGTGGTGGCGGCGTAAGATGCATAGACATGGCTGAAAGATATGCTGATGTCGCCCTAATTGCTAGAGAAATTTTCACTCTGGGTCTTCCCTCCAGCAAGATAAGGGATCTAAAAGACCATCACAGAATATGGGCCAAGATTATTCTGGGATGCATAAACCACAGGAAGCCAACTAGCTCTCCTGACTATATCAACATTGATCAGCAGTTTCTGATCTACTTCATCTCCCAGAAGATTAAGGTAAATCTGGCTCATCTGCTGTTCAACCATCTAAGGAATAGTGTTAAGGAGACCAGAGAAGAGGAGCGCACAAAAAGGGACTGGATACCCCTAGGAAGGCTTATATCAGATATTCTAACAGAGAATAAGCTGATTGATCATCTAACAGAAGCTCGGGAAATCAACTATTTAGAAGCTACTGTTGGCAAACAGTTGAATGCAAAGAATCTGAAGAAGATGAAGTTAATTGAGAATATCAAGAAGGAACCTAGTGTCCCTTCTTTTGCAACAATCCCCAACAGAAGAATCCCTCTAGATAACTTTCCCATGTTCTCAGAGATTGATTCGAAACCTGAGATAATAGTCAGATATCTGGATGCATGCAAAGATGACGGTACAACACCAGATCTAAACATTCAGGATCTGCAGCAGAAGGCTCCAGAAGTTGTGCTGAAGAAAAAGAAGAAAAGGAAGCCTGTAGAAGAAGGATCATCCCAGCGGACTCCTAAAAAGGGAGGTAATCCTTCTTCTGTAACTGTTTTAAATTCAGTATTTGTATCAACATCTGTACCAATCCCCACTCAATCAGAAAACCCTACTCCCACAAACACTTGATGACTTTGACATTGAATTTGACCCCTCAGAAACATTAACTCTTAGAGGATATCACTCCCTACCTACAAATCCAAATATTGAAGTAACACAACAAGAACTTGCAAAAGTTCTATCAGATATTGAAACCTTTGACCAACATATATCTGCTCCCATACCAGTAAATCCAAACTCTGAAACCATTTCAAAAGCACCTCAACCAGAAATTCCACTCTCTCCTATACAAGAAACTCATCCACCTTCTCCATAACCTGAAACCTTACAACCAGAAGTACAAACTTCTGAGGTCCAACCCTCTGAATCCTGCGAACCAGAACTTCATCAACATCAATCCAACCAAACTATTGATTCTGATCCCATTCCCATTCCTGGAAACACTGAACCTCTGAATATCAATATACCCCTGACCATCAGTATTCCCTAAATTCCCTCTTCACTAGAATCAACTCCACCAAACACCCCAACAAGTCCAATAATCATCCCAGACTCTCCCACTTCCTCATCAAATATCAATCCAAATGACCATGCCAAAACTATCATTGACTTAACTGTTTTTGAACGCCTGGCTGCGATAACCAACAAAACAGACATTCCAAAACCAAAACCATCTGAACCTACACCAGATGTTGGTACCAGTTTATTGATATTTGAAACAGAAGTGCAGAAGTGGATAACTTCACTAAAGCAAGCTAGTCTTGAGCTGATTGATCATGCTGCATTAGATTATCTTTGGACAAGTTTCAGAAAATGGGTATGTTCTGAAACTCACAAAATGCAAGAATAGAGCTACAAACAAGTTAAACAGAACTTCAACAACCTGCTAAAAGTTTTTGAAGATCAAGTTCTGAGCCAACTACTCAAGGAAGAAGTTCTCACTCTGGACAATACTCCCTGGTCTGAACATCGTCCAGCAGACAAAGTTCAACCAGAGTCAGAAGATCTTAATCTGACTGATTCTCCAGAGCAGATGATTCCTGCTGAAGAACTGAGTCAAAAAGAGGACATTGCAGAATGCTCTGAGAAGCATCCAGTTGCTGAAGTTCCTCAAGCTTCCTCCTATGAAAGGCAGACTTTAGAAGACCTGAAGAGATCTGATATTTTGATGCAGGAAAGAATGGATAAACAGGATGACAAAATTTCGGAAATCAAGAACATGTTAACCAAGCAGGAGGAAACCAACATCCAAATCAAGGGCTTATTGGAAGCTTTGTTCACGCGTCTTCCTCCTCCCTCTTAGATTTTCCTATGTTCAAAAATTTTGTTTTTCCTGTAATACTCTCTACATAGCTCTGAACTTATCATTGATTCCATTTTAATATCAACTTATTTTGACTCTGATTATGTGTTCTTTTTGATAACTGACAAAAAGGGGGAGAAAGAAAAAGATATTTTCAATAATGGATTACTGAGACATAAGTCTCAAACATTCTAATCTACATAAATTCTCTCTTCTAAAAAGCTTGAACAGGTACAAAACTCTGCTGAAAGATATAGTAAGATTCTGATGCTCAAAGACTCATGGAATTAAAGGGAAGTAATCAACTCAGGGGGAGTTTTTCTACTTAACTCTATACCTTTTGTTATTTATTCTTTATTGAAAAATCTGGTTTTTGTCATCATCAAAAAGGGGGAGATTTTTAGAACATAGTTTGATTCTACAACCCTTGGTTAAAGTTTTGATGATAACAAAATACATAGAATAAAATTATTTATAATGTATATTCAAAGAACAATTATGCTCCTTAAAATTATGCTTTGTATATACAGAAGTTCTAATGGAATAAGCATCAGAAGAGAATCAACATCAGAAGATCAGCAACATATGTTACACGCTGAAACACTGAAGTTTGATGACCAGAATCTGCGCCTTAACAAATACACTCTGACTCTGATCAAAGACAACTTTACCAAGTCATCAACACTTTGAAGCATTATCAGCAGATACATCAAAGAAGATTCTGAAGCGTTACTAGTTATTCAAGACTGAATTAAATGCTAATGACTTTCTTCAGACAAAGATCTTCTACAAAAGGAAAGTGCATTATTATTATTAAACCTGCTTTATGGACAACGTATCTTTGCTTGCCTATATAAACAGGACTGCTTGTGAAAAGAAGCACGCACGTACGCACTCAATTTGCCAAGCTATCCAAACCACGCATATTCAAAGCTTTAGCAAATTCCTTTTTACTTCAAGCTTAAATTGTGTAATTATCATAGTTGTGATATATTATTTTGTTAGAAAATGTTAACACACTCTTGTTCCATCATTTGTGAAAGATTTCCTTGAGATAAACCGGTCTATGGTTGTACTCAAGAAGACTTTAACAGTTGTTAAAGTAGCTGTTGTAATCCTTTGAGAATAGTTGATTAAGACCTCGTTGGAGAGAGGCCAAATCACCTTGACGGGTGGACTGGAGTAGTTTGAGATCAAACGAACCAGGATAAAAAGACTGTGTTGTCAAGCTATTTATTTTAAGTTTTACAATTCAACCCCCCCTTATGTTTTTCACATCTTCAGTTATTAAGATGTTTCACATTATGCATTCATGCCATATGTTAGGGCATAGCCCAATGATGGTTGCAAGATATTGTTCCAGTGAATTTTTTAGGACAAATAGTCCAGTGATGGCCTCAATCCCATAGTGTAGATTTGAGTGAAATTTTTTTGATATGCACTGGTTCCAAGTGGGAACCAATCCTATTAGTGAAGATCATTGGAGAAACAATGACAAATTCATCAGTGAATTTATGGTACCACATGCACGAGTCTGATGAAGTTTCATTACATTCTTTTTTACATTGCATAAGGATAGATTAAGTGATGCTATGAATAAATAATTAACTGAAGGTGTGGGTATAACATGAGGTTTTGATGGTGTGTGATGTCTTGCTATTATGCTATAACTACTAAATTTTATTCCTTATGTCTTTTATAATGATTATGATTACTCACCCTTTCTTCTTGGAAATGTTGCCTCTATACGTGGGTAACTTGCAAGTGATCAAGATCAATGCATTGAAGCTTATAGGATTAGCTTATGAGTGTGTCATTTATTTCTGTTAAATAAGAGGGTCTTGCTCTGATTTGTAACATCGGGGTTGGCAACATTTTCTTTGAAACTATTATGTTCTCTTGCTTATTTTGAGATGATGGGTTACCTTTCACGGTATCTATTTGTTTGACTTATTAATCATGATCGATGAAGTATTTTAATAAAGATGTTTCAAGACTATGATTTCGTTGCGATAATATAAATTTTGATGTGTTGAGGATACTAAAGAAATAGTTGTTTTAGATGTTTTAAAAACCCGTGTTACGAAGCAGGATGTTTTTATATGATGTCGCTATGAAGATGTGACAACTTTGTGTTTTATTTGTTTTATTTTCGTGAAAATTTATGCGATACACGTGTGGGTTAGAAGGGTGTTACATTAGTGGTATTAGAGAAAGTTAGTTCGTCCGACCAGGTTTTCTTATGATGTGCATGTCCTGTCGGTTGATTAGGGTAAGTACACTATCGATGCACTATTTTATGATGTTGATTTTCTGTGTGTAGAATGGCTGGAAGAAACGATGCTATTATTGCTACTACTTTATAGGATATGGCTCAGGATGTGCAGCATCAACGTAATGCTGGCGCGAATGATGGGTCTCGTGTCTTGGAGACATTTTAGAGGAACCATTCGCCATCTTTCAAAGTTTGGTACGATCCTAATGGAGCGCAGACTTGGCTCAAGGAGATAGAGAGGATAATTTAAGTCATGAATTGCTTAGAGTCACGGAAGGTGAGATTTGGTACCCATGTGCTAGCAGAGGAAGCCGATCAATGGTGGGTCGACACCCGACATAGACTGACAGTGGAAGGTGAAGTATTTACTTGGGCTATGTTTAGCAGGGAGTTTCTGAGGAAGTACTTTTCAGAGCATGTGCATAGGAAGAAAAACATTGAGTTTCTAGAGTTGAAACAAGGGAATTTGTTTGTGACTGAGCGTGCTTCGATGTTTGTGGAACTGGAAAAGTATTATGTTTGTGACTGAGTTCTCAAAGTGCATCAAGTTTGATAATGGTTTGCATCCAGAAATCAAGTGGGCAGTTGGATATCAATAGATCCATAGGTTTCCAGATTTGATGAACAACTGTAAAATCTATGAAGAAGATAACAAAGCTCATTTGGCACATTACAAGATTCTGAATGAGAAAAGAGGAAAACCTTATCAAGATCATAGAAATCCTTATAATGTTCCAACTGATAAATGGAAATAGAAGGTTTCCAATGGGAAGAAGATAAGTGGGGGAGGAGCTGCCGCTCCATCAAGGGCTATAGATATGGTGAACAAGGTCACCATTCTAATGAATATGAGAATAAGGTTCTGAGATGTTACAAATTTTGTAAGACAGGTCATCATGCTCCAAAATGCAAGGATGATGGTCCAAATTGTTTTAAATATGGAGAATAGGGTCATATCAGTGACCATTTCCAGAAGCCAAGGAGGGACACAGCTTCCCAGACCAACAATAGGGTGTTCGCTTTGAGTGGTTCAAAATATTCTAAGAAGGACAACTTTATTAGAGGTACTTGTTTTATTAAAAATGTCGAGTTAGTTTCTATTATTGACACTATTGCTACTCATTCATTTATTTCGTGTGAATGTGCTAACATGTTGGAATTGAAGTTGTCTGATATGAATGGTAGAATGGTAATAAATACTTTTGATAGTGGTTCTGTTACTACTACTTATGCTTGCTCGAGATGTCCTTTTACCATTTATGGTAAGAGTTTCGTAATTGATTTGGTGTGCATGCCCTTACACCAAATTGACGTTATTCTCGGAATGAATTGGTTGGAATTCAACTATGTTCATATCAATTGTTATGATAAGAATTTGAGGTTCCTAAAGTTTGGTGATAATGGAGAACTAAATTTGTTGTCTGTTAAGCAAGTGAAGGAAATTTTAGAAGATGAAGCCTTGATTTTTGCAAGGTTTGCATTGTTGCATGTTGACGGTGAAGCTGCGAGTGTTGAATTACCTGTTGTTTATGAATTCCCAGAGGTGTTTCCAAATGACATAGGTGATTTGCCTCCGGTACATGAAGTGGAATTTTCTATCGAATCGATTCCAGGTGCAAGTCCGGTGTCAATGGCTCCTTACATGATGCCAGCTTCATAGCTGGGTGAATTGAAGAAACAGTTGGAAGAATTGATTGAAAAAAAGTTCGTTTTACCTAGTGTTACCCTTGTGGGGTGAGCCGGTGCTTCTAGTTAAGAAGAAAGATGGAAGTATGAGATTGTGTGTAAATTGCAGGCAGTTGAACAAAGTGACTATTAAGAATAAGTATCCACTCTCGAGGATTGATGATTTGATGGATAAGTTGGTGGGTTCTTGTGTTTTCAGCAAAATTAATTTGTGGTCGGGTTATCATCAGATTCGTGTTAATCCATATGATATTCCGAAGACAACTTTTGAAAGAGGTATGGTCATTATGAGTACACTGTGATTCAATTTGATGTATCTAATGCGCTAGGTGTTTTCATGATATATATGAATCGAACATTCCATTCGTATTTGGATACGTTTGTTATGGTCTTCATTGATGATATTTTGATTTATTCAAAATCAGAAGAAGAACATGTTGAGCATTTATGAATTGTGTTTCAAGTGTTAAAAGAGAAGAAGTTGTATGCAAAGTTGTCAAAGTTTGAGTTTTGGTTGAAGGAAGTGAGTTTCCTTGGCCATGTGATTTCTAGTGGTGGAATTGCTGTATATTCGTCTAAAGTTGATGTAGTATTGCAATGGGAGACTCTGAAGTCTGCGACTGAGATTAAAAGTTTCTTGGTTTAGCGGAGTATTATCGAAGATTCATTGAAGTATTTTCTAATTTAGCATTGTCGCTAACTCATGTGACTCGAAAGGGTCACGCTTATGTGTGGAATGTTGCATGTGAGGAAAGTTTCATAGAATTAAAGAATAAGCTGACGACCACTCCTGTATTGATTTTTCCTAATCCGGGTGAGTCTTTCATGGTGTATTATGATGCGTCTAAGATGGATCTTGGTGGTTTTTTAATGAAAAATGGATAAGTTTTTCTTATGCTTCTAGACAACTAAAAGTACATGAAAGGAATTATGCTACGCATGACTTAGAGTTAGAAGCATTGGTATTTATGTTGATGATTTGGAGATATCATCTTTTTGGCTCTAAGTTTGAATTATTCAGTGATCATAAGAGTCGGATGTACTTGTTTGATCAGAAAGAGTTATACATGAGGTAGACAAGATGGCTCGAGTTATTGAGAGATTATGACTTTGATTTGAGTTACCATCATAGTAAAGCAAATGTGGTAGCTGATGCATTAAGTAGAAAGTCGTTACATATGACGAGGCTTATGGTTCGAGAGTTAGAAATGATCGAACAATTCGGAGATATGAGCTTAGAATGTGAAGAGAGTCCCAATAGTGTGATGTTAGGAATATTGAAACTGACTAGTGGTATTTTAGAGGAAACTCGAGAAGGTCAGAAGTTCGATTTGAAGTTGGTTGATCATTTAACCATGATTCACCAAGGTAAAGGAGGTGAGTTTCAAGTTGATGAGAATAGCGTGATAAGGTCTGGAAATAGAGTTTGCGTTTTGGATGTTCCATAACTTAAGAGAAGTATTCTTGAAGAAGGACATCGAAGTGGGTTGAGTATTCATTCCGGTGCTACAAAGATGTATCAAGACTTGAATAAGATGTTTTGGTGGCCGGGTATGAAGAAAGAAATTGCCAAATTTTTTTATGCTTGTTTGACTTGTCAGAAGTCGAAGATTGAGCTTCAGAAGCCTTTGAGTCTTATGCAACCTTTGAGTATTCTAGAGTGGAAATGGGACAGTGACTCTATGGATTTCGTGTTGGGTTTGCCAAATCCTGCTAAAGGAAATTATTTAATTTGGGTGATAACAGATAGGTTAACTAAGTCAGCTTATTTCTTATTGATAAAATCAATCATCCTATGGAGAAGGTAGCAGACATGTATATCAATGAGATAGTTAAATTGCATGAGATACCTTCAAGTATTGTATCAAATAGAGATTCAAGGTTTAAGTCGAAATTTTGGGAAGGTTTACATAATGCTTTTGGAACTAATTTGAGATTGAGTTCCACATATCATCCACAGGAGAACAATCAGATAGAGAGGACTATTCAGTCTTTGGAGGATTTACTGAGGGCTTGTATGTTGGAAGAATAAGGTGATTGGGATAACCACTTGCCATTGATTGAGTTTTCCTACAACAATAGTTTTCATGTGAGTATTGGGATGACACTGTATGAAGAGTTGTATGGTAGGAGGTGTATGACTCAATTGTGTTGGTATGAGTCGGGTGAAAGTGTTGTGCTCGAACCTGAGATTGTGCAAAGATGACTAAAAAGATTAAGATAATCCAAGAGAAGATGAAAGCTTCTGAGAGTCATCAGAAGAGTTATTACAACACGAGGAGAAATGGAACTTAAGTTCCAAAAATACGATCATGTGTTTTTGAGATTTACTCTAGTAACTGGTGTCGGTAGAGCTTTGAAGTCGAGAAAGCTTACGCCTCGTTTTGTTGGTCCATACCAAATATTGGATAAGATAGGTGAAGTGGGTTATTAGGTTACTTTACCTCCGTTTCTTGTGAATCTTCCAGATCATTCCAGATCATTCGCATGTGATTCAAATGGATGATGTGCAGGTGAGAGATAACCTGACTATTGAAGCATCACCAGTACAGATAGAAGTGTGGGAAGTGAAGTAATTTCGGGGTAAATACATCGCATTATTGAAAGTATTATGGGGTGGACCAGCTGGTGAAATTTGGAATTGGGAATGCGAGGACCGGATGAGAGAGTCTTATCCGATTTTATTTCCATCAAGTAATTTTTTCGAGGGGGGAAATTCTTTTAAGTGGGGGATATTTGTAACACCCCAAAATTATTAGGTTATTTATTTAATTATTAAATTATTTAATTGATTTATGATGAGTATTTGTGACGTGTTTGTGGATTATATGTGATATTATGATGAACATGATGCTTGATATGATGTTTTGTGTGGTGTATGATGGGGTAGTGAGAATTAAGATGATATTGAGTATTTTAAGGAAAATTTTGATAATTAGAATAATTATTTGGAATTATTTTAATTAATTAAATAGAATAATAATAAGAGATAGAGACTATGAGGACAAGGTGGTAATATTGTAATGTAAGTGAAGGTAAGATGGGAAGACCATAGAAAGGTTCGAAGGGTTAAATAAGGAATATAAGGAAAAGTGTCTCATTTTAGGCGATCATGAAAGTAAGAGGAATGTTGTGGAGAGACCTAGGGAATAGAGGAACTCAGAGATATTTTTTAGAACACAGAGAGGAATAAATTTCTAGGAAGAATCTAACGTAAGGGTATTTTATCGTTGTTATTATAATTGATCTAAGATTTAGATAATTGTAGGTTTGTGTTTGGGTATTAGGATGATGATGTAAATATGATAATTTGATGAAAATTTATGAATTTGTGAGATTGTTTTCCAATAAATTGAGGCATATGATTCATGATAACTTGTGTTGGTATTGTATGATGAAACTATGTGAAACTATGATGAATTAAGACCTAAAATGTGAAGAAATCATATAAAAATTAGACTAGTGCAGTGTAGACATTGCAACAGGGAATTCCTCTTTGCAATGGATCGTCGTACGAGCATGATGCATCATAAGGCGAAGGAAGTTCGGGGTGAACAACAGAGTCCCAAGACTTTTTTATGGGAGAAGAGGACTCACCCCAGCTTCGTCGGGCGAGCGAACAACCTCGTCGGGCGAAGGAGACAAGAGGGAAATGCCTGCTTCTGGATTTTGTGTGGGGGAAGCTGATCTACCTCGTCCTCGCTAGGCGAGCCTCGGGCGAGCAACCTGCTTCATCGGGCGAGCCTCAGACAAGAGGTGTCTGACATAACTTTAATAGGTCATAACTTGAGTTTCAGGACGATTTAATGTGACAATTTATACTTTGGTGTGATAAAATGAGTCATATTATGCGTTTTCCAATTTCTATGTTTTGATGGATAAAAAAATTTGGTGATTGTTATATTATGATGTATGTGTATGTGATGAATTGTTGTTGCTATGATGATGACGTGTTTAATATGAAATACGTGATGATATTATGATGATTATATGAATCATGATACATTTTGACTAGCAGTGGTCATGTTGTTATTGAGATGTTTCACATCATACATTCATGGCATATGTTAGGGAATAACCCAATGATGGTTGCAGGATATTGTTCCAGTGAAGTTTTTAGGACGAACAGTCCAATGATGGCCTCTATCCCATAGTGTGGACTTGAGTGAAATTTTGTGATCTGCACTGGTTCCAAGTTGGAACCGATTCTATTAGTGAAGATCTTTGGAGAAACGATGACTGAGTCATCAGTGAAGTTATGGTACCACATGCATGAGTCTGATGAAGTTGCATTACATTTTTTGTGACATTGCATAATGATTGATTAAGTTATGTTATGAATAAATAATAAACTGAAGGTGTGGGTATAACATGTAGTTTTGATGGTGTGTGGTGTCTTGCTAGTTTTCTATAACTACTATAATTTATTCCTTATGTCTTTTATAATGATTATAATTACTCACCCTTTCTCCTTGTAAATGTTTCCTCTATATGTGGGTAACTTGCAGGTGATCAGAATTAGTGCATTGAAGCTTAGCGGATTAGCTTCAGAGTGTGTCATTTTTTCTGTTGAATAAGAGGGTCTTTCTCTTATATGTAACATCAGGATTGGGAACATTTATTTTGAAACTATTATGTTCTCTTGCTTATTTTGAGTGATGGGTTACCTTTCATGGTATCTATTTGTTTGACTTATGATTCATGAACGATGAAGTATTTTAATAAAAATGTTTTGAGACTATGATTCCGCTGCGATAATCTAAATTTTGATGTGTTGAGGATATTAAAGAAATTGTTGTTTTAGATGTTTTAAAAACCCGTGTTATGAAGGAGGATGTTTTTATATGATGTCCATATGAAGATGTGACACCTTTGTGTTTTATTTTTGGGAAAAGTTTTGCAATATATACGTGGGTTACAAGGGTGTTACAAGTTATATATACCAGTTATGCAATATATGTTTATACCATTTAATTTCATCGTCTTTACAATTAATGTTTGTGCAATATACCACTTTTTGTTTATATCAATTTATGTTTAGATTGTAGGTTTATACCAGTTAGAACCACAAAACATAGTTTGTACCAAATACTGGGATAAAAAATATAACTTGTTCATTAACACTAAATAAGAACTTAACTTGTTCATATATATTTTAAAAGCACATATATCGTTCATAAACTGAATTTTCTACAAAACATTACTTTTTTCATAAACATACAAAAGAACCTACTTGTAATAGAGCATAACTTTGTTCCAACAAACATACAAAAAGAAAAATGCTTGTTCTAACATACCTAATCCACCCAACAGTAAACAAAAATAAACTAAATCATCTTCATTTTTGGAGTAGTAATCTTTGTCGGAATTGTCCTCCTTGTAGTTGTCCCAACTATATTCCTTGTTGCACCTAATCTGGTAATGGGACTTAGGGATACATATGATGTTGGTGTCCTCCTAACATTCAGATTTTGTGCCCTTCCTTTAATTGCTTGAGATTGCCGACCTGCTTGATTTTGTTAACTTTCTTGAATTTGTTGACTTTCTTGATATTATTACCTGTTTGAGTTTGTTGACTTGTTTGGGATTGTTGACTTGCTTGAGTTGGTGTCATCTTACAAGTATATTTGTTGTGATCAGTCTGCTTACACCTACTGCACTTAACAATTAATCTAAATTTTCTCATTTTATGATCATATCCATTTATTTATTCGTTTTAAAGATTATTATCTTCTTTGGTCTTCCTAGAATTTTTCTATACTTTGGTTATTGAACATCTCGATACTCTATCCTGGTCCACAAATTTATTCCATTGATAGGCTATATTATAGGGTTTTAGATTGCATGATATCTAGATTTCTTGTATATTTTAGGTATCTAGTAAACTACCTTAAGGTTCCAAATTTTCATTAATGTTATTGCATGAACATATGGCAAAATTATGAGCTCCCATTTTCTACATGAGCATACACTTTTATTAAAGTTGAACAAAAATAGTTCTCTTGGAATTTCAATTCGCCTGACCTCAAATATTTGTTCAGCTGATATCCTATAAAATATTACACTTAATCAGATTACATGACCTATTGAGTTAAAATTAACAAATGAAGGAAAATGCATTGGGCAGTTACCTTACAATCCATAAGTTGGTGTAATTACTGGTTCTCACAATTTACCTTTTAAATTACGAAAAAACATCCCCATCTATATGTACAACTTATGTACAACTTTTTGAAATAAGGCCTTCCATCATCAATTCCTTCCCGTACATGTTGGACATTTAACTTTACTGTTGACTCATTATTTGTTCTTAGAGTTTCATGACAATAGTCATAAACTCTAGTGTAATCCCCTAAGGATAATCCATCTACCATGTCTCTTGCTGCAAATATTTCCCTAATTTCATTTGTCTTCTTGACCCCTACATTCCATTTCCTTTGTGCCTTTTCCTTTATATCCTAAATCTTTATCTTAAAAATAATTTTTAAGGAATTTTGAATCCTCTTACTCAACCACTCTGTAGTCATCAACTTGACATTATAATCTCTACTACAATCATGGATGTTAATTACATTCCTAAGTTGCCAAGCTTCTTCCTTGGGAAACTTGTCACAATAAGCTTCCCATTCACAACCCTCTTTACATCTAACCCAAACTTTTTTTATCATTTTTAGTGAAATTTAGGTTCCTACTAGATTAGACATCATATGTTGTTATTGCTTCCTTAAAATCACATTTGGTACGAAAATATGTTTCTAACTCCCACTTATAATTAGCCATGTCTTTCTGTAACTTGAAAATTGGATACTTCTTCTTAGTTGTTCTATTATTCTCATTACTTTGACAACTACTTTCAACCTTTACACTCTCATTTTAACTTCCATTAACTTCATCCTTGTGTTCTTCCCACTTTTTCTCTTCCAACTTGTGTTAAATTTTATTGCTAGAACCCTTTTGAGTAGTGCCATAGCCAAATAGATTATCCATTTTGTAATTCTGGCACTTCCAATATAGATGTCAAGACTGATGTCCCACCAAAACACAATGTCAAGACAAATGTTAAGAGATCATTTACTGACAGAATAATTTTACCAAAATAGAAATTATGCAGAATTAAATTGTAGAAGGTAAAAAAGACAATCAATTGTTAACCCAATTTAGTGCAACATCACCTACTCTGGGGGAATCCAAGCCATAAAGGAAATCCACTATAATAATATTAGTTCAAAGCCTAAACAATCACAGTTTACAACTTATCACTTAATCACTATCCTATGCAATTTCTACCTAGAACCCTCTAGATATGAGAAACCCCTCTCACTTCCCACAATCACCTCAGTGATAAAACTAGTCATAAACAAGTGACAAGAACTATTCTAGACTGGCCCGACAGCCAGAGTCGGCCCAGTCTAACCCCTTCTTTTGGTAGGACCCATACACCCGTAGCCCGAATCTCCCATGCTCTCCGTCGGGAAACTTCAATCCTTTGCCCTCTTGGATCGTTACTGACTCACGATGATTTAAGAGAACCTCTTAGTCTACCTGACCTCAATTCGCACAGACAACCAGGAAATGACCAGATCGTTGCCCATAACCTACCTCCTCAAATATAACGGCTAGTTACGGGCACATCTGCCCGATATGACCATGTCCTGGTAGTTACTTATTTTTACGGACCCAAATATCTAGGCCCAAAAATAGGAACCAATATCTACGAGCCAGGGGAATTATATAAACCCTCACACATGTGAGGGCCAAGTATCGAATATTCATTATTCACCACTAATACCTTAATACATTGTTTGTATCTCTTGGCTCCCACACTTACTTGATCATCGGAGTGCCTTGTAGGTACAACCCCCTTTTTTCATCCTCAACATCACAACCCAACTAAAGATCATCATCCGGCCACCTTGCAGGGACTGACCAACTGGTAAGATCAGTGGTGTCGTCTGTGGGAACCCTGCTCTCCCCATATTTCTTTTCCTGAAACTCAAAGATCAAAGAAGATATTCAAGATTCCATTTACCAATCATGGTCGACCGTGATGATCTCCACCTGCTCGAAAAGATTCCACTTTCCCCAGTGCACAAGACTGACAAAGGTTAGGGACATCCTCACCTCGAGGATAACTTTGTCCTCCGCGATTGTCAAACTGCATCTCCAAATTCCATTGGCGCCCAGCGCGACGAACATCAATTCTTGGACGGACAGCGTCCCAAGATCCCTGCTGAGGAACTCCTAGATATCCTAGAACCAGCTCTTGTCCCTCAGAGTGCTAATCCGGCCATCGCAACACTGCTCGCTTCCATCAACCAAACCAACGCCATTATCTCCTCGGAGATCCCGAAGATGATTTTCCCCTAACATATTTCCACCAAGGCGTGCCCTTCCACCAACAAAGGATAAGCACGACGTTTATTTCTTCAAGAAACACGACCGCTCACCTCCCCCAAAAGATCAAGACTTTTTGTCATCCAAAAGAAAGAAAGACGACCGTCGAGCCTTCCGCTATCGATCACCATCGCCCAAGCTGAGGCAGCTCCGAATGAGTCCTTCCCCTGTCAGAACCACCACACCCTACAGGGACATACTTATCACTCCCCTTCCTCTTCTCCTGTAGATAGAGATAATGAAGGACCCCACAAACCGTTGTAGAGGGAGACTACTGAATCACCTCTCCCGGTCGGACTAGAGAAACCACCCCTTTTGGGTTCGTATGACGGGACGACAGATCCCGATGAACATATTGAGAACATCGACGCTCTCCTCGACTACTGAGGGGTCATAGGAACCATCAAATGCAGGTTGTTCCCGACCACACTCGGGAAGGGAGCTATGTCCTGGTACAAGAGTCTCCCTGATGATTCCATCACCTCTTGGAATCAGCATGGAAGGATGTTCTTGAGGCACTTCACAGCCTCACGTCGACACCCGAAGTCGGAAGCTTCACTCAAAGCGATCATCCAAGGCGTGGATGAATCTCTCCAGGCGTAAAACGAGCGCTTGAACAAGTCAGCATTATAAGTCTCTACAACCGATAGAATGAAGAAATACATCCTTGAGCATGGGCTTCGTCCCCACAGTGACTTCGCCAAGGCGATAGGTATCAGGACACCAATAACGCTCGACACCCTCCTCCTCAAAGCTCAAGCGTACATATAGTAAAAGGATAAGGAAGCCACCAACAACGCACGTGAATCAAGGCATAGAGAGAGTGTCAAACCCTTAAGAAATGATGCACCCTCGACTTCTCGTCGAGGAGAGAAGAAACGAGAAGGCAAATTCCAGGACCCAAAGGACTACAAGGGACCCGCCAGGCGGTTCCATGACTAAACCCCTCTGACTACTTCGAGGGAGCATATTCTATCTGAATGCGCAAATTCCAAATTCAAATAGGTCAGGGTGCACTTTCCCTGACAAACACCCTCGAAACCAGGAACAAACATAATCAAATACTATAGGTTCCACAAAAGCCACGAGCACAATACTGAAGATTTCATCCATATCAAGGATACAATCTAAATATTGATTCAAGACGGGCACCTCAAACAATAAAAGAAGAAGGAGGCCACCCGTGAAGAGGTGCCAGAAGCCAAAAATATCAAAGAGGGGAAGGAGTCCCCCGAAATTAACGTCATACTGGTCGCCATGAGCATCATGCGGCCAAAATACTTCTACCTCCCGGACATGGAGGGTGTTCCTTTATACTTCTCCTCCCATAGTCCATGGCAGTCGTTCTCCGCTGCTATGGTCATCTCCAGCGGGGGATTCAACAGGCACACTATGGGATCTGTCAAAAGGAGATTCAACCAACTAATTGAGGCCAACTCCGACATGGACGCCATGCTAGATAAATTCTGAGGAGGTTCTCACCCCCTCACCTTCTAAGAACTACCAGGTGAGGCCCCCAACTCGACCATCCCTCTATTCATAAGGGTCTGCATTGCGAATTTCAATGTGCGGTGCATCCTGGTCGATCAGGGAAGCTCTGTAGACGTTATATACTTCCAATTGTTCACCACTCTGCAGCTGAATGAGATCCATCTAACCCCGTACGTTGGATCGAATCTCCAGGGCTTCAATGGGGCCAATACAAAACCATGGGGATATGTCGAGCTAATCGTCACCTTCGGGAGAAGGGTGACAGCCAGAGCCACCAAGATCCAATTTCTGGTAATGGACTTCCCGTCTCATTACTAGTGCATCTTCGGGAGACCAACTCTCACTGAGATGATCGTAGTGCCCTCCATCGTGCACCTCAAAATGAAGTACTGCACTGCTGACGGTTTGGTCGCCACCATCCACGGGGACATCCAAGCGGCGAGGAGATGTTTCGAAGCCTCAGCCAGAGGTCTCAGTTCCACCAATGTTCAACCTCGAAGGACCACTAGAGCCGCACTGCCGTCTAGCTCCGAGGAAACCAAGACACTACCAAGGGTTGATGCCATCAACCTAGACAATCGCTTCTCCAAAGAAGATTGCGCTGAACAGAGAAACAAAGGAAAATAACACATGATCAAAGTCGAGGAATCTTCCCCATCCGCTGGTAGCACTAAACTCTCACGGCCCATTCCGGACGGAAGCTCATCCCCTCGGGAACGATCCCACCAGAGGAGTGAAGATAGAAGCTGGCCTCCCCGACATAGAGAAGAAGCAGCTCGAAGCCTGCCTAAGGGAGAACATTGACCTGTTCATCTAGAGCATGGCCAAGATGCCTGGAATAGATACAGAAATCGCATGTCATCTCCTGACCATAGATCCTGCCCTCAAGGGGGTCGCTCAACACAGAATAAAATAGTCCCCCGAAAAAACGGAGGCTGCCGAACTAGCTGTAAAAGACCTCCTAGAGGCACATTTTATTTCAGAAGCCCAATACACAACCTGGATTTCAAATGTAGTCCTCGTAAAACAATCTAATGGAAAATGGTGCAGGTGCATTGATTATGCTAATCTCAATCGAGCTTGCCCGAAAGATGCTTATCCCCTCCCAAATATTGACAAGATGGTCGACAACTCAACCGATTTTAGATTATTGTCGTTTATGGACGCATATTATGGCTACAACCAGATTCTGTTGGCGAAAACAGACAAAAAATATACCGCTTTCATGACCGAATCAGGCAACTATTACTAAAACATAATGCCCTTCAGCCTGAAAAACGCGGGCGCTACATATCAGTGAATGATGAACAAAGTCTTTAGCAACGAAGTACATGATATGCTCGAAGTTTATATGGACGACATGATCGTCAAATCCACGAAAGAGGTCGACCACGCCCTCCACTTAAAGAAACTATTCGAGCAAGCACGAAAATGTCAGATGTTGTTCAACTTGGTAAAATCTACCTATGGGGAACGATCGAGCAAGTACCTTGGATTCTACCTAACAGAAAGAGGCATTCAGGTGAACCCCGACAAATGTCGAGCACCCTCAGATGAACGGCCAAGCCAAATCTGCAAACAGGGTAATTCTCAAGGGACTAAATAGAAGATTAGACGAAACCAAGAAGAGGTGGATCGAGGAGTTACACAACATACTCTGGGGGATATCGAACAACAACATATTTGTTGGCTGGAGAAAATCCTTTCCGACTAACCTATGGAACATAGGCAGTCATTCCTATAGAGATCGAGGAAACCTCCAGATGAACCGAGGCTCCCCCAAACGAGGAGATGAAAGATGTTGTCCTTCGGGAGGAATTAGATCTAGTAGAAGAAATCAGAATAGGAGCGGCCCTATGAGAGGCCTCTCTCAAACAAAAGATAGCCATGTGTTACGACGCCAATTTCATACGACGAGAGTTCGAGGTCGGAAATGAAACAACCGGCCGAATGATCATCAGATATAAAATCAATTAAGTCGCCGTCAAACCTCTTTTATCCCGCCAAAAGGAAATGTAACCATCGAGAAAACCTGAATAGGGATAAATCACAGTCTTTCGACCGAGAGATCAGGTAAGGGAGTCGGTTATGCAAGGGGAAGGTATTAGCACCCCTCACGTTCGTAGTACTCTACGGTATCCACTCTTGTTTTCTAATATAATGGGTGTGGTAAAAAACTATGTCTAAAGAGATTAAAGAAAATGCAAAGAGGGAATGCATGCAAAAGAAAATACGGGAAAAAGAAGAAAATATTTACAAATCTTTGCTCGGTTGAGCCCCGCGACCAGATGCCTACGTATGCCTTTTAAAGAATCAAAGCGTCGTAGTTCGGAGACTTACGCGTCAACATAAAAGTGAATTAACATGTTCTTTTGAAAAGTTTGAAAGAAAATCCTGAAGGCAAAAAGAGTTTGCATTGGTTGGTGTTTTATTGCACATAATTGCTAGTCGATCTCAAGAGATATATATTAAGTGTTCTCCACTTATTCATGAAAAGAGTCTTTGAGACTTGAATCACACTAAAGCTTGGGATGGAAGAACAATAAGATTGAGAAGAAACTCGCTTATCACTTCCCATACTTAACAAAGGTATGATTCTTATCAGTAATTTTTAAGTGTTTTATACTTTGCAAGAAAAAGACGTTTTTGTTTAAATGAGATGAAAAAGAAGAAATAAAAATCTAAAGGGGGACTAGAAAGATAACCTTAGAGTTGTCATGTGTAACGTCCATTAATTTAATTAATTATTTAATTAAATTATTTTCGAATTATTTGTTGTATTGTGTGTGATGTTGTAAATTGTTGGTATAAGTTGCTAGATTATTACTAGTTAATTAATTAGTTGATTAATCATAGTAATAATATTAGGATTAGTAGAATAATAGAATAATTATGTTGGGCCTTATTTAATGGTTGAAAGTAGAAATATAGGGGGTGTGTTTTTAAGCCCATTAAAAATAATAATATTGTGAGGTTCTATTTAAATAAAGAATAGGGTTATTGAGAAGTTGTTGGAAAAATTGGCCGTGAGAAGTTGCAGAGAAGAGGAATAGGGAGAAGAGCAAAGCAAGGTTCTGGTCGGAGAGTGGGAGAGCGACCTTCAGTCTAAGGTAAGGGTGAGGTTCTGACCTTATAATGGGGCTTATGATGAATATTTTATAGGGGTTTGGTCGTAGGTATAATTACTGTGTGTTGATTTTCTGGGACTTTTCTTGAAAGTTGCCCGTTTTCGTGTTGTGGTCATTTAAGAATTTTATGCATGATTGTCTTGTACAATCGATGAATCTGTTAGTAAGAGATAAAGTCTCATTTTTGCTATGTTATTCCGTGCGGTTGGTCAAAAAGTAATGGTCGAAGAGAATACTGTAAGGCTAGGCTAACATTCGTCGCAGACTGGACGAATTATGTGCAAAAATGTGAATACACGTTTTGTCGAGGAGCACAGGTGAATGCGTCGAGCGATATAAGAATGCAAGACATGCCGAAGAGAATAGTTTCTAGGTGTCGAGCGGCACAAGGATGGAAGGTCTGTAGAGGGGAACGGATAGTTGTGTTGAGCTGCATAAGGTTGCGCGATGTGCCGAGTTGTATGGGGTGTCGGCTGATACAAATATAAGAGGAGAAGGTACCGAGTGGCATGGCCATTTTGTCGAGGGGTACACGTCTTTATTAATTCCCCTATTGTTATTCCCTTGCACGTTGAAGGGCACATACTCTATTCCCATCCTTTAACGCTCTTGTGCGAGCTATTTAGTTATTTAATTAAGTTTAACATTCTCAGTATAATAATTAGAATTCTTAAGGTATTCGATCCCTATCTGATTAATGAATTCTAGTAAAAATAAGTTAGTAGCAGGAGAGATAATGTAATTAATAATTTACTAGCAGTAAACTGTATGAACTTGGAGATAGCAGTACAGAACTGAAAACATTAGTATTTTAGCAGAAAACTACTTAGCCGGATATAGTCGAATTACCTGAATAATTACGCAAGGTGTCGTGGTATATTTTGGTTAATACGGTGTATTGTATACTTAGTTGTAATTTAATAATTTGCAGGTGATGATGAATTTTGTTGAGATGCCTCTAATTATTGGCAGATATTAAGTTTTAGGCTTATGACCAATGTTGAATTATATTGAGTTGTTGTTGAATTATTTTTGTTGTTGTTGTTACTACATTCATATTGTTGTCACATACATAGCAATATCAAGTTGGGAGCTCGTGCTCGGTAAGTTGGCCTGGATTGGAAAATATAAAGTTGAAGGCTTATTCCTTGTTGATGCCTCTATTAATTGGTAGATTAATAAGTTGGGCGTTTTTCTCCTTTAGTACCACATGCATGTGTATAAAAACAAGTCGCTCGTTTCATGTTGCATCTTGCGTTGATGTGTGTGTGAGTCGATTACGTTTAATGTTGTTGAAGAGATGTGAAGTGGTGATTTTGTATGAACTGATTCTAATATACTATTTATCATATGTTCTATTATAATGTTCGATATCTCACCCCTTCTGTTTGAATGTTACTCATATGTTGGTAACGTGCAGGTAATCCAGAGTGAAGGATGTTTACCTTCAGTGGTTCGAGTCAGTGTTGTCGCTCTGATAGGTAACACTCGGGGGGATGAACGCTTGTTGCTTTATTGTTGATTTTACTTTCGTTTTTAAATTTTAAGTTATTTTCGTTAAGTACTTGTTGTTTTGAAGATGTTTTCAGTTGGACAATGATGTTATGTCATTTGAGTTGAAAATTGTGATTCCGCTGCTTAATCATAAAAGTTGTTTTGTTTTCAAATACTAAAAAGGTTGTTATTGTTTCATCCTAATTTTATGTGTTATGTATCTATTTTGCACGTGATTAACTGAAGTGTTTTAAGTTGAAGTGTAGCATTGGATTTGTTGGTTGGAAATTTTGTAACTCTGATTTTATATAATTCGTTGGGTAGAAATGGGGTGTTACATCATGCATTGTTGATCCTATAGTTTAGGATAAAAGAGGGGAATATCTACCTAATATTGGCAGACATGGATACAAGCCTAAGGTCTATTCAATTTGTACTTATAAAAGAGTGAATTTAAGATCATATGGTGAGCATGGCAATAAGAGAACCTAATAAAGAAGGGAGAAGGGATGACAAAACATCACGCAAAGAGATGATAATACATCAAGAAGCATGTATCAATATACAAGAATGAGAGGTAAAGAGATGTATAATAATACCTAATGGAGAAGGTCCATTTCCTCTTCAATACACAAGAGATAAGAAAACTCTACTGCACACCTCCTTGAATTTCCTCCATCAACCAATGATTAGGCACCCGAGTTACGTCAACAATCGATCACAAAAATCATAGCACGAGTATCTACAAGATAGATAAAGTATTGGGTGTAGGGGAGTTAAATCGGGTTACGATTAATCAAGGGGTGTACTTGATAAATCTTGTGAAAGTAGGTGCTCCTACCTTTAACCATGATACACTTTTGTGCATGGAAAAATTGATATATGGACCAAAGTGATTGATTCGGGTTATGATTATTCAAGGGCAAAACTTGATTAATCTTGTGAGAATGGCCATGCCCAAACTCAAATATGAAATCCTTTATGAAAATCTTGGCATGTGGAACACGAGGAGAGATAAGAGTTGCTTTGATGCATAAGATAGAAATCAAAATCCCACACAAGGTGTCCATATGCATGATCCTAAAAAGTGACGACTAGCGAGATGCTAGTATTCTAAACGACCAATCAGAACAATTGATCGAATAGTTTTCGCTGTAGAAATTCCAGGATCAAGCTATGAAATATGTGCAAGTGTGCATGTGTAGGTGGATACCTTTTCATTGATGTTGTTCACAAGAGGAGGATATGTGTTTTATTTGAACAAAATATGGATAATAACGGTAATTAAAAATATTCAAAGAAATAAAAATCTAAGTTACAAAGAAATAAAATTCTAAGCAATTACAAACCATATGGGAATGGGGGTAAAAGTTTATAGATGGGGATGTATCAAATCGATAATGCAATTAAAGGTCTAAATAAACAAGCAATACAACCCAATCGAAATATTAAATAACTAATTAAATTGAATTATCTTATTAATAGAATTAATTAACAAAATAATTAATTCTATCAAATATTATTTTCCAATATAATTAATTATTTAAAAAAATTATTTTTTGTATTTTTTATTATTATTTTATTTGATAGAAAATCTAACTAAAATGAAATGATGCAAAAAAACAATGTAAAGAAAAGAATAATTGGGCCTGAAAACAGTAATACATGGGGTGCTGAAAAGAAATTCGCTGGACCCATGAAGAGTAAGCCCAGGCACTGGAAATGGGTTGTGTGATCCAGTGTGGCTGCTCTCATGGAGGTTCACCATGAAGCGCGAACATGGTGCACTGTATGTTGATGATGAAGATCTGAGGGTCATGAGAAGTTGAGCGCACCATGCACTTGATGGAGAGCTATGTACAGGATGCTGGAGGGGTCCGTATGATCATGTGTATTGCTTCTATGAAGGTACACAGTAGAGCGTGAATTGGGAGCACTTGATGATAATTAGTGAAAGATCTGATGGTGATGATTGAGAGGAGCACGCTGTGACCGGTGAGGTACCTTCACATGATCATCAAGTGGCCACAATGGCGGTGATAAATGTCACCGCCAAATTAGTTGTTAATCCAAACTTTGATTAAACAAAATAGTTATAAATTTTTTTTAATCAAATGAAAAACTAATCCCTCTCTCTTCTCTCTTTATTTCTCTCGTCTCTCTCTACATTATTCTCTTTTCCGAAAATCGGCCATGGTGGAGCTTGCGGCAAACTTACTCTGATCTTGAATTTTTTTACACCGTTCGCTTCATCTTTTTCTCCTCGTTACTAATTTGTGGCTTTATTTTACATATGTTGAACGACTTGACGTAGATCTTAAAGGGTAAAATGTAACCCTAATTACTCTGCTGAATAAAAATCGGTGATGACGATGAAGCTGATGCATCTGAGACGCTGTTTCTAAGTCTAATTCGGTGATATCACTCTGAATTGCTATGAAATCCCTTTTCCTTTTTGTCTTTCTCAAATATGATTTTCTGAAGGGTTTGTGCGATGGAAAATGATGAACAATTTTGTTGGTGGAATGTGTGATACGAAATTTATGATTTCTTTATATTTTTTTTACGTTCTAAAGGGTTTGCGCGAAGGAAAATGATGAACGGTTTTGTGAATGATGAAAAATGATCATGGAGTTGAGAGAGTAAAGATATTTTTTTGTGGAGTTTTTTTGTGATTCTTCCAGAGGTTGGAGAATGAAATCATGATCCTTGTGATTTCTGTTTTTGTATCTGTTATGAGTTGAGAAGTTGGTTATCACTTGATACAATATTGGCCTTCGATTTTGAAAGTTTGTTACAAGGATTGGAGGGTGAGGATTAAGTTTTAAAATGAAGCTTGCTTGAGAAGTTTGTTACTTTACTGAGCTATAATTCTGATTTTTTTTCCTGCTACGTTATATCTCTGTTTTGAATTTTTTGTATTGAGATGTGGACTTTCTTATGAGAAACTGTTTGTTTGCTGCAGTGATTTCTCGTTGGGCTGGACTATGAGCTCGAATCTTGTTTATGAAAACTCTAATTGGGCTTTGGCCATTTTTTTAGGATATGTTGTAGTTTCTGATATGAGAACTTTTGATGTTGGGCTGGACCATTGCAATTTCAGTACTGAGTTATGTGATGCTATACTGTGATGAGTTTGTGAGTTAGTTATGATTTTGTTTATTGGGTTGGGAGTTTTTACCATTATGGCTTTGTTATTTGCTGAGTTTTGAATGTCTCTTTTTTTTTGGTCTTTTGTGAACCAACTTATTTTTCATTTGCAATAGACCTAGGCCTATGATTAAACATAAAGTCTGATTATTGTGGCAAACTAAAAGTATGAGGCCATGTGAACATGATTCAAAAACCACCCTATAATCTGATTCCTATCACAAACCCTCATGATGACACTTGAAGAGAAACTTTTGTTTTTGTAAAAACTTCTTTGAAAATTCTTTTTCATGTTTAGATAAAGATCTAGCTGATTCAAACTTGAGTGAAGATGAGATCCGTCAAAGCCACATAAACCCTAATTATCTGAGAACCATAGAGAAATATACTTTGACTCAAGACTTTGGTGACTTTTGGAGAAGGAAATCCCTATGCTTGATGAGAAGAGAACTCTAGGACCAAAACCTTAATCATTGTTGATATTGTGAACCAAGTTATCTTATAACAACGAGATAATACTCATGATGCCAATGTTTTAAGAATTCTGACAGGAGAGACGTCATATACTTTAGTGACCAAACCCTTGCACAAAAGCTAAAGGATGAGAGAAAATTTAATTCAAGATTCAACACTTGTAACTCTCAATTATTTGATGACACAAATAACCAAATGAGATGTCCTGAGGCTTTGATAAGCCTTGGTAGCCTAAATACATGAGAGAGGGGATATAAGGACCTCTTTGGTACTGATTGGCAATACAACCGAATTCAACAACTTGAAGAAAGCCATGAAGATAAGAATACCTTGATCCTATCACAATGCATGAATGTATATGATGAAACATAAACCATAAAAATCTAGAAATCAATAGGGTAAATTTTGGAGTGCAACAACTTCCCCTATTCAATAATCTTAAGCTTGATAAGTGAGAAAAGCGATAACTTTCAAACGTTCAGAGTTGAAGATGATTGAATACGAACGAACCCGAAAATTTACACTCTTGAAAAAAAACAAGAAAAACCCCCCAAAGAGAAATAATGCCATCAAACTCGGGACTTAGAAGGTACCAAATTAAATTGGATTTAGCAAGTAGAGGGTCTAATGAAAATTGGACCTTCAAAGATATGTTTCAGAATGAAGCTGTAACGCAAACTTTAACAAAATTGAGACAAAACTCAAACTTAGAAGAGTAGATGAAACTAAACTTCAGAATAATGTGTCAATATAAAACCGGACCACAAAAGGGGTGAGATAAGACTCAAACTACAGAGAATAGGCAAAACTAAACTCTGGAAAAGTACGCGGGGCAGAGTGGCTAGAGCGCTTGATTCTAGGAGCACCTGCTAGTCTCAAACCAAGGAAAGACAGTGAGATGGGACTGGAAGATCCCAAAAGTTATAAAAGAGACAAGTTTCAACCCAAGATAGACAGTGTGAAGGAACAAAAAGAATACAAGGAGTAAGAAACAAAACGAGATCAAACTTGACTCATAAAGACTAGTTAGATAAAATGAACTAGACATGAGTACTAGGGAAAAACAAACTGGATTTCAGGAACGGGTAATGAGGAAAAACTCAACTCATAGAAAAGTGAATAGAGTGCATATTTCGCAGAGGACCTGCTGGCCTCTATCAATGGGTAAACAGTAAACAAAAACTTACTAAAACTCGTATAGGCATAACAGAGACATCTCAAGTCGATGGACATAACAAACAAAAGCCGCAATACAGTAAACAAACACTATCAAAGGTTCAGTAATCAAAAACTGATAGACGTCCAAAGAGTGAGATAGGGGTTTAGACCAAATACACAGTAAACGAACACCGATAGAAGAGTCCAAGGAAAGAAACAAAACGAGATGGAACTCGACTCATAATAGATAGTTAGGAAAGACAAACTAGATGAGTATCAGGAGAAAATAAACAGGATTTCATGCATAGGAGACGAGATCAAAACTCGACCAAAAAAAATGTTGAGAGCACATGTTTCTCAGAGCAATTGTTATTCTCGAACCATGGATAAACAATAAACGAAAACTGGTAGGAGAATCCAATGGAACAAAGGAGAGTGATTTCAACCAAGGACATAGTTAAATGAACACTGCAAAAAGACTCGGTAAACGAAAACTGATAAAGGATTCAGCAATCAAACACTTATATAAGTCCAAGGTATGAAATAAAAGCAAGATGACACTCGACTCATTATAACTAGTTAGACAATATTGAACTAGATGAGTACCAAAACAAAAACTATATTTCATGCGCGGGTGAGGAGACAAAACTCAAAACTCGACCCAAAGCAATGTGATTAGAGAGTACTACTAAAAACCTGCTAAAAAATATCAGGAAGAAAATGGTATTCAAAAGGTACATCAATAGACATTGGAATGGACCAGCGAGGGTAGTAAAGACTAAACTTAAGAAAACTACGCCAAAGTAAAACTGAACTACAATCAAGAGCATAAGCTCAATATTAAAATGATTAACATCAACTGTATATATGTATGGGGGTGAAACTGAGATACTGAGGATGAAGACCTCGCTGGGGATATAATCCAAAGTTTTAGCAAATTCACTAGGGAAAACATAAATAGTAATGACTTATGTTTCAATGCATGTTTGAATCATTTTTCTATGGAGTAATGTTTCAAGAGAATGGAAACAATACACTTTTAGGATGAAATGCGATGATGCATGTTTAAATGTTTCACTGTGGAATGGCCAATTGAGAATCCAACAAACAATAGGTGAAAACCTGACAGGACTCACAAAAATAAGTTTCAAAAATCAGCTGGTGAAGAGAAAATATAAGGAACCGTTGGAAAGAAATCCTTGAAGAGATGAAAATCTGTGGGGAATAACAAACCGAGTAACCGGTAGAATGGGATATGAACACTGAGAGAAGTTGAAAAACTAAATATCTAACTCTGCTGGAGAGGATCTGTTCGAAACTCTAATCTACGAAAATAGGTGCCAATGAAGATTGGACGTTGCCAGAGAAGATCAGGGCAAGACTATAACTTCTGAAGGAGAATGCCAAATAGAAATCGGCTGTTACTAGAGAAGACCAGGGCAAGACTGTAACCTCTGGAAAAGACAACCTTGTCTTAAAGAAAAATCACTAAGAATCTCGCGAGGGAAAGCTTGCAGCAAACTAGGAAGGCCCTTATTGCATCTACGTAAAAACGAGGACCAGGGTGTACTACTTAGAAAAATTACAAGGGAAATAACTCGTTCAATCATGGAACACTGAAAAGCTAAAACAATATTATAGTTAAAAAAAACTGATCATTCAGAGAGTTCTGTCGACAAGATAGACTCATCCAGGCCCGGCCACGCATGTATGCATATGTACAAGCATATCACATAAAATATTTTGAAGGGGCGAAGCCCCGCTCTTATAACGAGTGCGTCCTCAGCCTGACATGGATAACTTGATCGAGCTCCATCGTCCTCGTACCATGATAGTAGAACACCCAACTCACGATGGGAAGTTCATGCTGCCGAACTCAGGTCCCTCGAAACGAGACCTGAGCTTCGGATCATGCCTGATACTCACCCTAGCCATTTATCCAGTTTCCCCACATTGCGAACATACAAACCTAAACGAGCAAGTCCCCGCTATGAACTCTTAGAAAAATAAAAGATGTCTGTGATATGGTGGGATAACTGACTTGAGGTTTTGCGTTTGTTTTCGCAAATGTTTCGGTTGAGCAAGAGTCGTCACCGACTTTTTATTTTATCCTAAGGAAAGGTTAAAAAGCACAGCAAAAACCTTTGAGATGTTTTCTTGGGTTCGGGGAGTAGATTATAGAAAGGGAAGGTATTAGCACCCTTTCTATCCATGGTTATCCATGGGCTCTTAGTTACTTGCTTAGATCAACTTGCCTTGATTTTCAATTGTTTGAAATGGTGCTTTGTGTGTGGGTTTTGAAAATGTTTTGAAAAGAGGCCAATGTGGTGGCAACCTTTGTAATGATCCATGTTGGGATGTATACAAAGGTGTATGTCTTTTGAAAAGTTTTCAATTGTTTTTTTTTTAAAGTTGTTTTAGAAGTGTGTTGTGAAGTGTGTTTTGAAAAATAGGCAAGTGTTTTTGTTTTGCAAGTTGGTAAGTAACCAAGAGTTGTCTACTCCTAAATTTACTCAAAGATCTTTGCTATGTTTCAACCCTTTTAACAATTTTGTTCCACCATTGTATTTGGTGGACAATCTTGTGTTAGGATGTGAACGGGACGGGCGCGGGTCATCGTTTAGACCATGATTGCAATGGTGCCAAGTATCTTTGGGAAATTTTTCCTTTAAAGGGACTTGATCATTTTTAGGCAAATTTTGAAAGCGTCATCGAGGGACTATGATCATTTGATTGTTTTGTTTTTGCCAAAGATACCTAACATGCAATATGGCCCATTATTGAAGGCAACAAGTGGAATACCCTAGGGGTGCAAGTGTGATTAGTGTTGTCCATTTTCATGCTTTTATCTTGGAATTAGGTTAAGCTATTTGTTTTGGTTGATTTTTGCATACAAACCCTAATTTTATCATGGCATATTTAGAAAGCTTTTAAATGCGAAATTAAAAGTCCTAAGTTATTACACAATGATCATGGGAATGGGGGTACAAATGTTCAAATGGGGATGAGACTTCATAGGAGAGTAGTGTCCAACATTTACAACCAAATCGAATTGCGCCAATGTAAATATAAAGATGTATAAGAATAAAGCAATATGTATGTGAAGGTATTTTTTGTGTAAGTGTATATTTTATTCACAAATAAAATAAAAATAATTAAAAGAAAGTTAATTTTTGAATATTGTCATGTTTAGGGCAAAAACCCTAATTTTGCTAAATAAAAGGTATTAATTATTTATTATGTATTATATACAATATTTATTAATTATATACAAAAAATAAATAAAAGAGAAGTATATTTGTCAAAAAGGTATTTTTAACGTTAAATATTAATAAAAATAAAAATGTATATTTTTTGGTATTTTTATCCTAAATATCCTAATAAATATGTAAATATTTATATTATATGATAAATATATTAAATATGTACAAAAATAAAATATTTAATATTTACCAAAAAAGTATATTTTCATAAAATATTTTCAAGGGATAAAATAAAATGAAAATTAGAAAATAAAATGTATTGGTATTAATTTTAGTATTTTTAAATAAAAGATATTATGTATTTATTTACATATAAAGCTAAATGAAACAAAATAAATATCAAAAAAATGCAAAAAATGTGAGAAAAATATTTTTTAATATTTTTTATGCTTTGGCAAAAATAAATAAGTCAGAAACAAAAATAAAAAGTCAAAAATAATGAAAATAAAATGCAATGGGCCAAGGGGGTGCAGATGTAAAAACATGGTGCAAAAAGGAAAAAGAGTCAGGCCCAGCCCAAGAAGACTTTGTCTTCAACCTCTGAACAAAAAAACAGAGCAACGCGTGCTTCCTGCTATCTCATGATTCCTGGACTTTTAGCACAAACTCATAACATGAAAAATGTCAAGCATCAATCCACGATTCCATACATATAAAAAACTTAACTTAACTCTCAGAAATTAGAGAGAATTTCTCCATCCCTAATTCTTAACCTAAGTTTTTGTCAATGTTCAGGTCTTAAATTCTCTCAGCATATGCAATATAAATGGAAAGTAAGGATATGTATAGCTTCAGGGACATGAATGTGACATTTTTCTTTCATAAATCTTAACCAAACTCTTCATAGATTGAGAGATAGAAGTCCATGAACTTACCTGTTCAGCTTGAATCGTGTCTGGCAATGGAGGCACTTTCAAGGCAAGGTGAGGATTGGTACAGCTTGCTTGAAGTCCAGGGATGCTATTCCAACCTTTAGCTTGCTTTGAAACCAAGTGAATCAAGCTAAGGCAATCAACCTGCAAAACAGAAAAAGTGAAAATGGTGAAGGGGGTTAGAGGTGTTACAGGTCGTGTCCAATGCTTGGGATAGCTTGTATATGTGGTATGGAGTGTGTATGAACTGGTTTAAGCAAAAATGCACGAGTGGATTGGGTTATGGAAGTCCAACTGCAGAGGTGACTCTGTTTTCTGCAGTAGGAGGGTGTTTTGATGAAGGATGGGGTTTGGAACGTGTTTTGGTCGTGCCTTAGCTCAATTATCTTGTTTGGAATGTGTCTAACAAGTTTGTCTTAGCTGGTTCTTGCAGCAATGAGAGTTGGCTTTCAAAATGCAAGGATTCTTCTATGTGAAGCAAGGAAATGTCAACTTGGTTTCTAGGCTTGTACAGGCCCCCTTATCATGCTGCAACCATCCATCTTGATCAGTGTGATATGCTCCTGAACTTGTGCCAAAAGGATTTGCATTGTACTACTTGGATTGCAAATTTGACATAAAGTTCAACTTTTCAAGAATGGATATATTGCTTTTTCCATTTATGGCTCAATCTTGTATGCAATGGTTAAACACACAAGATAAGGCTTAAACACAAAGGATTGGCATTAAATTTATGAGTGTAAATGAGATTAGAGGCCTGTAATGTAGCTTGCATATGCTGAGTTTGAAAATGCACAAGTTATGAACATGCCTTTGGCCATGAATCAAAGTGACTTTTGCTCATATTGCCAAATTCGATTCTCCATAACCACAAGGTTGTTTGATGAGTTCTTGAACATTTTGGAAAGCTTGGAATGTGTACTACAATCCATCTTTGTAATGCAAGTTGAAATTACAAGTGGAAGCATGTGAAAAGTGGCCATGAAGTTAGGTAAAAAAACCCGCCTAGAATAGGTCAAAAATTTTCTAAGTTAAGAATGTTTTGCACCCTTGTTCCAAAAATCATAACTTGAGCTACAAGCTTCTTTTGAGGAAACTTTGTGAATCAAAGTTGTATATTTTGCAATGGGCTACAACTTTCATGTTTTGAGTTTTCCTTGAATCCAAATGCATCTTGATAAAAAAATGGGACAAAGTTAGGAAGAAATTAGGGATTCTCATAACTTAGAAAAATTCTAAGTTATGAAAATTCTTCATTTTAAACCCTAATTTGCAAATCTTGATTTCTTGATGAACAAGTTTCATAATTTGGCAAGTTTTGATGAAAAATGAATTATGGCACTTGATTTTGACCAAAAAGTCAAAGTTTGACTTTTCAGTATACAGTCAAATTTGGTTCAGTTGACTGGAAAATTCATCTGTCAATCTTGTGCATTTGGGATCTTTTGAGCTTGTTGAACATGTCAAGACAATTCCATTGAGTCCTTGAGTCCATATATGAGCTTGGTTTGCCATTGGTTAGGTCAAACAGTCAAAAATTGCCTTTGTGCAGTCAAAACCCCAAAAATGACCATTTTGCCCTTTTGGTGATCTGATCAAATTTCTTGTGGAATTATGATCCAAACTTGACCAAATGGTTCATATGAGTTCATAATGTTGATGATGGTCAAATTTCATGAGGTTTGACTGTCAATTGACCGCAGTTGCCTTTTTCCCCAATATAGCTGATTTCTAGGTCAACTGTCCAATTGACTGGGCAAAGTTTGGAATCAAGACTTGAAACTTGGTATGGATAAACTTGGGAGTCCAATATGAAGTATGAAAGTCATCCTAGGAATTTTAGGTCCAAACAACTTTGTGCAAACTCAAACCCTAATTTGGGTCAACAGTGCAAGGAGAAGTCTTGAGCAGAGGAAACCCTAACTGGATCTTGAGCTCCAAGGGTCTTGTGGCGAGAAAATGTTGAGGAAATGGGAGGGAAAATTTTGGGGTACAACAGTTGCCCCTGTTCAATCTTCTTGCACCTGAAGAGTTAGATTGGCAAGCTTGCCTTTCGCGACTCGAAGGTAAAAGGAGATTGGACACTAGAGTGCCCGGAAATTTGCACTCGCATGCTGGAGTATCAGCAATGTGATGGCGGGAATGGGCTTATAGATGCCATTTGGAAGAGATGGTGGATAGGGGGATTGGCTTATAGATGCCATCTGGAGACGTGACAGAACCTTGTCGGGAATGGGCTTATAGATGCCATTTGGAAGTGTTGATCGCGTAGGAAATTCCTTAGCGAGAACTTGCGTGCTTTGAGAAAGAAAGATGTTTTCCTGGCTTGTTACAAGTGTTGATCTTCAGTCTCTTCATGCAGATGTGCCCTGGCTAGATACAGGTATCGAATCTACAATTATTTGCTCACAGATGTGCCCTGGCTAGATACAGGAATCGAATCTGGAACTTCAAAAGGTTGTTTACAGACGTGCCCTGGCTGGATACAGGTATCGAATCTCTAAACTGTTCATGCAGATATGCCCTGGCTGGATACAGGAATTGAATCTGGAATTGTCGTCTACAGATATGCCCTGGCTGGATACATGTATCGAATCTGGAATTGGTCGTCTTCAGATGTGCCCTGGCTGGATACAGGTATCGAATCTGGAATTGGTCGAAAGGTTGGTAGAGATAGCTTTCCTGGCTGGATACAGGTGTCGACCTCTGACCTGAGAATGAAAGATAATTTCCTGGCCTGTTACAGGGGTTGATCTTTAAACTCTTCATGCAGATATGCCCTGGCTAGATACAGGTATCGAATCTACAAATGAGTTGTTCACAGATGTGCCCTGGCTAGATACATGTATCGAATCTGGAATTGCGATAATTGATAGTAATCATCTTTGGATTGACCTTTCCCTGAAAAGGCAAAACATTAGTTGTATGCAATGTCATGATGTATGAAATGCATGATGTCATGATACTCAAAATGAGATAGTGTTGTATGCACTCTGTCATGTATGTAAGCAGGATGTATGAAATGCAAAATGTCTTATGAATGTATTTTCGTCTAGGAAAGTAAATCCTTGACGACTGGCTGGGGAATCAAATCATGGGCTGATATTGAAGAGTAGAGTTCTCTGCTTCTGCTGGGGATAATGGTTGCAAGAATAAACCGGTAGGAGAAGATGATTCCGTTGGGGAATAAACTTATTGGAGAGATTACTCTGTGGGGAATTACTCTGTGGGAAAAGATACTTCGCTGAGGTTTTGATGAGAGCCCCGCTGGGGATTTCGACGATAGACTCCGTCGGGGATTTCAACGATAAACTCCGCTGGGGATTCTGCTGATAAGTTATGTTGGGGAACTTTGATGAACTCCGCTGGGGATAGGAAGAACTTCGCTGAGGACGGACTTTCCGTGATAATTAGCTTAGGATAAGCCAGTTATACCCTAGTGGGGAAATAACCCTTGAATGAAACCGGGAGATGCGTTCGTACTCTGCAGGGGATAAGCTTCCAGAATCTACTGGGGATAAGCTCCAAGACATGCTGGGGATATGGATTCCACTCTCCTGGGGAAACTTTAGTTTGTACTTGGGGATGATTCCACCGGGGAACAATCTTATATTAAGACTGTCGGGGATGCTTGCTGAGGAATGTCTATACTCCGTTGGGGAATGTTGAGATCTTCTGGGGATACCCAACTTCCTTAAGGCTGACAGTAGACTAACTCTGCCTGAGGAGAGTATCGTTGACTTGCTGGGGGAATTGTGCCTTTTCAGGGCTGATAGGAAACCAACTCTACTTGGGGAAAGTATTGCTGAATCTTGCCTTACTTTGTGGGGAGTTGAGGTGACTTGGTTACGTTCTTCAGTCGAACCTACCTTGGTACCTTGGCAGACAGAGCAACTAGACTGCTTGGACAATTCTACATTGCCCCTGTTTCTGATGTCACCTGTAATCAGTCCTTTGTTTCGCATGCAACTAACCATGATTAGCAATTAATGTCAAATGCATATATAAAAAAATGAACATTGGACGTTCTTCGCAAAACAAAACAAAAAAAGGAAAAACAATGGATAATTTGTCTGAGAAATGTGAACTTGTATTGATTTTGAAATTTGCCTGTAAATAGGCATTTTATGTACAAGAGGCTGACGTCCTAGTAAGAGAACGCCGCCGAACAAACATAGAGTTTATACAATTTTGAAAAGGAAACAAAACAGCTATGTGAAAAATAATCCCACTGGGTTCCAACTCTACTATCGCCTTTATGCCTTCAAGCGTCTCATCACTTTGTTGCTTAATCGAAGATGAAGCTGATTGATCGATGCTGAAGTCTGATGGTTGATAATTGATGCCGAATTCTGGATGCAAGGTGATCCAATGAGACATAGTGTTATGCTTTATCCCTAACTTTTGCCTGGACCGCCCTTTCGGGTTTTCGGTCCACCGGGATACCCATTTTTGCCCAAGCCGCCTTTTCAGGTTTTCGACTTGCCGGGTGTACAAATTTTTTCATTTCATCCCTTATTTTTGCCCGAACCCTTTTGGTTCGCTGGGAAGCCCTTATTTTTTCCTAGGTGTGTCAACCTAGCGGGTCCTTAATTCATGCGTAGTATCTTTTTACTATGTCTGCATTGGCGGGGTGAGGAAGGTCGTCACCATCCATGGTGGTTAGAATCATAGCTCCTCCTGAGAAGATATGTTTAACCACAAATGGCCCTTCATACGTGGGGGTCCATTTTCCCCTGGGATCACTTTGAGGAAGAATGATGCGCTTGATTACCAGGTCTCTGACTTGATACTCTTGTCGTCTGACTTACTTTTTAAATGCCCTGACAATTCATTTTTGGTACGTCTGACCATGACAAATAGCAATGAGCCTCTTTTCATCAATTAGATTTAATTGATCAAGTTGAGTCTTGATCCAGTCATCTTCGCTCAAGTCTGCATCCTTCATTATCCGGAGAGAGGGTATCTGGACTTCAATAGGCAAGACTGCCTCCATGCCGTAGACAAAGGAAAATGGAGTTGCCCCTGTTGACGTCCGTGCTGAGGTGCGGTACCCATGAAGAGCAAATGGTAACATCTCGTGCCAATCCTTATAGGTCATTGTCATCTTCTGCACAATCTTCTTGATATTCTTATTTGCTGCTTCTACAACCCCATTCATCTTCGGCCGGTAAGGTGAAGAGTTGTGGTGATGTATCTTGAATTGCTCACAGAGCTCAGTGATCATCTTGTTGTTAAGATTGGTACCATTATCCGTAATTATCCTCTCAGGTACACCGTATCGACAGATCAGGTTGTGCCGAATGAACCGTGCCACGACGTTCTTGGTTACGGTAGCATAGGAAGCTGATTCAACCCACTTCGTGACATAATCTATCGCTACCAAGATGAAGCGGTGCCCGTTGGATGCCGTAGGTCGGATCTCGCCGATCATATAGATCCCCCACATTGCAAAAGGCCAAGGTGCTGTCAAGACGTTCAGAGGAACCGGAGGAAGGTGCACCTTATCAGCATAGATCTGGAATTTATGACAAGTTCACGAATGCTGATAACAATCGGCTTCCATTGTGGACCAGAAATATCCTGCTCGAAGGATTTTCTTTCCCATGGTATGCCCACTGGAATGTGTTCCAAATGTACCTTCATGTATCTCTTCCATGATCTTCTCTGCTTCAATCTTATCTACACAACGCAGTAAGGTTGAATCATGGTTTCGCTTGTAGAGAATGCCATTGCTGAGGAAGAACTTTGCTGCAAACCTTCTCAGGAATTTCTTATCATTAACAGATGCGCCTTTGGGGTATTCTTGAGCTTCCAAGTACCTCTTCACTTTATGATACCAGGGTTTTTCAGTTACCTCCTGAGCCTCAAGATCACAACAGTATGTAGGTTCGTCCAACTTCCAGATAATGATTCGGGGAGCCTCGTTGTCCCATTTGACTTTGAACATAGAAGACATTGTAGCTAACGCGTCCGTCAACTGATTCTCCTCTCTTGGAAAGTGTTCAAAAGTTATCTCTTCGAAGTGGGGAAGCAATGTCAGCACATACTCCTTGTAAGGAATAAGATTTGGGTGTTTCGTATCCCACTCGCCTTTGACCTGATTGATCACGAGAGCGGAATCTCCGAAGAAACTCAGAAACTTGATCCTTAAATCAATTGCAGCTTGAAGACCCATGACACATGCCTCATATTCTACCATGTTGTTGGTGCAGTTGAAACATAGTCGGGCAGTGAGTGGAGTATGAGTGCCTTTGGGGGATATGATCACAGCGCCGATACCATTACCCAAAGCGTTTGAGGCTCCGTCAAAGTGCATAGACCATCGGGATCCTTCCTCAGGTCCTTCATCCGGTCCAGGTACTTCACAATCAGTCACTACCATGATATCCTCGTCTGGAAATTCAAAGTTCATTGATTGGTAATCGTCCACTGGTTGGTGTGCCAAATGGTCTGCCAATACACTTCCCTTAATTGCTTTTTGAGTCGTGTATTGGATTTCATATTCCGTCAAGATCATTTTCCATCTTGTTATTCTTCTAGACAGAGCAGGCTTTTCGAATATGTACTTGATTGGATCCATTTTTGAAATCAACAGAGTAGTGTGAGTCAACATATACTGTCTCAGCCGGCGAGCAGCCCATACCAGAGCACAGCAAGTTTTCTCGAGCAGTGAGTACCGAGTCTCACAGTCGGTAAACTTTTTGCTCAGGTAATAAATAGCGTGCTCTTTTCGGCCAGACTCGTCATGCTGCCCCAGCACACACCCCATTGAATTGTCAAGTACTGTCAAGTATAAGATTATAGGTCTCCCTTCAACCGGTGGCATAAGAATGGGTGGTTCTTGAAGATACTCTTTGATCTTTTCGAAAGCGGCCTGACATTCATCATTCCAACGTACTACTTGATCTTTCTTCAGCAGCTTGAAGATTGGTTCACAGGTAGCAGTTAGATGCAAGATGAATCGGGCAATGTAGTTCAGTCGTCCTAGAAAGCCTCTGACTTCTTTCTCTGTCTTGGGAGTTGGCATCTCTTGTATGGCTTTCACCTTGGCAGGGTCCACTTGAATACCTTTGTCGATTACGATGAAGCCTAGCAATTTTCCAGATCTCACCCCAAAGGTGCCCTTGTTTGGGTTCAACCTCAGCTTGTACAACTTCAGACGGTCAAACAGTTTTCGTAGATGGTCAAGGTGTTCCTCCTCAGTTTAGGACCTTGCAATCATATCGTCGACGTATACTTCTATCTCGTGATGGATCATATCATGAAATAAAGCAACCATGGCACGTTGGTAGGTTGCCCCAGCATTTTTCAACCCAAAAGGCATGACCTTGTAGCAAAAGGTGCCCCACTGAGTAACAAAAGTGGTCTTCTCCATGTCTTCAGGAGCCATATTGATCTGATTATAACCGGAGAAGCCATCCATGAAGGAGAATACTTTATGCTGAGCAGTGTTGTCAACCAGAACGTCGATATGAGGCAGAGGGAAATCATCCTTAGGGCTGGCCCTATTCAAATCCCTGTAATCAACACACATTCGGACCTTACCATCCTTCTTCGGCACTGGAACTACGTTGGCAACCCACTGAGGGTAAGAAGTCACTGCTAGAAAACCGGCGTCAAATTGTTTCATAACCTCAGCTTTGATTTTCTCGGACATCTCTGGACGCATACGGAGGACCTTTTATTTAACTGGAGGGCAGTCTTCCTTGGTAGGCAGGTGATGAACCACAATGTCGGTATCCAACCCAGGCATGTCTTCGTAATACCAGGCAAAGATTTCCACATAGTCATGCAGCATCTGAATCAACCGTTGTTTCACACTGAACTCTATATTGGCACCAATCTTGACTTCCTTTCTGTCTGTCTCAGTACCCAGATTTACCGTTTCCACTGGCTCTTCATGTGGATGAATGGCCCTCTCTTCCTGGAGTAGCAGTCTTGCAAGCTCACCAGGCACTTCACAATCATCTTCACCTTCGTCTTCAGCTAAGTTGATCGGATTTTCGAAGTCATAACTGGCGGTAGCAGAGTCGTTACCAGTGAGATCCAGAGTGGATTGGAACCTGTATAAGTGAGTGTGTGTAAATATAGCTGTTTTGCAATATATGATAAAGAAAGAAAAGGAGCACAAGATTTTGAAATGCAACAAACGTCTAATGTTTTGATTAATGGTATATGAAAATGACATACAAAAGCCCTCACAAATGGAGCCACGGTGCCCCGGGTAGGACACCGAGCCATAAAAGTTTCAACATATTGTTTGTTACAAATTGAAAACAAAAGAGTTCATTACTGAGTGACAAAAGTAATAGGTGTAAAGTATTTGGCAGTCCAGTTGCTTGGTCAATTGTCGGTTGTTGGGTAGATCCAACTGTCAAATTCTAATTCCTTCACGTCGTCTTCAATAGCATTCACTCCCGGGTTGGTGATGAACACGGGAGATTTTCCAATTCTTGCCTTACGAACAGCCTTCTGAGCCTCTGCAGTGAAGCTCAAACCAAACTTGTCGGTCTTCGGAGTAAAGTCAGGAAGTCGGTCCCAGTTTGCGCACTCGCCTTTCTCAATTACAGCCCGGGCATCCTTTAAGGAAGCCATCTTCAAAGGAGGGTCTTCAATCACAGTTTCAGCTGATGCCAATGTTTGAGGCACCTCTTCAAAGTGTTGAAAGGGGGTCTCAATGAATTCCCCATCCATTTCTATGTACCGGAACGAGTTGAGGTGGCTGACCATATATTCCTCCTCCCCTTGAACTGTAATGATCTTTCCTCTGACTGGGTACTTAAGCTTTTGATGTAGTGTGGAGGTCACAGCTCCAGCCTTGTGGATCCATGGACGACCCAGCAAACAAGAGTAGGATGGACGGATGTCCATCACATAGAAAGTTGAATCAAAAACTTGAGAACCAACCCTGATTGGAATGTCAACTTCACCATGTACCATCCTTTTCGAACCGTCAAAGGCTCGGATAACAATGTTACTGCGCTTGAGCTCCAAACCCTCATAATCTAACCTGTCTAAGGCCTTCTTGGGTAATACATTCAATGAAGAACCGATGTCTACCAACACATGGGAAAGAGTAGTGCCCCTGCATTCAATAGAGACATGCATGGCATCGTTATGGTTCTTTCCTTTTGCAGTCAGATCGGCGTCAGAGAAGCCCAGACCATTATCGGCAGTCAAGTTGGCCATGCAATCGGTAAATTGATCAGTAGACGTTTCTTGCGGCACATGAGCCGTCTTCAGGAAGGAGATCAGGGCCTTGGCGTGGGCCTTTGAACACAACAACAGTGATAGCATAGAAATTTTTGATGGGGTGTGCCCTAACTGCTCAACAACATTGAAATCACTTTTCTTGATAATCTTGAGGATCTCCTCCATCTCTTGCTGGGAGGCTTCAACAGTGGTTGCCTTCGGCGCCTCCGTCAGGGCAGGCAAATCAGTAGCAATCCCTTTACCCCGAGCATCAGATGACTCAGCAGCAGGGGTAGAAACAGGAACTCGATTAGGAAGTGGAACATGCACACTTGCGGGTGTGATGATAAGAGGTTTCTGAATAGCTGGTGGCGAAATATCTGGTGAAAACAGCCTACCACTGCGAGTAATTTTGGCAGGCCCGGTGATGTTACTGACACCGGTACTTATATCGAACTCTTGCTTTACTCCAAGCACATAAACATCTGCCCCATAGTGCCATGGGACAGCTTTGTCGGATGTATAAGGGAGAGGTCCCGGAACAGTGATGATGATGGGAGAAATCTTCTGAGCGGACATGATTTTGACGGGCTTCTTTGAAGGAGCCTTGGGAGGTTTGTTGAAAATAGTGACAATAGAAACTTCTTCAGCAGGGACAGCAGGAACAACAATCTTTTCGAACAAGATTTCCTTGCTATCCATCAGGCTTTGGATACCTGATTTCAGCAAAGGACAACCAAAAGGCGAAACAGCACATAGAAGGCAATCTTCACCACATCCCGGAAATAAACCGGCTAGCAACAGATTCCTTTTGACAGTCGACAATGGGGTAACAATCTCTTCCACGGAGGCTACATATCGGTCTTTTTCCACAGCATTCACTCCATGCTGGGGCATGGGAGCGGTCACAACATTGGGTCTTTCGGGCGCCTCAAACTATATTTCCTTAGCATCAATAAGGTCTTGAACCTTATTCCTTAGAGCCCATCAATCGTCCGTAGTATGCCCGGGGCTATCAGAGTGATAAGCGCAACGGGCGTTGGGGTTGTATTTTGGAGAAGCTTTGTTCACCACCTTCGGAGCTTCCTTGACAGTCACCAGATTGGTTGACAGTAGTTGCGGCAAAATCTGGGACATGGTCATGCTAAGCCGAGTGTACTGCCTTTTGGGCCTCTCACCCCTTTGTTGATTATACTGCTGAGGAGCAGCAACAGGCTTTGAAATTACCACCGCGTTGACAGCTTGGCGGTGTTCCGGCTTAACTTGTCTTCTGGGGCCATAAACAGCACTAGCTTCCTTCTTGAAAGGCTTCTTCTCAGTACTCGCAGAGGCACCTTTCTGTATCTTCCCCGACTTGATACCAGCTTCTATCCTCTCACCAGTCAAAGATCAAATCCGTAAACCCAGCAGAAGAATTACCAATCAGATGATTGAAGAATGGACCAGACAGGGTCCCTAGGAACATGTCAACAAGCTTGTGGTCAGTAAAAGGAGGCTGCACCCTCCCAGCCAGGTCTCTCCACTTTTGCGCATACTCCTTGAATCCTTCGCCCGTTCCCAGTGACATACCCTGAAGCTGGGTACGCGTAGGAGCGAGGTCATAATTGTACTGATACTGTTTATAAAATGCGGTAGCCAAATCTTCCCAGTTTCGGATACTGGCTCCATCTAGTTGATAGAACCATTCGAGTTGAGACCCCGAAAGGCTATCCTGAAAGAAATGGATCCATAGGTTCTTGTCTGCAGTGTAAGGTTGGATCTTCCTTACATATGATCTGAGATGCAGCTTAGGACAGGAAGCCCCGTCGTACTTCGCAAAGGCAGACGCCTTGAACTTGTGTGGGATCACCATCCCAGAAGATAAACCTAGATCTCCGAAATCCAGCCCCGACACATTTTGAATCTCCATGGCACTTAAACGGTCCTCTAGTTGCTTGTATCTGTCTGCAGCAGGAGGGTATTGTTCATCATTGTAATCCGTCTCGTTGTCGGAGACTGCAGGACTAGGAGCCCTTCCCCCTTGGGGACTGTCTTTCTCTGCAGAGGAAGTAGCCTGATCAGCCTCATTATGTAGTGTATTCCCAAACCTCCGTCCAGTGTTGAACAGCGCGGTCCTCTTCTTCTTCTTCTTCTTCTTCAAGAGCAGAGTCTTCAACTCTTGTTGACCTTGGGCTAAGCTCATGACCAGCTCTTGAAACTGGGCGTTCTGGGCCTTGATAGCTTGCTCATTGGATGATTCAGGATTCATGATGACTGTTCAAATAAACAGCAAAGAAGATTAAGCAACCTGTGAAAAAAAAGGGTACCTGTTATGCATATGATGCAATGAGATGCGTATGATTTATGTTTTCAAAGACAATCGGGATTCAGCTTTGTAGACAAAAAGAAACACACTTCATTAGATTCAAACTTTTAAATTGTTCAACAACTTGCCCTTGGGCATTACAAGAATGAAAATACTGAAAAGGAAATAAAAATTGTAAAATAAAACTCCTAAGCTCATCAGTGCTCCCATGGCCTCCTCTTCTCGGTACGGATATAGTCATTCAGGATCCGCTCTTCCTCCAATTGCTTAGTTAGCTTCTGGATCTTCCGTTCTTGTTCGTTGAACTTTTCCCGATAAAAATCCCGTTCTTCCTGTAGCTGCGCCCAAGATCTCTTCAGTGTATCAACATCAGTGGGTATCTGAGGAGGGAGGACAGTTGGAGGAACCCCGTCTTCATCAGGAGATTCAAGAATGATAGGTCTGACAGCTTCGTATGGCATACCTAACTTCTGAGCACGGATGCGGACCCATCTGCAATAGGGTTCCAATGGTAGAGAAGTCTTCGGTCCCAACTCATGTGGGTCAGCTTTGTGAATTCTGTCCCAAGCCTTAATGAATCCATGGCGTAGTTTGTCACTGCCTACCTGAAATTCAAAATGGAAGTGAGGAACCAACATCTCATGAGGCCCTACTCTTCTGGCTCTTCCAAACTGACGGAGAGCTAAACATGGATTATAAGAGATTCCTCCCTGGGTACCGATCAATGGAACATTAGGGTATTCTCCGCAACGATCAATAACAGCTACCTCATCCAAACCTCTGAGTGTCCAAATGATGTCATTATCAGTGAGAGACATTAACCTATGAGCCCAACCCTTTCCTTCTTCATTCTTTAGCACGAACTTAGGAAGGTGCGAAATAAACCACCTTACTAGCAAAGGAGCACAACACCATGGAGTTCCCCGTCTTTGGGCAGTACGAGAATAGAGTTGTTGTAGGATATCACCCAAGAGAGTGGGTACAGGGTTTCGAGACATGAAGATCCTTATGGCATAGATATTGATAAAGGTATCAGGATTTGGAAACAATACCAGACCATAGATTAAAAGAGCCAGAATGTCTTTGTACGCCTTGAAGTCTAAGTCATTCCAGAAACTATTAGCTTTCCCAACCAGAAACTTAACCAAAACGCCCTTAACTCCACTTCTAGTTTCCCAGTTAGCCACTACCTCTTCTTTGGTTAAGGGAAGGACTGCAGAAATCTCTTCAGGCCTAAGAGTCTTCTCCTAACCAGTGAATGGAGTCTGCTCCAAAACAGGGATACCAAGCAAATCAGAGAATTCTTCCAGGGTAGGGACCAGCTGGAAGTCTTGAAAGGTGAAGCAATGATACAGGGGATCATAAAACTGGGTCAGGACACTTATCAATTGTTGGTCCCACTTTGAAGTGATCAAGCCAAGGAGAGAACCATGCTTCTTGATGAAGGAAGTAGTGTTTGGAACCCTATCAACCAATTCCTTGAGCAAAGTAGGTGGTTGAACAAAGTTGAGCCGAATAGTATTCCTACGCACGGGCATCATGATATCCTACAAAACAGAGCAAAGATGAAACCCTCATGTCTTTGAAATGAGTCAGTCCTTATGCAGGATGCATGCAATGGTATGATGGAATGATGCTATGATGAAGCACACCACAAGTATTCACAAAGGCAAGCATGATAAGGCACACAAGTCACACAAGACAACCCTTAGGGTTTAGGCCAACATGAAGTTTAGGTATTACCCTCTTTTAGTTTCGTTGGTTAAAACCTGTCCTATCAAAAGTAACCGGGTTCTAAAGGATCTCAATATCATTGACTACCCTCAATCGGTCATAACTCCAGCATCGCAATCTTTTCTTGCAGCCAGAACCATCGCGAGAGTTTAGCCTCAATGAGTGTAGCATACTGCTACAGTTCTATGGCCAAGTTTGGTCAATTTAGGGTTCTAAGGTCAGTTGGTGTTTAATGACTCCTTAGAAGACCCATATTATCCTCATTGCAACACAAGGGATATCGGTACAGACTAAGGTGTCACACCAATGTAGCCACTGCTTCACCCATGTCGGTCTACGCCGGACAGGTCCCTCACAGATTATGCTACCTAAAAGGGTATTCCCCAGATCCGGGTTAGGATCTATGAAACTCCGATGCAAAGCCCACAAATATAAAAGCAAACAAAGCAAACAATTTGAAAACAAATGTGATCTAAGCCCTAAGGTTACTCCAATTTTGAGTTAATTTCCCAGCAGATTCGCGAGTTCTGTGATACGGTGGGAGAGCTGACTTGAGGTTTTGCGTTTGTTTTCGCAAATGTTTCGGTTGAGCAAGAGTCGCCACCGACTTTTTATTTTATCCTAAGGAAAGGTTAAAAAGCACAGCAAAAACCTTTGAGATGTTTTCTTGGGTTCGGGGAGTAGATTATAGAAAGGGAAGGTATTAGCACCCTTTCTATCCATGGTTATCCATGGGCTCTTAGTTACTTTCTTAGATCAACTTGCCTTGATTTTCAATTGTTTGAAATGGTGCTTTGTGTGTGGGTTTTGAAAATGTTTTGAAAAGAGGCCAATGTGGTGGCAACCTTTGTAATGATCCATGTTGGGATGTATACAAAGGTGTATGTCTTTTGAAAAGTTTTTAATTGTTTTTTTTTTAAAGTTGTTTTGGAAGTGTGTTGTGAAGTGTGTTTTGAAAAATAGGCAAGTGTTTTTGTTTTGCAAGTTGGTAAGTAACCAAGAGTTGTCTACTCCTAAATTTACTCAAAGATCTTTGCTATGTTTCAACCCTTTTAACAATTTTGTTCCACCATTGTATTTGGTGGACAATCTTGTGTTAGGATGTGAACGGGACGGGCGCGGGTCATCGTTTAGACCATGATTGCAATGGTGCCAAGTATCTTTGGGAAATTTTTCCTTTAAAGGGACTTGATCATTTTTAGGCAACTTTTGAAAGCGTCATCGAGGGACTATGATCATTTGATTGTTTTGTTTTTGCCAAAGATACCTAACATGCAATATGGCCCATTATTGAAGGCAACAAGTGGAATACCCTAGGGGTGCAAGTGTGATTAGTGTTGTCCATTTTCATGCTTTTATCTTGGAATTAGGTTAAGCTATTTGTTTTGGTTGATTTTTGCATACAAACCCTAATTCTATCATGGCATATTTAGAAAACTTTTAAATGCGAAATTAAAAGTCCTAAGTTATTACACAATGATCATGGGAATGGGGGTACAAATGTTCAAATGGGGATGAGACTTCATAGGAGAGTAGTGTCCAACATTTACAACCAAATCGAATTGCGCCAATGTAAATATAAAGATGTATAAGAATAAAGCAATATGTATGTGAAGGTATTTTTTGTGTAAGTGTATATTTTATTCACAAATAAAATAAAAATAATTAAAAGAAAGTTAATTTTTGAATATTTTCATGTTTAGGGCAAAAACCCTAATTTTGCTAAATAAAAGGTATTAATTATTTATTATGTATTATATACAATATTTATTAATTATATACAAAAAATAAATAAAAGAGAAGTATATTTGTCAAAAAGGTATTTTTAACGTTAAATATTAATAAAAATAAAAATGTATATTTTTTGGTATTTTTATCCTAAATATCCTAATAAATATGTAAATATTTATATTATATGATAAATATATTAAATATGTACAAAAATAAAATATTTAATATTTACCAAAAAAGTATATTTTCATAAAATATTTTCAAGGGATAAAATAAAATGAAAATTAGAAAATAAAATGTATTGGTATTAATTTTAGTATTTTTAAATAAAAGATATTATGTATTTATTTACATATAAAGCTAAATGAAACAAAATAAATATCAAAAAAATGCAAAAAATGTGAGAAAAATATTTTTTAATATTTTTTATGCTTTGGCAAAAATAAATAAGTCAGAAACAAAAATAAAAAGTCAAAAATAATGAAAATAAAATGCAATGGGCCAAGGGGGTGCAGATGTAAAAACATGGTGCAAAAAGGAAAAAGAGTCAGGCCCAGCCCAAGAAGACTTTGTCTTCAACCTCTGAACAAAAAAACAGAGCAACGCGTGCTTCCTGCTATCTCATGATTCCTGGACTTTTAGCACAAACTCATAACATGAAAAATGTCAAGCATCAATCCACGATTCCATACATATAAAAAACTTAACTTAACTCTCAGAAATTAGAGAGAATTTCTCCATCCCTAATTCTTAACCTAAGTTTTTGTCAATGTTCAGGTCTTAAATTCTCTCAGCATATGCAATATAAATGGAAAGTGAGGATATGTATAGCTTCAGGGACATGAATGTGACATTTTTATTTCATAAATCTTAACCAAACTCTTCATAGATTGAGAGATAGAAGTCCATGAACTTACCTGTTCAGCTTGTATCGTGTATGGCAATGGAGGCACTTTCAAGGCAAGGTGAGGATTGGTACAGCTTGCTTGAAGTCCAGGGATGCTATTCCAACCTTTAGCTTCTTTGAAACCAAGTGAATCAAGCTAAGGCAATCAACCTGCAAAACAGAAAAAGTGAAAATGGTGAAGGGGGTTAGAGGTGTTACAGGTCGTGTCCAATGCTTGGGATAGCTTGTATATGTGGTATGGAGTGTGTATGAACTGGTTTAAGCAAAAATGGACGAGTGGATTGGGTTATGGAAGTCCAACTGCAGAGGTGACTCTGTTTTCTGCAGTAGGAGGGTGTTTTGATGAAAGATGGGGTTTGGAACGTGTTTTGGTCGTGCCTTAGCTCAGTTATGTTGTTTGGAATGTGTCTAACAAGTTTGTCTTAGCTAGTTCTTGCAGCAATGAGAGTTGGCTTTCAAAATGCAAGGTTTCTTCTATGTGAAGCAAGGAAATGTCAACTTGGTTTCTAGGCTTGTACAGGCCCCCTTATCATGCTGCAACCATCCATCTTGATCAGTGTGATATGCTCCTGAACTTGTGCCAAAAGGATTTGCATTGTACTACTTGGATTGCAAATTTGACATAAAGTTCAACTTTTCAAGAATGGATATATTGCTTTTTCCATTTATGGCTCAATCTTGTATACAATGGTTAAACACACAAGATAAGGCTTAAACACAAAGGATTGGAATTAAATTTATGAGTGTAAATGATATTAGAGGCCTGTAATGTAGCTTGCATATGCTGAGTTTGAAAATGCACAAGTTATGAACATGCCTTTGGCCATGAATCAAAGTGACTTTTGCTCATATTGCCAAATTCGATTCTCCATAACCACAAGGTTGTTTGATGAGTTCTTGGACATTTTGGAAAGCTTGGAATGTGTACTACAATCCATCTTTGTAATGCAACTTGAAATTCCAAGTGGAAGCATGTGAAAAGTGGCCATGAAGTTAGGAAAAAATCCTGCCTAGAATAGGTCAAAATTTTTCTAAGTTAAGAATGTTTTGTACCCTTGTTCCAAAAATCATAACTTGAGCTACAAGCTTCTTTTGAGGAAACTTTGTGAATCAAAGTTGTATATTTTGCAATGGGCTACAACTTTTATGTTTTGAGTTTTCCTTGAATCCAAATGCATCTTGATAAAAAAATGGGACAATGTTAGGAAGAAATTAGGGATTCTCAAAACTTAAAAAAATTCTAAGTTATGAAAATTCTTCATTTTAAACCCTAATTTGCAAATCTTGATTTATTGATGAACAAGTTTCATAATTTGGCATGTTTTGATGAAAAATGAATCATGGCACTTGATTTTGACAAAAAAGTCAAAGTTTGACTTTTCAGTATACAGTCAAATTTGGCTCAGTTGACTGGAAAATTCATCTGTCAATCTTGTGCATTTGGGATCTTTTGAGCTTGTTGAACATGTCAAGACAATTCCATTGAGTCCTTGAGTCCATATATGAGCTTGGTTTGCCATTGGTTAGGTCAAACAGTCAAAAATTGCCTTTGTGCAGTCAAAACCCCAAAAATGACCATTTTGCCCTTTTGGTGATCTGATCAAATTTCTTGTGGAATTGTGATCCAAACTTGACCAAATGGTTCATATGAGTTCATAATGTTGATGAGGGTCAAATTTCATGAGGTTTGACTGTCAATTGACCGCAGTTTCCTTTTTCCCCAATACAGCTGATTTCTAGGTCAACTGTCCAATTGACTGGGCAAAGTTTGGAATCAAGACTTGAAACTTGGTATGGATAAACTTGGGAGTCCAATATGAAGCATGAAAGTCATCCTAGGCATTTTAGGTCCAAACATCTTTGTGCAAACTCAAACCCTAATTTGGGTCAACAATGCAAGGAGAAGTCTTGAGCAGAGGAAACCCTAACTGGATCTTGAGCTCCAGGGTCTTGTGGTGAGAAAATGTTGAGGAAATGGGAGGGCAAATTTTGGGGTACAACAATGTCCTAAGCGGACAAGCATAACAGTAAACATGCAAACACGAGTCAAAAACTTAGAACAAATGACCACCGTGGATGGAAAATTAAAAAATATAACTGCCATGGATGTTATTGTACGAATATTACAAAAGGGAAGGTCGTTAGCCCCCCATCCAAAAGAATAATTTTGTGGCCACAAAACCACACTTGTTCGGAAATTACATAAATAGACAAAGGCCCAGAAAAAAATTACAACAATACGACATGCAGGTCAGAACAAAATAAAACAACTAGCGAGAATCCTTTAGTCTCTTCCTCGACGACGGGTGATAACTGAGAAGGTTCCCCCGCAGACTGAGTGACGAACTCTTTCAGGTAGTTCGGGACCAGGATTTTTCCAGCAACACATAGTATTTAACCCTCATACTAGAGGTGTTGAGTTTGACCCCGAGGTTCAGCGTGTGTATCTGCTTCACCGTGTTCTCCAAAGTCCCCTCAGAGGCAGCTCGGGCATCATCCACCGCCAGTTGAAAATGAGTAACAAGCTCTGACCGAGTCCTTAAATCCTTAGTATCCTCTAGCTCGTCTTCAGCAGGCGTAATCTCGGCAGTCAAGGCCGCTACCTTCTCCTCCTGGACCTTCTTTTCAAGTAATATGATTATGTGCTTCTCAGAGAGTCTCCTTGAATCCTCCTCGGCCAACCTCCTGGCCTTTTCCTCAATGTTCTGCTCCTTCTTGGTTGCATCCAGCTTAGCCCAAAGTTTCTTCAACTCTTCCTCCAACAAAGAACTCCCCTCGGTGTAAGCAATGACCATCTCCAAAATACTCATTAGACCGTCGGCGTCCTGTGCCAACGTCGCCCTCTTCTCGTGGCGATCCAAACCCTCGAGGTGAAGGGATTTAGCCCGAGCAACTCAGAGAGCTGCGCCCTCTAAAAAAAATTTCTCCAGCATGCAAGGGGAGAGGTCGTAAGTCCCTTTCCCCTTCTCCTCGGTGAGACCGACACCACCCTCAACATGCGGCCTCTTCTCTTTCGAAGACACAGGAGCAGCAGAAAAAGCAAATATAGCTTGGTGTAGAGGTAGAAATGTTTAAGACTAAGCAATTGGATTGACTAGACTTTATACAAATCAAAAATAAAAATCGCCACCGCGCTTTATTGTTTCCAAAGGAATGAGAAAAGAGCGAATAACCCAAAAAAGGGGGAAAGATTCAAGGTAAGGGGGTTGGTTATGCAAAGGGAAGGTATTAGCACCCTAAACATCTACGGTACTCAGCAGGAACCTCTTTGAAAAAATCTGTATATTTTTGGCTATAAAATATGTGTTGTATATAAAATGGATGGTGAAGGTGAGAAAACAAATATATATATATATATATATATATATATATATATATATATATATATATATATATATATATATATATATATATATATATATATATATATATTATGATTTTTGCACCTGCCGCGGTTGCGAACCTTTAGTGACTACATACCACTTTTCGTGCAATAGGGGATCAGGGTACACGTAGTTCCTCTTTTAAAAATTTGAAACACAAGTGTGTTGGTTAATTTTATGAGATAAGACATCATCGTCATTGTCCGTGTGGAAAACATTCTTACTACCCACAATCATGAGAAAGGAGAATTTGCATCATCTCAAAGTGGAGGATATGGCTTGGATTTTAAAATCAACAATGCCTCACTCAACACCCAAGTGGAAAATATCTCTCTTCACTACATATTGTAGAAGTATAGTTATTTGCGTCACTATAAGGATTGACAAGTGTCTAATCTTTTGAGAAAAGTTTAAATATAAAAAGCCAAAGTGGCAAAATGGTTTGAAATGAGATTGATTGACTTTTAGTCTTCTCACAAAAAGTGTCAAAGTATTATTAAATTGATTGAAGTTTATTGATGAAAATGTTTTGCAAATGCATGTACCTAAGTCCAAGTTTATTATGAAAGTGTTTCAAGTTTTAAAACAAGAAGAGTTTTCAAAAGGAGGGAGAAGATTTTTGAAATTAAAGAAGATGGGAGGAATAGAAGAGGATATCCTAAAGCATAAGGTAAAAGTTAAGGATAAGGACCATCTAACCAACAAGAAGCCAAAAACTTGACATTATGAGCCAAGATAAAATTCCCATTCTTTGGATTGAAACCAAGCAAGCAAAGATACTAGACCTCTTCAAATGCATTAAGTCTTCACAAAAATTGGGCAGAGTAACGACTGTATACGGGTGAAATCCAGATTACAAACAAAGAGTGTAATCACAAAAAACTGCACACAAAAACAAACAAGTAACCCAATGACTTGAGGTAAACCTCAAGAGCTCCAGACAAAATAATCAGATAATATCACAAGGTCTCCAAGATAGGCTAAGGTTTCTAATCCTAAGTCCAAGAAAAAGTCCCATGCTCCATAATGCCAAGGATAGTAACCAAATAGTCTAAGTACCATTAAGAGTTTTTTAGGGTTTATGTTGGTTATTAAGTATCTTAGGAAAAGAAAAAGAAAAGCTCAAGTGAGCAAAATAAAAATGGAAAGAAGATAAATGCTCAAATGAGCAGAGATGAAAATAGCATGAAATGGAAAATGCTAAAAAATAAATAGTACATAAAGCATAAAAGAATAAAAGCATAGAATAAACAAGTCAATAATTAGTGGTTAGTTAGACGGCCATCTTGAAACTTTCATTTGGAACTCATTAGAGGATTGGTAAAACCAAAGCTTCCATACAACAAGTTGCATTTTCTTTTTGTCAAGTATATCATCCATTTGGAATTCTCATAAGTACCATTTAATGATCAACGATGTTTAAGTGATCCGCGTTGACCAAAGGTGTTGTAGATCCATTAGAGGATTGGTAGAACCAAAGCCTCCACACAATGAATCTCAAGGTTATTGGATCAAAGAGATCAAATTAACATACTTGGCCTTGCAAGCATAAGTTTGGGCCACGAATGATCATTTTTTCGAATCGGGACAAAATATATCACTATGTTAAGCAATCGTAAGTGGACTTATATAGAAGTCACACCTATTTTGAGGTCGGTCAATAGAAATCTATGCACCATTTGTTTTGAGACATGATATAGAGATCATGCTCCAACAACATTTAGTGCAATAAGAAGGGGATGAGATAAAGAGGATTAGGGAAAAAGATAAACCACTTTTGAATTAAAAATTTAATCAAACTATTATTAAAATCATTCATCCATTTTTGTGGAGTTAAACTCAACACTATGGACCCAATGATGTTAATAAAGTCATGATCAAAAAATCAACACAAGACAACCAGAAAATAATCACAAAATAATAATGTAATTAATATATACATTAAAAGGTTTAAAAATGTTTTAAAAAAATGGAAAATTATGAGGAAAATATCAATTATGTTCAAATTAATCAAGAAATGAAAAATAAGACCATAGAAAAATCAGAAAAGAGGCCAAGTAATTTTACAAAATTTTTGGGAATTTTTAAAAGTCAGAAACTATTTTTAAAAATTAAAATAAATGGGTAAAATAAAAAAAATAGTAAAAATTAATAAAGTCAAAAACAAAAATAAAATAAGGTCACCAATATTTGTCTCAATATCATTGGATCATTCCATAATTTTTTCAGAATTTAAAAAATGTATAAAACTATTTTTAAACATTTTAAACAAATCAAATAAGTGTAAAATTCATAAAAAATACCAAAACTACAAAATTAAATTGTGAAAAAATAAAAATCAGAAAGAGAATAATCAAAATTATTTTTCATAAATTTTTTAGATGTTTTGGACTGAAAATGAATTTTCTATGATTTTTTGAAATTTAAAACAATTAAAATATAAAAATCAGAAAAAGAAAATAAAATTAAAAGATGTGGACCATTGGATGAGAGTCAAAACGCGTTAGTAATCAAATCCAAGGGATCTGGCACGTTGTGCATATCATGGTCTTTAATGAATAACGTACATAATCAATAATAAAATCAGAATTTGAAAAATACAGATGGCGCGCCTTCATTGGTTAGAAGATGACACGTTGGTCATCTTCAACCTCTAGCCATCATGAATTGCAGGTCTCCCAAAATGTAAAATCAGAAGCTCGGACCTCTTCCATTCACTTCGTCTCTTCAAGACGAAGACAACCACACCCTCGCGCCCAATTTATATAAATTGTAGCTCAAGCAATTTGGAAAGAAAGTTTTGAAAAGGGATTTGAAAATTCATGGTCAAAACGAGTTTCCAGATGAAAGTAAGTGTTGCGACTAGAACCAGGGCAATGAGAGCATCACAGTGATATCAAATTTTTGAAGAATTGATGAAGGAATCTACCTATTGAAGTTGAGTTGCAGAGCTCTGAAACCGGACTTCTATGGAGCAATATAGGGCACGATTCTTGAATGTAATTATATGGTTAGCTTCTGGGAAGATCAAGGAAGGTGAATTAAGGGAAAAAACTGATTGAAAAAAGCCTGAGAATAGAATTTGAAGTTGCTGAATTCTTGGTTGTGAAGCATGTTTGGCAGGGTGATTCTGGCTATCTAAGATTGGGAAATTGAATGGGGGATGACCCTCTATTTATAGGGAAGAAAATGGGATCAAAAGAAATAGCAAATGATGCGTTTTAGAGGGAATTCGTGTGGGTCTGCATCATGAAGAAAGTGTGACTCAAAGTTGAACAAAACTCAGCCAAATCGTGTGTTTCATGATGCTAATTACTTCTGGTAAGTTGCCAAACATGATTAGAAACAAAAACGCGTGGAAATCTTGTGATTAGAAGCCAAAATAAAGATTTCAAAATTCTGACTTTGTGCAAAATTCAGTTTGAAACTACCAAATTCAAATCCATGGCATTTTCACCTCAAGGGGTCTTAGGGCATAATTCTTGATGCTTTGGAAAGATGAGGTTACAAGCTTTGCAACGGAACAGGAATGGAATCAAATGGATCCTTTGCATCCAAAATGGCCTTCCACTTAGAATTTGCTCTTTACAAAAAAAGATGGAATGAAGTAGATCTCTTGAATGACATTTTGCAATTTTAACCACTCAAAATCTCCAAAAATTGAGCAAGTTATGACTTGTTGAAGTTGGCCAAAAATCATGAAATGACCTATAATATTTTGCATTCTTGAGGCAACATCCATCCACTTTCATACTTTGCACATGAAAGAAGGAATGAAGTACACATCCTTAAGATCATCATGAAAAAAGAATGGGCTCAAGGTGATAAAATTTGACCAAGTTATGACCACTTGAAGTCACATATGGAAAATTTGGGATTCATCTGGATGACTTGTAATCTTCCTTCTTCACCAAGTTCCTTCCACATAAAAACTCTTTAGAACTTTTGAAGTGATTTGTTGATAACTCTTTGAATAGAAGGATGTCTTTGGAATCACTTAAAAATACCAAAAGATGAGCAAGATATGCTCCTATGAAGTCCAAAACCCTAACCTCTAGATCAAGAGAATGCTTTGAGGAACTTTGACAAGTTTGAACAAACTTTTTGTGCCAATATTATTCCTTCATGAATAGAAATTGTTGACGATGATGATGAGGACTCATGGCCACCAAAACCAATTCCATACCAATTCTTTCAAAACAACTTCAATGGTGAGTTTTGAATTTCTCAAGCTATTGACTAGGGCATGGAAATAAACTCATGAACCCATGAAGCAACTTGCTAAACCTCATTGCCTTTACCTACATTATTAACAAGTAAGACAAACCAATATTGTATTTTTGTTAATTAGAGATAAAATCAAAGCAAAATATCCATGATCACAAAAGAAAATAAGTCAAAGTGCTTGGTAACTCCTCAAAAGAGCAAGGCTAAAGATAGGGAGAAGAACCAAAAAACCCTAATGCGATCTGGTTGTGATTGAAACAATATGGTATGATGAAGGAATCTTAGGAGAAAAAATTGGGGTACAACAACTACCCTTATTTAAGTTTCTTCTATCCGGAGATACGAAGGTTAAAAATCTTTGTGTCGACATGATCGAAGATACTTAAATATAAAACAAACCCTACTTTTGGCCCTAAGATGCCATGCAAATTCTTATGCATATGAATGCATATGAACAGAATCAAAGAGGCGCAAAGTAACACTGTGGATGCAACAATGATAAAGAAACAAATGAGAAACCCCACCAACAAAATAAATCACTAGTGAACCACAAAAACAGAATCAGAGAGGAAGATATCAAGCATCGACGTTCACTGCCGATATACTACCAACGTTCACTGAAGGTAGAAAGAGAATATATCATATCACCGCTGTTCACTGACGATGAACTATCAACGTTCACTGAAGATAGCAAAAAGATAATAAACACCGACGTTCACTGCCAATGTCCTACCAACGTTTACTGAAGGTAGAAAGAGAAAACATATCATCGCCGTTCACTGACAATGAACTATCAATGTTCACTGAAGATAGCAAAAAGAAAACAAAGAGCGACGTTCACTGCCAATGTCATACCAATGTTCACTGAAGGTAGAAAGAGAAAATATATCATATCACCGCCATTCACTAACGATGAACTATCAATATTCACTGAAGATAGAAAAAAGATAACAAACACCGACGTTCACTGCCGATGTACTACCAACGTTCACTGAAGGTAGAAAGAGAAAATATCATATCACCACCATTCACTGACGATGAACTATCAACATTCATTGAAGATAGCAAAAAGACAACAAACACCGGCGTTCACTCCCGATGTCCTACCAACGTTCACTAAATGTAGAAAGAGAATATCATATCACCGCCGGTCACTAACGATGAACTATCAACGTTCACTGAAGATAGCAAAAAGATAACAAACACCGACGTTCATTGTCGATGTTCTACCAACATTCACTGAAGGTAGAAGGAGAAAATATATCATCAAGTTTTCCCCAAACTTCTGGTGTTTCACCTAGAACGGGTCTCAACTTCTTCTTTAACCAAGGAAATGTGCCTGGAAAGGATCAAACATAAGCTGTCTCAAATAAAGAGACTTGTTACTCATTGTCAAAGGGGAATTGCAAAGAGAAATGATTTTTTGGGGATAGAAATATGACTTCCCGGGGAAATGCCATGATATTCCTGCTGAGGAGATAAAGTTTTCCCGTGCAAAATAAATGCACAAACCAAAACTCAAAGTTTGTAGAAATCCAAAGTAAATAACATTATCATGCAATCACAGATCCAAATCAGAAATAAACTGGAGCAAGACGGCCAATGAAGATACATCCTTTGAGAAATAAACTCAAGAGGGAAAACCAAATTCAACTAAGCAAAGAGCGCTGCAGGAAGATCAGAACACAATGTCAATGAAAGATGTTTTTTAGCTATGGATGATGTATGTATAAATGTATGAGTGTTATCGTGCATATGCTGGTAAAAAGGATACACAATCAGTACAAACAAACAAAACCGCCTCAGGTACTAACAACATTGGGCTAAACTTCAACCAGAAAGATCAATTCAAGAAAGGTAAAAGCAACCGCGGGACCCAAACCTATTTCCTGTCCTAACTTCACCGAGGCGAAACATAATTCAGATGTAGCCAAAACAAACAGATACCGGGATAAAACATCCTTCTTCCGGTTTCATCGGAGAAGCAGTTTTACAAAAGCAACACGCTACTGGAGATTGCAAGACCAACCTCAAATAAAGCAGATTGACGCCGACACAACCAAACCTCATTGGGGGATTCAAGTCTACCTCCCTGGAGAAAAAACTGCAAATTGAAAATTTTCATCACGACCACCCATTCCAACAAGAGATGCCATGGGATAACCTTCCCGGGAAATCAAGAAGTCAACACTAGTGCCAAAATTGCAAAAAGAGCGACATTTTAGCACACCAAGGGAATAAAAGCTTTCATCATACGATGGAAGACTTTGTTGGGGAATCTGGGACGGAAGCTTCTGACCATAAAATCCCAAAATCAAAAGCGAACCAAGACTTGGCTGGGGATAATGGGATCACAAACCCAACACTGTACCTTACTGTTAGCTGGAAGTATCGAATAAAGAATAATTGGATATCAAAACAATATTTCAAATAAGCATATAAGGAGGTTGATATCAATGATGAATATTGGTGGGAAATATAGAACCATTGTTCTAAAGGACTCTTCGATTTCCAGTGATAGATGATGGATTTCGATTTGGGATTTTTAGTGTTTAAAATATAAAAGAGTTCCTTTGTGCAAATGTTCCAGAATTGGAAGTGGTCCAGGCAATTGGTTTAATTCGAATCGAAGAAAACTAGCAAAATACTTCGCTGGCATAGGGTTCAAATTTCAAATAAGAGCTCCATTCTTAGAAGACGCGTGGAAGTCAGTAAACGTAAGAAGCCTGCATGCTTCGAACGTGGCATGATTTTAGAGTAGGACCGTTAGGGTCAGGATACTATAAATAGGTGTTTTTATGTTAGAATTGGTGTGTTCATTTCGTGTACTAAAAAGTCTCAAACACTCAAATTACCATGACTTAAGGGAAACGAGTTAGAAGACAAAATGTACGTATTGAACATCATGATTCTTTATAATTTCAATACAAGTCTTTTTATATTTCTTTCACTTTTACAGTACTTTTTCTCTAAAATCTTTCGATTTCCTTTTATTTCCTTGTTTTACTTGCTTTCAAACAGATTTATCTCTTTAGAAACTTCACTTTTACTTTATCCTTTTGTTTGAACACTTCATATTTCCAGAAACTGTTATATTCTCAGAAACTCCTTATCTTTACATTCAAGTATTAAATCTTAAATCTAATTCGAAGCCTTTCCTTTGTACATTCAGTCAGTTTATTTCTATAGACAATCTTAGAGATATTTCTTAAGAATCTCACATTCGACATTAACATACAATATAAATTCATCAAGATAATGGGTATGAACATAGAAATGAGTTATTACACATGTGTCCTAAGATCAATCTAGTCGATCCTGCAAGTAACCAATAATAATCAATAAATTGGAAGACTAGTGGTTGCTTACTAGAAATCACTGTAAACAAATTGGCACACCCCGTGGGACAATGTCATAATAAAAAGTTTTATCAAACCGATTAGAGAATTTTAGGATCTTCTGAGTTTGGAGCGTGTTTCGGTACATGAACCTTCGAAGCGGCAAAATAAAGAATAATAATCCACATATACCCAGAAGACAACGTACTAAAACAATGGTTAACACAACCAAACAAGATAGGGGATAAAATCCCCCACAGGGGGCTGCAACAATCGTCTCAAGTTCGATTGATGCCTCCAATACCATCCCTAATAGCAGTTCGAATACGGTCCTAGTAAGTACATTAAAAATGCCATCAAACGTGTCCTCAATGCAAACTGTGCCACACATAGGGAATTAACAATATTCGACCCCCACTAGGCCTCCAGGTTTCGAACCTTTGAGACCCAGAAACCCTCCGTATGGAATGCCAACTTCGTTTATGGAAGGGTTATATAATGCATCAACTTCGTCCCCACTCCAAGGATCTGGTTCAAGAATAAACCATTTGGGTACAAATTCCCAGAATATATGAAACTTCGCCCAGTTGCCTACCCTTACAACTAATAGTCAAGCAGCGCTTAGGCAACAGATGGATGATAGCAATCATGATATGGTAGGAATCCTAGCCCGCGAAATGAATGCTATTTTCAATCCCCTAATCCAAAATATAAATAGAAAAAACCAAGAAAATGCAGCCCAGATGGCCAGAATAGAAGATTTTTTTGGTGCCCCTAATTACCCTGCGAGACGTAGGCAAAACCCAGTGTTGATTCGAAACGAAGAACCCACGATCGAACAGATTCGACCCCCCATACAAGTGGTCGAAGAGAGAAATATAGGGGTAAGATTAAGGAACCAGGAAGTTCAGGAAGTTCAGAATGAACAGCCTAGACCAATAATGATGGTGAATAGGGACCAAAATGCAGACGAAATTGTTCATAGAATTAGAAATGACAATTTAGTGGCAGAAAATAACCTCACCACCATGATCGAAAGAATAATGGACCAGAATGGTTTAAATTCAGGATTTAGGAGGCCAAATTACACATCTCCTATTGTAGACTATGTTCTGCAAACAGAATTACCCAGGGGCTTTAAAGTCCCTAAATTCACGAAATTTGCTGGAGACACGAGTGAATCAACAGTGGAACATATAACGAGATATTTAACCGAAGCAGGAGATATAGAAAATAATGAAAATCTTAGGATAAAATACTTCCCAAGTTCTCTAACGAAGAATGCCTTTACTTGGTTAACCACCCTACCCCCTGGATTTGTGGACACATGGCCTTATTTAGAAAGACTTTTCCATGAACAATTTTACATGGGTCAGTCTAAAATTAGTCTCAAAGAATTAGAAAGCATTAAGAGAAAATTCACGAAACCAATAGATGATTATTTGAATAGGTTCCGTTTATTAAAATCTAGATGCTTCACAGTTGTCCCTGAACATGAATTGGTCGAAATGGCTACCGGGGGCCTAGATTATTCCATTCGAAAGAAATTGGATACACAGTATCTTAGAGATATGGCCCAACTAGCAGACAGAGTTCGTCAGGTCGAAAGACTAAAAGCTGAAAAGGCTAGGGCTAGTAAAAATCATAAGAAAGAAAGAATAGCCCACATAGAGGCCGAAGAGGAGAACATAGATGATTCTCAAGACCCTAATGATTTAGATCAGTTCGAAATAGATCTTGCAGAACTGAAGGAAGCACCCCCTTATGCTTGCAAAGTTCTGCTTCCTTCCAATGGAAAGGATTCTGTCGAAAGTGAAAAGAACGATAAATTCCCTAAGAAAATCTATACTTTCGATATAACTAAATGTGATGAAATATTTGATCTGCTTGTTAAAGATGGCCAGTTAATAGTTCCTCCTAACCTTAAGATTCCTCCGTTGGAACAAAGGTAGAAGAGGGGCTTTTGTAAATATCACAACTCTTTAGGCCATAAAACCTCACAATGTTTTCTTTTCAGGGATCTGATACAAAACACAATCAAAGATGACAGGCTGAAGTTCTCAGACAAAGGGAAGAATCCAATGAAAGTTGATACGGATTCGTTGCTGATGGCAGAGACTAACTATGCTGAACCTCTGGACATCAATGTAGTAGAAATTGCTGAGAGGAAAGTTGAATCGAAAGTGGAATTCGAAGAGGATGGGGACTTCATGAGGAAGCGAAGATACGACCAACTGGCTGGGGAAGCGAAGATCATTATGACTGAGTCAAGTTACTACCAAAAGATTTCGGCCTATCTGGATGAGAACAAACGAAAAACGGCTCTCGAAGCCGAAATACAAAACATGGCTGTCGAAGCCATAGATAAAAAAGAAAAACAAAAAAAAAGCAAATCCTGAGGGAAACCACTCACCCCCACCCTGTGATGGACAAACTTCCAAACTAGTGGATCAACGGCTAGATTCCATTTATGATCAAGAGCCCTTGGGGTTCGAGAAGGATCTAGAGTCAACAAGCGCTAAGATGCTGGCGAAAGATCCTTTGGAGGAAGTTGATATTGGGGATGGCGTCGAAAAAATAGTTACATACATCAGTGCGAAACTCAGTCCCAGTCTAAAAGGCAAGGTGGTCGAAGTGCTCAAACAAAATAGAGATTGCTTCGCCTGGGACTACGACGAAATGCTTGGTTTAAAGAGGGAACTGATGGAATAGGGCTTCCAATCAAGGATGGCAAGAAGCCCATCAAGCAGATGCCTAGACGATTCGCCCCAACATTCCTCTCAAAAATAAAGGCAGAGGTGGAACGGCTCCTTCGATGCAAGTTTATCAGGACCACAAGGTACGTAGAATGGCTTGCTAATATTGTACCTGTTATTAAGAAAAATGGCTCTTTATGAATTTGCATAGATTTTAGGGATTTAAATACCGCCACCCCAAAAGATGAATATTCCATGCCTATAGAAGAAATGCTGATTGATTCTGTTGCGGGTGTCGAATACCTGAGTACGTTAGATGGATACTCTGGGTATAATCAGATTTTTATTGCTGAGGATGATGTTCCCAAAACTGCGTTCAGATGTCCAGGCGCCTTAGGCACTTATGAATGGGTAGTTATGCCCTTTGGACTAAAAAATGCTGGGGCAACATATCAGAGGGTAATGAACACCATTTTCCATGATTTTATTGAATCATTTATGCAGATTTATATAGATGACATAGTAGTCAAATCTGTTTCTGATGAGGATCATTTGACTCACCTTTGCCAGTCATTCGAAAGAATGAGAAAACATGGCTTAAAAATGAATCCTATAAATGTGCTTTCTTTGTGCAGGCTGGGGATTTCCTAGGCTTTGTGGTCCACAAGAAGGTGATCGAAATTAACTTGAACAAGATGAAGGCTATTTTGGAGACGAAACCTCCATCAACAAGGAAAGAGTTGCAATCTCTATTAGGTAAAATCAACTTTTTAAGGAGATTCATATCTAATTTGAGTGGGCGAACTCAGGCTTTCTCTCCACTCCTCCGTCTCAACCAAGGGAATTTCGAATGGACGGTGCAACATCAGGAGGCATTCGAGAAAATCAAGGCCTATTTGATGCATCCTCCTATACTTGCACCCCCTTCTAAAGATAAGCCAATGAGACTGTATATCTCTGCCTCCAATGTAACTATAGGTAGTATGTTGGCCCAAGAAAATGATGATGGCGTCGAAAGAGCCATCTATTATATTAGTAGGGTCCTAAATAAAGCAGATACTAGGTATAGTAGCATTAAAAAACTATGTCTCTGTCTGTATTTCTCTTGTACAAAACTTAAATATTATATTAAACCAGTTGATGTCTACGTTTCATCTCACTTTGATGTTATTAAACATATGCTTTCAAAACCAATCATGCACAACAAGATTGGAAAGTGGGCTTTAGCGCTCACTGAGTATAATTTAGCTTTCAAGCCTTTAAAGGCTATGAAAGGACAAGTAGTTTCAGATTTCATAGTGGATCACTCTATGAGTGAGGACTTCGCATTAGATTATGTTGAGATTCACCCATGGAAATTATCCTTCAATGGATCAACACATAAAAACAGAAGTGGGGTTGGAGTACTCATAATTTCTCCTGAAGGAATTCCAACAAAATTCAAGTACAAGTTAGAAGGGCCTCCATGTTCGAACAACGAAGCTGAGTATGAAGCATTGATTGCTGGACTTGAAGATTTGTTGGAATTGGGGGCAACCAGAGTCGAAATTAGTGAAGACTCAGAGCTGGTCATCAAACAGATAACCAAAGAATACAAATGTATCAAAGAAAATTTGATTATGTACTTTGTTATTGCTAACAGATTACTCAAGAAATTTGAATATGTGGATATAAAACATATTCCCAGAATTGATAATCAGGAGGCAAATGACTTGGCTCAAATAGCCTCAGGATATAAGACATCTAAAGAAAAACTCCAATACCTCATAGAAACAAGAGGCAGAATAATGGCTACCAAATTATCACCATTAGACTCAGAAAATTTGAAACTTGGTTATGCAAATCAGAAAGAATTCGAAGTGCTAAATATTGATACTTTGGCAGATATAGATTGGCGAAGTCCTATAATAAATTACTTGAAAGAACCTTCAGTAAGTACAGAGAAAAAGATCAAATATAGGGCATTGTCTTATGGGCTAATAGGGAATGAACTTTTTAAGAAAACCCCAGAAGGAATCTTACTCAAATGTTTAGGAGAAACTGAAGCATATTTAGCATCGTCCAGTGTGCACAGTGGGGCGTGTGGGGCACATCAAGCAGGTCACAAAATGAAATGGTTGTTGTTTCGATATGGAATTTATTGGCCCACTATGCTCAAAGACTGCATAGAATTTGCTAAAGGATGCGAGGAATGCCAAATTCATGCAGGCATTCAACATGCTCCTGCAAGTGAGATACATTCAATTGTTAAGCCTTGTCCCTTTAGAGGATGGGGATTAGATCTAATTGCTGAAATATGACCAACATCATCCAAAGGACAGAAATATATCCTTGTGTGTATAGATTATTTTACAAAATGGGTCGAAGCAATTTCTCTAGTGAATGTTGATCAAGAGGCTATTATGGAATTTGTCCAGAAGCAAATAATTTACAGGTTCGGAATACCAGAAAGTATCACAACAGATCAAGGTTCAGTTTTCACAGGGCGAAAAATGCAAGAGTTTGCAAAAGAAATGGGATTTAAGTTACTCACGTCAACCCCTTATTATGCTCAAGCTAATGGACAAGTGGAAGCAGCCAATAAAGTCATAATAGGGTTGATAAAGAAACATGTAGGGAGAAACCAAAGAATCGGCACAAAACTTTGGACCAAGCTTTATGGGCATGTCGAACATCTCCTAAAGAAGCAACAAATACTACTCCATTTCGACTTACATTTGAACACGACGCAGTGCTTCCAGTCGAAATACATTTACAGTCAGTTAGAATCCAAAGACAAAATGAGATACCAGCGGACCAATATTGGGAAATGATGATGAATGAATTAGTGGACGTGGATGAAGGTATGCTGCATGCTTTAGAAGTTATGAGAAGACAGAAAGAAAGAGTAGCTAGAGCATACAACAAAAGAGTTAAAAGTAAGTTGTTCTCAACCAATGACCTGGTATGGAAAGTTATATTAACTATGGATAAAAAGAATAGATTATTAGGTAAATGGTCACCCCATTGGGAGGGACCCTTTCGTGTTTTGAAAACATTTTCGAATAATGCTTATGAAATAGAGGAATTAGCAGAAGATAGAAGAATCTTGAAGGTAAATGGGAAATACTTAAAAAGGTATAAGCCATGCTTACAAGAGGTTCGAATCACTACAGGATAATTAAAAATAAAACAAATAATAAAGCCAAAATAGTATTATATAAATGCCAAAATGGTTGTGGCTAATTATTAGCTATAACTGTTGTGATTGCACGTTTAGGTATGATGATTGGACGTTTTGCAGAAAGTTGGACACTTACTCTGCCATCGTGTGCAGTATTGTCATCATGAGTTTTGATACTCTCGAAATTGCATGGATAATTCAAAAACAAGTATTTCTTTATATCTATCGAAATACATGTTCTTGAGGGGAAATTTGTTAGCTGGCAATTTCGAATAAAGAATAATTGGATATCAAAACAATATTTCGAATAAGAAAATAAGGAGGTTGATATCAATGATGAATATTGGTGGGAAATATAGAACCATTGTTCTAAAGGACTCTTCGATTTCTAGTGATAGATGATGGATTTCGATTTGGGATTTTTAGTGTTTAAAATATAAAGAGTTCCTTTGTGCAAATGTGCCAGAATTGGAAGTGGTGCTGGCAATTGGTTTAATTCGAATCGAAGAAAACTAGCAAAATACTTCGCTGGCACAGGGTTCGAGTTTCAAATAAGAGCGCCATTCTTAGAAGACGCGTGGAAGTCAGTAAACGTAAGAAGCCTGCATGCTTCTAACGTGGCATGATTTTAGAGTAGGACCGTTAGGGTCAGGATACTATAAATAGGTGTTTTTATGTTAGAATTGGTGTGTTCATTTCGTGTACTATAAAGTCTCAAACACTCAAATTACCGTGACTTAAGGGAAACGAGTTAGAAGACAAAATGTACGTATTGAACATCATGATTCTTTATAATTTCAATACAACTCTTTTTATATTTCTTTCACTTTTACAGTACGTTTTCTCTAAAATATTTCGATTTCCTCTTATTTCCTTATTTTACTTGCTTTCAAACACATTTATCTCTTTAGAAACTTCACTTTTACTTTATCCTTTTGTTCAAACACTTCATATTTCCAGAAATTGTTATATTCTCAGAAACTCCTTATCTTTACATTCAAGTATTAAATCTTAAATCTAATTCGAAGTCTTTCCTTTGTACATTCAGTCAGTTTATTTCTATAGACAATCTTAGAGATATTTATTAAGAATCTCACATTCGACATTAACATACAATATAAATTCATCAAGACAATGGGTATGAACATAGAAATGAGTTATGACACATGTGTCCTAGGATCAATCTAGTCGATCCTGCAAGTAACCAATAATAATCAATAAATTGGAAGACTAGCGGTTGTTTACTAGAAATCACTGTAAACACTTACACCCACTGATATCGTCTTTAACTATCTGAGAAACACACAAAGATTGTGCACATACCAGTAAAATGACCTGAGAAAACCTTCACGAAGGGAGTAAATCTTCTTAAAACAACCGGAGTTTGTTCATTCTTGGGATCACCATTCTTGTTGTCATTGTTTCATCACAAATCCCAAAGTAAATTGAATTGTAAAGATCTCTTTTTTTTTAAAAGTCAATTTTGCTTTTTTAATCTTTTTGCTTTAACTATTATTATCAGTAATAAATGGATTCTTTGCAAGCTAAATAAAAATAAGAACACAAAGAATTGGGAAAAATCTCGAATTTCATTCATAGAATGGTAGTCTGCGAATGGCGAGACTCCATGGATGATTACAAAGTTTAGGAAATGGTAATTCATAATGGAAAAGATACGTTCAGATACAATGACCACTATTCCCCCTAACAACTTTTTAAATCCTAAGCAGCGGCTTTTGGTTGAAGTATGGTGAGGATCCGAGAAGATTGTTGCTTTGACGATCAAGTCTTGTCTGACGTAGTTACTTGCCAAGAAAATCCCTAACTTTTGCCTAAGCTTCCTTTGCGGGTTTTTAACTTAGCGGGAAATTTATTCTGTTTATGTCTCTAATTTTTTCCTAGACCGCCCTTTTGGGTTTTCGGTCTACTGAGACGCTCCTTTTTGCCTAAGCCGCCCTTTCGGGTTTTCAACTTAGCGAGCTGTTCTTTTATTTCTTTAGGCGAAGTATTTCTTGACTGCGCCAGCGTTCATGGGACGTGGAAACTCCTCTCCATCCATAGTTTCAATAATTAATGCACCACTAGCGAAGGATTTCTTGACAACATACAAGCCTTCAAAATTGGGAGTCCACTTTCTCCTAGAATCAGTGTTGAAAGACATGATCTTCCTGAGCACGAGGTCGCCTTCTCTGAATTCACGAGGTTTGACCCTTTTATCAAATTCTTTCTTCATTCTTTTCTGATATAACTTCCCATGACATAAAGCCTTCATCCTCTTCTCTTCAATCAAATTCAATTGGTCAAACCTGTTCTGGACCCATTCAGCCTCTCTCAACTTGGTTTCCATTATCACACGTAACGAGGGAATCTCCAACTCGACAGAGAGTACAACTTCCATTCCATACACTAGGGATAACGGGGTTGCTCCTGTTGAAGTGCGAACGGATGTTTGATATCCATGCAGAGCAAAAGGAAGCATTTCATGCCAATCCTTATAAGTGACAACCATTTTCTGGATAATTCTCTTGATATTCTTATTAGCAGCTTCAACAGCCCCATTCATCTTTGGTCTGTATGGAGATGAATTGTGATAGACAATCTTGAATTCTTTGCACAGTTCTGTCATCATCTCATTGTTCAAATTCGAGTAATTGTCAATGATGATTCTACTCGGCACACCATACCGGCATATAAGATTGTTTTTGATGAAGCGCACAACCACCTATTTGGTAACATTGGCACATGAAGCAGACTCTACCCATTTGGTAAAGTAGTCAATTGCTACCAAGATGAAATGGTGTCCATTCGAATCTTTGGGTTCTATCATCCCGATCATGTCAATACCCCACATTGAGAAAGGCCATGGGGAGGAAATCACATTGAGAAGTGTCAGAGGCACAAGGATCTTATCTGCATAAACCTGGAATTTGTGGCACTTCTTTGCAAATTTATAACAGTCAGAATCCATTGTCAACAAATAATAGCCTGCCCTTAGCATCTTTTTAGCCATAGAATGTCCATTAGCATGAGGGCCAAATGAACCTTCATGAATCTCATGCATCAACATGTCTGCTTCGTGTCTATCCACGCATCTGAGCAGGACCATGTCATAAACTCTCTTGTATAACACATTTTCACTGAGGAAGAAACTGCCTGCCAATCTTCTCAGTGTCTTTCTATCTTTCTTCGACGTACCAATCAGGTATTCCTGAGTCTGAAGAAAATGCTTGATGTCATAATACCAAGGTTTTTCATCTTCTACCTCCTCTGTCATAAACACATGAGCGGGCCTATCTAGCCGTCGAACTGTAATTCAGGGTATATCATTCTAAGTATTCAGTTGGTACATGGAAGCCATAGTTTCCAGAGCATCCACCATTTGATTTTCGTCTCTAGGAATATGATGGAATTCAACTTTATTGAAGAAGGGTAATAATCTTCTAGCACAATCTTTGTAAGGGATCAAGCCAAGGTGATGAGTGTCCCATTCTCCTTTAATCTGATTTATTACAAGGCTGAATCACCATACACATCTAGAATCTTGATTCTGAGAGCAATAGCTTCCTCAAGACCCATGATGCAAGCCTCATATTCTGCCATATTATTAGTGGAATCAAATGTTAACCTTGCAGTAAAAGGAATGTGTGATCCATGAGGAGTGACAATCAGAGCACCAATTCCTTTACCATAAGCATTCACAGCTCCATCAAATATCATATTCCAACGATATTCAAGGTCAGGGCCCTCTTCAGGCAATGGTTCATCATAATCTTTCACTTTCAAGAACATCACATCCTCATCGGGGAATTCATATTCTGCAGACTGATGATCCTCCATCGGCTGGTGAGCAAGGTGATCTGCCAACACACTACTTTTAATAGCCTTTTGAGTGCGGTATTCGATATCATATTCAGATAACAACATCTGCCAGCGGGAAATTCTTCCAGTAAGAGCAGGTTTCTCAAAAATATACTTGCTTGGATCCATTTTGGAGATCAACCAAGTGGTATGATTCAACATATACTACCGCAACCGCTTTGCCGCCCAGGCCAAAGCACAATATTTTTTTCTAGCGTGGAATACCGTGACTCACAATCAGTGAACCTTTTTCTGAGATGATAAATGGTGAACTCTTTCTTTCCCGTTTCATCATGTTGTCCCAGAATACAACCCATAGATTTATCTAACATTGTTAGATACATAATCAACTGTATTCCTTCTACGGGAGGGAGCAAGATAGGAGGTTCAAGCAGATATTCTTTAATACTCTCTAATTCCCTTTGGCAGTCATCCATCCACATACAACCTTGATCTTTCTTTAACAACTTAAAGATCGGTTCACACGTTGCAGTCATGTGGGAAATAAATCTGGAGATATAATTCAAACGCCCGAGGAAACCCTTGACTTGCTTTTTCAGTTCTTGGTGCTGGCATTTCTTGAATTGCTTTGACTTTATCAGGGTCAACTTCAATTCCTTTCTGGCTAACAATAAAACCAAACAATTTCCCCGATCTAACTCCGAAGGTGAATTTATTTGGATTCAAGCGGAGACGATATTTCCTCAAACGCTGAAACAGCTTCAACAAATCTTCTATATGCCCTTCTTCAGTTTGGGATTTGGAAATCATATCATCAACATATACTTAGATTTATTTGTGCATCAGATCATGGAATAGGGTTGTCATAGCCCTCTGGTACGTTCCACCAGCGTTCTTCAACCCGAAGGGAATCACTCTGTAACAGAATGTTCCCCAGAGTGTGATAAACGTTGTTTTTTCCATGTCCTCTGGAGCCATTCTTATTTAATTATACCCGGAAAATCCTTCCATGAACGAGAATACTTTGAATTTTGTTGTGCTATCCATTAACATGTCAATGTGAGGCAACGAAAAATCATCTTTTGGACTAGCTTTATTTAGATCTCTGTAATCTACGCACATGTGGACTTTTCCGTCTTTTTTCGGTACTGGGACAATATTGGAAATCCATTGAGGATACACTGACGTCACAAGAAAACCAGCATTAATCTGCTTTAGGACCTCCCCTTTGATTTTTACTGCCATATCCGGGTGGGTTCTTCCCAACTTTTGTTTAACTGGCGGACACTCTGGCTTCAACGACAACCGATGCTCGACAATGTCTGTATCTAGACCAGGCATATCTTGATAAGACCAAGCAAGAATATCTACATACTCTTTCAACAGCTCAATCAACCCGCTCTTTACATCAGGATACAATGATGCTCCAATCTTAACTTCCTTCGGATCTTCTTCTGAACCCAAATTAATCACTTCCAAAGGCTCCTTATATGGCTGAATGGTATTTTCCCCGTGCTCAAGCAACCGTGAGACCTCTTCTGGAATCTCACCATAATATTCTTCTTCAGCCCCAAACACAGGACAATCAAAGTTGGGAGAGGGTGCAGGGTCATTATATTCAACATGTTTTTTAATTAATCTACACATGTGATTTATGATTGCTTTTAGAAACTGACACATATGACAAGTGATCATGCAGATTAATTTTCAGTTATTATTTTTTTTGAAAGGTTTTTTTTATTATTACCATTTCCCAAGAAAAAATAAGAAAATAAAAGACATAATTTTGGAAGCAAAGACAACTTTTATTAACGATCTTAAAAGTTATAGAAAACAGATAAGCCCTACAGCATTAATACTTCCACCTTGGGCAGAGTGAAAGCTTTTCAAAAGAAAGAAACAGATTAACAAAACAAATTACTTTGAAACATGTATGCAAGAAGGAACATCAATGGTGACCCAATTCTTAACTCAGACTCCATGCGTCACATAATTCGGTACTTCCTGCTCTGCTTCATCCTCTTCAACAACATTAATTCCAGGACCAATTGGATGAAGGTAGCCTCTGCTGCGGAAAACATTATGATAACTGTTCACAGAAGACTTTGACTTCAAACTTTCGCCTTTTCCATTCCTCGAAGAGAAACCCAAACCAGCTCTGTTTTTGTCCACGGGTGGATCCACAAGTCGTCCCCAAACTGCATTATAACCATTGCGCACAACCTACTGCGCGTCCTTCAGGGAAACCACATAATTCTCATTCTTCCTTATGTTGTCAATGGATAAGGCTTGGAACTGGGTTCCAACATCAGCCTCATCCGCTTCAACAATACTGAAAGAGGATAGATGGGATATCAATAACGCCTGCTCCCCATTTATGATCACTACCTTCCCTTCACGCACAAATTTTAGCTTCTGATGCATAGTTGAAGTGACAGCCCCTGCTTCCTGTATCCATGGCCGTCCAAGCAAACAACTATATACGGGAATAATGTCCATGACCTGGAAGGTTATCAGGAACAAATGTGGTCCTATATGGATGGGAAAGTCCACTTCACCGATGACCGATTTCCTCGACCCATCAAAAGCCTTCACAATGATGCCACTCGGGCGCATAGGTGTTTCCTGATACTTTAACTTCATGAGGGTACTCCTCGGTATAACATTCAACGCGGATCTGTTATCAATTAGCACATTGAATAGTGAATCATTCTTACAGTTCATGGATATGTGGAGGGCCAGGTTGTGATTCCTCCCTTCATCTGGTAACTCATCATCGCAGAAACTCAAGTTGTTACATTACGTAATGTTTCCAATTACGCTGTTAAATTGATCTAACGACATGTCATTCTCCACAAAATCTTGGTCTAGTATTCTCATCAGTGATTCTTTATAAGCGGAGGAATTCATCAATAAAGTTAGGATGTATATCTTTGAGGGAGTCTGCAATAGCTGATCTACAATTCTGTAGTCGCTCATCTTAATTATCTTTAAGATATCATCCATTTCTTTCTCTAATGTAGCTCCACTAGTCTCTCCTGCAGCCTTCTTAGGCTCATCGTTCTCAAAAAATTTCTTTCCAACAACAACATCTCTTCGAATAACCATTGCAAACACACGACGGCTACGGGTTACCCTGCTATTATCAGATATATTTCCAACATCTGGCATTGGCTGGATGGGAACTTCCACCCCATCTTCTAAGATTGTAGCATTGTATTTTTAAGGCACAACCTTATCTGATGTATAGGGAACAGGACCTGGCAGACTAATTACCAATGGGGTAACAGCTGGTTTACTATGGTACTCCACCTCAAGATGAGCGGGTGCACCAAAACAAGGTACAATGACATTTACCCCTTCCTCAACACAATCATCCATCAAAAGATCATTTCCGGCAAACAAATATTCATCTGAAGAGAAATACTCATCCGCGGAGGCATACTCTTCCTCTGACTCTTCTTCCATCAAACAAACTTCAACCATATCAATCTCGTGATAATCATCTCTCTGAACTGTGATTTTGATAGTTCTATTGTCTAAAAGCATTTGAACACCCTCTCTCACAAGAGAACACCCTCGGGGGTCTTGACAGCAAACTATGCAAGATCCATATTGGTGTTCCACCTGACCAGCAGTATGGCAGAAGTTAGCATGCAACTGCACGAGATCCTCATTCAAATGATCCACATCAAAAATTCTGAATTCACCCGGACATCTGGAAACCATATTCACTTCCTCTTCATATTCCGCCCTAGGCCTGATTATATGGATTAAACCTTCATCCATCATCTCTTGTAAATCATCCTTTATCTTCACGTGTATAATAACTGAATTCACATAGGTTTGCGTGCATCTTCACCAAATCCCCACTAACCAGATTAATGTCAAAAATCCGGAAGTCGCCTGGATAATCGGCCACCATATTTACGACATTCACCCCACCGTTCTCGGGTAGAGGATTGTCTTTCACATTAGGTCCCATGTCTTTGAAAGATAGAATTCCAGACTTCACCAACCTTTGCACTTCAGTCTTCAAAGGATAACAATTCTCAACACTATGCCCTGGTGCTCCTTGATGAAAGGCACACGTCTGGTCTGCTTTGTAATACCAAGGAAATGGTGATGGCACGACTAGAGGTGGTCGTGTCTGGACCAACTTCTTCTGAATCAATGCTGGTAGTAGTTATGCATAACTCATGGGAATAAGGTCATAGTTCTCCCTTATCTGATTATTCCCTTGGTTCCCCTACTGGGACTGTCTTTGATAAGCAACGGTAGTTGGAGCGGCATTCATAACAGGAGTAACTGAGGCAACTTGCTGGTGACGCTGATGATTCCTTCTAGGAGCGTTTACTCTCCTCTCTTGTATGACAACATTTGTATCCCCTTCTTTCTTCTTTGTAAACCCATAAGCTGGCTTTTTCACTCCTCTGAATCCTTCACCCTTTGTCAAACGGCCTTCTCTTACTGCCTCTTCTAGGCGGACACCCATTCCTACCATCTCTATAAAATCACTTGGGGCACTTGCTACCATTCTTTCGTAGTAGAAAGCGCCTAGCGTCTTCAGAAATATTTTAGTCATTTCCTTCTCCTCCATGGGAGGAATCACTTGTGCAGCCACTTCGCGCCATCTCTGTGCATACTCTTTGAATGATTCTTTGTCTTTCTGAACCATGGCCCTAAGCAGGTCATGGTCGGGCGCCATGTCCACATTGTAATTGTATTGTTAAATGAATGCTTCTCCCAAATCATTAAAAGTATGGATAATGGCGCTGTCTAAACTCATGTACCATTTCAACGCTGCGCCGGTCAGACTATCTTGGAAAAAGTGAATCAGTAGACGCTGATCATTAGTGTGGGTAGACATTCTCCTCACGTACATCACTAAGTGAGCACGAGGGCAAGTGTTTCCCTTGTACTTATCAAACTCCGGGACCTTGAACTTAGCAGGCACTTTAACATTCAGAACCAAACACAACTTATTCACATTCTGCCCAAATAACTCTTTTCCCCTAAGAGCCTTCATCTCTCTTTGCATTCTGTCAAACTGCTCTTGGAAATCATCCATTCTGTCATAAAGACCCAAGTCTTCACTTGGCGGAGGGAAAGGACGACACACATCTTCATTAACAAACAGAACCAAATTCACTGAAGGAGGTGCAGCAGGAACAGTATGCACCACAGTAGGTGCTGGGGTAACAAAATTTTGAACCACTGGAGCATGTTGGGGGCCCAAATTGAAACCTTTAGGTGCAAAATTCTCTGACATTCCCCATGGGTAACCCTGAGGCATTTGGTTTTGAACAACAGTCAGAGTAGCGGATACAAGAACAGTTGGAACTTCAGCATTTGCCCTTGTAGGTTGAGGTTGAACACTCGGTGGCTGATTCTGAGCAACCACCAGAGCTTCCATCAGAGTAGTCAAGTTGGCCAAGCCAGCCTTCAAGGCTGAAACTTCTTCATGTAGCTCGTGATTCTCCTGTTCCAAGTTGTCCATCTTCTTTTTGAAGTTAGCCCGAGTGTTGTAGTGATGAGTCAGCTTGCTGAACGTAGTAAAAAGCTGGGTGTGATCGGTGGATCTGGAACTGACTGTTTAACGCTGGTTCGCGAAATGTCGCGGAAGCAAGAGTCGCCACCGTCTTTTATTTTCTCCAAATGGAAAGGACAAAAGCACAGAAAAATTCCTTATAGAGATTGCTCTCGGTTCGGGAGGTAGATTATATAAAGGGAAGGTGTTAGCACCCTTTCTATCCATGGTTATCCATGGGCTCTTAGATACTTGCTCACTTGTGTTTTCAAAAATGGTTTGTTTGCTTTTCAACTGTGGGTTTTAAAAAGTTTCTTTGAAAATTCCAGCTCGACTCTTGTATCGGTCCTCAAGAGTGTTTGAAAAATTGCTTTCGAAAGCTTTTTGAAAAGTGTCGGTGTGAAAAGTATTTTTTTTGATTTGTTTTGAAATTAGAGCAAGTATCTAGAGTCGTCTACCTACCCTAAGGAATTCGTCTGTGTAAATGTCCTTTAAAGTAGTGCCATCCCACCATTGAGAGGTAGGTAGCACCACCGTTGGAGGTGTTCGGGTCAATTCGAGGTTCGGGACATGGTGATCACCAGAGCAATGGGAAGACACCTTAAAATCTACCCTCATGCCCGGTTCCCGGATCATGAGGACTTACTAAAACATCCTCTACTCGACGATCACCTTTCGAGGCAAGGCAACAGTGAGGCGTACCCTAGGGGTGGTGTGTGATTTGTGTGTCAGATTCATTTGCATTTATCTTGTCATGTTATGAGTGAGCTATGCGTTCGTTTTTATTTTTGTCCATTCATTCTTGCATGCATCAATTAACAGTTAAAAAGTGCGAGAAAAGTAAAGTTCTAAAGCTATTACAAAAGCGCGGGTCTACATCGCCAAATTAATCCAGACCCGATTTAAAATAAAGTGCAGAAAATAAATGTCTAATTAACTATTACAGGGCTTTCGAGCAAGTACATTATATTCACAAAAAGAAATAAATAAAACGCGCGAAACAAAAATGTAATCGAATGCGAGGGCGTTGAACCCTTTGAAGGAATTAAAATAGAATTATCAAAATAATTAAAAATAAAAAGAAAGAACTTATTTTTTCCATGTTTTTGTATTAAAGAAAATTAAATTGGAATTAAAAGTCAAATGATTCTAGTTCTAGTTATTTTTTAATTTATTAAAGAAAATGCATTAAAGTTAAAACCTAGAATTAAAACTAAATTAATTATAAAATTTATTTACAAAATTAATGGTTAATGATAATTATAATAAAAAAACATTTAATTAATTAAAAAAAGGGTAAAAAGTGCTAAAGGTCTATTTTTATTATTTTTGGCTATTGAGAAAAAGAATTAAATTAACAACCTAAAATTAAAACTAAATTTATTATGGGATTTATTTACAAAATTAGTACTAAAATAAAATATTTATTATTTTTATCTTTTCTGATTTTTTTTGTGTTTTTATATTATATTATGAAAATGTTAAATTAATTAAAAAAAGCAAATAATTAAAAGAATGTAAAAATGATAAAAAAAAAAGAATGTAAAGAAATTTGCAAAACATAAGGGGGTCTGCCCCTAATTTGGAGGGTGAGGTCCAGCAATCTGAGCCCAATAAGCCTTAGGCCTGGCTGACTTCTCCACTCACGTACCCAAGCGTTGACTCATGTGTACCGTGCTCCTCAGATCTGGGCCCTTGAACTGATGAGATTGAACGTGTGGCAGGTTTGATTTGGGAGATGCATGGTGTGCTTAAGTACTGAAGTTGCATGGGAATGTTAATTGAAAAATAATATTGAAAGGGGTGAGGACCTGGGGCTCGAACCCAGGTCCTGAAGATTACCAACCAGGCGCTTTACCAACCAAGCTGCTTTGTTCATCTGTACATAATATACCAAATAAATATAATAAAGTAAAACTAAATGCTAGTGCGTTTTTCGCGCGAGATTTCAAACAGCCCAATCCTGGATGGCCACCTCATCTTCTTCTTCTATGTTCCCTGAAACACAGAACAATAAGCAACGGTTTTCGAACCGTTCCAAAAGATAGCATTCCAGAAAATAGCGATTAGGAATCCTGGCATTAGAAATTAGGCGCGATGGTCATTTTGTGTTCGTCTAAGAGCGCTGAGTTGGATAGTCTAGGTCTCATGTGCCAATTGTTCAAGGTTTGGAAACCCCTAAATCAATTTTCACGAAACCCTAATATGCTCACATGGTGGATTCTTCGTTTTGGCATGAAACTCCAATCAAACTATGTTGTTAGCTTGCAAACATCATTCTAAACACAAAAACAACAATGAAACAGGTTAAAAATGCATGAATGATGGAAAACGATTCTGGAATTTTCCTTACCAACTTCAATGGTGATTTCGTGTTTTCTTGAGTATGGGACTTAGGGAATGATTGGAAAACGTTCTATGATCCTCAAGGAAGGTGTTTGAACAACTCTTTTGCCTTGAATCAACCTCTAACCTTGTTTTCAGTTTTCAAAAATGTGGCAAAAAATGTGAGTTTGCTTTTTGTCTTCTTGCGCAGCTTAGGTCCCTATATTGCTTCTGATCACTTGCTTAGGTCTTATGCAACATGTATGAAGAGGAATTATGGCTCCATAATGCATAGCATTCAATTTCAAGATTCTCCATAAACCTCCATAACCAAATTTCCATTTTTGAACCATTTTTGAATTCTTGCTCTATTTGGCCCCTTGCACGAATTTGGCATATGCTTAAAGGTGATTCAAGATCCATCAAAGTCAGATATCTTCCTTAATTGGCCTTTTTAATTTTCTTTTGATTTTAAAAGATTTAAAATTAATTAAATCCAATAAAATCAATAAAAAATAAAAATCAATTAAAAAAATGGAAATAAAAGGTGGGACACGTGGGAAGCATGGCTAAGCTAATTCAAGTGGAAAAAATGGGACCCCTTTGTTAAAAAATGAAATTCCAAGGATAAATGATTTTGGCCATTTCACAAAACTTTCCCAACTTCTCCAATGCATATCTTGCTCAATTTTTAAGCTTTGCTCATGTTCTTTGACATTTTGGAAGGGTCTTTGAGTCCTCTAACCAATGTCTTTGGTCCCATGTCATTTTGATTTACCAATCTCAAGTTATGGCCTTTGACTTAAAGTCCCTTTTTGTTGACTTTTGAAAATGACCTATAATGTTGAAATTGATAACTTTTTGTGAGAGCATTTCTTGGACTTGGAGTGTGAAGATGAGTTGTAGGAAATGTCTTCCCCTTCAAAATGAGCTTTGGATGGAATTTTTCTGATAATCCATGTGAAAGTTATGCCCTGGTCAATTTACAGTTGACTTTTTCAACTGTCCAAATAAGGCAACTTTTGCATCTTAATGATTTTTGAGCCAAGCTTTGAGAATCATGATCAAGCATTGATCAAATGATGTTTGTGGCTTCAAAATGAGATGTTGACCAAAAATTTGAACTTTTGACTGTCAAATGACCATTTTGCCCCTACAGTTGACTGTAGTGCAATTAGGGTTTTTGACTGTGCAATTTTGTGCTGAAAGTCTTGAAACTTGGTATGAGGATGTTTGACCATATTTATTGGCATGTGGGGCTTGATTGGACCCTTGGAAACTTCATTTTCTTGATCAGAACCAAAACCCTAATTTTGACTGTTTAGGAGGCCCTTACACTGTGCAACCCTTGGGGAATTTTGAAGCTTGACTTGGAAAATCTTTGAAGAATATGGGAGGGCAAATTTTGGGGTACAACAGTTGCCCCTGTTCAATCTTCTTAGACCTGAGGATGCAGATTGGCTGACGTGCCTTTCGTAATCCGAAGGTGGAAGATGATTGAACACTAGAGTGCCCAGAAATTTGCGCTCACATAGTAGCAGTGTGATGGAAATGGGCTTATAGATGCCATTTAGAGATTGATGAATAGGATGATGGGCTTATAGATGCCATCTGGATGTTGATCGCGTAAGAGATTCCTTAGCGAGAACCTGCGTACCTGCAAAAGAAAAAATGAGTACCTGACATGTTGCAGGAGCTGGTTTTTAGATGCTTTGTATAGCTGTATCCTGACTGGTTACAGGAGCTGGATCTGGAGCTTCAAAAGATGATGAATGAACCAGGGGTGGTTACTAACTCAGCAGAAACGGTGAGGGAACCTTGGGCGACTTCAACTTCAACAGCAATTGTTGAGAGAATCTGGGATGGAATTATCATCTCCGCAGTATTGGGGAGAGAACCATAGGCAATTATAATCTCAATAGCAATCATTGAGAAAACCTGGAATGGAATTATCATCTCCGCAGGATCGGGGAGAGAACCATAGGCAATTACAGTCTCAATAGCAATTATTGAGAAAACCTGGAATGGAATTATCATCTCCGCAGGATCGGGGAGGGAACCATAGGTGATTACAATCTCAATAGCAATCATTGAGAAAAACCTGGAATGGAATTATCATCTCCGCAGGATCGGGGAGAGAACCATAGGTGATTACAATCTCAATAGCAATCATTGAGAAAAAACCTGGAATGGAATTATCATCTCCGCAGGATCGGGGAGAGAACCATAGGCAATTACAGTCTCAATAGCAATCATTGAGAAAACCTGGAATGGAATTATCATCTCCGCAGGATCGGGGAGAGAACCATAGGCAATTACAGTCTCAATAGCAATCATTGAGAAAACCTGGAATGGAATTATCATCTTCGCAGGATCGGGGAGAGAACCATAGGCAATTACAGTCTCAATAGAAATCATTGAGAAAACCTTGGATAACTTCTACTGAGTCTTCATCAAAAAAATCTGTCTGGGGTCGATTTAGCTGGACTAGTGAAGGCCTTGGACTGGATAAGAAACAAAGAATCTTAGGGTCGATTAACTGAACCGGTCTAGGTCTTGGAATGTCTTCAACTGGGTCTTTATCAGAAAAATCTGTTTGGGGCCGATTTAACTGGACCAGAGAAGGCCTTTGACTGGATAAGAAATCTTTGGAGTCGATTAACTGAACCGGTCTAGGTCTTGAAATATGATTGAGAATTTAACTGAATCCTTCCTGAAAGGTAAAGGTCAGTCATATGCAATGCATGATATGGATCAAGCAATGATGCTCTCAACATAAATGAGATTTGTAAGATATGATGCGTCTATGCATGCTATAATGATGTATGGAAGTGCTATGTTTATGAATGCATTTTTCGTCTAGGAAAGCAAATCCTTGACGGGTGCCGGGAAGTCACTCCTGGGCTGATGTTGAAGAATAGATTTTCCTCCACTGGGGATGATAGTTGCAAGTATACCGGTAGGAGAAGATGACTCCGTTGGGGAGTAAACTTGTTGGAGAGATTACTCTGCGGGGAGAAAATTACTCTAGTGATCTGGCTGGGGAACAGAACTCTGTGGGGAGAGAGGTACTCTTGTTGAGATGTTGATGGTAACTTCGCTGGGGATACCACTGTTCTTTTGGAAGTGTTAATAGACTTCGCTGGGGAGAAGGAGACTTTGTCGCGGACGATCTTTCCGTGGCTTTTGGCTGAGGATAACCCAGTTATAAGCTCTGGTGGAGCATAACCTTTGAATAAAGCCGGGAGACGCGTTCGTGCTCTGCGAGGATAAGCTTCCAGAATCTATTGGGGATAAGCTTACTGCTTGGGGAGATGGATTCCAACTTCTCGGGGAAACTGGATTGGACTCTCCTGGGGAAGTTTTGAGATGTATTGGGAGTAACTCCACTGAATGCTTGATATACCACCGGGGAACAATCTTTAGACCAAGACTGCCGGGGATGCTTGTTAAGAATGCATGTATATTGTGCTGAGGATTGTTGAGATCTGCTGGAGGATACCCAACTTCCTTAAGGTTGACTGTAACTTTGTTTGGGGAGAGTGCATTGATTTGCTGACTCACTCTCTGGGGAAGTGAGATATACTGGTTGTGTTCTTCAACCGAACCTACCTTGATACCTTGGAGGACAGAACAATTAGATTGCGTAGACAACTCTTTATTTCCCCTGTTTCTAATGTTACCTGTAATTAATCCTTTGTTTTGTATGCAAATATTCATGAGTTAGCAAATTATTGTCAATGCATATACCACAAATTGAACCTTGGACGTTCTTCACAAAACAAAACAGAAAAAAACAAAAGGCAATTTTTCTGAAAAATATATTTGTATTGATTTTTTTGAATGGCCTGTAAATAGGCGTTTTGTGTACAAGAGGCTGACGTCCTAGTAAGAGAACGCCGCCGAGCAAAAGAGTTTATACAAATTTTGTACAAAAGAAAATAAAACAGCTGTGTGAAATGAATGATCCCACTGGGTTTCAACTCTGCTATTGCCTTTATAACTCCGAGCGTCTCATCACTTGATGACCTAAACGAAGATGAAGCTGACTGATCGATGCCGTCTGAACTTGATATAGATACCGGATTCTGGATGTAAAGTGATCAATGAGACATAGTATTACGCTTTTATCCCTAATTTTTGCCTGGACCGCCCTTTCGGGTTTTCAGTCCACCGGGATACCCATTTTTGCCCAAGCCGCCTTTTCAGGTTTTCGACTTGCCGGGTGTACAGATTTTTTTTCATTTTCATCCCTTCATTTTGCCCGAACCCTTTTGGTTCGACGGGAAGCCCTAATTTTTGCCTAGGCATGTCAGCCTAGCGGGTCTTTTTTCATGCGTAGTATCTTTTTACTATGTCTGCATTGGCGGGGTGAGGAAGGTCGTCACCATCCATGTTGGTTAGAATCATGGCTCCTCCTGAGAACACATGTTTAACCACAAATGGCCCTTCGTATGTAGGGGTCCATTTGCCCCTTGGGTCACTCTGAGGAAGGATGATTCGCTTGATTACCAAATCCCCAACTTGATATTCCTGTGGTTTGACCTTTTTGTTAAATGCCCTGATCATCCGTTTCTGATACGTCTGACCATGGCAGATAGAAACAAGTCTTTTTTCATCAATAAGGTTGAGCTGATCAAGTCGTGTCTGAATCCAATCATCCTCGTTCAGATTTGCATCCTTCATTATCCGGAGAGAGGGTATTTGAACTTCGATCGGTAAGACTGCCTCCATACCATAAACCAAAGAGAAAGGAGTTGCCCCGGTTGACGTCCTGGCTGAGGTACGGTACCCATGTAGAGCGAACGGTAACATCTCGTGCCAATCTTTATAAGTCACTGTCATCTTCTGCACGATTTTCTTGATGTTCTTATTTGCTGCTTCTACAGCCCCATTCATCTTCGGTCTGTAAGGAGAAGAATTGTAGTGCTGTATTTTGAACTGCTCGCAGAGCTCAGTGATCATCTTGTTATTCAGATTGGTACCGTTATCTGTAATAATTCTCTCAGGGACGCCATATCGACAGATCAGGTTATGCCGAATGAACCGTGCCACAACAGTCTTGGTTACCGTAGCGTATGAAGCTGCTTCGACCCACTTCGTGAAGTAATCAATCGCCACTAGAATGAAGCGATGCCCATTAGATGCCGTAGGTTTAATCTCACCGATCATGTCTATGCCCCACATTGCAAACGGCCAAGGCGCAGTCAGAACAGTCAGGGGAACTGGAGGAACATGCACCTTGTCTGCATAAATCTGGCACTTATGGCATGTCCTGGAATGTTGGTAACAATCAGCTTCCATTGTAGACCAGTAATACCCTGCCCGAAGGATCTTTTTAGCCATAGTGTGTCCACTGGAATGTGTACCGAAGGTCCCTTCATGTAGCTCTTCCATGATCTTTTCTGCTTCCGTCCTATCCACACAACGCAGTAAGGTTGAATCATGGTTTCGCTTGTACAAGATGCCGTTGCTAAGGAAGAACTTTGCCGCAAACCTTCTCAGGAACTTCTTATCATTGACAGATGCACCTTCAGGGTATTCCTGAGCTTCCAAATATCTCTTCACCTCATGGTACCAAGGCTTCTCAGTCACCAATTCAGTCTCGAGATCGCAACAGTATGCCGGTTCGTCCAATTTCCAGATGATGATCCGGGGAGCCTCATTATCCCATTTGACCTTGAACATAGAAGACATTGTAGCTAACGCGTCCGCTAACTGATTCTCTTCTCTCGGAAAGTGTTCAAAGGTTATCTTCGTGAAGTGGGGGATCAAGGTCAACACACATTCTCTGTAAGGAATAAGGTTCGGATGTTTCGTATCCCACTCTCCTTTGATCTGATTGATCACAAGAGTGGAAGCTCCGAAGACACTCAAAAACTTAATCCTTAGGTCGCTCGCAGCTTGAAGACCCATGATGCACGCCTCATACTCCGCCATGTTGTTGGTGCAGTTGAAACATAGTCGGGCAGTAAGCGGAGTATGAGTGCCTTGTGGTGATATGATTATAGCGCCGATACCATTTCCCAAAGTGTTGGAGGCTCCGTCAAAGTGCATAGACCATCGGGATCCTTCCTCAGGTCCTTCATCCGGTCCGGGTACTTCACAATCAGTCACTATCATGATGCTTTCGTCCGGAAACTCGAAGTTCATTGACTGATAGTCATCTACGGCCTGATGTGCCAAGTGGTCTGCCAATACACTTCCCTTGATGGCTTTCTGGGTTGTATACTGAATGTCGTATTCTGTCAAGATCATTTGCCATCTTGCAATTCTCCCAGACAGAGCAGGCTTTTCAAATATGTACTTTATAAGATCCATCTTTGAGATCAACAAGGTAGTGTGAGTCAGCATATACTGTCTCAGCCGGCGAGCAGCCCATACCAAAGCGCAGCAAGTTTTCTCGAGCAGTGAGTATCGGGTCTCACAGTCGGTAAACTTTTTGCTAAGGTAATAAATGGCATGCTCTTTTCGGCCAGACTCGTCATGCTGCTCCAGCACACACCCCATTGAATTGTCAAGCACTGTTAGATATAGTATCAGAGGTCTCCCTTCAACCGATGGCATAAGGATAGGTGGTTCTTGGAGATACTCTTTGATTTTGTCAAAAGCAGCCTGACATTCATCGTTCCAACGTACTACCTGATCTTTCTTCAGCAGCTTGAAGATTGGCTCACAGGTAGCAGTCAGGTGTGAGATGAAGCGAGCAATGTAATTCAAGCGTCCTAAAAAGCCTCTGACTTCCTTCTCTGTCTTAGGAACCGGCATCTCTTGAATAGCTTTAACCTTGGCAGGGTCCACTTGAATGCCCCTGTCACTTACCACAAAGCCTAGCAACTTTCCAGATCTTACCCCGAAGGTTCACTTGTTCGGGTTCAATCTCAGCTTGTACAGTTTCAAACGGTCAAACAACTTCTGCAGATGATCTAGGTGCTCTTCCTCAGTCTGGGACCTTGCGATCATGTCATCAACATACACTTCTATCTCATGATGGATCATGTCATGAAATAAAGCAACCATGGCACGTTGGTAGGTTGCCCCAGCGTTCTTCAGTCCAAAAGGCATGACCTTTTAGCAGAAGGTGCCCCACTGAGTAACAAATGTAGTCTTTTCCATGTCTTCAGGTGCCATCTTGATCTGATTGTAACCTGAAAAGCCATCCATGAAAGAGAATACCTTGTGCTGAGCTGTATTATCAACAAGGACATCAATGTGAGGTAGGGGGAAGTCATCTTTGGGGCTGGCCCTGTTCAGATCCCTGTAGTCGACACACATTCTGACCTTTCCATCCTTCTTTGGTACCGGCACCACATTAGCAACCCACTGAGGGTAAGAAGTCATTGCAAGAAACCCAGCATCAAACTGCTTCATAACCTCGACCTTGATCTTCTCAGACATCTCTGGGCGCATCCGACGGACCTTTTGCTTAACTGGAGGGCAATCTTCCTTAGTTGGCAAGTGATGGACCACAATATCGGTATCCAACCCGGGCATGTCTTCGTAGGACCAAGCAAAGATCTCCATATAATCATGCAGCATTTGAGTCAACCGTTGCTTCACGCTGAGCTCTAGGTTAGCACCAATCTTTACCTCTTTCCTGTCTGCCTCAGTACCCAAGTTTATTGTTTCCACTGGCTCTTCATGGGGTTGAATTGCCCTCTCTTCCTGAAGCAACAGTCTTGCAAGCTCGCCAGGCACTTCGCAATCATCTTCACCTTCGTCTTCGGCTAAGTTGATCGGATTTTCGAAGTCATAACTGGCAGTAGCAGAGTCGTTACTAGTGAGATCCAGAGTGGATTGAAACCTGTATGAGTGAGTGTGTGTGTAAATACAGCTGTTTTGAAATATATGTAAAGGAAAGAAAGACAGAAAAGGAGCATAAGATTTGCAATGTGAGAAAACGTCAAAGATTTTCATTTATGATATATGAAATGACAATTTATATGCCCTCACATATAAAACCACGGTGCCTCGGGTAAGACACCGGGCCATAGAGTTTATTATTGTTTATTACAAATACCAAAAACATAGGAATTCATTACTCAGTAACAAGAGAAACAGGTAGGTTGTCCTTCGCACTCCAATTGTTAAGTCCACTGTCGGTTGCCGGGTAGATCCAGCTATCAAACTCAGCTTCATCCACTTCATCCTCGTCCCCAATAGCATTCACTCCATGAGCAGGCAGGGGAGCTGTTACTACATTAGGCTTCTCAGACACCTCAAACTGTACCTCCTTGGCGTCAATAAGATCCTGCAGCTTGCTCCTTAAGGCCCAACAGTCGTCAGTGGAATGCCCCGGGCTATCGGAGTGATAAGCGCAGCAGGCATTTGGGTTGTATTTGGGAGATGTAGTATTTGGAAACTTCGGAGCCTCTCTGACGGTCACTAAGTTGGTTGAGAGCAACTGTGGTAAGATCTGCGACAAGGTCATGCTCAAACGGGTAAACTCTCTCCGGGGTCTTTCAGCCCTTTGAGGATTGGTTGGCCGAGGAGCGGCAGCAGGCTTAGCAATCATTACCGCACTGACAGATTGGCGACGCTCAGATCTCTCTGGTCTCTTGGAACCGTATACAGCACTAGCCTCCTTCTTGAAGGGTTTCTTCTCAGAACTAGACGATGCACCCTTCGGAATCTTACCAGACTTTAACCCAGCCTCAATTCTCTCTCCAGTCAGAATCAGATCAGTGAACCCTGCAGACGAATTCCCAATAAGGTGGTTGAAAAATGGCCCAGATAGGGTCCCCAAGAACATGTCTACCAACTCCCGATCAGTCAACGGAGGCTGCACCCTACCAGCCAGGTCTCTCCACTTCTGAGCGTACTCCTTAAAACCTTCACTTGAACCTAACGACATACCCTGGAGTTGGGTACGTGTAGGGGCAAGGTCGGCATTATATTGATACTGCTTGTAGAAAGCAGTAGCCAGCTCCTCCCAGTTACGAACCTTGGTCCCATCCAGCTGATAGAACCATTCGAGATGAGTCCCTGAAAGACTCTCCTGGAAGAAGTGGATCCACAAATTCTTATCCGCGGAGTACGGTTGAATTTTCCGAACATAGGACCTGAGATGTAGCTTGGGACAAGACGCCCCGTCGTATTTAGTGAAAGATGGTGCTTTTAACTTCCGAGGAATGATCACACCAGTAGACAAACCCAGATGTCCAAAATCCAGCCCAGGTACCTGTTGTATTTCCATAGCATTCAGCCTATCCTCCAGCTGCTTATAACGGTCTTCTGCCGGAGGATACTACTCTTCATCAAAATCAGTCTCGTTGTCGGAGACTACCAGACTAGGACCTTTTTCTGCTTGAGGAGTACTCTTGCCAATGGAAGAACCAGCCTCTTCATTCTGCAAAGTGTTGCCAAACCTTCGGCCCGAGCTAAACAGAACAGTTCTTCTCTTCTTCTTCTTCTCCTTCTTCAGGAGCAGAGCCTTCAGCTCTTCTTGGCCTTGAGCCAAACCCTTGATTAATTCCTGAAATTGCGCATTCTGCGCCTGAAGAGCTTTGATGGATGTCTCAGTATATGACGAGTCGGGATTCATATGCTGAAATAAACAGCGAAGAACGGTAAGCAACCTGAAAAGGAGAAAACCTGCTATGCACATGATGAATGGAATGCGTATGATTTATGTTTTCAAAGACAATCGGGAATCAACTTTGTAAACAAAAAGGAACACACTTCATTAGATTCAACTTTGAAACTGAAATTATTCAACAGGTTGCCCTTAGGCGTTACATGAAAGGAAATACTGAAAAGGGAAATAAGACTGTAAAAGAACATCCGGAGCTCCTTATTGATCCCATGGTCTCCTCTTCTCAGTACGGATGTAGGCATTCAGAGCTCTCTCATTCTCCAACTGCTTTATCAGCTTCTGGATCTTTGATTCCTGCTCGTTGAACTTTTCCCGGTAAGAATCCCGTTCTTCTCGCAGTTGCAACCAAGATCTCTTCAATGTCTCATAGTCAGTAGGTATCTGAGGAGGAAGGACAGTTGGAGGAACACCATCCTTGTCAGGACACTCAAGAATGACGGGTCTGACAGCTTCGTATGGCATACCTAACTTCTGAGCACGGATGCGAACCCATTTGTAGTAGGCTTCCATAGGTAAAGAAGTCTTTGGCCCCAACTCTTGTGGGTCAGCTTTATGAACTTTGTCCCAAGCCTTGATGAACCTACGACGCAGCTCGTCACTATCCACCTGAAACTCAAAACTGATGTGAGGCACCAACATCTCATGGGGGCCTGCTCTTCTTGCTCTTCCAAACTGACGGAGTGCTAGACATGGATTGTAAGAGATCCCTCCTTGGGTACCAATCAGAGGAACATTAGGGTATTCCCCGCATCGATCAATAATAGCTATCTCATCCAAACCTCTGCAAGTCCAAATGACGTCTTTATCGGTGAGAGACATTAACCTGTGAGCCCAACCTCTTCCTTCTTGGTTCTTCAGTACGAACTTAGGGAGGTGCGAAATAAACCACCTCACCAACAAAGGGATGCAACACCAAAGGGTTCCTCGTCTTCGGGTAGTACGAGCATGAAGTTGTTGCAAGATGTCGCCCAAGAGAGTGGGCACAGGATTCTGAGACATAAAGATCCTTATGGCAGTGACATTGATGAAGTTGTCAGGATTAGGAAACAGGACTAACCCATAGATTAGGAGAGCCAAGATGTCTTCATATGCCCTAAAGTCCAGGTCATTCCAGAAACTGTTAGCTTTACCAATCAGAAACTTGGCCAAGAAACCCTTAACTCCGCTTCTAGTCACCCAGTTATCTGTTACCTCTTGATGGGTCAAAGGAAGAGCTGCAGCAACATCCTCAAGTCTGAGGGTCTTTCCCCAACCAGTAAAGGGAGTCTGATCCAAGATAGGGATACCAAGCAAATCAGAGAACTCTTCCAAGGTAGGGACCAGCTGGAAGTCTTGAAAGGTGAAGCACTGGTACAGAGGGTCATAGAACTGGGTCAGAACACTCATCAATTGTTGATCCCGCTTTGCAGTGACTAAACTGAGAAGAGAACCATGCCTTTGAATGAAGGAAGTGGTATTTGGAATTCTGCTAACCAACTCATCAAGCAACTCAGGTGAACGAACAAAGTTGAACCGGATAGTATTCCTTCGCACAGGCATCATAATGTCCTACAAAACAGAGCAAAGGTGAAACCCTCTTGTCTTTGAAATGGTCAGTCCTTATGCAGGATGCATGCAATGCTCATGATGTTATGATGTTATGATGTTATGATAAAGCACACCACAAATAGATACAAAGGCAAACATGGTAAGGCACACAAGTCACACAAGGCAAGCCCCTAAAGTTTAGGCCAGCATGAGGCCTAGGTACTACCCTCGTTCAGTTTGTTGGTTCATACCTGTCCTATCAAAGTAACCGGGTTCTTAGAGGATCCCAATATCATTGACTACCCTCAATCGGTCATAACTCCAGCATCGCAATCTTTTCTTGCGGCCAGAACCATCACGAGAGTTTAGCCTCAATGGGCGTAGCGTACTGCTACTGTTCTAATGGCCAAGTTGTGTCATTTAAGGTTCTAAGGTTGTTGGTGCTTAATGACTCCTTAGAAGAACCATATTCTCCTCGTTGCGACACAAGGGATATCGGTACAGACCAAGGTGCCACACCAACGTAGCCACTGTTTCACCCGTGTCGGTCTACGCCGGACAGGTCCCTCACAGCTTATGCTACCTAAATAGGGTATCCCCAAATCCGGGTTAGGATCTATGTAACTCCCATTCAACCCACAAAGTTAAAGCAGACAAATCAATACAATTGAAAACACAGTTATGAACTATCCCTAAGGTACACCTCACTTTAAGTTATCCCCAGCAGAGTCGCTAGTTCTGTGATCGGTGGATCTGGAACTGACTGTTTAACGCTGGTTCGCGAAATGTCGCGGAAGCAAGAGTCGCCACCGTCTTTTATTTTCTCCAAATGGAAAGGACAAAAGCACAGAAAAATTCCTTATAGAGATTGCTCTCGGTTCGGGAGGTAGATTATAGAAAGGGAAGGTGTTAGCACCCTTTCTATCCATGGTTATCCATGGGCTCTTAGATACTTGCTCACTTGTGTTTTCAAAAATGGTTTGTTTGCTTTTCAACTGTGGGTTTTAAAAAGTTTCTTTGAAAATTCCAGCTCGACTCTTGTATCGTTCCTCAAGAGTGTTTGAAAAATTGCTTTCGAAAGCTTTTTGAAAAGTGTCGGTGTGAAAAGTATTTTTTTTGATTTGTTTTTAAATTAGAGCAAGTATCTAGAGTCGTCTACCTACCCTAAGGAATTCGTCTGTGTAAATGTCCTTTAAAGTAGTGCCATCCCACCATTGAGAGGTAGGTAGCACCACCGTTGGAGGTGTTCGGGTCAATTCGAGGTTCGGGACATGGTGATCACCAGAGCAATGGGAAGACACCTTAGAAGCTACCCTCATGCCAGGTTCCCGGATCATGAGGACTTACTAAAACATCCTCTACTCGACGATCACCTTTCGAGGCAAGGCAACAGTGAGGCGTACCCTAGGGGTGGTGTGTGATTTGTGTGTCAGATTCATTTGCATTTATCTTGTCATGTTATGAGTGAGCTATGCGTTCGTTTTTATTTTTGTCCATTCATTCTTGCATGCATCAATTAACAGTTAAAAAGTGCGAGAAAAGTAAAGTTCTAAAGCTATTACAAAAGCGCGGGTCTACATCGCCAAATTAATCCAGACCCGATTTAAAATAAAGTGCAGAAAATAAATGTCTAATTAACTATTACATGGCTTTGGAGCAAGTACATTATATTCACAAAAAGAAATAAATAAAACGCGCGAAACAAAAATGTAATCGAATGCGAGGGCGTTGAACCCTTTGAAGGAATTAAAATAGAATTATCAAAATAATTAAAAATAAAAAGAAAGAACTTATTTTTTCAATGTTTTTGTATTAAAGAAAATTAAATTGGAATTAAAAGTCAAATGATTCTAGTTCTAGTTATTTTTTAATTTATTAAAGAAAATGCATTAAAGTTAAAACCTAGAATTAAAACTAAATTAATTATAAAATTTATTTACAAAATTAATGGTTAATGATACTTATAATAAAAAAACATTTAATTAATTAAAAAAAGGGTAAAAAGTGCTAAAGGTCTATTTTTATTATTTTTGGCTATTGAGAAAAAGAATTAAATTAACAACCTAAAATTAAAACTAAATTTATTATGGGATTTATTTACAAAATTAGTACTAAAATAAAATATTTATTATTTTTATCTTTTCTGATTTTTTTTGTGTTTTTATATTATATTATGAAAATGTTAAATTAATTAAAAAAAGCAAATAATTAAAAGAATGTAAAAATGATAAAAAAAAAGAATGTAAAGAAATTTGCAAAACATAAGGGGGTCTGCCCCTAATTTGGAGGGTGAGGTCCAGCAATCTGAGCCCAATAAGCCTTAGGCCTGGCTGACTTCTCCACTCACGTACCCAAGCGTTGACTCATGTGTACCGTGCTCCTCAGATCTGGGCCCTTGAACTGATGAGATTGAACGCGTGGCAGGTTTGATTTGGGAGATGCATGGTGTGCTTGAGTACTGAAGCTGCATGGGAATGTTAATTGAAAAATAATATTGAAAGGGGTGAGGACCTGGGGCTCGAACCCAGGTCCTGAAGATTACCAACCAGGCGCTTTACCAACCAAGCTGCTTTGTTCATCTGTACATAATATACCAAATAAATATAATAAAGTAAAACTAAATGCTAGTGCGTTTTTCGCGCGAGATTTCAAACAGCCCAATCCTGGATGGCCACCTCATCTTCTTCTTCTACGTTCCCTGAAACACAGAACAATAAGCAACGGTTTTCGAACCGTTCCAAAAGATAGCATTCCAGAAAATAGCGATTAGGAATCCTGGCATTAGAAATTAGGCGCGATGGTCATTTTGTGTTCGTCTAAGAGCGCTGAGTTGGATAGTCTAGGTCTCATGTGCCAATTGTTCAAGGTTTGGAAACCCCTAAATCAATTTTCACGAAACCCTAATATGCTCACATGGTGGATTCTTCGTTTTGGCATGAAACTCCAATCAAACTATGCTGTTAGCTTGCAAACATCATTCTAAACACAAAAACAACAATGAAACAGGTTAAAAATGCATGAATGATGGAAAACGATTCTGGAATTTTCCTTACCAACTTCAATGGTGATTTCGTGTTTTCTTGAGTATGGGACTTAGGGAATGATTGGAAAACGTTCTATGATCCTCAAGGAAGGTGTTTGAACAACTCTTTTGCCTTGAATCAACCTCTAACCTTGTTTTCAGTTTTCAAAAATGTGGCAAAAAATGAGAGTTTGCTTTTTGTCTTCTTGCGCAGCTTAGGTCCCTATATTGCTTCTGATCACTTGCTTAGGTCTTATGCAACATGTATGAAGAGGAATTATGGCTCCATAATGCATAGCATTCAATTTCAAGATTCTCCATAAACCTCCATAACCAAATTTCCATTTTGAACCATTTTTGAATTCTTGCTCTATTTGGCCCCTTGCACGAATTTGGCATATGCTTAAAGGTGATTCAAGATCCATCAAAGTAAGATATCTTCCTTAATTGGCCTTTTTAATTTTCTTTTGATTTTAAAAGATTTAAAATTAATTAAATCCAATAAAATCAATAAAAAATAAAAATCAATTAAAAAAATGGAAATAAAAGGTGGGACACGTGGGAAGCATGGCTAAGCTAATTCAAGTGGAAAAAATGGGACCCCTTTGTTAAAAAATGAAATTCCAAGGATAAATGATTTTGGCCATTTCACAAAAATTTCCCAACTTCTCCAATGCATATCTTGCTCAATTTTTAAGCTTTGCTCATGTTCTTGGACATTTTGGAAAGGTCTTTGAGTCCTCTAACCAATGTCTTTGGTCCCATGTCATTTTGATTTACCAATCTCAAGTTATGGCCTTTGACTTAAAGTCCCTTTTTGTTGACTTTTGAAAATGACCTATAATGTTGAAATTGATAGCTTTTTGTGAGAGCATTTCTTGGACTTGGAGTGTGAAGATGAGTTGTAGGAAATGTCTTCCCATTCAAAATGAGCTTTGGATGGAATTTTTCTGATAATCCATGTGAAAGTTATGCCCTGGTCAATTTACAGTTGACTTTTTCAATTGTCCAAATAAGGCAACTTTTGCATCTTAATGATTTTTGAGCCAAGCTTTGATAATCATGATCAAGCATTGATCAAATGATGTTTGTGGCTTCAAAATGAGATGTTGACCAAAAATTTGAACTTTTGACTGTCAAATGACCATTTTGCCCCTACAGTTGACTGTAGTGCAATTAGGGTTTTTGACTGTGCAATTTTATGCTGAAAGTCTTGAAACTTGGTATGAGGATGTTTGACTATATTTATTGGCATGTGGGGCTTGATTGGACCCTTGGAAACTTCATTTTCTTGATCAGAACCAAAACCCTAATTTTGATTGTTTAGGAGGCCCTTACACTGTGCAACCCTTGGGGAATTTTGAAGCTTGACTTGGCAAATCTTTGAAGAATATGGGAGGGAAAATTTTGGGGTACAACACTGGGTAAGGCACCTGGATATGCATAATAAATGCAAGAAATATGTGCAATATGATGCACGATATGTAATGCATATGATTATTTTTTACTTTATCATTTAATATTTCAAGGGATTTAATGCTTATAGACATATTGCAAACATTAAAATAATAACGCATTTGAAATACTGAAATTTTTTATTATAATAACTTCAAAATGGATTACAAGTTTCAATGATCCCAAGTACAAGATGAAAATACAATCTAAAATCCTGAGAAAAAGAACTGATAGAGATCAATCTGTACGTTGGCCTTCCTTGTGAGCCTGGCGATTTGAACCCTCAACCTCTGGTTTTCTTACATATGCCTGATGACAACTTCCTTCCAATCATTTGAAGCAGGAAGTGAGTAATCAGCACCTATTTAAGGCGTAGGGGAAAATAAATCCCCTTTCCTCAAGATAGACTCCACCGCTCGACTCTCAAGGATCTCGATCAAATCGCCGTTCTCCTTCAGGTCTGCTATGTAGGAACTCTCTGAAGTCTGGAACTTGTTATTCCAAGCATCCCTTTCCTGTTGCATCCTAACCAAAGCAAGTTGCAGCTCTTCTAGATCATATAACAAAGGAGGAGTGGTCTTCACAAATAGATCAGGCATGGGTATCTCCCGAGTATACGGCATCTTCAACTGAATGGCTCTCGATCGGGTCCACTGAAGATATGGCTCCAAAGAAACAACACCCCTAGACCTCAAATCCTTCCTACACTTCTTATGAATGTGACGCCAGGACTTCGCAATCTTCTCCCTAGCTTCCCTGTGGTCTTCTCCTTCCTTCAGAAATAAACTACTCAAATGAATACTGTTTGGTTTATCCCTCATCGGTTAACCAAGTTGTTGCCGTGCAAGAACATGGTTATAGTGAATTCCTCCTTTTGTACCAAGATAAGGTACATTGAGGAAACTACGACAACTGTCAATAATATCTATATCCTGGTAAGCTCAATGATACCAATCAATATCTGAGTGAGTAAGTGCCATGATCTTAGGAGCCCAACGGGGTTCCTTCTTGACATCCCAAAAAGCATCAGACTGAGGCATATGAGAGACGAACCACCGGTACAACAAAGGCGTGCAACAAATAATCATTCCCCCCGTGATGGGAACTCCGAAGATTAACAGAGTAATAAGCATCACCCAACAGTGTAGGAACCTGGTTTCCAATCATGAAAATCTTGATGGCGTTAATGTCGACAAACTTGTCCATATTAGGAAATAAGAATAATCCATAAGCAAGTAAAACAAAGATGACCTCGAAAGCAACCGTACTCTTCATCCTGGCAAAGTAACGAGCTTTCTCCAATAAGAACTGAGCTGGTAATCCTCTAATCCCACCTTTGGTAGTCATATAGGCTTCCACCTCAGACTTCCCCAGATGAATCAAAGCAGCAATATCATGTGCTTTAGGCTCACCCTCCAAACCAGTAAAAGGAACACGATCGGTAACAGGTAAATCCAATAGATAGGAATACTCCTCCTGTGTAGGCATCAACTGATAATCGGGAAAAGTAAAGCAGTGATACATCAGATCATAAAACTGGACCAAGGTCGAGAGAATACTCTCCTTCATCTTCAGCTTCATGAGAGGAATAATGGAGCCATACTTCTTCTAAAAGTCTGTAGAACACTCGATCTCTGGAATTAGAATGATCAACTCATCTATCTTGGGATCCTTGAAACTGTATTTCCAAGTCTTTCTCTTTCCAGAATCCATGGTTAACAATACCTGAGATATTCACAAATAGTCAACCTTTAAATCCCTTGAAATGTTGTTTTCTTCAAAATATGCTTATGAGTGCATGGATGCATGATGCAACAATCACACACGAGATCACACATATAGGGTTCATAGGTTCAACGTCACGAGCATGAGGTCGAAGGTAATACCCATAAGGTGTTGGTCTAAAAGGTTATCACCTGCCAAACAAGGTTCTAGAGGTACCCAGAGTCTACATCCTTCCTTCGGATATTACCAACTTCCCGATTAACTCGGTAATTAGTAATATTATCAAGAAAGACTCGTCCGAGCGTAGTATCGCGTGACAACTATTTCCGGATTACTCCGTCATAGCTTCCGCACTACACCTAAAAGGCCAAGATGGGTTTGGTATTCTACGGTCCTCAGTTTCATCATGCTCCCAGGTCGAAAGCAGTACGTCTTCGTGATTACTCGGTAAACAACACTACAGTCAAAGGGGCCTCCACTGAGTGGGGGATCTCATTCCTCCTTTTTTGGGATTACCCCCTCAAAGTTAACATGACTATACCGCGCGTCCTATCTTAAAGTTTTCCCAAGTCCGGGTATAGGACTTATGAGTAAATCACCAAGTACCCTGAAAAGCAGGAACATCCAGATAAACATACATACAAAATAAAACACATAAACAACAATAGCACATATACAGATATAAACAAAGATAGGCTCAACCCACTTTGGGATGGACCAGCAAGAGGTCAATCTTTCCCCGGTGAAGTCCCCATTTTTCTGTAGCGGTAGAAATGTTCAAGACTAAGCCATTGGATTGACTAGACTTTATACAAATAAAAAATAAAAATCCCCACCGCGCTTTATTATTTCCAAAGGAATGGGAAAAAAGAGAATAACCCAAAAAAGGTGGAAAGATTCAAGGTAAGGGGGTTAGTTATGCAAAGGGAAGGTATTAGCACCCTAAACATCTACGATACTCCGCAGGAACCTCTTTGAAAAAATCTGTATATTTTGGCTATAAAATATGAGTTGTATATAAAATGGATGGTGGAGGTGAGAAAAGAAATATATATATTTTATGATTTTTGCACCTTCCGCGGTTGAGAACCTTTAGTTCCTACTGTTGTACCCTAAAATTTTCCCTCCCATATTTCTCAAAACATTTCAAGAAAGATACTCAAGTTGCTCAAGGTAGTCCAAGGGTGTACCAGACAAGCTCTCTCCTAAGGCAGTCTACCTCAAATTAGGGTTTCATGTTGCATCAAGATACTTGAGTCCAAGGGATCCCAAATGCTCACCATTGTCCTAATATGTTCTCAAGATCATCCATGTCAAGTTTCAAGCCTTGCAGAGAAAATTTGCTCAGTCAATTGCTCAAAGGCCTGAAAATCGACTGTGCTAGGGCAAAAGTCAATTGTGGCCCACATGCAGTCAAACTTCAAGATTTTTGGTCAAAATCCTCATTTTGAAGTATATTTCATCATTTGATCAAGGGTTGATCATGATTCATCAAGGATTGCTCCCAATTCATCAAGACTTAAAAGTTGCTAAATTAGGGTTTTGTAGGAAAAGTCAACTCAACTTTGACCAAGCATAACTTTCTCATACTTTATGAGAAATGACCCATCCAAAGCTCATTTTGAAGAGGATTCCATGCTATACAATCCAGATTCAGCTCCCAAGTTCAAAATATGCACTCACAAGAAGTTATGAATTTTGACATTATAGGTCATTTTGAAAAGTCAACAAAAACACCTTTTTTGTCAAAGCTTCATACATGAGCATGGAATTTTAAATTGAGATGAGACCAAAAGGGTTGCTTAGAGGACATCTCTATATTTCTAAAAAGTCCAAGAACACCTTCAAAGAGTCAAAATTGAGGAAGTTATGCATTGGTGAAGTTGACCTTTTTTGCAAAATTGCCAAAAGTCAACTATGCCTAAAATTGCAAATTTTGCTTAATGGGCCCAATCTTTTTCACTTGTTTTGAGTTGGAAATATCGTCCACGAGCCCTAGCCCTTTCCACTTGTCATTATCTTGTTTTTATTATTTATTTTGATTTTTATTTGAATTAAATCAATTTAAATCAAAACAAATCATAGAAAATCCAAAATATTGAAAACTCAAGATTTTTTACATGATTCAGGTCTTAATATCCAGCTAGCATGAGATCAAATTCGTGTAAAGGCATGGTGTGGACAAAAAGATTGAATTAGGCTATTTTTGGAATGATATTCAAAGTGTATCAAATCAAAATCAAATTCAATAATGGAGGAAGATTGTGATCATATTGGCAACCCTAATCTATTCCTGAATACATAAAGAACGTGTGCAGACCCAAAGGGAGGCTAGAGAGAGGCGTATGAACCAGAACCAAAACTTGAAAAAACACCAAAAAGTGAAAACACAAATTCATACTTGGAGGCCAATTCAAGACCCTTGGACCATTCCAATCGCTTCTTGGGAGTATAAGCAAGCGAAAGCAATCAAGAACAAGCGTTCCCAAGCCCTATTTCTCACTGTAAGTCAGCCACGACCTTGGGCTTTTCTTGAATTCGAATTTCATGATTTAGGCATTGATAGCATGAATTAATCATATATTGTTGATCCATAGAACATTTGCAAGCTTTCTGTAATCTTTAATTGTGTTTTCACGGCTTGTATGAAGTTTCACCATTATTAGGGTTTGTAGCTTCGATTTGGGAATTCTGTGTGCAGGCAAAATTAGGCCATGAAAGGGCCACCATTATACTCAAGGTCCAGACGAATTGATTGGTGGCCCTAGTTTTCATTTATCTTGCTCATGGTTGATTTTAAGAGAATGCAGGTTTGTAGTGACGGACAAACGTCCGTAGGTAAAAGTCTGGGACTTTTACCAACGGAGAAGGGAAGAAGACAACCAGCGTGGCAGCCTCCCACTCGTCCATTTGAATTTTCGCGCGGATTTCTTTCATTCCATTTGTTCTTAATATAATATTTGTTATTTGTTCTACATACAACATAAGTAGCTGGCTCAGTTGGTAAGTGGAGCGTGGAAAAGTACCTTGGGGCCTGGGTTCGAATCCCAGGTCCCCCTTTATTTGCATAATATTTGTTTTTTCATGATTCAGCGCGCATACAAAGCCAAGGAGCACCATGCTCCCTCAAGATCCAACCATCCAGGTATCCAAGAAGCCAGATCTGATGGCTATGATGTGGTGACCATGGTGTACCTCAGTCAAGGCAACACAATAGATCCAAGAAGTCAACGTGGACCTCATTCTTCTTGGGCCAGATTGTTGTCCACACACCCCCTCAAATTACTTTTCAGACCCATTCTCTCTTTCTATTTTCTTTTATATTTTGTTTTATTTAATTTATTTATTTATTTTATTTACTAACACAAAAATTAACTATAATTCTTTTTTATCAAAAAAATCACAAAATAATACTTTTTACCAAATTTAGGTTTAGATTTATTTTTTATGCAAAAAATTAATTAATTTAATTAGATTATTACTTTTAGATAACTTTAATTCTTTTTGCAAATAAATTAACAAATAATTAGAAAATTAGGGTTTTGTCTAAATTTAATTATATTTTCTTTTTCCTAAAAATAACCAAAAACACAAAAAATAGGCCATGTAATTATTTTCATTAATTAATTTAATTAATTAATTAATTGTATATTTAATTTCAAAACCTAATTCTTTTCTAAAAAAATAATTAAAAACAACAAAAACAATTTTTCTTTTAATTAGGTTAGGAAGGGTCAAAACCCTAGTTTTATCCCGATCTAAATTTCATCGCGCGCGTTTTATTATTTGTTTTTATCCTATTATTGTAATTGCCTACAAGTTGTAATAGTTAATTAGGACTTTTATTTTCATTTATCGCTTTATTATTTAAGGGTTTCTTTTTGGCTATGTAAATACCCGAAGCCTTGTAATAGCGTAGTTTAATTTCCGCACTTTTAATTCCGCAAAAATATTAAACTGTTAGATGTATGATATTAAGATGCATGATAAGAATATATGTAAAACTTTAAAACAGTTAGATAACCCTAAAATGTGCAAAGATAATAAACTTGAAATTGAATCACTCGCACATGCGCACTCCTAGGGTACACTCCCACTTGGTTGCCTTCGGTAAACGGTCATTGAGTATAGGATATTTTAGTGGTCGTCTTTTTGTCTAAAGATCAAAGTTGCCTCGGAAAGGTTATATCAGATATTGTTGCCTCGAATAATTGATCTAAGACATTAGGGTTATTACTAAGACGTCCTAACATTGCTTTAGTGACCGTACGTCCCTTTCGAATTGACCCTCAAAACTCCAACAATGTTGCTACCTACTCACTAATAGTGGGATAACACTGTCTAAAGGAAACAAACATAGAACAATTCTTTTTTCGAGTAGGTAGATTAGTTCTTAAGTACTTGCTCAATCGAAACAAAATTTTCACACTTACACTCCTTTTCAAACAAAGTTTTCAAAACACTTCATTACACTCTTGAAGACAGAAGCAGGAGTTAAATCGAAGTCAAAACAAAAGCTTTTCAAGTCACACAAACACAAAGAAGCAATTTTGAAAATGATGAGCAAGTGCCCAAGAGCCGGTAGATAACTACAGATAGAAAGGGAGCTAATACCCTCCCTTTCTATAATCTACCCCCCGTACTCAGAAATATCTCGAAAAAGGAATTTTTCTATGCTTTTTTTCTTTCCTTGTTGGATAAAATAAAAGACGGTGGCGACTCTTGCTTACCGCGACATTTTGCAAACACAAACGCAAAACGCAAACCAGCATTCCTAAAAAACAGTCCCGGTTCTGGCCACCGTATCACACCTACATACCACCTTTCGTGCAATAGGGGATCATGGTACACGTAGTTCCTCTTTTAAAAATTTGAAACACAAGTTTGTTGGTTAATTTTATGAGATAAGACATCATCGTCATTGTCCATGTGGAAAACATTCTTACTACCCACAAACATGAGAAAGGAGAATTTGCATCATCTAAAGTGAAGGATATGGCTTGGATTTTAAAATCAACAATGCCTCACTCAACACCCAAGTGTAAAATATCTCTCTTCACTACGTATTGTAGAAGTATAGTTGTTTGCGTCACTACAAGGATTGACAAGAGTCTAATATTTTGAGAAAAGTTTAAAGATAAAAAGCCAAAGTGGCAAAATGGTTTGAAATGAAATTGATTGACTTTTAGTCTTCTCACAAAAAGTGTCAAAGTATTATTAAATTGATTGAAGTTTATTGATGAAAATGTTTTGAAAATGCATAGACCTAAGTCCAAGTTTATTATGAAAGTGTTTTAAGTTTTAAAACAAGAAGAGTTTTCAAAAGGAGGGAGAAGATTTTTTAGATTAAAGAAGATGGGAAGAGTAGAAGAGGCTATCCTAAAGCATAAGGTAAAAGTTAAGGATAAGGAACATATAACCAACAAGAAGCCAAAAACTTGACATTATGATCCAAGATAAAATTCCCATTCTTTGGATTGAAACCAAGCAAGCAAAGATACTAGACCTCTTCAAATGCATTAAGTCTTCACAAAAATTGGGCAGAGTAACGGATGTATACGGGTGAATTCCACATTACAAACAAAGAGTGTAATCATATAAACCTGCACACAAAAACAAACAAGCAACCCAATGTCTTGAGGTAAACCTCAAGAGCTCCAGACAAAATAATCAGATAAGATCACAAGGTCTCCAAGATAGGCCAAGGTTTCTAATCCTAAGTCCAAGAAAAAGTCCCATGCTCCATAATGCCAAGGATAGTAACCAAATAGTCCAAGTACCATTAAGAGTTTTTTAGGGTTTATGTTGGTTATTAAGTATCTTAGGAAAAGAAAAAGAAAAGCTCAAGTGAGCAAAATAAAAATGGCAAGAAGATAAATGCTCAAATGAGCAAAGATGAAAATAGCATGAAATGGAAAATGCTAAAAAAATAAATAATACATAAAGCATAAAAGAATAAAAGCATAGAATAAACAAGTCAATAATTAGTTGTTAGTTGGATGACCATCTTGAAAATTGCATTTGGAACTCATTAGAGGATTGGTAGAACCAAGGCCTCCACACAACACGTTGCATTTGCTTTTTGTCAAGTATATCATCCATTTGGAATTCTCATAAATACCATTTAATGATCAATGATGTTTAAGTGATCGCGTTGACCAAAGGTGTTGTAGATCCATTAGAGGATTGGTATAACCAAAGCCTCCACAAAATGAATCTCAAGGTTATTGGATCAAAGAGATCAAATTAACATACTTGGGCTTGCAATCATAAGTTTGGGTCACGAATGATAATTTATTCGAATCGGGACAAAATTTAGTGCTATGTTAAGCAATCGTAAGTGGACTTATATAGAAGTCACACCTATTTTGAGGCCGGTAAATAGCAATCTATGCAACATTTGTTTTGAGACATGATATAGAGATCATGCACCAACAACATTTAGTGCAATGAGAAGGGGATGAGATGAAGAGGATTAGGGAAAAAGATAAACCCCTTTTGAATTAAAAATTTAATCAAACTATTATTAAAATCATTGATCCATTTTTGTGGAGTTAAACTTAACACTATGGATCCAATGATGTTAATAAAGTCATGATCAAAAAATCAACCCAAGACAGCCAGAAAATAATCACAAAATAATAATGTAATTAATATATACATTAAAAGGTTTTAAAATGTTTTAAAAAAATGAAAAATGATGAGGAAAATATCAATTATGTTCAAATTAATCAAGAAATGAAAAATAAGACCATAGAAAAATCAGAAAAGAGGCCAAGTAATTTTACAAAATTTTTGGGAATTTTAAAAGTCAGAAACTATTTTTAAAAAATAAAATTAATGGGTAAAATAAACAAAAATAGTAAAAAATAGTAAAGTCAGAAACAAAAATAAAATAAGGTCACCAATATTTGTCATAATATCATTGGATCATTCCATAATTTTTCAGAATTTAAAAATGTATAAAAGTATTTTTAAACATTTTAAACAAATCAAATAAGTGTAAAATTCATAAAAAATACAAAAACTTAAAATTAAATTGTGAAAAAATAAAAATCAGAAAGAGAATAATGAAAAATATGTTTCATATATTTTTTAGATTTTTTGGACTAAAAATGAATTTTCTATGCTTTTTTGAAATTTAAAACAATTAAAATATAAAACTCAGAAAAAGAAACTAAAAGTAAAAGATGTGGACCATTGGATGATAGTCAAAACGCGTTAGTAATCAAATCCAAGGGATCTGGCGCGCTGTGCATATCATGGTCTTTAATGAATAATGTATAGAATCAATAATAAAATCAGAATTTGAAAAATACAGATGGTGCGCCTTCATTGGTTAGAAGATGACACGTTGGTCATCTTCAACCTCCAGCCATCACGAATTGCAGGTCTCCCAAACTATAAAATCAGAAGCTCAGACCTATGCCATTCGCTCCGTCTCTTCAAGACGAAGACAACCACACCCTCGCGCCCAATTTATATAAACTGTAGCTCAAGCAATTTGGAAAGAAAGTTTTGAAATGGGATTTGAAAATTCATGGTCAAAACGATTTTCCAGATGAAAGTAAGTGTTGCAACTAGAACCAGGGAAATGAGAGCATCACAGTGATATTAAAGTTTTGAAGAATTGATGAAGGAATCTACCTATTGAAGTTGAGTTGCAGAGCTCTGAAACTGGACTTCTATGGAGCAATATAGGGCATGATTCTTGAATGTAATTATATGGTTAGCTTCTGGGAAGATCAAGGAAGGTGAATTGACGGAAAAATGGATTGAAAAAAGCTTGAGAATAGAATTCGAAGTTGCTGAATTCTGGGTTGTGAAGCAAGTTTGGCAGGGTGATTCTGGCTATCTAAGCTTGGGAAATTGAATGGCGGATGACCCTCTATTTATAGAGAAGCAAATGGGATCAAAAGGAATAGCAAATGATGTGTTTTAGAGGGAATTCGCGTGGGTCTGCATGATGAAGAAAGTGTGACTCAAAGTTGATCAAAACTCAGCCAAATCGTGTGTTTCATGATGCTAATCACTTCTGGTAAGTTGCTAAACATGATTAGCAACAAAAACGCGTGGAAATCTTGTGATTAGAAGCCAAAACAAAGATTTCAAAATTCTGACTTTGTGCAAATTTCAGTTTCAAACTACCAAATTCAAATCCATGGCATTTCCACCTCAAGGGGTCTTAGGGCATAATTCTCGATGCTTTGGAAAGATGAGGTTATCAACTTTGCAATGGAAAAGAAATGGAATCAAATGTATTCTTGATCTGGAAGTTACATGGAGTCAAAGTTGAAGAAAAAGAGTTGACTTTCCATACTTAGAAATATTTCAAACTCTTCTTTAAAAATGACCTATAATCCTTTGCATCCACACATGGCCTTCCACTTAGAATTTTCTCTTGACCAAAAAAGATGGAATGAAGTGGATATCTTGAATGACATTTTGCAATTTTAACCACTCAAAATATCCAAAAATTGAGCAAGTTATGACTTGTTGAAGTTGGCCAAAAATCATGAAATGACCTATAATCTTTTGCATTCTTGAGGCAACATCCATCCATTTTCTTACTTTTAACATAAAAGAAGGCATGAAGTACACATCCTTAAGATCATCATGAAAAAGGAATGGGCTCAAGGTGATAAAAATTTGTCAAGTTATGACCACTTGAAGTCACATAAGGAAAATTGGGGATTCATCTAGATGACTTGTAATCTTCCTTCTTCACCAAGTTCCTTCCACATAAAAACTCTTTGGAACTTTTGAAGTGATTTGTTGATAACTCTTTGAAGAGAAGGATGTGTTTGGAATCACTCAAAAATACCAAAAGATGAGCAAGATATGCTCCTTTGAAGTCCAAAACCCTAGCCTCTAGATCAAGAGAATGCTTTGAGGAACTTTGCCAAGTTTGAACAAACTTTTTGTGCCAATATTCTTCCTTTATGAATAGAAATTGTTGAGGATGATTATGAGGACTCATGGCCACCAAAACCACTTCCATACCAATTCTTTCAAAACAACTTCAATGGTGAGTTTTGAATTTCTCAAGCTATTGACTAGGGCATGGAAATAAACTCATGAACCCATGAAGAAACTTGCTAAACCTCATTGCCTTTACCTACATTATTAACAAGTAAGACAAACCAATATTGTATTTTGTTAATTAGAGAGAAAATCAAAGCAAAATATCCATGGTCACAAAAGAAAACAAGTCAAAGTGCTTGGTAACTCCTCAAAAGAGCAAGGCTAAAGATAGGGAGAAGAACCAAAAAACCCTAATGTGATCTGGTTGTGATTGAAACAATATGGTATTGTGAAGGAATCTTAGGGGGGAAAATTGGGGTACAACACTTGGCTCGAAGACAAATCGCCCGACCCTGAAGTAGGAGAGACCCCCGAGCCAGTTTGAGTGTCCTTCAAAGCCTTCTTAGCTCTAGCAGCAAGAGTCTTGGCTATACGCTCCTGGGAGGGATTCATGCTATCTACAAAACAAATAAAAAAGAAGCATAGTTAGCAAACAAGGACTCAAAAAAGCAACGACCGCATATACCTGTTTAAAACATAAATACCCAAATATTTGACGGGATCCTGAATCCCGAAGAGCTCCTTGATGACTATAAGACAAGGATCGTAGACGTCCTCCCCGTTCTTATTCATCACCGACCTGCCTCCCTGACCCACTTGTTGAACCCGAGGGATACCCGACACAAAGGTGGTTAGGACGATAAAGCTCTCTTGGTCCTCGACACCGAGCTCCCCCTCCCTCCAGACATCGAAACCTAATTTTTTATCAAAGTGCTTCCTCGTCAACTGGAAAGAGAACTTGAAAACGAGTTTGTTCACATGCTCTCCCAGCTTGTTCAAACAAGGAGCACCATCCTCATTATATACTGTTACGATCCTGAAAACATTCAGCATCGCCTTGATCGAGAAAGGTTGTACCAATATATATTCGTCGGGAGGGAACAAGCCAGCTTGATCACTATGGGACATCTCCATGTCACCTCCCCCCACTTGTCGTTCGAGCTTATTCGGCCCATCCTCAGAAATCTCTAAAATACTCGACGAGTTACTCGTCTCGTCCGAAGAACTCTGAGGATCCGAAAGACTCTCTCGAAAAGTCACCTCCAGTGTTGTCGACCATAGCACCTAAAAAGTAGAGGATGAAGATGAGTTCGACATCAATGCTAAAACCAACTTTCCATCACTAATCAAGTGAAAGGGTACTGATAAACGAGGATCATGTCCTCGACCAGAACCCTCACTGAGGCACATAAAAAACATAAAAAGTCTAGTGAAACGACCTAGATCCTAAAGGACCATATACATCACATTGTGTAATTTCAGGGGAGGATCCACAGCGACTCCGATAGTTCTAAACTACAGAACAACCATTTTCCACCTACACTCCCCAAGAACGCCCTAACAGACAGGATCCTAAACCCTAACCGCATGCATTTCTAAGAAGAAAATCTTGGAAACTTGAACTACAAAAGCCAAATGACAATGAAAAATTGAAATCTTACCAGTTAAAGAAGAAGGAAGGATGAAAATAGCAGCGGTGAATCTCAAGAAACGACCGTGATCGACTGACGAGCAACTACTAGCAGTATAAGAGCAGAACAAAAAATACAGAACACCCTAGTCCTCATGTATTTATAGCTGGACCATCCGCGCGTAGTATACACACGCTTGGGAAACCCTAGGGCCGTTATCATTGCACCCTAGACCCTAGGCCAACATTGCACCGCTTCGCCAGCGCGCTACATGAAACACGCTACCTCTTCAAGTTCGAGGCTTTTGAACGACCAACTCCTTATCTCCTCGTGAGAAAGTCGTAACGAGCGACTCTCATGCTCCCGTGCGACGCGCCCTGTCCCACGAGCATTTATTAAAGTCATCACTCTTATGCCTAGAAGAAACGACTTGAGGGGCTATTATTTTGGACTGGCCCGACAACCAGAGTGGGCCCAGTCTAACCCCTTATTTTGGTACGACCCATACACCCAAGGCCCAAATATCCCCCGCTATTTGTCTTGAAACATCGATCCTTTGCCCTCCTAGACCGGTACTGACCCACGATGATTGACGAGCACCTCTTAGTATGATTGACGCCATGTCGCGCAGACAACCAAGAATTGACCAGATCGCCTTCCGTAACCTACCTCCTTGGATATAACGGCTAGTTATTGGCACACTTTCCCAGTATAACAAAGTCCTAGCAGTTACCTATTTTTACAGACCCATATATCTAGGACCAAAAACAGGAACCAATGGCTATGCACTAGGGTCATTATATAAACCCTCACACATGTGAGGGCCAAGTATTGAATATTCACTATTCACCACTAATACCCTAATACTTTACTTGTATCTCTTGGCTCCCACACTCAATTGATCGTCGGAGTGCCTTGCAGGTACAACCCCTTTTTTCCTCCTCAACATCATAACCCGACTGAAGATCATCATCCGGCCACCTTGCAGGTTCTGATCAACCGGTAAGATTAAGAACCAAAACAGAATATTCAACTTCCAATAAACAATAGTCCACTCTTAGCTTAAAAGCTCATGAGTGAGAAAAACAACTTGATACACAATCAATTTTTTGCTTAAAAGCTCATGAGTGATTGTCAAGTAATAATGAACAATCAGTCTACCTCAATGTATCAGAAGATACATGACTTACATACACAAACACAAACACACTAAAAGAACTCTCAAACCCTAAACCCTTATTCTTTTCACACACTTTTTATTTATAAATTTATTAAGTTTCCAAGTTTAGTAATTCCTTATATATAGACTCTTGTCGTATGGGCTTGGACTATTCAATTAAATCCAATCTTCTAGTTGAAAATCACCTGCAGAATCTGTAAAAACAAGATTTGGTTCTGCAATAATAGCTCTTAGTTTTGATGATAACAAATGAGTATGATTGTATGAACAATTTTGTTGTACTAATGTTTGTTATTGTTGAGTTCTTAACAAAAAGCTCCTGCTTCTGATGGATGGTGTGGCCAAGACATTAGAAGTGAATTAATTTCGCTTCTACGCTACACAGTTCTATTGAACAGTAGCAAGACACTCCAGAAGGCTTTGAAGTGTAAGCTATGATGTTGTTCTAAAGAAACTAGTCAGAAGATTTGAAGACTCAAGTTAATTCTTATGTCCATATGTTAAAGACTCAAGCTTCTAAGACAATGTGTTCCAAAGAAACAAAGTTAGAAGATTTCAAGACAAAGTTTCTACTGAAGTCCAAATGCTGAAGACTTGTGTTTCTAATAACAAGGTTCTAAAGATAAGGGTTCTGAAGACCAAGTGCTAAAGACTCTAAAGACAGAAGTTATAAAGATTCTAAAGACTTGAATTTCTAAAGACCCAATGTTCCAAGAAAAGGTTCTCAAAACCAAGTGCCTAAGACTCTAAAGACGCAGTTCAGAAGACTCTGAAGACTTAATGTTCTGATAACCTAATGTTATGTTCCCGCTTCTAAACTCATGCTCACAGAAGCCTATGAAGTTCAGAAGGAAAGAAGATCACGTTAACATGGTACAATCAATGTTTCATTCCACTACCATGAAAGGGCGGATGTGTCGCACGATCTTATCCCCTACGTTACTGTTCAAGTTGCCAATGTTTTTGGAAAGTCCAATAGTATCCCTCAATGGATACATTATTTTAATGGATATATAAAGGATTCAAGACTAACAAGGAAAATTGCCAATTCATTGAATATTCACGCGCAAACGCTGTTCATAACTTTTACATTCTTAAGTCACTGTTCATTAAATAGTTTACATACTCAGATTTTTAGAAGCAATACACTTGTAAACAAAACATGTATTCAGACAATTGTTTGATATTCCTTAAGGGACCGGGTAGGTCTATAGCCTTAATAAGTCTAGAGCTTACGAGTTTTAGAAGTTGTTAGCCACTTGCCGGTAGCTTGTGCATTGTAATAATCAGGTTGATTATTAGTTGATATTCTGTAAGGGACCGGTTAGGTCTGAATCCTTAAGTAGTCCAGGTCTTACGAGTCTTAGAGGTTGTTAGTCACTTGCAGGTAGCTTGTGAAAATTGTAATCAATTTGATTATAGTGAATTAATTCCTCAATTGAGTGAGGTGAAATCACTTTGGCGGGTGGACTAGACTAGCTTAATAATTTTCAAGTGAACTAGTATAAAAATACATTGTTCTTTACTTCCTGTTCTTACTTATTGTTATTATCAAGAGTGAAGGAAAAATAATTTTAAATTAAAGGGGAATATTTTTAAAAGAATGGTTATGTATTAGAAAACCAATTCAAACCCCCATTTCTCGTGTTTTCACACCTTCAGAATCTTACACACAAAAATAGGAACAAATCTTCAAAGTTTCCTAAAAACTCTCCAATATCATTTTTATGAAACCAAATCAAATATGCACAGTTCCTAAAATATCCTTATTTGGCTGCGCCTGTATGAGAACTAAAATAATACAAAATCTCATATTATACCATCAAATCTTCAAGGATTTAAACAGTTGTACTGTTCTGGTGTTCTGGTATAGCATGTCACAACATCTGTCATAACATATGTCCAAAATAGTAATAACAGACTCTGTTGTACCAGTAGGTCAAGATGTCATAACATCTTGCTCAACATATAGTTATGATACATGTTTTCTCATATGAAACATGTTTTACCAAAATTTCTAAGAATCATAAAATCACAGACCTAACAATCTCTACCTTTGGCAAATTTTGGCTAAAACAACATTTGCACAAATTATCTCGAGAAACCACAGAAACAAAACACAAGCTACATGAAAAACATATAAAATTTATACATACTAAAAACATAAAAATATATCATAGATACATTGCAGCTATAGAGAGATTCATCCTCACACACATTCTTCTTGAAACTCTAGAAGACAAATGTCAAGACACGTGGTCTGGCATCACACAACACAGCTCAACCACAACACAAGAGACTCGAACACAACACAAGAGCTTAGTATTCAAGCATTGTACTGAGCAGCTTTAGACAGGCCCATTACTCCCCATGTCACACATAACTAATACTCCCCCTTATGGGAAATTCCAAATCTCCCAAAAATCCAAATCACCAAACCAACGTGAACTATCCAAGTTCGCACATCAGAGGCACATGCAGTAGAAGATTAAAAATAAACCCCACAAAGAAAATATAGGAACTAGAGTAACTAGGGTTCTCCACAAAACATTTCAGGAAAAAATGTCATAACATCAGGTATGCCATCATACACACAAACAACCATCAGCAGTGTTAGCAACAGAAACTCAAACAAGGATGACAGACATCACGCTTCCCCTAAATAGTTGCATACAACAACCAACCACAATAATTAATCTCTTCTTAGCAGTAGTAAAGTTCTATCAACTTTCTAATCAACATGTCAAGACATGTGACATAACATTAGGACAAACAAAAATACACTAACACTTTACTCTCCCTTTTTAGCCAAAAATTGACAAAAACAGAGTAAATGTGAAAACAATTTGAAGCACACACATTACAAAAAATAAATAAACACAGATGGAAGCACAAAATTTCAGAAGGAAACACACAAAGTTAGATGGAAACACACACATTCTTGAACATATTCAAGTGGTCTTCCACTTCTTACTGCTATCAAAGATACTTTTTTACCTCTGGTTATTGTCACATGTTTTAGGAGTGATGACATTGAACTTCCTTGCCACAACCTTAGAACATGTCTTTTTCAAACCATCCTTTTGACCTTGTAGAGATCTTGTGTTCAAATTGTTACTTCCATGTTTTTATGGTTGGCTAAGTTTTGGCTATGCATATTTTTGAACATGGTTTTATGTTGTTGTTGAGTAAGATGTTGCATCATCTTTATCAACCGTCATAACAGTTTCACTGTTATGCGTTTTCAGCCAAATCTGGAAGGAATATGTCATGACATCTTGATCTGGTTCTACAGTACAACAAACACTGCTATTTTAAATCTTGACATATATAATTTAATACTAAAATATTTCTTTTGGATATGTTTTAGTTAATTTCACAGGGCAAGAAGATTTTATCTGGAACAAGATTTTATATCTCAAGTTTTACATGAGTTACTAAATTGGATTCTTTAGACAATTTAGGAAACTTTATATTGGTTGTTCTAAGATTTAAGGATATTTTGCGGCACAATAGATACAACACTCAATTTGTGTATCAAGAAACATCTGGACTCAGAATATCGAATCCCATCGATTGAAGAAGTGTATTTAAAGAGGAGACCTAAACCCAAAATGCCAACTTTTATCTTTTAATAATTTGTAAAATCAGGGGAAGAAAATAGTCTTAGGTTTTGAGAGTCTCTTGTGTATTGTGTAGGTGTTTGTCACCCTTGTATCATTCGATACAAGTGGTAGACTTAGTTTTCTCACTTAGAAGCCTTTAGGCAATGAGTTAAGTATTTTTCTTGGAGGAAGCTATTAAGAAACTATAAGTATTATTCTTGTTTAAGAGTCTTGGCTAAGTATTGTAGTGGAAGTATGATCTTCTTGTTGAGTTATACTCATTGCAGTTACTAGGATTGCGACTGTTAGATATCACTACGGTGATTTAGGAAGTGAGATGGCGATTTCTCATATTTAGGGAAGACCTAGGTAGAAGTTGCATTGGGTATGGATTAGGAGAGAAGTTGTAAATGTGGAAGTTTAGCTTTAAACTAATACTGCAGATAATGGACTTCCTTCCTGGCTTGGTAACCCCCAGAGTAGGTGATTTTGCACCAAACTGGGTTAACATCTCTATGTGTTATTTATTATTCTACAGTTTAAGTTTTTGTATGCGTTAACTTGATGAATTTGTTCAGGATGTCTTATCAGATGTTGTAAAATTTGTCTTAACATTGTTCTGATGTTGGAATTTTGGTATTTCCATCTATTTCCTATACTTGAAAATTTTCAATTGGTATCAGAGTAGGCACCCTGGTCCATTGGGCGACCTTCAGAGAGTAATTTTTCTAGGTACTACTATTCCTTATGGAAGAATGGAATGATTGTATTATGGTTATCATTGGACAATAGATTTTGAAGAATTATCAGGATAGTAGAATCCTTGTTCTAAAGAGATTGATGACTAGAGCATGAGTTGTATCTATGTAACTTTGAAGTTGTCAATTTTTAATCAATGGAATTGGTAAGTCTCTTTTTCAGACTTATTATCTCTAATGGCGAAAGATACTTGGGAAATTATCAAGTCCACTCATAAAGGCACGTCTTTGTGTTTGATCAGGAAGAAGATACTCAAGTCTCCTTCAAGATATTTGACGTGGAAGTTACAACTATTGAATAAAAACAAGAAATGGCTTTTGTTTCCAATTCTGTAGAAACTTGTTTCGAATTTCTAAAGAATGGTTTCTTACTTCTTTTGTTCTCCTTGGAAGTAAATCCAATCATGATTTGAAGAGTTTTGACATTTTGTTGTGACCTAATGTCATAACATCTATATTGACTTTAACAAGTCTGTGATGCTAAAAGAAAGGCTAGAATTGGTGTACACATCAATGTAAAAAGCATTCATTGGAGTGTGAAGACCTTGGATCTTTGTGGAGCAGAGTGCTTTACTTATCTTAAGAGCAACTATATGGGTTTTCCATATGTAGTTTCACTGGAAGATGGACTTCTTATGAAAATTTTTGAACTGAAGATTTATCTCATAATGAGCTGAAAGTTTGTTTCTATGATTTGTATCTAGAATGAAGGGAGATTTCAACTATGAAGAAATAGGAGGTGATTTATTTTTGATCTTATTTCTTAAGAGAATGAAGAAATATCTACTATATATGTTTTTTCAAGGTGAAGTTACTCTATTTAGTCCCAGAGCTTGATGTCTTGATCAAGTTTGTAAGGACAATCCATATCAGTTGGACAAGTTTCTTAAGTGTATATATTATTGGAAGGGTTTTGGTTTTCAAGCACTGATTAGCAATGGGAAAACTTAAAGTGACAAAAGAATATTTTACCAAAAGGCAAGCTGAGTCAAGGATGTCAGAACATTATGTAGGACATTAACTTACTCATTCTATAGGCGCATACTTAAACAGAAGATGTCTCTTCTGCGCTGAGTTGATTTTAAAAGTTTTGGGTTATTGTCTCAAAGGTTAAGTTAACTATTTATTTAAACAAGTAGTGGTTAATACTCGAGGAAGGTGATTATTACCTTATCTCTCATACCTTTCTTAGGTCTCCAACTAAGATGATTGGTATTTTGACACTAATTGTTCCAACCACTTAACTACAGTAAAAGTGTTCATGGTGGTTTGCTTAAGTATTATTCTAATCAAATATTTTATTGTGGATGATGCTAAAAGGAAAGTTTAAGGACATTGGATAACTAAAGAATTCAGGATGGATTCTCTAAGTTATAGTAATAGGTTTTTTTTCTTACTTAAGGACCGATGACTCTGTTATCAAAGTCTGAAGGTATATGCCATCAAGAAAGAATGTTTTGTTACTAATGGGGTGTATGAAGTTCCTCTAAGGATTTAAGAATAATTGTTATTTGTGGAATCTCACAAGTATTTAGTTGTTTATACTTTTAATTTGTATTCAAAAAATAAGAAGTCAAGATGTCACACCTGAAGGTGAAACATCAGACTGTTGCAAATACTCTAGAACCTGTTCTATGGATCGAATTGGTGAAATGAAAGGTGAAGGTCCTCGTGGATAGACTAATATATATGGTTTACTTTTGTGAATCTATTATCTGTAATGTCTTCAAAGGGTTTTATCTTCCCCTTTTATGAGAACGAGGTATGTTTCTGAGTTACTTTATTGAGAGAAGTACTTTTAGTGATGAGTAACTTCATTATCAAGATCAGTAATGTGTTTGTTGAGAAAGGTACTGATGTTCAATCATATGTTGGAACATCATCACAACAGTTTGTTACTCTAGTGCGTGGAAGATTCTAAAGGGCCGGAAAGTACTAAATAAGGAAGCTTTCAAGAAAGAATTTAAGAGGGAGTTTATCATTTGTAGTTTGTTTTAGTCTGTGATCATCAGACATTTCAGAGATAGAATGTTGAATGATTGTGAGTCTTGGGGTAAAAATATTTTCTGCTAAGTCTGAAGAAGATTATATTATTGGAGGATATTTTTATCATTTGGATTAGAGTTAATTAAATCCTAGTATATCTTGAAGATTAGGAATTTTGCAGAAAGAATATGTTTTCTATATTGGGGTAGTTACTAAAAGTGTGTAATGTCAAACTGGATGCAATGGCATTGTAGGGTGACGAGCTACTGCAATCAAAGTACAAGGATTTTACTTTGCTTGCAGAACAAAGTCATTGGTTTTGTCATCTTTGTCTTTATAATCTTGCTACATGTTTATATTGACACTCATATACTTGGTATGGTTTGAAGATCTGTTAGTATTTTTATCATAACTTGAGGTGCAAGTTACATTGAGAATATGAGGAGTAATACTGGAATTGCACTACTGAAGAATTATTGGAGTAACTGTTTGGATGGTTTGCCAACTATATTCTTTTGCCTAGTGGAGTGTGAAATCTCATAAGAATCTTTTTCAATGGCATGGTAAATGTAATTTCAAATGTTGTAACAATTTTCAAGGATTCAAAGCTTGGAAAGTGAGAAAGATGAAGAATAATGTGTATCTCTCATATAGTGGGTGATTCACTATTACTAAGATTGGTCTTATCTTCCACCATAAAATCTTTCATTAATTGGAAGTGTTGTTACGAGCAAGGTTTCATTACAACCTAAGTAACCTTCCTTGTATTTAAAAACCTTACATCCTCACCATCCTCATAAGTTGTGTTTCTGCATTGTTGATGCAAAAGCAATCTCTTTGCTATAAATCAAGAAGGAAGTGGATTCTGGTTTTCAAAAGTAGTGTTCAACATTGTAACAAATGTTTTAACATCTATGGAAACATCCAAGATAGGGAAAACACCACATCAAGGTGAAGTCCCTAATGAAAAACCATGTAATCTTACATGATTCAGACTTAGTGGATGATCAAGATTTAATGTGTAGGATAGCTGTTATATGTTATCTGTTATAATAAAACAAACAAAAATATAGAAAAAACAAAAAAGGGTGTGTTTTCTTTCTGTTTTTCCAGTCTTTTAGAATCTTGTTTTCATCTTGTTTTGTCTTTGTCTCTTAGAAGAGACTCAGTTTGCTTAAGTGAGTCATTTATTCTTTTTACACTTAGCTTGATTCTCTTTGGGTAAGTTTTATTTTCTTTATTCCTTCCTTTTGAGTCAGTTTCTTTTGAGTCTTTCCTTGTTTGTTTTGAATCAATTATCGCTTCTATTGATTCTTAGTTTGTCTAGTTCTTTTCACTCTGCTTTTTGTTAATTTTTGGCTAAAAAGGGGGGGGGGGGTGTTATTGAGTTTAGTCAAGTGTTGTTTTCTTTACGCAACACTTTAAGGGTGTCGGTTTGTCTGGTTTCTACTGTTGCTTCTACTTCTGTTATAACTTTTGCAAGATGTCTTATAGGATGTTGTAACATCCTATCTATTGTGTCTTGAGGTCTAGTTATGAGCATTGTTGTGTCTTGTGCTCTGAGTTATGTGTTGTTGTAGATGTTGCATGTGTTGTGTTCTTGAGAGGAAAATTTATCTCTGTGTGTCAAGAATTGGTTATGTGTTTGAGGGGGAGTAATATCCATCTTTTTCCTTGTGTACACAGTTTACATGATCAGCATGCAGCTGGTGTTATGTAACTGCTATATCTCTGATACATTTCTATGCAGTTTGTGTTTGTGGTGTTATTTCTCTCTCTAGATTTTGCTTTTGGGTTTTGGTTATTTTAGCCAAAATTTCCCAAAGGGGGGGATTGTTAGTTCCATGTTTTAATGGTTGGCTAAGTTTTGGCTAGGCATGTTTCTGAACATGGTTATATGTTGTTGTTGAGTAAAATGTTGCAACATCTTTATCAACTGTCATAACAATTTTACTGTTATGTGTTTTAGGTTAGATGTCAAAGGTAGGTGTCATAACATCTTGATCTAGTTATGTAGTACATCAGGCAGTGCTGCTTTAAATCTTGACATATTTGATTTGATTCTGGAATATTTCTTTTGAATATGTTTCAGTTAATTTCGTAGGTCAAGAAGATTTTATCTGGAACAAGGTTTTATATCTCCAATTGTACATTAGTTACAAAATTGGATGCTTGAGACAATTTAGGAAACTTCGTATTGGCTGTTCCAAGATTTAAGTAGATTTTGCTGCACAACAGATACAACTCTCAACTTGTGGATCAAGGAACTTCTGGACTCAAAATATCAAAGCCTATGGATTGAAGAAGTGTGTTTAAGGAGAAGACCCAAACCTAAAGTGCCAACTTTTATCTTTCAATAATTTTAGAATTATGGGAAGAAAATAGTCTAATGTTTTGAGAGTCTCTTGTGTATTGTGTAGGTGTTTGTCATCCTTGTATCATTCGATACATGTGGTGGACTTAGTTTTCTCACTCATAAGCCTTTAGGAAATGAGTTGAGTATTATTCTTGAAGGAAGATTTTAAGCAACTTTATGTATTGTTCTTGGTCAATAGTCTTGGCTAAGCATTATAATGGAAGTATGGCCTTCTTGTTGAGTTATACTCATTGCAGTCACTAGGATTCAAACTATTAGATATCACTACAGTGATTTAAGAAGTGAGATGGAGATTTCTCATATTTAGGGAGGACCTAGGTAGAATTTGCATTGGGTAGGGATTAGGCGAGAAGTTGTAAACAGGAGATTTTAGGTTTGAACTAATACTGCTGATAATGGACTTTCTTCTTGGCTCGGTAGCCCCTAGAGTAGGTGATGTTGCAATGAATTGGGTTAACAACTCTATGTTGTTAGACTACGACACCAGATCTAGAAAGGGGTGAATAGATCCCCAAATAAAAACTACCTTTCAAAATGATTATTTAAATTTTATTTGAAAAACAAAGTTGAGCAGAAGGTTTTTGGCCTAGATCCCATATAGTAGTCTAAACGAACCTAATTATTGGAAATTCAGATATGCACGAGCCATATGGGATTAACATAATAATAAAATCAGTCAACATAATAATATCTCAATTAACCATTTAATATTCAATGCATTCAACAAATTGTACATAGAGAGTAAATGTGATTAAGTGATAGATCATTGCAATTTTCCTTTGAGTTGAACAAGCTAAACAAATTTTCAAACACTTGGTGTGCAAATCAATTTTCATAATTTTCCTTTAAGTTATGTTGATACACACAAGCGCTTATAATCAAAAGTGATTATAAGCAATATCAACACTTGATGTAAATCAAAAAACAGTTTGAAAAATTACTTATAATTCAATTGATAACGCAATGCTATTTGACAAATTTATTGAAGAATATTAAAGCAAGTAAAAGAAATAAAAGAAAACAGACACAAGGATTTGTATACAGAGTTCCCAACTTTCGTCCTCGCATGTGGGTATGTCTGCGCCGAATTCCAATGTGGAATTGAGATATTTTCTTAATTTGAAAAAGTATGAATGCAAGAGAAGTGTTCAAGAGAAACTATACCATTTTATGTCGATTCAACCCCTTTTCTTCTTTTGATCTTTAACAAGACCAAGAACGGTAGATGCAACCTATTCGCTGCTTAAGTTGCTTCCTTGAAAAGATTTCAAACACGCCAAGGTTCCTTGCAAATATTTCAAACACTTCAAGGGATTTTTGACTCGAGTAAATCCAATGGCACACTATCAACACAAGATTACCGATTCTATCATCTAATTCTTGCTACTTCCTTAAAAGTATTTCAAACACTCTAAGGTTCCTTGAAAAGATTTCAAAAACTCCAAGGGATTTTTCACATGGATGATTCCTTCTCGCATGATCTTGCATGAAAACCTTCAATTTAACAAATGATTTTGGAGGAGAAACCCGATGGTTTTTCCCGTATGAAGACACTTACAAATCTCAACCAAAACCAATTGGAAATCCACAGTTCTTCGTCTAGATGGAACCCCGATGGAACATCATCACAATGTAATGTTTGTGTGTATGCATAGATTGGAAGGTTGAGGAGGAAGAAGAAATGTAGGATAATTTTATGGTATCATCGAGTTTGGAATGATGCATGAATGGGTATTTATAGTTTGGAAATGTTTAGGGAAAAAAGGAAAAATTCTGAATAAAAGAAATTGAAAATTTGACCAAAATAGATTTTATGTGTCGACCTCAAATTCGTATGTGTCGACAATTACGCTATAAAAATAATGTATGGATCTATTTGAATGACTCTATGTGTCGACCTGAACAATTCAGAAGCTACACGCTTTAAAACGTGATTAAATGTGTCAACCTAAAATATGGATGTGTCTACACATTAAATAAGAATTTCTGCAATTTCAGATATCTTTCAGTATGTGTCGACCTGAAGGTTATATGTGTTGACCTGTGACTTACAAAATCTTACAAGCTTAAAAACTCAGTTACATGTGTCGACCTGAAAATAGAATGTGTCAAAACATGCAATGCAAAAACATGCAGAAACTATTTTTCAACGTGTTGGGTCAATTTCAAAGTAATTTTTGATGATTCCTAAGACCTATAATACAGAGGATTTCCACAAGACATAAGGATAACGTCCACCATATTGAAATACTAGCTTTTCGAGTTTTGACATCATGCAAAACATCTAATAGTAAAGTTGCACTCACATATGTGTTATTTATCATTCTGTAGTTTAAGTTTCTGTATGTGTTTAACTTGATGAATCTGTTCAGGATGCCATATCAGATGTTGTAACATTTGTCTTGATATTGTTCTGATGTTGGAATTTTAGTATTTTCATGTGTTGCTTGTACCAGAAAAATTTCACTATCCTTTAACAATAGAAACTTGCTTAGGCTTCCCAAGCATCAGAAAATAGAAGAAAGATGCAATATCAGTTGCATTCCTCCATGTCTGTAATTGCTATAACTCCTCAAGAGTGAAAGTTCCTACCTCACTGCTTATGTTCTCAAATTTATTTTCATATAAGGTTTTAGTAAACATGACAGTCAGTTGATCCTTCTTCCAATCATGTTGAATGAGATGTTTAATATCACTCAGATCTTCACAACATAATGTCAAGACATCACATTTGACATTATAATCCTTCAACATCTATTTCATCCATACCAGTTGAGAGAAACCTCTCCTTGTTCCATTATATTCAGATTCAATAGTAATCCCAGAAGCACATATTTACTTCTTATTACAACAGGAAATTAGATTGTTTCTTAGATATAAACATTTATCAATTCTACTGATTCTAATGATGGAATTCAAGATCTTCCTTTCTTGAATAGTAGGACTCATTCATAGAAATAAGACATGAATTTACTATTTTCTTATTGGATTTAGTGATGTCTTCTCCATTAAAGTGGCTTTAAGTCAATTCATTGGATTGTTCTATCTGATATCTAGTAGAGAGACCTTTGTTAGCTTGATAGCTTGTTGATTACTTTCTTGTGAATTTACAAATTACCTCCCTTACTGCCTCATGAGTATGCATAGATAATGTTCCAACATTGTCTTCAACATCCATCTTTTGTAATTGAATCATTAATTAACACACTGATATATTCCATTATCATTCAAGTTTTGGAGTTAAAAAATCTATAAGCTCTGCTTCTTGAAGAGTAACCCAGAAATATCTCTTCATCACTTATGAGATCTTTCTTACCCTTTTGATCTTTGTCAGTCAAGACATAACATTTACTTCCAAAGGTATGAAAGTATTTGATTGTAGGCTTTCTTCCTTTCCATAGCTCATAGAGAATGGTTGAAGTACCTCCTCTCAAAGTGACCATATTATGAATGTAGCATGCAATATTCATAGCTTCAGCCCAAAAGTGAAAAGGAAATTGCTTAGCAGGAAGCATGAATCTAGTTGAGTCTTTATAGCCCTGGTCTTTTGCTCAACAATTTCATCTTGCTGAGAAGTGATGGAAAAAGAAAACTCGTGACTGATGTCTTCAAAAGCACAAAATTCAGAGAATTTTGCATTCTGAAACTCCTCGTCATTATAGCTTCTAACCTTGACAATCACACTATTATGCTCCTGTTGAACACTTTGACATATACATTTAACGACTTCAAAGGTGTCATATTTTTCTCTGAGAAAGTTCACCCATGTAAACACTAAAAAATCATCTATAACCATATAGACATACCTTTTTACACCTAAGATTTCTATCTACATTGGTCCCATTAAGTTCATGTGAAGAAGTTCCAACACTTTAGAAGTAGCTTGATGTTTCAAATTTGATGTGACATCTTAGGTTGCTTTCCAGTCTCACACTTACCACAAACTTTCCCTTCCTCAATCTTGAATTATGGATATCCTCTAATGGCTCCTTCAAATATGATTTCCTTCATTCTTTTGAGATGAAGCTGCTCAAGTTTTTGGTTCCATAGCTTCACTTAATCCTCATTAGTTTTTGAACATGTTGAAAAGTAAGAAGATATTTGAGGTTCCCACATATAGCAGTTGTCTTTAGACCTTATACCCTTCATCATGACAACATTTTTATCATCTTTAACTCATCATTCTGACTTGGAGAAATTTGACAAATAATCCTTGGTCACACAACTGACTAATGTTGATTGGATTAGCAGTTAGTCCCTTCACAAGAAGAACATCTTCTAAACTAGGTGATCCAGCTTACATCAATTTCCAACTCCTTTAATCTCACCTTTAAATCCATCACCAAATCTGAAAGAACCTGTGGGCTTAGATTTGATATCCACCAACAACTTCTGAACCCTTGTCATATGTCTAGAGCATCCACTATCAAAGTACTAGTCTTCTGTAGTTGAAGCTCTTAAGGAAGTATGAGTTATAAGGTCGACATCCGTATCCTTAACACTTCTCTTTTTACTCACTTGATTAGCCATGGATTGATCTGAAGATTTTTTATCTCCATGCAATTTGTAACAAAAAGGATTTATATGACCATGCTCACCATAGTAATGACATCTCCAAGATGATGATTGAAATTTGGATAAAGTTACATCATGTTTTCCAAGATGTTGTAACATGTGGTTGGACATGTTGATCATTTTATTCCTTTCAGGAGGAAAGGACTTCCATACATACACTCTTCTTCGTTTATTACCAGATTGATAATAAACTTATGTATCTCCAGCCTTTTTCACCATATCAACATTATTTTTCATCTTTCTCAAGGAAACTGTCATGTTACTAAGCTTGGAATTTAAGAGAGTTACCTCACTTTGTAGATAATAAACATTACAAAGAAGCTCCTTCTTCTCATTCTCCAATTCAACAATGATATTTCTCTGATTTTCCTCTCTCTTGAGACTTTCTTCACACTTGTCATAGGTATCCTTGTATGACACATCAAGATCTTCATAGAGGACATTTTCATCACAACCTTCTACTTCATCTGCCCATATCCCAGAGAGCAGTCACTAGTTTAAAAGTCTCAGTGTTAGATTCATCTTCTAACTCATCATCATCAGACCAAGATACAGATAAGCCCTTTTTTTGTTTCTTGAGAAAAGTGGGACATTCTGGCCTAATGTGACCAAAACCTTCACACTCATAACATTGAATGCCTTTTCTTTGATTGGACTTCTCTTCAGGCCTGGTATTCTTATTAGAGTCACAGTTATTTCTAATGTCAGATGGAATGCTCTTGACATTTGGTCTACCCATTCTGTCCATTTCTTCAGAATTCTATTGAATTTCTTCCCAAGTAATATAACGGTATTTGACAGACCTTCATCAATATCTAGATAAGCTTGACCCTATTCATCTTCAGCATTAAATATTAAATCTATGCTCTTTTTATTTTTCTCATACTTGTCACTAATAGCCAATTCAAAAGTTTGAAGTGATCGAACAAGTTCATCAACTATCATGTTGTTAGTTTCTTAAGCTTCTTCAATGGAAGATACCTTCATGTTAAATTTATTAGGTAGAGATCTGAGAATCTTTCTAACCATTTTTTCTTCTGACATATTCTCTCCAAAAGCACTAGATGCATTTGCAATTTCAAGAACATTCATGTGAAATTCCTGAATGCTTTCATCATCATTCATCTTTAGGTTCTCAAATTTGGTAGTGAAAAGCTGAAGTCTGGACATCTTTACCTTATATGTGCCTTCATGAGTTGTCCTGAGGATCTCCCAAGCATCTTTAGCTACAATACATGGACTTATTAACCTTAAAATATTGTTCTCCACTCCATTGAATAGAGCATTCAAGGCTTTGGAATTTCCAAGAGCTAATTCATCTTCCTCTTTATACCAATCTTCTTCTAGCTTCAAGGACCCATTCCCATCTTTGTCCTTCATAATAGGATGATTCCATCCTTTTAAAATAGCCTTCCAACATTTGATGTCCATGGATTTTAGAAAGGCAACGATTCTAACACCGAAGTAGTCATATTTTGTATCATCTAACAGAGGTGGTTTATTGTTGTATCCTCCTCCTTGTCCACAGTTCCTGAAAGTATTCTTCCAAGAGCTCACCCAATAAATAGAACAGGGTGCCTACTCTGATGCAAATTGTAATTCTGGCGCTTGCAATACAAATGTCAAGACATATGTCCCAACACAAAAACACAATGTCAAGACAGATGTTAAGACATCATCTATTGACAAAACAATTTTACCAAAATATAAATTAAGCAGAATTAAATTGCAAAAGGTAAAAAACACAGTCACTTTTTAAACCAGTTCAGTGCAATATCACCTATACTGGGGGCATCCAAGAAAGGAAGGAAATACACTATAATAGTATTAGTTTAAAGCCTAAACAATCCTATTTTACAACTTAACACCTAATCATTACCCTATGCAATTTCTACGTAGAACCCTGTAGATATGAGAACCCCCATTAACTTCCCACGATCACCTCAGTGATAAAACCAGTCACAAACCAGTGACAAGAACCAAAACAAAAGATCACACTTCCAATAAACAAAACTAAACTCTTTGCTTAAAAGCTTGTTAGGTCTGTGATTTTATGGTTGACAATAATTTTGGTAAAATAAATAGTTGTCAACAATTTGATCAAAACATGTCTCATTGGGAAAACATGTATTGCAACCTAATGTTGACCAAGATGTCATAACATCTTTACCAGCTGGTACAACAGAGTTTGTTGGTACTTTATTTGACAGATGTTCTACCAGATGTTGTAACATTGTACAATAGAACTCCATGACAGTACAAATGAATTATGTCCTTGAAGATTTGATTGAAAAATATGAGTTTCTAGAGGCTTCTAGTACTCATGACAGACGCGGGAAACCAAATATTTTTTAGGAACAATTGCAGATTTGATTTGTTTTATAAAAAGGATCTTTGAGACTTTTTAGGAAATATTTGAAAGATTGGTTTTTTGTTTCTATTTTTGTGGAGAAGATTCTGCAGAGATTTAGAGCTGAAGATTGTATTTGATTGAATAGTCCAAGCCCACTGCACGAGTCTATTTAAGGGGAAATCCAAGACCTAGTTATTTAAGAATTTTTTTTGTAAAACCTTGTGAAAAAATAAGGGTTTAGGGTTTTAAAATTCCTTAGGTTTTTTGGGTGTTCTTTGAACGTCCTCATGTATCTTTTGATGCATTTGAGTTGACTGATGGTTATTGGTTCATCAAGTAATTGTTCCCCTACAAGATTTTAAGCAAAGATTTGAGTATTGTTCTTAGTTAAGTTTTTAAGCAAAACTAAGTATTTTTGTATTGTAAGAGTAATCTTCTTTTTGGTTGCTTAAGACATTCCCTAGGATTGGGAAATTTGTATATCACTGTGGTGATTGGGAGTTACAGGGGTTCTTATAACTAGGAGGTTCCTAGGTAGAAGTTCTTTAAATTGATATTACTGATAGTGGATTTCCTTCTTGGCTTTATAGCCCCCAGATTAGGTGAGTTGCACCAAAATTGGTTGACAATTGATTGTATTCTTTAAGTTTCTATAATTTTTTATTTCTTCATAATCTTCTATTTTTAGCAAGTCTATTTTCTGTCAGCGGATGTTATAACATCTCTCATGACACTGTTTTTTGTTGGGACATCATTCTTGACCTCTATTATTGCAAGTGTCAGAATTTCAATTGGTATCAAGAGCATGCACCCTGTTCTGTTTATTGGATGAGATCCAGGGAGATAATTTTCTGGTGGAAGGTTATAATGGTAGCTTTTTAGAAATTTATGGACATCAAATCTTGGAAGGATGGGAACATCCTGTTTTGAAGGATAAAGATAGAAAAGTAATATCTAAAAAACTAGAAGAAGATTGGGATGAAGCTGGTGATAAAGAGGTTGTTGTAAAGTCCAAAGCTTTTAATGCTTTGTTCAATGGAGTAGAAAAGAATGTCTTCAGGTTAATTAATACATGTACTATAGCCAATGATGCTTGGGAAATTCTCAAGAAAGCTTATGAAGGTACCTCTAAAATGAAGATTTCGAGACTACAACTTTTCACTACCAAATTTCACAATTTGAAGATGAATGATGATGAGACAATTCAGGAATATCATTTGAAGATTCTTGAAATTGCTAGTGTATCAAGTGCCTTGGGAGAAAAGATGTTAGAATCAAAGTTGGTTAGAAAGATTCTTAGATCCTTACCTAGGAGATTTGACATGAAATTTACAGTTATTGAAGAAGCTTAGAACATCAACAACATGAGAGTTGATGAGCTTATATAGTCACTTCATACTTTTGAATTGGCTGTTAGTGACAAGACTGAGAAAAAGAACAAAGGCATAACTTTTGTATCCAATACTGAAGATGTGAAGGTCAAGCTGATCTAGACAATGATGAGGGTCTGTCTAATACCATTGCACTACTAAGGAAGCAATTAAATTGAGTTTTGAAGAGATTGGACAGAAGAGGGAGACTAGATTTCAAGAACATCTCATATGACATCAGTAACAATCTTGGTTTTCATAAGAAAACAAGAACATAAGATAAGTCAAGAAATGGGAGAGACATTCAATGTTATGAGTGTGAAGGATATTGTCATATTATACCCGAATGTCCCAACTTCCTCAATAAATAGAAGAAGGATTTCATTGTATCTTGGTCTGAGGATGATACGTTAGAAGATGAAAGTAATTCTGAGACTTCCAAACTTGTGATGGCTCTATTTGGAAGATGGGCAGATGAAGTTGAAGCATGTGATGAGAAAGATCTTTATTAAGACTTGGATGTATCATATAAGGATACTTGTGACAGGTGTGATGAAAGCCTCAAGAAAGAGGAAGAACAAAGGAAGAACATTCCTGATTTGGAAAATGAGAAGAAAACTCTCTTATGTACTTCCTCTCATATACAAAGTGAGGTAACTCGCTTAAACTCCTAGATTGATAACTTAACAAATTCAATAAATATGGGGGAGGATGAAGATGCCAGAGTTCATTATCAATCTGATAATAAACTGAGAAGAATGTTAGAAGAAAATTTATTTCCTTCTAAAAAAATGAAAAAGCTCAACATGTAAAAAAACATGTTACAACATCTTGGCAGAAATGATGAAGCTTCAAATCAACCTAAATCTACATGGAGATGCCACTACTAAGTTGAGTTTGTTCATATAAAGTCATTTTGCTCTAAATTGTATGGAGATGAAAAATCTTTAGTTTGTTCCAAGGCTAATAAAGTGTGCAAAAAGAGAAGTGTTGAAAATAGGGATATTAACCTTAAACCTCATACTTCCTTGAGAGACTTAACTATTGAAGACTGGTAATTTGACAATGGATGCTCTAGACATATGACTGGAGTCTAGAAGATGTTGGTAAATGTCAAGCCACATCCCACATGATCTATTAGATTTGGTGATTGGCTTAAAGGAGAAATCAAAGGAGTTGGTAAGCTTATGTGTGTTGGTTGTCCTAGTTTAGAAGATGTGATATTTGTGAAAGGATTAATTGCTAATCTTAATAACATTAGTCAATAATGTGACCAAGTTTTATTAGTCAACTTCTCAAAATAATAATGTCTGGTGACAGATGAGAAGGATGGTGTTCTAATGAAAGGCATAAGGTCCAAAGACAATTTTTATTTGTGGGAATCTCAAATAATTGCTTGCTCTTTCACATGTTCAATAATCAATGAGGATGAAGTGAAGATATGGCACCATAAACTTGGACATCTTTATTTCAAAAGAATGAAGGAATTCATATTTGAAGAAGCCATTAGAGATATGCCATAGCACAATATTGAAGAAGGGAAAGTATGTGATGAGTGTGTAAGTAGAAAGCAAATCATGATGTCACACCCAATGTTGCAACATCATACTACTTCCAAAATTTTGGAACTTCTTCATACGGATATAATGGGACCATTACAGATAGACAACCTAGGATGAAAAAGGTATGTATTTGTGGTTATAGATAACTGGATGAATTTTATGAGAGAAAAATCAGATACTTTTTAATTTTCAAGGTTCTGTGTCAAAACATTAAAGAGGAGAAGATAAGTGTGATTGTCAAGGTTCGAAGTTACCATGATAAGGAGTGTAAGAATGCAAAATTATCTGATTTTATGATTCTGAAGGAATAAGACATGAGTTCTCTTGTTCCTGGAAAACACAAGAAGATGGAATTGTTGAGAAAAAGACTAAAGCTATGCAAGAATCAGCTAGAGTCAAGCTTAGTGCTAAGAAATTGCCATTTGAATTTTGGGCTGAAGCTATGAATACTGCATGGTTTATTCATAACATGGTCACTTTGAGATGAGGTACTGCTACTACTCTCTATGACTATGGAAAGGAAGGAAATCTGAAGTCAAATACTTTCATATCTTTGGAAGTAAATTTCAAATCTTTACTAACAAATATCAATTGGAAAAGGAGGATCCAATGGGTGATGAAGGGATATTTCTTGGTTACTCTTCAAGAAGAATAGATTACAATGTTTTTAACTCTAGATCTGGAATGACAATGGAATCTATCAATGTGAAAATTGATGATTCAATTACTGAAGAGAAGGTGGATGGCAGAGACAATGTTGAAACATTATGTGTGCAAACTGATGGAGAACTAAGGGAGGAAATTTGTGAATTCATAAGTACTAAATCAGTGAATTCTCAATCCAGCAAAGGTCTGTCTACTAAAGGACAAATAGAACAATCTAAGGAATTGACTATAATTCACTTTGATTAAGTAAACATCACTGAATTAAATATGAAGATATCAAATACTGATGGATGTTTTGCCTTGAGGAATAGTTTATATTTTGGGATCCGTAAGAAGCAAGAATGTGCTTCATGTTATACTATTGGAGCTGAAGGAAGGGAAACAAGAGAAAGTTTCTCTAAACTGGCATTAAAGTGACATAATGTCAAGAAGGATTTCATGTCATTTCATAGTGAAGATCTGAGTTCTTTCAGATATCTCAATCAATATGGATGGAATAAGGACCTTGGTAGTTGTATTCAACTGATCAAGAATCTTATTGAAGAAGAGGAACATACTCGGGAGCATATGGATAATAAAGAACAAATTACTGTTCTAAAAAATAGTGGGATTGGAACTTGTATTATTAAGGAGTTATAGCAATTACAGACTTAGATGAATGCAACTAATAATGCATCTTTTCTCTATACTCTAAGGCGTGACATGCCTGGACAAATTGCTACTGAGAAGGTATGGAAGTAAGGTGTTTTTCAAGATATTGAGGCTGGCTACAACACCAAGGAATGTAGAAGGCTCTTTGACAGAGGAAGAAGTCGAAGACCACCTGAAGCTAACCAAGAGTGTATGTGTTTCCATCTGATGTTTTGTGCTTCCATCTATGGTATTGCTTGCGTGCAATATTTTTAGTTCCAAGGCTTTCTGTGTTTTCATAAGTGTACATTTACTCCAGTTTTTGTCAATATTTTGGCTAAAAGGGGGATTAAAGTGTTGGTTGTGTTTTATGTCTTAATGTTACATCACATGTCTTGACATGTTGATTCAACATTGTGATAGGACTGTGCTACTCCTAAGGGAGAGAAGTATTTATGGTTGCTTGCTGAATGCAACTATTCTGGGGGAGCATTAGGTTGTTATGTAGGGTTATGCTACAACACCTTCTATGGCTATGGTGTTATTTGTGTAAGTACGAAGTGCGCCTAAGAGGGGGGTGAATTAGGTACATTAAAAATTATGGTTTTTAGTTATGATGGTTCTTATTTTTCTGGTTAAAAGTGAGTTTAGGAAAGCTTAAAAAATGTAGAAAAATAAAGAGGCACGGGCGATATATCCTAGTTCCCCTCACCGTCTGAGAGTACTCCAGTCCCCTTTCAACATGAAAGAGATTTCCTTATTGTGGAAAACTTAAACATGAACTACCAAACAACCAAGAACAGTCCTCTTGGACCAAGAACAATCCTCTTGGATTTTCACTAAGTTATCTATGAGAACAATCCTCTTAAATTAACTACACTTGTATCCAACAACTTTGGAAAGACAAGATTTCAAAAACACTTAAACTTATTTCCAACAATCTTGGAAAAGTAAGTAAGTAAATATCAATTTATGAGTTTGAGTAAGTAGAGTAATATTGATCACTTAGAGTGATTTAACAATGTATTATCTTCTCTTCCAATAGTATTATTGTACAATGACTCAAGATATAATTTCTCAAAGTTTTCTGTTTGTTAATGTAGGAAAATGTGCAAAAAACTTATGCATGAAAGTGAAGGAATGCTTGAGTTTGTATTTTGAAATTTCAGAAAATATTTATGGAAGAGGTGTTGAAATAGATTTTGAAAATGAATATTTATATGTTCATAACACCCTTTTGAAACAACATGAAGTTCTGAAAATGTATTATGAACAAATGCCAAGTTTAAGTGAAAAGGTTCAATGAAAAGGCATGATGAACAGGCATGTACAAAGCTGTTGTTCTTCAAAATCGTGCAACATGCAATCGATTGCTCCCTTTGTGTAAATCGATTGTACAAGGTTTCAACAACTATTTTTTCAAAACTTTTAAGAGTGCAATCGATTGCACTATCAATGCAAATTAATTGCATGCAAAGTCAGTAGCAAAAAGTAAGAGAGTGCAATCGATTGCACTAGCAATGTAAGTCGATTGCACTGAGAAACAAAAGCAAGCGTTTTGAAAATTTAAGTATGCAATAGATTGCACAAGTAATGTAAATCGATTGCACAGAGAAACAGAAGCAAAAGATCTGAAAGTTTGAAGTGTGCAATCGATTGCACTAAAATGTAAATCGATTGCATGCAAGAGAAAAATTAAATTTTAACTTGAAAAACTTGAGTAATGATTTTTTTAAACATTTCTTTTTCATTTTTGAGCATCTATATCTTAAGATCAAAGTAGATAATATTATTATACCTTTAAAGTTGTTGAGAGCTTTGAATGAAGATATTATACTTAGATGCTTTGAGCTTGATCAAAATCTTTGCCTTCTTTGTTAGCCATGGTTTGTCTTCATCAAAACAAAAGCTCATTTGTGAAGCTTGATTTTACATTCTCCCCTTATTTGATGATGACAAACAATCTTTCTTTATGTGATGTACTTTCCGGAAGAGCTTTTCCCCATAAGATGCAAAACTCCTCCTATGTAGGAGAGGGTTGGAATCCTATGTGTTACTTCATCTTGATTGGAGAGTACCTTAAAATTAAGACACAGAAAATACAAGCATAAAGTACCACACATCTTTCTCCAACTTTGGCATTATAAAAAAGAAGGGAAAGATGAATAAAGCAAATAATAATAGAGCAATATAGAGAAAATTTCTAGAATTAAAACATTAACACAAATTGTTTAAGGATTATACAAAAATTTGAAAAAAAACACAACATTGAATAGTAAAACAAGATCATAACAGAAAAATAGTTAGCCAGAACATTAAGGGTGATGCATGTCTGGATGGTTATAAGATCGTGAGCCTTGATTCGTGAATTGTTGTTGAAGTGGGGGTTCTGTATAATGTTGAGGAAGTGCAGTTGGATTATTTGGATCATACAGTGGAATATGAAGATGAGAGTACAGGTACGAGAATTGTTGATTCACATCCGTGCGGAAGTCATTAATCTGGGTTTTAGTGGAATCGTTGATTGCACTCCATTGATTGTTGATGTTGGTGTTCATGGAAGAAAACTGTTGAGACATGTAGTCCATAAGCTCTTGATTGCTTGGACCATAAGAAGCAGTAGGAGGAGGAGGCACAACTTCACCGCCTTCGACTTCTTGGTCATTTCCTTCATCGCCAACAACATCTTCACCAATTTAGGTGATGGTCTTTGTCTCCGGATTGTAATGCACACCCATTCTGGAGTCAACATTATTAATGGAAATTTTGTTTAGATTAGGATCCATATTTACCTTTTCAAACCCAGCAAAATCCACACCAAATTCCTCCATAATTAAAGTGACAAAATAAGCATATGGAAGGAATTTAGATTTTTCATCCACTCTCAGCATATGCAACATGATCAGCCTTGCCCAGTTTACACTTACCCCTTTCTTCCTTGCATAAATAAGTTGCATTTCCAAGTCGGTAACAATGCAGTGGTTTCCAGCTCTTGGAAACATAATGTAGACCAGAAAATAATGATATAAGAGATCGTCTATATGGAGGTTACCTGCACTTCAGGAGTCTCTGGATGGAATTACTCCGCCAAGACCACGAATCCGTTTGGTGCGAAATTCAGCTTCACTTAACCGCCCAATGCTGTAAAAGAACTCCTTTTTCCGGTAGTCATCCCATATCTCATTTTCAGGATCATATAGGGAACTTCCAGTGAAAGGAATATGAAGGATCTCACCAAAAACCTGAGGAGTTAGAGAGACACGAGTGCCCAACACATATGTGACCAATTTGCCTTTGCGGGGTGTTAGATTGCTGAAGAACATTCTTACAAAATTCGGGTAATATGGACCGGATGAGGAAATCAAGGGTTCTAAACCATAAGAAAATAGATCATTTTGAAAGGTAAAACATTCTTGAGGAAAGGATGATAGTATACCATATTTGGGGTTGGATACTATTTTCCTTTGAAAGTCTTGGATAAACCTGGCTTCTTGCTCTTTGGTGAGAGTTGAAAGCAATGGATTGGATGTTGAAACAACCTTCTTTTTCCCTTTTTCTAAAACTGAAGCCTTTATCTTTTGTATTGAAGCCATGGATATGATGTTTTTAGGGTTTTGGGGTGTTTAGGTTTTGTGAGAGAGAAAGGTGTTTGTGAGCTGAGATTCGGAAACGATTTGGATAGGTATAGAATGAGTTATTTGGAATTAAGTATTTTTAGCTTGGGAATATGAGAGAGGAATTCTGACCAACATAATTTTTCTATCATTAAAGCAAGTTGTAGTACGTACAATCGATTGACATACCATGTGCAATCGATTTGCATACAAACATAATCAAAATAAAACATAAACGCACATAGTGCAATCAATTGGCATGGAAGGTGCAATCGATTTGCACACAAACAGAATGGACAGAATTGCAAAAACTCAGTAAGCAATCGATTGACAGTCTTTGTGCAATCGATTTGCTTCAACAAAAAATGTCCAAAACCAAATTTTTCTTAAAAATTGAATACCAAATAGCATAGATTATCATATATCATGTATAAAAACATATATATAAGAGTTATATCAAGGGTAGAATGCACCTTATAAGTCACGTTCGTCAAGTATGCCGAGCTCTCGACAAATTTTGTAGAAAGGTTCTTTAGCCAAAGGTTTGGTGAAGATATCGGCAAGCTGATTATGAGTATCTACATAGGTTACCTCGACATCTCCTTGAAGAACATGATCACGGAGGAAATGATGTTGAATGTCTATGTGTTTAGTTTTTGAATGCATGACGGGATTCTTTGTAATGTTAATTGCACTGGTGTTGTCGCATCTTAGAGGAATGCACCCTAGATCGAGTCCATAGTCACGAAGTTGTTGTTTTAGCCATAAAATTTGAGCGCAACTACTACCCGCTGCTATATATTCAGCTTCGGTCGTGCTTAGAGAAACACATGCTTGTTTCTTGCAGGCCCATGATACTAATGCATTACCAATAATGTGACAAGTACCACTTGTGTTATTTCTATCCATTTTACAACCTGCATAATCTGCGTCAGAATAACCAATTAAGTTGCAGATAATACCTTTAAGATACCACAATCTGAAATTTGTTGTCCATTTGAGATACTTCATGATCCTCTTTACCGCCGTGAGATGAGATTCCTTTGGGTTAGCTTGAAAGCGGGCACATAGACAAACACTAAACATTTTGTCAGGACGGCTTGCCGTCAAATATAATAAGGAGCCAATCATACCTCGATATTTAGTGATATCAATGGAAACACCTAGTTCATCTTGATCAACATAAGAACCAGAACCCATTGGTGTAGACATTGCCTTACAGTTATCCATGTCAAACCTTTTCAAGAGTTCCTTGAATTATTTGGATTTGTTTATGAAGATGCCATCTTTTAGTTGTTTGATTTGAAGTCCAAGAAAATAGTTCAATTTACCCATCATGGACATTTCAAATTCTCCTTGCATCATTGATGAGAATTCTTCACACATTTCTTGATTTGAAGATCCGAAGATGATGTCATCAACATAGACTTGTGCTAGCAAAGTGTCGTTTTTGATTTTCTTGATAAATAGAGTCTTGTCAACTTTGCCTTTTTCAAAACCTTTTTCGCATAAGAAGTTGCTTAAACGAGCATACCATGCCCTCGGTGCTTGTTTCAGTCCATAGAGAGTTTTTCTCAATTTGAATACATGAGATAGATTCTTGAAATCTTTGAACCCCGGGGTTTGTTTAACGTAGACTTCTTCAATGATATATCCATTCAAGAATGCGCTTTTGACATCCATTTGGAAAAGCTAAAAATTTAATGAACAAGCACAGGCAAGTAAGAGACGAATAGCTTCTAACCTTGCAACTGGAGCGGAAGTTTCTTCAAAGTATATTCCTTCTTCTTGATTATAGCCTTGTGCTACCAATCTTGCTTTATTGCGAACAATTATTCCATTCTCGTCAAGTTTGTTTTTGAACACCCATCTTGTCCCAATAATATGTTTGTTTCTTGGCCTAGGGATGAGTTCCCAAACTTGATTCCTTTCAAATTGATTCAATTCTTCTTGCATATCTATAATCCATTGGTCATCGCCTAAGGCTACATCAACTTTGGAAGGTTCAATTTGAGATACAAACGCCATGTTTAGGCAAGCATCCTTGAGATTTAATCTTGTAGACACACCTTGAATTATATCACCAATTACTTTATCAATAGGATGATCTCTATGAGTTCTTCGTTCTTTTGGTAGATCATTGAGATTCGATTCTTTTTGAGGTGATTCTTCGAGTTGAATGCGTTGATCCTTGGAAGAATTTTCTTGAGGACCTTCTAAAATTTCATCATCATTATCACAAACAATATTATCCTCCTTGGAGGGGTTAGTTTCATCAAAAGAAACATGCATAGATTCTTCAATAGTCAAAGTTCTTTTGTTGTATATTCTATATGCTTTACTAGAGAGTGAGTAACCAAGAAAAATACCTTCATCGGATTTCTCATCAAACTTACCCAGATTATCTTTGTCATTGTTTAGGACAAAGCATTTACAACTGAAGATATGAAAGAAAGCAATGTTTGGTTTTCTCCCTTTGAAGAGTTCATATGGAGTTTTCTTTAAGATTGGTCTAATGTTAGCTCTATTGCTGACAAAACATGTCGTGCTCACCGCATCCGCCCAAAAGTATTTTGGAATATTTGAGTCGCTAAGCATTATTCTAGCAAGTTCCACAAGTGACCTATTCTTTCTTTCAACCACTCCATTTTATTGAGGAGTCCTTGGGGCTGTGAAGTTGTGAGATATTCCATGTTCTTTACAGAATTCTTCAAATAGAGCATTTTGGAATTCTCCGCCATGGTCACTCCTTATTGAGGCAATTGTTAGAGACTTCTCATTCTGAATTTGTTTAGCATACTTCTTGAACGCCTTGAATGCATCACTTTTCTGCACTAAAAAGAATGTCCAAGTATATCTAGAAAAATCATCAACAATAACCAAAGCATATACATTACCTCCGAAACTCCTTGTTCTCGATGGACCAAATAAGTCCATATGTAACAATTGTAGTGGCCTTGTACTGGACACCACATTCTTAGATTTGAAAGTTGATCTATTTTGTCTACCTTTTTGACAAGCATCACATAGTCTATCTTTGAATAATTTTCTCTTAGGTAAACCAATGACAAGATCATGCTTGATTAATTTATTCAAGTGTTCCATATGAATATGAGAAATTCTTTTGTGCCAAAGCCATGAGACATTTAACCTTCAAAGATGGATCATCAAGGGAAATCATGAATATATTATTGATTCTTTTACCTTTAAGTATAACCTCATGAGTGACTTCGTCTTCTATCAAACATTCATCCTTGGTGAACTTGATTTTGAAGACTTTGTCACAGAGTTGGCTAATACTTAGAAGATTGTGCTTTAGTCCTTCAACATAAAGAACATCTTCAATGGATGTGAAAGGTGGAGCACCAATTTTGCCTTTGCGTAGGATTCTTCCCTTATTATTGTCTCCATAAGTGACAAAACCCTTGGCCTTTAGCGCTAGATGTGAAAATTGGTTTATATCTCCTGTCATATGCTTTGAACAACCACTATCAAGATACCAAAGATTGAATGTGGTCTTCAAGCATACCTGCAAAACAAATTAGGTTTTGTTAGGTACCCAAGTTGCTCTGGATCCTTCATAATTAGTGTCTTTCTTTACCCATACATAATTCCCACTTTCCACAATGAAGTTTCTAACATAGCAAGCATTAGGTGTATGGCCTTTAATACCACAATAAAAACAAGTAGGTTCAAAGTTACTTCTATATCTAGAAGGATAAGATTTCTTCTTAGAAAATGGTTTCTTTTTAGGATAGTGACGAACTATTTTAGGTTTGTTCACTTTCTCTTTGGATGATTGATTACTAGCCTTAACAAAGATAGTTTTGTTAGAACTTGATTTTGAAAACTTTGAATATCCAAGTCCACTTTTATCGTTGGAGTATCTTTGTTGTCTAAGAACACCTTCCAATCTAATTTGGCCTTTTTCATATCTTTCAATGACTCTTTTTAATTGGACATTTTGGAAAGAGAGTGAATCACAATTTTTGCATACAAAATTCTGTTTTTGTTCATCACTTGATTTTTGTTTTCTTCTTTTAAATCTTTTTCCATTGAAACATATTTTTCTTCTAAGGATGAAATTTGTTTCTTTTGTGATGAAATGGTTTTATACAGAATTTTGCATTCATTCAATAGTTCATCTATAGCACATTGTGCATCACTATCAAAAAGAGAAAATTCATTACCAACCTCATTGTCTTCATCATCGGAATGGTGTGAGGCCATCAATGCTAGATTTGCACTTTCATCACTATCAGAATCAGATGAGGAACTTATTTCATTATCCTCCAATGCGACATAAGCCTTTTTGTTCTTGAATCCCTTCTTGCTTTTGAAGCCACCTTTCTTGGAGAGTTTTGGACAATCTGGCTTGATATGACCTTGCTTACCACATTCATAACATGTGATTTATTGTGTTGATGTGGAGACTTCCTTTTTCTTAAATTGTTTCTTTCCTTTTGAATGAGAAAAAGGTTTGTCATTTCTACCGAAGAACTTACCAAGCCTTTTAACAAGAAGCATGAAGTTTTCATCTTCTTCCAGATTGTCTTCCCTTTTAACTTCCTTGGAGTCTATCTTCAAAGCAATATTCTTGGATTTCTTCTCTTGATTTTCATGCTTTTCAAGTCTTCCAAGTTCCATTTCGTATTCTTGAAGTTTTCCAAATAATGTCGCGGATGTCATGTTGGAGAGACTTTTCTTTTCTGAAATTGCCGTTACCTTTGGTTCCCATTCCCTAGTTAAGGACCTAAGTACTTTCAGATTTAGTTCATCATTCGTCAAAGTTTTACCAAGAGCACTTAGATGACTTGTCAAGTGCACAAATCCCTTTTGTAAGTCAAGAATGGTTTCTCCGGGCTGTATTCGAAATAATTCGTATTCTTGACTTAGGGTATTTAGTCTTGATCTTTTTACTTCAACTGTTCCTTCATGAGTTTGTACCAAGGTATCCCATATTTCTTTTGCTGTTTTGCATGCCGAGACACGGAAGAATTCGTCCATGCTAAGTGCACCTTGAAGAAGGTTTATTGCCTTTTTGTCATAGAGAACTTTCTTCTTATCATCATCGTCCCATGCAGTTTTAGGCTTTGATGAGCCAACACCATTGATTACCGTTATAGGGATAAATGGACCATTTTCGACGGCATCCCATATTTATTCTCCTTGTGCTTCTAGATGTGCCTTCATGCGTATTTTCCAGAAGTCCAAATATTCACAACAAAATAGAGGAGGCTTGTTGTTACTACCACTATCTCTGAAAACATGATTTTGATTTGCGGAAGACATTCTGGATCTTTTAGGAGCGGGTTACCTATAACCTTCTCTGATACCAAATGTAAATACGAAGTGCGCCTAAGACGGGAGGGGGGGGGGTGAATTAGGTACTTTAAAAATTCTGGTTTTTAGTGATGATGGTTCTTATTTTTCTAGTTAAAACTGAGTTTAGGAAAGCTTAAAAATGCAGAAAAATAAAGAGACACGGGCGATATATCCTGGTTCTCATCACAGTCCGAGAGTACTCCAGTCCCCTTTCAACATGAAAGAGATTTCCTTATTGTGGCAAACTTAAACAAGAACTACCAAACAACCAAGAACAATCCTCTTGGACCAATAACAATCCTCTTGGATTTTCACTAAGTTATCTATGAGAACAATCCTCTCAAAGTAACTACACGTGTATCCAACAACTTTGGAAAGACAAGATTTCAAAAACACTTAAACTTATTTCCAACAATCCTGGAAAAGTAAGTAAGTAAATATCAATTTATGAGTTTGAGTGAGTAGAGTAATATTGATCACTTAGAGTGATTTAACAATGTATGATCTTCTATTCCAATAGTATTATTATACAATGACTCAAGATATAATTTCTCAAAGTTTTCTGTTTGTTAATGTATGAAAATGTGCAGAAAACTTATGCATGAAAGTGAAGGAATGCTTGAGTTTGTATTTTGAAATTTCAGAAAATATTTATGGAAGAGGTGTTGAAATAGATTTTCAAAATGAATATTTATATGTTCATAACACCCTTTTGAAACAACATGAAGTTCTGAAAATGTATCATGAACAAATGCCAAGTTTGAGTGAAAAGATTCAATGAAAAGGCATGATGAAAAGACATGTACAAAGATGTTGTTTTTCAAAATCGTGCAGCATGTAATCGATTGCACCCTTTGTGTAAATCGATTGCACAAGGTTTCAACAGCTATTTTTTCAAAACTTTTAAAAGTGAAATCGATTGCACTATCAATGCAAATTGATTGCATGCAAAGTCAGTAGCAAAAAGTAAGAGAGTGCAATCGATTGCACTAGAAATGTAAGTCGATTGCACTGAGAAACCGAAGCAAACATTTTGAAAATTTAAGTATGCAATGGATTGCACAAGTAATTTAAATCGATTGCACATAGAAACCGAAGCAAAAGATCTAAAAGTTTGAAGTGTGCAATCGATTGCACTAAAATGTAAATCGATTGCATTCAAGAGAAAAATGAAATTTTAACTTGAAAAACTTGAGTAATGATTTTTTTTAAACATTTCTTTTTCATTTTCGAGCATGTATATCTTAAGATCAAAGTAGATAATATTATTATACCTTTAAAGTTGTTGAGAGATTTGAATGAAGATATCATCCTTAGATGCTTTGAGCTTGATCAAAATCTTTGCCTTCTTTGTTAGCCATGGTTTGTCTTCATCAAAACAAAAGCTCATTTGTGAAGCTTGATTTTACAATTTGTGAGGCGTATTTTCTTCTTGTGCATGTGCCTGTAATGTCTGAACCTGTGGTGTTCATGTTTTGTTTGCTTTCCAGACTTAGATTTTCCCTTGAGGGGGAGGACATATTGTGTATGACAGGGGGAGTAATAGACCTATCTGATTGTACAAGCATTTTAGTTATGTTGTGTTTTTACAGAGTTTACATGTATTCATGTAACTTGTGTTTATGGTTTTATTCCTCTCTCTGGGTTTTTGTGCAAAGGTTATTTTAGCCAAAATTTACCTAAGAGGGAGATTGTTAGGTATGTGATTTTATGGTTGGAAACAATTTTGGTGAAACAAAGAGTTGGCAACAATTTTATCAAAATATATTTCATTGGGAAAACATGTATTGCAGCAAAAGGTTGAACAAAATGTAATAACATCTTGACCAGTTGATACTTTATTTTTCAGATGTTCTATAAAATGTTGTAACATGTTACAATAGAATATCATGATAGTACAACTAGTTGATATACTTAATGATTTGATTGAAAAATATGAGTTTCTAGAGGCTTCTAGTACTCATAACAGGTGCAGAAAATCAAGGATTTTTTAGGAACAATTGTAGATTTGATTTGTTTCACAAAAAGGATCTTGAGACTTTTTAGGAAATATTTGAAAGATTTGTTTTTTTTGTTCTATTTTTACGAAGAAGATTCTGTAGGGATTTAAAGCTGAAGATTGGATTTGATTGACAAGTCCAAGCCCACTGAAAGAGTCTGTTTAAGGGGTCGTCCAAGACCTAGTTTTTTAAGCATTTTTTATTTTTGTAAAACCTTGTGCAAAAATAAGGGTTTAGGGTTTGAGAGTTTCTTAGGTTTTTTGGGTGTTCTTAGTACGTACTCATGTATCTTTTTATGTATTTGAGTTAAGTGATTATTACTTCTTTATCAAGTTATTGTTCTACTCTAATCTTTTAAGCAAAGAGTTGAGTATTGTTCTTAGTTAAACTTTTAAGCAAAACTAAGTATTTTTGTATTGGAAGAGTAATCTTCTTTTTTGGTTTCATAAGAAATTCCCGGGGATTGGCAATGTTTGATATCATTGTGGTGATTGGTAATAAGATAGGTTCTCATATCTAGGAGGTTTCAAGGTAGAAAATGTTAGAACATAGTTTGGTTCTATATCTTAGTAATAGTTTTGATGATAAAAAATACATGATATATATAAAGAACAAATATGCTCTCTAGTAATGTATTTAAATATGCATAGAAGTTATGATTAAAGAAGCATATAAGATGAGAGAATAACTTTTTAAAGCTATGATTAGACGAAGCATGCATAATTAGAAGAAAATTCATGTAACACGCTCAATAGAAGAAGTTCTGATGTTATAATTTCCGAAGCACCAAAGCTGCAAGCTAATATCTAGTACTCTTATAAGAGAAGTTCTGAAAGAACAAGGGAAGTCTCAACGCACTCATCTATACTAAAGTTCTAAATACTCGGGACTTAAGATTAAGTTATACTCTGATAAGTAAATCTTCTGAAAGTATAAAGAAGCTTACACGTGTCTGTCTCATCCAAGTTCTAATCATATGAATATCAAGAAACTCTGATGATCCAAAGTCTCAACTGTAATATTCTCATTATGATAAGATTCCAAAGAAGAAAAGTTATGATGCATTACAATTCATTCATTACAAATCAAAGATTAACGGCTGGAATAAAACAAGATCTGTATTTTTGGAAAGTGCGTTAACAACACTTTATCAACTTTCCAAATTAATCTTTTCATCTCTCATATGCCTCTCCTATATAAAGAAGACTGTGAAGAAGAATCAAGACACAACATTACTGCACATACAAAAGAAATATATTTACTAGCTAAATCTTGTGCTTTAATCTTGTGTATACATCATTATTATGATATAGTTTTTAGAAACACCATTGTATACATTTTTATTCACATTTTGTAATAACTTGAGAAACCTAGTTGTGGTTTAGTCTCAAGAAAACATTGATGGTAGTCATTGTGTTTGTGTAATCAAAGTTTTTGATTAGTGGATTAAGACCTCGTTTGAGAGAGGCAAAATCACCTCGGCGTGTGGATTAGGGTAGTTTGAGTTCAAATGAACCAAGATAACCAAACGTGTCACACTGTTTTATTTTTTAAAACCCCAATTCAAACCCCCCCTTTCTTGTGTTTTTCTATCCTTCAATTGGAATCAAAGCGCCTGGATTTTGGTGCTAACACTTAACCGTGTTAGAAAAATATCCTAGTAAGAAAAACACTATGGTGGAACCAGTTTAGAACAATAATGAGGATAAAGACAAAATCATTGGTAGACCCCCAATGTTTGACGGTGAAAATTTTGATTACTGGAAAGACATAATCAAAAGTTTCTTTCTAGCTCACGACACTGATCTCTCGGATATGGTGATTGATGGCTATATTCTACCTAGTGATGAAAAGGGTTAGAAGATTGATAGAAAGAAAATTTCATATCAATAAAAGAAAGAATTCAAAAACCATCACAATGCCAGAACAAAGCTTTTGAGTGCTATCTCATATACTGAGTGTGAGAAGATCACATACAGAGATTCTACTAAAAACATGTTTGACTCTTTGAGAATGACGCACAAAGGTAACACATAAGTCAAAGAGACCAAAGATCTTACACTCATCCAGAAGTATGAAGCTTTCAAAATGGAAGGAGAAGAAGCTATCGAGACAATGTTCTCAAGGTTTCAAATTTTAGTTGCTTGATTGAAAGTTCTAGACAATGGGTATTCCACAACAAATCATGTAAAGAAAAACATCAGAAGCTTACCCAAGAAATGGAGACCCATGGTCATATCCTTAAAGCTTGCCAAAGATATGAAGAATATATCTGTTAAAGAAGTTATCATATCTCTGAGAAGTCACGAGATAGAACTAGAAGAAGATGAGATCCAGAAGAAAGGTAAGTCTCTTGCTCTTAAATCTAATAAAAAAACATGAAAATAAAGCCTTTCAGGCAGAAGAAGAAATCTCTAGTGGATCCTCATCAAAAGAAGACGAATTATCTCTTCTCTCTAGAATAGTCCATTAACTATGGATGCACGGACAAAGGGAATTCAGAAACCCCAAAAGAATAGGTAATCACTCTGAATCTTCCTCCGGATACAAAAAGTATAGTATCAAAAATGTTATCTTCTATGAATGCAAAGAGCCAGGTCACTACAAAAACGGTTATCCGAAACTTCAAAAAGAAAAGCCAAATAAGAAGTTCTTCAAAGAAAAGAAGAAAAGTCTTATGGAAACGTGAGATAACTTAGAATCTTCTGAAGCAGAATCAAAATTAGAAGATGAACGTGCCAATATCGATTTAATGGTCAACATATCAGATGACACTAGTTCGTCTGAATCAGAATCAGATTCAAAAGCACAAGAGGTATTCTCTAACTTTTCTAGATCTCAATTAGAAGATAGTCTGTCTGAAATTCTTAAAAGATATCAGCAAGTTCGAGTCAAAAACAAGAACCTGAAACATGGTCTAGCATCTGACTCTGAAGAAACTAGGAAAAAAGAAGCAGAAATTCTGAGCTAAAATAAACCATGTCTAAACTTAAAAATGAAAATTCTGTTATTAAAAACGAGTTACAAAAATCTCAGAAAGAATTTGTCTCAGAACTTTCAACTAGTTCTGGTAACATCATAAAAGAATATGATCACATCTTTCAAAAATTTCTAGTAAAAACATAGCTAGAAGCAAGATTTGCTCTATGATCAATGGAGTTAGCTGAAACGACATAAAAGGTATAAGATATGTGTTGTACCCCAAAATTTGCCTTCCCGTTTTTCAAGAAATCACAACTTCAGGGTTTTCCCTGACTTTTCAAGATTGGCTCAAGAATCGGTCAAACAGACTTTTCTTTATCAGTCAATCCAGAATTAGGGTTTCCATTGATTTTGTTGAGATTGACTCAGGAATTGATCAAACAGACCTTTCTTTGACAGCAATCCAGGATTAGGGTTTTGCACTCACATTTCTCAGAAGAAATTGAATCCACAATAATTCAATTGACTGTTACATTATTTTTACGCTTGTTCCAGATTACCGATTGTTTCTCAAAACCTAAATATCTGGGATAGGAGCTGAGGCTTTTGTTTGAAACTTTGAGGTATTGGTTTGGTCAGTAGAGTGAAAAGTTCATGGAATGTTTGTTTGTACAAAGCATATGTTGATTGGAATACCAGGCGTATCATGATTAATGCAAGGTTGCGAGACGGCAAAGTTTGATGATTATTTATTTCATCTGAATTAAAGTCATTGGGAGACATTTCCAGTTATTTTAATTTAAGAAACTTAAATAATTAAATAGACAGTACAAGGAAAGATTTGAATATTTGACAGTAGAAAAAAAAATTTGACAAAGACTTTTTATTTATTTATTTCAAATATTGTTACAAATTTTATTCGAATATTGTAAATTTATAATTTACAGTGTTTACAGTAATATTTTTTACAATAAATGAAAAGAAAATAAATCTAAAGCCTAAATCTCTTGAAGTCTTTGACCTTTACTGCGTCCTCCATTATTCAACTGGTACCTACCTGCAAAGGACAGAAGAAAAAAATAAATCAGTGCAGTTAATGGAAAAGCATTTTTAAGCAGATAAATAAAGAGTCATCATTAAAGCTTGTTGGCCGGAATCAGATTGTTATTGGGTTCATCATGTTTTACTTGTTCTCTTTGCAAATCACAAGAAGATTTCTCTTCTTGGTTCACAAAGAGGAAAGTAAAAATAATTTGCAAGCATACAATTAATTCAAAATGCAAAGATATAAGGCAGCAAGACAAAGCAAACTCAATTACAAACTGCATTAGTCAACCAAAGGCATAAGGCTGCATACAAAAGCAAACTAATTTGCAAGAATGTCAAACTAAGTTACCAAGCTGTCAAAGCAGAAAAGCTGTCCAAGAAGTACACAAAGCTGTCAAAGAAAGCATACAATGCAGGAAATATGGAAACAAGTACACAATGTAGAGATAAACCAAGATACAAGCAAGAAGGCTTGTCAAATTTCATCATCATATTCTGGCCAACAAAGCTTTTCAGATTAAAAGATATAATAAGCAATTTAAAAATGCTTTATGGAGAGAGAAAGAGAGAACCAGAAAAGGTTTGCAGTTTTGGCAGGCTGTAAAAGGAAGTAAGAAGAACAAAAGAAAATATATAATAATATAATAGCCTAACAGTTCAGCAGAGAGGGAGATCGCACAAAAAAAACTGCAAGTCACCAACACTTAGCTAAAAAAACTTGTAGCCTTCATAAAGGCCTCCAACTGAAGCCTGTTACAAAAAACACAAAAACACCAGAAGCAAGACAACCTGCCTTACCAAAAGACCAAAAAACACCAACCTTCTTAAGCTACAAAAAATTGCAAACCCTAAATTCTGAGCATATCAAACCTTAACCCTAAAAACATTGTACATTCCATTCTGGGCCTTTGCCCAAACAAACGCTTTAGCCCACTCAGTTTCCATGCGTACCCCCCCTTTTACTTATCCTGATTTTCCCTTTGCCTTTCTTCATTCATGGGCCAAAGCATACAAACTCAAAGGCCCATCATCCCTTTTTTTTAACTCCATTTTGTTGAACTAATATATTTTTATTTATCTTTTTATCTTCATAATCTAATTCTTTTTCTTTTGTTAAATAATAAAATGTTTAAATTTTATTAATATAATTTAATATATGTTACATTTAATAAAATACAATAATATTAGAGATTTTATTTTTGTTTTCTTTAAAAAATACATAAATAATAAGAGCTTCAAATAATTTTCTTTCTTTACATAATCAACAAAATACAAAAATAATAATAAATACATAATCTTTCTTAGGTTAAAATATTTTATTTGACCATTTGTAAATAAATATACGCATCTCATATTTCTTTGATTTTCGTTATCTTATACTTTGTTATAATTTTACATTGAGAATGCGACAGTTCGATTTGGTTGTAACATAATACTTGGACATTATTATTCTGATAAGACTCATCCCCATTTGTAAACATTTGTACCCCCATCCCCGGATACTTATTTGTAATAACTTAGACTTTAAATTCCCGCAATTTATCGCTTTCCATAGACTGTATAGTAATTAGGGTTTGTATGCGAAGATTCGAAATCAATCGCTAGATGACCTAATACAAGATAAATGCATGAAAATCAATACACAATTCACACTTGCACCTCTAGGGTAATCTCGCTTGTTGCCTCGGAAAATGAAATCATGTCCCTCGAGTATGAGACACTCTAGCAAATTCCCCTTCGATAAAAAAAGATCGTAGTCCCTCGATAACCCTCGATGTTTCCTTCGATAAAACGATCTCGTCCCTTACAAAATTGCTAGGATGTCTCACAAGTTGCTTTCAATGATTGTATACGATGCCCCGCGCCTGTCCCGTTAACATCCTAACGCAAGGTTGTTCATCAAACACAATGGTGAAACAACACTGTTAAAAAGGGTTAAAAGCATAAGAAAGATCTTTGAGTAAAATAGGGTAGACAACTCTTAGTTACTTGATCAAAAATCTTGCAAAACATACTTGCCATTTTTCAAACACACTTCATAACACAACTTCAAAACAATTTCAAAACAACTTTCAAAACATTGAAATATCTTTGCAAAAAGACACACACCTTTGTATATATTCAAACAAGAATCATTACAAAGGTTGCCTAGACAAGGCATCTTTTTCAAAACATTTTCAAAACCACACACACAAAGCACCATTCCAAACAATTGAAAAGCAAAGTCAAGTGATCTAAAACAAGTAACTAAGAGCCCATGGATAACCATGGATGAAAAGGGTGCTAGCACCTTCCCTTTTCATAATCTACCCCCCGAACCCAAGAAAACATCTCAAATGTCTTTCCTGTGCTTTTTGACCTTTCCTTAGGATAAAATAAAAAGTCGGTGGCGACTCTTGCTAAACCGAAACATTTGCGAACACAAACGCAAAATCCCAAGTCAGTTCTCCCACCGTATCACAATATGTGAAACCAAAATGGAAAGAAACATATAAACCAAAACAAGTTGATAACATGGTTGTTGTACCCCAAAATTTGCCCTCCTCTTTTTCACAAGAAATCACAGCTTCGGGCTTTTCCTGATTTTTTAGATTGGCTCGAGAATCGGTCAAACAGACTTTTCTTGTCAGTCAGACAAAATTAGGGTTTCCATTGATTTCTTATCAGTCCAAGAAGATTATTAGGGTTTTTGTTAATTTGTTTGAGTTTGGCTCAGGGTTTGATCAGGTAGACGCTTCTTTGGCGATAAATCAAGAATTAGGGTTTGCACGCGCATTTTCAGAAGAATTTGAATCCATAGTGTATTAATTGGCTGTTACACCGCTTTGACGCCTGCTCAAGTATTCAGTTTGTTTCTCAAGAAACCTGAACCTCTGGTTTAGAAGCTGAGGCTTCTGGTTGAAAATTTGCAGTGTTTGGTTTAATCAGTAAAGAGATAAGCATATGGACGTTGGTTTGATTAATTGTGCATTGCTTATGTTTAATTGGGACGCCAGGTTATTATTGATTGCAAGACTACAGTGTTTATTAATTATTTATTTTATCTAAGTTAGAATAATTGGATCTACTTCCAGTTATTTTAATTCAAGAAAGCTTAAATAATTAAATAAACAGTTGAAATAAAAGAGATATCTGACAATAAAAAGACTTTTATTTATTTTTAATTATTTGTACAAGTGTTATTTAAATACAGTAATTATTTACAAGTATTTATAATAATATTTATTACAATGATTAAAAGTAAAATAAAATTGCATCCTAATTTTCCTAAGTCTTCATCTTCTACTGATGCTCCCCATTGCTCAATTGATTTTCATCTGCAAAAACAAAAAAAGAAGAGAAGTCAACACAGACGAATTAAAAAAGCAGACAGTTAATTTAAGACTCATCATTAAAAGTGATTGGCTGGAATCAGTTTATTCCCCCTCTCTGCAAATCACAAGAGAACTCTTGGTTCACAAAGAGGGATAGAAAATTATCTTGCAAGCATTGGAATTATTTAAATGTACAAGGCTGCATAGTTTCAAATTGCTAAATGTTAAAATACACAAAGCTACTGAGTATGCCAAATACAAAGCTTCATAGTTCAAAGTTCCAAACTAAGTCGCAAATTGCAAACTGAAACATGCCTAACCAAGTCCAATGTCAACTAAACTGTCCAAAAGCTGTCCAAAGAAAGTACAAAAAGCTGTCAAGAGATACGCAGAAAATCTTGAAAAAGAAGAAAGTACACAGAGCAAAACTAATATGCAAGCAATATTCAAATATTCATCATTTCCCAAGCCAAGACTTTTTCAGAGCGTAGTACAGTATAAGCAATAAACAATGCTTTTCTGTAGAGAGAGAAAAGAGAGAGAGAGAAGAAGCTTACAGTACAGCAGGCCTAAAGATATAAACAAAGGATATCAGAACAAGCAAGGGAGAGGCAGAACCACATAACAAAAACAACACAAAAGCTTGTAACCTCACAACTGTGTCAAAATTCAAGCCCACAAGCCTAAAACAAATTGCCTCCAACTTGTTCTAAGCCAACATTAAAACTGCCTCAAAAACTGTTACATAACAGAAACACAAACCAGAGCTGCCTCAAGCTGGTTTGAAGCCAAAGCCAAACCTGTTTCAAACACATAAATCTCAAACAAAGTGCAAACTCAGCCTAAACCTTTCAAAGCCAAAGCAAACATAACACAAGCCAATAAACCTGTAAGTTACAAAACTCATAACCTGTCAAACTACACAAGCCTCATCCTGCATAAACAAGCCTGAAGCCTAAACCTTAAGTTTTCAAAAAAAAATCAAGCATATCACAACAAAGCCATACAAACTGAAACAAGCTTACAAACAAAGCCTGCTAACTATCTAGAAGCCTGCCTATACTGATAAGCCTGTCAAAACTATCTTCAAGCCTAAAGACCAGATATCAACAACCATCATCCAATATCCAAATAACCAACTCAAAGCAGAATCCCAAAACCCTCAGAGCAATCTCATCATAGGGTCAATAACAACATAACCTAAGTCCTAAACCCTCAGAATAAATTCATCACAGGGTTAGCAATCAAAGTTCAAGGCAAGCTCAGAATCAAACAAATCCAAACCCTTAGAGCTAGGCTCATCACAGGGTCCAAGAAAACATACTCATATTCAAGCATCATCATCATACAGAAGCAAGCAAAAGAGAGGAAAAGAAGCGAGCAAGCTAGGGTTTTCAGGGATATCATCATAAAACCAAAGGCAAAATACAAATACTAGGAAAAGCAAAGCCAACATCACACTCCCTCGCCTTCAGCTGCCTGAGACACGCCTCCAGTCCATCTCTCCTCCTATCCAAGCAACGAACCCCAAAGGTAGTACCTCTTCCCTTTCTTTTCCACACCTCACACAGAAACAGATAGCACATAAAGAATCAATACATGAAAAGTTAAAATCATGCAAAGCTTGAAACCCTAAAGCATAAGACGGACAGAACTGTGAGGTCATTACCTTACAACATCTCCTGGATACAAACTTGGAGAGAGGGAAGATGGAAGAAGGCGTCTGGTAGCTGAGGCGAAGGGAGGAGGTCAGAATCCATGGCTCAAGGAGACGAAGAGGACAAAGGTGGAAGCGGCGCCACTCTAAGCCTGTAACTCTGTAACCCTAAATGAAACAAAACAACGAAAACCCTAAACAAAATTTTGTGAAACGCTTGGGCCTGCTGCCCCACAAAAAATGTTAAGCCCAATGTTTCTGGCGTGCACCCCCCATTGACTCCTTTCATACACGTTTTGGGCCCAGCATAATACTCTAAGGCCCATTTAATCTTTTATCCATTTTTATTTATTTCAAACTAATACTATTTTCTCTATCACTTTATTTTTTATAAACAACTTATACTAATATTTTTGTTTAAATAAAAAATAATACATTAACTCTTTTTTATATAAAACTTTCTTAATTACTTGTTATTTTAGTTAGTATAATTAAGAATACATAAGAATAAAATTTGGAGTTAAATAATTTTCTTGTATATAAAACATTAAAAGATACATAAATAATTAGTTCGTTTTAAGTTAAATACTTTTTCTTTAAAACCCTTTTGTTTATATAACGTTAACTAAAATGTATAAATATTAATTTTCTTTAACTTAAAACATTTTTCTTTAGAACATTTGTTTGTACATATTTAACAAAAACCCAAAAATAAATAAAATACTTAATATTGCATTAAGTTAACATACTTTTCTCACTTGTAAATAATCACATACACTTTCACAAATACTTTTATTTATCTTTTATTCTTATACATTGATACATGTTAGATTGAGAATGCGATTCGATTTGGTTGTAAATATTATTTGCACACTACTATCCTGATAAGTCTCATCCCCATTTGTAAATGTTTGTACCCCCATTCCCGGATACTTATTTGTAATAGTTTAGGACTTTAAATTCCCGCAATTTATCGCTTTGAATTATACCATGTTTAGACTTAGGGTTTGTATGCCAATAAAATCAACCGCTAGATAACCTAATACAAGACAAATGCATGACAATCAATACACAATTCACACTTGCACCCCTAGGGTAATCCCGCTTGTTGCCTTCAAAAATGGGCCATGCTTGCATGTTGAGTTTCTTTGGCAAAACAAAACAAAACAAATCAAATGATCATAGTCCCTCAATGACGCTTTCGAAGTTGCCTAAACAAAATGATCATAGTCCCTTAAAGCAAATTGCCAAAGACACTTGGCACCATTGCATTCATGGTCTATACGATGACCCGCGCCCGTCCCGTTAACATCCTAACACAAGATTGTCCACCAAATACAATGGTAGAACAATACTGTTAAAAGGGTTAGAACATGAGAAAAATCTTTGAGTAAATTTAGGGGTAGACAACTCTTAGTTACTTGATCAAACTTGCAAAACACACTTGCCTACTTTCAAAACACACTCCACAACACACTTTCAAAACAACTTTCAAAAACATTGAAACATCTTTTCTAAAAGACACACACCTTTGTAAAACATTCGAGTAAAGAATTGTTACAACGGTTGCCTAGACAAGGCATCTTTTTCAAAACATTTTCAAAACCACACACACAAAGCACCATTTCAAACAATTGAAAATCAAGGCAAGTGATCTAAAACAAGTAACTAAGAGCCCATGGATAACCATGGATAGAAAGGGTGCTAATACCTTCCCTTTCTATAATCTACCCCCCGAACCCACGAAACATCTCAAAGGTTTTTCCTGTGCTTTTTAACCTTTCCTTTAGGATAAAATAAAAAGTCGGTGGCGACTCTTGCTAAACCGAACAAGTGCGAATACAAACGCAAAACCTCAAGTCAGTTCTCCCACCGTATCACCGAACTGGCGACTCTGCTGGGGAAATCTTTTAAAAGTGGGGTTACCTTAGGGTTTTAGATCACCTTTACATACTTGCTTTGATTGCTTTGATTGCTTTACTTTTTGGGTCCTTGTTTGGGTTTGTTGTAAATCCTACACCCGGATTTGGGGGCACCTTCTTAGGTAAATAGCAATAAAACTGTGAGGGAACTGTGCGGGGTATACCGACATGGTTGAAGCAGTAAGCTATGTTAGTGTGACATATTTGTGAGTACGTTAACCCTTGAGTTCAATCAAGGAGAGTACGGGGCTGCTGAGTGATGTCATGAAGCACTAACGAACTCTTAGAACCTTACTTGACCATCTTAGCCTTTTTAGGGGTAGTGAGATGACCGACTTTGGTGCAGTCCGAAGTTGGTAGATACTCGATACTACACTCATTGAGGGTTGTTTTCTTGGAATATTTTGGTCGCCAGTTAAGTGGCTAAACCAAAACAATGAACACAGAAAATAATCCAATGATATTGAGCTCCTTAGAACCCGGTTTCTATTTTAGGACAGGATGAGCCAACTAACTTCAAGAGGGTACTTACCTACAAATCCCATGCAAGCCTAAAACTCAGGACTTGTTTGCTTTGTGTGAATATGATTACCTGTATATACACTTACTTGCTTCTGCATACATGTACATAACATCATGACATCATACCATAGCATTTTTTCACTAACCACTTCAAGGATCTTGAGGGTCTTTTGATGCAGGGTCACGTTGAACCAGACATCTACCAAAGGGAAAGAGGATTCTCCTCTAAACAAATGCCATCAAAGATCAAGTGCAACAACTTGAATCAGGGGCTCTGACCCACTTGACATGGTGAGCTTGATTCTCGTGGAAAGACATTCACAGGTGCAAAGTTCTCCAATCAAAGATCGAAGTTCAACCTCTAACATTCTCTTGTGTTTACCCCAAGAGATCCTTGAAAACATTGCATACATATATCATACATATCATTGCATAACAGGTTTCCCATACAGGTCTCCTTATCTTCCTGTTGTTTATTTCAGTAAGATGGATATGGAACAAACGGTGAAAGATCTCCAAGATCAAAACGCTCAATTCCAGCAAATGCTTCTGGCTATGGGAAAAGGGCAAGAGGATCTGAAAGCTCTCCTTCTCAAAGACAAGAAGAAGAAGTCCAAGAAGGCAACGAGCATCCTGAATTTGGGGAGAAGACCTAAAACCAAAGACCTTTCAACTCCACCCAGCATAGGTGCCAGTCTTGAAGAAGACCACAATTTAGAGATTGATGAAGCTGACTACTCCGAAGAACAATACCCTCTCGCTGATGACAAGTACAAACAGTTGGCGGATCGCCTCAATGCTATGGAGGTTCAACAAATACATGGATTGGATTTAGGAGACATGGGTTTGGTTCCTGGATTGGTCATTCCTCCAAAGTTCAAAGTCCCTACCTTTGCCCTGTATGATGGAGTCTCTTTCCCTAAGATGCATTTAAAGTCTTATGTCCGCAATACACAACTGATCCAAAGCTTTGGATCCATTTCTTCCAAGAAAGCCTGGTCGGGGCTCAACTCGAGTGGCTCTATCAATTGGAGAGTTCTCGCATCCACACCTGGGAAGATTTAGCTATGGCTTTTTACAAACAGTATCAATACAATGCTGATCTTGCACCAACTCGTGTGCAATTGCAGAACATGACCATGGGTTCCGACGAGAGCTTCAAAGGATATGCCCAAAAGTGGAGAGATCTGGCCAGTAGGGTACACCCTCCTTTAACTGACAGAGAGCTGATTGACATCTTCCTGGGAACTTTGACAGGGCCTCTCTTCAATCACTTAATTGGAAGCTCCTCAGCTGGGTTCACCGAGCTAATACTGACCGGCGAAAGGGTCGAAGCTGGCATCAAAAGTGGAAAGATCCAAGGAGCTACACCCTTTGATGATCAGAAAATTCCCTACAATGGGAAGAAAGAGTCTAATGCAGTGGCTAGTCAAAAGAGTCGTCATGATCAACATGCAGGGGCAGTCCTGATCTCTGGTTCTACGTCACGCCGACAACAGCCAAAGGGAAGTCAACGAAGGCCAGACGAGCTTAAGAGACAGTTCACTAACATCAACATGCCGCTGTCTCAAGCACTGCAACACTTGTTGAATATGAATCTGATTGCATTGATAGGGCCTCACCCAAACCCCAAGACTTCATCTCCTAACTACAATCCTAATGCAATATGTGCTTATCATTCTGATAGTCCCGGGCATGATACTAACGATTGTTGGGCATTGAAGTACAAGATTCAGAATTTGATTGATGACAAGGAGATTGAGTTTGGTCCTCCAGAGACCCCAGCATGATCACTGCTCCTATGCCAAATAATTGAGAGCGTCTTTGTTTCATTTGAATTTTCAAGTTGTAATCTTTTGTTATTCAAACAACTATCTATTAATGTCAAACTTTGTTTCATTAATGCATTGTGTATGTTTGTCTTGAATTCATCCATTCGTTTTCACTACTCTTATGATTTCTTTATGATATTTAACTCTTGATAAAAAGCTGCAAGCCTTTAGAGGGAGGATGACGAAACAATGCCATAATCTCATACAGTATGCTTTTGAACAGACCTTGCTGATGATGTACAGGCATTTCTTTCAATTCCCAAACACTTGAGTTATAACGAAGATAATCCCTAGTCAACCCCTTCGAGCCAAAGAAGTAGGAGTTTTCTATTCTAAAAAAATTGAAACCTTTGATTTAAACATGGGGCAGGGTAGTCTCTCAGTTAATTCAAAAAAGGCGTGCATTGAAGTCGCAAACTCTCAGTTCGTAATACAAACGAACGACATCAAAAAAAAAAGACATTCCTTTGGAATCAAAAGGCAGTGATGGTTCCCTATCTCATAGGCAGTCAATCTCTCAAAAGAGAAAAACCCATTAAGTCAAAACCTATAAAGGAGGCTTAAGAAACCTGGGGCATCCCGCTGACTGTAATCTCGAAAACAGGAACAGTCAGGAAAAAGTTAGGGATAACAAATTAAAAGAAAGAGGTCATTACAAATCCTCAACAACATGAAAAAATGTTGCAAAAGAAAAAAAGGAGAGGATGACTGCCCTCCAAATTCAATTGGTGAACCATCACCCAAAGGTCGTTCCAAACTCGAATAGAGTGCGACGTACAATTAACTGAGTTTAGGATTGAAGGACATCACGAAGAGCGGGTGGGTACAAATATACTTTGAGCCTTTATCCTTTGTTTCTTAAACCGTGAACCAAGCCACGTTACAACCCTTCAAAAGTTCTAATTGAAGCATGGGTTAGTTCGAAAGCATACTGTTACAAAAGGTATCCTGACTCCTGTAAGGCTTTGCTCTAAGTCTTGTGTTGATAAAAAGTTTTCTGCTAAAAAACGCATTTTTCAAAACTTCGAGACAGACATAAACTTTGCATTACTTGAATATCACGGTTTGCATTTGGCTATTTGTTTGACAGCGGAGAAATTCATACAATGAATATCCGATGAACGGAAGCTCTCTCAGTGAGCAAAATCACTTTAAGAAGGATGACACTTCCATTGACAAGTCTCCTATCAACAAGGGGGCTTGACATGTCACTATCCAGCACACCTGGGGCAGTCCAGTCAAGGTTTCAACGGATCTTTCAAAGTTCAATTAACCTGGGGCAGTCCAGTCAAGATTTCAACGAATCTCTCAAAAGTTTAGTGAACTTGGGGAAAGTCTCCTTCATCATCACTTGGAGCATTCGAATGGTAAAAGTGTTCAAATTCCTTCATAACCTGTTGGAAGATGCAGTTTTACACGGACTCATCATCAGGAAACCCTACATCGGTTCCTTCTCAAATTCAGATGCAGTTTTACACGGACTCATCATCAGGAAACCCTACACCGGTTCCTTCTCAAATTCAGATGCAGTTTTACACGGACTCATCATCAGGAAACCCTACACCGGTTCCTTCTCAACTTCAGATGCAGTTTTACACTGACTCATCATCAGGAAACCCTACACCGGTTCCTTCTCAAATTCAGATGCAGTTTTACACGGACTCATCATCAGGAAACCCTACACTAGTTCCTTCTCAAAATTCAGATGTAGTTTTACACGGACTCATCATCAGGAAACCCTACACCGGTTCCTTCTCAAATTCAGATGAAGTTTTACACGGACTCATCATCAGGAAAACCTACACCGGTTCCTTCTCAAATTCAAATGCAGTTTTACACGGACTCATCATCAGGAAACCCTACACCGGTTCCTTCTCAAATTCAGATGCAGTTTTACATGGACTCATCATCAGGAAACCCTACACTGATTCCTTCTCAAATTCAGATGCAGTTTTACACGGACTCATGATCAGAAAACCTTACACAGGTCAAAGATCGATACCTGAAACCAGCCAGGACAACTATCTCCTTGACCAACCTTTTCAAGATTTCAGCTCAGTACCTGCAGCAATCAAAAGATTCTTGCAATCCCTAGCGGAGCTAAAATTTCCAACTATCAATCCCCAAGCAGAATGAAGACTCTCATTCTCAGTTCCTCACAGGATATTCAGATATCCCCAGTGAAGATCTCCTCAAGACAGGAATCCCCAGTAGATTGGAATACAACCCAAGCTCCTGATCCCCCAACAGCGGTCCCAAGACTTCTCATTTTCAACGATCAAAGGATTTTCAATCCCCTGCAGCAGTCAAGGAATTACTTTCCCCGACAGCAGTCAAGATTCTTTTATCTCCAGCCATCCAGGATTCATCTATCCTCAGCAAGACAGCTCATCAGCTTACATGCGCATTCATCACATTCATATCTTAAACATTGATATAACATACATTGCATCATGCATCATGACATTGCATACAACTAACTCTTTACCTTTTCAAGAAAGATCAGTCAACAGACAAAGATCATCATCTTCCGAGATTCTTTCTAGAAATAGTTCAGATGTGACCCAGGCATGGCGACATTCTGATACTTATTCCAGATTCATCCAGATGCAGTTTTACACTGACTCATCATCAGGAAACCCTACACCGGTTCCTTCTCACTTCAAGACCTTTGAAAACAGTTTACGGACGCTTCCCAACAACAGATGCTGCTCTATTGCTTATTCAACCTCAAGACTTCTGAAAACAGTTTACGGATTCTCCAAACACGGAGGTTAATCTATCTCTTGTTCAGACTCAACTTTTGAAAACAGTTTACGGACGCTTCCCAACATGGATGCTGCTCTATTCAACTTCAAGATTTCTGAAAACAGTTTACGGGTTCTCTAGACACAGATGCTAACTTATCGCTTGTTCAGATTCTTCAACTTCTGAAAACAGTTTACGGATTCTCCAAACACGGATGTTAATTTATCGCCTGTTCAGACTCAACTTTTGAAAACAGTTTACGGACGCTTCCCAAGATAGATGCTGCTCTATTGCTTATTCAACTTCAAGACTTTTGAAAACAGTTTACGGATGCTTCCAGATACGGATGTCAATCAATTGTTCGTTCAGAACCCCCCAGTTCAGAAATGTTCCAAAACATGGACACCTTTCTGATACTCAAGTCTTTCACCTACGACATACATTTCCAGATGGCATCTCTAAGCCCATCCTCCTACCAGCAATTTCCAGATGGCATCTCTAAGCCCATCCCCTTGTCACATCTCAAGATGGCATCTTTAAGCCCATCACCAAATGGCATCTTCAAGCCCATTCCCTCTACCATCACATCACCGAGTGCAAATTATTTGGGCACTCTAGTGTCCAATCTCCTTTTACCTTCGAGTCGCGAATGGCAAACTTGCCAATCTAACTCTTCAGGTTCAAGAAGATTGAACAGGGGAAACTGTTGTACCCCAAAATTTGCCCTCCTCTTTTTCACAAGAAATCACAACTTCGGGCTTTTCCTAATTTTTTAGATTGGCTCGAGAATCGGTCAAACATACTTTTCTTGTCAGTCAGAAAAAATTAGGGTTTCCATTGATTTCTTATCAGTCCAAGAAGATTATTAGGGTTTTTGTTAATTTGTTTGAGTTTGGCTCAGGGTTTGATCAGGCAGACGCTTCTTTGGCGATAAATCAAGAATTAGGGTTTGCACGCGCATTTTCAGAAGAATTTGAATCCATAGTGTATTAATTGGTTGTTACACCGCTTTGACGCCTGCTCAAGATTTCAATTTGTTTCTCAAGAAACCTGAACCTCTGGTTTAGAAGCTGGGGCTTCTGGTTGAAAATTTGCAGTGTTTGGTTTAATCAGTAAAGAGATAAGCATATGGATGTTGGTTTGATTAACTGTGCATTGCTTATGTTTAATTGGGACGCCAAGTTATTATTGATTGCAAGACTACAGTGTTTATTAATTATTTATTTTATCTAAGTTAGAATAATTGGATCTACTTCCAGTTATTTTAATTCAAGAAAGCTTAAATAATTAAATAAACAGTTGAAATAAAAGAGATATCTGACAATAAAAAGACTTTTATTTATTTTTAATTATTTGTACAAGTGTTATTTAAATACAGTAATTGTTTACAAGTATTTATAATAATATTTATTACAATGATTAAAAGTAAAATAAAATTGCATCCTAATTTTCCTAAGTCTTCACCTTCTACTGATGCTCCCCATTGCTCAATTGATTTTCATCTGCAAAAACAAAAAAAGAAGAGAAGTCAACACAGATGAATTAAAAAAGCAGACAGTTAATTTAAGACTCATCATTAAAAGTGATTGGCTGGAATCAGTTTATTCACCCTCTCTGCAAATCACAAGAGAACTCTTGGTTCACAAAGAGGGATAGAAAATTATCTTGCAAGCATTGGAATTATTTAAATGTACAAGGCTGCATAGTTTCAAATTGCAAAATGTCAACAAAAAATGTTAAAATGCACAAAGCTACTGAGTATGCCAAATACAAAGCTGCATAGTTCAAAGTTCCAAACTAAGTCGCAAATTTCAAACTGAAAAATGCCTAACCAAGTCCAATGTCAACTAAACTGTCCAAAAGCTGTCCAAAGAAAGTACAAAAAGCTGTCAAGTGATATGCAGAAAATCTTGAAAAAGAAGAAAGTACACAGAGCAAAACTAATATGCAAGCAATATTCAAATATTCATCATTTCCCAAGCCAAGACTTTTTCAGAGCGTAGTACAGTATAAGCAATAAGCAATGCTTTTCTGTAGAGAGAGAAAAGAGAGAGAGAAGAAGCTTATAGTACAGCAGGCCTAAAGATATAAACAAACAATATCAGAACAAGCAAGGGAGAGGCAGAACCACATAACAAAAACAACACAAAAGCTTGTAACCTCACAACTGTGTCAAAATTCAAGCCCACAAGCCTAAAACAAATTGCCTCCAACCTGTTCTAAGCCAACATTAAAACTGCCTCAAAACCTGTTACATAACAGAAACACAAACCAGAGCTGCCTCAAGCTGGTTTGAAGCCAAAGCCAAACCTGTTTCAAACACATAAATCTCAAACAAAGTGCAAACTCAGCATAAACCTTTCAAAGCCAAAGCAAACATAACACAAGCCAATAAACCTGTAAGTTACAAAACTCATAACCTGTCAAACTACACAAGCCTCATCCTGCATAAACAAGCCTGAAGCCTAAACCTTAAGTTTTCAAAAAAAAGCCAGCATATCACAACAAAGCCATACAAACTGAAACAAGCTTACAAACAAAGCCTGCTAACTATCTAGAAGCCTGCCTATACTGATAAGCCTGTCAAAACTATCTTCAAGCCTAAAGACCAGATATCAACAACCATCATCCAATATCCAAATAACCAACTCAAAGCAGAATCCCAAAACCCTCAGAGCAATCTCATCATAGGGTCAATAACAACATAACCTAAGTCCTAAACCCTCAGAATAAATTCATCACAGGGTTAGCAATCAAAGTTCAAGGCAAGCTCAGAATCAAACAAATCCAAACCCTCAGAGCTAGGCTCATCACAGGGTCCAAGAAAACATACTCATATTCAAGCATCATCATCATACAGAAGCAAGCAAAATAGAGGAAAAGAAGCGAGCAAGCTAGGGTTTTCAGGGATATCATCATAAAACCAAAGGAAAAATACAAATACTAGGAAAATCAAAGCCAACATCACACTCCCTCGCCTTCAGCTGCCTGAGACACGCCTCCAGTCCATCTCTCCTCCTATCCAAGCAACGAACCCCAAAGGTAGTACCTCTTCCCTTTCTTTTCCACACCTCACACAGAAACAGATAGCACATAAAGAATCAATACATGAAAAGTTAAAAACATGCAAAGCTTGAAACCCTAAAGCATAAGACGGACATAACTGTGAGGTCATTACCTTACAACATCGCCTGGATACAAACATGGAGAGAGGGAAGATGGAAGAAGGTATCTGGTAGCTGAGGAGAAGGGAGGAGGTCAGAATCCATGGCTCAAGGAGACGAAGAGGGCAAAGGTGGAAGCGGCGCCGCTCTAAGCTTGTAACTCTGTAACCCTAAATGAAACAAAACAATGAAAACCCTAAGCAAATTATTGTGAAACGCTTGGGCCTGCTGCCCCACAAAAAATGTTAAGCCCAATGTTTCTGGCGTGCACCCCCCATTGACTCCTTTCATACACGTTTTGGGCCCAGCATAATACTCTAAGGCCCATTTAATCTTTTATCCATTTTTATTTATTTCAAACTAATACTATTTTCTCTATCACTTTATTTTTTATAAACAACTTATACTAATATTTTTGTTTAAATAAAAAATAATACATTAACTCTTTTTTATATAAAACTTTCTTAATTACTTGTTATTTTAGTTAGTATAATTAAGAATACATAAGAATAAAATTTGGAGTTAAATAATTTTCTTGTATATAAAACATTAAAAGATACATAAATAGTTAGTTCGTTTTAAGTTAAATACTTTTTCTTTAAAACCCTTTTGTTTATATAACATTAACTAAAATGTATAAATATTAATTTTATTTAACTTAAAACATTTTTCTTTAGAACATTTGTTTGTACATATTTAACAAAAACCCAAAAATAAATAAAATACTTAATATTGCATTAAGTTAACATACTTTTCTCACTTGTAAATAATCACATACACTTTCACAAATACTTTTGTTTATCTTTTATTCTTATACATTGATACATGTTACATTGAGAATGCGATTCGATTTGGTTGTAAATATTATTTGGACACTACTATCCTGATAAGTCTCATCCCCATTTGTAAATATTTGTACCCCCATTCCCGGATACTTATTTGTAATAGTTTAGGACTTTAAATTCCCGCAATTTATCGCTTTCAATTATACCATGTTTAGACTTAGGGTTTGTATGCCAATAAAATCAACCGCTAGATAACCTAAAACAAGACAAATGCATGACAATCAATACATAATTCACACTTGCACCCCTAGGGTAATCCCGCTTGTTGCCTTAAAAAATGGGCCATGCTTGCATGTTGAGTTTCTTTGGCAAAACAAAACAAAACAAATCAAATGATCATAGTCCCTCGATGAAGCTTTTGAAGTTGCCTAAACAAAATGATCATATTCCCTTAAAGCAAATTGCCAAAGACACTTGGCACCATTGCATTCATGGTTTATACGATGACCCGCACCCGTCCCGTTAACATCCTAACACAAGATTGTCCACCAAATACAATGGTAGAACAATACTGTTAAAAGGGTTAGAACATGAGAAAAATCTTTGAGTAAATTTAGGGGTAGAGAACTCTTAGTTACTTGATCAAACTTGCAAAACACACTTGCCTACTTTCAAAACACACTCCACAACAGACTTTCAAAACAACTTTCAAAAACATTGAAACATCTTTTCTAAAAGACACACACCTTTGTAAAACATTCGAGTAAAGAATTGTTACAACGGTTTCCTAGACAAGGCATCTTTTTCAAAACATTTTCAAAACCACACACACAAAGCACCATTTCAAACAATTGAAAATCAAGGCAAGTGATCTAAAACAAGTAACTAAGAGCCCATGGATAACCATGGATAGAAAGGGTGCTAATACCTTCCCTTTCTATAATCTACCCCCGAACCCACGAAACATCTCAAAGGTTTTTCCTGTGCTTTTTAACCTTTCCTTTAGGATAAAATAAAAAGTCGGTGGTGACTCTTGCTAAACCGAACAAGTGTGAATACAAACGCAAAACCTCAAGTCAGTTCTCCCACCGTATCACAATGGTCATAAAATACACACCCCTAAATTCACATTTCACATATGGACACACACATGACATAAAATATACTAGTGAATCTCATTCTTTGAACTCTTATAAACCAAAATTCGATTAGAATTCTGGAAAGTCTAACAAACAAGGACCCAAAAAGATATGGGTACCAAAGGATAAAGTCATCTATGTTACAAATGTCTTTAAGAAACAATTTGAAACACCAATATTGGTACCTGGACTCTAGATGCTCTCGACACATGACAGGAAGAAAGAATATGTTCCAAAGCCGGGAACTTAAAACTGGAGGATATGTAGGTTTCAGAGGCTATCAGAAAGGAAAGATTATTGGCTCTAGAACCATTGGTAACGATCATTTGAACAAGTTTGATTCTAAAGAAATAGTTTTTCATGTTATAACACAAACATGAATTATGGAAGAATCTATTAGTGTGAGATTTGATGATAAGCTTGGCTCTCAAAAGTAAAAGAAGGGTGAATCTTTTGTAGATATAGAAGTTCTAACTATAGGTATTGAAGAGAGATCTTTAGAAAATAAATGTTCAGAATTTTGGTCAAATACAAAAGAAGACATCACAAATATTATAGCAACTTCTAAAGACTCCATCTAGAAAAGACACTCCTGAAGAAGATTAGCACATCCTGAAAACATGGTTCTGGGAAAGAAAGATGATCCAATCAGAACATGATCTACTTTCAGGAATACTAAAGAGTCTCTCATGGTATTAGTGTCTCTGATCAAACCTACATACATCTTAACAAGTATGTTAAAGAACTTCTAAAGAAAGTTGATATGTCAGAAAGTAAGCCATCCAAAACTCCTATGCATCCTACATGCACTCTGGAAAAAGAAGAGGTAAGTAAGAAAGTAAGACAGAATCTCTACAAAGGTATGAATGGCTCTCTCGTATATTTAATACTCATAAATTTTTAATTTACTTTTGTGAACATCTGAAAAATAGTTCTTCAGAAGTGAGAAGGAAAATTGTATCAGAAACTATCCAGAAAATCTGAACATTTTCCAAAAATGTTTCATTTCTAAGATAGAAGCAAGAAGTTCACCGTATCAACATATCTTGTCTCTAAATGAAAATTCACTCTCTAAGGCTGAACACGTGTTTAAAATTTGAAGTGCTGAAAAGGTTGAGTTGATGCATTGAGGCGCGAGTCAAATCGGTAATTGTTCAAAATCTTCATGCCACCCCTCTTTTCAGAAATCATTAATGCAACTAACCATTGTGTTTATTTTATTAATTAAAATTAAAATTTTTGTTTTCTCCCATTGGATATTTATACCTCACTTTCTCACAAACACTCACACCTTCACCCTCACTCATCATATTCTCTCTGTATTTGTTCCTCTCTGAAAACCCTAATTTTGTGAATAATGCATTCCTTTCAACAACTGTCTAAACATTCTCAAATTAACATTCCTGGTTCATCCTCTACTACCAACAAAGAAAGGTACATTGGATTGTCAAGAACTATTCTCACTCCTGTTGATTCTCTGGAAGTTCTATGTGAACTCATTGTTGATTTTAAAAGTATGAAAGAAATTGGGTATGACCTAACGTCTGATGTTGAGTTCCAAGGGTGGAAAATAACTTCGATCGTCTAATCGGTCCAGTTTTCCCAAAATTATTTAAAGAATTTTGGATTCATGCTACTGCTTCAAATCACCAAGTAACCTCTTATGTTATGGGAAAGAAGATCGTCATCACCGAGGACCTTATTAGAAAGCTTATTGGTCACGACGGCAGTGGTATAAGATATAGTGAAATGGCATAAAAAGGCTCTTACCTAACCATCGTATCAAAAGAAATTTTCTCCTCTAGACAACCCTCAAACAAAATCAAAGATCTGAGGGACTATCTCAAAATTTGGTCTAGAATAATTCTGGGGTGCAGAAATCACAGAAAACCAACCAGCTCTTCAAACTACATCAATATTGATCAACAATACCTACTGTACTTCACCTCTACTAAAGCCAAAGTTCACCTTCCTCATATTCTGTTTAACCATCTGAAGACAAGTGTCAAAGAAACGAGGTAAGAAGAAAGAACCAAAAGAGATTGGATTCCTTTGGGAAGGCTTATCTTAGATATTCTGACAGAAAATAGATTGATAAAACATCTGAGTGAGGCTCAACAAGAAAATGTTCTAGAACCATGTGCTGGAAAGCCTTTTAATGTCAAGAACTTGAAGAAAATGAAGATAATAGAAACCATTAAGAAGGATCCCATACTCAATGCAAAGGAAGTCATCACCACCAGAAAAGTTCCTCTAAAACATTTTCCTATCTTCATTCAAGCAGACTCTCCAGAAATTATCCTCAGATATCTAGAAACCTGCAAGAGTGATGGAACTATTCCAGATGTGAATATTCTTGATCTCGGGCAACAACCTCTAGAAGTTTCTACCAGAAAGAGAAGAAAAGGGAAAGTTGCTGAAGAAGGAACTTCTCAGAAAACTCCCAAAGCTGCCAAAAAGAAAGGTAACCCATCTTTTGTTTCTGTTATTGAATCAGTGTTTTTATCAACATTTGAAACACCCTTATCTCCAAAACCTACTAAATATCCATCACCTCAAATCTTTGATGACTTTGACCTAGAAATTGATACCTTAATACCTACAAATAATACTCTGATTAATCCACCTTCTACACAATTTGTTCAAACTCATCCATAACTTGCACAAGTTCTTTATGATATTGATCAATTTGATCCATTTTTTGACGTTCCCCAAACCGAAAATCCAAATATCTAATACCACGACATCCATTCCAGACATCACTTGCCCATTAAACACCTCTCAAACAACAATAATCTCCACCATAACATCACAAGACTTTTCACTTCCAAATATTCCATCTCCCTTTAATTTAACACCACCTAACTCACCTATAATTCTTGTCGACTCTCCCACTCTCACGGACTACTCAGAAGATCCCCTCAGAACCATCATTGATCTAGAAGCTTGGGATAATCTTATCACAACTTCTCAGAAAATAGCCATTCCAAAACCAACACCAAAACTCTCCAAATCAGATGTTGGTAAATTTCTACTGGTTTTTGAAACAAAAATACAGGAATGGGTTAACTCCTTGAATCAAGCTTGCATGTATAATCTCAACCTAACTACTTCTGATTCTCTCTGGACTCAATTCAGAAAATGATTTGATTCTGAATCTCTGAAGTTAAAGGAACTCGATTATGAAATTGCTCAACAAAACTTTTGTGATCGCCTAAAAATCTTCAAGGATCAAGTTATACGATACTGGGTAAGGAAACCCCTTCTTCTTCTGCACAACACTTCTTGGGAAGCCTCTCAGGAATCACAATATAATGAAACATCTCTTGAACCTAAACCTCTTCCTCTAGAAATTTTTAAAGACAAAGGCAAGACAATTGAAGAATATCCTTAGTAAGAATATGCTGTAGTGACTTATGAGAATGTGGGTTCTTCTGTTGAAACAACTTCCTCCTCTCTTGTGTTGAAAACTCTGGATGAGTTGAAGAAATAGAATGCAAATGTTAAGGAAAGGCTGGACAAACAGGATGAAACAAACAAAGAAATTAAGGGCATGTTAGGGAAGCAAGAGGAATCAAATAATCAGATCAAAAGTTTATTGGAAGCCTTATTCACACTGCAATGTTTGTTTCTTATTTAAAAACTTCCATTTATCTGTTTCCACCTGTATTGATCTACTTTGAATGCATAATTCATCTTGTTCTCTTTACGTGTTTTTATTGCTTTTTGATTTTTGACAAAAAGGGGGAGAACGTAAGATATTTGAAAGCAAACAGGAAAAGTCTCTTAAAAGCAACTTTTGTAAAATGGACTTATTAGAACTTCCTTCGCAAGCTCTGATCAAAACATCTTCAGGAAAGTATCTATCTTTATGTTCTTACGTGATTTATCAAAATATATAAGTTTTTGTCATCATTAAAAAGGGAGAGATTGTTAGAAAATAGTTTGGTTCTATATCTTAGTAATAGTTTTGATGATAACAAATACATAATATATATAAAGAACAAACATTCTCTCTAATAATGTATTTAAATATGCAGAGAAGTTCTAATGAAAGAAGCATAGAAGATGATGAGAGAATAACTTTTAAAGCTCTGATTAGACGAAGCATATAGAATTAAAATCAAATCCATGTAACATACTCAATAGAAGAAGTTATGATGCTATAACTTGTGAAGCCCTAAAGCTGCAAGATAAAATCTAATGCTCTAATAAGTGAATTTCTGGAAGAACAAAGGAAGTCTCAACACAATCATCTATACAAAAGTTATAAAGACTCAACACTTAAGCTCAAGTTATACTCTAATAAGTAAATCTTCTGAAAGTAAAAAGAAGCTTCAATGTGTCTGTCTCATCCAAGTTCTAATCATATGAATGTCAAGAAACTTCGATGATCCAAAGTCTCAATGATAATATTCTCATTATGATAAGATTCCAAAGAAGCAAAGTTTTGATCCATTACAATTCATTCATTACAAATAAAATAGTAACATCTGGAACAAAACAAGATTCGTATTGTTGGAAAGTGCATTAACAACACTTTATAAACCTTCCCAATCCATATTATCACGTCTCATATGCCTCGCCTATATAAAGAAGACTATGAAGAAGAATCAAGATACAACACTACTGCACATACAAAAGAAATATAGTTACTAGCTCAATCTTGTGCTTTAATCTTGTGTATACATCACTGTTGTGATATAGTTTTTTAGAAACACCATTGTACATATTTTTTATTTATATTTTGTAATACCTTGGGAAACAAAGTTTTGGTTTAGTCTCAAGAAGACATTGATGGTAGTCATTGTGTTTGTGTAATCAAAGTTTTTTATTAGTGGATTAAGACCTCGTTTAAGAGAGGCAAAATCACCTTGGCGGGTGGCCTGGAGTAGTTTGAGTTCAAACGAACCAGGATAACCAAACGTGTCATACTATTTTATTTTTGAAAACCCCAATTCATACTCACTTTCTTGTGTTTTTCTATCCTTTAGAAGTTGCACTGGGTATGGATTAAGTGAGAAGTTGTATACTAGGATTGTTTAGGATTTGAATTGATACTACTGATAGTGGATTTCCTTCCTGGCTTGGTAGCCCCCATAGTAGGTGAGTTTCATTGAACTGGGTTAACATTTAATTGGGTTCTTTAAGTTTAGGAAATTTATCTTTTTGCACAATCTTTTATTTTTAGCAAATTTGTTTTCCGTCAGCGGATGTTATATCATCTCTCATGACATTGTATATTGTTGAGACATAAGTCTTGACTTATGTTATTGCAAGTGCTAGAGTTTCAAAGCTCATGAGTGATTGTCAAGTAACAATGAACAATCAGTCTACCTCAATGTATTAGAAGATATATGAGTGACATACACAAACACAAAGACCTAGTTTTTTAACCATTGTTTTTATTGTAAAACCTTGTGAGAAATAAGGGTTTAGGGTTTGAGAGTTCCTTAGGTTTTTTAGGTGTTCTTTTTATGTCCTTATGTATCTTTTGATGCATTTGAGTTGACTGGTTGTTACTTGTTTATCAAGTTATTCTTCCTCTCTAAGCTTTTAAGCAAATAGTTGAGTATTGTTCTTAGTTAAGCTCTTAAGAAAACTAAGTATTGTTTATTGGAAGTTAGATGGATTCTCATATCTATGAGGTTCCTAAGTAGAATTTAAAATGGGTGGAGATTAAGTGAGGAGTTGTAAATTGTGACTGTTTAGCTTCGAATTGATACTTCTGGTAGTGGATTTCCTTCCTGGCTTGGTATCGCCTATAGTAGAATTTCAATTGGCATCAACAGTAGGCACCATATTCTGTTTATTTGGTGATATCCAGGGATATAATTTTTGGCACTATGGAGAAAGAATGAGGATATAAAAACAGACCACCTATGTTGGATGGTTCAAACTATGACTGGTGGAAGGTCAGAATAGTAGCTTTTTTGAAATCTATGGAAAACAAAGCTTGGAAGGTTTTTTAAAAGGACAGGAGCATGTTGTTATGAAGGACAAAGATGGGAAAGAATCTTGAAAACCGGAAGAAGATTGGGATGAAGATGATGATAAAGAAGCCATTGGAAACTCAAAGGCTTTGAATGCTCTACTCAATGGAGTATACATGAATGTTTTCAAGTTAATTAATACTTGTATTGTAGCCAAGGATGCTTGGGAAATTCTCCAGACAACTTATGAAGGTACCTCTAAAGTGAAGATTTCAAGACTTCATCTTCTCACTACCAAATTTCAGAATTTGAAGATGAATGATGATGAAACAATTCAGGAATATCAGATGAAGATTCTTGAAATTACTAGTGCATGAAGTGCCTTTGGAGAAAAGATGTCAGAAGAAAAGCTGGTTAAAAAGATTCTTAGGTCCTTACCTTGGAGATTTGACATGAAGGTTACAAACATTGAAGAAGCTCAGGACATCAACACCATGAGAGTTGATGAGCTTATTAGGTCACTTTAAACATTTGAATTGGCTATTGGTGCCATGGCTGAGAAAAAGAACAAAAGCATAGCTTTTGTATCCAATGTTGAAGATGTTGAAGGTCAAGTTGAGCTAGACACTGATGAGGATCTGTCTAATACCATTGTGCTACTTGGGAAGCAATTCAAAAGAGTATTGAAAACATTGGAGAAAAGAGTGAGACTAGATGTCAAGAACATCTCATATGACATCAATAACAATCTTGAATCTTGAAAGAGAACAAGAAATGAAGAGAATTCTGCTCAAGATAAAGGCATTCAATGTTATGAATGTGAAGGATATGGTCATATTAGACCTGAATGTCCTAACTTTGTCAAGAAACAGCATAAGGGTTTCACTATATGTTAGTTTGATGATGATAATTCAGAAGATGAAGATAATCTTGAGACTTCCAAATTTGTGATGGCTCTTGTTGGTAGATGGGCAGATGAAGTTGAAGCTTATAAAGAGAATGATCTTTATGAAGATCTGGATGTGTCCTACAAGGATACTTTTGATAGATGTGAGAAAATCCTCAAGAAAGAGGGAGAACAAAGGAAAATCATTATTTTTTCTCATCTACAAAGTGATGTAACACGCTTAAATGCCAAGTTTGATAAGTTGGCAGATTCCATAAATATGGTGAAAGAGGATGAAGATGCCAGAGTTCATTATCAATCTGATAATAAACTGAGAAGAATGTCAGAAGAAAAGTTCTTTCCTATTAAAAATAAGAAAAAGATCAACATGTCAATACACATGTTACAACATCCTGGAAAATATGATGAATCTTCAAATAAACCACAATCTACTTGGAGATGTCACTATTATGGTGAGTCTAGTCATATAAATCCTTTTTTGTTATAAATTATATAGAGATAAAAAGATCTCCAGTTCATTCCAAGGCTAATAAAGTGAGCTAAAAGAGAAGTGTTGAAAATATGGATATTAACCTTATAGCTCATGCTTCCTTGAGAGACTCAACTAGTGAAGACTGGTACTTTTACAGTGGATACTCTTGACATATGACAGGGGTCCAAAAGATGCTGGTAAATGTTAAGCCACATCCCACATGTTTTGTTAGATTTGATGATGGGTTTAAAGGAGAAATTAAAGTAGTTGGTAAGCTGATATGTGTTGGTTATCCCAGTTTAGTAGATGTGTTATTTGTGCAAAGATTAATTATTAATCTTATTAGCATTATTCAATTGAATGACCAAGGTCTATTAGCTAACTTCTCAAAACCAGAATGTCTGGTCAAAAATGAGAAGGATGATGTTCTAATGAAAGACATAAGATTCAAAGACAACTGTTATTTATGGGAATCTAAAATATTTTCTTACTCTCCCACATGTTCAATAACCAATGAGGATAAAGTGAAACTCTGGCACCGGAAACTTGGACATCTTCATTTCAAAAGAATGAAGGAAGTCATACTTGAAGGGGCCATTAAAGATATGTCAAAGCTCAAGATTGTAGAAGGGAAAGTTTGTGATGGGTGTTTAAGTAAAAAGTAAAGCATGATGTCACACCCAATGTTGCAACATCAGACTACTTCCTTAGTTTTGAAACTTCTTCATATGGATGTAATGGGACCATTACAGATAGAAGTCCTTGGAGGAAAGAGGTATGTCTTTGTGGTTATAAATGACTTTTATGGGTATACTTGGATGAATTTTCTTAGATAAAAATCAGATACTTTTGAAGTCTTCAAAAGTTTGTACCAAAGCATTTAAGAGGAGAAGAAAAGTGTCATTGTCAAGGTCATAAGTGACAATGACATGAAGTTTAAGGATACAAATTTTATGAATTTTGTGATTCTGAAGGAATAAACCATGAGTTCTCTTGTTCTATGAAAATTCAAGGAGATGGAAATATTGAGGAAAATACTAGAGTCATACAAGAATAATCTAGAGTCACGCTTAGTGCTAAGAAATTGCCATTTGAGTTTTGGGATAAATATATGAATATTGCATGCTATATTCATTACAGGGTTACTTTTAGAGGAGGTATTACCACTACTCTCTATAAGGTATGGAAATGAAGGAAACCTAAAGTTAAATACTTTCATATCTTTGGAAATAATTGTCAGATATTCACTGACAAATATCAAGTGGACAAGAACAATTCTATATGGGATGGAGGAATATTTCTAGGCTACTCTTCAAGCCCAAGAGCTTATAGAGTTTTTAACTCCAGGACTAGAATGATAATGGAATCTATCAATGCAAAAATTGATGATTCAATTGTTGAAAATATGGTGGATGTTAGAGACAATGATGTTGGAACTTCCTGTGTGCAAACTGATGAAGCGCTAAAGGAAGAAATTTTTGAATTCATAAGCACTGAATCGATGAATTCTCAATCCAGCAAAGGTCTGTCTATTGAAGGACATATAAATCAATACATGGAACTGACTACAAGTCACTCTGATGAAGGTAACATCATTGAATTTAATCAGAAGATATCAACTACAAATTGATGTTTTTCCTTGAGGGAAACAAGAATAAGTTTCTCTAAACTTGTGTTAAAGAGACATGATGTCAAGAAGGATGTCATGACATTTCATAGTGAAGGTCTGAGTTCTTTTAGATATCTTATTCAACATAGCTGGGACAAGGACCTTGGTAGTTGTAATCAACTAATCAAGAAGCTTATTGAAGGAGAGGAATATACTATAGAGTATATTGATAATTAAATTCAGGTTATCAAATCTCGAATGTCTTAAGAGATATCAAGTCACTGGATCCTACTTCACACACAACAACGAGATGTATTGGAAAATAAAACAATGCTGAAAGTAAATAACACAAGATATGTTTACCCAGTTCAGAACAACCTTCCTACTTTGGGGGCTAACAAGCCAGAGGCGAAATTAACTACATAGTATCAATTTGTAGACTTTACAGTAAACCTCCAATTTACAGCCTACGCACTTAATCACTACCCCTTTTCTTAAATTCTACCTAAGACACACCTAGGTATGAGGCCTTCCTCAAATGCCTCTTCAATTACACTTAGAAATTGGAGCAACTCTAAACACAAGTAGAGAATAAAACCAGAAGTCACTCTTCCAAGACACACAAGAATTAATGCTTAAAAGCTTATAAGAATTGACACACAAATATTCAATGCTTCACAGCTTGTGAGTATCTGACACACAAATGTTCTATGCTTAAAAGCTTAAGAATATTTGACACATAACTTACAACCCACAATAAGGATTCTAAAATCCTACCAAAAATACACATGTAAGTTCTACCTAATACTAGGTATACACCAATATATTTATAACTTTATTCTGGACTTGGTTGGACTTTAAAACCGCAACAGTGAGGCTGCATAAAGTCTACACATTCTTATCCAAGATAATAGTTCTTCAATCATTAGTTTCCTAAAATGTTCCCATATTTAGAAACTATGCATATCTTCGAAAACTAACATAAAATATTCTGATTTGTCAATATTGGACATTGTAGCGGTAGAAATGGTTAGACTAAGCCATTGGATTGACATAACTCGTAAAGATCAAATAAAAATCTCCACTGCACTTTATTGTTTCCAAAGGAAATGTGAAAAGAGTGAATAAACTCAAAAAAGAGGGGGAGAGAATCTAGGTACGGGGGTTGGTTATGCAAAGGGAAGGTATTAGCACCCTAAACATCTACGGTACTCCGTAGTAACCTCTTTGAAAATATGTGTATTTTGGCTATAAAAGGTGTATACAAAAATAGATGTTGGAGATGAGAAAAGAAATATATTTTTTACAACTTTTGCACCCTCCGCGATTGTGAACCTTTAGTGCCAACTTACCACCTTCCGTGCAATAGAGGATCATGGTACTCGTAGTTCACCTTAAAATTTTTAAAAGACATGTGTGTTGGTTAATTTTAAGAGAAGAGACATCAACGTCATATCCAAGTGGAAATCATACTTACTACACACGATTATGAGAAAGGAGAATTTACATCTTCTCAAATTGGAGCATATAGCTTGAATTTTAAAATAAACAAAGCCTCACTCAACACCCAAGTGGAAAATATCTCACTTTAATACATATCATAGATGTATAGTGGCTCGCATCACTACAAGAATCGACAAGAGTCTAATATTTTGAGAAAAGTTTAAAGGTAAAAATCCAAAGTGAAAAAATGGTTTGAATGAGGTTAATGACTTTTATTCTTGATAAATATGTCAAAGTATGATTAAGTTGATTAAAGTTTGATTTAGAAAAGTTGTTTGAAAATGCATGGACCTAAGTCCAAGTTTATTATAAAAGCGGTTCAAGTTAGAAAACAAGAAGAATTTTGAAAAGGAGGGAGAAGATTTTTGAAATTAAAGAAGAGATGAGGAGATGAAGGGACTATCCTAAAGCATAAGGTAAAATCTAGGGGAAAGAATGATCTAACAAACAAGAAGCCAACACTTGACATAAGAAGTCAACGTAGAATTCCAATTCTTTGGATTGAAACCAAGAAAGCAAAAATACTAAACCTCTAAGGAATACCAAGCTTCAGATGAATTAAGCCTTTGCAAAAAATTGGGCAGAGTAACAGCTATATACAAAAGAATTCTCAATCACAGACAAAGCATATAATTAGAATATCCTGCACACAAAGAAAATCAACCCAATACCTTGGAGTAAACCCCAGGAACTTCAAGCAGAATAACAACAGAGCAATAAGGTCCTCGAGTATCAAGGCTTCTAATCCTAAGTCCGAGAGGTCCACAACTCCACAAAGCCAATTATAGTAACCAATAGTCCAAGTAACCTTAAATATTTTAATATTCAAGTTGATTATTAAGTGTCTTTAAAAGAAAAGAAATCTCAAGTGAGCAAAGGAAAAAATGACATAAAGATAAATGATCAAGTGGGCAAAAGAAAAAAATGGCATGGAACGTAAATGCTAAAGTAAATAGTACATAAAAATAAAGGCACAAAATAAAGGCATAAGGTAAAGTTAATTGTTAGTGAATTAGAAGTTAGAGGGTTAGTTGAATGACCATCTTGAAGCTTGCATTTGAAAACTCATTAGAAGATTGATAAAATAAAAGCTTCTCAATAACTCGTTTGATTTGATTTTTGTCAAATATATCATTCATTTCAAATGCTCAAAGCGATCACATATGATCAACAATGTTTAAATGATTCACTTAGACCAAAATTCATGAAGTTCATTAGAGGATTGATAGAATCAAAGCCTCATAACAATGAACTTCAAAGTTATTGGATCCAAGGTTTCAAATTAAACATACTTGGACTTGCAAACATAGTTTTGGGCCACGAATGATCATTTTTAGAATCAGAACAAATTTAGTGATATGTTAAGAAATTGTAAGTGGACTTATGTAGAAGTCACACCTATTTTGAGGCCGGTCAATAGCAAACTATGTACCAACATGTTAGAGAAATGATACATAGATCATTCTCCAAAAACATGTAGCACAATGAAATAACCTGGCCGAACCGTCATCTGATTATGAAATCAATGAAGCCACCACTGAACGTCTTTTATCCCGCCGAGAGGGGAAAGGTAAACATTGAGAAAACCTGAAGAGGTAGAAATCACAGTCTTGCAACCGAGAGATCGGGTAAGGGAGTCTATTACGTGAGGGGAAGGTATTAGCACCCCACACTCCCGTAGTACTCTATGGCATCCACTCTTGTTGTCTAATCTAATGGGTGTGTAGAAATCTATATCTAAGCTATACAGGGAATGCATGAAAAAGAAAGGAGAAAATAATGTAGGGAAAATAAAAGTTGTGCTCGCTTGGGCCCTACCCCAGTGCCTACGTATCCCTTTTAAGGAATCAGAGCATCCGTAGTACGGCTCATATATTTTGGTTGGTTTGTGTTTTTTAGTTAATAAGATAAAAGAAACAATCAAGATGGCAAAACATCAGATAGAACAACAAAAATGTCAAAAATGATGATAAAATAGAAAAAAGAGATGACAAGACATCGCATGGCAACAAAAACTCAGATAAGGCGGTAACGCCAGCATGATAGAAAAATATCAGACAAGACGATGAAACATTACATCTAAGAGATAACAAACATGTGTGATGGCGAAACATCGGCTAAGAGATAGGAAGATAACATGGAAAAGATGGCGAAAAATCAATAAACCAGAGGACAAAACATCACACCTAACAATGATATTGAGAATCAAAGTAGGATAACAAACATGTGCGATGGAGAAACATCGGCTTCAAACAAATATGCGATAGGGAAGCATCGACTAAAAGATAATAAGACGACATGGCAAAGATGGCAAAACATCAATAAACCAAATGATAAAACATCACACCTACTATGATATTGAGAATCAAAGTAGGATAACAAACATGTGCGATGGAGAAACATTGGATTCAAACAAATATGCGATGGCGAAACATCGACTAAAAGATAACAGGATAACATGGCAAAGATGGCGAAACATCAATAAACCAGATGATAAAACATGACACCTACTATGATATTGAGAATTAAAGTAGGATAACAAACATGTGCGATGGAGAAACACCGACTTCAAACAAATATGAGATGGTGAAACATTGGCTAAAGGATAACAGGATATCATGGTAAGGATGATGAAATACCAAAAAGAAAGGTGCATAAATAATTAAGATTGGTTTGTATTTTTCACCTTGAAAAGGGATTTAATTTCATTAGAGATGTATTACGATTTTCAAAGAAAAAAAGAAGTTTTAGTGTTAAGATGCAAGAATGCAAAGGAAAAGAAAATAACCAAGGGAGATTATCCTAATCTTTAGCCCTAATGTTATCATACAATGATTGGCCCTAAAGTTGAGGATGAAAAAGGGAAGTTTCTATCCTATGTTAGCATGCATGGGTTCCTATCCCTAGGGTCTAGCTCGAGGACTAACCCTACACGAAAAATCCTAAGGGAGCATGGTAAATACCAAACAAGTAAGCAACCAAGTGCTTAAACATGAGTAGCAAGAAAAGTACACATGCAGAATCTCCTTAAACAGGTCTTTAAATAAACCAGAGGGACTCCTGACATATATCAATAATGGAGATCCCATCATGCAATAGAAAGTAATAAGGAGCGGAAACAGTAAAAGGGAAATAGTGCAATACCAAACGGATAACTATCCGTAGAAAATGAGCAAGGAAAATAAACCCAGAGAACTTTAAGAAAGCTAACACCAGTAAAAAAATCAAGTCAGAAATCACACCATCAAATATATGCATTGAGGCTACAAATATGAACATATCCCACAGGTGAGGTATAGCATTCATGACCACATATATATCCTGCAAAATAATGACAACTATACAAAGCATGGGAATTATGCACACAAAACCAATTGTGTTCCACAAATAAAGTGGAACACTACAATACTAAGTCTAAATGGAGAAACTTTCCTCAGAGTACCTCGCACATTCAACAGACAAATTAGTGATTTCAAAGAAAGATGATGAACCAATAAGGGATGGAAAATGGTATGCCAAAGTAATGGAAGAAAATGATGACAAAACATCCAATCAGTAGATGTAAGAAGCATCAAGCAAACTCATGCAACAACTAGGTCAAAACTAAAGACCTGTTGCTCCTTTCATGTCACCATGTTGGATTGACAAGTAAATTTCAATCAAGGATCAAAGGGGCTAGAGAGGAAATACAAACAAAGACTTTAGAAGTCAGTAGAAAACACTTCACACCCATACTCATTCATTTCATTATGGTTTACAAGCATAACAAAGAAGAAGGATTACATAAAATATATCACAAATCATGGATCACAAGTTAGCAAAGCAAGGAAATTCAAAAAAAGACAAAGTTATAATACTTAAACCATTCAAAGACTTGAAATCAAGCTTCTAACATGATATTAGGATATGACCAAGAGTTTGAAATGTTGATTGTAATACATGTTGCATAAGTGCATTCAATATACCTCAAAGATTCAAAAGAAAAGAAAGGATTGAACATCAAATTCACAATAAGATGGAATGGTTCAATCATTAGAGGTCAAGTGATCTCAAGCCTTTATGAGACTATCCTTGATGTATCATTCCTCAACATGTTATCATTGGTCATTTGATGACCTCAAACCCAAACCAAAAGTTTAAAGTTCAAAGTAAAAAAAATGAAAAAGAGAATCATTAGTTAGGAGGCATGAATCAAAAGGGCTCATTAACCACTTGTGGGAACTCAAGTGAATTGATTTGAATTGGTGTTAGGAAAATAGTAGCAACGTGATCATTAGGTTTCAAATTATAGGGCTCTCACAATTTCATTGGACATAAAATAAATTGCAATAAGATATGCAACATCAATTGGGCACTTTCACTTTGAAGACTCATCAAAAATAGAAATGGACTTCCATAATTCAAACAAAAAATTTCTCAGCATCCTTGAGTTGTAGAGAAGTCAGCAAACATATTTTAAGTTTATGGATAGTATAAGAAAGGATCAAATGAGGCTCAAAGACCAAAACTAGTTGGCAAAACTACCAAACTAGGCAAATTTTCAAAATAAATCAAAGAAAAATACGAAACCTCATCAATTAATTCAAGAAAAATATTTTTGAGATCCTCAATCCATCTATGAACTTTAAACAGAAGCTGAGAATTGAACAAAATGAGGGCTCTATGTATAGGGTTTAGGCTTGGGACTCGTGGTGGTTTGGAGTTTGTTTTGGAACCAAAATTAGTCTTGGTAATTGATTTTTGGAGCCAAAAATTAAATCAAGTGGTGCACATGTGATCAAATGAAGGTGTATGATGGGATTTATTTTTTATGAGGTGGGGAGTTATTTTTTGATAATCAAGGATATTTTTAAAACAAAAAAAAATTGGAGCAAAAAACTAACAAACTTGAAGATTGTTTTTTTTCAAAACATCGTGTATGTAAATCGATTTGAATGTTTGTGCAAATCGATTTGCACAACCAAAAAATGAAATTTTAGTGCAAGAAAAAAAGAAATTAGGGAAATCGATTTTCTTAGAGATAAATCACTAGAAAACTTTGCTTGGATGATTTGCCTTGATACCTAAAAAACAAAAATATGAAAAAACAAAACAAATATTTTTGGTATTTTGATTAGAGGTTAGTCAACAACACATATACAAAATATACAACTAAGGTGCTTGACGATCCCTTGAGAGCAAACTTAAAGATATAGGAACGAACCCAAGGAGATAATCAACCTGAAAGTGTGATCTTGATGTATTGATGTTATGAGATGATGAGATGATCTTAGGAGAAAAAATCGGGGTATAACAGATGCCACATAAGCTAACAAAATATTCCCCAAATTCTCATTAACTTACAAATCAGCTAAAACATCACTAACAGCTATTGCAGATGCGATGTCCTATCTCTAGGTTAGGACATCTTATTTGACATGTTGAAAACATCAAGGTGGGACTTCTTTGTTCAACATGTTGCTTCTAAAATGGTTTTACCAAAATTTAAGCCAATCATAATTTCATAGAAATAACATATAACAAGGAACAACTTACTGTTCATAAAAACAGTGGGATTGAAAATTGTATTATTAAGGAGTTATAGCAATTATAGATATGGAGGAATGCAACTAATACTGCATTTTTCCTCTATACTCCGAGGCATGACATTCCTGGACAAATTGCTAATGATAAGGGATGGAAGAAAGGTTTTCTACAAGATAGTTGGTCTATGATAGTTGTTCATGCTTGGTTGTGCTGAAGTTGTTGTTCCTTCTGATGTGTCTTCTGCTGCATGTGCTCTAATTGGGGAGTTTTTCCTTGATGGGGAAGACACATTGTGTATGACAGGGGGAGTAATAGACCTATCTGATTGTATAAGATCTTTAATTGTGTTGTGTTTTTACAAAGTCTACATGTATTAATGTAACTTGTGTTTGTGGTTTTATTCCTCTTTCTGGGGTTTTTGTGCAAAAGTTGTTTTAGCAAAAAAGTTTCAAAGGGGAGAGTTTGTTAGGTATGTGATTTTATGGTAGGAACAATTTTGGTAAAACAAATAGTTGGCAACAATTTTATGAAAACATGTTTCATTGGGAAAACATGTATTACAACCTTATGTTGAATAAGATGTCATAACATCTTGACCAATTGGTACAACAAAGTCTGCTGGTACTTTATTTGACAAATATTCTATCAAATGTTGTAACATGGTACAACAGAACCTCATAACATTACAACTGGTTGATATCCTTGAAGATTTGATTTTAATATATGAGTTTTCTAGAGGCTTCTAGTACTCATAACAGGCGCAGGAAATTAAGAATTTTTTAGGAACAATTGCATATTTGATTTGTTTCATAAAAATGATCTTTGAGATTTTTTAGGAAATATTTAAAAGATTTGTTTTTTGTTTCTATTTTTATGGAGAAGATTCTACATGGATTTAAAGTTGTTGATTATATTTGATTGAAGAGACCAATCCCTCAACAAGAGTCTATTTAAGGGGATGTCCAGGACCTAGTTTTTTTAAGCATTGTTTTTATTGTAAAACCATGTGAAAATAAGGGTGTAGGGTTTGAGAGTTCCTTAGGTTTTCTGAGTGTTCTTTGTACGTTCTCATATATCTTTTGATGCATTTGAGTTGACCAACTTTTACTTATTTATCAAGTTATTTTTCTCCTCTAAACTTTTAAGCAAAGAGTTGAGTATTTTTTTAGTTAAGCTTTTAAGCAAACTAAGTATTTTTTATTGGAAGTGTAATCTTCATTTTGGTTTCTTGAGACATTCTCTGGGATTGGGATTGTTCAACATCACTATCGTGATTGGGAGTGAGAGGGGTTCTCATATCTAGGAGATTCCTAGGTAGACGTTGCACTGGATAGGAATTAAGTGAGAAGTTGTAAATTGAGACTATTTAGCTTTGAATTGATACTACTGGTAGTGGATATCCTTCCTGGATTTGTAACCCCCAAAGTAGAATTTCACATGTCACAACATCTGAGAACATCTACCAAAAATAGTAATAGCAAAATCTGTTGTACCAGTTGGTCAAGATGTCATGACATCTTGCTCAACATCTGGTTGTGATACATGTTTTTGGATATGAAACATGTTTTACCAAAATCGTTGTCAATCATAAAATCACAGACCTAACACATTTCTTCCTCCACACAATCATCACTATCATTAGAGTCATCAAATGAAATTTGCAATGTACGGTCATACATAAGACTCTCATCTCGACTATAAACAGAACTTGCAGAAGTAACCATGTTATCCTCATCCATCACACATGTATTACCCTCATCATGCACCTCAACATCCTGAACACCATCATGTTTTCCCTCACCTCCAGAATACCACCACTTTACACATCATGATGTTGTCCCTCACCTTCTTGATTACCACCTCCGTACACATCATCATGTTGTCCATAACCTTCCTAAACACCATCTCACTACACATCATCATGTTGTTTTTGCACGTCCTTTATAACTGCTTCTTCATAAATTTTAGCAATCAATTCTTCTTCCTCTTCAACATTTATAATGTCCTTAAGATTTAATTCTTATTCCTAGAGAAAACCATCATAAAACACATGCTCATACATATCATGTTATACATAAATATCAACAATCAATTACACCTTTGTCATCAGTAAAAACATACATCCAAAATGTTGGGTTCTTGTACCATATTATATTTCTCTATAACCTAGTTCCTCTACTATACTTGTAACACCCTAACTAACCCTCGCGTAATTTAAATAAAATATCAGAGTAAATTCAACAAAAAAATATTTAGGATGCTAATATTCAACAAAACTTGCTCATACATTATGATATGTAACACATACTATTTTTTAATGTTATAATAAAGAATATAGTAATAAAACATGTCTAAAAATTTAACTTTTATTTAAGCAGTAGAAACATCACCATCGAATAATAATTCAAAACATAATCATGTTTTTAAAGTAAACATAGTAACATCAACTCAAGAGATATCCAAATAATCTCCAACAAAAATAAATGACATAAAAACGTTCCATCCCTGGTGTTACACGTCAGAGCGGACACTGAAACTAGAAAATAAAAAGGAAGACTCCATCTTCCACTCACATTAATTCCTCTACTACGAGTTATCAGCATGATGCCCATGTAAAGGCAACATTAAAGCATAATGGGTGAGATATGATAATTGTATAAAGGAAAACATGATAATAAGAAAGCATAAGATATTACTGCATATCACCCATACCACAACACAATTCCACACAATCAACACAACAACCAACTAACACAATAACAATATGACCAATATTCAATGCAACGAGGCTCGCAATTCGACACAATGCATGTGGTACCAATACGTGAACACTCAAGTTTACCACTATGATCCTCACCTCCTAGGATCATAGCCTACCAATTTTTTACCACCACCTCTGTAAAATGCTTCACTGATTCAACCACCTCTAAAATCAGCTACTCTCACCCAATCCCCACCTCTTGGGATTGAGGCACATCAACAACCGACCATTGTCCAACATCATGAATGCATGAGACGTATTACACATGAAACAACATCAAGAACAATGACCAACACCTCTGCTGTACCCCAAAATATTCCCTCTCATTTTACTGAACACGTGCCCATTGAGATCCCTAACTAGCCCAAGGATTACCAAGAATTGACCAAACAAATTATCCTTCTAAGGCAATAAACCTCTAACTAGGGTTTCAATTTTCATCAAGATGTGTGAGTTCCAATGGTCTCAAATGTTTTCCATGGTCCTAATATGTCCTCAACGTTATCCATGCCAAATTGCATGCCTTGCACAACAAGTTTGCTCAGTCAACTGCTCAGATGCCGTAAAATCAACTATACTAGGTCAAAAGTCAATTGTGCCCTATATACAGTCAAACTTCAATATTTTTGGTAAACATCAACATTTTTAAGTAATATCCATCATTTGATCAAGGGTAGATCATGATTCCTCAAGAAATGCTCCTAATTCATCAATAGTAAAAAATTGCTAATTAGGGTTTCTATAGGAAAAGTCAACAAAACTTTGACCAGACATAACTTTCTCATACTTTATCAGAAGTTTTTCAACCAAAGCTCATTTTGAAGAGTATCAAATTCCATACAACTTCTCTTCAGACCACGAGTTCAAGAAATTCCCTAGTTAAAAGATACAACCTTAGACATTATAAGTCATCTTAAAAGTCAACAAAAAGTCAACTTTTTCCAAAGAAGCATACATGAACATGGAATACTCAATTGAGATGAAATCAAAAGGATCTCTTAGAGGACATCTTGAGCTTTCCAAAATAGCCAAAAACACCTCCATAGGACAAAAATTGAGAGAGTTATCATATATAGAAGTTAGGAAATTTTATGAAAATGCACAAAAGTCAATGTGAGCAAATTGGATCTTTTGAACTAATAGGCGTGGGTTTTGGATCTCAAATATATCCATGGACTTACTCAAGACATTTAAATCCATTATTTTATTTATATGAGATTTATTTTTAATTATTTGAATTTTCATTCATTTAAATATTAATAAATAAAATAGTAAAATGATGAATTAAATCCAAAAGATTTGTTTTATGATCATATCATGAGTCCAAAATAAGAAGATTGAGTCAAGAATCCGTGTGAAGGGTGATTGGAGAGAGATTAGCAAGTTCAGGCCAAATTTAGAAACATAAAATTCCAAGATACAAATCAAATCTTTTCCATCCAATCTTCAGGATTCAATCCATTTTTGTTGCCCTAATGCATCCCAATATATAAACACAACATTGCCAGACCAAGAGAACAACGATTGGCTGCACAAAACTCACGTTCCAATTTCAATTTTTTAAGAGAAAAGTTCAAATGGTTATGGAATTTGAGGCAAATTCAAGAGGTTCTGAGCATTGCAAAATATTCCTGGAAGCATCCTGAAGCTAACCGCATTGTTTCCAAGCATCATAGCTCCCAGAATTGCGACCAATACTATCACGGCTTGAGTTTTATTTTCAAAAATGATTATGGCCATACTTGTGTTATAAATTTGTTTTGATCATGAATTCCTGTTTGTATGAATGTTTAGAACGTGTTTGAATCATTAATTGCAAGTTTTGATGAATGTATGATGATTTACCATTATTAGGGTTTGGATTTTTGTTTTAGGGTTTTCAGGTACAAGTATAATTGGGCCCAGAGATGAGTACCATAGTGCTTAGGGGATCAAGCCTAATTGATCTATGGATTTAGGTTTTATTTATATTACGTACTGTGGATTTTGAAAGTTACAGGTGCTGTAGTGACGGACAACGTCTGTAGCTAAAAGTGCACAGGCTAACACGACGAATGAGGGGAGAAGATGACTGTAGGAAATTCACATTATATTATTTTTGTTTTGCTCTATATAATGAATGGCATGGTAGCACAAAGGGTCAGGCAGCACGTGGTGAAGGGCTAGCATTTTTCTATTTTCTAAACACTTCTTGCAGGTTCAAGTGTGGTACATGGTCAGACGTCCATCCTGCATCCTTACTCTCAGCCACTAGATCATCCACCACTCAGATCTAGCGCCCAATAGTGAATCCCCATGGTGGACCCTCAAACACATTCTCCATTGGATCACGCAGGACATTGCGCTCATGTAATCTGAGCCTAACATTTTCAACTCCACACCCCCAGACTGCAAACACCATCAGGCTCATTCTATTCTCTTTTTTTTTGTTTTTTTTATATTCTTTATTTTTATTTTAATTATTTTAAAACCAGTTTTTTTTAATTTAATCAAAAAAATTAGATTTAGGTTTTTTTTAATTAAAATTAATTTTTGTGAATAAATTTAATTATTTAGTTAACATGATAATTATGGTTTATTCACATATTTAATTTAATTTCTTTTATATCAAAAATATAAAAAATATGTTTTAATTAATTTTTCTTGTAAATAAATCATCAATTAATTTTATTTTTTGTAATTAAAGATAATCAGATTTAAATATATATTTTTTGTAATTAACATTAATTAGATTTATATATTTTTGCCAATTAAAAATAATTAGACTTAGGATAATTTAATAAAATCCTTTCTTAAATTAATTCAATAAAATTTCTTTTTTCTTAAATTAATCAATTCTGAATCTTTTGTCATTAATTTTTATATTATCCTTTTTATACTAACCCTAATCCTCCTAACCTCCTTTCTCCTGATTCTAATATTTTCTTGCCACTTTATTTTGTTAAGTTACTTTCTCGTATTTTTCTAATTATGTATCTGTTTCCCGGTTTGTAATAGCTTTAATTAGGGTTTAAATTTCCGCACCTAATTATGTAACTGCCCCAAGGCCTTGTAATAGCTTAGAAATTTATTTTCCGCAATTTACTTATTGCACCCTGTTAAACTGCTTAGATGTATGACTAATAGGATTATATCGAAAGATAACGACTAATTGAACATAGCATAACCTAATTCAAAGATAATATATATGAATCAAGAAAAATACAATTGCACATACTCACCCTTAGGGAATCTCCCACTTCGGTTGCCTTCGAAAACGGTCACAATTCTCGAAACATGAGAAATTTTAGTGACTGTCCTTGAGTTCAAGAGATCACAAGTCCCTCGATGACCCTTTTGACTGTTGCCTCAGTTAAAAAAAGTGATCTTTGAAATTTAGGAAAATTACTAAGAGTTCTTTCCCAGTTTCCTTAGTGACCGTAAACGTCCCTTTGATAGTCCCTCAACATCCAACGATAGGTCTACCTACTCACTAATAGTAGGATAACACTATCTAAAGGAAAGGAGGAAAAGAACAACCTTTTTACGAGTAGGTAGATAGTTGTTAAGTACTTGCTCAAAACAACCTTTTTCACACTACACTTTCAAAACCTTTTCAAAAACGCTTTATCAACACTCTTGAGGACTGATACAAGAGTTATCATAAAGCAAACAAAATTTTCAAAATATACAAAAACGAAAGCAATTTTAAAAAATGAGCAAGTACCTAAGATCACGTGGAAAATCACTGATGGAAAGGGTACTAACACCTTCCCTTTCCATAATCTACCCCCTTACTCAGAAAATCTCGAAAAAGGTCTTTTTCTGTTCTTTTCACCCTTTCCTTAATTTGGATAAAAGAAAAGTCGGTGGTGACTCTTGCTTACCGCAATATTTGCGAATAAAAAATGCAAAACTAATATTAAACAGTTGGTTCTGCCACCGTATCACAAAAATGGCGACTCTGGTGGGGAATTAAAATAAAAGGAGGGGTTTACCTTAGGGTCTAGTTCATTTTAAAATTGCTTTCTTTGTTTGCTTTTATTGCTTTACTTTTAAAGGTTTGTTGGGGTATTCTTATATACATCCTATACCTAGATCTGGGGACACTTTTTAGGTAAACAACAATATATAATGGAGACTGTACGACGTAGACCAATATGGTTGAAGGGATAGCTGTGTTGGTGTGACACTTTGGTTGGTACTGGTATCCATTGTGTTCTTGAGAAGAATACGGGGCCGTCGTGTGGTGTCGTAAAGCACTAACGAACCTTAGAACCTTTAATTGTCTGACTTGGCCATTAGGAATTAGTGAGATAGCCGTCTTTGGTGTAGTTCTAAGTCGGTTGATACTTGATACTACACTCATTGAGATTTGACTCCCGAGTTTTGTTTGGTGGAAAGTTAGTTGTCGATCAGAACAAAACTTGTGGGAAAAATCAGTGATATTGAGATTCCCTAGAACCCGATTACTATTCATAGGATAGGTTGAGCCCACTAAACTTCAAGAGGGTACTTACCTATGGAACTCATGCAAGCCTTAACCTAAGGCTATTTGTGTGACTTGCTTGCTTTCACTACCTAACGACTTGAACTCTTTGCAGGGTTTTATTTATTATCTGATGATATGAGTCATTGTCCAATAACCTAGATTTCTAGAAAGACATACTTGTCTTTATCACCCTACATTTTTGCTTGACGCATAGCCTACACATCATAGAATCATACCATAGTATTTCCTTAACCATTTCAAGGATCTCGAGGTCCTGTGATGCAGGTTATGATGAACCAGACGTCTAGAAAGGGGCAAGGGGAATTATTTTCCTCTAGCCAATACCTTCAAAAGATCAAAACATGATAACTTGAGTCAGAGGCTATGACCCACTCGATATGGTAAGCTTGATTCTCATAGAAAGACATTCAACAATATGAATTTCTTCAATCAAAGCTGCAGTCAAATCATAACATTTTCTTGTGTTTACCCCGTAAGATCTTTGAAAACATTTACACATCATGCATGCCATTACATAACAGGTCTTCCAGTACAGGTCTCTCATGTTCTCGCTATTTATTTCAGCAAAAGAAATGGGTCTCTAACAAACAGTGAGAGATCTCATAACTCAAGAGGCTCAGTTCATGAAAATGTTTTTCAACCTATCCAAGGGGCAGGAAGAATTGAAAACACTCCTAAACGGGAACTTGACCAAGAAACATCCTGACAACAATAAGGATGACCGGTTGGAACAACTGTGAGCTGAGATGGAAGCAATGAGAATCCATATGCTGGGGAAGATGGCTCTTATCCAAAGCCTAGCCCGGGGACAAGAAAAGTTGATAGCCCTTATCAACAAACTTCATCAAGACGGATGCAACCGTATGAAGCAAATAGTCGAGACTGGGGATCAAGTCGTTAATAATCCCATGTTGAGACAAGAAGTGGGTTTTCTGGAGAGTGGATCTTTCCAAATTGATGCTACGTCACGGATCCAACCACAACCTCGCCAGCCACAACGGTGTAATCATCAAAGGTAAGACAATCCCAAGAGGCAGTTTACCAAAATCAACATACCATTGTCTCAGGAACTGCAACATATGTTGAGGATGAATTTGGTTACGTTGATAAGACCTCATCCAAACCCCAAAACCTTTTCCCCTAACTACAATCCTGATGCAATATATGCCTACCATTCCAATAGTCTTGGACATGATACGAATGATTGTTGGGCATTGAAAAATAAGATTCAGGACTTAATCAACGAAGGAGTGCTAGAGTTTACACAAGATGGACAGACTAAATTCTTCTTCCATCCCTCAGAGGCACATCATCTGAAGTGACAAGTTTAGACAAAGAGGCTTTTGTTCATTAGAATTTTCAATTTGTAATTTTCTTTTGATTGTTTGAACACTTAATTATGTCAAACTGTGTTATTTCATCAATGCATTGCATATGTTTATCTTGAGTTATTTCATTCGTTTTCACTATGTTGAAGCTATAATTTTACTTCCTTTTTGTGATATTTAACTCTCGATTGAAATTCGTAAGCTTTTAGAGGGAGGATGACGGAAACGATACCATAATTTCTACAGTATGCTTTTGAACAGACCTTGCTGACGATGTACAAGTGTTGTTTGAAATCCTAAATGGTGGAGTTATAAGGAAGATAATCCCTAGTCAACCCCTTTGAGCCTAAGAAGTAGGAATTTTTTTCTTTTCATACAAGTTAAAACCCTTAATCATAACCTGGGGAAGGGTAATTTTCTCAGTTAATTCAGATGCGCATTCAGTCGCAATCTCCCACTTCATACATAATGAATGGCATCAAAGACATCCTTCCAAATCATAAGATGGTGATGGTTCCGCATAATTATTAAAGTCGGCAGTCATTATCTCTCAAAATAAAAGCCTGCTAAGTCAAAACCTATGAAGGTGACTTAAAAAAAACTGGGGCATCTCGCTGACTATAATTACAAAAGAACCAGTTCAGGCAAAAGTAGGGATAATGAAAACCAAAAAAAGAGGTCCTAAAAATCCTCAACAAAAAAGAAAAGGTTATAAAAATGACTGCCTTCTCAAACAAACGTTCAATTTCTGAACCATCACCAAGTATCAGAGCAAAGATTCCAGACTCAATTTGGATCTAAATGCACAATTAACTGAGCATAGGACTGAAGAACATCACGAAGAGTGGTTTGGGTACAAATAAAATTTGATCCTTTATCCTTTGTTTCTTGAACCGTGAACCAGACCACATTATAACCCTTAAAAGTCCTAGCTGAAGCATGGGTTAGTTCGAAAGCATACTGTTCCAAAAGGTATCCTGACTCATGTAGGGTTCGCTATAAATCCTGAGCTGACATCACACTTTTACAAAATTTATTTGTTTTACTAAAAAAATGAATTTCCAAACTTCAAGACAAACATGAGCTTTGAATTCTTCGAATACCATTATTTGATATCACTATTTGTTCAACAGTGGAGAAATTCGCACGATGAATATTTTATGAACAAAAATCCTCTTAGTGGATAGAATCACCTAAGATGGAAAGATATTCCAGTGATAGGCCTTTTATAATGGTCATAGCATGGTGTCCAATTGATTTGGGGCAGTCAAGTCAAGGTTCAAGGAATCTCTTAAAAATTCCAAATAGTCAGGGGTAGATGTCCATCTGAACCACTTGGCGCATTGGACATGAATTCCAGCAATGAGTCCTGTACGATCAAACATCTCCTGGAAGTGTGGCAACACTTACTACTAAGGACAGTGACAATTCTCCATACCCGACGAACGTGGACATAGTCAGAAAATACTACGCATGAACAAAGACCCGCTAGGCTGGATGGCCTAGGAAAAAATAAGGGCATCCCGGCGAACCAAAAGGGTTCGGGAAAAAATTAGGGATATACATATGAAAAAATCTGTACACCCGGCAAGTCGAGAACTTGAAAAGGCGACTTGGGAAAAATAGGGTATCCCGATGGACTGAAAATCTGAAAAGACAGTCCAGGAAAAAGTTAGGGATTAAAGCGTACGTTGTGTTCCGTTATCTCGTCACTTGTCTAATCAATAGAAGGTTTATTACCCTGATCTGCATTCACCAAGGACTCCAAGAGTTGGGATAACAGTCAAACCATCTAAAAAAAATTCGCAGGCACTTTCTCCAGCAGGTACAGGGGTAGAAACGTCCTGATGCAATGTGTGACACCCCAATTCTACCCCGACAAATTATATAAATAAATCAGAGTTATAAAAATCATTCATGCAAATGAATCGGGATGCCACAAATTCACCTATCAAAATTCATTGCATTCATCGTAGATATATAACACTTTTAAAACATCGGATGAACCATCGTCATGAAATCTTTAACTAAATAATTCAACATCTACGCAACGAAAATCATTAATAACATCTCTTTCATAATTACAACAACTTCAAAACAACTCAATTTAATAATAATCAACTTAAAGTTCAACAACTGAATAATCAACAATCAAAAGCAACAAGCGTTCATCCCCCCGAGTGTTACATATCAGAGCAATGACACCGACTCGAACTACTGAAGGTATACAGCCTTCACTCTCAATTACCTGCATGTTACCAACATAAGGGCAACATTCAAACAGAAGGAGTGAGATATCTAACAACATAACAAAGCGCGTGATAATTAATATATTAAATTAGATCGCATAACATCACCACTTCTCATATCATAATCAACAATAATCACAACGTATATGCACATTCACCACATCAAAACACACTTCATTATACAATCATATAATGCGACTCAATACTATACAAATGCATGTGGTACCATTTGGAGCAGAACTCCCATCTCAAAAATTTGCCAATTAATAGAGGCATCAACAAGGCATAAGCCTTCATCTCAATATTCGCCAATACAGGCCATCTCAACGAGCATAAGCTCCATCTCAAAATGCAATGTATGCGACACAATCATGAATGTAATAACAACACCTCAATTAATAACATCTCAATACATCATCATCATTGGTCAAATGCCTACATCTCAAAAGCATCTCAATATCTCTTCATCAAACATCATTTATTCATCAAACATCATAACTTAATTAGTATAATCTCATCAATAAATCAGTTATACATTAATACGACAGTAATTCATACCGCTATTCTGTAATCTTACATCATTACTATCATTACTCCTACTGTTACAAATCAAACAGCAGCCTATAAACATTTCATTCTCATCATTCTGCATAAAAACCAACATAACAATCAACACGGGAACTAACTCTAAATCCTAAATTGGCTACTAGGATTACACTTCCTATTCTTCATTTTAATCCTCTAGAATAAAGTTCATCGCGTTAGCTATTCAACACTTTGAATGGCATCACAAACGGCATCCTAAAACTCAAGTTACAGCATTCTCAAACTGATTATGCCAAAAACCAGGCAACATGGATCGATGCATAACTCCTTGGATCGACGCGTACTGCACTGAATTCACAACATGAGTCGACGCATTCCCTCATGTATCGACTCATCCTGAGTCAAACACACAACATGTATCGATGCAAAACCTCTTTGTTTCGACTCATCCTGAGTCTCAAAACCTTCTTGTATCGACACATAGCATTTAAGGTCGACGCATTCTGTTACATCCTGCATAAATTCTGCGATTTCTTTGCATTTTCACTACGGGTTTCATATTTTAAGCCCTAAAAAGTTAATCTAATCATAGATAATCATCACTTACAATTATCCTATAATTCTACCTCGATCAAACAACATCAGGACATCATTATTCATCTAAAATTCATCAATTCTTCATCATACAACTTCATATGCATTAAATTCAAGAACAAGACAACAATCACCTCTAACCCCACATACCAATTATCATGAACCCAATTATAGAGTCAGAACCCCACCCTTACCTTGGATTGAAGGTCGCTCTATAATCTTTTGATTGAAACCTTGTTCTGCCGTTTTTCCTCTTTTTCCAGCAGCTTCATGTTCTTCTTCTCAATCCTTATTCTTCTACTGCCTCCTCTTTTCTATTCTTCTAGAAACAACAAAATAACCTATTATTCTTTATTCCTTATTGGGTTTAAAACTAATACACCCCCTCATTACATCTATTCCTTAAAAACAAGCCCACATCAAATAATATTATACTTCTAATATTATTTCACCACTTATAAAATAATTAAATCCAATTAATCACAATACATCTTCTCAAATATTCCAAAAATAATTTAATTAAATAATTAATTAAATTACGGGCATTACAACTCTCCCCCACTTAGAATATTTTCGTCCTCGAAAATTTACCTCAATCAAACAACTCAGGGTAGAAGTCTCGCATCTTGCCCTCCAACTCCCAAGTCATGCTTTCTCCAGCAGCTCCTAGCCAAACCACTTTAACTAAAACAATCTCTTTTCCCCTCAGAGTCATTATTTCACGATCCGTGATCCGTACAGGCATCGTCTCCACCGTAAGATTATCCCATACTTGCACATCATCCACATGAATCACATGAGATGGATCTGAAATATACTTGCGAAGTTGCGACACATGAAACACATCATGCAAACACGAAAGATTAGGCGATAAATCCACTCTATAAGAAACATTCCCCACTCTCTCTGAAATCTGATATGGTCCAACAAAACGAGAAGTGAGCTTCTTAGACTTCAACGCTCGCTCAACACCAGTCACAAGTGTAACTCTTAAAAACACATGTTCACCAGCTTGAAATTCTAAATCCTTCCTTCGCTTGTCATGATAACAATTCTGTATACTTTGGGAAGCATTTATCTTTTCTCGAATCAACTTCACCTTCTCAGTAGTTTCACGAACAAGTTCAGGCCAACATAACGGAGTTCTACATCTTCGACCATACAACGCCTCAAAAGGTGCCATTCCAATACTGGAATGGTAACTGTTATTATAAGTGAACTCTATCAACGGAAGATAAGTATCCCATGAAACTCCCTACTTAAGAAAACATGCCCTCAGCAAATCTTTCAACGATTGAATCGTCTGTTCAGTCTGACCGTCTGTCTGAGCATGATACGCTGAACTCAACCTCAACTTAGAACCCAAGACTTCTTGCAAACTTTTCAAAAAATCAGAAGTAAATCTTGAATCTCTATCTGACACAATGCACAAAGGAACACCATGCAGCTTCATAATTACACTAGTGTAAATCTCAGCCAACTTCGACACTGGAAAACTGATGTTAATAGGAATAAAATGAGCTGACTTCGTAAGCCTATCAACAATCACCAAAATTGAATCATGTCCTCTTAAGGTATTAGGAAACCTTGTTACAAAGTCCATTGAAATGCTATCCCATTTCCATTTTGGAACTTCTAACGGTTGCATCAACCCTGCAGGCTTCTGATGTTCAACTTTCGACTTCTGATAAGTCAAACATGCATACACAAATTGAGCCACATCACTCTTCATTCCAGGCCACCAAAACAAACCTTTCAAATCTCGATACATCTTTGTAGCTCCTGTATGAATACTTAACTTACTTCTATGGCTCTCTTCCAGTATCACCTTCTTCATCTCAGCATCATCAGGAATACAAATCCGGTTATGAAACTTCAACACACCCTGTGCATCTAACTTAAAATCACTATTCTCAAATTGATCGATTCTATCCATCAAATCTACCAGTTTAACATCCAACATCTGAGCTTCTCTGATACTGTCTAGAAATTCATTATTAATCTTCAACATACCCAGCATAATACTTCGCGGCATGACCTTGCAAACTAAGCTCATGTCTCTGAACTGCTCAATCAATTCCAACTCTTTAACCATCATTGCCGACATATGTAAATTCGTTTGAATTAACGCATCTGCTACCACATTCGCCTTTCCTGGATGATAATTAAAACCAAAATCATAATCCTTTAACAATTCCAACCATCTTTGCTGCCTCATATTCAACTCCTTCTTATCGAATAAATACTTCAAACTCTTATGGTAACTAAACACTTCAAATCTAGAACCATAAAGATAACGCCTCCAAATCTTCAACACAAAAATAACTGCATCAAACTCTAAATCATGCGTAGGATAGTTCTTCTCATGAGTCCTTAACTGCCTTGACGCATAAGCAACTACCTTAGCATTCTGCATAAGCACACCTCCTAAACCCATCTTAGAAGAATCACAATACACCACAAAAGGCTCCCTTGGATTAGGTAACGTCAATATCAGAGCCGACGTCAACCTCTTCTTCAATTCTGTAAAACTTTCTTCGCACTGAACATCCCAAATAAAAACTCTACCTTTACAAGTCAACTTAGTCAACGGAAGTGCCAGCTTAGAAAAACCTTCGATAAACCTTCTATAATAACCATCTAATCCCAAAAAGCTTTTAATCTCAGTAGCTGACTTTGGAGTTTCCCATTGCAACACAGCATCAACCTTCGATGGATCTACGACAATGCCACTACCTGAAATCACATGGCCAAGAAAACTAACCTCCTTTAACCAAAACTCACACTTGGACAGCTTCGCGTACAACTTCTTCTCTTTCAAAACTTACAGTACTACTCTTAAGTGTTCAACATTCTCTTCTTCTGACTTAGAGTAATTCAAAATATCATCAATGAACACCACTACGAACCGATCCAAATAAGTATGAAAGATATGATTCATGTATTTCATGAATACTCCCGGCACATTAGTAACACCGAAAGGCATCACCGAATACTCATAATGTCCATAACGCGTTATGAAAGCCGTCTTCTGGATATCTTCATCCTTCACTTTAATCTGATGGTAACCCGACCTCAGATCACTCATACTAAACACACGAGCATCCACCAATTGGTCCATCAAATCATCTATTCTTATAAGCGGATACTTGTTCTTAATCGTCACTTTATTAAACTGTCTATAATCAACACAAAGCCTCATACTTCCATCTTTCTTCTTTACTAACAACAAAGGAGCTCCCCACTGCGATACACTTGGTCTTAAAAACTTCTTTTCAAGTAACTCCTCCAATTGCTTCTTTAACTCTGATAATTCAGATGCAGACATCCTGTATGGTGCCATAGACACAGGTCTTATACCAGGTACAAGATCAATAGCAAATTCAACTTCCCTCTCCAGCGGTACATCAGGAATCTCATCAGGGAAAACTTCAGGAAATTCACACACCACCTGCAACTCCTCAATTATAACTTGAGTCTCTACAAATAGCGACGCCATCAACGAGAACATCTGTGCTTCCTCTTGCATCAACTTCCTCAACTGTCTAGCAGACAACAGACCATCTTCTTCCGCTTCAGGAGTATAAAACTTCACTGACTTGTCATAACAGTTAATATGAACACAATTATGCTCTAACCTGTTCATACCCAAAATCACATCTAAACCTCTTAACGGTAAACAAACCAAATCGACAGCAAAGTCTCTGTCAAAGATCGACAAGGTGATGGGGATCTATAACGTATAGCCTAAATATAGTACTGCAAGTGCACAGCCTATCGAAGTAATATATAAGATTATCGAACCACAGAGACCAATTGTCAATCTATCAACTCTATTGCTAAGGTGCTTATCTAAGGTGAACAAGAATATTGATGTGAGTGCAGTGCAACAAAGTAAATGAGCGAGGTAAATAAAAGTTTAAAAGACAGGTTGGAATGTAAATCATGTAATCAGATATTGGTCCGGTCATGCGTAGATGAAACTACTTATGGGGCAGTATTTTCTATTGATAGCAAAGAATCAATTTAACGGGAACTTGTAGCTTTTGACTACTAAGAACCAAATTTACTCTTTAAATTAAATTCCTTTATTGTCACATATAAAGGGTGCCTTCCGCGTTAAAGAGGTAAACCTATTTTTAAGAAATTGATAGTTTTGACTTAACAGAAAAGTAATTTTACTTGGAAAGATTAACTTAAAGAGACTTTTGGCTTTTGACCAAGAGTCAGATTTCAAACCTACAAACGCGTCCAAAAATAGTTTCAAAATCGTTTTCTAAAAAGGTCAATGATTCCTATTTAACCAATCAACGGCTTTCGCTCTTTTTGTTTGGTTAAATAATAATCAAGTCGTATCATTAGTTTGGACGACTTTCGATCTTACCCAATAAACATTTAAACATAATTGACTTAAGTTAAAAGCAAAACATCCCCAGAGTATTTTCACTAGCATGATAATTGGAACACGACCATGATGACAATCATTACATCCAAACCTTTATAGTTTAGCCAGACATAATAAGTGCGAGTCTATAAAACGTGTAGACTGTGATAAGAGCGAGTAAGTAAAAGAGTGCGAGTCTATAAAACGTGTAGACTATGGTAAGAGCATTTAGAGTCTATAAAACGTGTAGACTATGGTAAGAGCATTTAGAGTCTATAAAACGTGTAGACTATGGTAAGAGCATTTAGAGTCTATAAAACGTGTAGACTATGGTAAGAGCAATTATAAGTAAAGAAATGCAATAAAATAGAACCTTGCTCCAGTCGGAGACTTGAATCTGATACAAATCTGCGGAATGGTAAGGATGGTATGATGAACTTCAACCAAAGTGCTCCAAGACTCGATTACAACTCAATCTACACCGCAATAACTCCCCGATGTGAAGAGATTATTACTTTACAGAAACTGATAGTATATGGCTTAAGATTGTACTAAGCTTGGATGCAACTAAAAAATGAAAATCGAAAACTATTTATAGAGGATCCTTGAGATGCGTAAAGACCAGCATGCCCCTCAACTTCTTCTGAGCGGGAAACTTTTGTGAAGGCCGCGGGCGCGGTGGCAGTGGCCGCGGGCGCGGTGGCTGGAACTGCCAGATCGTGGGAACGTGGCATTTGGTCTTTGGGTGAAAGTGGGCCACGTCATCGCGTTCCCTGTAGCCGGCGCGGTGCTGAACGCCATAAGTGCAGAATATCTTGAAAAACCCTAATTTCTTGGCGTTTTGGCTCGTTTCTTCACAGAAGGCTCTGAAATGACAAGAATCCTGAAAACAAAGGAAAAAGGAACATAATACGAGAAAATGATAATAAAAACTAAGGAAAACATGTGATAGTTGAGTCAGAAACATAGTGCGATTTAGTGCGATCAAATCCTCCCACGCTTAGACCTTTGCTTGTCCTCAAGCAACAACTCTTAGAAGTAGATGAAAGAAAATAAGGGTGTGTTGTCAGGCACTAACTATCTGAACCAAGGGTATCGTAATTACACTACTCGCAGAAATGTGGACATAAACCTCATAAGTATACAGATCGATCCTAATATCCTTACTATGCTAAGACTTCTTTTTGTACGAGGTCCTTTTTCATTCAGGCGCAATCACATTAAGCCCGTTATCCGTACATACTCATGGTGTAGTGACCGGTTAGTGACTATGATCTCAAGTGATGGGATTCTGGTACAAGAGTTGGTTTAACCCCTTTTTATTTTACCCATTTGCAGTTGCGGGGGATCGGACCGTAGTCCGCCCTACCAAGTCCAGCACCAGATACCTCTGGACCAACTACAACGGATGTACCTTATATATTTTTTTTTTCTGTTTTTATTAGTGCTTACAACTTTCTTGAGTTGAGTAATCTTTGTGAGGATCACCCAACTCGTAGTCGTATTCATACTTTATTTTATAAACTTTTAAGGCAAAATAGAGATCATCCACTTATATTCATCGATCCTACACTTAGAGCATGCTTAGGCAGGAGCTGACTGCTAAGATAAACTACTTGAAGACCTATTTGTACAGTTTTATTCAAAATCATAGCATATTGGGAAGAAAGGATCTAATCTAAATGTTCAAAAAGGCTTACGGTGTTAAAATGATAACGAATTTTTCAAAAAGTGAGTGCCCAAGAAATAGACCCTATCTAGGACCTGTCTCATAGCCCAAATCCTTAAAAACAACCACAATTCTTTGAAAAAGATTTTGTAAAAATTTTGTAAGGCTAAAAAGTGGGGGAAATGAAAGGGTACACTACGCAGAAAGACTCGCCTATCACATGCATTTTATTAACTACGAATATAACATACCTAAAAGGAAAAATGCGGAAGGGAAATAAAAGCAGGAAAAACGGGAAATAAAAGCGATAAATGCTCCTCCCACACTTAAATCGGACATTGTCCTCAATGTTCCAAAATAAGGTAGGAGGAGGTACCTGAAAACGCTAGTGGGGGCCACTAGGACCTTCACCATCCTGGTTGGTACGACGGGAATGGCGGCTACGGCTGCGACGGCGGCTCTCTCGGTCCAAAACTAGCTGCTCCATTCTCTCTGTCAAGGCGGCATTTGCCGCTTGTAGCTCTTGGGTCCTACCAATGAGGGTGCCTTGGGTTGCCTCCATCAATTGGAAGTGACGAGCGTATGTGGTCTGTTTAAGGTGCTGTTCTCTCTGGAAAGCCAGCTGACTTTCCATAATAGTGCGCAGAGAGCTAGCATTTTGCTGTTGGGATGCTTGCATGAAGGCCATGTTATCGGTCGCCTATTGCTGCAAAGTAGCAAGGAGGGTGTCCCTCTGGGCCTCTCGGGCCATATGCTCACGCCACATGTCCTCAGTGACATGGAAACTAGGAGTTGTACCTGCATGTGGGTTAGAAGTAGATGGTGTCGTGTGTGGTGGTGAAAAGTGGGGTGGTTCTTCCGTACGGAAATCGTACTCATCATCAGTGTTGTTACCCTCATTTAAAGGTAGATTTGGGGGCAACAGACCAATAAAAGCAGGAGCGTTGAGATCGTAGGTCCAGTTACGCTCAAATCTGATATCAGTACGACGGGTGCAAGGAATAACAACACTGGGTACAGCGGCACCTCCAACCATGAGGAAGTAACCACCTTCCCTCCTCGTCTTGCATAAACGCATATCCTTTAAAATTTTAAGATTTGCAATACGAGGAGGAAGTGGCTCAAGGGTGGAAAGTTCTGTATCCAATCCTATGGCACGGGCAATAGTAGTAATCAGTCCACCAAAGGAAATCGGCCCACCTTTTCTTAAAACAAGGTGCATGTGGGCAATCATAAATGGGACTGGATTAACTTTGGTGTCTGTGAGGCAGCTCTGCATGATAATTAATTCTTTAGCATTCACCTTGTTTGGGTTTTCCCGAGCAAAGATGGTGGATGCTAAAAGAAATCTAAAAACACGAAGGGCAGGATTGTGGATATGAGAAGCAAGTAGGCCATCAAAAGATGTTGCATTTTGTTTAGTAATCCTGGCCCAAAATGCTTCAAATGCCCAATCCGTGTCTAAAGGTGCTTCACAAACGGCACCATCCCCATAAGGCCATCCTAACATGGCAGCTAGACCGTCAGTGGAGTAGTCATATTCAACATTAAACATTCTAAATTTTACTCCACCTACGGCGCTAGCAGTGTTAGGAGAGACGTTATAAATTAAAGAACTCAAAAATTCGAACGTCAGCCTAGGGTAGGTTGGTGCTTGAGTAGCAAAAATATCATGCATGCCTAGTTTGTCGAGAAGGAAAAATACACTATGGTATATACCTAATGAATATAGACAGTTTTCATCGATATACCTGGTAGAGTGTATTGGTGTTGTCAGCAATTTCTCAAGCCGCTTTTGTTGTCTTTCTCCGGGTTGGCCATCTCGCAAAATGTAGTCGTGATACTCCATAGGATTTTCTTGTGGATGAATATAAAGAGAAAGAATGGGATGTAGAAGTAGTGAAGGTGTGAGGAAGAAAATGAAATAGTGGGGGTATTTATAGGTAGTGAAGAAAAATGGTGGTTGATGAATATTTATGATGGGAATAAATGTAGTGGGGTAGGTATGGATAATAAAGGAAGTTATGGGGGGTTAAGAATGGAAGAAAATGGGATTGGAAGTTGAAAAAGAGGCAAAATGGGGGGAAAACCGAGCCACTAGCCGTTAGGTGACTGTTACGTCACCGCGGGCACGGCAGGGATCACCGCGGGCGCGGTCAGGGCGAGCCAAGTTGGGCCGGTCTTGCTTCCTTTCCATTGGGCTTTTCCTTCCTTGCCATTAGCTTCAATTTTTGGAGGTGTACCTAGTTTTCTTATGAACGTGCATATATGTATGTGAATATATACATGTATATTTATTTATTTTTATATCAAAATTTTCATTATGGTGACCAGAAAAACAAAAACATTAGTAAATGAAAGATATATATAGAGAAGAAAACACATATGCATATATATATATATATATATAGGTACGGACATCGGGTCACCAAAATAGTTATTAATAATGCAGGAAATAGATAATGCAAATAAAAATGAGTCTGAAAAGGAAATCAACATAATACTAATAATACTAGAACTAGAGATCTTGTGAATAACACAGATCTATCGCCAACCGGGAGGATGCTCTGCAGGAGTGTCTGGGCCACGCAGCTCAGTCAGCTGGCGTCGAATCTCTGCCACCTCGTGAGCTAATTCATCTAACTCACCAGCAAAGGTAACATCATTCAGTTCCAACTGTAAATGAAGGTCAGCCACCTCATTGCGGAGAGTGGCTATCTCAGTGCGCATAGCAGTCAACAGAGTGCGAATATCAGGTTCCTGCAAGCTGAGGTTATTAGTAAGAACAGTAGTGCGTGTAACCTCGGGTCGGGATGTGTGATCTGGAGTAGAGTCCTCGGAAGCAGGAGTATATTCTGGGGCATACTCTGATATCTCACCCCAACCTTCTACAGAATAGTTCCAATTAGCAGGGTTGGAAACACAAGTCATCTGAGGGTCTGGCAGTGTGAAGGTGTAAACTGTCTGGTCATCGATGAGCAATCTGTACTGATATGGGTGGAAAGAGGCCCTCCTCATGAGCCCACGATCCATGCAAAAAGTCTAAATCCAGGAAAGTATATCCACAGTATGGGGTCAGCTGTGCTATCATACTGTCCAAACCCAAAGCAGAAGCTATCTGTGTCACATTCCCTCCGGAATGAATGAGTCCTACAGCGGATCGAGCAGTCTGCTCGAGGCTCTCTATCAGAAAACCCCCACTAGCTATAGGTCTGGACTGACTGGCACAGTATAGGAAAAGGATCTCCTCAGCGGTGACTAAGTGGTCACAGTAACTCCTCCCAAAGAAAGTGTGGCACAGAATCATCTCGAAGTATCGGAAAGTCGGGTTATGGATCTTCCTGGACAGCTGGGTAGAGGGGTCAAGGCTGGCTCCATCAGTAATGTCCTGCCAAAATTTATCAATATCTCTGTCCATATAGCAACTCAATGGTAACTCAGTGATAGCGGTCGGTCCAGTTTGGAAACCAAGCAAATCCCCAAATTCTTTGATGGTCAGGGTATACTCGGTACCAAACAATCTGAAACTTAGGCATCCTCGCTCATCTCCTTCACCCACCCATGGGTTATAATCCACAGAGCTAAGAAACTCCAGAGTAAGGTTCCTGTAGGTTTTGTGGACATCATCAGCATAATAATCCCAGCCAAGTTGGTTGCACAGATACCTAATACTTGGCTCAATCCCGAGTGCCTCCATGCAGCTCTGATCAGGGTACCTAGTGGGTACCATAGGTCTAGCAGATAAGGTAGCAAATCGGGCTTTTTGTGCTTCATCCCTGAAAATCACAACCATACCATCGGGGTAATGCATCCTGAAAATATAAACACAAGAAATTAGTCCAGATAAAACATATATAAATTAATAAAATAAAATAAAATTAAGAATAAACCATGGGTTGCCTCCCATGCAGCGCTTGTTTAACGTCTTTAGCTTGACGATTAGATCTTACTTTATGTGGGTATTGGTGGGTCTATAAGAATATGACTAGAGTAGTCAACAGGCAAATCGCCTCCTTTGTATAGCTTCAGTCTTTGTCCATTTACCACAAATGGAGCGCATGAATTGTTTTTGATTTCTACTGCTCCAGACTTTAGAACTTTTGACACTTCAAATGGACCTGTCCATCTTGAACGAAGCTTACCAGGAAAAAGTCGTAACCTTGAGTTAAATAGGAGAACAGGGTCACCAATGTTGAAATCTTTCTTGATGATTTTTTTATCATGCCACATCTTGGTTCTTTCCTTATATATGATGGCATTCTCATAGGCATTCAAGCGAAGCTCTTCCAGCTTGTGAATGTCCAGGATACGTTTTTCTCCGGCTTTTAGGTAATCTAGATTCAAGGATTTAATGGCCCAATAGGCTTTATGTTCTAGTTCGAAGGGTAAATGACAGGACTTTCCATAAACCAATTGATAAGGAGTTGTTCCAATAGGGGTTTTATAAGCCGTTCTATAAGCCCATAAGGCGTCTTTAAGTTTTCCAGACCAGTCTTTTCTGGATAATGATACGGTTTTCTCTAGGATCTGCTTAATCTCCCTATTCGATACTTCTACTTGGCCACTGGTTTGCGGGTGATATGGTGTTGCTACTCTATGTTTTACTCCGTATTTGCTTAGAAGCTTGTCAAATATCTTAGATATAAAATGCGATCCTCCATGACTTATGACTAACCTCAGGGTTCCAAACCTAGGAAAAATAATATTCTTAAACAGTTTGATAACTACCTTGGTATCGTTTGTGGGTGATGCAACAGCTTCTATCCACTTTGAGACATAATCGACAGCTACTAGGATATACTTGTTACCCATTGAGGAAGGAAAAGGTCCCATGAAATCTATACCCCAGACATCAAATATTTCCACTTCTTGGATGTTACTTAAAGGCATTTCATCACGTCTTGAGATGTTCCCAGTGCGTTGGCATCGGTCACATTTTGTAATGTAAGTGTGGACATCGCGCCATACAGTAGGCCAATAAAAACCTGCTTGAAATATTTTGGCGCATGTTTTAGATGTGCTTGCATGTCCACCATAAGGTGCAGCATGACAATGTTTAATGACGTTGCCTACCTCTTCTTCCGGCACACGTCGTCTGAATATATTATCTATTCCTCTTTTGAATAGGAGGGGTTCATCCCAAAAGAAGTGTTTAACATCACTAAAAAACTTCTTCTTCTGTTGGTAGCTTAAGTCAGGGGGTATGATATCAGCGGCTAGATAATTCACAATATCTGCGTACCATGGTATGTTGTTCAAGGTTGAGATTTCCTCATAGGTCTCTTCTTCAGTTGAGTTTATCCCAGCTATTAATCTTTCATAAGTAGAGTGATCGTCTATAGGTATAAGTTCAGGTTTAAGGTGTTCTAACCTAGAGAGATGATCAGCTACTAAGTTTTCAGCTCCTTTTTTATCCTTAATATCCAAGTCAAATTCTTGGAGTAAAAGAACCCATCTGAGCAATCTAGGCTTAGCATCTTTTTACTTAACAAGTACCGGATTGCTGCATGATCTGTGTATACTATTATTTTTGCTCCCACCAAATAAGATCGAAATTTATCAATAGCGAAAACTACGGCTAGCAATTCCTTTTCTATGGTTGTATAATTTAGCTGGGCAGCGTCTAGTGTTCTACTAGCATAGTAAATAACATGCAGTTTCTTGTCTTTTCTTTGCCCTAGTACAGCTCCTACAGCGAAATCACTAGCATCGCACATGATTTCAAAGGGTTGTGTCCAATCAGGTGGTCTTATGATAGGTGCTGAAATAAGAGCTTGCTTTAAAACTTCAAAGGCCTCAATACATTTTTGGTCGAATTCAAACTCGACATCCTTCATCAATAAGTTAGTTAAAGGTTTTGTTATTCCGGAAAAATTCTTGATGAAACGTCGGTAGAACCCGGCATGTCCTAGAAAACTTCTTACTTCCCTAACGGTCTTAGGTGGGTTTAGGTTTTCTATAACTTCTATCTTGGCCTTATCAACTTCTATACCTCTTTCAGAAATAATGTGTCCCAAGACTATCCCTTCATTTATATTAAAGTGGCACTTTTCCCAATTCAACACAAGGTTTACTTCCACACATCTTTTTAAGATTTTCTCTAAGTTTGAGAGGCAGTTTTTGAAATCAAACCCACACACTGAAAAATCGTCCATAAATACTTCCATAATTCCATCTAGGTAGTCTGCGAAAATTGACATCATACAACGTTGGAAAGTGGCAGGTGCATTACAGAGTCCAAAGGGCATTCGTCTATAAGCGAATGTTCCATAAGGGCAAGTAAATGTGGTTTTTTCTTGGTCCTCTGGGTGAATAGGGATTTGGAAAAACCCCGAATACCCATCAAGATAGCAGAAATATGAGTGTCTTGCTAGACGTTCAAGCATCTGATCTATAAATGGGAGAGGGAAATGGTCTTTTCTCGTTGCCTTATTCAACTTTCTGTAATCTATACACATACGCCATCCTCCTTCTGTTCGTTTTGCCACATGCTCACCTTTCTCATTTTCCATAACACTGATACCTCCTTTCTTGGGTACCACATGGACTGGGCTTACCCATTCACTATCCGAAATTTGGTATATGATACCAGCTTCTAATAACTTAAGAACTTCTTTCTTGACTACATCACTCATGATAGGGTTTATTCTTCTTTGATGTTCTCTTGAGGGTTTTGAATCTTCTTCTAGCATAATCCGATGCATGCATACGGATGGGCTTATACCTTTTAAATCTGAAACTTTATACCCTAAAGCTGAGGGATATTTTCGCAAGGTATCTAAGAGTTGATTTGTTTCTATTTGGTTTAGAGCGGCGCTAATTATAACAGGTCTATTCATCTCCTCATCCAAAAACTCATATCTTAGATTCTTGGGTAGTTCCTTAAGTTCTATAGTGGGTTTCTCAGTACGCGGCATAAGGTCAGGGGTAAGAGCTAAGCATTCGAAAAGGTTGTCGTCAATGTACGGTTCGATACTCTTAAATCCGTCATCCTCTAAAATAGGGATTGATGGTAATTTTATTAAAGATTCGTTTTGTTCGAGCTCATTTACACATTCGTCAATGACGTCGATGGCATAACACGCATCTCCTATCACTGGTGCCATTAGAAACTTTGATAAAATGAACTCAATCTTTTCATCTCCTACCTCGAAAGTCAGTTTCCCTTTCTTAACATCTATTATAGCTCCGGCGGTCGATAGGAATGGTCTTCCTAAGAGGATTGGGATGTCTTCATCTTCTTTAATATCCATTACGACGAAGTCGGTCGGAATGTACAACTGACCAATCTTGACAGGTATGTCTTCTAAAATACCCATGGGATATTTGACAGATCTATCAGCTAGTTGTAAGGACATCTTAGTAGGTTAAAGTTCTCCTAATTTTAACCTCTTACAGACGGCCAGAGGCATCAGACTTACGCTTGCTCCTAAGTCTAAAAATGCTTTGTCTATCATATGGTTACCTAGGATGCAAGGGATAGAAAAACTTCCAGGGTCTTTATCTTTCTTGGCGAGTTTATTTTCGGATATAGAATGACATTCTAAAGGCTTGGGGTCATCGAGTCGCCGTTTATTGGTCAAAATATCTTTCAAGAACTTAGCATATGATGGTATCTGGGTTATAGCTTCAGTAAAAGGAATCTCTACATGGAGTTTCTCTATTACCTTAATAAACTTTTGGTACTGGTTTTCTACTTTGGTGTTTTTCAGCCTCTGTGGGAACGGAATAGGTGGTTTATAAGGTTGTTGAGTCTTATTCCCTACTTCTGGTTTTGATTGCTTTTCTGGTTTCTCTGGTTCCTCTACCTGGTCTTTAGGTGTAGCATCTTCCATAGGTTTTTCTGATGTGCTTAAGTTAGGATTTCTAGGCCCTTCATAAGCAGTTCCACTTCTTAAGGTGATAGAATTTGCTTGGCCTTTTGGATTTGGTTGAGTTTGTCCAGGAAATTGTCCTCCAGGTGCAACTTGTACAGAGGTGTTTTGTGCTACTTGGGAAATCTGAGTCTCAAGCATTTTGGTGTGGGTTATCATCTGGTCAAACTTGGTTGCCAGTTGAGTAACTAGTTCGTTCGTGTGAATGTGTTGGTTCATAAACTCCTTATTTTGCTGAGTTTGAGTCTGAATAAAGGTGTCTATGGTTTCTTTAAGGTTTGGTCTTGGGGGCACTTTTTGCATAGGTTGGTTTTGTTTTTGCGTTTGGAATCCTTGAGGTCTCGAAGGTCCGGGATTTTGGATAGGGTTATTGTTTTTGTAAGAGAAATTCGGGTGGTTCCTCCATCCAGGATTGAAGGTATTCGAGAAAGGGTTCCCTTGGGTATAGTTAACTTGGTCTGAGCTAGATTCGTTCAAAAGGTTACAGTCAACGGTTTGATGTCCTTGAGTTCCACAGAGTTCGCATTCCGATTGGATTGCTGCTACTGTGGTTGGGTTTTGAGACATGTTCTCGACTCTCAAAGCTAGGGCGTCCATCTTGGCATTAATCATGTCCATGCAACTTACCTCATGCTTTCCTCCATGGCTCTCCTTTTTCTCTACTGTCGCTCGTTCTAATCCCCACTGGGCGTGGTTTTGGGCCATGTCCTCTATTAGGGCACAAGCGTCAGGGTAAGGTTTGTTCATCAATGCTCCGCCAGCGGCAGCGTCTATGGACATCTTTGTGTTGTAACGGAGTCCATTATAGAAGGTATGTATGATTAACCATTGCTCCAGGCCATGGTGCGGACAAGCTCTTAAAAGTTCTTTATATATCTCCCAAGCATCAAAAAGTGATTCGCCTTGGTTTTGGGTGAAACAAGTGATCAGGTTCCTAAGAACAGCGGTCTTGCTTGGTGGAAAATATCTCGCAAGAAAAGCTCTCCTAAGGTCTTCCCAAGTTGTTATTGAGTTAGCTGGAAGGGCGTCTAACCAGTCGTGAGCTTTACCTCTAAGGGAAAAAGGAAACAGTCTTAAACGGATGGCTTCGGGTGTGGCTCCATTTGCCTTAAGGGTGTCAGCTAACTGGATAAATACCTTTAAATGTTGATTCGGGTTCTCGGTAGCGAGACCAGCGAATTGGTTTTGTTGTACTAATTGTAATAATGAGGGCTTTAGTTCAAAGTTGTTGGTAGTTATAGTAGGGTTTACTATACTAGAACTAGGTTCCTCGTTAGATGGTTGGGCGAATTCCTTGTGTGGTCTTTGGTTACGATCTTCTGCCATAGCTCTTCTTATCTTGCGTATAAAAAGACGGGCACGAGCGTAACATTCAGGTTCTACTAAAGGATCTATTAGGTTACCGGTGCTACGATTTCTACGCATCTACCGGATAGAATAGCCTTAGTCTAAACGGGATAACAATAGGGTACGAAATTTGACGAAGTTGGTCCCCGGCAACGGCGCCAAAAACTTGATGGGGATCTGTAACGTATAACCTAAATATAGTACTGCAAGTGCACAGCCTATCGAAGTAACATATAAGATTATCGAACCACAGAGACCAATTGTCAATCTATCAACTCTATTGCTAAGGTGCTTATCTAAGGTGAACAAGAATATTGATGTGAGTGCAGTGCAACAAAGTAAATGAGCGAGGTAAATAACAGTTTAAAAGACAGGTTGGAATGTAAATCATGTAATCAGATATTGGTCCGGTCATGCGTAGATGAAACTACTTATGGGGCAGTATTTTCTATTGATAGCAAAGAATCAATTTAACGGGAACTTGTAGCTTTTGACTACTAAGAACCGAATTTACTCTTTAAATTAAATTCCTTTATTGTCACATATAAAGGGTGCCTTCCGCGTTAAAGAGGTAAACCTATTTTTAAGAAATTGATAGTTTTGACTTAACAGAAAAGTAATTTTACTTGGAAAGATTAACTTAAAGAGACTTTTGGCTTTTGACCAAGAGTCAGATTTCAAACCTACAAACGCGTCCGAAAATAGTTTCAAAATCGTTTTCTAAAAAGGTCAATGATTCCTATTTAACCAATCAACGGCTTTCGCTCTTTTTGTTTGGTTAAATAATAATCAAGTCGTATCATTAGTTTGGACGGCTTTCGATCTTACCCAATAAACATTTAAACATAATTGACTTAAGTTAAAAGCAAAACATCCCCAGAGTATTTTCACTAGCATGATAATTGGAACACGACCATGATGACAATCATTACATCCAAACCTTTATAGTTTAGCCAGACATAATAAGTGCGAGTCTATAAAACGTGTAGACTGTGATAAGAGCGAGTAAGTAAAAGAGTGCGAGTCTATAAAACGTGTAGACTATGGTAAGAGCATTTAGAGTCTATAAAACGTGTAGACTATGGTAAGAGCATTTAGAGTCTATAAAACGTGTAGACTATGGTAAGAGCATTTAGAGTCTATAAAACGTGTAGACTATGGTAAGAGCAATTATAAGTAAAGAAATGCAATAAAATAGAACCTTGCTCCAGTCGGAGACTTGAATCTGATACAAATCTGCGGAATGGTAAGGCTGGTATGATGAACTTCAACCAAAGTGCTCCAAGACTCGATTACAACTCAATCTACACCGCAATAACTCCCCGATGTGAAGAGATTATTACTTTACAGAAACTGATAGTATATGGCTTAAGATTGTACTAAGCTTGGATGCAACTAAAAAATGAAAATCGAAAACTATTTATAGAGGATCCTTGAGATGCGTAAAGACCAGCATGCCCCTCAACTTCTTCTGAGCGGGAAACTTTTGTAAAGGCCGCGGGCGCGGTGGCTGGAACTGCCAGATCGTGGGAACGTGGCAGTTGGTCTCTGGGTGAAAGTGGGCCACGTCATCGCGTTCCCTGTAGCCGGCGCGGCGCTGAACGCCATAAGTGCAGAATATCTTGAAAAACCCTAATTTCTTGGCGTTTTGGCTCGTTTTTTTACAGAAGGCTCTGAAATGACAAGAATCCTGAAAACAAAGGAAAAAGGAACATAATACAAGAAAATGATAATAAAAACTAAGGAAAACATGTGATAGTTGAGTCAGAAACATAGTGCGATTTAGTGCGATCACAAGGGACACTTCAAACACACAATAGAAGTAGTCACCAACCCCTTGGATGGAGTATCGACGACCACTTCTCCATTCAAAGAAGACAACATAAGACCCAATCTTTCAACACAATCAGCAACAATAAAACAATGCGTAGTACCGGTATCAATAATAGTAATTAAATGAGTACTATTAATGAAACATGTACCTCTGATAAGTCTATCCTTGACAGCTATCTGATCCTCCACCAAAGCAAACACTTTATCACTTGTCTGAGCCCTCTTCGGTTTCAGACACTGACTACCAATGTGCCCTTCTTCTCTACAATTGAAACAAATCACATCCTTATGTTCACACTATGATACAACATGTTCGTTCTTGCCACAACAGAAACATCTCTTCACTTCAGTAGTGCACATTTTACTCTTGTGCCCAGGTTTTCCACAATTAAAGAAAACCACACCACCAGGAGCATCTCCCCCACTAGTCCTCTGACTTTGAGCAACTTTCTGTTTACCTTTACCAGCTGGGGCATCATAAGGCTTAACACGATTCTGTTGGTGCTTACCCCTCTTCTCACTGATAATCTTTTAATGAGCATTATTATCCACCTCATAAATCCTACAATTATCAATCAAATCAGCAAAGACACGGATCTTCTGGTATCCAACTTCCTTCTTGATCTCTGGGAACAACTCGTTCTCAAACTTGATACACTTCAAAAACTCAGCATCAACCTCAGTGTAATGCAGATAAAACTTAGCCAACTCGGCAAACTTGGCAGCATACTTAACAACTAACATATTCCCTTGCTTCAGCTCAAGAAACTTAATCACCTTCTTACCATGGACATCTTCAAGAAATTACTTCTTCAAAAATTCCCTATGAAACACAGCCCAAGTGACATTCTCACCTGCAGCTTCCAACTTCTGACAAGTCTCTAGCCACCAGTCATCAGCCTCGACTGCTAGCATATGAGTACCATATCGAACCTTCTGCGCTGGAGTGCAATCCATCACACGGAAGATTCTATCAATCTCTTCCAAACACTCCAATGCTCTGTCAGGATCATACTTTCCCTTGAACGTAGGTGGATTCTCTCTCTAGAAAGTCGCCAAGCTACGAGATCCAGCATTCCCGTCAACATTCATCTGATTTTCCATCGCATGAGCCATTGCTTCTAAAGTAGCAGCAAGTGCAGCATCATTCCTTCCATCCTTCTCAACTTATCACTACAACATAAACAACGGTTAGAACTCAAATTAACAATACTCAATTGTTTAGACAACTACGACTCGACGATAAGGTCAAACCAAACTTTTGCTCTGATACCAACTTTGTAACACCCCAATTCTACCCCAGCAAATTATATAAATAAATCAGAGTTATAAAAATCATTCATGCAAACGAATCGGGATACCACAAATTCTTCTATCAAAATTCATTGCATTCATCGTGGATATATAACACTTTTAAAACATTGGATGAACCATCATCATGACATATTTAATTAAATAATTCAACATCTACGCAGCGGAAATCATTAATAACATCTCTGTCATCATTACAGCAACTTCAAAACAACTCAATTTAATAATAATAAACTTAAAGTTCAACAACTGAATAATCAAAAATCAAAAGAAACAAGTGTTCATCCCCCCGAGTGTTACATATTAGAGCAATGACACTGACTCGAACTACTGAAGGTATACAACCTTCACTCTTGATTACCTGCACGTTACCAACATAAGGGCAACATTCAAACAGAAGGGGTAAGATATCTAACAATATAATAAAGCACATGATAATTAATATATTAAATTAGATCACATGACATCACCACTTCTCCTCACATAATCAACAATTTTCACAACGTATATACACATTCACCACATCAAAACACACTTCTTTATACAATCATATAATGCGACTCAATACTATGCAAATGCATGTGGTACCATTTCGAGCAGAACTCCCATCTCAAAAATTTGCCAATTAATATAGGCATCAACAAGGCATAAGCCTTCATCTCAATATTCGCCAATACAGGCCATCTCAACGAGCATAAGCTCCATCTCAAAATGCAATGTATGCGAAACAATCATGAATGTAAAAACAACACCTCAATTAACAACATCTCAATACATCATCATCATTGGCCAAAGTCCTACATCTCAAAAGCATCTCAACATCTCTTCATCAAACATCATTTATTCATCAAACATCACAACTTCATTAATAAAATCTCATCAACAACTCAGTTGTACATTAATATGACCGTAATTTACACCGTTATTTTGTAATCTTACATAATTACTATCATTACTCCTAGTGTTACAAATCAAACAACAAGCTATAAACATTTCATTCTCATCATTCTGCATAAAAACCAATATAACAATCAACACGAGAACTAACTCTAAATCCTAAATTGGCTACTAGGATTACACTTCTTATTCTTCATTTTAATCCTCTAGAATAAAGTTCATCGTGTTAGCTATTCAACGCTTCGAACGGCATCTCAAACGGAATCCTAAAACTCAAGTTACAACATTCTCAAACTGATTCTGCCAAAAACCAGGCAACATGGATCGACGCATAACTCCTTGGATCGACGCGTACTACACTGAATTCGCAACATGAGTCGACGTATTCCCTCATGTATCGACTCATCCTGAGTCAAACACACAACATGTATCGATGCAAAACCTCTTCGTGTTGACTCATCCTGAGTCTTAAAACCTTCTTGTATCGACACATAGCATTTGAGGTCGACGCATCCTGTTACATCCTGCATAAATTTTGCGATTTCTCTGCATTTTCACTACGGGTTTCATATTTTAAGCCCTAAAAACTTAATCTAATCATAGATAATCATCACTTACAATTATCCTATAATTCTACCTCAATCAAACAACATCGGGACATCATTATTCATCTAAAATTCATCAATTCTTCATCATACAACATCATATGCATTCAATTCATGAACAAGATAACAATCACCTCTAACCCCACATACCAATTATGATGAACCCAATTATAGAGTTAGAACCCAACCCTTTCCTTGGATTGAAGGTCGCTCTATAATCTTCCGGTTGAAACCTTGTTCTGTCGTTTTTCCTCTTTTCCCAGCAGCTTCACGTTCTTCTTCTCAATCCTTATTCTTCTACTGCCTCCTCTTTTCTATTCTTCTAGAAACAACAAAATAACCTATTATTCTTTATTCCTTATTGGGCTTAAAACTAATACACCCCCTCATTACTTCTATTCCTTTAAAATAAGCCCACATCAAATAATATTATACTTCTAATATTATTTCACCACTTAATAAAATAATTAAATCCAATTAATCACAACACATATTCTCAAATATTCCAAAAATAATTTAATTAAATAATTAATTAAATTACGGGCATTACACAAAGTCACCGCTACATCTTCAGCATACTTCCTAGTGATGTCTATGTCCCCACAGAGTGAAAACAACCAATGGTTTGACCTCTTTTTCCCCAAGCAAGAATTACCTCCTCCAGCAAAATTCCCTCAGAGAGCTGAAATCCATGTTCCCCGGCTAAGTTTTATAATCTCAAACAGTTTATAAAGCCTCATCTGCGATAGAGTTTATTTCTCCAGCTGCAGAAGTTCATCCCCTGACATAGTTTATTTCTCTACATTGGTAAAATCTTCCAACATAGCATCTTTTTCCCCACATAGTCATTCTCAAGTAGAGTAAAAGATCCCCGGCAGAACATCCTTAAACGAAAAGAGGAAATCCCCAGCAAATCATCTCTATTCATCATCTCCAGCGGAAATGAAAGAATCAATTTTCTCATCTACCAAACAGTAGTCTGAGATTCAGCTTCCCAGTACTCTCCAGCAACAGTCAGGGATTTATTTTCCCAAACTAGGAAATATCGCAACAATATTCCATATTCATACATCATGGCATACGCATACATATGGCATACAACATAATCTCATTTATTTTGAGAACATCATTACACAATGCATTTCATACATCATGACATTGCATACGACTAACTCTTTACCTTTTCAGGAAAGATCAAATCAACAAACATCATTGACTACTTATATGACTTTACAGTATTCTCAAAGGCTACGTCTGAGAAAGGGCTATTTTAGCATTTTCCTCAGAACGATCATTCTTAAAAGACCTCTACTGGTTCAGTTTAAATCGAATAATGGTTTATTCTGATTCTTTTCTGGTAGATACTTTCTCTTGTTCAGTTAAATCGACCCTAAGATTTTTATGATTCTTATCTAGTTAAAGATAACTCAAGACCTCTGCTGGTTCAGTATGATTTATTCTGATTCTTTTTCGGTGGATACTTTCTCTAGTTCAGTTAAATCGACCCTAATATTTCTCTTATTCTTACCCAGTTAAAGAAACTGTAAAGCCTGGAGTCCGACCAGATAGCAGTTTATTTTTGTTAATTACTATGAAGCATGGACCCTTCCAGATGATAGTATAACCCATGACACCGAAGCCTGGGCTCGACCAGATAACGGTATACCTCAGATTCAAGTTGAAGCCTGCACCCGACCAGATAACAGTTTAATATCTTCAAATCACTGAAACCTGGATACGACCAGATAATAGTTTAATGTCTATAGTTATTGCGAAGCCTGGAACCGACCGGATAGTAGTTAATTTCATATTCCCCAATAAATTTGTTGTAAAGCCTGGAATATGACCAGGTAGCAGTCAACCTTATTGTCCTCAGCAAGTCACTATTAAGCCTGAATCCCTACCGGATAACAACTTTCTTTCATCTCTCCAGTCAAAAGGTAATTCCCTAGTAGAGTAACGGACAACTGAAGCTGCTGGACTTTATTTTCCAAAACTAAGACCAACATTCCGCAGCGGAGTCCTCCTCAACAACACGAACAGGAATCCCTATAAAGGAATATCTCATGAAATCAGCATGTTCTCTAGATGGCATTTTTAAGCCCATCTTCGATGACTCTTCGTCATTTCTCTAGATGTCATATTTAAGCCCATCTCTGACAATCTTCTGTCATATTTTCCAAATGGAATCTATAATCCTATTCCCGATATTATCCACCAATAGTGCTACTTCATACGAGTGCAAATTTCTGGGCACTCTAGTGTTCAATCATCTTCCACCTTCAGATCACAAAAGGCAGACAAGTCAATCTACATCCTCAGGTTTAAGAAGATTGAACAGGGGCAGTTGTTGTACCCCAAAATTTTCCTTCTCATTTTACTTAACACATTCCCATTGAGATCCCTAACTTGCCCAAGGATGACAAAGAATTGACCAGACAAATTCTCCTCCTAAGGCAATAAACCTCTAACTAGGGTTTCAATTTTAATCAAGATGTGTGAGTTCCAATGGTCTCAAACGTTTTCCATGGTCCTAATATGTCCTCAAGGTTATCCATGCCAAATTTCATGCCTTGTACAACAAGTTTTCTCAATCAACTGCTCAAATCCCTGAAAATCAACTATACTAGGTCAAAAATCAAATGTGGCCTATATACAGTCAAACTTTAAGATTTCTGGTCAACATCAACATTTTGAAGTAATATCCATCATTTGATCAAGGGTTGATAATGATTCCTTAATAAATGTTCCTAATTCATCAAAAGTCAAAAATTGCTAATTAGGGGTTCTATAGAAAAAGTCAACCAAACATTGACCAGGCATAACTTTCTCATACTTTATTAGAAAATTTTGAAACAAATCTCATTTTGAATAGAACCTAATTCCATACAACTTCTCTTCATACCTCAAGTTCAAGAAATGCCCAAGTTAAAAGATACAAGCTCACACATTATAGGTCATCTTAAAAGTCAACAAAAAGTCATCTTTTTCCAAAGAAGCATACATGAACATGGAAGACTCAATTGAGATGAAACTAGAATGAGCTATTAGAGGACATCTTGATCTTTCCAAAATGGTCAAAAACACTTCCATAGAACAAAAATTGAGAGTTATGACTTGTAGAAGTTAGGAAATTTTATGAAAATGCACAAAAGTCAATGTGAGCAAATTAGATATTTTGAACTAATGGACCTGGGTTTTGGATCTCAAATATGTCCATGGACTTATTCAAGATATTTATATCTATTATTTTATTTTATTGAGATTTATTTTTATGTATTTGAATTTTCATTCATTTAAATATTAATTAATCAAATAAAATAGTAAAATGATGAATTAAATCCAAAAGATTTGTTTTATGATCATATCATGAGTCCAAAATCAGAAGATTGAGTCAAGAATTCGTGTGAAGGGTGATTGGACAGAGATGAGCAAGTTTTGGCCAAATTTAAAAACAAAAAATTCCAAGATACAAATCAAATCTTTTCCATCCAATCTTCAGGATTCAATCCATTTTTGTTGCCCTAATGCATCCCAATATATAAACACAACATTGCCAGACCAAGAGAACAAGGATTGCCTGCACAAAACTCACGTTCCAATTTCAAATTTTGAAGAGAAAATTTCAAATCGATTTTCGAATTTGAGGTAGATTCAAGAGGTTCTGAGGGTTGCAAAATATTCCTAGAGGAATCCTGAAGCTAACTGCATCGTTTCCAAGCATCAAAGCTCCCAGAATTGCGACCAATACAATCACAGTTTGAGTTTTATTTTCAAAAATGATTATGGCCATACATGTGTTATAAATGTGTTTTGATCATGCATTCCTGTTTATATGAATGTTTAGTACGTGTTTGAATCATTAATTGCAAGTTTTGATGAATGTATGATGATATGCCATTATTAGGGTTTGGACTTTTATTTTAGGGTTTTCAAGTACAGGTAAAATTGGGCCCAAAGATGAGTACCATCGTGCTTAGGGGATCAAGCCTAATTGATCTATAGCTTTAGGTTTGATTAATATTGCATACTGTGGATTTTGGAAGTTACAGGTGTTGTAGTGACGGACAACGTCCATAGGTAAAAGTGCAGAGGCTAACATGACGGATGAGGGGAGAAGATGATTGCACAGCGCAGCCCCACTGGCTAGTTCAAATTTGGGCACATTTTCTTTTTTCCTAAATAATTGTAGTAAATTCACAATATATTATTTTTGTTTTACTTTGTATAATGCATGACATGGTAGCACATATGGTCAGGCAGCGCGTGGTGAAGGGAGAGGACTTGGGTTCGAGTCCCAGGTCGAGCATTTTGTTATTTTGTAAACACTTCTTGCAGGTTCCAGTGTGGTACATGGCCAGACGTCCATCCTGCATCCTCACTCTCAGCCACTAGATCATCCACCACTCGGATCCAACACCCAGCAACGAATCCCCATGGTGGACCCTCAAACACATTCTCCATTGGATCAAGCAGGACATTGGGCTCATGTGATCTGGGCCTAAATATTTCAGCTCCACATTCCCCAGACTGCTAACACCATCAGGTCCATTCTATTCTGTTTTTTTTTATATTCTTTATTTTTATTTTTATTTTTATTATTTTAAAATCTTTTTTTTAATTTAATCAAAAAAATTAGACTTAGGTTTTTTTAATTAATATTAATTTTTGTAAATAAATTTAATTATTTAATTAACCTGATAATTAGGGTTTATTCACATATTTAATTTAATTTCTTTTATATTAAAAACATAAAAAATATGTTTTAATTAATTTTTCTTGTAAATAAATCATCAATGAATTTTATTTTTTGTAATTAAAGATAATTAAATTTAAATATATTTTTTTTGTAATTAACATTAATTATATTTAGATATTTTTGCCAATTAAAATTAATTAGACCTAGGATAATTTAATCAAGTCCCTTCTTAAATTAATTCAATCAAATTTCTTTTTTCTTAAATTAATCAATTCCGAATCTTTTGCCATTAATTTTTAAATAATCCTTTTTCTACTAACCCTAATCCTCCCAACCTCCTTTCTCATGATTCTAATATTTTCTTGCCACTTTATTTTGTTAAGTTACTTTCTCGTATTTTTTTAATTATGTAACTGTTTCCCGGTTTGTAATAGATTTAATTAGGGTTTAAATTTTTGCCCCTAATTATGTAACTTCCCCAAGGCCTTGTAATAGCTTAGAAATTTATTTTCTGCAATTTACTTACTGCACCCTGCTAAACTTCTTAGATGTATGGCTAATAGGATTGTATGGAAAGATAACAACTAATTGACCATAGCATTACCTAATTCAAAGTTAATATATCTGAATCAAGCACAATACAATTTCACATACTTACCCCTAGGATATCCCACACTTCGGTTGCCTTTGAAAACAGTCATAATTCTCGAAACGTGAGAATTTCTAGTGACTGTCCTTGAGTTCAAGAGATCATAAGTCCCTCGATGACCCTTTCGTCTGTTGCCTGGGTTAAAAAAAGTGATCTTAGAAATTTAGGACAATTACTAAGAGTTCATGCCCAATTGCCTTAGTGACCATAAACATCCCTTCGGTAGTCCCACAACATCCAACGATAGGGCTACCTACTCACTAATAGTAGGATAGCACTATCTAAAGGAAAGGAGGAAAATAAAATCCTTTTTTCGAGTAGGTAGATAGTTGTTAAGTACTTGCTCAAAACAACCTTTTTCACACTACACTTTCAAAACTATTTCAAAAACGCTTTATCAACACTTTTGAGGACTGATACAAGAGTTATCATAAAGCAAACAAACTTTTCAAAACACACAAACACGAAAGCAATTTAAAAAAATGAGAAAGTACCTAAGATCCCGTGGAAAAACACATATGGAAAGTGTGCTAACACCTTCCCTTTTCATAATCTACCCCCTTACTCAGAAAATCTCGAAAAAGAACTTTTTCTGTTCTTTTCACCCATTCCTTAATTTGGATAAAAGAAAATTCGATGGCGACTCTTGTTTACCGCAACATTTGCAAATACAAAATACAAAACCAGTATTAAACAGTCAGTTCTACCGCCGTATCACAACCTTCATAGTCAATGTACTTTGCCAATACTGGCCACCATACACCAACACATACTATAACAGCTTGACAACATCAACATACAACATATAAAGCAACAACAATGCATTTCATATTATGTCACACCACAACATAAATAATCCAATGCATTTAAAAATATCACATAGGAATTTATTAATTTTTAGGTACTAAAACCAACTTTAGAATAAAGTTCGATGCGTCACCTTTCCAAGACATCAAATGACACTTGAATCTAACACCCGGAACTAATGTTCTGAATTTTTGAAGTTTTACAAAATTTTGTCAGAACAATGGTAACCGATTACGCCATAAGCCGTAACCTTTATGGGCTAAAAAAACAACCAAGAAACCCATTTTTCTAGTGTTGGTCGATTACTCCATATCACGTAATAGATTACGCCTTCACAAACAACCCAGAAACCCATTTTTCAACAGTCTAACCGATTATCCAAATCCTTGCGATCGATTACACCTGCAGCAAAAGAACTTTTCTACTATTTATCAGTATGGAAATCACTTTTAAGCCATCCCAAAACCCCATATTTCTTACAATTCATTTAACTTATGTTTTAACACAAAAATCACTTTTTAAAAGTTTCAAACCCCAAATATTTTTCACCAAAAACACTCATAACTTAGTTCTGACTCTGACTCCCAACCACACACAACAACATAACATCCACCATCTATAATTCCATCAAATGAATAATTTCAACAACAAAATTATGAAATTTATCATTCAATCACCAAGCACAACATCATCATACAACATTCTAACACATCTAATTCATCAACAACATACAATTACATGATCCACACAATTAATCTAACAATTACAAAATTGAAACAATGATCATGATATTGAGAGAAGAAAAATAAAAAACCAAGCATAAATATAATCTACCCACCACCATCATAAAAACCCTTAGATAATTGAACTCCAACCTTACCTTAGAGTTCTTGCAAAATCTTCTCAACAATGGTGATCTTTTCTCCCCATTTGCCCTAGTTCTCCTTTCTCTTTTCTCCAAACTTTCATGATCTATCAGTTTCTATCCCTCAACATCTCTTTTCTACTTTTTTATTATGTTATTATCATTTTTACTAATCCTAACTAATTAAAATAATAATAATAATTTCTATCAATATTTAATTAAATTAACATCCACCTAATATGAAATAATTAAATAATTATCAACTAATATAATTTAATTAGTCTTACTCACCACACCACCAAATTCTACACTTTTGCTCACACATCTACAACACCTTAATTTTACTCTTAAGGACACTACCCCACACCAAGGGTACCCCAAACACACCAAAATACCAAACAATACCACATAATCACCAAATACAACATAATTAAATTACAGAAAATAAATCAAATAAGTCGAGGCGTTACAACTCTCCCCTACTTAGAATATTCCACAAATTACCTGATGTGAACAACTCTGGATACGACTCTGGCATCCTACTTTTTGCACCCCAAAATTTACCCTCTTGATTTAGGCTTATGTTTCATCATAAACATCATATTCCATTGCATTCATACATGGTGATGGGATCAAGGTATTTTGGTTTATCAAGCCTCCCTCAAGCTTTGGAAGATTGATTATATTGACAAGTTTCTCAAGGAGAGCCTTATTATCTAAACCTCTGGATCTTTCAAGCCCAAAGGTTTCACATCTCTTAAGGTATCTTATCCACCTCATTGGATCGTCAGAAGATTGAGTATTGTGTTGTTATTAGGAGAATCACTTCTTTTTTACTCATTAGTCAAAACTAAGATTTGAGTTTTAATCAAGGATTCTTTGGAATTTTTGAGTGGAAACTCCTTCTGTAGCCTTTATGTGTTTGTAATATCATATGTTTGAAATTTTGATCATCAATTTTGAAGAGAAGTGGTTCAATTGAATCAAAGGGGTAAAATAGTCATTTTACTCAAAGTCAACAAAGTCAAAGTTGACCAAGTGGACTTTTGGTCAACATGAAGCATTTGACATGTATTTTCATGAGGGATGATCATTGATGATTTATTTTGATGAGAACTGCAACTTTAAGAGGTTACTTGGGTTTGAAGTTATCTTAGTGATTGAAAATTTCACTAAGTGTCCTTGATTCTTAGCCTAACTTTGTAAGGACATAACTTTCTCATTTTTAAGGGAAATTTGGTGGTTATTTTTGCCAATTGAAGAGGGGAAAAAGATTTACAAGGGCCCATAGAAGACAAAAAACACACTTCATACTCAAAATCGAAAGTTATGAGCCTTTGAATTTTAAGGCAAGTTGGGCATTTATTGGGGCACCTTGGGCGTCTGGCCAGGCAAGGCAAGGCATTTGGCCTAGGAAATTCATCAAACAGTTGGTAACATGCCTATATCTTTTTGTTCGAGGCATAATTCGAAAAATGTGCATCGTGCATTTTGAAGGGGACTTTGAAAGCTTCTCATGGAACTTGGAATCAATCAATTTGATTTGAATTCGAAAGAGTTGTGGTTTGAGGAATTTGGGTGATGGAACTGGATTCGAGTGGCTCTCTCTAATTGCATTTAGTTTGGACCATTCGAAGTGTGACTTTGTGGGCTGGTCGAAGCCTCATTTTTCTCTCTTCGATTGAACTAATTGAGGTTTCATCCTTGGGTTGGTCGAAGCCTCATTTCTTCTCTCTTCGTTTGGATAGTTCGAAGTGGTACCTTGGGCTGGTCGAAGCCTCATTTCTTATCTCTTCGTTTGGACAGTTTGAAGTGGTACCTTGGGCTGGTCGAAGCCTCATTTCTCCTCTCTTTGTTTGGACAATTTGAAGTGTTATCTTGAAGGATAATTGAAGCCTCACTTTTCTTTCTTCGCTTGGACATTCGAAGAATTATCTTGGGATGGTCGAAGCCTCACTTTTATCTCTTTGCTTGGACATTCGAAGCATTATCTTGAAGACTAATCGAAGCCTCACTTTCCTCTCTTCGCTTGGACATTCGAAGCATTATCTTGAAGGCTAGTCGAAGCCTCATGTTCCTCTCTTCATTTGGACATTCAAAGTATCAGCTTATAGGTTGGTTAAAACCCCATTCATGCTCTCAATTTGGACCCATCGAAGTGTTACCTTAGGCAAGCCAGCGCATGCAGTTTTGGGCAAGTTTGTTGGATTTGCCCAGGAATCCTAAGCCCCATATCTTGCTCATCCGTCCATCATTTATTTCGAACCTCAGCTTGCTTCGATGCTTAGAATATGTTCTTTAATTGGCTCAAGGAAAATTTGAGAACGCACGAGCCAATTTTATATGGCCTCATTCAGAAATCAACTGAATTTTGGTGCATGCGTGGGTCATGCGAGTTGCAGGTTTTTGCATCCTTTGATTCTGACTTTTGGTGCACGCGTGGGTCATGCAAGTTGTAGGTTTTTTCATCCTTCGATTCCGACTTTTGGTGCACGCGTGGGTCATACAAGTTGCAAATTTTATACATCCTTCGATTCTGTTTGTTTTCAGGGTGATATTATACAGGCTTGGCAGGAACCACACACTTTGTTTCTTACTCCTTTTGGCCAAACAATCACGCTTTCCTTGCCTCTCCACGCTTTTTGCATTTTTGCCAAAATTGGTAACTTTCATCACAAGAAAATCATTCCATGTGCAATCCTTGCCACGTCACCCCCTCACACTTTCTTTTCCTCACTCATAGTTCATCAAAACGTAGCATAAAAAGCCAAATAAACAAACAAAACACAAGCACATGATGTCACACTCCCATTTACCTGTTTTGGACAGTTTCCCCCCAACAGATTTATTTGAGTAATGACCCTATTTCCCTCACTCTAAACTCCCTATATAAACACTGCATTATTCATTCAAAAAGAAGGGGGATGCAAAGAGAGGAACGAAAGGCTGGAGGAAGCTCAAAATCTGAAACCACTTTTTTTCTCACAAAATCCATTTCTTCGATTCCCCGGTTTTCTTGTGCATTTTGAGTGATATTTCTTGTATTCTCTTCTCGAAGTGCTAAATATTGTATATCGAGGCTTGGTTTGCAGTTGGAGTGAAGGAGACAGTAGATACACTTTTTCCTCAAAGGTTAGAATCCTCAACTTTGAATCCAAATTTATGGCCATGAATTTCATGATTTGAGTTTGGAACCATGTTGTTTGATGTTCATTAAGTGTTTCTTCAGCTTTAGAGCTTTTGATTTGATGAGATATGTACGTATGATGAATCTGAAAATTTCTGCTCAGTGTGTTTTTGTAATTTTCATGAGATCTGTTCTTGATATGTGGTTAATCATTTAGTATGAATCGAAAAGCATATGTAGATCTTGTTTCTGGCTTTGATTTGCATAAAATTTTATGGTTTGATGTGCATATTTGTTTAATTGTTTAATGGTTTAAATCTTCATTTTATTTCTAATTTTTGCTTAATGCAAAAAATATGGAAAAATAAGTTTTCTGATCCACAGAGTTTTCTTTATTTGTGTATGATTTTAGTTTGAATTATTTAGAATTATAACTTTATTAATTAATAATTGAGTTTATTTTCTAAATAATTAGGGTTTTGGTAATTCACTTGTTTGATTTGATTCCAAAAACTAATTTTTCTTAAGTTTCAATTGAATTCAGCTTTTGTTTAAAGTTCATAGATGGATTGAGGATCTCAAAAATATTTTTCTTAAATTAATTGACGAGGTTTGGTATTTTTCTTTGATTTATTTTTAAAATTTTCCTAGTTTGGTAGTTTTGCCAACTAGTTTTGATCTTTGAGCCTCGTTTAGTTCTTTCTTCTACTATCCATAAACTTAAAATATGTTTGTTGACTTCTATAAATGAGGCCTCTGTCTAACAGAAAAGCCAAATCTTCCCAACCTAACAACATTTAGTTCTTTATTGATGTTCATTGTTTAAGCTCTTTTTGTGTCAAACAAATGTCTTGTATGCAGAAGGCTGTTTATTATAGGAATGACTACCCCTGGTGCGACAATTATGTAAATCTTGAAATTGAAAACCTTGAATGAAAACGATGTTGCATCTCTGTCGTGAGCGAATCACTAGTTAGAGTACATAATTTAAAAAAAATATTTTTCTCCTTTAAAACAAACATGATGCAGGTGGTAAGATGCCAATATAAATATATATGTAACACATGTTTAGGAAGCGCTATCCCATTGTAGTATCCTTTCAGGCTAAACCCATGTTTCAGTTAGGACTTTTGAGGGTTGTAACATGGCCTGGTTCTCGGGTTTTTGAAAAAAAAGATTTCTAAACCTCAAAATTATTTGGTGCCCACCCATTCTCCATGATGTTCTCCAGTCCTACTTCAGTTAACTTGATGCGAGTACTCATCTCTCGAAAGAGGCTATAATGATTGAGGGATCTTAAAAGTTACTTCGACGTGACAGTCACTTTAATTCTTGGGGTTTTTTCATTTTTCTTCTTCTTCTTTTTTGTGTGTTTGATTGCACGACTTTTCATTTAATGAGGATTTTCATTGGATAATCCTTTTCTGCCTTTCAGGATTTTCAAGTTCCACCTTTTTTCTTTCCCTAACTTTTTCCTGAACCAATTCTTTTAAATTTCAATTTGGAAGTCCAGCGGGATGCCCTAACTTTTGCCTAAGCTACTTGTTTTCAAGTTTCGACTTAGCGGGGTTTTTTTATACTTTCCTTTTTCAACAAGTCTTGTGACCCTAAGTCTTTAAATCTCCTTTTTTTTGAAGAAAAGTGACTGCCCCATTCCTTAATCAACAAGGGATACCCATTGTTGTATCGATTCTATCCTCAAATGGGACGCTCCTTCTGAAATTTGAATGTTCGATCAAATTAACTGAACATCTACCCTGCCCCAAGTTAAAAATAAGGGTTTTTACTCAAATAGAAAAGAAACTCCTACTTTGAAGGCTCAGAGGGGTTAATGAGGGTCTATCTCCCTTATATCTCCAGTGTTTGGGAATTGAAACAAGGCTTGTACATCTGCAACATGATTCTACTCAAAAGCATACAATTAGAGATATCGCCCTTCCTCCAATCTTTTGACTAGGCAAAAGAGTTGGCGCAGTTGGTATCAAAAAAATGCCAGAAAATCATTTAAAGAGTGATGATGAATGGTTTAAAATAAAAGAAACATTTCAATGCAAACATACTCAGTGTGTCAGGGTTAACATTAAAAAACAAACAAGTTCCTACATGCGGACAATGTTAAATCAGTCAATCAAAATACACATGAAGGTACAAAAAAGAAAATAAATTCCACCCTGGAAGAGAATCGTCTCTATTCAGACTTGTCAATGTACCAAAACATTCAATTATCTCGACACATGATCGCTTTATTATGAAGGGAAATTGCGAATGGTTTTCTATGTGTCTTTCCAAAGAAATGAGAATTCAAAAAAGGGAGAGATAGACCTTTTCCCAAAGCATAGAGTCATAAAACAGCTTAGTAAAACATTTGCAAGGAAAGTAGCTGAGTATCAAAAAGAAGAAAAAAAACATGCCCCTTGCATAACATGACAGTTGCAATCATTATCTGTATTTCACGCGACGATGGCTTAGATTATCATGTTCATGTATGGCCAACAACGGTTATATGCACATGTTTATCAAAATATTGGACTTTTTTTTTGCAAAAAAACAGTGAAATGGAGTTTAAGTGAACATAAGAGAGGATCTTTTATTGATTTTGAGAAATTAGCCTGTGAAAAAGGCATTTACATTTGGGAGTAGCTAAATGCAAAAATCAAAACAAACAAGTGTTTACAAATGGAAATGCGAATACGGATATCTATCAAATCCTGACTCTGCTATAACTCTTATGACTTTAACGCCTTCTTCTTTCTACTTTTGGCACAAGCATCCTGGATTGGCTTCGAACTTCTGTCGGGTGACTGGAAGAAAGAAACAAAGGAAACCGTGTTGAGCGTAGTCATTTTTCCTTAAGTCCCTAACTTTTTCCTGAATCGCCCTTTCGGGTTTTCGATTCACCTAGACACCCTCTTTTTGCCTAAGCCTCCCTTTCGGGTTTTCAACTTAGCGGGTTTTTATTTTATTTTAAGCAAAGTATTTTTTAACTACGTTAGGATTTACAAGAAGAGGGAAGTATTCTCCGTCCATGGTCGCGAGCATCATCGCTCCACCAGAGAAAACTTTTCTAACCATGAACGGTCCTTCGTAAGTAGGATCCCACTTGCCTCTAGGATCCCCTGGGGAATAATTATCCTCTTTAGCACAAGGTCATCTGGCTTGTAATACTGGGGCCACACCTTTTTGTCAAAAGCTTTCCTCATCCTTTGCTGATATACCTGATCATGACACACAATTGTCAATCTTTTCTCATCGATGAGTTCTAACTGATCCACCGATTCTGTACCCACTCCTTTTAATCAAGATCAACATCCTTCATGATCCTAAGAGAGGGAATCTCAACTTCTACAGGCAACACTGCTTCCATGCCGTAAACCAGAGAATATGGGGTTGCCCTAATCGAAGTACGCAAAGTAGTGCGATAACCATGTAGAGCAAAGGGAAGCATTTCGTGCCAATCTTTATAGGTTACTACCATTTTCTATACAATCTTCTTGATTTTCTTATTGTCCTATTTAACAGCGCCATTCATTTTCGGACGATACGGGGAAGAGTTAAGAGCTTGATTTTGAAGGACTCACAAAGCTCCATCATCATCTTGTTATTCAAATTTGACCCGTTATCGGTAATGATCTTTTCAGGCACTCCATAACGACAGATAATATTGTGCTTAATGAACCGAGTTACCACCGTCTTGGTGACATTGGCGTAGGATGGAACTTCAACCCATTTAGTAAAATAATTGATGGCAACTAGAATTAAAAGGTGTCCGTTGGATGCAGTCGGTTCGATCTTATCGATCATATCGATCCCCCACATCGCAAATAGCCAAGGGGAGGTCAAGACATTCAGTGGTACAGGCGGCACATGCACCTTATAACCATAGACTTGACATTTGTGGCAAATCCACACATGATTGTAACATTCTGTTTCCATGGTGGACCAATAATAACCAGCTCACAAAATCTTCTTGGCCATGGTATGTCCACTGGAGTGAGTCCCGAAGTCACCCTCATGTATCTCCTGAATGATTCTAGCTGCTTCTCTTTTGTCAACACATCTGAGAAGTAAACCATCGTGATGCCTCTTATACAACACATCCCCACTAAGAAAGAACTTTGCCAAAAATCTTCTCAAGAACTTCTTATCTGTGACAGACGCCTCTTTAGTGTATTCTTGCGTTTCGAGATATCTTTTGATATCATAAAACCAAGGTTTAACACCTGATTCCAAATTGGCTTCAAAGCAAAAGGCTGGCTCATCCAACCTTCTGATGGTAATATAAGGTGCTTCATTAACCCACTTAACTTTGAACATGGAAGACAAAGTTTCCAGTGCATCAACTAGTTTGTTCTCTTCTCTAGAAATGTGTTTGAATGTGATCTCTTCGAAATACATAATCATCCTCATAACATGCTCGCGATAGGGAATCAGGTTCGGATGACAAGTCTCCCAATCTCCATTAATATGGCTGATAACAAGGTTGGAATCCCCGTAAACTTTCAAATATTTGATCCGCAGGTCGATTGCTTCTTCAATGCCATAAATGCAAGCTTCGTACTCGGCCATATTGTTAATACAATCGAAGAAAATACGAGTTGTAAAAGGAATGTGAAATCCTTCAGGGGAAGTAATAACAGCTCTGACGTTGTTGCCCATGGCATTGGAGGCACCATCGAACACAAGCGTCGAACGTGATCTAGGCTCGGGTCTTTAATATGGGCCTGGTATGTTACAATCTCGAATGTACACTAATCCTCATTTGGAAAATCAAACTTCATTGGTTCGTAATCATCCATGGGCTGATAAGCAAGGTGATCGACCAATATACTACCTTTGACTGCCTTTTATGTAGTGTACTGGATATCATATTCAATGAGTATCATCTGCGAACGGGCCACCCTTCCTGTAAGTGTCAGCTTCTCAAAAATGTACTTGATCGGATCCATTTTGGATATTAAGTAGGTGGTGTGAGTTAACATGTATTGTCTTAAGCGTATGGAAGCCCAAGCAAGCGCAAAAGAAGTCTTTTCCAGCAATAAGTGCCTTGACTCGCACTCTGTAAACTTCTTACTCAAGTAATAAATGGCTTGTTCCTTCTTCCCTGTCTTATCATGCTGACCAAGGACAAAACCCATAGAGTTTTCTAACACAGTTAAATACATGATTAACGAATTTCCTTCCACCGGCGGCATGAGTATCGAGGTTTCCTGCAAATACTCCTTTATTTTGTCAAACGCCTTCTGGAAATCTTCATTCCAACTTACTGTCTGGTGTTTCTTCAACAATCTGAAAAAAGGTTCACATGTAGCCGTGAGATGAGAAATAAATCTAGAAATGTAGTTTAACCTCCCCAAGAAACCACAGACTTCCTTCTCTGTTTTCGGTTCGGCCATTTCCTATATCGATTTCACTTTAGCTGGGTCAACCTCGATTCCTTTTTCGCTTACAATAAATCCCAAAAGCTTGTTGGACCTTACGCCAATGGTGCATTTATTTGGATTCAGCGTCAGCAAGAATTGCCTTAATCTCTCGAACTGCTTCTCCAGATGAACAAGATGTTCCTGTTCCGTGTCAGACTTAACAATCATATCATCAACATATACCTAAACCTCCTTATGAATCATATCATGAAAGAGAGTAACCATGGCACGCTGGTACATTGCCCCAATATTTTTCAAACCAAACGGCATCACCTTATAGAAAAAGGTTCCCCAAGGCGTGATAAATGTTGTCTTTTCCATATCCTCCAGAGCCATTTTTATTTGATTGTAACCCGAAAAGCCATCCATGAAGGAAAACACATTAGAGTGAACAGTATTATCGACCAACACATCAATATGAGGAAGAGGAAAATCATTCTTAGGGTTGGCTCTGTTCAAATCCCTGTAATCCCCGCACATTCTGACTTTACCATCTTTCTTAGGCATAGGAGAAATATTTTCAATCCAAGGCGGATAATTGATGACTTTTAAGAAATTCGCATCCAACTATTTATGAACCTCTTCTTTAATCTTCTTGGACATCTCAGGATGAGTTCTTCGAAGCTTTTGCTTGAAGGGGAGCAGCCTTCTTAGAGCGGTAGTCGATGCACTACGATATCTGTATCCAAACCTAGCATGTCTTCATAAGACCAAGCGAAGATATCAGAATACTCACGGAGTAGTTCAATCAGTCTGACCTTTATACTTTCTTCGAGATCTGCCCCTATCTTGACCTCTCTTTTTTACCTCTTCTGTGCCAATATTCACCACCTCAATTGACTCTTGATTCGGCTGGATAACCTTCTATTCTTGTTTTAACAATCTTGCTAATTCCTAAGAAAGATCACAATCCTCATATGCCTCTTCTTCAGTTGATAAATCGGATTATCAAAGTCATAGTGCGCGATAGCATAGTCGTTATCTATATAATCCATGGTGGAAGTACATCTGCATAAATGATATTTTGGTGTTTTAGTGACGGTGTGTGAAAAGGGAAACATTTCCATTTAAAGAGAAATAAAAAGAAAAGAATGAAACAAAATTTTTGAATGCAAAAACGTCCTTTATATATGAAAAACTTTTGAAAATAAAGATGGTGGCCCTACACAAATGATCCACTACGCCTTAGACAGAGCGTAGGAATTATGATATGATAATAAAATCAAACAAGAAAAATTACTCCTCAACGCTTGAAACTTGGATAACATCCACAGAAGTCCAGTTGTTAAGTACTTGGCCTGGAACGCTCGGACGAATCCAACCTTCAATATTGTATTCATCAACCTTATCGTCACCAATTACATTGGTGCATCCTTCTTGAGTAGCATTAGGGCGGGAGAATCTTACAGGAGTATATAAACCAGAAGTTCTGAAAGCTGCATTTTGCTGACCCGGGACGTAACCAAGACCGAATTTGTTGAATTTTGGGGTAACATCCAATACTCGACCCCAACCTTCAGGGTTTCCGTTCTCTACCACCATTCTAGCATCTCTGACGGAACACATAACAGTTTTCGTCTTCTTTTTCTGCTTTGGGGGCGGGAAATTGACTACATGAACTGTTTCAAATGCTTGAAACGGAGTCTCGTGTATTTCACCTTCGAATTCAACATAGCGGAATGACATCAGATGACTCACGATATACTCTTCCTTGCTGCATACAGTTATCACTTTCCCCTCTGTAGTATATTTTAGTTTCTGGTGAAGAGTAGAGGTGACTGCTTCTGCCTTGTGAATCCACGGCCGCCCCCAACAAACAACAATATGCTGGTTATATGTCCATCACAAAGAAGGTAGAATTGAAGGTGTGTGGACCCACCTTGATCGGTAATTCCACCTCCCCAAATACGGCTCTTCGAGACCCATCAAAAGCTTTTACCATCAAATCTCTAGGACGTAAATCCAGGCCATAATATTAAATTTTCATTAATGTTGACTTGGGTAGTACATTCAAAGACGACCCCGTATCTACCAAAATTCGAGATAGAGTAGTGCCTCTGCACTCCATAGAAATATGTAACGCTTTGTTATGATCTCTCCCTTCTGGAGGAAGATTAAAATCCGTGAAGCCCAAACCTTTCCCAGCAGATATGTTAGCATAAACATTCTCGAACTGATTGATTGTTATCTCGTGCGGCACAAATTCATTCTTCAACAACTTCATCAAAGCATTTCTGTGAGGTTCAGAATAAATCAACAACGACAAGAGAGACATCATAGAAGGTGTGTGACTTAACTGGTCAATTATGTTATAATCACTCTTCCTGATAATTCGCATCAACTCCTCAACTTTATCGGGAACTGAAGAAGCTTCTGATATTGGAATTGGTTGAGCCATATTGGTCGGTGTAACCCTCGTATTTACAATCGTTACTTATTGTTTTCCTTTTTCTCTTGCAGAGGCATCTGCCACATCCTGTACATTAGAAGGACCAAACACTCTCCCGCTTCTAGTTACTCGACCTATGCCAGAGAAATTGTGAACATCCCCTTCATTGTCTTCAGTAGATTCTTTCTTGGAAGGACCAGGTTTTTCCTCTTGCTTCACCCAATGGTAATAAACATTTGCACCTTAATTCCATGGGATGGCCTTCTCATTACTATATGGAATGGGACCAGGTACCGTAATCATCAAAGGCGACGCCCTAGATGGAGTAGGAATGTGCGCAGTGGTGTAAGGATAAGATACCACAACAACGTCTTCCTCGGTAACCTTTCAGCATCTTGGTCTTCTATCGAACTGTAGGGAACCCTCATACATTAAGAATTAGATGCTAGCTTTCAAATCATCATAACCCTTTGGTTGCTCTCTACACTTTGCACAGTCTGAAGCACAGCCCGGAAAAATAGAATTGTCAAGCAGATACCTTTTAATATACCATAACGGAGTAGTCACCTGTTCCATATTCACAACTAGGTTCAACATTTCTCCATTATCGTCAATCGTGTTAACAACACCCCCTTCATGTCTAGTCATCGGGTTCTGGACTACATTCGGACCAGTCGCTGGAGTAAACTCAATTGCCTTGGCATCCAACAAGTCTTATACTTTGCATTTTAACCTAAAAAAATCATTGGTAGAATGACCAACCGCTCCAGAATGGAATTCACATCTTGCATTAGCATCATAGTTATGAGGAAGTCTTTCAGTGGGTGGTGGCATATTTCTCAAGCTAATCAATTTCAAATCAAGCGAATGGTGGAGTGCTTCGGTGAGAGATATTGGCAAGGGATAAAATTTTCTCGGCTGTCTCTGTTGTTGATTAATATACTTTCGGGGAACATCTTGTTGTCTTTGTTGTTGAGGTGTCGGACTTTGTCTCTACAGCGGAGGAGCATTAACAGGAATATAAACAACATTGATTTGCTGGTGTTGACGATCTTCTCTTCTTCCTCCATGAGAATAAAACGCACTTGTGTCGCCTTCCCTTTTATTGGGGTAAGTATTGAATGGTTTCTTACTACCCCCTGATGAGCCACTGGAGCCTCCAATCTGAATTTTCCCCAATTTCAAACCCATCTCAATTCTATCACCAGCCATAACCAACTCTGCAAATCCGGATGAAGAACTCCCTATCATGTGCTCGTAAAACGGTCCTTTCAAGGTACTCATAAACATATCAATGATTTCTTGCTCCACCAGCATAGGTTGAACCCTCGCAGCCAACTCACGCCATTTCTGAGCATATTCCTTGAAAGACTCTTTTGGACCTTGTTACAAATTTTGTAACTTATTGCGGTTAGGCGCCATATCTATATTGTACTGATAATGTTTGACAAAAACCTGAGAAAGATCATTCTAGCAACGAATATGGATTTTCTCCAACTTCATGTACCACTCCAGGGATGCCCCAGATAGGCTATCCTGGAAAAAATGAATCAAAAGCCCCTGATCCTCGGTATGCACTGACATATTTCAAAAATAAGCAGTTGTATGAGTAACGAGACATGACGAACTGTTGTACTTTTCAAATGCGGGTGTTTTGAATTTTGGAGGAACTTTCACCCTATATACCAGCCCAAGATCATTAGCATTCATACCAAGGACTCATTGCCCTTCCACAACCTTCAATCGTTCTTCCAAGAACCGATACCTCCTATCATCAACTTGAACCTCTGGCTCAGAATGCTGAACAGAGAGATGATCTTCCTCTTGATCATAGTCACAATCCTGCTCTTGAAAGTGTCTTAGGTCACCCTGATTATCTCTCTTGTTCCCCATAAGACGAGGTCTTGGAGACGGGGGAAACTTCCCTATGTTACGCATAAAAGGGATGCCAGGAAGCGTATGAAAATTCCCAATGGGATGATCTTGCACATCCCCCAGTCACACAAAAATGTCCTGGTAAAGCCCCTGGTTCCCACCATCCACTGAATAGCGGCGTTGATTGTTGACAATGGCAGCCAATTCCTCCTGTCGGCGATTCACATTGGTGATGACTTCCATGAACTGGGTCATTTGAGTAGCCATTTGGGCTCTCATTTCAGCGAGTTCAGCTTGGACTTGCTCCATCTGTCTTGGAAAATTGTTTCTGGTAGAATATCGATGAATAGTCGTCTTGAATTTTGAATAAGAAAAGCAGAATAATAAGAATACCATCCTGACATGACCTGTCATGTTATGAGATGTATGATATGCATGATATTTTTTGTTATTTCCAGGTTATTTTACAAGTTTTGTCAATCATCAGAAATAACAACCAAGCACAAAAGACAAATAAAAAGATTATAGTGCAAAACTTCTTTATTTACAAAAACATCAAAATACCGATTCTCAAAATCCACTAAATTTAAATAAGATAAAAAGATCTCATCCAACAAGACTGGTGGTGATCGTTCAACAAAAACGATAAAGAAAATCAAAGGGGTGAATCTCCCATCCCCACACGAAACAAAGGTCCCTTCTCCTGGAAATGCTCCTCACTCCACTCCTTGGTCTCCTGGAATAGTTGTCTTCTCCTTGGGCATCATGTTCTTCAACAAGGCTTTTAATCATCATATCATTTTGAAATAGTTGTTCCTCTTAGTACTGACATTGCTCTTGAAAGTGATCACATCATTTGCATTCTGGCGGATAAATAGGTATAGGTGCATGCTCCAGCTCTTCTATCTGACTTCGGAGCTTGGTGTTTTCTTCCCTTACATTAGCCATCTGCTCTTCGTGCTTTTGATCCATCAATCTGACTTCATGGAGTTGCCTTTCAAATTCTTTAACCCTTTTGCTATGACATGCTTTTAACTTTTCTTCTGCTACTTGGAGACTCTTAACCTTTTGTTGACTTTTAAGAAGTTCCATATCCTGAATATTAGTTAAGTTGGACTTCTCAATCCTCGACCTCTTTGATTGTTCATATGATCCACGACCCTCTAGCATAAAATATTTCACCTGATTCTCCCTCCAAAGTCTTCTCTTTTCTTGTAGAGCAAAGGAAAGTTCAATATTCTTATCTTCCAGACCAGTTTGTAGCTTAATATTCTCAACTTTGGCGTTTTTGAGGCACGCCATTGGTACAACTTCATATTCTCCCGGCACGGAATGCTTAGAAGATGTCTTACCATAAGAAAGGTGATCAACCTCCTTTTCACAATATGGGAATTTATCTATCAGCGGATCATACATAGGTTGCGGGTATAATGGTTCTTCCCTCTTATAAGGCAACAACAACACCTTCACTCGATCCTGAATCCACCTCGAATAGGCGTCAAGATTCGTACCTCCGCTTCTATCAAAAGACTTCTTTCCTTTTCGATGAATGTGTTTCCAGGCGACTTTTACTCTTTCAAACATAGCAGCATCTCTTCCTTTGTCGAAATAAACGGTTTCCCTCACCTCCCGCTCAGTAGGTCCATTTGTCATTACGAGTCCAAATTGGCACCGTGCTAAAATGGGATTATAATTGATGCAACATTTGGTTCCCATGAGTGGAACGTTAGGAAACTAAGCACAACTCATGATGAACTCCTTCAGAATTCCCATACTGTGCCAAACAATGTCATAAGAAGTGAGTCCCATGATCCTTGGGGCCCAGAGAGAGGTTTCAGCAGTGTTGACAAATGGTCCCTTGGTGGGCATGTGCATCATGAGCCATTTGTAAAGTTGTACCGCGTACCACATCCCCCTCTTTCCATGCCGAGAATGAATAGTGAAGTAAGTGTCAGCCTATAATGTTGGTACTGGATTGTCATTCATAAAGACACAAATTTCTGTCAAATCCACCACCCTTTTTGCCACATGTAAGAGGACCAAACCATAAATTAGCACGGCTAAAAGTGCATTGAAAGCCGTCCACTTTCCTTCTTCTGCAAATCCCTTGGCTTTGTTTATCAGATAGTCCCGAGAAATACCTTGTACGTCACATTTCTTGATCCAATTGCCTTCGACTTTGCTAACGGTCAAATAAATAGCTTTAGCGATAGCCAGGTAGTTGGGAACTTCAGGCACTTGAGCAAAAGGAATATTGTCTGTGATCTTTATATCAAGACTATATGTGTATTCTTCAAGAGTTGGTGTTAGCTGGTAATCTTGGAAATTAATGCAACGTAGTTGTTGATCATAGAACTGAAGAAGCACTCTCAACGCCCACTCTTCATAAAAATCATTCACCAGTGGCAACAAGTTCCCATATCGATTCCTGAAAATGTTTTCATTCGTACCATTCACAAGGGCTCCCAACTCTCTCAATCGACCCCCATAAAACACAAACTGATAGACAACCTTCTTCCTAAGAGTTTCTGCACTCGTGCTCATGTTGTTATTTGTCCGAATGCCGATGACAACTTCTAAATACCCTGGAAATAACATGCATATGTGAATTAGACATACATACATTTCTTCATGCATTTTTTTATAAAAATAAATATGCCATGAGATGATGGGAAACTTAGGAATCAAGGTATCTGCTGTTCTGTTCTGAATATGTCGGGAAACCAAGATCCAGAACTTTGTATAATAATCAGTCATTCTTTTTAGAAATCCAATCACCAACAAAAAAGTCACCAACGGTAACTGTAAGGATCAACATTCCCTCCCCGCTCAGAAGTGCAAACTAGGTCAAGGTAAGGCAAGGGTAACTCAGAATCATGGGTACGCCTGAAGCCACTATCGTCGAAACACCAATGTGAAATGATAGCACCCTATTTGTAATCTCATCTGAGCATGGACGATATGACCGCACTAGAAAACCAAAGTTGACTAGTCGTTCATGTTCCACTATATTCCTAAGGTTCCTGTGTGTGGTACGGTGGGAAGAACTGACTGTTTTTTGGAATGCTGGTTTGCGTTTTGCGTTTTTTATGCGCAAAATGTTGCGGTAAGCAAGAGTCGCCACTGTCTTTTATTTTATCCAACAAGGAAAGGAAAAAATCATAGAAAAATTCCTTTTTCGAGATATTTCTCGGGTTCGGGGGGTAGATTATCGAAAGGGAAGGTATTAACACCCTTTCTATCCGTGGTTATCCATGGGATCTTAGGTACTTGCTCAATTGTTTTCAAAAATTTCTTTCTTTGTGCTTGTGGGTTTGAAAAAGTTTTTGTTTGAAACTTAGATTTAACTCTTGCTTCTGTCCTCAAGAGTGTATGAAGTGTTTTTGAAAACTTTGTTCGAAAAGTGTAAGTGTGAAGAGTTTTTGTTTTTTTTATAAAAAAGAGCAAGTATCTAAGAACCATCTACCTACTCGGAAAAAGGAATCGTTCTATGCTAATTTCCTTAAGACAATCTTATCCCACTATGAATGAGTAGGTAGCATCGTCGTTGGAGTTTGAGGGTCAATTCGAATGAGGGACTTGCGGTCACTAAAGCAATGTTAGGATGCCTTAGCGGTAACCCTAATGTCTTAGATCATATGTTTTGAGGCAATTATATCTGAGGCAACTGTTTCGAGGCGACTATGATCTTTTAGATAAGAGGGCGACCTCTAAAGTGACCTATACTCAATGATCGCGTTCGAAGGCAACCAAGTGGGGTGTACCCTAAGAGTGCACATGTGTGAGTGTGTTGTTTTCAGTTAATTTTATCTTTGTACATGTTAAGGGTGATCTAAGTTGATTTTAGGTTAAAACATTCAGTCTTGTCATGCCATCCTATTATTAAACATCTAATAGTTTATATTTGCGGATATAAAATGCGGAATTTAAATTACAAGGCGTCGGGTATTTACATCGCCAAAGACAAACCCTTTAAAATAAATAAAGCGATAAAAAATAAATAAAGGTCCTAATAACTATTACAAACCAGAGGCAAGTACATTATTGAATAAAATAAATAAATCGTGTGCGGAAAATTAAATCGAGTGCGAGTTTAGGGTTTTGACCCTTTTTGTTAAAGAAAAGATTTTTTTTGTTGTTTTTATTTTAAGAAAGAAATTAATCTAAATTAATTACTAAATTGAATTAAATAAATTAATTAATAAAAATAAAATTATTTTTGGGTTTTTGGTATTTTAAGAAAGAAATAAAATTAATTGAATTAGTAAAAACCTAATTAAGTCTAATTTAATTTTAATTATTTACAAAAATATGTTAAAGTTATTCTAATTAAAACCTAAATCTATTAATTAGTATTTATTAATAAAAATTAAACGATTTGGCCCTGGGCCATCTGGCAATTGATTGAACGATTGTGCATGATGAGCTGCAAGCCTGGATATGCACACAATTGCCTGAAAAAGAAAAATAACAAAGGAAGTGGGGGACCTGGGATTCAAACCCAGGTCCTGATCGATATTGGCACGCACGCTTACCACAATGCTGCTTTGTTCTCTTTGTTAATAATATACAAATAAATCATAATATAAAAGAACAAGTCAATATGCCAGCAAACAAAAAAATGCGCGCGTGATTTGAATGGGCCAACCACGCCTTGCCATGCATCGTCTTCAAACTTCCATCCGTGGCTAAAACCCTGTAAAACCTATAGCCACGGACACAAACCATCACTACAAGTTATGCGTATTCCAAAATCCACTGTAGGCCATAAAAATGAATTCTAAAGGCATGGTTGTCCTCGTCTCATCATCCCGGTCACAACCATACCCTTCTTGATGGCCAATTTTTCCTGAAACAGAAACACCCAAAAATATCCACGAAACCCTAGCTATGGTATTTTGCAGTATAGGTCAGATAAACAAAATTGAATAATGCCAATAGTTTGGAAATGTTATGAGGATTTCAAATATACCAATAATTTACTCAAATGATGCAAGAATGATGAAATACGATTTCAAGAACAGAACGGATTATCTTCACACTTACAACGCGTTTGGGCATATGAGCAAGCTTGCTTTTGATCCAGGAAGGTTGAGTGAACACCCAGGAAGCGATTGAAATAGCTTTTGGCTTCTGAAAACGCCTCTTGCTATGATTTCAAATTCAAGCTTTTTACCACTTTTTTCAAACTTTGTTCTGTCTCTTCTTGCAGCCTCCAACCCTTGTTTCGATTGCTTAAGCTTCCTTATGTACTATGGAATGTATTAGTGTAACAATTTTGGATTGAATCTTCTCCCATTAATGCTTTGGGATTTGATTTGATTCACCCTTTAAACCTTTCCAATTTTGCTTAAATTCAATCTTTTTGCAGATGATATTGTATGATTCGAGTTTGATGATGATCATGATGATAATTAAGACCTGAAACAGCCAAAAAATCTTAGGTAATCAAAGTTTGGGATTTTATATGATTTAATTTGATTTAAAATGAATAAATTCAATAAAAAATCAAATAAAATAATAAAAAAGAGATATGGGCTCATGGTTGAAGCTAGGACACGTGGACAATGATGCAAGCTCAAATCAAGTGGAAAAGAATGGGCCCATTTGACAAAATTTGAAGTTTTGGGGATAGTTGACTTTTGGCAATTTTGCAAAAATGTCCAACTTCAACAATGCATAACTTCTTCAATTTTGAACTTTTGGAGGTGTTCTTGGACTTGTTTAGAAAGCTTGATATGTCCTCTAACCAACCCTTTTTGTCTCATCTCATTTTTATATTCCATGCTCAAGTTATAAGCTTTTGCAAAAAAGGTGTTTTTGTTGACTTTCAAAAATGACCTATAATGTCCAAATTTATAACTTCTTGTGAGTGCATTTTCTGATCTTGGGGTATAAATATGGATTGTAGGGAATTGAATTCTCTTAAAAATGAGCTTTGGATGGGTCATTTCTAATAAAGTATGAGAAAGTTATGCTTGGTCAAAGTTGAGTTGACTTTTCCTACAAAACCCTAATTTAGCAACTTTTGAGTCTTGATGAATTTTGGGCAATCCTTGATGAATCATGATCAACCCTTGATCAAATGATGAAATATCCTTTAAAATGAGAATGTTGACAAAAAATCTTGAAGTTTGACTGTTTATAGCTCACAGTTGACTTTTGCCCTAGCACAGTCGATTTTTGGGCCCTTTGAGCAATTGACTGAGCAAACTTCCTCTGCAAGGCTTGAAACTTGACATGGATGACCTTGAGAACATATTAGGACAATGTTGAGAATTTGAGGTCATTTGGAATCAAGGATCTTGATGCAACACAACTCTTGAGCAAGCTTGAGTAACTTGGAGATTTTTCTTGCAATGTCTTGGAGAATACGAGAGGGCAAATTTTGGGGTACAACACTATGGTTGTCACTTGGCCTGGGTATTTGGCCTTTTACATCTTGTAACATCCACCCAACGTGATAGCAGAGACAACACATAAGATAACCAAATATATGGAAAGCGGTAAAATGCATGTGCAAACATATGCAAACAGTATATACAAAACTGGAAACAAATAAACACCCAAATAAAACAACAAACAAGAGCTAGGATCGACTCCGGGATGGACCAGCAATAGGTCAACCATTCCCCAGTGAAGTTTCCAGCTGAAATAACCTGGCCGAACCGTCATCTGATTATGAAATCAATGAAGTCGCCACCGAACGTCTTTTAGCCCGCCAAGAGAGGAAAGGTAAACATCGAGAAAACCTGAAGAGGGAGAAATCACGGTCTTGCGATCGAGAGATCGGGTAAGGGAGTCTGGAACACGAGGGGGATGTATTAGCACTCCACACGCCCGTAGTACTATACGGTATCCACTCTTGTTGTCTAATCTAATGGGGGTGTAGAAATCTATATTAAGTTGTACAGGGAATGCATGCAAAATAAAGGAGAATATAATGTAGGGAAAATAAAAGTTGTGCTCGCTTGGGCCCTACCCTAGTGCCTACGTATCCCTTTTAAGAAATCTGAGCATCCGTATTTCGGCTCATATATTTTGGTTGGTTTGTGTTTTTTAGTTATGAAGATAAAAGCAACAATCAAGATGGCAAAACATCAGATAGAACAACAAAAATGTCAACAATGATGATAAAATAGCAAAAAGAGATGACAAGACATCGCATGGAAACACAAACTCAGATAAGGCGATAACGCCATCATGATAGCAAAATATCAGACAAGATGATGAAACATTACACCTAACAATGACAATGAAAATCAAAGTAGGATAACAAACATGTGTGATGGCGAAAAATCGGCTACAAACATGTGCGATGGCGATACATCGGCTAAGAGATAGGAAGATAACATGGCAAAGATGGCGAAACATTAATAAACCAGAGGAAAAAACATAACACCTAACAATGATATTGAGAATTAAAGTAGGATAACAAACATGTGCGATGGCGAAACATCGGTTTCAAACAAATATGTGATGGTGAACCATCGGCTAAAAGATAACAAGATGACATGGAAAAGATGGCAAAATATCAATAGACCAAATGATAAAAAATACCACCTACTATGATATTGAGAATCAAAGTAGGATAAAAAAAATGTGCGATGGCGAAACATCGGCTTCAAACAAATATGTGATGGCGAAACATTGGCTAAAAGATAGCAGGATAACATGGCAAAGATGGCGAAACATCAATAAACCAGATGATAAAACATCACACTTAATATGATATTGAGAATCAAAGTAGGATAACATACATGTGTGATGGCGAAACATCGGCTTCAAACAAATATGCGATGGCGAAACATCGGTTAAAGGATAACAGAAAATCATGGTAAGAATGATGAAATACCAAACAGAAAGGCGCACAAACAATTAAGATTGGTTTGTATTTTTTACCTTGAAAATGGATTTAAGTTCATTAGAGATGTCTTATGATTTTCCAAGAAAAAAAGAAGTTTTAGTGTTAAGATTCAAGAATGCAAAGGAAAAGAAAATAACTAACAGAGATTATCCTAATCTCTAGCCCTAATGTTATCATACAATGATTGGCCCTAAAGTTGAGGATGAAAAAGGTAAGTTTCTATCCTATGTTAGCATGCATGGATTCCTATCCTAGGGTCTAGCTCGAGGACTAACACTACACGAACAATCCTAAGGGAGCATGGTAAATACCAAACAAGTAAGAAAACACATTCTTAAACATGAGTAGCAAGCAAAGTACACATGCAGAATCTCCTTAAACAGGTCTTTAAATAAACCAGAAAGACTCCTGACATATATCAACAACAAAGATCCCATCATGCAATAGAAAGTAATAAGGAGCAGAAACAGTAAAAGGAAAATAGTGCAATACCCAACGGATAAATATCTGTAGCAAATGAGCAAGGAAAAGAAACCAAGACAACTTCAAGCAAGATAGCATCAGTAAACAAATCAAGTCAGGAATCACGCCATCAAATATATGCATTGAGGCTCCAAATATGAACATATCCCACAGGTGAGGTATATCATTCATGACCACATATATATCCTGCAAAAGAATGAAAAATATACAAAGCACAAGAATAGTGCAAACACAACCAATTGTGTTCCATAAATAAAGTGGAACACTACAATAGTAAGTCTAAATGGAGAAACTTTCCTCAGAGTACCTCGCACATTCAACAGACAAATTAGTGATTTCAAAGATAGATGATGAACCAATAAGGGATGGAAAATGGTATGCCAAAGTAATGGAAGAACATGATGACAAAACATCCAATCAGTAGATGTAAGAAGCATCAAGCAAACTCAAGCAACAACTAGGTCAAAACTAAAGAATTGTTGCTCCTTTCATGTCACCAAGTTGGGTTGACAAGTAAATTTCAATCAAGGATCAAAGGAGCTAGAGAGGAAATACAAACAAAGAATTTAGAAGTAAGTAGCAAACAATTCACACCCATACTCATTCATTTCATTATGGTTTACAAGAATAACAAAGAAGAAGGATTCCACAAAATGTATCACAAAGCTTGGATCACAAGTTAGCAAGGCAAAGAAATTCAAACAAAGAGAAAGATAGAAGACTTAAACCACTCAAAGACTTGAAATCAAGCTTCTAACATGCTATGAGGATATGATCAAGAGTTTGAGATGTTGATTCTAATACATGTTGCACAAGTGCATTCAATATACCTCAAAGATTCAAAAGAAAAGAAAGGATTGAACATCAAATTCACAATAAGATGAAATGGTTCAATCATTAGAAGTCAAGTGATATCAAGCCTTCACGAGACTATCCTTGATGTATCATTCCTAAACATGTTATAATTGGTCATTTGATGACCTCAAACTCAAACAAAAAGTTTAAAGTTCAAAGTAAAAAAAAAGAATCATTAGTTAGGAGGCATGAATCAAAAGGGCTCATTAACCACTTGTTGGAATTAAGTGAATTGATTTGAATTGGTGTGAGGAAAACAGTAGCAACATGATCATTAAGTGTCAAATTATAGCCCTCTAACAAATTCATTGGACATCAAATAAATTGCAACAAGATATGCAACATCAATTGGGCAGTTTCACTTTTAAGACTAATCAAAAATAGAAATGGACTTCCATAATTCAAACAAAAAATTTCTCAGCATCCTTGAGATGTATAAAAGTCAGCAAACATATTTTAAGTCTATGGATAGTAGAAGAAATGATCAAATGAGGCTCAAAGACCAAAACTAGTTGGCAAAACTACCAAACTAGGAAAAATTTCAAAATAAATCAAAGAAAAATACCAAACCTCATCAATTAATTCAATAAAAATATTTTTGAGATCCTCAATCCATCTATGAACTTTAAATAGAAGCTGAATTCAATTAAAACTTAAGGAAAATTAGTTTTTGGAATCAAATCAAACAAGTGAATTGCCAAAACCCTAATTATTTAGAAAATAAACTCAATTATTTATTAATCAAGTTCCAATTCTAAATAATTCAAACTAAAATCATACACAAATAAAGAAAACTCCATGGATCAGAAAACTTATTTTTCCATATATTTTTCATTAATGAAAAATTAGAAATAAAATCAAGATTTAAACCATTAAACAATTAAACAAATATGCACATTTTAAAACAAAATTCTAATCAAAAGTCTGAAAAATATTCAACCAAAATTATATTTAAATATTAGAATTAAAAATAAGCTCCTATGATTTTTTTTGAATTTTTGGATCAAAAGACATATCAAAATAAAATCAAATATTAAACAAGAAATTAATTTAACACATGAATTTTAATACCAGTCAAAACATTTTCAAAAATTCTGAAAAAAATGCACAAGGTCAGAAATTTTATTTTTAAGTTTCATGAAATTTTTCATAATTTTTCATCAAGTTTTGATAAAGAAATAAAATCAAGGGGATCAAGTTATAAAACAAAATTCAAATAGATGTGTAATTCAAAATAGGCCAATCAGGAGATGACACGCTTCGTCTTCAACCTCCTGCCTTAACCAGATGCGCGTAAAAAAAACAGATGCTAGGGGTCATCTTCAGATCTATCGTTCACACTTAATTATACACCATTTTTCATGAAATTTTGTGCAAATCAAAGCCAGAAACATGATCTACATTATGTTATACGAATCACACTAAATGATTAACCACTGATCAATAATAGATCTCCTGAAAATTACAAAAACACATTGAGCAGGAATTTTCAGATTCATCATACGTACATATCTCATCAAATCAAAAGCTCTAAAGCTGCAGAAACACTTAATGAACATCAAACAACATGGTTCCAAACTAAAATCATGAAATTCATGGCCAGAAATTAGGATTCAAAGTTGAGGATTCAAACCTTTGAGGCAAAAGTGTATCTACTGTCTCCTTCACTCCAGTTGTAAAGCAAGCCTCAATCTGCAATCTTTAGCACTTGGAGAAGAGAATGCAAGAAAAATCACTCAAAATGCACAAGCAAACCAGGGAATTGAAGAAATGGATTTTGTGAGAAAAAAGTGGTTTTAGATTTTGAGCTTCCTCTAGACTTTCATTCCTCTCTTCGATTCCCCCTTCTTTTTGAATGCATAATGCAGTGACTATATAGGGTGTTTAGAGTGAGGGCAATAGGGTCATAACTCAAATAAATCTGTTGGGGGGCAAATTGGCCAAAACAAGTAAATGGAAGTGTGAGATCATGTGCTTGTGTTTTGTTTGTTTATTTGGCTTCTTATGCTGCATTTTGATGATCTATGAGTGAGGAAAACAAAGTGTGAGGGGGTGAGGTGGCAATGATTGCACATGGGAATGATTTGCTTGTGATGAAAGTTACCAATTTTGGCAAAAATGCAGAAAGCGTGGGGAGGCAAGGAAAGCGTGATTGTTTGGCCAAAAGGAGTAAGAAACAAAGTGTGTGGTTCATGCCAAGCATGTGTATTATCACCCTGAAACCAAACAGAAACGAAGGATGTATAAAATCTGCAACTTGTATGACCCACGCGTGCACAAAAAGTAAGAATTGAAGGATGCAAAAACTGCAACTTGCATGACCCACGCGTGCACCAAAAGTCAGAATCGAAGGATGCAAAAACCTACAACTTGTATGACCCACGCGTGCACCAAAAGTCAGTTGATTTCTAAATGAGGCCATAGAAAATTGGCTCGTGCGTTCTCAAAATTTCCTTGAGCCAATTAAAGAACATATTTTAAGCTTCGAAACAAGCTGAGGTTCAAAATAAATGATGGAAGGATGAGCAAGATATGAGGCTTAGGATTCCTGGGCAAATCCAACCAACTTGCCCAAAACTGCACGCACTGGCTTGCCCAAGGTAACACTTTGATTGGTCCAAATTGAGAGCATGAATGAAGTTTCAACCAACCTATAAGGTGACACTTTGAATGTCCGTCCATGTGAAGAGAGAAACGTGAGGCTTTGACTAGCCTTCAAGGTAATGATTCGAATGTCCAAGCGAAGAGAGGAAAGTGAGCTTCGATTAGTCTTCAAGATAATGCTTCGAATGTCCAAGCAAAGAGAGAAAAGTGAGGCTTCGACCAGCGTAAGATAATGCTTTGAATGTCCAAGCGAAGAAATAAAAGTGAGGCTTCTATTATCCTTCAAGATAACACTTCAAACTGTCCAAACAAAGAGAGGAGAAATGAGGCTTCGACCAACCCAAGGATAACACCTCAATTAGTTCAATCGAAGAGAGAAAAATGAGGCTTCAACCAGCCCACAAAGTCACACTTCGAATTGTCCACACTAAAGGCAATCAAAGAGAGCCACTGGAATCCAGTTCCAGCACCCAACTTCCTCAAACCACAACTCTTTCGAATTCAAATCAAATTAATTGATTCCAAGTCCCATGAGAAGCTTTCATAGTTGCCTTCAAAATGCACGAGGCACATTTTTGAATTATGCCTCGAACCAAAAGATATAGGAATGTTACAAACTATTTGATGAATTTCCTAGGCCAAATGCCTTGCCTTACCTGGCCAGACGCCCAAGGTGCCCCAACAAATGCCCAACTTGCCTTAAACTTCAAAGGCTCATAACTTTCGATTTTGAGTATGAAGTGTGTTTTTTGTCCTCTATGGGCCCTTGTAAATCTTATTCTCGTATTTAATTTCCAAAAAGAACCACCAGAATTCCCTGAAAAATGAGAAAGTTATGTCCTTGCAAAGTTAGGCCAATAATCAAGGACACTTAGTGAAATTTTCAATCACCAAGATAACTTCAAACCCAAGTAACCTCTTAAACTTGCAGTTCTCATCAAAATAAATCATCAATGATCATCCCTCATGAAAATACATTTCAAATGTTTCATGTTGACCAAAAGTCCACTTGGTCAACTTTGACTTTCTTGACTTTGAGTAAAAAGACTATTTTACCCCTTTGATTCAATTGAACCACTTCTCTTCAAAATTGATGATCAAAATTTCAAAAATATGATATTCCAAACACATAGAGGCTATGGAAGGAGTTTCCACTCAAAAATTCCAAAGAATCCTTGATTAAAACTCAAACCCTAGTTTTGACTGATGAGTCAAAAAGAAGTGATTCTCCTAATAACAACACAATACTCAATCTTCTGATGATCCAATGAGGTGGATAATATACCTTGAGAGATGTGAAACCTTTGGGCTTGAAAGATCCATAGGTTTAGATAATAAGGCTCTCCTTGAGAGACTTGTCAATACAATCAATCTTCCAAAGCTTAAGGGAGGCATGATAAACCAAAATAGCTTAATCCCATCACCATGTATGAATGTAATGCAATATTATGTTTATGATGAAACATAAGCCTAAATCAAGATGGTAAATTTTAGGGTGAAACTCTACACTCCAACTCCTAAGTCATATTCCCTCCAGCAGCGCCTCCCCACACTACCTTCACGAGAAATATCCTTACACGTTAACTGCTTCATCTCACGATCATAAATCCTCACGGGTAAGGAATTAACTATAAGGTCATCCCTTACCTGAACTCATCCATCGGAATCACATGCGACAGATTTAGGACATACTTCTGAAGCTGTGAAACATGGAATACATCATGCAAATTCGAAAAATTTGGTGGCAAAACCACTCTATAAGCAACAACTCCAACCCTCTATGATATCTGATACAGACCAATAAACCGAGGAGTAAGCTTCCTCGACTTCAATGAATGCCCAACACAGGTCACCAGAATGACTCTCAAGAATACATGGTTTCCTTTTTAAAACTCAAGATCATTCCTCATATTATCAGGGTAGTTCTTCTGTCTATTCTGTAAAGCTTTCATCTTCTCCTAAATCAGCTTCACCTTCTCAGTAGTCTTTTGAACAATCTCAGTTCCAAGCACTACACTATCACCAAATTCATGTCAATACAAAGGTATCCTACCCCTTTGTCCATACAATTCTTTAAAATGTGCCATTTCAATACTAGAATGGTAACTATTTTTATAACTAAACTCTATCAATGATAAATGAATATCCTAAGCACCTCATTGTTCAAGAACACAAGCCCTCAACAAATCCTCCAAAGACTGAATAGTCCTTTCTATCTAACAATATGTCTGTGGATGATAAGCATAACTCAACCTCATCTTCGAACCCAAAGCCTCCTACAAACTATCCCAAATTATGGAAGTGAACCTCAGATCTCTATTAGAAACAATGATGAATGGAACTCCATGCATCTTCATAATCACACGGATATAAATATCTGCTAACTTCTGCAAAGAAAAATTGATGTTAATCGGTATAAAGTGCATCAACTTCGCCAGTCTATCAAAAATGACCCAAATAACATCATGCCCTCTTGGAGTATTTGGAAGCCCAGTTAAAAAATCGATAGAAATGTTATCCTAATTCCACTCTAGAATTCCAACGATTGCATCAACTCTACAGGTTTCTTATGCTCAAATTTAAACTTCTGACAAGTTAGACAAGCATAGACAAACTGTTCCATATCACATTTCAATCCAGGCCACCAAAATATCTTCTTCAAGTCCTGGTACATCTTTGTAGCTCCTGGATGCATATTCAAGCTACTCCTATGACTCTCTTCTAGAATCATCTTTTTTAATTTAGAATCATCAGGAATACAAATTTTGTCATGGAATCTCAACACACCTTGCCCATATACTCTAAAGTCACTATCCTCGGTCTGATTACTCCCAACCAGCAAGTCTACCAAATTCACATCCAACTTCTGATTTTCTTTAATATTATTAAGAAAATAATTGTTTATCTTTAACATACCCAACATCACACTCTATGGTGTTAGCTCATTGACCAAACTCAAGTCTCTAAAATTCTTAATCAATTCCAACTCCGTAACCATCATAGCAGACATATGCAAAGACTTTCGACTTAAAGCATCATCCACGACATTAGCTTTACTTAGATGATAATTCAAGCCTAAGTCATAATCCTCCAAGAATTCCAACCATCTACGCTGCCTAATATCCAATTCCTTCTGATCAAACATATACTTCAAACTCTTATGATCACTAAACACCTCAAATATTGAACCATAAAGATATGCCTCAAAATCTTCAACATAATCACCACTGCAGTCTACTCTAAATCATGAGTAGGATATTTTCTCTCATGAACTCTCAATTGTCTTGAAGCATAAGCCATAACCTTGCCATTCTGCATCAGCACACCACATAAAGCCATCAAAGATGCATCACAATATACCACAAACAGTTCATTCGGTTTAGGTAAAGTCAAAACTGGAGCCGTAGTCAATCTCTTGTTCAACTCAACGAAACTCTTCTCACAAAGAATTTCCCACACAAATGCTTTAACTTTACTAGTCAACAGAGTCAATGGAAGTGCTAACTTGGACAATCCTCCACTAAACCTGCGATAATGACCAGCAAAACCCAAAAAGCTTCTAATTTATGGAACCGACTTGGGAGCCTCCCATTGTAGTACTGCATCTACTTCGGACGGATCCACAACAATACCATCACATGAAATAACATGACCAAGAAAACTAAATTCTTGCAACCAAAATTCAAACTTCGACAACTTAGCATAATCCTTCTTCTCCTTCAACACTTGCAACATAATTCGCAAATGCTCAACATGTTCTTCTTCTGATTTCGAATAGATCAGAATGTCATCAATAAAAACCACCACAAACTAATCCAGATAAGTATGAAATACATGATTCATATATTCCATAAACACTCTTGGCGCATTAAAAACACCAAACAGAATCACCAAGTCTTCATAGTGTCCATACTGAGTCCTGAACGGCGTCTTCTGAACATCCTCATCCTTAACTCGAAACTGATGATAACCCGACCTCAAGTAAATTTTTCTAAACACATGTGGACCCACCAACTGATCCATCAAGTCATCTATTATCGAAAGTGGATACTTGTTCTTAATCATTAATTTATTCAACTTCCAGTAATCTACACACAACCTCTTACTACCATCTTTCTTCTTTACCAACAACACCGGATCTCCCCAAGGCGACACACTTGGTCTAACAAATTTATTTTCTAGTAATTCTTCCAATTGCTTCTTCAACTCTGCTAACTCCGATGTCGACGTCCTATATGGTTCCATATTAATAGGTCTGGTTCCAGGGACAAGATCAATAGAAAACTTTACCCCTCTCTTTGGAAGTACATCTGGAATATCATCTGGAAACACATCTAAAAATTCACGCACCACCTATAATTTATCAATTACATCCCGATTCTTCACAGATAAGGATGAAAACAACGCAAGTACCTAAGCTTCCTCTTTAAAAACATCTTTCAACTCTCTTGCAGGCAAGAAACTAGCTTCTTCCTTATCATCAGAAGTAAGAAAATGCGTCGACTTGTTATAACAATTGATATGAACATGATTGAACTCCAACAAGTTCATTCCCAAGATAATGTCAAGATTTCCCAAGAGCAAGCAAATAAGATAAACACCAAAATATCTATCAAGGATTGACAAAGGATAATTCAAACAAATCAGAGAAGTAGTCATCGATCCCTTAGCAGAAGTTTTGATAACCATATCTCCCTTCATAGAAGACACAACAAGGCCTAGCCTTTTCCCACAATCAACAATAATAAAAGAATGAGTAGCACCATTATCGATAATAGAAATAAATGGCGTACTATTAATGTAATATATACCTCTGATCATCCTGTCATCACTAGAAGTCTGAGTCCCCAACAAAGCAAACACCTTTCCTCCAATAGAAGCTTTCTTTGGCTTTTGGAAATGAGTATTCATATGCCCAGTTTCACCATAGTTGTAGAAAGTCACCACCTTTTCCTTGCAATCAGAAATTAGATATCCTGTCTTCCCACACCGGTAACACTTCTTCACAACATTCTTGCATTCATTAGCACGATAACACAACTCACCACATCTATAGTGAAATTATGGTACACACAATATAAATGTCAAGACCGATGTCTCAATACACAAGCACAATGTCACGACATATGTTCTGATATATATTGACTGACAAACTTTTACCAAAATAAAAACCATACAGAATTTAAATGCAGAAGGTAAAAGAACACAAAATTATTAACCCAGTTCAGTGCAACTCACCTACATTTGGGGGCTACCAATCCAGGAAGAAAATCAACTATTAGTAGTATTAATTTTAAGCCCAAACAATCACAGTTTACAACTTATCACTTAATCCCTACTGTTGTACCCCAAAATTTGCCCTCTCAATTCTCAAGGGTTTTCTCATAAAGATTCTCAGGATTCAAGCGTTCACAAGTGCATTGGGATTTTCCAGTACCAAAATTAAAAGGAAACAAACAAAAAGGGAGAAAACAGATAAAAATAACATTTTTGACAAATTTGGAGAAAAATAGGCCTCCTTCAATTCAGCACCCTTCGATTAGACTTTGCACCTCCTTCGATTGCTCAAAAATTGATGCTAGCGTGCCTCTTTAGTCTGGGCATTTGAATTCTTGTTGCAGGCTTCATTTGTGTCTTCCACTGCCTGCATGTTTGCTTGAATCCCAAGTTTGCTGGCCACAAGCGCCCCCTGTAAGGCAAACCTTTTGATTCACCAAGCATGCTGCCTGCATGTTTGCTTTGAATACCAAAGTTTGTTAGCCACAAGTGCCCCCTGTAAGGGAAACCTTTCGATTCACCAAGCGTGCTTCCTGCATGTTTGCTTTGAATACCAAATTTTTCTTCCACAAGTTCCCCATGCAGAGAAAGCCTTTCGATTGGACAAGTATGTTACATGCATGCTTGCAATTGAAGGCCATGACTTGCTGGCTACATGTGCCCCCTGCAAGGCAAACTATTTGATTGGACAAAAGTACTTGCATGCAAAGCTTCGATTGGAATGTGGATCTCCTTCAAATTAGCTTGCTTCGAATCCAAGCTGAGACATTTGAAGCATGTTTTGTTTGAAGCAAATCTGAGGAAATCTCATGGCCTTACCCTACTTGACAGGCTATATTGCTTCCAAATCTTTGTAAAATCAGAGGGCCAGAAGCATAAGTCACATCTTCTACACCCCAAAAGGCCCCCCACTTGTACTTTCACGTTACGTATATTTTATCAATTCTTTGCAAGGTTAGCTTTGGACAACATGTCCATTCTTTCTCTATAAATAGAGGAATTCTTTACAAAGGCAGAAGAGGATTTTTTGACAAGAGGATTTTTTGACAAGAGGATTTTTTTACGAGAGGAACGAAACCTCCAAAATATTCTCAAACACAACAAAACTCTCAAGTCCCTTCAACACTTGTGAAATAAAAAAAACCCAGAATCACATTCATCTCCTTCGATTCTGAAGAACAAGCACACTTCAGTCTCCTTCGAATCCAGTGGAAAGAAGCATCACACTTGCTTTCTTTCCTCCTTCGAATCCAGTCTCCAAAGCCAAGCTTCAGACCCCTCTATTTGAATCCAAGACCACCACTCAAGGCCAAGTTCACCTTCAAGGCTTCAGCAAGGTAAGTTAATCTTACCCTTGCATCTTTCGTTTCAAACATAGCATGTATATAATATTTTTCCTCCTTTTCGTTTACACCATTTGAATATGTTTTTATGGCTAATTCTTTGTTTCTTGTTGCTTGAGTTTATTAAACATGCTTTAATAATTAGTTTGGCCACAAGAAAAATGCTAACATGGCCTTAGGCCATGTTGTTATTGATATCCCAAACGAAAGAGACAGGGGGAAAAAGACATGAAACGAAGCCTTGGGCTCATGCTAACTTCTAAGCCCCAGAAAGGTAGAATCAGAAGGCACACTTGCACTAAGTCCAGCCAGAATCGAAGGCTATGACTTACTGGTTCTAGGCCCAATTGAAGAAGGTAACAAGGAAAAAAGGCAGAACCAGAAGCCACACCCAGTTGCTGCCAATGCCCAATCGAAGGCCATGCCCAGCTGCTGCCAATGCCCAATCGAAGGCCACGCCATGCTGCTGCCATGACCAATCGAAGGCCATGACTTGCTGGTGCCAACTTCCAATCTAAGGAGGCCAACAAAAGTAGAATCTAAGGATTCTCCTCCCCTCAATCGAAAGAGCTCATTCTCCTTCTTTTTATTTTATTTTTGCCTTTATATTTTTATGTAGATCAATATGGTTGTAATAGTGTAGGATTTATTTTCTACATTTTTTATTACTTTTGTACAAATGCTAGTAATTAGGTGTGTATGGCAAGATAAAACCAACAAGTAGACAACCCAAAAATCAGAAAAAATGCATGCAAATCAAACACACTTTGCACACATGCACCCTTAGAGTAATTCCACTTTTTGCCTTACAAAAATGACCATGTTATGCACGTGGGATATCTTAGCAAAAACAATCAAAAATAAAAGATCATAGTCCCACGATGACGCTACGAATGTTTCCTTACAAATGATCTTAGTCCCTCAAAAAGAAATGCTAAGACATCCTACAACATTGCTATCATGTCTATACGATGACCCACACCCGTCCCTTTACATCCAAAGATAAGGCTTCTTACCAAATTATTGGTAAGATAGAAATATCAAAGGAAAGGAAGAAATGAACAAAATACTTTTGAGTAGGTAGATTGTTCCTAGTTGCTTGCTCATTTTCAAAACAAACATCCTTGCTCATTTTCAAAACAAACAAGATTTTCAAAAACACTTTCAAAAACATGAAACATTTTCAAAAGATCAACACTTTGCATACGTTCTTACGAACGAGAACTATTACAAAGTTTTCCTAAACGAAGGCGCCTTTTCAAAATACTTTCAAAAACCACACAAAACACATTTTTCAAACAAAAGCAAGTGATCTAGCAAGCAGTTAAAAGCCCATAGATAACTATGGATGAAAAGGGTGCTACCAACTTCCCTTTTAATAATCTATCCCCCAAACTCAGAAATAATCTCAAAGGTCTTTCCTGTTCTTTTTAGCCTTTCCTTTTGGATAAAATAAAAGTCGATGGCGATTCTTGCTAACCGCAATATTTGTGATAAAACACAAAACACCTAAGTCAGTTCTCCCACCGTATCACAAAACGAGCGACTCTGCTGGGGAGAACTTAAAAAGTGGGGTTACCTTAGGGATAGATCACCTTTATTTGATTTCATTGTTTGATTTGATTGCTTTATATTTTGGTTCCTTGTTTGGGCTTAAATCCTCTACCTGGATTTGGGATACCTCATAGGTAAGTAGAAATACGTTGTGGAAACTATGTGGGGTATACCGACATGGTCTAAGCAATAACTACGTTAGTGTGACATATTTGTGGGTACCGGTAGCCCTTGAGTAGTCAAGGAGAATATGGGGCCGCTGAGTGATGTCATGAACCACTAAATGACTTTAGAACCTTTACTTGACCAACTTTCCCATTAGGACGTAGTGAGATGACCGGCTTTGGTGAAGTGAGAAGTTGGTAGATACTCGATACTACACTCATTAAGGTTTGAGGTTCGGGATATTTCGGTCACCGTGAAAGAGGCTTGTGCTGAAACAATGCCCGAGAAGAAAAATCAGTGATATTGAGATCCCTTAGAACCTAGTTACTATTAACTAGGACAGGTTGAGCCAACTAAACTTCAAGAGGGTACTTACCTCTGAACCCCATGCAAACCTAAACCTAAGGATTTGTCTGCTTTGTGTGTATATGACTATTTGTACATAACAACTTGCTTGCTTTGCATACTTGTACATAACATCATGACATCATACCATAGCATTTTTCAGTAACCATTTCAAGGATCTCAAGGCCCCATGATGCAGGGTCACATTGAACCAGACATCTATCAAAGGGCAAGAGGATCTTATTTTTCTCTAACCAAATGCCATCAAAGATCAAGTACAACAAACTTGAGTCGAGGGCTATGACCCACTTGACATGGTGAGCTTAATTCTCTTGGAAGGACATCCACCGATACAAAGTTTTCCAATCAAAGTTGTTGATCAAAGTTCAAATTCTAACATTTTCTTGTGTTTAGCCCACGAGATCCTTGAAAACATGCATCCACATATCATGCATCATATCATGACAGGTTTCTCCCATACAGGTCTCCTTATCTTCCTATTGTTTATTTCAGTAGAGATGGCTCTAGAGCAGACTATCAAGGACATCTAGGCTCAAAATGCTCAACTTCAAGAAATGTTCTTGAACGTATCAAAGGGGCAAGAAGAAGTGAAAGCTCTCCTCACAATGGGCATGGTTATGGGGAATCCGGAGGGCACCAAGGATCATCAGTTGGAACGGCTATAAACCGAGATAGCCATAATGAAGGTCCAAATGATGGGACAACTTGTGGGCCAGATGGCTCTTATCCAAAACTTGGCTCAAGGACAATAAGAGCTAAGGACGATTATCAACAAACTTCATCAAGACGGTTGCAACCGCATGAAACAAACAGTCAAGATTGGGGACCAAGCCACTACTCAGCCCCTCATGAGACAAAAGGCCAATTTAGTAGAGAGTAGAACTTTCCAATTTGCTGCCACGTCATGAGCCTAACAACCACCTCATCAACAAGGACAGGGTGACAAAAGTAAATAGGTCCCAGCCGTTAGGCAGTTTACCAAACTCGACATGCCAATATCGCAGGTCTTACAGCACTTGGTGAAGCTAAATTTGGTCACATTGAGGGATCCTTCTTGGAATCCCAATACCTTCGCTCCTAATTATCATCCTAATGTATTATGTGCTTACCATTCTAATAATCCTGGGCATGATACAAATAGTTGTTGGGCTTTGAAAAATAAGATCCAAGACTTGATTGATAGAGGAATGCTAGAGTTTACACAAGATGGCCAGACTGAATTTTTCTGCCATCCCTCAAAGGCTCACCACCTAAAGTAACAAGTTTAGAAAAAGAGGCTTCTATTCATTTGAATTTTCAATTGTAATTTCTTTTGTTATTCAAATAATTATATATTAATGTCAAACTTTGTTTCATCAATGCATTTCATATGTTTGTCTTGAATTCATCCATTCGTTTTCACTATACTTAAAACTATGCTTTTTACTCCCTTTATAATATTCAACTCTTGTTTCAAAAAAGTTACAAGCCTTTAGAGGGAGGATGACGAAAACAATGTCTTCATCTCATACAGTATGCTTTTGGGAAGACCTTGCTGATGATGTACAAGCATTCTTTCAAATCTTAAACACCGGAGTTATAAGGAAGATAATCCCTAGTCAACCCCCTTTGAGCCAAAGAATTAGAAGTTTTCTTTTTTACACAAATTGAAACCTTTATTCAAAACCTAGGGCAGGGTAGTCTCTCAGTTAATTCAAATACGTGTTCAAATCGCAAACTCTCGTCTCATAATACAATGAATGACATCAAAAACTTTCCTCTGGAATAAAAAGATGGTGATGGTACCCTACCAAATAGGCAGTCATTATCTCTCAAGAGAAAAGCCCACTAAGTCAAAACCTACAAAGGAGACTTAAGAAAAACTAGGGAATCCCGCTGACCGTAATCTCAAAACAAGAACAGTCAGGTAAAAACCAGGGATAATAAATCAAAAAAAGAGGTCACTAAAAATCCTCAACAACATGAAAAATGTTGCAAAAAGATGACTTCCTTCCGACAAACTTAACTTGTCTGAACCATCATTAAAACATCATTCCAGACTCAATTGGAGTTCAAACATACAATTAACTGAGTTTAGGACTGAAGAACATCACGAAGAACGGGCGGATACAAATATACTTTGAGCCTTATCCTTTGTTTCTTAAACCGTGAACCAAGCCAGTGTACAACCCTTCAAAAGTCCTAATTGAAGCATATGTTAGTTCGAAAGCATATTGTTACAAAAGGTATCCTGACTCCTGTAAGGCTTTATTCTAAATCCTGAGTTGAATTTTTCTTACAAAATTTCTTTACTTACTAAAACGTATTTTCAAAATTTCAAGACAATCATAAACTTTGCATTTATTTGAATATCATTATTTGCATTTAGCTATTTGTTTGACAGTGGAGAAATTCACACAACGAATATCCGGTGAACGAAAGCTCTCTCAATGAACAAAATCACTTCAAGTGGGATGACACTTCCAATGAAAAATCTCCTATCAAGAAGGGGCATGACATGTCACTATCCAGCACACCTGGGGCAGTCCTGTCAAGATTCCAAGAAATCTCTCAAGAAGTGCTGAATAACCAGGGGCAGGTCTCCATATAAATCACTTGGGGCATTAAACGCAAATCCCAACAAAGGGTTACATACAGTCAATTAGTTCTGGAAGTTCCACAAACACTTGCTACTAGGGCCAATGATAAATATTCCCAAAATCCTACTCATAGGATGACTCCCAACCAAAGTTTAATCTCTAAAAACTTTTCCCCAACTGAGTTGACCTCAAGAATCCTCGAGGATTTTCCCCAGTGAAGTTTCCACCTTTCCAACAGACCGGCAACAGGGTTTATTTCCCCAACAAACAGCAGGATTCCCCAGCTTGAGTTTTCCTCTCCGACTACTACAAATCAGAGGACCACAACCCTTCTTCCCCAGTAGACTACTCTAAATCCCCAGCAAATTACTGTGAAGCCTGGACCCGACCAGATAATAGATAACTTCAGTAAGTTGTTGTGAAGCTTGGACCCGACCAGATATCAGTTCAACTTCATCCCTTCAAGAATTTGTTGTGAAGCCTGTACCCGACCAAATATCAGTTTAACTTCATATTTTCTAGCAAGTTACTGCAAAGCCTGGAATATGACCAGATAACCGTTAACTTAAATCTTCCCCAAGATAACTACCAGTAGAGCAACAGACAACTAAGACTCCTGAACTCTTTTCCCCAATCAGGAACCAACACTCTCCATAGAGTTTTCAATATTTCCCAGTGGAGTTCTCCTCAAAACCACAAAACAGGAATCCTCGATGGAAACATTGTAAGTAAAGTTTGAAGACACACCTACTCTTCAAAAGCAGTCCAAGATTTAATGACTCCCCAGCATTTGTCAATGATTTATTTTCCAAGACAAAAATACATTCCAACAACATTTCACATTTCATACATCCTATTTACATACATGATAAGTGCATACGACACAATCTCATTTATTTTGAGAACATCATGACACCATGCATTTCATACATCATGACATTGCATACAGTTAACATTTTACCTTTTTCAGGAAAAGGTTAATCAACGAATGGCTATTGTCAAAAATCTTCAAAAGGTCATAAATTAATACATGTAATAAGCCAGGGAAATTATCTACACGACCAGATGAAGCAATTCTACACGGGCTCCTTCCCATACACTCTTCTAGAAACAGTTCAGATGTGATCCAAATATGGCTGACATTCTGATATTTATTCCAGATTCACTTCTAGAAACAGTTCATATTGCATTCCAGATATGGCTACGATTCTGATACTTATTCCAGATCCTCTTCTAGAAACATATCAGATGCGATCCAGATATGGCTGACATTCTAATACTTATTCTAGATTCTCTTCTAGAAACAGTTCAGATGCGATCCAAATATGGATGACGTTCTGATACTTATTCCAGATCCTCTTCTTGAAACAATTCAGATACGATCCAAATATGGATGACATTCTGATACTTATTCAAGATCCTCTTCTAGAAACAGTTCAGATGCAATCCAGATATGGCTCACATTATGATACTTATTCCAGATCCTCTTCTAGAAACAGTTCAAATGTGATTCAGATACGACTGACATTCTGACATTTATTCCAGATTCCCTTCTAGAAAAATTTCATATGCGATCCAGATATGGCTTACATTCTGATACTTATTCTAGATCCTCTTCTAGAAACAGTTCAAATGCGATCCAGATATGGCTGACATTCTGATACATACTCCAGATTCTCTTCTAGAAACAGTTCAGATGCGATCCAAATATGGTTGACATTCTGATACTTACTATAGATTCCTTCTAGAAACACTTCAGATGCGATCCAGGTATGGCTGAAATTCTGATACTTACTCTAGATTTTCTTCTAGAAATAGTTCAGATGCGATCCAGATATGGCTGACATTCTGATACTTACTCCAAATTCCTTCAAGTACAATCCAGATACGATCCAGATTCGGATGTCATTCTGTCACTCATTCAAATACAATCCAGATACGATCTAGATTCAGATGTCATTCTGTCACTCATTCAAATACAGTCCAGATACAATCCAAATTCAGATGTCACTCTGTCACTCATTCAAATACAGTCCATATACAATCCATATTGGAATGTCATTCTATCACTCATTCAAATACAGTCCAGATATGATCCATATTCAAATGTCATTATGTCACTCATTCAAATATAGTCCAGATACGATCCAGATTCGGATGTCATTCTGTCACTCATTCAAATACAATCCAGATACGATCCAGATTCAGATGTTATTCTGTCACTCATTCAAATATAGTCCAGATACGATCCAGATTCGGATGTCATTCAGTCACTCATTCAAATACAGTCCAGATACGGTCCAGATTTAGATGTCATTGTGTCACTCATTCAAATAAAGTCAAGATATGATCCAGATACAGATGTCATTTTGACGCTGATTCAGTACATCTCTTAGATACAATCAGATACAATTCATTTATGAATATTATTCTGAAACTCATCCAAGAGCTCTGCTGGTTCAGGTTAAATCTCTTAATGGTTTATCCTGATTCTTTCTAGTAGACATTTCCTCTGGTTCAGATAAATCGCTCCAAAGATTTATTTTGATTTCTTCTCCTATTGAAGTCAGAATTTAGACTTAGTCAAGTTTCTGTCAACAATCACCTTTGGATGACATCTATAAGCCCATCTCCAACAACTATCCATCATTTCTCCAAATGGCATCTTTAAGCCCATTCCCTAACAATCAACCACAACATCGTCAAGTGCAAATTTATGGGCACTCTAGTGTTCAATCATCTTCCACCTTCAAGTCACGAATGGCAGTTGCCAAATCTAACTCTTCAGGTGTAAGAAGATTGAACAGGGGCAGCTGTTGTACCCCAAAATTTTCCCTCTCAATTCTCAAGGGTTTTCTCACAAAGATTCTCAGGATTCAAGCTTGCACAAGTGCATTGGGATTTTCAAGTACCAAAATTAAAAGGAAACAGTCAAAAAGGGAGAAAACAGATAAAAATAACATTTTTGACAAATTTGGAGAAAAATAGGCCTCCTTCAATTCAGCACCTTTCGATTGGACTTTGCACCTCCTTCGATTGCTCAAAAATTGCTGCTAGCGTGCCTCTTTCGTCTGGGAATTTTACCTCTTGTTGCAGGCTTCATTTGTGTCTTCCACCGCCTGCATGTTTGCTTTGAATCCCAAGTTTACTGACCAAAAGTGCCCCCTGCAAGGAAAACCTTTCGATTCACCAAGCATGTTGCCTGCATGTTTGCCTTGAATACCAAATTTTGCTGCCACAAGTCCCGCATGCAGAGCAAGCCTTTCGATTGGACAAGTATGTGGCCTGCATGCTTGCAATCAAAGGCCATGACCTGCTGGACACATGTGCCCTATGCAAGGCAAACTCTTTGATTGGACAAAAGTACCTGCATGCAAAGCTTCAATTGGAATGTGGATCCCTTTCGAATCAGCTTGCTTCGAATCCAAGTTGAGCCATTCTAAGCAAGTTTCATTTAAAGCAAATCTGAGGAAATCTCATGGCCTTACCCTACTTGACAGGCTATATTGCTTCCAAATCTTTGTATAAACAGAAGGCCAGAAGCATAAGTCACATCTTCTGCACCCCAACTGCCAAAAGGCCCCCCCACTTGTACTTTCACGTTACATATGTTTTATCATTTCTTTGCAAGGTTGGCTTTGGAAAACATTTCCATTCTTTCTCTATAAATAGAGGAATTCTTTGCAAAGGAAAAGGAGGATTTTTGTACAAGAGGATTTTTTTTACAAGAGGACTTTTTTACTAGAGGAACGAAACCTCCAAAATCTTCTCAAATACAACAAAACTCTCAAGTCCCTTCAACACTTATGAAATCAAAAAAAAAAAACAGAATCACATTCATCACCTTTGATTCTTATGAATAAGCACACTTCAGTCTCCTTTGAATACAGTGGAAAGAAGCATCACACTTGCTTTCTTTCCTCCTTCAAATCCAGTCTCCAAAGCCAAGCTTCAGGCCCCTCCATTGGAATCCAGGACCACGACTCAAGGCCCAGTTCACCTTCAAGGCTTCAGCAAGGTAAGTTACTCTTAACCTTGCATATTTCGTTTCAAACATAGCATGTATATAATATTTTGACTTCTTTTCATTTACACCCTTTAAATATGTTTTTATGGATAATGTTTTGTTTCTTGTTGCTTGAGTTTATTAAACATACTTTAATAATTAGTTTGGCCACAAGAAAAATGCTAACATGGCCTTAGGCCATGTTGTTATTGATATCCCAAACAAAAGAGACAGGGAAAAAAAGACACGAAATGAAGCCTTGGGCACATGCTGACTTCCAAGCCCCAGAAAGGCAGAATCAGAATGCACACTTGCACTAAGTCCATCCAGAATCGAAGGCCATGACTTACTGATTCTAGGCCCAATCGAAGAAGGTAACAAGGAAACAAGACAGAACCAGAAGCCACGCCCAGCTGCTTCTAATTCCTAATCAAAGGCCAAGCCCAGCTGCTACCAATGCCCAATCGAAGGCCACTCCCTACCGTTGCCATGATAAATCGAAAGCCATGACTTGTTGGTGCTAACTCCCAATCGAAGGAGGCCAACAGAAGCAGAATCGAAGGATTCTCCTCCCCCCAATCGAAAGAGCTCATTTTCATTCTTTTTATTTTATTTTTGCCTTTATATTTTTATACAGTTAAATATGGTTGTAATAGTGTAGGATTTATTTTCTGCATTTTTTATTACTTTTGTACAAATGCTAGTAATTAGGTGTGTATTGCAAGATAAAACCAACAAGTAGACAACCCAAAAATCAAAGATAAAATGCATGCAAATCAAACACACTTTGCACACATGCACCGTTAGGGTAATTCCACTTGTTTCCTTACAAAAATGACCATGTTATGCATGTGGGATATCTTAGCAAAAACAATAAAAAATACAAGATCAAAGTCCCGCGATGACGCTACGAATGTTACCTTACAAATGATCTTAGTCCCTCAAAAAGAAATTCTAAGACATCCTACAACATTGCTATCATGTCTATACGATGACCCATGACCGTCCATTTACATCCAAAGATAAGGTTTCTTACCAAATCAATGGTAAGATAGCAATATCAAAGGAAAGGAAGAAATGAACAAAAGACTTTTAAGTAGGTAGATTGTTCCTAGTTCCTTGCTCACTTTCAAAACAAACATCTCTCCTCATTTTCAAAACAAACAAAATTTTCAAAAACACTTTCAAAAACATGAAACATTTTCAAAAGATCAACACTTTGTATACGTTCTTACGAATGTGAACTATTACAAAGTTTGCATAAACAAAGGCGCCTTTTCAAAATACTTTCAAAAACCACACAAAACACATTTTTCAAACAAAAGCAAGTGATCTAGCAAGCAACAAAGAGCCCATAGATAACTATGGATGAAAAGAGTGCTAACACCTTCCCTTTTCATAATCTACCCCCCGAACTCAGAAGTAATCTCAAAGGTCTTTCCTGTTCTTTTCAGCCTTTCCATTTGGATAAAAGAGAAGTCAGTGGTGACTCTTGCTTACCGCAACATTTGCGATAAAACGCAAAACACCCAAGTCAGTTAACCCACCGTATCACACCTACCCAATGCAATTTCTACCTAGGAACCTCCTAGATATGAGAATCCCCTATCACTTTCAATCACCACAGTGATATCTACAGCCACAATCCCAGTGACTGGAAACCAAACAAAAACAGAAGTTTACACTTCAAATACAATACTTAAACTCTTGCTTAAAATCTTTAGAGTGAGAACAATAACTTGACAAACTATCAAGTAATAATCAGTCAACTCAAATGCATTAAAAGATACATCAGGACGTACAAAGAAAACATAAACTCCCTTGAAGAACCCTTAAACCCTATTACTAAGAAAATTAGGATTCTCCTTATTTTTTACAAAGTTCTTAATGAAATTAGATCTAGGTAATTTCTATAAATACTCCTCCGTGATCCATGGGCCTTGAATCCTCGCCCAAATATTCCTTGTTGCTTAAGCTGAGTGTTACACCAATTGTGCAAAAAAATCTCCTTAAATCTTGGAACCAAAACATCAAGTTTCCTAAATTGTCTTAAAGCCCAAAGCCCAATTTAGTAACTCATGTACAGCTAGAGATAAAATCAATTGTTCAAGATTAAATGCTCTAGACCTGCGAAAATCAGTGAGATAAATCCAAAAGGAAGCTCACATGATCAATCTAAATCTCTCAAGAATGAACAACCTATACTGATGTTCTGGTACATGGTATTGCAACATCTGTCAGAACATCTGCATTCAAATGAATCTGACTAACATGTTAGAACATCTTCCATATCATCATGTTGTAAACCATGTTTTAGCAAAACTATGCCAATCCTAAAACAATGGTAATAACAATCTCCCTATTTGGCGAATATTGGATAAAACTACCAAAGATCAGTTATACTGATAGGGGAATAAAACCTCAATGGAATAGGACCACAAACAAACAAACTGCATCATAAACACACATGTTTAGCACCCCCCCCCCCCCTATCACACAAATAAGTTCTACCCTCAAGGAAAAACCCACACCAGAAGAGAAATCCAAAGGATTCTCAACACACACCAGACAAGATGTTGGAACATCTGTTAAGACAGTGACCATTACATGTCAGCTCATGTACTGCTCTAAATAAGAAAATAGCCTCATAGTATATTTTAGACCGACTCATACTGTTAAAATTGCTACAGGTCGACTCATATTGTTTCATGGGTTAAATTTTATTTATTTTTAATTATGAATTTCCCTCTTTTTCACTAATATTTCCATAACTAGAAATACATCCTTCATGCATCATTACAAATTGATGATACCATAAAATAGCCTACATTTTCTCTTCATCTTCAACCTTCAACCTATGCATACACACTAACATTCCATCGTAATGAACTTTTGTTGGTGTTCCATCTAGACGAGGTTTGATAACGTCCAATTAGGTTCTTGTGTCTCATAGTATATTGGGTTGAGAATTGTAGGGGTCTTAATCCGCAAAAGCCGCGGGTTTGTCCTCCAAGATCATTGATTGATTTGGGGTTTTTGTGTAATACATTCAAGAGGGGATTACAGCCTAGTGAAAGCCTTTGGAGATAAAGAACACAAAGGATCCATTGGAGATACAGAACATAAAGGAAGTAGTGAGAGAATGGTTAATCGAATTGAAGCCTTGTGTTGCAATAGGTATAATTGATGGTGCGCAAAAGCTTTGGAGATAAAATACAAAAAAGAGTAGCAAGATCCAGATAACCAATTGATAACTATTGTGTCTTGGTATTTCTCAAGATCAAAAGAATAGAAGGGGTTGAATCAACAACAATTATTATGTTTTATGGAGTTGCTCTTGAACACTTCTCTTGTATCAACTTTTTGCAGAGTAAGAATTATCCTAATTCCATTGGAATTAGACCTAAACATACCCATACGCGAAGACGAAAATGGGGAACTGTCTAGAAAAATCCCCATGTCTATTTTCTCTTATAACTTTACTTTCTTTATTTTTCATACATCAATTTGTCAAATAGCATTGGGTATTCTATCAACCCGTTGAAATTTTTTGATATTGTTTTTGTTTTGAATAGTGTGTTGATTTACTTATAATAACTTTTGATTATAAGTGATTTTTCATATTTGTTAGAACATAGTTTGGTTCTACATCCTTGTAAGATTTTTGATAATAACAAACACATGATATATATAAAGAATAAATATGCTCTCTAATAATGTATTTAAATATGCGGAGAAGTTATGATTAAAGAAGAACAAAAGATGAGAGAGATACGTTTTGAAGCTATGTTTAGACACAACATTCTTCAAAGAAAATCCATGTAACATGATAAAATGAAGAAGTTCTAATTTTACAACTTCTGAATGCACCAATACTGAAAGTAAAACTTTGATATTCTGGAAGAACAAAAGTAGTCTCAACGCACTCATCTTCTCATCTGATTCAGCACTTGAGCCACACTATGTAAGCAAATACTCTGATATGCAAAAGAAGATCCAACGTATCATCCAAGTTCTAATAGAAACTCCGAGGATCTAAAATATCAACGGTAATATTCTTCTTTTAATATTATCCCAAGAAAGCAATGTTCTGATGCATTACCACTCATTCATTACTAATCAAAATGTAACAACTGAATCAAGACAAGATCTGTATTTTCGGAAAGTGCATTAACAACACTTTATCAACTTTCCAAAAGCATCTTCTCATGTCTCTCATGCATTTCCTATTTAAAGAAGACTTGAAGAAGAAATCATACAACACTACTATGCACTACAAGAGAAAAATATTATTACTCAATTATACCTCGCGCTTTACAATTGTGTATACATCATTGTTGTGATATAGTTTTGTTTAGAAAACATCTTTGTACACACTCTTAATTGATTTATCTTATAATACATTGAGAAAACCGAGTTGTGGTTAAACTCAAGAAGACATTGACAATAGACATTGTATTTTTGTAATCAACTTTTAATCAGTGGATTAAGACCTTGTTTGAGGGAGGTGAAATCACCTTGGCGGGTGGACTGGAGTAGTTTGAGTTCAAAAAAACCATGATAACCAACGTGTCTACTATTTTATTTTTAAAAACCCCAATTCAAACCTCCTTGTTGTGTTTTCCTTTCTTCAATTGGCATCAGAGCGCCTGGTTCTGCATGCAAACACTTAACCCTATTAGGAAAAGATCCTTGCAAGAAAAACACTATGGTGGGACCAATTCATATCATCAGCAATGATAATCATGATGAGAAAGACAGAATCAGCAGAAAACCTCTAATCTTTGATGGTGAGAACTTCGATTATTGGAAAGACAGAATCAAAAGTTTCTTTCTATCTTATGACGTTGATCTCTGGGATATGGTGATTGATGGATACATTTATTCAGTTGACAAAAGCGGTCAGAAGATTGACAGAAAGAGAATGAAAGATCAACAAAAGAAAGAATTTAGAAATCATCACAAAGCTAAAACAATCCTCTTGAGTGATATCTCGTACACCAAGTATGAGAATATCCCAAACAGAGAATCAGCTAAAAACATGTTTGACTCTTTGAGAATGATGCATGAAGGCAACACGCAAGTCAAAGAAACCAAATCTCTTGCACTCATTCATAAGTACGAGGGCTTCAAAATGGAAGAAGATGAAACAATTGAAACAATGTTCTCAAGGTTTCAAATTTTGGTTTTTCGGCTGAAAGTTCTGGACAAAGGGTACTCAACAGCAGATCATGTAATGAAAATCATCAAAAGCTTACCCAAGAAATGGAGACCCATGGTCACAACCTTAAAACTAGCCAAATATATGAATAAAATATCTCTTGAATAACATATCAGATCCTTGAGAAGTCATGATATAGAACTACAAGAAGATGAGCCCTAAAAGCAAGGTAAGTATCTCGCTCTTAAATCTAATAAAAAATTTGAATCTAAAGTTTTTCAGGAAAAAGAAGAAAACTTTGGTGGATCCTCATCAGAAGAAGATAAACTATTTCTTTTCTCCGAAAGAGTCAATCAGCTACGAAAGCATAGATAGAGGAAGATTAGAAACCCCGGAATAACAGGAAATGACTTTGAATCATCTTCTGGGCACAGAAAATCTAGCAACAAAGATATTGTATGCTACAAATGCAACGAACTGGGTCACTACAAAAGTGACTACCCAAATCTTAAAAAAGAAAAGCCTAAAAAGAAGTTCTCCAAAGAAAATAAAAAAAGTCCTATGGCAACATGGGATAACTCGGAATCTTCTGAAGATGAAACATAATCAGAAGATGAACGAGCCAATATAGCCTTAATGGCCAACATATCAGATGACACAAGATCATCTGAATCAGCGTCAGACTCAGGCAAAAGAGGTATTCTCTAACTTTTCTTGATCACAATTAGAAGGCAATCTCTCAAAATTCTTGAAAGATATCAGCAACTTCGAGTCAAAAATAAGAACCTAAAAAAGGATCTAGTATCTGACTCTGAAGAAACTAAGAAACTAAAACAGAAAACTCTGAGCTAAAAGAAACTATCTCTAAACTTGAAAATGAAAACTATGTTATTACAAATTGTTGTACCCCAAAATTTTCCCTCCCATATTCTTCAAGATTTGCCAAGGTCAAGGTTCAAAATCTCTCAAGGGTTGCACGGTCCAATTGCCTCCTAACAGTCAAAAATTAGGGTTTTGATCCTGGCAAAGAAATTGAAGTTTCCAAAGGTCCAAACAAGTCCCACATGCCTATAAACATTGTCAAGCATCCATATGCCAAGTTTCAAGACTCACAGCACAAAATTGCACAGTCAAAAACCCTAATTGCTTCACAGTCAACTGCAGGGGCAAAATGGTCATTTGACAGTCAAAAGTCAAAAGTTTTGGTCAACATCTTATTTTGAAGCCACAAACATCATTTGATCAATTCTTGATCATGATTCTCAAGGCATGGATCAAAAAGTCTCAAGATGCAAAAGTTTCTATTTTTGGACAGCTGGAAAAGTCAACTGCAAATTGACCAAGGCATAACTTCCACATGGTTTATCATAAAAATTCCATCCAAGGCTCATTTTGAAGAGAATGACATTTCCTACAACTCATCTTCACACTTCAAGTCCAAGAAATGCTCTCACAAAAAGATATCAATCTCAACATTATAGGTCATTTTCAAAAGTCAACAAAAAGGCACTTTAAGTCAAAGACCATAACTTGAGATTGGTAAATCAAAATGACATGGGACCAAAGTAATTGGTTAGAGGACTTCAAGACCTTTCCAAAATGTCAAAGAACATGATCAAAGCTTAAACATTGAGCAAGATATGCCTTGTGGAAGTTGGGAAATTTTTGGGAATTTTGAAAAGTCAACTTTGCTTCAAAAGCCTCAAAATTGCTAATGGGCCTCAATTTCTTCCATGAATCATCACCCAAAGGCTATGCACGACCCATTGACATCCAAGGGAGTTATTTTATCATTTTTGATTAATTATTTGAATTATTATTATTATTAATTCACTTAATTAAAATTAAATATGACAAAAATAGCAAATCATGTTTTCCAAATCTTTTTGTGCAGCATATTCTCCCATTAAGACCTAAATATTTCGTGTACCACATCAAAGGGACCAAATCTTCCAAATAGGCAAGTTTTCATGGCAAAAAGGATTGAAAAAGATCATGGAAAATCACATATTCAAAAGCATTAAAACAATGGATCATGGGCTTGTTTTGTTTGACCTAATCATGCTACATACATATGCAAACATAACCTAAGGCATAAGAACACAGAAAGCTGCGCATAAGGCATAGAACCAAACTTGCATTTTTTGACAAAAACCTCAAAACTGTTTTCATAACTAGAGCTCATTTTAAGACCTCAAAAGCATTCCAATACGTTGCTGGACTACCTAGGAAGCGTTTCCAATTGAAATCAAGTCTCCATACATCCAGAATTGGTAGAATGACATCGCCCTGTTCATGAACTTTTTCACATTCGTATTTGAATTCATACGCATTTTCCATACATTTTAATGTTTGATTTATACTAACTTGATCATTCTAAAGCTAATGGTATCGTTCAATTGAAGAATGGCTGCCTGTACAAGAATCCACCATGAATGTATTTTAGGGTTTCAGGAACCTTGAATTAGGGTTTTACGTATAAGGAACAATTGGACAATCAAACCGAGACCATTGGACTCAGGAAATCCAGACGAAACAATTGATCACATCGTGCCTAATTTCTATTTTCCCAGGAGCTAATCGCTATTTTTATTGTTTGAGTTTAGTGGGGGTTTAAAACCCCCGCTATCTATGTTTTATTTGCAGGAAATATGAAGAAGAAGGAAGACGTGTCCCCTGATGAGTGGCACGTTTGAATTTTGGCGCGGTGGACATCACTAAGTGTTGTTTTGTGTTATGTTATTCGCTTGCCAATTCCAATACAACGCGCGCGCATAGCTCAGACAGTTGGACATACATTGGGTAAACGCTAGGACCTGGGTTCGATTCCCAGGTCCCCTTGTACATTTCATAATTTTTTCTCTAACATATTCCTATGCAGTATGCCATCCAAGGACCATCATGAAGCCTCACCTGCTTGCTTGCCAAGTGTCCCATGGCCTCAATCTGATGGGCAGCACAGGAATTCCACCATGCACATTAGTCAATGGATCTGCACGTGATCACTAAAAGTCAAAAGGGCCTTGCATCTGTTGGGCCAGATTACTCACAATAAGCCTCCTCTAAGGGCCAGATACCCCTCCTATGGTTTACATATCTCTTTTTATTTTAATTCTCTTTTTTTCTTTTATTTGATTAATTGCTTTTATTTAATTCCATAAAATTAATTTTCATAATAAAAATAAAATACAAAAAAAAATCAGAAATCATAAAATTAAAAATATGTTTTATTTAAATATTTAGTTCATTAATAATTTTTGTAAATAAATCTTTTAATAATCAAATTAGTTTAATTTTAGGTCTTCAACTTTAATTCTTTTCCTTAACAAACTAAAAAAATGTAGAAATTAAGGTTTTAGTATTTTTATTCTTTTTCTTAATAAATAACCTTTTTATCATTATTAATTATTAATTATTTTGTAAATACTCATATAATTAAATAATTAGTATAAATTAGGTCAAAACTTAAATATTTTCTTTAATAATAAAAATTTAGAACTAGGGTTTTATTTCTAATTTTGATTAATTTCCTTTTATTTTCATAAATACAAAAAAACATAAAAAAATAACTTCTTTCCTTGTTAAATAATTAATTAACTTTCAATTTCGATTTAATTTCTTTAAAGGGTCCAACGCCCTCGCATATTCGTTTCTAATTTCTTTTAGCACGCTTGTTCTTATGCTTCTTTTAAATCTTGTGTAATTCCCCCAAAGCTTTGTAATAGTAATTAGGACATTTACTTTCCGCATTTTATTCAAATCGGGTCTTTGTTAATTTGGCGATGTATAGACCCGCGCCTTGTAATAGCGTAGGACCTTTATTTTCCGCATTTTAATTTCTGCACCTTTTAATTACTAATCACATGAAAGAATGAATGGCCCAAATAAAATCAAAGCGTAGCTCACCCAATGCATGACAAGATAAAATATAATTGAAAATGACACACAATTCACACACCACTCTTAGGGTACGCCTCACTGTTGCCTTACCCCTCGAAACGTGGTCGTCGAGTATAGGACGTTTTAGTAAGTCCTCATGTCCATGAACATGGCATGGGGGTAGCTTCTAAGGTGTCCTACCATTGCTCTGGTGACCACAATGTCCCTTAACTCGAATTGACCCGAACACCTCCAACGGTGGTGCTACCTACCTCTCAATGGTGGGATGGCACTACCTTAAGGACATTTACACAGCCTAATTCCTTAGGGTAGGTAGACAGCTCATAGATACTTGCTCTAATTCAAAACAAATCAAATCAAAAACTCTTTTCACACCGACACTTTTCAAAAGGCTTTCAAAACAATTTTTCAAACACTCTTGAGGACTGATACAAGAGTCGATCTGAAACTTTAAACGAAACTTTTTCAAAACCCACTCACTTTGAAAAGCAAACAAACATTTTGAAAACACAAATGAGCAAGTATCTAAGAGTCCATGGATAACCATGGATAGAAAGGGTGCTAACACCTTCCCTTTCTATAAATCTACCTCCCGAACCGAGAAACAATCTCATAAGGAATTTTGCTGTGCTTTTGTCCTGTCCATGTTAGAGAAAATAAAGGACGGTGGCGACTCTTGCATCCGCGACATTTCGCGAACCAACTTTAAACAGTCAGTTCCAGATCCACCGATCACAGAACTGGCGACTCTGCTGGGGATACTATAAAGGTGAAGTGTACCTTAGGACTAAGATCACTTGTGTTTTCAATTGTCTGAATTGTTTGCTTTATTATTGTGGGTACTGTCTTGGGAGTTCTATAGATCTTAACCCTGTCTTGTGAGGGAACTGTGCGGGGTATACCGACATGGTTGAAACAGTCTGCTACGTTGATGTGGCACTTTGGTGTGTACCGGTAACCCTTGAGTTCAGTCAAGGAGAGTACGGGGCCTCTGCGTGGTGTCGTGAAGCATCAACTGCCCTTAGGAACCTTAATTGAACCATCTTGGCCTCTTTAGGGTAGTGAGATAACTGACTTTGGTGCAGTCCGAGGTTGGTTGATACTCGATACTACACTCAATTGAGGGTTGCTTTCCTGGAATATTTCGGTCGCCAATTCAGTGGCTAAATCGAAACGATGAACAATGAAAGCAATCCAGTGATATTGGGACCCTTAGAACCCGGTTACTTCTGATAGGACAGGTTGAGCCCACCAACTTCAAGAGGGTAATACCTAGACCCCATGCTGGCCTAAACTCTAAGGGCTTGTCTTGTGTGACTTGTGTGCCTTATCATGTTTGCCTTTGTAAATATTTGTGGTGTGTTTAATCATAGCATCATGACATCATACAGCATCATATGCATTGGCTAACCATTTCAGGGGTTCGAATCTTCATCTTTGTTCTTGTTTTGTAGGACATGGAAACTGTTTGCAGAAAGACAATTCAGACCAGCCTTGTAAGAATCCCTCCTCAGCTTAAGGAGCTTATATCCAGGATTCCCGAGAGCTCTTCATTCAGTGAAAGACATGGAAGACTCATCAGCTTGGTCAACACCAACGTTGAGGAAGATATGATAAAGGTCATGTTCCAGTTCTTTGACCCTCTGAATCACTGTTTTACCTTGTTGGATTATCAACTGGTACCTACATTGGAAGAGTTCTCCCGGCTTCTGAAGATCCCTATCCTTGATCAACTACCCTACAACGGTACGAAAAAGGAACCCAAGCTTGAAGAGATTGCTAAAGCCTTACACCTACAACCATCTGACCTCAAGGGACATTGGGAAGTTAGAAGTGGTATCAAAGGGTTCTTAGCCAGGTTTCTGTTTGAGAAGGCCCAAGAATGTTGGAACTCCCTTGACCTACAAGCTTTTGAAGAAGTTGTGGCCCTCCTTGTCTATGGTTTAGTTTTGTTCCCTAATCCAGATCAGCTTATAGATATCAGTGCTGTCCAGATCTTCATGTCCAGGAATCCTATACCTACATTGCTTGGGGACATCCTTCACTCATGTTACACTCGAACCATGAGAAAAAGAGGTGTCCTTATGTGCTGCACTCCTCTCCTGGGAAGGTGGTTTATTTCGCACCTTCCACAATCAGTTTTGAAGAACGAGCGGGGTTTGAGATGGTCACAACGATTGATGACTCTTACACATGCTGATATACATTGGTGCTCTCGGTCCAGAGAGGATGTCACTATCATTGATCGTTGCGGGGAGTACCCTAATGTTCCTTTACTTGGAATTAGAGGAGGTATTACTTACAACCCGTGCCTGGCTTGGAGACAGTTTGGTTATGCTCGGAGGGATGGCCCTCATGACATGTTAATTCCTGACATAGTTTTTGACTTCGACAACGATGCACAAGGACTTCGCCAGAGATTTATCAGAGCTTGGAGGATTCCAAGTAGGATAGACAGCAAGACTCTGGGGCACAGGAACTCCATCCCATTGGAACCTTATCTCAAGTGGGTACGAGCCCGCTCCCAGAAGTTAGTAATGCCATATCCTCATGTCCTCCCTGTGATCAAAGAGCCAGTCTTGGAAGGAGAGGTGTCCTACACCATTCAACATCCTAACATGCCCACGTCCTGGGAAGAAATGCAGAAGAGCTAGATCCAGCTTAAGGAAGAACGGAATTCTCTTGAGACCAGTCTACATGCCAGTGAGAAGAAGGTCTTGGAGCTCACCCGCCTACTGCAGGAGGAGAGGAATCTCAACACCTACATTGCTCCAAAGAGGATGCGTAGTGTCTTTTGGGATTGATTTGTTTTGTAATATTTTGCCCATGAGGCTTTGATGTACCAAACAATTATTTCCTTAATGATAACGTGTGTTCCTTTTTGTCTACAACAAATTTGAATTCTTGAGCCCTTGAATGCATTGCATAAACACATATCATTCATCATGTGCATAGCAGGTACTCTTCTTTTCAGGTTGCTTATCGTTCTTCGCTGTTTATTTCAGCATCATGAACCCTGAATTATCTACCGAGCTGTCTATCAAGGCCCTTCAGGCGCAGAACGCACAATTTCAGGAGCTGATCATGGGTTTGGCTCAAGGTCAAGAAGAACTGAAGGCTTTGCTCCTGAAGAAGGAGAAGAAGAAGAAGAGAACTGTTCTTTTCAACTCGGGCCGGAGGTTTGGTAACACTCTGCAGAATGAGGAAGCTGGTTCTTCTGTAGGCAAAGACAGTCCCCAGGGGGGAAGGGCTCCAAGTCCGGTGGTCTCTGACAACGAGACTGATTTTAATGAGGAACAGTATCCTCCGGCTGAAGACAGATACAAGCAGTTGGAAGACCGTCTGAACGCCATGGAGATTCAGCAAGTGCCTGGTTTGGATTTCGGAGACTTGGGTTTATCTTCTGGTGTGATCATCCCTCACAAGTTTAAAGCACCATCTTTCACCAAGTATGAAGGGCGTCCTGCCCCAAGCTACACCTCAGGTCTTATGTGCGGAAGATTCAGCCGTATACAGTGGACAAGAACTTGTGGATCCACTTCTTCCAGGAGAGTCTTTCAGGGACTCATCTCGAATGGTTTTATCAGCTGGATGGAACCAAGGTTCGTAACTGGGAGGAGTTGGCTACTGCTTTTTACAAGCAATATCAATATAATGCCGACCTTGCTCCTACACGTACCCAACTCCAGGGTATGTCGCTAGGATCAGGCGAAGGTTTTAAGGAGTATGCACAGAAGTGGAGGGATCTGGCTGGCAGGGTGCAGCCTCCGTTAACAGACCGTGAGCTAGTGGATATGTTATTGGGGACCCTATCTGGGCCGTTCTTTAATCATCTTATTGGCAATTCATCTGCAGGATTCACTGGCCTTATTCTGACTGGGGAAAGGATAGAGGCTGGAATGAAGTCAGGGAAGATTCAGAAGGGTGCGTCTTCAAGTGCTGAGAAGAAACCCTTTAAAAAGGAGGCCAGTGCTGTGTATGAGCCTAGGAGGCAAGACAAACCAGAGCGCCGCCAATCTGTCAATGCGGTAGTGATTGCAAAGCCTGCTGTCGCTCCTCGGAAAACTAATCAACCAAGGGGTGAAAGACCCAGAAGAGAATTTACCCGGCTGAGTATGACCTTGTCACAAATCTTGCCGCATCTGCTATCAACCAACTTGGTGACTGTCAGGGAGGCTCCGAAGGTTATGAATACTGCCTCTCCTAAGTATAATCCAAATGCCCGCTGTGCTTATCACTCTGATAGCCCGGGGCATTCTACTGATGACTGATGGGCCCTAAGAAATAAGGTGCAAGACCTTATTGATGCAAAGGAAATACAATTTGAGGCGCCTGAAAGGCCAAATTTTGTGACTGCTCCTATGCCCCAGCATGGAGTGAATGCCGTTGATGAAGATTTGTATGCCGTTTCTGTGAATGATATAGCTACTCCTCTGTTGACTGTTAAGAGGAACCTGTTGCTAGCCGGTTTATTTCCGGGTTGTAGCGAGGGTTGCCTTTTGTGTGCTGTTTCCCTTACTGGTTGTCCGTTGCTGAAGTTAGGCATCCAAAGCCTGATGGACAGCAAAGAGATTTTGTTCAAAAAGACCGTTGTTCCGTTTGTTCCTGTGGAAGAAGTATCTGTCGTTACAATTTTCAACAATCCAATCAAGGCTCCCCCGAGGAAGCCAGTTAAAATCATGACTGTCGCACCCATTGTTATCACTATTCCGGGGCCCCTCCCCTATGAATCTGATAAGGCTGTCCCATAGCACTATGGGGCAGATGTATATGTACTTGGAATAAATCAAGAGTTCAACACCGTTACCGGTATCAGCAATATCACCGGTCCAGCCAAAGTAACCCGCAGCGGCAGGCTCTTCTCGCCTGACATTGCGCCACCAGTTATTCGAAGACCTCTCATAATTACACCTGCAAATGTGCCCGTTTCCACTTCTGATCCAATTGCTTCCCCTGCTGCCGAGTCATCTAATACTCGGGGCAAAGGGATTGATGATGAGCCTGCCCGGATGGAGGCACCAAAGTCTGTGAATGTTGAAGCCTCCCAGCAAGAGATGGAGGAAATTCTCAAAATAATCAAGAAGAGTGATTTTAATGTTGTTGAACAGCTGGGGCATACCCCCTCCAAGATCTCTATGCTCTCATTGCTGCTGTGCTCAGAGGCCCATGCTAAGGCCCTAATTTCATTTCTAAAGATGGCCCATGTACCACAAGAGACATCTGCAGACCAGTTTACTGATTGCGTAGCCAATTTGACAGTTGACAATGGTTTGGGTTTCTCGGATGCTGACCTTACCGCCAAGGGAAAGAACCACAATGATGCCCTGCATGTCTCTATAGAATGCAGGGGCACTAGTATGGCGCACGTGTTGGTGGACACCGGTTCTTCCCTGAATGTGCTACCCAAAAAGGCCTTAGACTGGTTGGATTGTGAGGGCCTGGAGTTGAAGCCTAGCAACATCATTGTTCGAGCCTTTGACGGATCGAAGAGGATGGTTCATGGTGAGGTAGACATTCCTATTCGTGTGGGTTCTCAAGTATTCGACTCAACTTTATATGTGATGGATATTCGTCCATCTTATTCCTGTTTACTGGGTCGACCTTGGATTCACAAAGCTGGCGCAGTGACCTCTACCCTACACCAGAAGCTCAAGTACCCTGTCAGAGGGAAGATCGTCACTGTGCAGGGGGAGGAAGAATATATGGTGAGCCATTTGAATTCCTTCCGGTATATTGAGATGGACGGGGAGTTTATTGAAACCCCCTTTCAGCATTTTGAAGAGGTACCTCCAACATTGGCAGCAGCCGAAACAATGGTTGAAGAGGACTTTCCCTTGAAGATGGCCTCCTTGAAGGACGCCCGGGCTGTAATCGAGAAAGGTGAATGTGCTAACTGGGGCAGGCTCCCTGATTTCACTCCTAAAACTAACAAGTTTGGATTGGGTTTTACTGCAGAGGCTCAGAGGGTTGTGCGCAAAGCTAGAATCGGAAGACCTCCTGTGCTCATCACCAATCCAGGAGTGAATGCTATTGGGGATGAAGACGAAGTGGAAGAATCGGAGTTCGATAGCTGGATCTACCCGACGACTGACGGTGGATTGAACAATTGGACCGCAAAAGATCATACGCCTGTTACTTTTGTTACGCAGTAATGAATTCCTTTGTTTTTGTTATTTGTAATAAACAATGAATTGAAACTTTATGGCCCGGTGTCTTACCTAGGGCACCGTTGGTTTCATTTGTGAGGGCTTATAACTGTCATTTCCATATATCATGAATAAAGATCTTGGACGTTTTTTCGCATTTCAAACCTTGTGCTCCCTTTCTTTCTTTCTTTCTTTATATATTGCAAAACAACTATATTTACACACACTCACCTACACAGGTTTCAATCCACTCTGGATCTCACTGGTAACGACTCTGCTACTGCCAGTTATGACTTCGAAAATCCGATCAACTTAGCTGAAGACGAAGGTGAAGATGATTGCGAAGTGCCTGGCGAGCTTGCAAGACTGTTACTCCAGGAAGAGAGGGCAATTCAACCACATGAAGAGCCGGTGGAAACGATAAATCTGGGCACTGAGGCGGACAGAAAGGAAGTTAAGATTGGTGCCAACTTAGAGCTCAGCGTGAAACAACGGTTGACTCAGATGTTACATGATTATGTGGAAATCTTCGCCTGATCCTACGAAGACATGCCTGGGTTGGATATCGACATTGTGGTCCATCATTTGCCTACCAAGGAAGACTTCCCTCCGGTTAAGCAAAAGGTCCGCCGTATGCGTCCAGAGATGTCCGAGAAGATCAAAGTTGAGGTTATGAAGCAATTCGATGCTGGGTTTCTTGCAGTGACTTCTTACCCTCAGTGGGTCGCCAATGTGGTGCCGGTACCAAAGAAAGATGGTAAGGTCAGAATGTGTGTCGACTACAGGGATCTGAACAGGGCAGCCCCAAAGATGACTTCCCCCTACCTCACATTGACGTTCTGGTTGACAATACTGCTCAGCACAAGGTGTTCTCCTTCATGGATGGTTTTTCAGGTTATAATCAGATCAAGATGGCTCCGGAAGATATGGAAAAGACTACCTTTGTTACTCAGTGGGGCACCTTCTACTATAAGGTCATGCCATTCGGGTTGAAAAATGCTGGGGAAACCTACCAACGTTCCATGGTTGCTTTATTTCATGACATGATCCATCATGAGATTGAGGTATATGTCAACGACATGATTTCAAGGTCCCAAACTGAGGAGGAACACCTTGACCATCTGCAGAAGCTGTTTGACCGTCTGAAACTGTACAAACTGAGGTTGAACCCGAACAAGTGCACCTTCGGGGTTAGATCGGGAAAGTTGTTAGGCTTCGTTGTAAGTGATAAGGGTATTCAAGTGGACCCTGCCAAGGTCAAAGCCATTCAAGAGATGCCAGTTCCTAAGACAGAGAAAGAGGTCAGAGGCTTTTTAGGACGTCTGAATTACATTGCTCGATTCATCTCGCATCTAACTGCTACCTGTGAGCCAATCTTCAAGCTGCTGAAGAAAGATCAGGTAGTACGTTGGAATGATGAATGTCAGGCCGCTTTTGACAGAATCAAAGAGTATCTCCAAGAACCACCCATCCTTATGCCACTGGTTGAAGGGAGACCTTTAATACTATACCTGACAATACTTGACAACTCAATGGGGTGTGTGCTGGGGCAGCATGACGAGTCTGGCCGAAAAGAGCATGCCATTTATTACCTTAGCAAAAAGTTTACCGACTGTGAGACCAGATACTCACTGCTCGAGAAAACTTGCTGTGCTTTGGTATGGGCTGCTCGCCGGCTGAGACAGTATATGCTGACTCACACTACCTTGTTGATCTCAAAGATGGATCCAATAAAGTACATATTTGAAAAGCCTGCTCTGTCCGGAAGAATAGCAAGATGGCAAATGATCTTGACAGAATACGACATCCAGTACACGACTCAGAAAGCCATCAAAGGAAGTGTATTGGCAGACCACTTGGCACATCAGGCAGTAGACGATTATCAGTCAATGAACTTTGAATTTCCTGACGAAAGCATCATAATAGTGACTGATTATGAAGTACCTGGACCGGATGAAGGACCTGAGGAAGGATCCCGATGGTCTATTCACTTTGACGGAGCCTCCAACGCTTTAGGTAACGGTATTGGCGCTGTGATCATATCTCCTCAAGGCACTCATACTCCACTCACTGCCCGGCTATGTTTCAACTGCACCAACAACATGGCGGAGTATGAGGCATGCATCATGGGTCTTCAAGCTGAGATTGACTTGAGGATTAAGTTTCTGAGTGTCTTCGGAGATTCCGCTCTCGTGATCAATCAGATCAAAGGTGAGTGGGATACGAAACATCTGAATCTTATTCCTTACAAAGAATGTGTGTTGACATTGATTCCCCATTTCACAGAGATAACTTTTGAACACTTTTCGAGAGAGGAGAATCAGCTGACGGGCGCGTTAGCTACAATGTCTTCCATGTTCAAAGTCAAATGGGACAATGAGGCTCCCTGAGTCATCATCTGGAAACTGGACGAACCGGCATACTGTTGTGATCTTGAGGCTGAAACAGTGACTGAGAAACCCTGGTACCATGAGGTGAAGAGATACTTGGAAGCTCAAGAGTACCCTGAAGGTGCATCTGTCAACGATAAGAAATTTCTGAGAAGGTTCGCAGCGAAGTTCTTCCTCAGCAATGGCATTCTATACAAGAGAAACCATGATTCAACCTTACTGCGTTGTATGGATAAGACTGAAGCAGAAAGGATCATGGCGGAGCTACATGAAGGTACCTTTGGGACACATTCCAGTGGACACACTATGACAAAGAAAATCCTTCGGGCAGGGTATTTCTGGTCCACAATGGAAGCCGACTATTACGAACATTCTCGGACATGTCATAAGTGTCAGGTATACGCAGATAAGGTGCACATTCCTCCAGTTCCTCTGAATGTCTTGACAGCACCTTGGCCTTTTGCTATGTGGGGCATAGATATGATCGTCGAGATTAAACCTACGGCATCTAATGGACATCGCTTCATCCTGGTGGTGATCGATTACTTTACAAAGTGGGTCGAAGCAGCTTCCTATGCTACAGTAACCAAGAATGTCGTGGCACGGTTCATCCGGCACAACCTGATCTGTCGATACGATGTCCCAGAAAGGATCATTACAGACAATGGTACCAATCTCAATAACAAGATGATCACTGAGCTCTGCAAGCAGTTCAAGATACAGCACCACAACTCTTCTCCTTACCAGCCGAAGATGAATGGGGCTGTAGAAGCAGCAAATAAGAATATCAAGAAGATTGTGCAGAAGATGACAGTGACTTACAAATATTGGCACGAGATGTTACCATTCGCTCTTCACGGGTACCGTACCTCAGCAAGGACGTCAACCGAGGCAACTCCTTTTTCCTTAGTCTACGGCATGGAGGCAGTCTTGCCGATCGAAGTCCAAATACCCTCTCTCCGGATAACGAAGGATGCAGATCTGAGCGAAGATGATTGGATCCAGACACGACTTGATCAGCTAAATCTAATTGACGAAAAGAGACTTGCTGCTATTTGTCATGGCCAGACGTATCAAAAACGGATGATCAGGGCATTTAACAAAAAGGTCAGACCACAAGAATATCAAGTTGGGGATCTGGTAATCAAACGCATCATCCTTCCTTAGAGTGATCCAAGGGGCAAATGGACCCCTACGTACGAAGGGCCATTTATGGTTAAACATGTGTTCTCAGGAGGAGCCATGATTCTAACTACCATGGATGGTGACGACCTTCCTCACCCCGCCAATGCAGACATAGTAAAAAGATACTACGCATGATAAAAGACCCGCTAGGTTGACATACCTAGGCAAAAATTAGGGCTTCCCGGCGAACCAAAAGGGTTCGGGCAAAATGAGGGATGAAATGAAAAATTTGTACACCCGGTAAGTCGAAAACCTGAAAAGGCGGCTTGGGCAAAAATGGGTATCCCGGTGAACTGAAAACCCGAAAGGGCGGTCCAGGCAAAAGTTAGGGATTAAAGCGTAATATTATGTCTCATTGGATCACGTTGCATCCAGAATCCAGTATCAACCGTCAAGTTCAAAAGGCACCAATCAATCAGCTTCATCTTCAGCTAGGTCATCAAGTGATGAAACGCTCGAAGATATAAAGGCAATAGCAGAGTTGAAACCCAGTGGGATCATTCTTTTCACATAGCTGTTTTGTTTTCCCTTTGTACGAATTGTATAAACTCTTTTATTTGGCGGCGTTCTCCTACTAGGACGTCATCCTCTTGTACATAAAACGCCTATTTACAGGCAAATTCAAAAATCAATACAAAAATCACTTTTCAGTTAAAATTGCCAATTGTTTTTCCTTTTCTGTTTTGTTTTGCGAAGAACGTCCAAGGTTCAATTTGTGATATATGCATTTGACAATAACTGCTAACTCATAAATATTTGTATACAAAACAAAGGATTAATTACAGGTAACATTAGAAACAGGGGTAATAACGAGTTGTCTAAGCGATCTAATTGCTCTATCCACCAAGGTACCAAGGTAAGTTCAGCTGAAGAACGTAACCAAGATATCTTAATTCCCCAGAGAGTGAGCCAGGAAGTCAATACATTCTCCCCAAGCAGAATTATCCTGTCAGCCTTAAGGAAGTTGGGTATCCTCCAGCAGATCTCAACATTCCTCAGCTCAATATACGAATATTCTTAACAAGCATCCCCGGCAGTCTTGATCTAAGATTGTTCCCCGGCGGTATACCAAACATTCAGTGGAGCCACTTCCCCAATATATCTCAAAATTTCCCCAGGAGAGTCCAGTCTGAAGTTCCCCCAGGAAAGTGGAATCCATCTCCCCAGCAGGAAGCTTATCCCCAGTAGATTCTGGGAGCTCCCCCCCCTGCAGAGCACGAACGCGACTCTCGGCTTTATTTAAAGGTTATTTCCCTACCAGGATATAACTGGGTTATCCTCAGCCAAAAGCCACGGGAAGATCGTCGTCGACAAAGTCTTCTTATCCCCAGCGGAGTCTATTAACACTTCCAACATAAAAACGGTATCCCCAGCAAGTTATTACCAACATCTCAACAGAGTACCTCTCTTCCCACAGAGTATTGTTCCCCAGCAAGATCTCTAGAATAATTTTCCCCCGCAGAGTCATCCATTCTCCAAGTTTATTCCCCAACGGAGTTATCTTCTCCTACCGGTATTCTTGCAACCATCACTCCCCAGTGGAAACAAAGAAAGCTCTACACCAACCCAGGATTGAACTTCCCGGCACCCGTCAAGGATTTATTTTCCTAAGACGAAAACATACATTCATAAACATCGCATCATTATAGCATGCACATATGCATCATGAACATACAATCTCATCACGCATGTCATACATCATGACATCGCATACAACTAACTTTTTGTCTTTTCAAGACAAAGGTTGATACCAAGATGATTACCATCAACGGTCGCAACTAAAGATCCGATTCCTGTATCTCGCCAGGGTGTATCTGTTGACGATCGATTCCAGACCCGATTCCTGTATCTTGCCAGGGTGTGTCTGAAGAGTTCGAGGATCCGATGTCTGTATCTTGCCAGGGTGTATCCGTTGAAGACTAACATTACCAGATCCGATTCCTGTATCTTGCCAGGGTGCATCTGAAGAGTTCGAGGATCTGATGCCTGTATCTTGCCAGGGTGTATCCGTTGAAGACTAACATTACCAGACCCGATTCCTGTATCTTGCCAGGGTGTGTCTGAAGATTTCGAGGATCCGATGCCTGTATCTTGCCAGGGTGTATCCGTTGACGACTAGCAATACCAGATCCGATTCTTGTATCTTGCCAGGGTGCGTTTGAAGAGTTCGAGGATCCGATGCCTATATTTTTCCAGGGTGTGTCCGTTGAAGACTAACATTACCAGATCTGATTCCTGTATCTTGCCAGGGTGCATCTGATGAGTTCGAGGATCCGATGCCTGTATCTTGCCAGGGTGTATCCGTTGATGACTAGCAATACCAGATCCGATTCCTGTATCTTGCCAGGGTGCGTCTGAAGAGTTCGAGGATCCGATGCATGTATCTTGCCAGGGTGTGTCCGTTGAAGACTAACATTACCAGATCTGATTCCTGTATCTTTCCAGGGTGCATCTGAAGAGTTCGAGGATCCGATGCCTGTATCTTGCCAGGGTGTATCCGTTGAAGACTAACATTACCAGACCCGATTCCTATATCTTGCTAGGGTGTGTCTGAAGAGTTCGAGGATCTGATGCCTGTATCTTGCCAGGGTGTATCTGTTGACGACTAGCAATACCAGATCCGATTCCTGTATCTTGCCAGGGTGCATCTGAAGAGTTCGAGGATCCGATGCCCGTATCTTGCCAGGGTGTATCCGTTGAAAACTAACATTACCAGACCCGATTCCTGTAACTTGCCAGGGTGCATCTGAAAGATTCTCTCATCATTACTGTTGAGGTAGTAATCATCCAAGGTTCTCTCACCGTCCCGTTGAGGTAGTAACCATCCATGATTCATTCATAACCTTTTGAAGCTCCCGACTCGATTCCTGTATCTCGCCAGGGCACGTCTGAAGAGTTCAAAGATTCGATACATGTATCCAGCCAGGGCGCGTCTATATACAGAATTTTAAGGTCAACTCCTGTAACAGGCCAGGTAATTATCTTTCTTTTTTTCAGGTACGCAAGTTCTCGCTAAGGAATCTCTTACGCGATCGACACCCAGATGGCATCTATAAGCCCATCCACCTATCCATCAATCTCCAAATGGCATCTGTAAGCCCATTCCCCACATCACACTGCTAACATGTGAGCGCAAATTTCTGGGCACTCTAGTGTTCAATCATCTTCCACCTTCGGATTACGAAAGGCACGCCAGCCAATCTACATCCTCAGGTCTAAGAAGATTGAACAGGGGCAACTGTTGTACCCCAAAATTTGCCCTCCCATATTCTTCAAGATTTGCCAAGGTTAAGGTTCAAAATCTCTCAAGGGTTGCACGGTCCAATTGCCTCCTAACAGTCAAAAATTAGGGTTTTGATCCTGGCAAAGAAATTGAAGTTTCCAAAGGTCCAAACAAGTCCCACATGCCTATAAACATTATCAAGCATCCATATGCCAAGTTTCAAGACTCACAGCACAAAATTGCACAGTCAAAAACCCTAATTGCTTCACAGTCAACTGCAGGGGCAAAATGGTCATTTGACAGTCAAAAGTCAAAAGTTTTGGTCAACATCTTATTTTGAAGCCACAAACATCATTTGATCAATTCTTGATCATGATTCTCAAGGCATGGATCAAAAAGTCTCAAGATGCAAAAGTTTCTATTTTTGGACAGTTGGAAAAGTCAACTGCAAATTGACCAAGGCATAACTTCCACATGGTTTATCAGAAAAATTCCATCCAAGGCTCATTTTGAAGAGAATGACATTCCCTACAACTCATCTTCACACTTCAAGTCCAAGAAATGCTCTCACAAAAAGATATCAATCTCAACATTATAGGTCATTTTCAAAAGTCAACAAAGAGGCACTTTAAGTCAAAGACCATAACTTGAGATTGGTAAATCAAAATGACATGGTACCAAAGGCATTGGTTAGAGGACTTCAAGACCTTTCCAAAATGTCCAAGAACATGATCAAAGCTTAAAAATTGAGCAAGATATGCCTTGTGGAAGTTGGGAAATTTTTGGGAATTTTGAAAAGTCAACTTTGCTTCAAAAGCCTCAAAATTGCTAATGGGCCTCAATTTCTTCCATGAATCATCACCCAAAGGCTATGCACGACCCATTGACATCCAAGGGAGTTATTTTATCATTTTTGATTAATTATTTGAATTATTATTATTATTAATTCACTTAATTAAAATTAAATATGACCAAAATAGCAAATCATGTTTTCCAAATCTTTTTGTGCAGCATATTCTCCCATTAAGACCTAAATATTTCGTGTACCACATCAAAGGGACCAAATCTTCCAAATAGGCAAGTTTTCATGGCAAAAAGGATTGAAAAAGATCATGGAAAATCACATATTCAAAAGCATTAAAACAATGGATCATGGGCTTGTTTTGTTTGACCTAATCATGCTACATACATATGCAAACATAACCTAAGGCATAAGAACATAGAAAGCTGCGCATAAGGCATAGAACCAAACTTGCATTTTTTGACAAAAACCTCAAAACTGTTTTCATAGCTAGAGCTCATTTCAAGACCTCAAAAGCATTCCAATACGTTGCTGGACTACCTAGGAAGCGTTTCCAATTGAAATCAAGTCTCCATACATCCAGAATTGGTAGAATGACATCGCCCTGTTCATGAACTTTTTCACATTCGTATTTGAATTCATACGCAGTTTCCATACATTTTAATGTTTGATTTATACTAACCTGATCATTCTAAAGCTAATGGTATCGTTCAATTGAAGAATGGCTGCCTGTACAAGAATCCACCATGAATGTATTTTAGGGTTTTAGGAACCTTGAATTAGGGTTTTACGTATAAGGAACAATTGGACAATCAAACCAAGACCATTGGACTCAGGACATCCAGACGACACAATTGATCACATCGCGCCTAATTTCTATTTGCCCAGGAGCTAATCGCTATTTTTCTTGTTTGAGTTTAGTGGGGGTTTAAAACCCCCGCTATCTATGTTTTATTTGCAGGAAATATGAAGAAGAAGGAGGACGTGTCCCCTGATGAGTGGCACGTTTGAATTTTGGCGCGGTGGACATCACTAAGTGTTGTTTTGTGTTATGTTATTCGCTTGCCAATTCCAATACAACGCGCGCGCATAGCTCAGACGGTTGGACATACATTGGGTAAACGCTAGGACCTGGGTTCGATTCCCAGGTCCCCTTGTACATTTCATAATTTTTTCTCTAACATATTCCTATGCAGTATGCCATCCAAGGACCATCATGAAGCCTCACCTGCTTGCTTCCCAAGTGTCCCATGGCCTCAATCTGATGGGCAGCACAGGAATTACACCATGCATATTAGTTAATGGATCTGCACGTGATCACTAAAAGTCAAAAGGGCCTTGCATCTGTTGGGCCAGATTACTCACAATAAGCCTCCTCTAAGGGCCAGATACCCCTCCTATGGTTTGCATATTTCTTTTTATTTTAATTCTCTTTTTTTCTTTTATTTGATTAATTGCTTTTATTTAATTCCATAAAATTAATTTTCATAATAAAAATAAAATACAAAAAAAAATCAGAAATCATAAAATAAAAAATATGTTTTATTTAAATATTTAGCTCATTAATAATTTTTGTAAATAAATCTTTTAATAATCAAATTAGTTTAATTTTAGGTCTTCAACTTTAATTCTTTTCCTTAACAAACTAAAAAAATGTAGAAATTAGGGTTTTAGTATTTTTATTCTTTTTCTTAATAAATAACCTTTTTATCATTATTAATTATTAATTATTTTGTAAATACTCATATAATTAAATAATTAGTATAAATTAGGTCAAAACTTAAATATTTTCTTTAATAATAAAAATTTAGAACTAGGGTTTTATTTCTAATTTTGATTAATTTCCTTTTATTTTCATAAATACAAAAAAACATAAAAAAATAACTTCTTTCCTTGTTAAATAATTAATTAACTTTCAATTTCGATTTAATTTCTTTAAAGGGTCCAACGCCCTCGCATATTCGTTTCTAATTTCTTTTTGCGCGCTTGTTCTTATGCTTCTTTTAAATCTTGTGTAATTGCCCCAAAGCTTTGTAATAGTAATTAGGACATTTACTTTCCGCATTTTATTCAAATCGGGTCTTTGTTAATTTGGCGATGTATAGACCCGCGCCTTGTAATAGCGTAGGACCTTTATTCATCGCATTTTAATTTCCGCACCTTTTAATTGCTAATCACATGAAAGAATGAATGGCCCAAATAAAATCAAAGCGTAGCTCACCCAATGCATGACAAGATAAAATATAATTGAAAATGACACACAATTCACACACCACTCTTAGGGTACGCCTCATTGTTGCCTTACCCCTCGAAACGTGGTCGTCGAGTATAGGACGTTTTAGTAAGTCCTCATGTCCATGAACATGGCATGGGGGTAGCTTCTAAGGTGTCCTACCATTGCTCTGGTGACCACAATGTCCCTTAACTCGAATTGACCCGAACACCTCCAACGGTGGTGCTACCTACCTCTCAATGGTGGGATGGCACTACCTTAAGGACATTTACACAGCCTAATTCCTTAGGGTAGGTAGACAGCTCATAGATACTTGCTCTAATTCAAAACAAATCAAATCAAAAACTCTTTTCACACCGACACTTTTCAAAAAGCTTTCAAAACAATTTTTCAAACACTCTTGAGGACTGATACAAGAGTCGATCTGAAACTTTAAACGAAACTTTTTCAAAACCCACTCACTTTAAAAGCAAACAAACATTTTGAAAACACAAATGAGCAAGTATCTAAGAGCCCATGGATAACCATGGATAGAAAGGGTGCTAACACCTTCCCTTTCTATAAATCTACCTCCCGAACCGAGAAACAATCTCATAAGGAATTTTGCTGTGCTTTTGTCCTGTCCATGTTGGAGAAAATAAAGGACGGTGGCGACTCTTGCTTCCGCGACATTTCGCGAACCAGCTTTAAACAGTCAGTTCCAGATCCACCGATCACACAAATGAATTACAAAAATCCTAGAAAGAAATTGTTTCAGAAGTTTCGAATAGTTCTGATAAAATCATAAAAGAATATGATCATAACTTTCAAAATATTTTATCTAAAAACATAGATAAGAGCAAGATGGATTCAATGATCTATGGAGTTAGCAGAAATGGCAGAAAAGGTATAGGATATGTGAAATGAAAGGGAGAAGAAACATCTCAACCAAAAAAAGTTGATGATATAGTTATAAAACACACACCTCTCTATTCACACTTTACATATGGTCATGCACATGATATAAAATATACTAGTAATGTTGTCTCTGCAAAACCAAAATTCAAACAAAATTTTAGAAACTCTAACAAACAAGGACCCAAAAAGTTATGGGTACCTAAGGATAAAATCATCTATGTTGCAGATGTCTTTAACAACAAAGTTGAAACACCAATATTTGTACCTGGACTCTGGATGCTCTCGACACACGACAAGAAGAAAGCATGTGTTCCAAAGTTTGGAGCTTAAATCTGGAGGCTATGTAGGTTTCGGAGGCAATCAGAAAGGAAAAATTATTTGATCTAGAACTATTGGTACTGAAGATAGATCATCGGAATATCTTAATAAAGAATGTCATCCAAATACATAAGAAGATGTCACAAATATTACAGCAGCCTCTAAAGAATTCATCCAGAAAAAACAATCCAGAAGCAGCTTAGCATATTCGAAAAACATGATTCTGGGAAACAAAGATGATCCAATCAAAGAAAGATCTACATTCATAAATTCTGAAGAATCACTCATGGGATTAGTGTCTCTGATCGAGCCAAGTTCCATTGACGAAGCTCTTCTAGATAATGAATAGATCCTTGCAATGCAGGAAGAACTAAATCAATTTACTAGAAACAAGGTGTGGGATCTAGTCCCCAAACCAAAAGGCTTCAACATCATTGGAACCAAATGGGTCTTCATAAACAAGCTAAACAAATAAGGAGAAGTCGCCAGAAATAAAGCACGACTAGTGGAACTAGGTTATAGTCAGCAAGAAGGGATAGACTATACAAAAACCTTTACACCATTCTCTTTGTTAGAATCTATCAGACTTTTAATTTCTTTTGCTATAAATAATAGAATCACTCTTCATCAAATGGATGTTAAAAGTGCTTTTTTAAATGGTTACATTGATGAAGAAGTTTATGTGCACCAACCTTCATGCTTTGAAAATACAAAAACATCCAGAATATGTTTATAAACTTAAGAAATCAATATATGGTATGAAACAAGCTCCTAGAGCTTGGTGTGAAAGACTAAGTAATTTTCTGTTAGAAAATGATTTTACCAGAGGGTAGGTGGACACAACCTTATTTTGTAAACTGTTTAAAAATGACATTCTGGTTTGTCAAATTCACGTATATGATATAAGTTTTGGATCTACTAAAGCCTCTTTGGGAAAAGAATTTGCTAAGTCTATGCAGGCAGAGTTTGAAATGAGCTTGATGGGTGAATTCAAGTTTTTTCTGGGTATCTGAATCAATCAAACTCCAGAAGGAACCTACATTTATCAAAGAAAATATGTCAAAGAACTTCTGAAGAAATTTGATTTGTCAGAATGTAATCTATCCAAAACTCCTCCGCATCCTATATGCATTCTAGAAAGGGAAGAGGTAAGTAAGAAAGTAGAACAAAATCTCTAGAGAGGTATGATTTGATCTCTTCTGTATTTAACAGCTTCAAGACCTGATATTCTGTATATAATTTGTCTTTGTGGTAGATTCCAATCAGATCCTATAGAATCTCACTTAACAGCAGTTAAGCGAATTTTCAAGTATCTGAAAGGTAACAATAATCTTGGTCTTTGCTATAGAAAATCTAGAGAATAAAAATTAGTAGGGTACTGTGACACTGACTTTGCAGGAGACAGAATAGAAATAAAAAGTACTTCTAGAAGCTGTGAGTTTCTGGGAGACAATCAAATCTCGTGGTCCAGCAAAAGACAATCCATAATTACACTCTCAACTACTGAAGTTGAATATATATCTGCAGCCGGGTGCAATACATAGATGCTCCAGATGAAGAGTCAGCTTGAAGACTTTAACATATATGAGAGTAACATTCCTATCCTCTGTGATAATACTTCTGCTATTTGTCTTTGAAAAAAATCCTACTTTACACTCTAGGGCTAAACATATATAAATTAAACACCATTTATTAGGGTCTAAATTCAGAAGGAAGTATTTTCTTTAAAATTTATAGACACAGACCATCAATGGGTTGACATCTTCACTAAACCTCTTTTTGAAGATAGATTTAATTTCATTCTGAGTCACCTTAGTATAGAATTATGCCCAGAATGATAATGTAGTTTTTGTATATTTAATCCTCAGAACTTTTTGCTTTAATTTTTTTAGTGAACATCTGAGCAATAGTTTTTCAAAAGTGAGAAGGAAAGTTGTATCAGGAAATATCTGTTGTACCCGAAATTTTCTCTATCATGTTTTCCAAGGTCTTCCCCCTACATGGTTGACCATAAATCCTTGCCTAAGGATAAAAGAAAATTTTTGAGTGGTGTTTTAAGTACCTTTCGATTGGCATGGACAATGCCCTTCGATTGGCATGTCACAAGGCCTTTCGATTGGCATTCCGAAAATGTTTCGATTGAAATTATGGCCAACCCTTTGATTGCCATGGACACAAGGCCTTTCGATTGGCCTCATGAAAAGCCTTTCGATTGGCATTGTGTCAAGGCCTTCGATTGGAATTCTGAAAGACCCTTTCGTTTGGCACCTTGGGCCAAGCCTTTCGACTGGCATGGCAAGGGATCCTTCAATTTAGCATTGTGTCAAGGCATGTTAACCGTGTCCTTCGATTGGCAAGGATAATATTTTTCAATTGGGGTAGCAAAGGACTCTTCGATTGACATTTCAATAAATACCCTTCGATTGGTATTTGGACAAGGTCCATTCGAAGAAGCATTCAAAGATTCCATTCAGAGAACATGTAAAGGTCCATTCGAAGAAGCATTCAAAGGGTCCATCCGAAGAAGCATTCAAAAGGTCCATTTGAAGAAGCATTCAGAAGGCCCATTCGAAGGCTACATAAGAAGTCCATTCGAAGGAGGCAACTCAAGGCCAACCGAAGAGCATGGCCTGAAGGCATTCGAAAATCAAAGGTGTCCAGGTTCATCCAAGATTTCAAAAGGGGCATGAATATTTCAAAAAGGAAATCTTTTAATATGTCTGATTCTTGTCTCATAGCTTTAAAAGTCTGGTTAAATGGTTGTCTCTTGTCGTTACTATGCACCATCACAGTCCTATAAATACAAGGCCAAGGATACATTTCCAAGGGGGGACGAAAAAGATTATAGATACGCTACCCACAAACCCACCAAAGGTTATCAAAATTTTCATAAGTAATCCAAGTTAAGGCAACCCTTCAACAAAAGTATCCATGCCTAGAAGTCCCAGATCGAAGGTACCCACATCTAGAAAGTGCCAAATCGAAGGTTCCAACTACTGGTAAGAGAGGGTAAAATGTCAAACTTTGTATTTACATAACACATCCATATTTGTTGTTTCATTCGATTTGTCATTTTAGACAAAATCAAAGGGTTTGGGTTTGGCAACCAGGTCATGTTTTTCGTTTGCTAACACTGGCTGCAAATATACCCTGAAAAGACCTAACACGCACAGGATCGAATGACCTGGGTTTCGATACCCATGTCCTGCATTTTATTTCGCTAACATGTTTTTACAGATGCATTGCCTCCACATGTGATCTTTCAGGCCTTTCCAGTAACACCCTTCATAGAATCGGAAGGCAACCTTCTTTCTCTGAATTGAAGCCCCCCCTTTCTCCCTGCAATCAAAGTTTACCCATATCCTTCCCAAACCCAATCGAAGGAGGGAGGAAAGGGTGCAAATAGATGCTTTCCCTGTCAATTCTCAAGCCCAATTGAAGGCTACTCACACCCATTCCCTAGCTCAATCGAAAGAAGGCCAAAGAAGGGTGAACTGAAGGAGTCCATGGCATAGATCGAAGAAGTCTTTTCTCTTCTTTATTTTTATTTTTTACTTGTCTTTCGATTTGGTTGTAATAGCGTAGGACCTCTATTTTCTGTAATTTTTTTACTGCTTTTCATATTAACTGCTAGTAACTAGGCGTTTATGAAAAGACTAATAATGAGACGTTGGAAAACTTATCAAAACGACAAAAAAATAATTGAACATAACACACTTGTACATATAGACCTCTAAGGTACGCCCACTTTGGTTGCCTTCAATAAAACAGTCATGAGGAAGGAACACTTTAGCAAAGACCCGTAAAATCAAAAGATCATAGTCCCTCGATGACCCAACAGTTTCCTTTCCAATAAATGATCTCGTCCCTTAAACGAAATTGCTAAAGCGTCTCCATATGTTGCCTTTATGATTGTAAATCATCCCTTTGATTGTCCCTCAACATCTAACGATAAGGTTACCTACTCACTAATAGTAGGATAGAATTGTCTAAAGGAAAAGAGGAAAAGAACGACCCCTTTTCGAGTAACAAAGTAGATAACTGTTAGAAGTTTGCTCAAACATCTTACACTTACACAAAAAACTGCTTTTCAAAAACAATTTCAAAGCACTTTGTATATTTTCTCCACTATCCTGAGAAACATTACAAAGTTCGTCGTACTTAGGCGTTTTCAAAACATTTTCAAAAAAAAGCACAAAGGTATTTTAAAAATGAGCAAACCTCTAAGAGCCCATGGAAAACCATGGATGGAAAGGGTGCTAACACCTTCCGTTTCCATAATCTACCCCCCTTACTCAGAAAACATCTCGAAAATGTCTTTTTTGGTTCTTTTCACCTTTTCCTTTGTTGGATAAAAGAAACGGTGGCGACTCTTGCTTACCGCGACATTTTCAAACACAAACGCAAAAAACCAGTATAAATAGTTGGTTCTGCCACAGTATCACAGAACTGGCGACTCTACTGGAGAGATAATAAAAGTGGGGTTTACCGTAGGGTCTAGATCATTTTTCTTCTTTGTTTGTTTGTTTGCTTTACTTTTAAGGGTATCTGTTTGGGTACTATAGATCCTACATCCGGATCTGGGGAGACCTTTTAAGTAAGTAGCAATAGATCATGGAAATTGTGTGGGGTATATCGATACGGTTGAAGCGATAGCTACGTTGATGCGATAGCTTGGTTGGTACTGGTAGCCATTGAGTTAATCAAGGAGAACACGGAGCCGCTGCGTGGTGTCATGAGGCGTCAACTGACCTTAGAACCTTTAAATGAACAACTTAGCCATTAGTACGTAGCGAGATGGCCGTCTTTGGTGTATTCCCAAAGTCGGCAGATACTCGGTGCTACACTTATTGAGATTTGACTCTTGAGTTTTTTTTGTTTGCGAGTCAGTCGCCTATCGAACGAAACTTGTGGGAAAGACCAGTGATATTGAGATCCCTTAGAACCCGGTTACTATTCATAGGACAGGTTGAGCCAACTAAATTTCAATAGGGTACTTACCTATAAACCCCATGCAAGCCTAAACCTAAGGCTGCTTATGTAATTTGTTTGCTTTCAACTTGAGCTACTTGCAGGGATTTTATCTAACAACATGATCTCCTTGCAGGATTTGTTTACAGTCATTATCCAGTAACCTGGACTTCTTAGACTCACTTGTCTTTATCACCTTAAACTTTTTCCGAACGTATAGCATACACATCATAACATCATGCCACAACATTTCCTTAACCATTTCAAGGATCTCAAGGGTTTGTGATACAGGTTATGATAAATCAGACGTCTAGCAAGGGGCAAGGGGATTTATTTTCCTCTAGCCAATATCGTCAAAAGATCAAAACTCAACAACTTGATTCAGGGGCTATGACCCAATTGATATGGTGAGCTTGAATCTCCTAGAAGGACACTCAACGATACAAAGTTCTTCAATCAAAGATGCAAAGTTCAACGCCTAACATTTTTCTTGTTTACCCCGCGAGATCCTTGAAAATTTTTGCATATCATACATGTCATTCCATAATAGGTAGTCTCCAGTACAGGTCTCTCTTGTTCTCGCTGTTTATTTCAGCAATGGATCTCAAACAAGACAACAAAGATCTCCAAACTCAAGAGGCTCAATTCATGGAAATGTTCCTAAACATATCTAAGGGGCGGAAAGAATTGAAAACACTCCTCCTTGGGAACTTGACCAAGAAATGTCCTTACAACAACAAGGATGACCAGATTGAACAACTGCAAGCTGAGGTAGAAGCAATGAGAATCCAGATGCTGGGGAAGGTGGCTCTTATTCAAAGCCTAGCCCGAGGACAAGAAGAGTTGAGGGCCATTGTCAACAAGCTTCATCAAGATAGATGCAACTGTATGAAGCAAACAATCGAGGCTGGGGATCAAGTCATTCATCAACCCTTGATGAGACAAGAAGTTGGCTTGATGGAGAATGGACCTTTCCAAATTGCTGCTACATCACGAGCCCAATCACAACCTCGCCAACAACGACAGGGTAATCAGCGTAAGAAGGATTCATTTACTAGGAAATATATAAAACTCAACATACCAATGTCGTAAGTCTTGCAACACATGTTGAAGTTGAATTTGGTCACACTGAAGGATCCTCCTCGAAATCCTAATACTTCCGCTCCTACTTATAATCCTGATGCAATATGTGCATATCACTCCAACAGTCCGGGGCATGACACTGATAGTTGTTGGACATTGAAATACAAAATCCAAGAACTTATTGATGAAGGAGCATTGGAATTCACACAAGATGGTCAACTGGAATTTTTCTGTCATCCCTCCAAGGCACACCATCTGAAGTGACAAGTTCTAACTAGAAGGTTTTTCGTTCATTAGAATTTTCAAGTTGTAATTGTCTTTTGATTTGATCGAACATTTATTCATATCAAACCTTGTTATTTCATTAATGCATTACACATGTTTGTCTTGAATTAATTTGTTTTCAATATGCTTAAACTGCTTTCTTACTTCCTTTTTGTGATATTCAACTCTTGATTAAAAGCTCTAAGCCTTTAGAGGGAGGATGATGAAAACCATACCACAATCCATACAATGTGCTTTTGAACAGACCTTGCTGACGATGTAGAGGCGTTGTTTCAAATCGTAAACAATGGAGTTTTAAGGAAGATAATCCCTAGCCAACCCCTTTGAGCCTAAGAGGTGGGAGTTTTCTTTTCACATAAATTAAAACCCTTAATCATAACCTGAGGCAGGGTAGTTTTCTCAGATAGTTCAGAGGCGCATTCAATCGTAAGCTCATCCTTCATACACGACAAATAGTATAGAGGATACCTTTTAAAAGATGGTGATGGTTCCGCATAATCATCAAAGCAGGCAGTCATTAACTCTCAAAATAAAAGCCTGCTAAGTCAAAACCTATGAAGGATACTTAAGAAAAAACTGAGGCATCCCGCTGACTATAATCACAAAAGAAATTGTTCAGGAAAAAGAAGGGATAATGAAAACCAAAAAAGGAGGTTACTTCAAATACTCGACAAAAAGAAGATTACAAAAATGTTTGCCTTTTCAAAATAAACTTTCATTATCTGAACCATCTCTGGAACATCAAGGATAAGACTCCATACTCAATTGGGATCTAAACGCACAATTAACTGAGCATAGGACTGAAGAACATCATGAAGAATGGGTGGGTACAAATAAATTTTGAGCCTTTATCCTTTGTTTCTAAAATCGTGAACCAGGCCACGTTATAACCCTTAAAAGTCCTAGCTGAAGCATGGGTTAGTTCGAGAGCATACTGTTACAAAGGTATCCTAACTCCTATAAGGTTTACTATAAATCATGAGTTGATATCACATTCTTGCAAATTTTGGTTTACAACAAAAAATGCATTTTCAAAAAAATTTCAAGACAGACATAAGCTTTGAATTCTTTAAATGACATTATTTGCATATGAATATTTGTTCAACAGCAGAGAAATTCGCACGACGGATATTCGATGAACATAAATATTCTCAATGGACAGAATCACCTCAAATGGAAAGACATTCCATTGACAGGCCTTTCATAATCAAGGGGCATAGCATGATGTCCAACTGATCTGGGGAAGTCAAGTCAAGGTTCAAGGAATCTCTCAAAAATGCCAAATAACCAGGGACAGATCTCCATCTGTATCACTTGGGGCATCGGGCATGAATTCCAACAACGAATCATGTACGATCAAACAAACATCTTCTGGCAGTGTGGTAACACTTACTACTATGGACAATGATAATTCTCTGTACACAGTGAACATGGACATAGTCAGAAAATACTATGCATGAAAAAGACCTGCTAGGTTGATAGGCCTAGGAAAAAATAAGGGCATCCCGGTGAACCAAAAGGAGTTCGGGAAAAAATTAGGGATATATACAAAAATTATGCACCCGGCAAGTCGAAAACCTGAAAAGGCGGCTTGGGAAAAAAAGGGTATCCTGGTGGACTGAAAACCCGAAAGGGCGGTCCAGGAAAAAGTTAGGGATTAAAGTGTACGACTACGTCCTGTGATGTCAGGGACGTCTTAATAAAAAGTCGTCGCCATATCCTCAACTTATAACCTAGTGATGTCAGGTGTTCTTGTATCCCCGGCAGAACAGGAATTTCCAACTATTGCTTTGACATCAGGTTTTCCCCAGTAAAGTTGTTAGACTTCTCAGGATTCCCCAATAGGATTTCACAAAATCCTCATGCAGTGCACAGAGCTTTCCTTCCCCAACAAAGTTTATTTCTCTAACAACGGAAGATCATCTCCCAACAGTTCAGCTTCAACAAAATCTGAAGACCTACATTCTTCATCGCCATCTGAAATCAGGGATTTATTTTCCCTATTTCAATAGAGCTGCAATAGAATTACTAATACATTCAGATATTACATTCATTCATCATTCTATAAACGTCATAGCATATGCAGTATAAATGCATACATCACAATCTCATTTATTTTGAGAACACCATTACACAATTCATTTCATACATCATGACATTGCATACAGCTAACACTTTACCTTTTTAGGAATGATTAATGAACAGATATTTATCATCAACAATTTTCAACAAGTCCAGGATTAGCTCCTGAAACAAAATAGAGTAATTATCTATGTGACCAAATACAGCTTTACGCGGGCTTATCATGAAGCAATCTTACATAGGTTTCTTCTGACTTCCAAATACAACTTTACACGAGCTCTTCATGAAGCAATCTTACATGGGTTCCTTCTCCCTCATTCTGAAGTTTTACACAGACTTATCCCGAAGCAGCCCTACCAAGGCTCCTTCTGAAGTTTTACACGGACTTATCCCGAAGCAGCCCTACCCAAGCTCCTTCTGAAGTTTTACACAAACTTATCCCGAAGCAGCCCTACCCAGGCTCTTTCTGAAGTTTTACACGGACTTACCCCGAAGCAGCCTTACTCAGGCTCCTTCTAAAGTTTTACACGGACTTATCCCGAAGCAGCCATACCCAGGATCCTTCTAAATTTTTATACGGACTTATCCCGAAGCAGCCCTACACAGGCTCCTTTTGATGTTTTACATAGACTTATCCCAAAGCAGCCCTACCCATGCTCCTTCTGAAGTTTTACACTGACTTATCCCAAAGCAGCCCTACCCAGGCTCTTTCTGAAGTTTTACACGGACTTATCCTGAAGCATCCCTACCCAGGCTCCTTCTAAAGTTTTGCACGGACTTATCCCGAAGCAGCCCTACCCAGGCTCCTTCTGAAGCTTTACACGGACTTATCCCGGAGCAGCCCTACCCAGGCTCCTTCTGAAGTTTTACACGGACTTATCCCGGAGCAGTCCTACCCAGGCTCCTTCTGAAGTTTTACACGGACTTACCCCAAAGCAGCCCTACCTAGGCTCCTTCTGAAACTTTACACGGACTTATCCCGAAGCAGCCCTACCCAGGCTCCTTCTGAAGTTTTACACGAACTTATCCCAAAGCAGCCCTACCCAGGCTCCTTATGAAGTTTTACACGGGCTTATCCCGAAGCAGCCCTACCTAGGCTCCTTCTGAAGTTTTACACGAACATATCCCAAAGCAGCTCTACCCAGGCTCCTTATGAAGTTTTACACGGACTTATCCTGAAGCAGCCCTAACCAAGCTCCTTCTGAAGTTTTACATGGACTTATCCTGAAGCAGCCCTACCCAGACTCCTTCTGAAGTTTTACACGTACTTATCCTGAAGTATCCCTATCCAGGCTCCTTCTGAAGTTTTACACGGAATTATCCCGAAGCAGACCTATCCAGGCTCCTTCTAAAGTTTTAGACAGACTTATCCCTGAAGCAGCCCTACCCAGGCTCCTTCTGAAGTTTTACAGGGACTTATCCCGAAGCAGCCTACCCAGGCTCCTTCTAAAGTTTTACACAGATTTATCCCGAAGCAGCCCAACCCAAGCTCCTTCTGAAGTTTTACAAGGACTTATCCCAAATCAGCCATACCAAGGCTCCTTCTGAAGTTTTACACGGACTTATCCCAAAGCATCCCTACCCAGGCTCCTTCTGAAGTTTTACAGGGACTTATCACGAAGCAGCCCTACCCAGGCTCCTTTTGAAGTTTTACATGGACTTATCCTGAAGCAACCCTACCCAGGTTCCTTCTCACAATCTCGAGATGCAGTTTTACAGACTCATCCTGAAGCAACCCTACCCAGATTTCTTCTCACAATTTCTAGATGCAGTTTTACATGGACTCATCCTGAGGAAACCCTACCCAGGTTCCTTCTTACAATTTCCAGATGCAGTTTTACCCGGACTCATCCTAAAGCTGCCCTACCTAGGCTCCCTCTCATATATCTCCTAAAACAGCCCTACCTGGGTTCCTTCTCATACACTTCCAGATGAAGTCATACCCGGATTCATCCTGAAATAGTCCTACACAGGTTTCTTCTGATACATTTCCAGATAGAAGTTAATTTCATTCTCCCTAGCAAATTACTGCAACGCCTGAATTTCAACCAGAAAACAAAAAACTTTCATCTCTCCAATCCAGAGATAACCCCTCAATATAGTCATGGAAAACTAAAGTGCCTAGACTTTATTCCCCACATAGTTTTCCTCAAACAGGAAAACTACAGAAATTAACATCCCCCAGTGGACTACTCCTCAAACAACGGGAACAAGAATCCCCACAAAGAGACTTCTTATGAAGTTAGCATCTACTTTGGATGGCATCTTTAAGCCCATCTCCGACGACTATCTTTCATCTTCTCCAAATGGCATCTGTAAGCCCATTCCATACACAATCAACCAACACACCATTCAGCGCAAATTTCTGGGCACTCTAGTGTTCAATCATCTTCCACCTTCAGATCACGAAAGACAGACAAGCCAATCTACATCTTCAGGTCTAAGAAGATTGAACAGGGGCAGCTGTTGTACCACAAATTTTCCCTCTCGGGTTTCCAAGGTCTTCCCCCTACATGGTTGACCATAAATCCTTGCCTAAGGAAAAAAGAAAATTTTTGAGTGGTGTTTTAAGTACCTTTCGATTGGCATGGACAATGTCCTTCGATTGGCATGTCACAAGGCCTTTCGATTGGCATTCCGAAAATGTTTAGATTGGCATTATGGCAAAGCCCTTCGATTGGCATAGACACAAGGCCTTTCGATTGGCCTAATGACAAGCCTTTCAATTGGAATTTTGTCAAGGCCTTCGATTGGCATTCTAAAAGACCCTTTTGTTTGGCACCCTGGGCAAAGCCTTTTGATTGGGATGGAAAGGGATCCTTCGAGTTAGCATTGTGTCAAGGAAACTTCAACATGCATGTTAACTGTGTCCTTCGATTAGCATGGACAAGATTTTTTTTTTGGTGTAGCAAAGGACTCTTCGATTGACATTTCAATAAATACCCTTCAATTGGTATTTGGACAAGGTCCATTCAAAGAAGCATTCAAAGAGTCAATTCGAAGAACATGTAAAGGTCAATTCGAAGAAGCATTCAAAGGGTCCATTTGAAGAAGCATTCAAAAGGTCCATTCGAAGAAGCATTCAGAAGGCCCATTCGAAGGGTACATAACAAGTCCATTCGAAGGAGGCAACTCAAGGCCAACCGAAGAGCATGGACTGAAGGCATTCGAAAATCAAAGGTGTCCAGGTTCATCCAAGATTTCAAACGGGGCATGAATATTTCAATAAGAAAATATTTTAATGTCTGATTCTTATCTCATAGCTTTAAAAGCCTGGTTAAATGGTTGTCTCTTGTTGTTACTATGCACCATCACACTCCTATAAATACAAGGCCTAGGACACAGTGCCATGGGGGGGACGGAAAATATTAGAAATACGCTGCCCACAAACCCACCAAAGGTTTTCAAAATTTTCATAAGTAATCCAAGCCAAGGAAACCCTTCAACAAAAGTATCCACACCCAGAAGTCCCAGATCGAAGGTACCCACATCCAAAAAGTGCCAAATCGAAGGATCCAACTACTGGTAAGAGAGGGTAAAATGTCAAACTTTGTATTTACATAACACATCAATATTTGTTGTTTAATTTTATTTTTCAATCTAGACAGAATCAAATGGTTTAGGTTTGTCACCTAGGTCATGTTTTTCGTTTGCTAACACTTGCTGCAGATATAGCCTGAAAAGACCCAGCGTATGCAGGATCGTAGGACCTGGGTTTCGATACCCGGGTCCTGTGTTTTATTTTGCTAACATATTTTTGCATATGCATTGCCTCCACAGGTGATCCTTCAGGCCTTTCTAGCAACACCATTCATAGAATCGAAAGGCAGCCTTCTTCATCTGAATCGAAGCCCCCCCTTTCTCCCTGCAATCGAAGTTTACCCATATCCTTCCCAAACCCAATCGAAGGAGGCAGGAAAGGGTGAAAATCGAAGCTTTCCCCATCAATTCCTAAGCCCAATCGAAGGCTACTCACACCCATTCCCTAGCTCAATCGAAAGAAGGCCAAAGAAGGGTGAATTGAAGGAGTCCATGGCATGGATCGAAGAAGACTTTTCTCTTATTTATTTTTACATTTTACTTGTCTTTCGATTTGGTTGTAATAGCGTAGGACCTCTATTTTCTATATCTTTTTTTACTTCTTTTCCTATTAACTGCTAGTAACTAGGTATGTATGAAAAGACTAATAATCGGACGTTAGCAAACTTAACAAAAAGACAAAAAAATTATTGAACATAACACACTTGCACATATACACCTCTAAGGTACGCCCACTTTAGTTGCCTTCAATAAAAAAGTCATGAGGCAGGAACACTTTAGAAAATACCCGTAAAATCAAAAGATCATAGTCCCTCGATGACCCAACAATTGCCTTTTCGATAAATGATCTTGGCACTTAAATGAAATTTCTAAAGCGTCTCCATATTTTGCCTTTATGACTGTAAAACGTCCCTTCAATTGTCCCTCAACATCCAATGATAAGGCTACCTACTCACTAATAGTAGGATAGCATTGTCTAAAGGAAAAGAGGAAAAGAACAACCCCTTTTCGAGTAACAAAGTAGATAGCTGTTAGAAGTTTTCTCAAACATCTTACACTTACACAAAAAACTACTTTTCAAAAACAATTTCAAAACACTTTTTATATTTTCTCCACTATCCCGAGAAACATTACAAAGTTCTCCGTACTAAGGCATTTTCAAACACAAAGCACAAAGGTATTTTAAAAATGAGCAAACCTCTAAGAGCCCATGGAAAACCATGGATGGAAAGGGTGTGAACACCTTCCCTTTCCATAATCTACCCCCTTACACAGAAAACATCTGGAAAAGGTCTTTTTCTGTTCTTTTCACCCTTTCCTTTGTTGGATAAAAGAAGAGACGGTGGCGACTCTTTTTCTGCCACCATATCACACTATCTAGAAGATCTGAATGTTTTCCAAAAACGTTTCATTTCTAAGATGGAAGCAAGAAGTTTACAATATCAGCATCTGTCAACTCTAAATGCAAGATCACCCTCTAAGGTTGAGCACATGTTCGAAATCTGAAGGGACTGAAACTGTTGAGTTGATGCATTGAGGCGTGAGTCAAATCAGTAATTGTTCAAGAACTTCATGTTATCCCTCTTTTCAAGAATCATTAAAATCACATAATCATTATTTTTAATTCTTTTAAATTTAAATTTAAATCCATTTTTTCTACCGTTGGCTATATATACTCCACTCTTTCACAAACACTCTCAAATATTTGCTTTCACTCACTTTTCTCTCCTTATTTGTTCATCCTTCAAAAACCTAAAAGAGTTTGTGAACAATGGCTTCCTCTCAACAAATTTCTTAAGTTTCTCAAATCATCCCTAGTTCTTCCTCCACTAACAAAGAAATGTATGTTGAACCATCAAGAACTCTTATTACCCCTATTGATTCTATAGAAGTTCTATGTGAACTAATTGTTGATTTCGTAAGCATGAAAGAAAATGGGTATGACTTAACCCATGATGTTGAGTTCCAAGGATGGAAGAAGTACTTTGATCGTCTCATAGGCCCATTTTCCCCAAAATTAGTGAATGAGTTTTGGATCCATTCCACAACTTCAAATCATCAAGTAACAACTTACATTATGGGAAAGAAGATCATCATCACTGAATACCTTATTGGGAAGCTCATAGTTCATGACAGCAGCGACATAAGATGCAGTGAAATGGAAGAGAAAGGCTCTGCCCTAACCATTGTCTGAAAAGAAATTTTTTCCTCTCGACAACCATCCAAAAAAATCAAAGATCTGAAGGATTATCGAAGAATTTGGTCCAAAATAATTCTAGGGTGCATCAATCACAAAAAACCAACCAGCTCTCCCGACTACATCAACATTGATCAATAGTACCTTCTCTACTTCATCGCCACCAAAGAAAATGTTCATCTTCCACATATTTTGTTCAACCATCTGAAGACTAGTGTCAAAGAAACAGGAGAATAAGAAATAACCAAGAGAGATTAGATTCCTCTGGGAAGACTCATTTCAGATATTCTGACAGAAAATAGACTGATACAACATTTGACTGAGGCTCAACAAGCAAGTGTTCTGGAACCGTATGTTGGAAAGCCTCTGAACGCCAAGAATCTGAAGAAGATGAAGATTATTGAAAACATTAAGAAGGACCCAGCATTCACCACTAAGTCATCACCACCCAAAGAGTGCCTCTGAAGGATTTCCCTCTCTTCACTCAAGCAGACTCCTCTCTAGAAATTATTATCAGGTTTCTGGAAGCGTGCAAGAGTGATGGTACAATTCCACATGTGAACATTATTGATCTAAGGCAACAAACTCTGGAAGTTGCTCCCAGAAAATCAAGAAAAAGGAAAGCTGCTGGAGAAAGAACTTCTCAGAAAACCCCCAAACCTGCCAAAAAGAAAGGTAACTTATCTTTTGTTTCTATTATTGAATCAGTATTTTTTATCAACATCTGAAACCCCCTCATCTCCAAAACATGCTGAAGATCGGTATCCTCAAACCCTTGATGATTTTGACTTAGAAATTGAAACCTCAACACCCACAAATAATTCTATGATTAATCCACCTTCTACCCATTTTGATCAGACTCAACTAGAACGTGTACAAGTTCTATCTGGTATTGATCAATTTGATCCACTGTTTGAATCTCCCCAAACCGAAAATCCAAATTTATCTCTGATAACACAACATCCATCCCATGCATCACTTGCCCTCTCATGAACTCTCAACCACCAATAATCCCCACAACTTCACCACAAACTTTCTTCATTCTAGATATTCCATCTCCCAATCACTCAACACCACTTAACTCACCTATAATTATTTCCGACTCCCATCTCCCAATAACTACCCATAGGATCCCCTCAGAATAATCATTGACTTAGAAGCTTGGGAAAATCTTGTCACAAGTTCTCAGAATATTGTCGTTCCAAAACTAACACCAAAAATATCTAAATCAGATGTTGGTAAATCTCTACTTATTTTTGAAACAGAAATTCAGGAATGGGTTAACTCCTTAAATCTAGCTTGCATGGAGAATCATAACCCAGCTGCTTCTGAATATCACTAGAATCAGTTCAAAAAATGTTTTAACTCTGAATCTCTGAAGCTAGAGGAACTCGGTATGAAATTGCTCAACAGAACTTCTATGATCTCTTGAAAATATTCAAGGATCAAGTTCTGTGACACTGGGTAAAGAAAACCCTTCTTCTTCTAGAAAACACCCCTTAGGAAGCCTCTCAGAAACCAAATTGTAATGAACCATCTTCTAAAATTCTTCATTTGGTCATGTTTAAAGACAAAGGCAAGGAAGTCGGAGAATCTCCTGAGTAAGAATCAGCTGTAGTTAATTATGAGAACATGGGTTATTCTATTGAATAATCCTCCTCTTCTCTTATGCTGAAAACACTAGAGGAGTTGAAGAAAGAAATGTTGTGTTTAAGGAAAGGCTTGACAAACAGGATGAAACTAGAAAAGAAATTAAGGGGATGCTTGGGAAACAAGAAGAATCAAAAAATCAAATCAAGAGTTTAGTGGAAGCCTTGTTCACACGACTTTCATCTCCTCAACCTTAGCTCTGAAAAATTGTTTTGTTTCTGCTATTTGTTTCTTATTTCAATCTTCTGTTTATCTACCTCCTTATGTTTATCTTAATCCACTTTGAATACAAAATCCATTTTTGTTATATTTACGTGTTTTATTGCTTTTTGATTCTTGACAAAAAGGGGGAGAACATAAGTTATTTTGAATATAACAGTACTGAGACTCAGTCTCAAACATTTTGAATATCTTAACTTCTGTTTTTATCTTCTGAAATCAAACAGGAAAAATATCTTGAAAGTAACCTCTAAAAGTAACTTCTGTCAAGAGGACATTTTAAAACTTCCATCACAAAGCTCTTATCAGAACATCTCCAGGTAAGTATTTTTTCATTATCTGAGTATTCAACTTAGGGGGAGAATTTAACTATTTATGTTCTTAAGTAATCTATCAAAACATACATGTTTTTGTCATCATCAAAAAGGGGGAGATTGTTAGAACATATTTTGGTTCAACATCCTTATAAGAGTTTTGATGATAACAAACACATGATATATATATATATATATATATATATATATATATATATATATATATATATATATATATATATATATATATATATATATATATAAAGAACAAATATGATCTCTAATAATGTATTTAAATATGCAGAGAAATTATGATTAAAGAAGCACTGAAGATGAGAGAGTTATGTTTTGAAGCTCTGTTTAGACACAACATACTTAGAAGTAAATTCCTGTAACACGCTAAAATCAAGAAGTTCTAATGTTACAACTTCTGAATGCACCAACGCTGCAAGCAAAAATTTGATATTCTGGAAGAACAAAAGTAGTCTCAGCACACTCATCTTCTCATCTGATTCAGCACTTGAGCCACACTCTGTTAGCAAATACCCTGACATGCAAAAGAAGCTCCAATGTATCATCCAAGTTCTAAGAGAAACTCTTAGGATCTAAAATCTCAACGGTAATATTCTTCTTCTTATATGATCCTAAGAAAGCAATGTTCTGATGTGTTACAACTCATTCATTACAAATAAAAAAGTAACGGATGAACCAAAACAAGATCTATATTTTTAGAAAGTGCATTAACAACACTTTATCAACTTTCCAAAAGCATCTTCTCATGTATCTCATGCATCGCCTATTTAAAAAAAACTTTAAGAAGAAATCATACAACACTACTACGCACTGAAATAGAAAAATATTATTACTCAGTTATACCTTGCACTTTACAATTGTTTATACATCACTGTTGTGATATAGTTTTGTTTAGAAAACATCTTTGTACACACTCTTAATTGATTTATCTTGTAATACCTTGAGAAAACCGGGTTGTGCTTTAAACTCAAGAAGACGTTGACATTAGTCATTGTATCTGTGTAATCAAGTATTTATTAGTGGATTAAGACCTCATTTGAGAGAGGCGAAATCACCATTGTTGGTGGACTGGAGTAGTTTGAGTTTAAACGAACCAAGATAACCAACGTGTCTAGTGTTTTATTTTTAAAAACCCTAATTCAATCCCCCCTTCTTGTGTTTTCATTATCAACATAACTCAAAGGAAATTTTTGAAACTTTGACAGCAAACAAAGCATTTGAAAAAAATTTTAGCTTGTTTAATTCAAAGGAAAACCCTAAAAAATTTATTGCACACCAAGTGTTCGTCAAATTGTTCAATTTGGTCTTTTGATTGTTTTCATTGGAAATAATAATGCCAGTAACTTGTTACAAACGATTGATAACATGTTACTTGTTCAAAGTTCAATTAATTCAAAATATCATATTCATTCCATTTGAAATTTGTTATATTTGCATATCTGAGTTTCCAATAACTGTTTGTATAGACGACTTATTTTCAAAAAAAACTTCCGCTTAAACTCTATAATAAATAAACTTTCAAAGCCATAATTTTATGAAATTTTAAATTGGGCATCTATTAAACCCCCCCCCCCCCCCCCCCCCCCCCTCATCTAGATACGTTATCTTTGTCTATAAAGTGGCATTAAGATCCTGGTTCATTTTGGCTTCGATAATAATTAGAAAATGGATTACGAACCTAAAGGGAATTATAAAAGAACCCCAATTTTCACAGGAAAAAAACTATAGTTATTGGAAAGCTTGTATGGAAATTCATATCAACTCATATGACAAAGGTGTGTGGTAATCCATTCAAAATGGTCCAACACCGGTGATATATATGGTCGATAATGTTACCGTACCAAATCCGGAAAAATTATGGGATGAGAATGATAATAAGAAGTGCGTACATGATTGGAAAGAGAAAAATGTTATCATATCCGCTCTTCGAGTTGATAAGTTTTATCTCATTTCCCATTGTCAAACCACTAAAGCTATGTAGGATACTCTACAAGTTACCTATGAGGGAACTAATAAGGTCAAACAAGCTAGGATTAATACACTTAATCAATAGTTTGAACTCTTTCGTATGAAGCATGGTGAAACCATTGTTGAAATGCAAAAGCGGTTCTAGCATCTTATTTATCATTTATATTACTAGGTAATCCTATTTCCAATGCTATTTCTACTACCAAGGTTTTGATATGTATTACAAGTAATTGGAAACCAAAGGTCACTGCGATCAAGGAAGCTAATGATCTTACAACACTTGATTTCACCGTCTTGTTTGGAAAGCTAGAAGAACACGAGCAAGAACTCAATTGCTTGGAAAAATATGATAAGAAGTTAGAGAAAAAGAAGAAAAAGGATAAAGACATCATTGAGGAGAGAGTAATGAAGTCCAAATCTCTCAAGGCTTACCAATAACAGATTTCCTTGACCCATCAAACGCTTTCACAATGACGTCACTCGGGCGCATAGGCGTTCCTTGATATTTCAACTTCATAAGCGTACTCCTCGATATAACATTCAACGCGAATCCATTATCAATCAGCACATTGGATAGTGAATCATTCTTGCAGTTCATAGAGATGTGGAGGGCCAAGTTGTGATTCCTTCCTTCATCTGGTAATTCATTATCGCAGAAACTCAAGTTATTACATGAAGTAATGTTTCCTATTACGCTGTTGAATTGGTATATTGGAATATCACTCTCCACAAAAGTTGGGTCCAATACCCTCATCAAGGATTCTCTATGAGCAGAGGAGTTTATAAATAAAGCTAAGATAGATATTTTTGAAGGAGTCTGCAGTAGCTGATCTACAATTCTGTAGTCACTCATCTTAATTATCTTCAAAATATCATCCACTTCTTTCTCTAACGTAGCTCCACTAGTCTAACCCATAGCCTTCTTAGGTTCATCATTCTCAACAATTATCTTTCCAGCACCAACATCTCTTTGAATAACTCGTGCAAACACACGACCGCTGTAGGTCACCCTGCTATTTTCAGCTATATTTCCAACATCAGGCATTGGCTGGATGGGAACTTCCACTCCATCCTCTAAGATTGTAGCGTTGTATTTGTAAGGCACATCCTTACCTGACTTGTAGGGGATAGGACCCGAAAACTAATCACCAATGGGGTAACAACTGGCTTGCTATGATACTCAACTTCAAAATGGGCGGGTGCACCAAAACAAGGCACAATGATGTTTACCCCTTCTTCAACACAATCAGTCATTAATAAGTCATTTCTGGAAAACAAATCTTCGTCTGAAGAGAAATACTCATCTACGGAAGCATACTCTTCATCTGAACCTTCTTCAGTCAAATAAACCTCAACCATATCAACTTCATGGTAATCATCCCTCTGACTTGTGACCTTGATAGTTCCATTGAATAACAAAAATTGAACACCCTTCTTCACGATTGAACATCCTAGGGGGTCTCGACAGCAAACTCGGCAAGATCCATATTGGTGTTCCACCTGACCAGCCGTATGGCAAAAGGTAGCATGCAACTGTACGAGGTGCTCATTCATATACTCTACATCAAAAATTCTGAATTCTCCAGGACATCCATAAACCATATTCACTTCCTCTTCATACTCTACCCTAGGCCTGATTATATGGATTAGGCCCTCATCCATCATCTCCTGTAAATCAACCTTTATCTTATTGCAACCCTGTATGTCTGTACTGCAAATAGCACAACCGGAATGGTCATGCGTATAGTAGCTAAATTCACAGAGGTCTGCATGCGAGAAATATCTTGAACATTGAGAGAAATATGCACTTGTTACCAAATGGAATAAAATCTTGTCCGACCATGACAACTTCTCTAATCAATCCCTTGTGCTTTTATTACAAATTTGATAACCTTGAAATGTGATGAACCAAAACAACCTTGCCATGCCAATTATTTCAAAACCAAGCCAATGGTGAGGTTTGAACTTCTCAAGCTTTATTGACTAGCGCATGGAAATAAACTCATGAACCCATGGGGTAACTTGTTAAATCCCATTGCCTTTACCTACATGGATAACAAGCAAGACAAACCAACATTGCATTTTATTTAGTTGAAAGAAGAAATTAAGACAAAAACAATATTCATGATCACAAAAGAACATAGGTCAAGTTGCTTGGTGATTACTCAAAAGGGCAAAGCTACATATAGGGAGGGGAACCAAGAATCCTAGTGTGATCTTATTGTGAATGAATCAACATGGTATGATGAAAGGATCTTAGGGGAAAAAATTGGGGTACAATAGAAACGAACAAGTGAAAGAAAACAAGTCTATGGCCTTGAATCAGAAGTATGAAACCTTCAGAATAGAAGAAGAAGAAACTATTGAGGATATGTTCTCAAGGTTTCAAACTCTTGTTGTTGGCTTGAAAGTCTTGAACAAAGGCTACACTACTGTAGATCATGTAAAGAAGATCATCATAAGATTACCAAAGAAATAGAGGCCAATGGTGACTGCACTTAAGGTGTCAAATAATCTAAACAATATAACTCGGGAAGAGCTTGTTAGCTCTCTAAGGAGTCATGAGATTGAACTAGAAGAAGATGAGCTTCATAAGAAAGGAAAGTTTGTAGCTTTCAAGTCTAAAAGCAAGTAAGAAAACACTAAATCTCTCCAGGTTGAAGAAGAAGAATCTGAAGAAGATTCTGATGAAGGGGACGAGGTGTCTCTATTGTCCAAAAGAGTTAACCAACTCTGGAAGCAAAGGAGGAATAAGTTTCTAGGATATGGAAGATCTAGTGTACGTTCAGAGTCAACCTCTGGGAAGGAGAAGACTAGAGCTGACAAAGATATCACCTGTTTTGAATGTAAAGAGTATGGCCATTACAATAACGAGTGTCCCATACTCTTCAAAGAAAAGACAAATAAGAAGTTCCTCAAATAAAAGTAGAAGGTTGTGACGAAAATGTGGGTTAACTCTGACTCTTCAGAAGATGACTCTGAAGAAGATCAAGCAAATGTAGCTCTGATGGCTAATGCTGAAGCTTCTGAATCTGGATCAGAATCAAAATCAACCTCAAACTCTAAAGATGTATTTTTTCACTTATCTTGCTCTAAACTTGAAACATGTCTAGCTAAAATTCTTGAAAAGAGTCAGAAAATCCAGAAGAGATACATGATTCTAAGAAAGATTCATGTAACTAATTCTGGAGTCCATACTGAGCTGACGAAAGAAAACCTTAATTTAGAAGGAAAATTGACAACCTTGAAAAAGAAAACACTGCTCTCAAAAGCAAGAGTGAAATTTTAGAAAAAGATATTATCATCAATGCTCCTATGAACTCTGAATGCGCTTCAAAGAAGTACAAAACTTCCTTTCAAAAATTCCTAGCTAAAAACATAGATAAAAGAAAGATGGCTTCCATGATCTATGGAGTTAGTGGAAATGGGAAAATAGGCATCGGATATATTTCACCAACAAAATGAAATGCTTGATCCTAAACCAAAAGAAATGATAATAAAACCAAAAGCTATGTACTCTCATTTCACCATTGGTCACACACATGATATTGACTATGCACAAAATCCCTAGGTGGATAAAACCTATGGGAGAACTAACCACAAAGGACCCAAAAATATATGGGCACCTAAATACAAAATAATATATGTTGCAAACATCCTCGGCAGCCAAATTAAGACACCAATCATGTTACCTGGACTCTAGGTGCTCACATCATATGATGAGAATAAAGCATATGTTTCAAGATCTGGAACTTAAACCTGGAGACTTTAATGGTTTCGGAGGCAATCAGAAGGGTAAGATTATTGGCTCTGGAACTATTGGTAATGACTCTCTCCCTTATATTTAAAATGTCTTATTAGTTCAAGGATTAATGCATGTACTTTTGTCCATACATCAAAGTGACAATGTTTATGACATTATCTATAATCAAAAGTTTTGTGAAGTTGTTAGTCAAAAGGATGACTCGGTACTCTTCTATGGTAAGAGGAAAAACAACTTTTATAAAATTAGACTTTCAGATTTAAAATCATAATGTTAAATGTCTCATGATTGTGAACGAAGAGCTATGGATGTGGCATAGAAGGTTAGGCCATATTAGCATGAGAAGAATCTCAAAGCTAAACAAAATGAACTTAGCCAAATGCCTTCCAAATTTGAAGTTTTCTCCAGACGCTCTTTGTGAAGCATGTCAGAAAGGCAAGGTTTCAAAAACTTATTTCAGAGCTAAAAATGTTTTTTCAACATCTAGACCTCTAGAACTTTTGTTAAAGTTGACCATCACGAACCCCATAAATGCCCCTAGTGGCTAATAAGCAATGAATATGCCGCTTGGTTAAATTTACTTCTATATATGTAAAATTCACAAGCTAGTGCGGTGTATGATTTTCTTCCCGCAAATAATAAATAAATCTTCATTAAACTAGTTTTTCCTTATGATCATAAAAGGTAGCAACGAGTTAGGGATGCAGTTACAACTTCCATCAACCTACGACTAAAGCATTTAAAATCTCATAAAATTGACTAAGGGGTGTTGTCACAAACGCCAACAGCGTACGACTAAAGAAATCAAAGCCATGTAGTGCCAATGCAAAGATGAAGAAAATGAACCACAAAGTGGCAGTTAAAGGCTCACCCTTTGGTAGTTAGCCACTCAAAAGACAAAGGTGGGTCTTCATTACATCAACCTCAAACTAGGTTCTCACCAAGAAACGGGGAAGGGCTATCGACCCTTGACCGAACATAATCCTCAGAGACGTACAATGAAACTTCAAGCACAACTTCATAGAATAAAATATCTCCAACAAAAATGAACTATGAACATAAAGCAATGTCGTAAAAACGAAAAAAAATACTAGTAAGTAACAAAAACTAAAATACACATTGTTAAGCAGGATCCATGGAGTTCACTTATTCATTGAAGTTACATCGGGTACAAGCACACCTATTTATAAGAATATAAGAATAAAACGCATCATTTCAGTCATTCACATTCATTCTCGCTCTCAGATTACTTCTCATTTACTCACTAACTTTAGCGTTAGAGTGTCAAACTTTCATGTCAACTCTCACTTGCCACAACAGAAACTTGCTCCACCAATCTAATGTCTCATTTCACCCTTTCATCAAACATTCTTGATTCCATAAATGACCATGTTCACTACTAATTAACACTAACTTTTCAAAACAAAGCAATACTTCGTGCACCACTTTTTATTTCTTTGATAAAAAGAAAAAAAGCTGGCAATCATAATCATTGTTCTGGTTTTAGAATGATGTTGCAGCTAGCCGACTCATAGACAAATAAATATGATAACAATTTCTAGCTACCAATCAGTTCTTTAAAGTTGAGCAGAACTCGTAGAGGCCAAACTCAAAATAGAAATATAAATGTTCACTTCCACAACCCTAGGCCACAAGTTAACTGCTATTAAATAGGTCCAGATCTGTGAAGTTGTATGAGATAGGGATATACATGCATATATGTATATATCATTGAAAGTCTCGTTAATGGACTAATTTTTCCTGTTGTGTTAGGTTTGATTTATTTTCAAACCTAGGTTTTTTTTTGCACCTGGACTGTGGTGGATGTGTGCAAGGTTTTGTGTTGTGCCTGATGTATGTTGAGGAGTATTTGGTGTGTTTTTCTGCTACATGGTATCTGTTGTAACCCTTGTTAGAATGGCATTATAGTTTGGTCTCTTCAGTAGTTTTATCCTATGGTGATGGAATATTTGCAAGACTTTTTCAACCAACTTTGTAAAGTTTCCAATGATACTTGAGTTTTATTTCTCAAGTCCACTCATTAAGGAACTTTAGTGTATGGTTGATGTATTTTTCAAGAAACCTGACATTTATTTGACAGACTATTGAAGAAAGTACAGAGTCATTTATTTTGGCCTCTAAAAGAGTCTTCCTAATCGTTGACATAATTAGGAAAGTAACTTTGAGTCTTGTTGTTGGTATAGCTGGAGCTTGGACTATTATTTAAGACCTTGAAGGTGATCAAGGGATGTTTTGATTTTCTGGAAGCAATGATGGCTTCAGAACCAAGTTCAATTTTGTGTTCCAGAAGAAGGGAACTTATGTCCTACCGGATGTTGGGACATCATGTCGGCAGGTGTGCAGCTTCCTGTTGAATAAAGGATGTTGTGGATGCTAAATAAATGTGTGATAATCACATATGTTTATAAGCTACTCCCAATTTAGAAGAGGAGGCATATGGGTTGTGTATCTAAGAGGTTTTGTCCAGAAAACATGTCTTAGATTGGTGGACTGGTTCAATGTTGATCAAACAATTGGTTACTTCTTAGTTCAGTTTATTTTAGATCAAATTAGTAGAAGTACAGAGGTTGAGCTCTAGTTTCCAGTAGAGTTGTGTTATCACAACCAGGTTCCTTGTACATAAATATCATATGTCAAGGACATTCTCTATGACATCTAGTTTATACTTCTGATCAAAGAAGCTAGGTTTTTATAGAATCTTGTTTATTTCCATAAAACAGATTCTGCGTGAGGGGAGTAATGGTGATGTCCACTAACCACATGTTGTGCTGCTATTAAAGGAGGAGAATGTTTAAATTTCAAGGTGTTCCTCGCAGTTGGTGAAGAAGAATCCCTAATCCAGAGTTGGAGATTGTTGAAGAAATGTCAAACATAATGTCTTGACACCCCTGTATTGAGAATTTATTTCTCTCAATATGATTGGTGGTGTTTCTCATTATAAGGATCAAGGTTTTTTATTCAAACTTGATACCACTTATCAAGTCTATGAGAGCGTGGAACTCTTATTATATTGTTGTGGAAAGGTATTTCAAGGGTTGTGCGCATTGGAGATGTATCAACTAGACTTATGTGGTTGATTGGTGTCTTCACTATTGGAGTGTCATTTGAATCACCTAGGACGAGCATTTCATATTTCTGTCTGAAGTAAGGAGAAGGAGTTTGTTTTGGAACCAAATGGGTATAGTTTCCTAGTATCTGCGTGAGAAGGTTCTCCTTAAGCTAGAGTACAGTTATGCGGATTCCTCACATAATGGAACATTTATTTTTGCAAGGATTTAAGGGCATCCTTGTGTTTTGGAATATTAGGAGAAGCAGGCTTAGCCTGAACACTCTATTGTGACGCATATGCCATGGTTGTTAAAGTATGCTCCAGATACCTATTAGAGGGAATCTCCTCTTTACGTGCAAAATAATGACATCTAACACCTCAAAGTCAGACAGGAGGTCTGTGTTTATTAGAATAAGTTTTCTTGAGGTGTGCATGCTCTGCATGTTTTTTGGTCTGAGTTTGAAGGTTGATCAGCTACTGATGGTTAATCCTCCTGTATCCCTTGTAAGAGTAGTGTATGGATTACTATGGGTATTTTTTCCAAAGCCATAGTAAATGATCAAGCCCATGATATTTGTATTGATGTCAGAACTGATGTTGGAACATCATTTTTGTTCTTTGCTTCTTCAGCCAAGTTTTTGGGTTTGTTCATGGTGGGGTGTAAGGTCAAGCCACTGGCCTAATTTGGTAACAATCAATGGTGTGAATGGGTGTCGTGACTATTTGTCATGAAGATGAATCAGCTGGTTCCACAGGTGTGTAAAGGAATGGTGTCAGACCAAACATCCTACCTAGTGTGAGAAGGTAGTATCATCTAACTATTGCAAATACTCATACGGGAGATGAGTATTTGTATATCCTCTATAGAGGTTATGCATTTGACTGATGGTGAATACTTTGACGGGAGCTGAGTATTTGTCTGAACTGTTGATGCAAGTCTGCAGTTTGAACCTTATGATTCAAAAGGAGTATATAGAATTTATTTTTCTCGATATGACTGTGTTGAGTATCACTGGATAGGAAGTTGCTAACTACTAAAAGTTTATTTCTCTTTGTGGTGCTCTAGTGTGACAACCTGAATTGGCTGCTGAAGGTGTGTCATTGAAGATCCTCTGGTGCCAAGGACTTCTATGCAAATGATAAGTGCTATGAGTGAAGCTTTTAAGAACCAAAGTGTTTGATGTCCCAAAGGATGTTTTAACATCATGATTGTTGATGTTTATCTTTTCTTGTGGAGTTGGATTGTCAGAAGAGGCGTTTCTGACGAGGTGGATTAGAATGTGGAGATTTTGATCTTATTTATAGTAGAATGTTCTGGAAATGCATGACTACTAATGTTGAAAACTTCACTAGTATCAACATCTACTAGTGTATGTAATGACAGAAGAATGTTTTTGATACTGAGGTCTGATCTGAATAGGATTTTTTCAAGGTGGGTTGTCTTATGTTGCAAGTAACTCCAAGAAGAGATTAGGTCTGTCTAGATCTCAGTAAAGCTTTTAAGCAAATTGAGAATTTATGGATAAGTCAAAGGGCTTCGATGTTCTCTCAAGGAGCTAGAGGATCTGATGTGTTTTCACAAGGGTGTGATTATGTTCAGCAGATATGTGATGTTGTGGTCCTTCATTATGAGTATGTGAGAATCTTCATGTGTTTTAATCTGGTGCTGAAATGGTTATGTTTAGCAGGAGCACTGATTATCCATGGCAGGGGGAGTGAAGTACTTGTCTATGGATTGTTGCTACAATGGTGCGGATTTTTGTTGGAAGAACATGTTTGATTTAAGACATGTGAAGTCGGGTGATTGAATAACGAGTAGACATATCTCTCTAGTGGTTAATAGTTGTGTCTGGGAGAATTTATTTTTCTCTGCAGATTTTGAAGGGACTCTCTGAGGGTCTTTGTTGTTGAGAGATGTCACATATGTGATATTCTGATAGTTTGTTGTGTGTCACTAAGTATAAGTGAAAGGAATACACTTAGAGTCCAATGAAGGACATGTATCTATGCTTCAAGACCTATTTAGATAATTTTTTGAAGCATTTCTGGACTGATGGTTGAAGATGTGTTGGTCACGGGTTTGTGCATTCAATAGAAAGAGGAAAATGTCTGACTGGATATCAGGACATTATTCAGGACATGTGTCATGTGTGATCAACAAAGGAGTCTTGTGAACGGTGTGATCAAACACGTGTCTAAAGGGAGTATGTAAAGTATGTTTGAATGTGTAGGTGCATGTATTGGGACTATTTCTTTTCAGCAGAGATAATTCAGAGCTAATAAAGTCATTCACAATTCATCTCCCTATGGGCCAAAGATGAATGGGGTTGTTGAAGCTGCTAATAAGAACATCAAGAAGATCATCCAGAAAATGGTTGTCACTTATAAAGATTGGCATGAGATGCTTCCTTTTGCTTTGCATGGGTATCAAACATATGTCCACACTTCAACAGGGGCAACCTCGTTTTCTCTTGTATATGGCATGTAAGCATTACTCCCCATTGAAGTTGAGATTCCCTTTTTATGGGTGATAATGGAAACCAAGTTTTCAGAGGTTGAATGGGTCCATAACAGGTTTGACCATTTGAATTTGATTGAAGAGAAAATAATGACGAGCTTGTGTCATGGCCAGCTATACCAGAAGAGAATGAAGAAATCTTTTAATAAAAAAGTCAAGCCTCGTGAATTCAGAGAAGACGACCTCGTGCTTAGGAAGATCATGTCTTTTAACGCTGATTCTAGGGGAAATGGACTCCCAATTTTGAAGGCCCATATGTTGTCAAGAAATCCTTCTCTGGAGGTGCATTGATTCTTGAAACAATGGATGGCAAGGAGTTCCCACGTCATGTGAATGCTGATGTAATCAAGAAATACTTCGCCTAGAAAAATAAAAAGAATAGCTCGCTAAGACGAAAACCCGAAAGGGTGGCTTAGGAAAAAAAGAGCATCTCGGTAAGCCGAAAACACGAAAGGGAGGTCTAGGAAAAAATTATAGACATAAACAGAACAAATTTTCCCGCTAGGTTGAAAACACGCAAGGGCAACCTAGGCAAAAGTTAGGGATTTCTTGGCAAGTAACTGCATTAGACAAGACTCGATCATTTGAAGCAACAATCTTCTTGAATCCTCACCACTCTTTAACCAAAGTCACTGCTCAGGAATTCAAAGTTGTTAGGGAGAATAGTGGTCATTGTATTTCAATGTATCTTTTCCAATATATATTACCATTTTCAAAACTTTGTAATCATCTATGGAGTCTCGCCATTCGCAGACTACCATTCTATTAATAAAGTTTGAGCTTTTGTCAAAATTCTTTGCAATTCTTATTTTATTCAGCTTACAAAGACTTCTTTTATTATTGATAGTAATTTTTAAAGCAACAAATTAAATAACAAAATTATTTTTTGAAAAGAGTTTACAAATTACTTATTGCTTTAGATTTTGTGACTCAAGAAGAACAAAAATAGTGACTCTAGGAACGGACGAACTCGGAAAATTTGGAAGTCTGATTTCCCCAAGAAGGTACTCCCAAGGCATTTTTGTTGGATTTAGTATGTTCTTCATGTTTTCCTCAGGTAGTTGAAGATGATACCAATTGATTTATGGTGCGGTGTTGGGTTTGTGATCCCGTTTTCCCTAGTGAGGCAACAAGACAACGACAATGTCTTTTCTAAGAAATGTTGAAACAGTTGTCAAATTTTTGGGTTTTCTCCCGCCAAGTGCTGGATTTGATTTAAAATCCCCATAAGTTTGATTTCTTGTTGTAATATTTGACTTCTTAAATCCCTGGATAAGGCTATCCCCATGAAGTTTCATAAGTTCTCCCTAGAGAAGTTGGTGCAATCCTCGCTCTCAGTATTGAAGAATGTATCTTGGTTTCCCCTCGGCGATGTGTTATTTCCCTTCCCGATGAAGTCAGTACAATTTCTGCAGTTGATGTCTCAGCAATATGGTATTGTCTCCCCCATTGAAATCAGTATCGCAATCCCCAGAAGAAGTATAGACCGTGAAACATTTGTTTTCCCCATTGAAGTCTGTGTGATATTCTCCGGTGAAGCCTTGAGGAGGATGTTATACCTATGTATCTGTACTGATTTATTGCTATGATTTGATTATTTTTGGATTATGTTCCTTCCCAGTGGAGTTAAGCCATGAAGTAGGAATTTGTTTCCTTAGTCGGTGCTTACTTTCTCATGAAACATTCATCTTAGATGTGTTTTAGCCGAGTATTGGTTGTACCCAAGTTAGTTTTATCTGGTTATCCCCAGTGTTATATGTCTTTTTTGTCAACATATACATGATAACGTTCATACATACATCATGCATAGTTGAATTTAGAAAATCATTTCTCATTTGCATTCATTAATATTTTATTGACATATTACTCTGTTTTGCAGAGTTGTGTTATTCTCTCTTCAATAGAGTGTCAACGTTAAGCATAAAGTGTACATGATTTCAATTTCCCTACTGAGTTATCCCTCATGGAAGAATTTTTCTTTAGCCTTCCTGTTCAATTCATCATCTGGATGGAATTTGGTTCCCTCTTGAGTTTATTTCTCATGAGGTGTTATTTTGGTCGACTACTTTATTCCAGTTTATTTCTAGTTCGAATGGGTGATCCCCAGCAGTATTATTATTTTAATTTCGGCAACCTTTGAGCCCCGATTTGAGAATGTGCATTTATTTTTCACGTGAAGATTTTTATCTCCTCAATAGGAATATATTGGCATTTCCCCAGGAAGTCTTATTGCTTTCCCCAGGAAATCATTATTGCAATTCTTTCTCGTAACAGCAAGTGGCAGGTCTCTTTATTTGAGAAACCTGAACTTCCCCAATAAGTCTGACGATTCTTAGAGAAGATTCAGATTTTTTACTCCAATGAATGTTAGCCTTGCCATTATGTATGGTAGTTCGTTGTTGAGATTTTGTTACTCCAATGAATGGTAGCCTTGTCATTATGGAAGGTAGTTCGTTGCTGAGATTTTTTTACTCCAATGAATGGTAGCCTTGTCATTATGGAAGGTAGTTCGTTGCTGAGATTTCGTTACTCCAATGATTGGTAGCCTTGTCATTATGGAAGGTAGTTCATTGCTGAGATTTGTTACTCCAATGAGTGGTAGCCTTGTCATGGTGGAAGGTAGTTCGTTGCTGAGATTTTGTTACTCCAATGAATGGTATCCTTGTCATTATGGAAGGTAGTTTGTTGCTGAGGTTTTTTTACTCCAATGATTGGTAGCCTTGTCATTATGGAAGGTAGTTTGTTGTTGAGATTTGTTATTCCAATGAATGGTACCCTTGTCATTATAGAAGGTAGTTCGTTGTTGAAATTTGTTATTCCGATGAATGATAGCCTTGTCATTATGGAAGGTAGTTCGTCATTGATATCCTATTGCTCTGAAGAAGTTCATTTGTTCCCAGTCAGGAGCACTGATGTTAATCATTTTTGCCACCCTAATATTGGTATTTACCGGTATTATCTTACCACTTCCTTCCCCGGTGGGTCGACGTTACTTTTTTGCTATCTCCTCAGTGAGTGGAAAGTTCGTAGTCATCTGTCGATCACTATTATCCTTTACCTCCTCTCCTCAATCTTTGAGTTGATAACGCGTTATCTCCTCTTTGGGCCTTACCCCAGTAGAGTCTGGTCTTTTGTTCACCAGTGATTTATTTTTCTGGTTGGGTTTTTTCTTGTGATCCATGTTTTTTTTATTTGCTACATCCTCAGTTGGTTTGGTGTCACTTTTTGAATTTGTTCATTTGCATTCATAATCATAAACATTGCATGACATTTTAGGGCCAAAAATAGGGCTTGTTTTATATTTAAGTATCTTCAATTGCGTCGATACGAAGATTTTAACTTTCGCATCTCTGGATAGAAGACACTTAAATAAGTGCACTTGTTGTACCTAAATTTTTTCCCCTAAGATTCATCTATCATCTCATACCATCATAATGCAACAAGATCACACACTAGAATTTGGTTTATCTCCTTATTTTTAGTTTTTCTCATGGGGAATCACCAATCACCTTGACTTGTATATTGTGATCATCTATGTTTTGTGATTAACTTTTAACTAATAAGTAAAATGAACATTTTCTCTAATTGTTGGTATCATAGGTGAAAGCACAATACATTCCATTAAGTTGATCCATAGGTTCATGAGTTTATTTCCATGCATTCTTCAATAAAGCTTCATTAATATTCAAGCTTCATCATTGAAGATGTTTTGAAGTGATATCATGACAAGTCTATCATGATTCATCATGCCTCAAGTTTTCAAAAATAGTTCAAAGGTACAAGGGTTTGATTGAAGAAGTTTGACCTAGTTGGACAAGTCTTTGGTTTCATTTATCACAAGTGCATATCTCCCTCATTTCTCAAGATTTGGAAGTGGTTTTGGTTGCTATGTTATCTCCTTATCATCCTCAACAACGTCTATTAACATGACAAAAGTATTTATACAAGGAAGTTTGTCCAAATTGCAAAGCTTTCCCAAGGCATTTTGTTATTCTAGGAGCTAGGGTTTTGAACTTCAAAGGGGTATAGCTTTCTCATATTTTGGTATTTTTGGGTGATTCCAAAGAAATCCTTATCTTCAAAGGGATATCAATAACTCACTTAAATAGTTTCAAGGAAATTTTATGAGGAAGATACCTAATGATGAAGAAAGATTACAAGTCCTCTAATCAAACCATTAAATTCCCATATGTGACTTCAAAAGATCATAACTTGGTCAATTTTTATCACCTTGAGCCCGTTATTTTTCCATATTGATCTTAAAGATGTGTAATTAAACCCTTCTTTTAAGTGCAAAGTGTGAAAATGAATGAAAGATGTCCTAAGGATGCAAAAGATTATATGTCATTTTATGAATCTTTGCCAATTTAAGTCATAAATTTCTCATTTTTTGGATATTTTAAATGGTTCAAGTCTCAAAATGTCATTCAAGAGATCTACTTCATGCCATCTTTTTTGGTCAAAAGCAAATTTCAAATGGAAGGCCATGTTTGGATGCAAGACATTATAAGTCATCTTTGAAGAAAAAACTTAGAATTTTTCTAAGTACAAAAGTCAACATCTTTTTCTCAACTTTGACTCATCATAATTTTCAGCTCAAGCATCCATTTGATTCCATTCTTTGTACATTGTAAAGATTGTGATCTCATATTTCTAAAGCTTCAAGAATCACATCGTAAGACTCTTTGAGTTGAGAATGCCATTAATTTGAACTTGGTAACTTGAAACTGAAGTTTCTTCAAAAGTCGGAATTTGAAATCCTTGATTTAGCTTCTAAACACATTTTTTATGCACGCGTTTGCTTCTAAACATGTTTAGTGAACCTCCAGAAGTGATTAGCATATTAAAACGCAAGATTTGGATGAGTTTTGATCAAATTAGAAGTCATACTTTTCTGGTTTGAAACTTCAAACGATTTCCCTCCAAACTTCATCATTTCACACGCTTGAGCATTCAATCAGCTTCCCTATAAATAGAGGATCGTCCCCCATTCATTCTCTCAAGCTTAGAGAGCCAGAATCACCCTGCCAAACTTCCTCTTGAACTCAATTTTATGCAACTTCGAATTTTCTCTTACAATATTTCTCAATCATTTTTCTTTGTCAACTTATCTTCCTTGAACCTCACTGAAGCTAACCGAAGAAGAATTAAGCTCTAAGACTTCCTAAATCGTGCTAGCCAAGTCTAGTTTCAGAGCTCTGTAACTTAAATTCAATAGGTAGATTCCTTCATCAATTCTCTTAAACTTTGATACTGTTATGAAGCTCTCATCATCCTGATTCTACTCGCAACACTTGTTTTCAACTGGAAGTACGTTTTGACCATGAAATTTTAAATCCCTTTTCAGAACTTCTTTTCAAAAATGACTGAGCTACAGTTTATATAAATTTTTCACAAAGGTAGCATTGGAATCGTCTTGAAGAGACGAAGCAAATGGTACCGGTCTTGTGTCCTAATTTTACAACTTCTGGAACTTGCAGATTTATTAGCTGGAGGTTGAAGATGACCAACGTGTCATCTATCAACCAATGAACGCGTGCCATGCATTTTTTTCAAAATATGATTTAATTGTTGATTCCATGCATTATTCAGTAAAGACCATGATATGCACAACGTGTCTGACCCATTGGATTAACTTACTAACGCACTTTGACTCCCATCCATTGGTCCACATTTTTTTGACTTTATTTTATTTTCTGATTTTTATATTTAAATTGTTTTAAAAATCAAAAAATCATAGAAAAATTATTTTAACTTCAAGAAATCTGAAAAAAATTATGAAAAATACTTTTGATTTTTCTCTTTCTGATTATTATTTTTTCACAATTTTATTTTGTGTTCTGATATTTTTTATAATTTTTCATTTTATTTGAATTGTTTTAAATGTTTAAAAATGCTTTTCATATTTTTTAAATTCTGAAAAAAATATGAAATGATCCAATGACCTTTTGACAAATATTGGTAACCTCATTTTATTTTTATTTCTGACTTTACTATTTTTCACAATTTTTGATTTGTTTTGCATATTTCTTTTAATTTTAAAAATAGTTTCTGACTTTAAAAAATTACCAAAAATTTTGTATAAATATTTGAGCTTATTTCTAATTTTTCTATGGTCTTAGTTGATTTTTCTTGGATGTTTTGAATATAATTTCTATTTTCTCTCTTTATTTTCATTTAAAAATCTTTTTAAAAATCTTTTTTCTTTATTTTAAAATACCATTTAATTTTGTATTATATTCTGACTGATATTGGACTATGAAATTTTGATCATAAGCTTTATTAACATCATTGGATCCATTGTGTTGAGTTTGACTCCACAAAAAATGGATGAATGAATTTAATAATAGTTTGATTAAATTTTTGGTTCAAATATGGTTTAATTCTTACCCCGTCCCTCTTCATCTTGTCCCATTCTTATTGTACTAAATGTTATTGGAGAATAATTTTCATATCATTTCTCAAAACATATGGCACATAGATTGCTATTGACCAACTTCAAAATAGGTGCGACTTCTATATAAGTCCACTTATGTTTGCTTAACACAACGCTAAATTTTGTTCCGATTTGAGAAAATGATCATTCGTGGCCCAAACCCATGTTTGTAAGCCCGAGTATGTTAATTTAAATCCTTTGATCCAATAACCTTGAGATTCATTGTTAGGAGGCTTTGGTCCTACGAATCCTCTAATGAATTTTCATCAACTTTGATCAAATTGGACCACTTAAACATTATTGATCATTTATTGTTGCCTTGAGATTTTGAAATGAATGATATACTTGATAAAAAGTAAATGAAACTTGTTGTTGAGAGGTTTTGATTCTATCAATCTTCTAATGAGTTTTCAAATGCAAGTTTCAAGATGGTCATTCAACTAACCTCTAATTTCTAACTCATTAACAATTGACTTTATTTTATGCTTTTATTTTATGATTTTACTTTAAGAATATTTATTTTAGCATTTACATTTCATGCTATTTTCATCTTTGCTCATTTGAGCATTTACTTTTATGTCATTTTTTATTTTATTCATTTGAGCTTTCATTTTCTTTTTGAAGATACCTAATAATCAACTTGAACCATAAAAAACTTTAATGTTACTTGGACATCTTGGTTACAATCCTTGGCATTATGGAGATTGTAGACTTATTGGACATATGATTAGAAGTTGTGACCTATTTTGAGACCTTGTGACCTCAATTGTTATTTTGTATGGAGTTCTTGGGGTTTGCCCCTAATACATTGGTTTGTTTGTTTGCTTTGTGTGCAGGTTATTGTGATTACATATTTTGTCTGTCATCGGGAATTCATCTGTATACATCTGTTACTCTGTCCAATTTTTGTGACGATTTAATGCAATTGAATCTTGATTTTATTAAGAGGTTTATTGTCTTTGTTTGTTTGGTCTCAAATCCAAAGGATGAGAATTCTACATTGACTCATTGGGTCAAGTATTGGCTTCTTGTTGGTTAGATGGTTCTTTTCTCTTGCTTTTACCCTTATGCTTTAAGATAGTCCCTTTATCTCCTCATATCTTCTTTAATTTCAAAAATCATCTCCCTCCTTTTGAAAACTCTTCTTGTTTCAAAACTTGAACCACTTTAATAATAAACTTGGACTTAGGTCCATGCCCTTTTCAAAAATATTTTCTTAATCAAACTTTAATCAACTTAATAATACGTCGACATTATTTTTGTGAGAAGACTAAAAGTCAATCAATCTCATTCAAACCATTTTGTCACTTTGGCTCTTTTACTTTAAAATTTTCCCAAAAGATAGACTTTTGTCAATCTTTGTAGTAATTCGAGCTACTATATGTCTATGATATATAGTGAAGTGAGATATTTTCCACTTAGGTGTTAAGTGAGGCTTTGTTGATTTTAAAATCCAAGTCATATCCTCCACTTTGAGATGACGCAAATTCTCCTTTCTCATAATCGTGGGTAGTAAGTATGTTCTTCCACTCGGATAAGACGATGATGTCTCTTAAAATTAACCAACACACTTGGGTTTTAAAATGTTTAAAGGTGAACTACGTGTACCCTGATCCTCTATTGCAAGGAAGTTGGTACGTAGGCACTAAAGGTTCGCAATCGCGGTAGGTATAAAAATTATAAAAAAATACTTATATTCTCATCCCCACAATATGTTTTTATATACAATATTTATAGCCAAAATATACAGATGTACAAAGAGGTTCCTACGGAGTACCGTAAATGTTTAGGATGCTAATATCTTCCCTTTACATAACCAGCCCCAGAACTTAGATTCTATCTCCCCCTCTTTTTTGGGTTATTCTCTCTTTTCCCATTCCTTTAGAAACAATAAAGCGCGGTGGCGATTTTTATTTTGATTTGTACGAGTCAAGTCAATCCAATTGCTTAGTCCCAATATTTCTACCGCTATAATAGGCATTGGTTATAGTGCACCAACAAAATGAAATGCTCTATCCTAAACCAAAATAAATGATAATAAAACCAAAATCTATGTACTCTCATTTCACCTTTGGTCACACACGTGATATTGACCATGCACAAAATTTCTGGGTGGATAAAACCTATGGGAGAACTAACCACAAAGGACCCAAAAATATATGGGAACCTACATACAAAATAATATGTTGAAAACATCATCAGCAGCCAAATTAAGACATCAATCATGTTACCTGGACTCTGGATGCTCACGTTATATGATGAGAAGAAAGCATATGTTCCAAGATCTCGAACTTAAACCTGGAGACTTTGTTGGTTTCAGAGGCAATCAAAAGTGTAAGATTATTGGCTCTGAAACTATTGGTAATGACTCTCTCCCTTATATTTAAAATGTCTTATTAGCTCAAGGATTAATGCATGGCCTTTTGTCCATACGTCAAAGTGACAATGGTTATGATATTATCTTTAATCAAAAGTCTTGCGAAGCTGTTAGTCAAAAGGATGACTATGTACTCTTCAATGGTGAGAGGAAAAAACATTTATAAAATTAGACTTTCATATTTGAAAAATCATAATGTTAAATGTCTCATGACCATGAACGAAGAGCTATGGATGTGGCATAGACGATTAGGCCATATTAGCATGAGAAGAATCTCAAAGCTAAACAAGCTGAACTTAGCCAAATGCCTTCCAAATTTGAAATTTTATCCATACGCTCTTTGTGAAGCATGTCAGAAAGGCAAGTTTTCAAAAACTTATTTCAGAGTTAAAAATGTTGTTTCAACATCTAGACTTCCGAAACTTTTGCTAAAGTCGACCATCACGAACCCCATAAATGCCCCTAGTGGCTAATAAGCAATGAATATGTCGCTTGGTTAAATTTACTTCTATATATGTAAAATGCACAAGCTAGTGCAATGTATGATTTTCTTCCGGCAAATAATAAATAAATCTTCACTAAACTCTTTTTCCTTGTGATCATAAAAGGTAGCAACGGGTTAGGGATGTAGTCACAACTTCCATCAGCGTACGACTAAAGAAATCAAAATCTCATAAAAATGACTAAGGAATATTTTCACAAACGACAACGGCGTACGACTAAAGCAATCAAAGCCCTGTAGTGCCAATGCACAGATAAAGAAAATGAATCACAAAGTGGCAGTTAAAGGCTCACTCCCTTGTAGTTAGCCACTCAAAAGACAAACGTGAGTCTTTATTACATCAACCTCAAACTAGATTCTCACCAAAAAGGGGGAAGGGCTATCGGCCCATGGCCGAATATAATCCTCAGAGACGTCCAATGAAAATTCAAGCACAACCTCAGAATAAAATATCCCCAATAAAAACGAACTATGAACATAAAGCAATGTCGTAAAAACGAATAAAAATAATGATAAGTAACAAAAACTAAAATGCACATTGTTAAGCAGGATCCATGGAGTTCACTTATTCATTGAAGTTACATCGGATACAAGCACACCTATTCATAAGAATATAAGAATAAAACGCATCATTTAAGTCATTCACATTCATTATCGCTCTCGCATTACTTCTCATTCACTCACTAACTTTAGCGTTAGAGTATCAAACTTTCATGTCAACTCTCTCTCTCTCTCTTGCCACAAGAGAAACTTGCTCCACCAATCTAACGTCTCATTTCACCCTTTCATCAAACATTCTTGATTCCATAAATGACCATGTTCACTATTAATTAACACTAACTTTTCAAAACAAAGCAATATTTCATGCACCACTTTTTATTTCTTTGATAAAAAGAAAAAAAGCTGGCAATCATAATCATTGTTCTGAGTTTTAGAATGATGTTGCAGCTAGCCGACTCATAGCCAAATAAATATGATAACGATGTCTAGCTACCAATCAGTTCTTTAAAGTTGAGCAGAACTCGTAGAGGCCAAACTCAAAATAGAAATATAAATGTTCACTTCCACAACCCTAGGCCACAAGTTAACTGCTATTAAATAGGATCAGATCTGTGAAGTTGTATGAGATAGGGATATACATGCATATCTGTATATATCATTGAAAGTCTCGTTAATGGACCAATTTTTCCTTTGGGTCCTCGTCATATTAATATCACAAAATAAAAACAAAAATAAAGAGTATAAATGTGATAAAGAATTTAATGAAAACGATTGCTTCCTCACTACCTATTGACGATAGGTTATGGGTGGCACACGATTAAGATAATCTCATATTATTTATAATCAGAGTTCAGAACAGTGTTTGTTAATAAAGTTTCTATATATAGAAGAACAATAGTTTAGGTAATGCTTGAGGTTAGTTAATTTCCAAATGAATCCACTCAATCTATGATTGCCATAAATTTTTCTCTATTGTTTTTATTTATTTTTATTCATTATTATCCTTAGTAACATTTATTTTTTGGCAGATGTTTTATTTATGAGGAAAAAGTTGAATAAAAGAAGGATAGGACTAAGCACTAATTTGATGGTCCATATATATATATGGTTGGGAGAAACTTTTATTGTACTGTACTATTGTACTATGTAGCCACAGAAAACGTGTAGAGGGAATAGGTGTAGAGTATTATAGAGTATATTTTTGTAGGATTCATTAACTAGGATGGTCCAATATTACAGTAGGGAGATGATTACCTTCTGGTCCCAATCCATGTTCTTAGTGTTGGGCCTGTTGGCCTACGTGGGTTGCATTGCAATGCAACACTTTAAGCATTCAAGCTGGTGTTAATGGTGAAATATTTTTCTTGAAAAGATTTCTTATTTGATTTTCAATGTTTGTAAGAGGCTATTAATGTATTGAATTCAGAAATCTCACAGTTTAAAAATTACAAGATATAGTTTGAAAAATGTTTATATAGAATCACACCCTTCGTGTTGTCTACTTGTTTTGTAAAGTTTAATTAGAACCAACTCATATATTTTAATATAATATCAAAATTTATTGATCAGATTATGAATCATCAATCGTTAATATTCACGCACCAAATTCAATAGTATTGTTTGGGAAAATTCTAAAATTTCACATTAGTAAAAAAAAAAGATAAAATTTATAAAGATTGACACTTTTAATTGTAACGTTAAGCATGTGTTCTAATATATTTTTATTTCAAGAATTAATTTTGACTATTAAGACCACTTATCGTAGCAAATGAATTTGAATATATTAAGTGCGTGTTTGAATTGGCTTCTACAAGTCTTAAAATTAATTTTAGAAATTTAAAAATTAAAATTGATTATAGATGATTTTGAGGTATTTAGTTTATTCAAAGTAGAATTAATTTTGCCTTTAGAATTGATTCTATTTGAAATTAGAAGTTGTAGTTTTTGTCTTCATAATTGATTATGGACGATTTTTACACTAAAGTTTATTGTTCAGCTCACTTTTATATAAATATATTCAAACATAAATCAATTATATTAAAGTCAATTATGTTAAAATTAAATTTCTCAAACTCAATTATGTTAGAATCAACTATGTCAACCGTTAATCTAAACTATGAAACAGAAAGAAAGACGAAAAATGGAAAGCATATGAAACATTTTTTCTTGAGTATGGAAAGTCCAAAAACTATGAAACATACAAAGATCTAAAAAAATGTTTAGGATAAAAATTATTGAATATGAAAAGATTAGAAACTATTGAATACTCAAGTCTAATTTGTATAAGATATCAAAAATATTATTGGTCTAATCATAAAATATCGTGTGAGGTTCAAATTTGTTGAAAATATAATTTATTGGGTCGAAGCATGTTACTCTACAAAAATAAGGTTGTATTGAAATAGTTTAGTGTGTGTTAGAGTTGTATAGTTTTTGAAATATCGAAATAGTGTAATTTGACATGAATTTCAACTCAGGCCTAATTTTATAGTGTTAGTAGAATTAGGTATTTTGGACTTTGTTTTTTAGTTTTGAGTAGCAAGCAAACTCAAAATTATAAATAGGGAGTAATCCCTATTATTGTTAAGGAAAATGCTTACGAGTTCCCTAGGGACACTTTTTAAGTGCTTAAAGTGGTAAGATTTTTTAGTCTATGTTATGCCTATGGTTGGCTGTTTAATGACGATACAGTTAAGGCTGGTTTCATAGTATGTGAGGCTCCCGGACAGTGTGGTATCAGAGTCTCAACAGAAAGAAGGGGTGCATATGGCATGAATATAATAAATAGAGTAAGTAAGAGGGAAAATTATTTAACCATGGCGCTATCACAACAAAACAATCATCATATTACCACCACCTCTTCCCTATCACTTCCTAAACTATGTAAAAAGACTGATACGCATAAAATAGAAAACCTCGTGGAGTATTCTTATGTTCCAGAAGATGCTCAAATTGCCGAAACAGTACCTCCCCTTTTAAGCTCTTATAATATCTTCAAAAAAACAAAGAAAATTACCAGATCCATCAAAAACCTAATCTTTACCAATCACCCTCATATGAAAGAGTACGTACAGTCATCCCGACTAGACCAATGTAGTTTGAGAGCTACAAACCAAGAGAAGTATGTAGATTTAGAGATTCATCAGAGTCTCATAAATCACTGGAAATCTGAAGGATACACAACTTTATATTTTGGAGCAGTTAGACTAATCCTCTCTCTCCATGGAAGAAAAAATCAGCCTATCTTCTACAAAATAGCTCTCTTAGATTCGAGCTATCTCCATTATGAAAATTTTGTCATATGGATTTTTCTAACCTCACTTCATGCTGGAAGCATTGTTCTTACTGTTTTTCCAAATTATAATGTAAGCCTCAACGACAACACCCTATCTACAACACTAAAAGTCCAAGTTCAAATCACTGGATCTGACCAAGTTCCAGAGGTCATGTCTGCTACTCTCCATCACCAAATAATATATACCCTACAAAATCATTCGATAGATTTGCCTCTCATGGGATGTTCTTTTGATTCTCTGTTAGTAGTTACTAATAGAGAAGAAGATATACCCTCTATCGTTCAGATTCCAAGAAAGATCACAAGGGAAGAACTAACTCAGTTAATTCCTCTTGAGTGGATATCAAACTATGAAAAAATCCATCAAGATAGAAGACAAATACAATCTCAAGAGGCCACCTTCAGAAGATCTGTTGACAAAACGGTCAAAACAATTTTCAAAAAACCAGATGAAAGATCGAGTTCAATTTCTCCTATTTTCTAGACCATGATGATCCGACTGATTCTCAAAGAAGATCGGTGTCCAATTTATCTTGTAACTAGTAAAGGAGAACCTATCTATACTGACAAGATAAATGGTCATTTTATTTGGGACGTAGATCCCAATAAATGTGACCTAGGATGTGAATGTTGGATGCACGATAATGATTATGACAGAGATATTATCCTTCCGAAAAGAATAAACAATAGGGCGTACAAACCATATCCTCCTCCACAAAGAAGATATGATCATGATAACGGTCCATGGATAGGTATCCATGATAAAAAGAAACCTCTTCCTATTTATGAGGAAGCTATGAAGATCCTCGGGAAAGAAAAACTACTGCCACCAAATGATCCTACTCTAGTTACGTGGTCACTGTCAGACTACTGCAAACTTTTGGACCCTCCAAAAAATGTTTAGCTAATCCATTGCCTTATGTACTCAACTACCGCACCAGATTATAGCCAAAAATTTCCTGCTCTAGAAAGGAAGATGGATTCAATCAATGGAAGAACATCCAAACCCTTCATTCATCCTAATGAAGTACAACCCGATGGAAAACTCAAACCTTTAACTCAAGCTGAAGGAGTTCTAAATTGACAGTCGGAAAACATGATTTCTCAAAATGACATCCTCCAAAATCTCGACAAAAAGGTAGACAATATTGCTGAGAAAGTAGACGAGATAGATGATTATCTCAAGGTTCTATCACAGAAAATGCAGAAGCATTACAGAAGCTTAAAGGCTCAAGTGTCTCAGTTGGATCGTGATTTGCGACAGATGTTAGAAGAAAGAACTTTTGGAAAAACTTTTTACCAAAAGGAAAGAGAAATCAGAAACCTACAAGGCCAAGTAAAAGAAGTAGATGATTTCTTAAGAGCTTCACATGAAATAAAGCCCAAGCCTGTTGAAAACGTTTTCTTTGACCCTCCTACTTTCCTTACATATTTGAAACGACCAGAAAGACCTTCTCCTTTCTTCCCTACCTATGTTTCTTCACCACCAGATCAGGTTAAATACATACCTACAGCTTACAGATTAAAATCTACCATAACTACCAATACCTTAACCTCTAATACAAAAGGAAAGGCTGCCTGTTTAAGCGCTTCATCCCCAGAATCTCAGGATTTTCCTGAAACACCTCCAAAATTCCAAGAGGAAGAAGAAATTCCTGATAAAGGTTTTCAAGCCATGGAAATCACTAGAAATTATGAATTTCCCCAGAAAAGTTACTCTCTTGCTGAATCATCAGCACAAAAAGAAGACGAGCCCTCCTCGAATGATGACAAAGACTCCTGTCAAGAAACGTCTAGTGATGAAACACCAAGATCCTTTTCATCAGAATCATAATCTGAAGTAAACTACATCCCAAGACTCTTCATGGAAAATATAAAAGAGGAAGATTCATTTTTTGAAGAATCTCCTAAAGAAACTCTAGTCCCTGAAAGGACTAAACCAAATGGCGGTCCTTGATTCATATTTGATGATATACCGCCTAGTCGTTGGAGAAAGAGACTACTCGAATTCGGAGAATGGCTTGATACCCAGGTGATGAAAACAAATGCAGATAGCTACAAGGTCGTTGAAGAATTTTGATTTAGAATGACAGGCACAATGAAGGAATAGTATCACAATCTTGGAGATTTCAAACAGGATGAGTTACATCGTTTAGAAAGCGCAACTAATATCCTTGGCATACTCCACCAGGAGTTTATCGGAGATATGGATATGTTCGATAGAAAAAACAGACAGGAATTATTTGAGATGAAGTGTTGTTCCCTCAAAACAAAAGACCTCGACAAACACTATCACAAGATGGCACAAAGGTATTATCTCCTCAATGGGTACAACGATCCTAGTCTCAAGAATACTTATGTATCATCTCTAACACACGTACTCCAGCAAGAAATCCATAGAATGGTAGCAACAACTAAAAAGGATATTGCAACAATGAGTCTTGGACAAATTCATCAGGCGACATTGGAAGCACTTGAAAAACTTTGCAGCTTTCATCATCAATTTCAAGAAGTTATACAGCAAAAGTCAAAGTTCACCAAGGCCTGCAAAAAACCTTATCTGGAGATTTAGTGTAAAGACAAAAGGTGTAGTTGTGCAACAAAAAAAAAACACCATCATCAAAAATATTCCAAATCTCATAGGACCTTTAAAGGAAAGAAAAAGAATACTATGAAGTTCTTTAAAAGAAAATCTTTCAGAGGAAAGGGGGAAAATCAGAGATGCTTTATTTGTGGGGAAAAGGGGAGCTTTTCTAAGGAATGTCCTAATAATACTCACAAAGTAGCAAAACTGATCAACTCTCTTCAACCACTAGATGGAGACCTAGAATCTTTGTATTCTGAACAAAGATCTACTGATGAAGAAACAATTTTTGCTCTTCAAGACTATGCGTCTGACGAAGCATCACTTTCTGAATTAGAAGATGACAAATATTTCCCTGTTTACTCCTTCAAAGAGATAGGAAGTTCTCTTCCTACTCCACCACTCCCATGTATTGAAGCTCATGTACTCGCGACAAAGTTTTCTCGTCCGAAGAAAGTTATAGCTTATATGGACACAGGGGCCCATATTACAATGATGAATCCTAGCATTCTCCCAGCAGAATCATGGGTAACACATGCTACATACTTTGTAGCAACAGATGGGAAAGTCTTCAGGAAAGATTTAATGACCAAGGAAAAGATACGAATCAAATTCTTCCCCGACTGCATAGTTTGGACCAAGGTCATTGGAAGCAATCTTCCAAATAAGAATATTGTGGTAGGGATGGATGTATATTCAGCAGCCAATAGAATCTAAATTCTCTCCACAGGAATAAAATTCAAAAGAGAATTCAAACCTTATTTTGGGATATTGAAGTTATATTCATTATCTAATATCCCTGCTGGATATGAAGAAATCAAGTCCAACCTACTCAAACTCTGTGCAAACAGCCATGAAACATTCTGCCATCCAAAACCTTTATGGAAGAATAAAGACTTTTTTGTTCAACTTACTTTTAAGCTTAATGAAGATCTTAATCCAACCAAGGCCACTCATTCAAGAATGAGTCCATCCGATTATACATTGTCCAGAGAAGAATGCAACCAGTTGCTCAAACAAGGTCTGATAGAACCCACCAAATCAGAATGGGCTTGCCAAGCATTTTATGTAGAAAAGAGATCTGAAAAGTTAAGAGGAAAAAACAGGCTTGTAATTGATTATAAACCTCTAAATCATTCCCTCAAGGATGATAAATTTCCTATTCCAAAGGCCTCGTCCTTAAATGTTTTCATCAAAGATGCCAAAATCTATTCTAAGTTCGATCTTAAGTCGGGATTTTGGCAATTGGGTATCGACCCCGAGGACCGTTACAAAACAGCGTTCTGCATTCCTAATTCCCAATACCAATGGACTGTGTTACCATTTGGGCTTAAGGTAGCTCCATCACTTTTTCAAAAGGCCATGACTAGAATTTTTGAGCCCATTCTCATTAGTATCCTCATCTATATTGATGATGTGCTCTTATTCTCAAAAGATGAAAAATCCCATAAACAATTATTGGGACAATTCCTTCAAATAGCCAGCCGACATGGAATGATGTTCTCTGAAAAGAAAAGTCAATTGGGCCAAACAGAAATTGACTTTCTAGGAATGCATTTTTCCAAAGGGAAGTATCAACCTCAGCCTCGTATTACTCAAGAATTATTAAACTTTCCCGATAAAAATCTCACTGTTAAGCAGATTCAGTAATTTCTTGGTATAATTAATTATATCAGAGATTTCTTGCCAAAATTGGCAAGATACACGAGTCCTCTATCTCAAATGCTGAAGAAAAAACCCCCACCATGAGGAACAAAGCAAACTGAAGCAGTAAGAGCCATGAAAAAGATCGCACAAACCCCACTTTTCTTAAAGATCCCGGGAGACGGTAAAAGAATCTTACAGACGAATGCCAGTGATCATTACTGGGGAGCCGTCTTCAGAGAAGAAATTGATGGAATGAAGTATTACTATGGTCATGCTAGTGGTTAGTTCAAAGAATCTGAAAAACATTACCATACCACTTATAAGGAAGATCTTGCAGTTAAGATGGGTATCCAAAAGTTTGACTTTCACCTGAGAGGTCATCAGTTTGAAGTCTATATGGATAATTCCTCTTTCCATAAGATCCTCTAATTCAAAAATAAGATGCCTCCTGATCCTCAAACTCTTAGGCTCAAATATTGGTTTTCTAGATATGATTTTATTGTGAAACATATCAAAGGAACTCAAAATGTGATTCCTGATTTACTTTATAGGCCTATGAAACCCATCCAGATCATTACTACCAAGCACACTTTTCCTTTGATTCTCATGGTCAAACCATTGCCAACCCGTGCCTCCAAGACTAAAGACTTTCCTCCAGGAGTAATTGTATCCTCTTCACCCTCACAGCTCAAACCGTATGCCAGGAATAATATTTTTTATTATATGACAAAAATCATAAGGAATAAACTCCCTGACCATACTCTTTATTTCCCAGACACACCATTTCTCCTACCAATTTTAATAAACCCTAACGCTAAATTCACAAAAAACAATTTGTGGTATATCCGGTGTGCCACTGCTTTGTCTGTCCTCATGCCCACCGAAGCCATGTCTGAACACATAATGGATCCTAAGAACCACAAATCCTTGATTTGGACTACTCTTGAATGGTACTCTCCGCTAACATGGTGGAGAAATCAATTAAAACCAATCCTATACGAGGTGAAAGAAAGAGGGTTAGCCTCAGAGGCTATTAGCAAATTCAAGACTGTTTTCTTCATGCACAGGCCCTATCAAATAGGTCCTGCCACTAAGTTACTTGGTTGTAAGAATCATGTTCATATATGGGAAACCATTGATGATTATCCTCCAAATCTAAAAGTCAAAAGAGAATTAATGGAATATGTTAACTTCATCGACCTCCATAAACCAAACAAGATGAATGATAATTCCACTTGTATAAGTCATCAAGCTCAGTATAAAAGTCGAGAGGTTGGAGAAAGCTCAGTTCAAGCCACACAAAAAAAAGTAGATTCCCCAATGGAAGCTGAATTCTCAGAAGGATATGTGGAAGAAGTTCATAGAAAAATATCAAACCATACTTACATGATGGGTGACGCGTGGGAAAAGGAGACATCTCGATAAGGAGACTGCTTTTCAGAAGAATACTTATCCGATCATAATATGTCTCCAAGTCATGAACCTATCTTTAAATACTAATTAGACAAGTATCTCATATTTATCACAAGCATGTTATAAATAGCTAAATTTCGTCTTTTTGTGTAATAATACTACAATAATTTATCCATAAGGGATAAGGGTGTCAGACTTTTGAAAGAAGGCATTAATGATGCCATGTTTGTAAATAGTGTGGTTTTGTATTTTGCAAATCTCCTTGGATATAAAAGGAGACCTCTTGTAATATTTCAAGACATAAGCAATAAGAATAAAAACCATCTTATGTGCTTAAGAACAAAATGTTCTAACTCTCTTTTCTTTCTACCTAAAAGCTTTAGTTATTGTATTCATGTCATAATTCCCCACACAGATGCAAGTATGCTCTACACTTGCCTCAAAACGAGGATCTTGTGTATCAGAAAACATCTGACCATCGATCCATACTACGGTCCTCGCTATTATGGAATGTCAGTTTTAATTGTTAGTCTATGTTATGCCTATGTTTGGCTATTTAATGACGACACAGTTAAGGTTGGTTTCATAGTATGTGAGGCTCCCGAACAGTGTAGTATCAGAGCCTCAATAGAAAGAAGGGGTAAATATGGCATGAATATAATAAATAGAGTAAGTAAAGGAGAAAATCATTTAACCATGGCGCTATCGCAACAAAACAGTCATCCTATTACCACCACCTCTTCCCTATCACTTCCTAAACTATGTAAAAAGACTGATACGCATAAAATAGAAAACCTTGTTGAGTATTCTTATGTTACAAAAGATGCTCAAATTGCTGAAACAGTACCTCCCCTTTTAAGCCCTTATAATATCTTCAAAAAACAAAGAACAATTACCAGATCTATCAGAAACCTAATCTCTACCAATCGCCCTCATATGAAAGAGTACGTCCAATCATCCCGACTAGACCAATGTAGTTTGAGAGCTACAAACCAAGAGTAATATGTAGATTTAGAGATTCCTCATAGTCTCATAAATCACTGGAAATCTGAAGGATACACAGCTTTACATTTTGGAGCAGTTAGACTCATCCTCTCTCCATGGAAGAAAAAATCAGTTTGTCTTCTGCAAAATAGCTCTCCTAGATTTGAGCTATATCCATTATGAAAATGCTATCATAGGGACTATTCTAACTTCAATTCATGCAGGAAAAGTTGTTCTTACTGTTTTCCCAAATTATAATATAAGCCTCAACGACAGAACCCTATCTACAAGAATAAAAGTCCAAGTTCAAATCACTGGATCTGACCAAGTTCCAGAGGCCATGTCTTCTACTCTCCATCACCAAATAATATATCTCCTACAAAATCATTCGATAGATTTGCCTCTCACGGGATGTTCTTCTGATTCTCTGTTAGTAGTTACTAATAGAGAAGAAGATATACCCTCTATCATTCAGATTCCATGAAAGATCACAAGTGAATAACTAACTAAGTTAATTCCTCTTGAGTGGATATCAAACTATGAAAAAATCCATCAAGATAGAAGACAAATACAATCTCAAGAGGAAACCTTCAGAAGATCTGTTGACAAAATGGTCAAAACAATTTTCAAAAAACCATATGAAGGACCGAGTTCAATTTCTCCTATTTTCCATACCACGATGATCCGACCGATTCTCAAAGAAGATTGGTGCCCAATTCATGCTGTAACTAGTAAAGGAGAACCTATCTATAATGACAAAATAAATGGTCATTTTATTTGGGACGTAGATCCCAATAAATGTGACCCAGGATGTGAATGTTGGATGCACGATACTGATTATGACAGAGATATTTTCCTTCTGAAAAGGAAAAACAACGGGGCATGCAAACCATCTCCTCCTCCACAAAGAAGATATGATCATGATAACGGTCCATGGGTAGGTATCCATGATAAAAAGAAACCTCTTCCTATTTATGAGGAAGCTCTCAAGATCATCAGGAAAGAAAAACTGTTGCCACCAAATGATCCTATTCTAGTTACGTGGTCACCGTCAGACTACTGCAAACTTTTAGACCCTCCAAAAAATGTTGAGCTAATCCCTTGCTTTATGTACTCAACTACCGCACCAAATTATAGCCAACAATTTCCTGCTCTAGAAAGGATGATGGATCCAATCACTGGAAGAATATCCAAACCCTTCATTCATCCTAATGAAGTACAACACGATGGAAAACTCGAACCTTTAGCTCAAGCTGAAGAAGTTCTAAATTGACAGTCGGAAAACATGATTTCTCAAAATGACATCCTCCAAAATCTCGACAAAAAGGTGGACAAGATTGCTGAGAAAATAGACGAGACAAATGATTATCTCAAGGTTCTATCACAGAAACTGCATAAGCAATACAGAAGCTTAAAGGCTCATGTGTCTCAGTTGGATCGTGATTTGCGACAGATGTTAGAAGAAAAAACTTTTGGCAAAACTTTTGAACAAAAGGAAAGAGAAATCAGAAACCTACAAGGCCAAGTAAAAGAAATAGATTATTTCTTAAGAGCTTTACATGAAAGAAAGCCTTAGCCTTTTGAAAACCTTTTCTTTGACCCTCATGCTTTCCCTACATATTTCAAACGACCAGAAAGACCTTCTCCTTTCTTCCCTACCTATGTTTCTTCACCACCAGATCAGGTCAAATACATACCTACAGCTTACAGACCAAAATCTACAAGAACTACCATTACCTCAACCTCCAAGACAAAAGGAAAGGTTGCCTGCTTAAGCGCTTCATCCTCAGAATCTCGGGATTTTCCTGAAACACCTCTAAAATTCCAAAAGGAAGAAGAAATTCCTGATAAAGGTTTCTAAGCCATGGCAATCACTGGAAATTATGAATTTCCCTAGAAAAGTTACTCTCTTGCTGAATCATCAGCACAAAAAGAAGAAAAGTCCTCCTCGGATGATGACAAAGACTCCTGTCAAGAAACGTCTAGTGATGAAACACCAAGATCCTTTTCATCAGAATCACAATCTGAAGTAAAATACATCCCAAGACTCTTCATGGCAAATATAAAAGAGGAAGATTCATTTTTTGAAGTATCTACTGAAGAAACTCTAGTCCCTGAAAGGGCTAAACCAAATGGCGGTCCTTGGTTCACATTTGATGACATACCGCCTAGTCATTAGAGAAAGAGACTATTTGAATTCGGAGCATGGCTTGATACCCAGATGATGAAAACAAATGTAGATAGCTACAAGGTCATTGAAGAATTTTGCTGTAGAATGATAGGCACGATGAAGGAATGGTATCACAATCTTGGGGCTTTCAAACAAGATGAGTTACATCATTTAGAAAGCACAACTAATATCCTTGGCGTACTCCACCAGGACTTTATCGGATATATGGATATGTTCGATAGAAAAAACAGACATGAATTCTTTGAGATGAAGTGTTGTTCCCTCAAAACAAAAGACCTCGACAAACACTATCACAGGATGACACAAAGGTTTTATCTCCTCAATGGGTACAACGATCCTAGTCTCAAGAATACTTATTTATCGTCTTTACCACATGAACTCCAGCAAGAAATCCATAGGATGGTAGAAACAACTAAAAAGGATATTGCAACAATGAGTCTTGGCCAAATTAATCAGGCAACGTTGGAAGCACTTGAAAATCTTTGCAGCTTTCATCATCAATTTCAAGAAGTTATACAACAAAAGTCAAAGTTCACCAAGGCCTGCAAAAAACCTTATATGGAGACTTAGTGTAAAGACAAAAGGTGTAGTTGTGCAATAAAAAAGAAACACCATCATCAAAAATACTCCAAATCTCATAGGACCTTTAAAGGAAATAAAAAGAATACTATGAAGTTATTTAAAAGAAAATCTTTCTGAGGAAAGGGGAAAAATTGGAGATGCTTTATTTGTGGGGAAAAGGGGCACTTTTCTAAGGAATGTCCTAACAATACCCACAAAGCCGTAAAAATGATCAACTCTATTCAACCACTAGATGGAGACCTAGAATATTTGTATTCTGAACAAAGCTCTGCTGATGAAGAAACAATTTTTTCTCTTCAAGACTTTGCGTCTGATGAAGGATTATTTTTTGAATCAGAAGATGACAAATATTTCCCTATTTACTCCTTCAAAGAGATAGGAAGTTCTCTTCCTACTCCACCACTCCCATGTACTGAAGCTCATGTACTTGCGACAAAGTTTTCCTGTCCGAAGAAAGTTATAGCTTATATGGACACAGGGGCCTAGATTACAATGATGAATCCTAACATTCACCCAGCAGAATCATGGGTAACACATGTTGTATACTTTGTAGCAGCAGATGGGAAAGTCTTCAGGACAGATTTAATGACAAAGGAAAAGATAGGAATCAAATTCTTCCTCGGCTGCATAGTTTGGACCAAGGTCATTAGAAGCAATCTTCCAAACAAAGATATTGTAGTAGGGATGGATGTATATTCAACAACTAATAGACTCCAAATTCTTCCCACGGGAATAAAATTCAAAAGAGAATTCAAACCTTATTCTGGGATATTGAAGTTATATTCACTATCTAAAATCCCTGCTGGATATGAATAAATCAAGTCCAACCTACACAAACTCTGTGCAAACAGCCATGAAACATTTTGCCATCCAAAACCTCTATGGAAGAATAAAGACTTTTTTGTTCAACTTCCTTTTAAGCTCAATGAAGATGTTAATCCAACAAAGTCCACTCATCCATGAATGAGTCCATCAGATTATCATTGGCCAGAGAAGAATGCAACCAGTTTCTCAAACAAGGTCTGATAGAACCCACCAAATCAGAATGGGCTTGCCAAGAATTTTATGTAGAAAAGAGATCTGGAAATTTAAGAGGAAAAAAGAGGCTAGTAATTGATTATAAACCTATAAATAATTTCCTCAAGGATGATAAATTTCCTATTTCAAAGGCCTCGTCCCTAAATGTTTTCATCAAAGATGCCCAGATCTATTCCAAGTTGGATCTTAAGTCTGGATTTTGGCAATTGGGTATCGACCCCGAAGACCGTTACAAAATGGTGTTCTGCATTCCCAAGGCCCAATACCAATGGACTGTGTTACCATTTGGGCTTAAGGTAGTTCAATCACTTTTTCAAAAGGCCATGACTAAATTTTTTTAGCCCATTCTCAATAGTATCCTCATCTATATTGATGATGTGCTCTTACTCTCAAAAGATGAAAAATCCCATAAATAATTATTGGGACAATTCCTTCAAATAGCCCAATGACATGGAATAATGCTCTCTGAAAAGAAAAGCCAGTTTGGCCAAACAGAAATTGAATTTCTAGGAATGCATTTTTCCCAAGGGAAGTATCAACCTCAGACTCATATTGCTCAAGAATTGTTAAACTTTCCTGATGAAAATCTCACTGTTAAGCAAATTCAGCAGTTTCTTGGTATAACTAATTATATCAAATATTTCTTGCCAAAACAGGCAAGATACACGAGTCCTCTATCTCAAATGCTGAAGAAAAAACCCCCACCATGGGGAACAAAGAAAACTGAAGAAGTAAGAGCCTTGAAAAAGATCGCACATAGCCCACCTGCCTTAAAGATCCCATGAGGAGGTAAAAGAATCTTACAGATGGATGCCATTGATCATTACTGGGGAGCCTTCTTCATAGAAGAAATTGATGGAATGAAGTATTACTGTGGTCATGCTAGTGGTCAGTTCAAAGAAGCTGAGAAACATTACCATACCACTTATAAGGAAGCTCTTGAAGTTAAGATGGGTATCCAAAAGTTTGACTTTCACCTGAGAGGTAATCAGTTTAAAGTCCAGATGGATAATTCCTATTTCCCTAAGATCCTCGAATTCAAAAATAAGATGCCTCCTGATCCTCAAACTCTTAGGCTCAAATATTGGTTTTCTATATATGATTTTATTGTGAAACATATCAAAGGAACTCAAAATGTGATTCCTAATTTACTTTCTAGGCCTATGAAACCCATCCAGATCATTACTACCAAGCATACTTTTCCTTTGATTCTCATGGTAAAACCATTGCCAACTCGTTCCTCCAAGACCAAAGACTTTCCTCTAGGAGTAACTGTATCCTCTTCACCCTCACAGCTTAAGCCGTATGCCAGGAATAATCTTTTTTATTATATGAAAAAAATCATAAGGAATAAACTCTTTGACCATACTCCTTATTTCCCAGACACACTATTTCTCCTACCAATTTTAATAAACCCTAATGCTAAATTCACAAAAAACCATTTGTGGTATATCTGGTGTGCCACTGCTTTGCTTGTCCTCATACCCACCGAAGCCATGTATGAACACATAATGGATCCTAAGAACCGCAAATCCTTGATTTAGACTACTCTTGAATGGTAATCCCCGCTAACATGGTGGAGAAATCAATTAAAACCAATCCTAGACGAGGTCAAAGAAAGAGGGTTAGCCTCAGAGGCTATTAGCAAATTCAAGATTGTTTTCTTTATGCACGGGCCATATCAAACAGATCCTGCTACTAAGTTACTTGGTTGTAAGAATTATGTTCATATATTGGAAACCATTGATGATTATCCTCCAAATTTAAAAGTCACAAGAGAATTAATGGAATATGTCAACTTCATCAACCTCCATGAACCAGACAAAATGAATGATAATTCCACTTGTAGATTCCCCAATGGAAGATGAATTCTCAGAAGGACACGTGGAATAAGTTCATAGAAAAATATCAGACCATGCTTACATTGTGGATGACGTGTGGGAAAAAGAGACATCTCAATACGGAGACTGCTTTTCAGAAGAATAATTATTCGATCAGAATATGTCTCCATGTCATGAACCTTTCTTTAAAGACTAATTGGAAAAGTGTCTCTTATTTATCACAAGCATGTTTATAAATAGTTAAATTTCATCCTCTTGTGTAATAATACTACAATAATTTATCCATAAGGGATAAGGGTGTCGTATTTTTGAAAGAAGGCATTAATGATGCCATGTTTTTAAATAGTGTGGTTTTTTCTTTTGTGAATCTCCTTGGCTATAAAAGGAGACCTCTTGTAATATTTTAAGACATAAGCAATAAGAATAAAAACCATCTTGTGTGCTTAAGAACAAAATGTTCTAACTCTTTTTTATTTCTCCCTAAAAGCTTTAGTTATTGTATTCATGTCATAATTCCCCATAGAGATGCAAGTGTGCTCTACACTTACCTCAACACGAGGATCTTGTGTATCAGAAAACATCTAACCATCAATCCATACTACGGTCCTCGCTATTATGAAATGTTAGTTTTAATCGTTAGTCTATGTTATGCCTATGGTTGGTTGTTTAATGACGATACAATTAAGACTGATTTCATAGTATGTGAGGCTCCCGGACAGTGTGGTATCAGAGCCTCAATAGAAAGAAGGGGTTCATATGCAATGAATATAATAAATAGAGTAAGTAAGGGAGAAAATTATTTAACCATGGCGCTATCACAGTGTGTTATCAATGCATTCGAAATTGAAATAATTGACTTTTTTTAAATAACATTTTCTATTTGGTATCCTTAAAGAGTGCCCCAGGGAACTCGTTAGCATGAACATGTTGTAAAATAGCAATGCAGTTGCATAGTTGAATAAATTTCAGTTTGGAAGCAGAGAGAAACTCTACAAAAAATATTCATCTTATTCCGCTTTTCACAAAACCCTAAATTCACTTTTTCTTCCCAAGTCAAATTATTTTCTTCTTCCATTAACAATTGTTGCGCATAATCATATTGCAACCAAGGTTGGTTGATTCACTTATGTGAAAAGTGAAGAACAATAGGAATTCAATTGATGTGATTGAATCTTGTTCATCCAGATTAATTCAAAATTATCCATATGTTTGGTGTAATTCCAACATCTGGTATATAGAACACTGGTTGAGCAATTTGTGTGAAGCAAAATGTGATGGCAGAGAATCATCCAAACAGACATTTTACGGAAAGTCTTCCGATTTTGAAGAGTCTGAATTATGAGAATTGGTGCAAACAGATGAAGGTTTTTTTTCTGTTATTAAGATCTTTGGGAACTTGTGAAGGAAGGAGTAGAAAAGTCTACACTCAAAGAATTTAAGAAGAAAGATTATAAAGCTCTCTTTATAATTCAGCAATGCATTGATCCAGACAATTTTGAAAAGCTAGGTGATATTGAATCAACGAAAGAAGCATGGGAAATTCTGGAAAAATGGTTTAGAGGTGCTAAGAAAGTGAAAGATGTGAGGTTAAAAACTACAAAGTAACGTATCAATTGCTTTAGATAAAAGAAAGTGAAAGCATAACTTATTTCACTAGGGTTATGAAACTGGTGAACCAAATTAAGGTATATGGAGAAGCGTTGACATCAAGATCAGTTGTAGCAAATATCTTGAGGTCTTTGGATCCAAAGTTTGACCGCGTTGTAATAGCCATAGAAGAATCAAAATATTGGTCAACATTGACAAAGGAAGAAATTCAAGGGACGCTTGAATCTCATGAACAAAGAATGGCTGAAAGAGCTGCAGGCAAGTCAAAGAATGATGTGGCTCTTCAAGCCCAATCAGCAAGAGAAACTAAAGGAAACAGAAAGTGGTTCGACAATAAAGTTATAGGAGGATAAAACAATTTGATTGGTAGGGGAAACCAATAAGAAGGAAATTCTTTGAATCATAAAACACCCTCATATCAAAGTAACCATAGATGTAGTGTTGTAGGTGGAGGAAGAGGCGGTGGTCGAAAACCTGAAAAAATTCGCATTCAATGTTTCAATTGTCAAAAGTATGTCCATTATTCTAGTGATTGTCCAGAAAAACAAAAGAATCAAGAAAGTGATACAAATTTTGTAAAACATGAAGATTAAGAGATGATGTTGATGGTCACAATAAGTGATGAAGAAAGATTCAATGACCAATGGTACTTGGAATCAGGATGCTCATCACACATATCTGGAAGGAAAGATTGGTTTGTCAATATAAAACCCTCAATGAAGAACATGGTGAAATCTGCAAATGACAATACTCTAACAATTAAAGGTATTGGTGATGTTCTGATTATGAGGAAAGATGGCAAAAGGTCAGTAATTTCAAATGTGTTGTACATACCAGGCATGAAAAGTAATTTTCTCAGCATAGGGTAGTTGGTCAAAAATAACTACAAGGTGTCGATCAAAGACAAAGTGATGAGAGCTGTCAACTCAAGAGGAAGGTTAATCTTGAAGGCTCATATGTCTTAGAATATAACCTTCAATATTGAACTTAATGTGATAGAGCACACGTGCCTTGCAACTGGAGCTAGTAGCGATGAATGGATATGACACTATAGACTAGGTCATCTCAACTTTAAAGACATTAGATATTTGAAAATAAGAAACATGGTTTCAGGATTACTAGAAATCGACATTCCAAACAAAGTGTGTGAAGAATGTGTGCAGGCAAAGCAGCACAAGAACAACTTCAGCAAGGATGCAAGAAGCAAGTCAAAGGTAATTCTCAAAATTATATACTCTAATGTGTATGGACCAATCCAGGTGAATTTGATTGGAGGTAATAGATACTTTTTCAAGTGTATAGATGATTTTAGTTGAAAACTATGAAGTTACGTGATCAAGAAGAAACGCAAAGTGATCGAGGTATTTCCCAATGTTAAATTTATGGTCGAAAGATAAAGTGGTTGAAAGCTCAAGATTCTGAGGACTGGTGATGGTGGAGAGTATGTGTCGAAAGACTTCGATACATTATGTGAGAAAGAAGGGATTGTACATTAGGTGGTGCCACCCCACACTTCATAGCAGAATGGAACTGCAAAAAGGAAGAATAGAACCATCATGAACATGGTGAGAAGTATGTTGAAAGGCAAGAATTTACCTAAGAAATTTTGGGGTGAAGTTGTGTTGGCTGCAACATACATTTTGAACAGATGTTCGACAAATAAGCTAGAATGAATCACACCAGAAGAATGTTGGTCTGGTGTCAAGCCTAGCTTAAGTTAACTGAAAGTATTTGGATCTATAGCACATATATGTGTGCCTGATCAGTTGAGAAGAAAACTTGATGACAAGTCGAGTCAAATGATCCTAATAGGATATCATTAAACTTGTGGATACAAGTTGTTCGACCTAGTGAACAAGCAAGTAATGATCAACATGAACGTGATCATAGATGAGCTTAAGGAATGGGATTAGACTGAAAATGTAAAGAAAGATTCAATGAGAATCTTATGTGAAGAAACAAAAATTGAAGTCGAAAGAGAAGTTTCACAAGAAGAAATCAGAGGTCAAGCAGACATCAAAGAACAAGATACATGTGTGATCGGTGGATCTGGAACTGACTGTTTTAACGCTGGTTCGCGAAATGTCGCGGAAGCAAGAGTCGCCACCGTCTTTTATTTTCTCCAAATGGAAAGGACAAAAGCACAGAAAAATTCCTTAAAGAGATTACTCTCGGTTCGGGAGGTAGGTTATAGAAAGGGAAGGTGTTAGCACCCTTTCTATCCATGGTTATCCATGGGCTCTTAGATACTTGCTCAATGTGTTTTCAAAATTGTTTGCTTGCTTTTCAATGTGGGTTTTAAAAAAAAGTTTCTTTGAAAAATTTCAGATCGACTCATACGTCAGAGTGTTTGAAAAATTTGCTTTGAAAGCTTTTGAAAAGTGTTGGTGTGAAAAGATTTTGATTTGTTTGAAATTAGAGCAAGTATCCTTGAGAACCTACCTACCCTAAGGAATTAGTCTGTGTAGATGTCCTTAAAAGTAGTGCCATCCCACCATTGAGAGGTAGGTAGCACCACCGTTGGAGGTGTTCGGGTCAATTCGAGGTTCGGGACATGGTGATCACCAGAGCAATGGGAAGACACCTTAGAAGCTACCCTCATGCCAGGTTCCCGGATCATGAGGACTTACTAAGACATCCTCTACTCGACGATCACCTTTCGAGGCAAGGCAACAGTGAGGCGTACCCTAGGGGTGGTGTGTGAATTGTGTGTCATGTTCAGTTATTTTGTCTTATTCATGTCAAGGTGATCTATGCGTTTGTTTTTATTTTATCATTCATTCTTGCATGCATTTATTAACAGTTAAAAAAGTGCGGAAAAATAAAAGTTCTAAACTATTACAAAGGCGCGGGTCCACATCGCCAAAATTTAATCCAGGACCCGATTTGACAGAAAATAAAGAAATAAAGTGCGAGAAATAAAATGTCCGAGTTTACAAGGCTTTGGGAGAATTACATTAATATTATAAGAAATAAAATAAAATGCGCGAATTAGAATTAAAATTGGAAACGAGGGCGTTGGACCCTTTTGAAGTTAAATTGAAATTAAAAATTAATTAATTATTTATTGAAATAAAAGAAGTGTTTTTTAGGTTTTTTTGTATTTATGAAATAAGAAAATTAAAATTAAAATTAAAAGAAACCCTAATTCTAAGTTATTTTTAATTATTTGAGAAAAATGTTAAAGTTTAACTTAATTTACTAAAGAATTTATGTACATGTTTATTTACAAAATAAATTAGTAGTTAATAATAATAATAATAATGAGAAAATTATTTATTAAAAAAAATGATGAAAAAGTTAAAAAACCTAATTTCTACATATTTAATTTATTAAGAAAAATATTAAAGTTTTGAAACCTAAATTAATCTAATTAATTGTTTAAAGTTTATTTACAAAAATAATAATAGTAAAATTAATATTAATAAAATAAACATTTTTTTGATTTTCTGTATTTTATATTTATTATGAAAATTATTTTATGGAATTAAAAGAAAACAATTAAAAGAATAAAAAGGAAAAACAAATAAAAATTAAAAATTGAGCAAACCATAGGGGGTGTCTGGCCCAAGGGGAGGTTTTTTGAAGTATTGACTCCTGAGTACCGTGGTCTGCATTCTTTGGCCATTGGATTGAGTTTCATGCATAAGTTGTTCTACTTTGGCCAATTGGCTTTTGGCTTTTGGCTTTTGTGTTCTGGCTTCAACGTTCCCTTAATGTCTGGCTTAATGTCTGCCTCGCCATGTATTGGTGTCATGCATATGTTTTTCTACTGTGGCCATTTGGCTTTTGACTTTTGGCCATTTGGCTTTTGGCCTCAACGTCCCTTAATGAACCTGCATGGGATCCTGTCTAAACCTGTAGTGTTGAATCTCATGAAAACATTAAATAAAAATCATAAAATGCAAATAAAGCCAATATATGAAGAAATTTAATGTTTAGGCACAATATGACATGTATGAATGATTATACCCTTTTGATCATGGAGATCAAATCAACCTTACCCTTACTGGAAAAGTAGTGACATGAACGATTTTATGCCCTTTGGATCATGGAGATCAAGTCAGTCTTACCCTTACTGAAGAATCATGGAGATCAAGTCAGCCTTACCCTTACTGAAGAAGTAATAAGATGTTGGTTTGTAACTGAGATGGCTTGTTAGTGAGAGAGAGATTTGTAATAAGGATTTCAAGGTTTTAGGGTTCTTGAAAGAGTTTGATATTCTAACAGTGTTGTGGCAAGGTTTTTTTTCTCTTTTTCTCTCCTCCTGGTTTGTGTGAAAAGAAGGTGATTATATAATGGAAATTAGGGTAAAGCAAATGGGCTTTGAATGTGCAATTGGGCCTCTAATGTTCACTTGAATTCGTCACTTTCCAGGCTAAATCGCAGGGACTTAAGTGCATTTTTTGAAGTTGAAATGTGAAAACAAAATGTAGCTGACATCGAGAACTAACTCCTGTCCGAAAATCGACTCAATCGGATAAACGGTGAATTAGTTATGAATTTTTGAAGTTTCAGCTCAGACAAACTTATTTTGGGCTCCAGTGTCGGCTCTGACACGTTCTTCAATAAAAAACTGGTATTGATCGGTGCATAATCCGGTCTCGACTTTTGAAGCAAAGTTGTAGATCTACGAGTCAGGGACCTTGTGTAAAAATATGAGCCCAATCCGATAAAAATTGACCGAGTTATGAATTTTCGAAGTTTCGGCCCAGATGAAATAATATTCAGCATTCAGGATTTTCAGCGTGTCACGCACTCTGCGCAAAAAACGAAGGCCTTTTGAATACCGTTTGAACTCAATACCTTCTGTGAAAATGTAGCCAACTCAATTTGTGAAATTTTGGCACCGGAACCAGCTCGATACGATGAAAATCGACCAAGTTATGATTTTTTGAACATGACGCAGATAAACTTCTGTCACAAATTTTCTGCACGAAAATACTTGATAAATCCACATTTTTGAAGACCTTTTGGTCGAAATTGGCTTCCAGCCGTGAGAGATGAAAACGTAGATAATGTCAAGACGGAATTTTGGCCACCGGAACGGGTTCAAAACGAGCCACGATCTTCAAGTTATGAATTTTTTTAGCGCGTAAAAACTGCACTTTCAGCACACTTTTTCACTATATCTCTTCAAGAAAACTCACACATTCGGATACCTTCTTTAAAGAATTGACTCTTGAGCCGAACCTGAATTTGAGAATACGTTATCAGAGATATCTTGGCGAAAGAATACCTGAATATGACGCGCCAGGTTGGACTTGTGAATTTTTCTTGAAATGTTTTTTTGAGAAATATGGGAGGGCAAATTTTGGGGTACAACAACATGCCTGTAAGGTTGCAGGAATGTGTGATTACATCAGATGATATGGTCGATAATAAAGGTGAGATGGTACATTATGCTTTTTATGCAGATGTCAAATCATTCAATGCAACCGAGGCATTGAAGGATTTGAAGTGGATGAAAGCTATGAATGAGGAACTGAAGTCCATCGAAGTCAACAACGCTTGGTTACTTGTCAAATTTTTGAGTGCAACTTCACCATTAGATGTTTTACATAATGCAAAACTAGGAAAACTTAGCATTTTTGTATATTGGACGGTATCTCTATGTCACGTGGTGCACTCTTGTATTAGAGGTCTTAGGAATCATTCAAAACCACCTTGAAAATGGCCATAAACATCAAAAATCTTTTTCTGCACAAAAATCACCTGCATGTGCCGGCACATATGATTTTCAGGTTGGCACATGTAACTCAATAATGAAGCTTGTAGCTTCTGCTTGGTACAGGCCAACACATGCAATCTTCAGGCCGCCACATACTATAAGTTTCAGTTTAATGTGCCGACACATACGATTTTTAGGTCGACACATTTGCTTCAAAATTAAAGGATGTAGCCTTTGTTTCTTATAGGCTAACACATAAGCCCTTTCAAGTCAGTACATATTGTTATTTTTAGCCTTATATGTCGGCACATCTGTATTTCAGGCTGGCACATACTGTTTGGTTGGGTCAATTTTTCAATTCTTTTTAATTCCTAAAATTATTGTTTGCCTAAAAATGTCCACAACTATAAATACATCATTTATGCATCTTTCAAACTTGATGAAACTATAAACACTTACCACCATTGTTATACATCTGTAGCCTCCAACCTATGCATACACACTGATAAATCACACATAATCATCTTTTGTTGGGGTGTCTTCTGAGGCAACTAGGAAAATGAATAATAAAGTCACCATCAAATGTTATTTATCCCGAAGAAAGGGAAAGGAAAATACCGAGTAAACCTGAGATAAAACAAGGTCTTGCGACCAAGAGAAGGGTACAAGATTCGATTACGCAAGGGGAAGGTATTAGCACCCCTCATGTTTGTGGTACTCTACAGGATCCACTTTTGTTGTTCTAATCAAAGGGTGTGTCTATCTAAACTCACAAGCTAAAGGAATACATGAATACAGGGAAAACAAAGGTTTTAAATAGTTGTGCTCGCTTAGACCCTACAACCTAATGTCTATGTATCCCTTTTAAGGAATCAAAGTGTCGTAGTTCGGCTCAAAGATTTTTGTTTGTTTGTGTTTTTTATGGGTAACAACCCTTTTTAAACAAGTTTTCATAAGAAAAGCCCAAGCGGAAAAAGAATTTGAATTGGTTTAGTCTTTTTTACCTTGAGAAAGGATTTGATGATTTGAACCATATTAAAGACTATGATTTAAAGGAAGCACAAGGTCGGGAATACACCCCCTCATACCCCCCCACCAATGCTTAAGGCTCGTGTCACATGGTTCGCATCATTATTATTAAGTGTTTTGGATTTTCTTCAGAAAAAAGGTTTTAGTTTTACATACATGTAAGGAAAGAACTAAACCTAAAACTAAGGGATCTGAATCCTACTTGTTGTCATGCAAGTGTGGATCTAAAGTTAGGATACATGAAATCCTACCTAAAGTTATCATGCTTAGTTTAACAACCTAGGGTCTACTTTCTATTCAACCTTAACCAAAATTGAATCAAAGTTAATAAGGGAGCATGGCATCTCAGGAAAAAAAAAGAGTGTATAAGTAATACAATGTATACCTAAACAAGTAATAGGCAAGCAATCACACAAATAAGGAGAGTGTACAAGTAACACAAAGGATACCTAAGCAAGTAATATGCGAGTGTGATACAGTGGCAGAACCGACTGTTAATACTGGTTTTGCGTATAAGGGAAAAGAACAGAAAAAACCTTTTTCGAGAGTTTTCTGAGTACGGGGGGTAGATTATAGAAAGGGAAGGTGTTAGCACCCTTTCTATCCATTATTTTCCATGGGCTCTTAGGTACTTTCTCATTTTGAAATTGCTTGTGTGTGTTTTGAAAAGTTTTTGTTTAACTTCGTGGTAACCCGTATATCTGTCCTCAAGAGTGTGATGAAGTGGTTTTTAAAAACTGTTTTGAAAGTGTTTGTGTGAAAGAATTTTTGTTGTTTTGAGCAAGTACTTAAGAGTTTCTACCTACTAGAAAAAGACTGTTCCTTTTCTCGTTTCCTTTAGACAGCGCTATCATACTATTAAGGAGTAGGTAGCCCCATCGTTTGAGTTAAAGGTACATTCGAAGGGACAATTACGGTCGCTGAAGCAATGGTTAGGAAACCTTAATAATTACCCTAGAGTCTTAAAGATCTTTCCGAGGCAACATTTGAATGGGTCATTTTTTATCTTTTGGGACTATAGGGCGACCACTAAAATTCCCTATACTTCATGACCGTTTACCGAAGACAACCGAAGTGGGATAAACCCTAGGAGTGAACATGTGCATGTGTTTGATTTCAGTTGATTATCTTTGCATAATTAGGGTTTTCTACTGTTTTAATTTCATTTGTCTTTTGCATACAATCCTATTATCAATCATCTAGCAATTAATAGTTGCGGAAATTAAAAGCGGAAAGGTAAATCTACGCTATTACAAAGCTTTGGGGAGGAGGTTACATAACCAAAAACTGGGAATTAAACAGTAAATAATATGCGGTAAACCCTAATTAAAAGCTATTACAAACCCGAAGAAAATACAATAATTGGAATTAAAAAATAAAATATTGCACGCAAGAATTAAATACTAGAATCAAAATCTAAATTCAAAGGGAATTAAAGAAAATACTTTTGTTATTTTTTTATTGAGAAAATTAACTATTTTCAAATTAACCCAAATTTTCTAATTGATTTTAATTATGAAAAAAAAGAATTTAAATTGCCCTAATTAAATTAATCTAATTAATTAATGAAATAAAATATTTTATGAAAACAAAATCTGATTTTAATGTTTTTTTGTGATTTTTTGATTTACTAAAAAAATGATTTTTGTTTTGTAAAAATAATTAAACAAATAATTAAAACAAAAGAAATTAAAAAAGAAATAAATTGGGCTTGTTACTTTTGTTAGCAATATGGGGGTGTGAAGCTGAATTGTTAGGCCCGAGTTATGTTGGCCCAGTTTCCTGCGTGTGGATTCAGTGTAGCTGGTCTTCAGAAGGTCCACCATGTGACTGCTTCCTGGAGGCGTGAGATCTGGCCAGGACATGATCTGATGGCGTGGATCTTGGGTGCATGGTAGGCTCTTGGTTGTGAGGCACATGGAATCTGCAGTTAAACATTGAGAAAAACATTATGTAGGAGGTAGGGAACGAACCCCTGACCTCTTACACACGCGCGTCCTGAAGCTCTTCCTGTTTGCCACTGGGCCAATTGGCCTTTTGATAATAACAATGGAAAAAATGTAATATATTTAATAATTAGAATTTATTATAACAAAATGCGCACACAGTTTAAACCATCCAAACAGCCCTTTCCACGTAGTCATCTTCCCCAATGGCTGTCGTTTTAGGTATCAACTTTTACCTACGGACTGCATCTATCGCTAAAAGACCTGCAAATCTCCAAAATTCACACCAAGTAATATAAATTCAATTTAAAGCCATGGATCAGCTGGGTTTGATCCCCTGAGCATGATGGCTATGTCATTAGGTCTAATTTTCCCTGTATCTCAAATCCCTAAAACGGAGGTTAAAACCCTAACAATGGCAATTTGGCATCTATGCATCAAAACTGGAAATTAAGTATTCAAATACATTCCAAATGCTCACACAAATAATAATGCATAATCAAAACCTATTTCTAATGTATGTACAATCAAAATAGAATTCAAAATGTGAAGGGAAAACCGTGATGATACAAATGACGATTCTGGATGTTGTGACGCGTGCAAATGATGTTGTTAGCTTCAGGTGATTGCCAGGAATGGATTGCTGGCCTTGAAACCCTTTGAATCGTCCTGTATAATGAAATCCGGTTTTCACTTTTGTCTAAAATTGAATTTTTGTTCTTGCAGATTACACGACCAACCCTTGTCCTTATGCTTTGGAAATGTTGTGTATATATCATAGAATGATTTAGGTCAACAAAACCTGATCATATCTTTGCAAATTATGGAGATTTGATTTCATTCTTTGCCTTGTATGATTTGTTTCTAAAATAGACCAATTTAAGATCTTTTCCAATCAATTAGCTCTTGCACGATTTGGATGATTTGCTAGCTGTTCATTGACTCATAAAATGCTCATAAAATCAAATCTTTGATTTTATTTGATTATTCTACTTTTTAAATTGATTTATTTTTATTTAAATTGATAAAAAATCAAAATAAATAATAAAAATAATAAAATAATAAGTGGATAATCTCAGGGGTCGTGGGCCATCTTAGGAACAATTTTCAAACAAGAAAACATGAGCCCATTTGGAAAAAAAGTCGTTTTGATCAATGTTGACTTCATGCACATTTCCAAAAATTGGTCAATTTTGACAATACATATCTCCCTCAATTTTATCCCTAAAAAGGTGTTCTTGGACTTTTTAGAAAGCTTAGGATGTCCTCTAAACAACGCTTTGGGTTTCATCTTAATTGGATCTTCCATGTTCATGTAGGAAGCTTTGACCTAAAAGGTGATTTTATTGACTTTTTGAAATGACCTATAATGTCTGAATTCATATCTTTTCATGAGTACATTTTTTGAACTTGAGGGCTGAAGATGGGTTGTAGGGAAATGAATTCAATGAAAAATGATCCTTGGATGAGAAATTTCTAATAAAATATGTGAAAGTTATGCCTAGTCAAAGTTTGGTTGACTTTTCCTATAGAAACTCTAATTTAGCAACTTTTGAATTTTTATGGATTTGAGGCATTCCTTGAGGAATCATGATCAACCCTTGATCAAATGATGAATATTACTGCAAAATGTTAATGTTGACCAAAAACCTTGAAGTTTGACTGCATGAGGGTCACAGTTGACTTTTGACCTAGTATAGTTGATTTACAGGCATCTGAGTAGTTGACTGGGCAAACTCCTTGTGCAAGGCATGAAACTTGGCTTGGATGATCTTGAGAACATATTAGGGCAATGGAAATCATTTGAGACCCTTGGAACTCAAAAATCTTGATGAAAATGGAAAGCCTAGTTTGAGGCTCATTGTCTTAGGAGGAGGATTTGTCTGGTCAATCCTTAGGCATCCTTGGGCAACTTGAGGACCTCTAGGAGTATGTTATGAATGAAATGAGAGGCCAAATTTTTGGGTACAACATATGCCCCTGTTCAATCTTCTTAAACCTGAGGATATAGATTGGTTGGTCTACCTTTCGTGATCTGAAGGTGGAAGATGATTGAACACTAGAGTGTCAAGAAATTTTCACTCGTCTGAAATGATGCTTAATTTGTATAGGTAGTATCGGGAATGGGCTTATAGATGCCATTTGGAGAAGATGACAGAGAGTAGTCGGATATGGGCTTAAATATGCTATCTAGAAAAGATATCAGTTGCATAAGAGATTACTTTGCGAGAATTCTTGTATCTGCCGTTGAGGAGGACTTCACCAGGGAATGTTGATTTATGTATTGGGAAATAGAGTGTAGGAGCTTTGGTTGTCCATTACTCTACTGGGGAATATGAAATTGACCGTATCTGTTCGGGTCCAAGTTTTATAGTGTTGTAAACTGTTGTCTTGATATAAGAGAGAAGGAACCTGGATAGCAGGGTTGCTTCGAAATGAAATCCTGGATAGTACGGTTGTGAGAAGGAACCTGGGTAGTACGGTTACTTCGAGGTGAGAGCCTGGATAGTAGGGCTTATGGAAAGGAACCTGGATAGTAGGGTTACTTCGAAATGAAAGCTTGGATAGTAGGGCTATGAGAGGGAACTTGGGTAAGGTTGCTTCGTGATGAGTTTGGGTAAAACTACATCTGAACCGAGAAGGAACCTGGGTAAGGTTGCTTTGTGAGGAGTTTGGGTAAAAATACATCTGAACTGAGAAGGAACCTGGGTAAGGTTTCTTCGTGAGGAGTTTGGGTAAAACTGCATCTGAACCAAGAAGGAACCTGGGTAAGGTTGCTCCGTGAGGAGTTTGAGTAAAACTGCATCTGAACCGAGAAGGAACCTGGGTAAGGTTGCTTCGTGAGGAGTTTGGGTAAAACTGAATCTGAACCGAGAAGGAACCTGGGTAAGGTGGCTTCGTGATGAGTTTGGGTAAAACGGCATCTGAACCCAGAAGGAACCTGGGTAAGGCTTCTTCGTGAGGAGTTTAGGTAAAATTGCATCTGAACCGAGAAGGAACCTGGGTAAGGTGGCTTCGTGATGAGTTTGGGTGAAACTACATCGGGACCGAGAAGGAGCCTGGGTAAGGTTGCTTCGGGATAAGTTCGTGTAAAACTTTAGAAGGAACCGAGTAAGGTTACTTCAGGCTAAGTCTATGTAAAACTTCAGGAGGAACCTGGGTAAGGTTACTTCGGGATAAGTTCGTGTAAAACTTCAGAAGGAGCCTAGGTAAGGTTACTTCGGGATAAGTTCGTGTAAAACTTCAGAAGGAACCTGGGTAAGGTTGCTTCGTGATAAGCCTGTGTAAAACTTCATTTGGAAATGTATGAGAAGGGGCCCGTGTGAGATTTTTGTTCAAGATAAGCTCGTGTGAAGCTTCCTTTAGGAGAAACCCGTGTAAGATTGCTTCGTGACAAAACCGTGTAAAGTTGCATTTGGTCGCGTAGATAACTACTCTGTTTAGTTTCAGGAGCTAATCTTGGACCTGCTGGAAATTGTTGATGATAACCATCTTTCCTGAAAAGGTACATGATTAATTATATGTGATGCATGAAATGCATTGTATGATGATGTTCTCAAAATAAATGAGATTATGCTGTATGCAATATATGTGCACACGTCATGATGTATGAACATGAAATGCTATTGTGACATATCTGAATCTGGGAAAATAAATCCCTGACCGCTGCTGGAGAGTACTGGAAATTGGATTCCTGACCGTCATAGAAAAAGTGGTTCTTCTACTTCCGTTGGGGATGGCGAATAGAGATGACTATGTCGTGGATTTTCTCCTGTTTGTGAATATTCTGCCGGGGAGAGACTCTGCTTGAGAATAACTCTGCGAGGGAATAACTCTGTTGGAAGGTGAACTTCCGTAGCTGAAGTAATAAGCTCTATTGGGGATTGAGCTTCCGTATTCAGAGAAATAAACTCTGCTCGAGAGAAAACTATATGAACCACTTGCGATTACAAAATTTGGTTGGGGAACATATATGTCGGTTATCTTAAGGAACTTGGTTGGGGATAGTAACTCCTGTTTGGGGAAGCCGATGTCAAGGATTTAGTTGCCTCTACTCTGTGGGGAGGTTAGATGTTACTGGGATGCATGCTGAGGATACGACAATGACTTTGCATCAGTATTTTTTGTCCCTGTACCTGCTGGAGAAATTTCCTGTGGAGGCTTTATGGATTGAGTATTATACCAACTCATGAGGTGCTTGGTAATTGTCGATCAAAATGATAAGTCTTTTACTGATAGGAAAGTGACAAGATGATGGGACAGAGTTTTACGCTTTAATCCCTAACTTTTTCCTAGACTGTCTTTTTAGATTTTCAGCCCATCGGGATACCCTTTTTTCCCCAAGCCGCCTTTTCAGGTTTTTGACTTGTCGGGTGTACAATTTTTTTTGTTTTTATCCCTAATTTTTGCCTAGGACAGTAAACCTAGCGGGTCTTTGTTCATATGTATTATTTTCCGACTATGTCCACGCTCTCAGGATATAGGGAGTTATCACTGTCTATAGTGTTGTGTTAAAGTACTGTCAAAAATATTTTCTTGATGGCACATGATTCATTGCTAGAATGCATGCGTAGTGCCCTAAGTGATTCAGATGGAGATCTACCCTTGGTTATTTGGCACTTTTGAAGAGACTGCCCCGGGTGTGTTAGACATCATATCATGCCCCTTGCTTATGGAAGTCCTGTTATTGGAAGTGTCTTTCCCGCTGAGGTGATTGTGACCATTGAGAGGATGTATGTTCATTGAATATCCATTGTGCGGATTTCTCTGCTGTCAAACAATTAGTCAAATGCAAACAATGTCATTTAAATAATGCAAAACTTATGTTTGTCTTGAAATTGTTTTTTGAAAATGTGTTTTGTGTAGTAAAACAAAATTTGCAAGAATGTTATATCAACTCAGGATTCGTAACAAGTCCTACAAGAGTCAGGATACCTTTGTAACAGTATGATCTCAAACTAACCCATGCTTCAGCTAGGACTTTTAAGGGTTATATTGTGGCCTGGTTCCCGGTTTAAGAAACAAATGATAAAGGCTCAAAATTTATTTGTACCCACTAGTTCTTCGTGATGTCCTTCAATCCTATGTTCAGTTAATTGCGCGTTTAGAATCCCAATTGAGTCTTGGAGTACTGTCTTTGATTTTCCGGTGATGGTTCGGATACTAAAAGTTTATTTTGAATAGCCATCCATTTTTGTAATCTTTTTTCTGTTGAGGATTTGTAGGACCTCTTTCTTTTTTTATTTTGTTATCCCTTCTTTTGCCTGAACTATTTCTTTTGTGATTACAGTCAGCGGGATGCCCCACTTTTTTTCTTAAGTCTCCTTCATAGGTTTTGACTTAACGGGCTTTTATTTCGAGAGATAATGACTGCCTGTCTTGACGATTATACAAAACCATCACCATCTTTTGATTTGGAAGGACGTCTTCAATGCCATTCATTATGCGCGAAGCGGAAGATTGCGACTGAATGCATCTCTGAATTAACTGAGAAAACTACCATGCCCTAGGTTATGATTAAAGGTTTTCATTTGTGTGAAAGAAAAACTCCTGCTTCTTTGGCTCAAAGGGGTTAACTAGGGATTATCTTCCTCATAACTCCACTATTTAGGATTTGAAACAATGCATGTACATCGTCAGCGGGGTCTGTTCAAAAGCATATTGTCGAGATTGTGGTATCGTTTTTGTCATCCTCCCTCTAAAGGCTTAGAGCTTTTAATCGAGAGTTGAATATCACAAAAAGGAAGTATAAAGCAGTTTAAGCATAATGAAAACAAATTAATTCAAGACAAACATGTGTAATGCATTAATGAAATAACAAAGTTTTGACATGACAATAATTATTCGAATAAACAAAGAAAATACAACTTGAGAATTCAAATGAACAAAAATGCTTTCAATCCTAGCCATGTTTTGGCAAGGGAGAAGTGATCACGTTGGGAGTCTCCGTAGGGTCAAATTCAATCTCCTTAGCGTCAATCATATTTTGAATCTTGTATTTCAGTGCCCAACAATCGTTAGTATCGTGCCCCGGGCTGCCGGAATGATAAGCACACCTTGCTTCCGGATTGTAATTAGGAGAGGAAGTCTTAGGGTTTGGATGAGGGTCTATCACCGTGATCAGATTCATCTTCAACATATGTTGCAATGCTTGTGACAATGGCATGTTGATTCAGGTGAACTACCTTTGAGGTCTTTCTACCCTTGGCTGATTGTTCCGTTGTTGTAGTCATTGTGGTTGTTGTGCGTGTGCGGAATTAGAGACCAGCACTGCCCCCACAGATTGGTGGTAGTCTGCCTTATTACGCCCCTTCTGGCCGTTCAGAGCATTGGCTTCCCTCTTGCCACCAAATGACTTCTTCTCAGGTCTGGAAGATGCAGCCATCGGGATCTTCCCGCTCTTGATACCATTTTCGATCCTCTCTCCTATCAGAACCATATCGATGAACCCAGATGAGGAACTCCCAATTACAAAATTGAAGAATGGTCTTGTCAGAGTTCCCATGAACATTTCCACCATTTCACGATCAGTCAGAGGAGGTTTTACTCTGCCAGCTAGATCCCTCCACTTTTGTGCATATTCCTTGAACCCTTCTTTCAAGCCCATGGACATATTTTACAGTTGCACTCGAGTTGGTGCCAGGTTAGCATTCTATTGGTACTTCTTGTAGAAGGCAGTAGCCAAGTCTTCCCAGGTATGGATTTTGGTTCCTTTCAACTGATAGAACCAATCCAGTTGAGTGTCGGCCAAACTTTCTTGGAAGAAATTGACCCATAACTTCCGGTCAGCAGTGTGAGGCTGGATCTTCCTGACATAGGATCTTAAATGCAACTTAGGGCAGGAGACCCCGTCATACTTAGCGAATGTGGGGACCTTGAACTTTGGTGGGATGACAACCCCAGGAACCAGACCCAACTCTTCGAAATCTAGCCCTGGTATTCTTTGGATCTCCATTGCGCTCAGATGATCCTCTAACTGTTTGTATCTATCCTCAGTGGGAGGATATTATTCATCGTTATAATCAGATTCATCCTCAGAAACCCTTGGACCATGGTCTTCCTCCCTTGTCTCTCCTTCTTGATTCTCCCGTTCTTTATATGAGGAGGTCGGGTCAACCAGTTGCTTCAGCGGTCCCTTGAATCTTCTACCCAGATTCAGGACACCAGTGGTCTTCTTCTTCTTCTTTTTCTCTTTCAGAATAAGGGCCTTCATATCTTCCTCCCCCTTAGCCAAGGCTACGAACATTTGTTGAAATTGGGCATTTTGTGCCTGGAGGTCCTTGATACTTTGTTCAGAAGACATTATTGCTGAAATAAACAACGAAGACGATGAGAAACCTGTTATGAAACCTGTTTATGCAATGTCATGGATGATATGCGTATGCAATGTTTTCAAGGATCTCGCGGGGTAAACAAAAAATGCCAGAAGTTGAATTTTGCAGCTTTGATCGAAGAACTTTGTATTGTTGAGAGTCCTTCTACAAGAGTCAAGCTCACCATATCAAGTGGGTCATAGCCCCTGACTCAAGTTATCGTGTTTTGGTCTTTTGACGGCATTGGCTAGAGGAAAATAAATCCCCTTTCCCCTTGCTAGACGTCTGATTCACCATAACCTGCATCACAAACCCTTTAGATCCTTGAAATGGTTAAGGAAATGATGTGGCATGATGTTATGATGTGTATGCAATGCATTAAGAAAAAATGTAAGGTGACAAACACAACCCTGCAAAGAATTCAAGTTGTTAGACAATGAAGGAAAACAAGTCACACAAGCAGCCTTAAGTTTAGGCTTGAATGGGGTTTGTAGGTAAGTACCCTCTTTTAGTTGGTTTCAAACCTGTCTTAGAAAAAGTAATTGGGTTCTAAGGATTCTCAATATCACTGATCATCCTTTATCGGGCATTGTTTCAGCTCAGGCAATCTTTTCTTGCGGCCGAAATATCCTGAAAGCCTGATCTCAATGAGTGTGGCATCAAGCACCAACCAGTCCTCAGCTTTATACCGAGGCCGACTATCTCACTACTTTCTAATGGCTAAGTTTGTTCAACTAAGGTTCTAAGGTACGTTAGTGCTTCACGACACCATGCGTCGGCCTCGTATTCTCCTTGTTTCCACACGAAGGATACCGGTACCAACCAAAGTGTCAAACCAACACAGCCATCACTTAAACCATATCAGTCTATACCGTACAGTCTCCACGATATATTGTTGTTTACCTAAAAAGTGCCCCCAAATCAGGGTGTAGGATCTTTAACAATACCCAAGCAAGAACAATTAAAGATAAAGCATACAAAACAAACAAGAAAGTAATTTTAAAAATGACCTAGATCCTAAGGTATACCCCACTTCATTAAATTCCCCAGCAGAGTCGCCAGTTTCGTGATACAGTGGCAGAACCGACTATTAACACTCATTTTGCTTTTTTTTTTGCAAATGTCGCGGTAAGCAAGAGTCACCACCGACTTTTATTACATCCAGCAAAGGAAAAGGAAAAAGAACAGAAAAACCCTTTTTCAAGAGTTTTCTGAGTATGGGGGGGTAGATTGTAGAAAGGGAAGGTGTTAGCACCATTTCTATCCATGGTTTTCCATGGGCTCTTAGGTACTTGCTCATTTTGAAATTGCTTGTGTGTATTTTGAAAAGTTTTTGTTTAACTTCGTGGTAATCCGTGTATCTGTCCTCAAGAGTGTGACGAAGTTGTTTTTGAAAACTGTTTTGAAAGTGTTTGTGTGAAAGAATTTTTGTTGTTTTGAGCAAGTACTTAAGAGTTTCTACCTACTCCAAAAAAATTGTTCGTTTTCTCATTTCCTTTAGACAATGCTATCCTACTATTAAGGAGTAGGTAGCCCTATCGTTGGAGTTAAAGGCACATTCGAAGGGACAATTATGGTCGCTGAAGCAATGGTTAGGAAACCTTAGTAATTACCCTAGAGTCTTAAAGATCTTTCCGAGGCAACATTTGAATGGGTCAATTTTTATCTTTTGGGAATAGAGGGAGACCACTAAAATTCCCTATACTTCATGACCGTTTACCGAAGGCAACCGAAGTAGGATAAACCCTAGGAGTGAACATGTGCATGTGTTTGATTTCAGTTGATTATCTTTGCACAATTAGGGTTTTCTACTGTTTTAATTTCATTTGTCTTTTGCATACAATCCTATTATCAATCATCTAACAATTAATAGTTGCGGAAATTAAAAGCGGAAAGGTAAATTTACGCTATTACAAAGCTTTGGGGAGGGGGTTACATAACCAAAAACTGGGAATTAAACGGTAAATAATATGCGGTAAACCCTAATTAAAAGCTATTACAAACCCGAAGCAAATACAATAATTGGAATTAAAAAATAAAATATTACGCGCAAGAATTAAATACGAGAATCAAAATCTAAATTCAAAGGGAATCAAAGAAAATATTTTTGTTATTTTTTATATTGAGAAAATTAACGATTTGCAAATTAACCCTAATTTTCTAATTGATTTTAATTATGAAAAAAAGAATTTAAATTTCCCTAATTAAATTAATCTAATTAATTAATGAAATAAAATATTTTATGAAAAAAATATGATTTTAATGTTTTTTTGTGATTTTTTTATTTAATAAAAAAATGATTTTTGTTTTGTAAAAATAATTAAACAAATAATTAAAACAAAAGAAATTAAAAAAGAAATAAATTGGGCATGTTACTATTGTTAGCAATCTGGGGGTGTGAAGATGAAATGTTAGGACCAAGTTATGTTGGCCCAGTTGTCTGCGTGTGGATTCAGTGTAGCTGGTCTTCAGGAGGTCCACCATGTGACTGCTTCCTCGAGGCGTGAGATCTGGCCAGGACATGATCTGATGGCGTGGATCTTGGGTGCATGATAGACTCTTAGTTGTGAGGCACATGGAATCTGCAGTTAAACATTGAGAAAAACATTATGTAGGAGGCAGGGATCGAACCCCTGACCTCCTACACATGCGCGTCCTGAAGCTCTTCCTATTTGCCACTGGGCCAATTGTCCTTTTGATAATAACAATGAAAAAAATGTAATATATTTAATAATTGGCATTTAGTATAACAAAATGCGCGCGCAGTTTAAACCAGTCAGCCAGCCCTTGCCACGCAGTCATCTTCCCCAATGGCTGTCGTTTTAGGTATCAGCTTTTACCTACGGAGTGCATTCGCCGCTAAAAGACCTACAAATCTCCAAAATTCACACCAAGCAATATAAATGCAATTTAAAGCCATGGATCAACTGGGTTTGATCCCCTGAGCATGGTGGCATACGTCATTAGGTCTAATTTTCCCTGCATCTCAAAGCCCTAAAATGGAGGTTAAAACCCTAACAATGGCAATTTGGCATCTATGCATCAAAACTGGAAATTAAGTATTCAAATACATTCCAAATGCTCACACAAACAATAATTCATAATCAAAACCTATTTCTAATGTATGTATAATCAAAATCGAATTCAAAATATGAAGGGAAAACCGTGATGATACAGATGACGATTCTGGATGTTGTGACGCGTGCAAATGATGCTGTTAGCTTCAGGTGATTTCCAGGAATGGATTGCTGGCCTTGAAACCATTTGAATCATCCTGTATAATGAAATTCGGTTTGCACTTTTTATCCAAAAATTGAGTTTTTGTTCTTGCAGTTTACACGACCAACCCTTATCCTTATGCTTTGGAAATGTTGTGTATATATCATAGAATGGTTTATGTCAACAAAAATTGATTATATCTTTAGAAATTATGGAGATTTGATTTCATTCTTTACCTTGCATGATTTGTTTCTAAAATAGACCAATTTAAGATCGTTTCTAATCAATTAGCTCTTTCACTATTTGGATGATTTTCTAGCTGCTCATTGACTCATAAAATGCTCATAAAATCAAATCTTTGATTTTATTTGATTATTCTACTATTTAAATTGATCTTTTTTTAAATGGATAAAAAATCAAGATAAATAATAAAAATAATACTATAATAAGTGGATAAGCTCAGGGGTCGTGGGCCATCTTAGGGACAAGTTTAAAACAATAAAACATGGGCCCATTTGGAAAAAAAGTCATTTTGATCAATGTTGACTTAATGCACATTTCCAAAAATTGGTCAACTTTGACAATACATATCTCCATAAATTTTAACCCTAAGAAGGTGTTCTTGACTTTTTAGAAAGATTAGGATATCCTATAAACAACCCTTTTGGTTTCATCTCAATTGGATCTTCCATGTTCATGTAAGAAGCTTTGACCCAAAAGGGGTTTTTGTTGACTTTTTGAAATGACCTATAATGTCTGAATTCATATCTTTTCATGAGGGCATTTTTTGAACTTGAGGGCTGAAGATGAGTTGTAGGGAATTGAATTATCTTCAAAATGAGCCTTGGATGATAAATTTCTGAAAAATATGATAAAGTTATGCCTTGTCAAAGTTTGGTTGACTTTTCCTATATAAACCCTAATTTAGCAACTTTTGAATTTTGATGGATTTGGGGAATTCCTTGAGGAATCATGATCAACCCTTGATCAAATTATGAATATTACTTCAAAATGTTGATGTTGACCAAAAATATTAAACTTTGACTTCATGAGGGTCACAGTTGACTTTTGACATAGTACAGTTGATTTTCAAGCATCTGAGCAGTTGACTAAGCAAACTCCTTGTGCAAGGCATGAAACTTGGCATGGATGATCTTGAGAACATATTAGGGCAATGTAAATCATTTGTGACCCTTGGAACTCAAACATCTTGATGAAAATGGAAACCCTAGTTTGAGGCTCATTGTCTTAGGAGGAGGATTTATCTGGTCAATCCTTAGGCATCCTTGGGTAAGTTGAGGACCTCTAGGAGTATGTTATGAATAAAATGAGAGGGAAAATTTTGGGGTACAACAGTGAGCAATGAGAATCAATCATGACATGCTACAAGATAATCTCAAAGGAGGGTACTTAAACCTGAATTAGGTATCACTTAATCCTAAACAAACAATAGAATATACATGTTATTATGACAAACATGTAAAAGGAGTAATATATCCTAAACATGTAATAGGATGAAAATGCTATCAGGACAAGCATATAGGAGATGTAGGGTATCCTAATAATTCATTAGGGTAATGTAAATCAAGACATAATATAAGATGTGAAATTATCATAAGCATGCATTAGAATGACATGTTATTAAGACAAACATGTAAATGATGACAATATACCAACAAGCAAGGTAGAATGATATCAAGACAAGCATACATACAAGTATCAAACCAACAAGTGAGGTAAAATGCTATCAAGACAAGCAGACATGTTATCAATACAAACATGCAAGATAATAAACCAACAAGAAAGGTAAACGCTATCAAGACAAGCATACATGTTATCAAGACAAACATGTTATATATTGTTAATAATCTATTTTTAGCATATGCATTAATTTTAGTAAAAGAAATATATAAACAATATGTTAGATATGATGTGTTAACTTGCTAAACAGGAACGGGTTGAGCAAGAAGTCCTATCTTATAATGGAACATGTTGAGTTGAAATTTTTCAACATCTAGAGTAACATGTAGGATAAGATGTCCTATGCAGAGTCATACGATATTGCGCCTGAGCTGAGCTGGATTAGTGAATTCAGTTATGATTTAACAGATGCAGAATATTCTAGGAATATTATACAATATTATGTGGCACTGATTTGTAGGTCAAGAAGAATCAAGTCAGAATATTGAAGAATATGCAGTTTCTAAGTATGGAGATATATTAGGAAACTAATGATTGAAGACCTTGTTTGTAGCAGAAGTTTCTGCTGATTTGTAACAGCTAATGTGTTGTGATTAGAAGCCCAAATCCAGTTGGGAATAGGTTATAAATAGAATTCTTGTAACCTAGAAAAGGCACGGGTCCAAGATGTAGAAGTTTAGGGCTTTGTATTTGTAACAGTCGAGAATTGAAAAGATGTAATCACTAGGGCTGAGTCTGTACCACTCTCTAGAAGAGTTGGTTGTGTAATTCACTCTACATGTGAGTTGGATTGTGTTTCTTGAATTTGCAAGGTTCTGTTATCACTTTTAAGATTTCAAGCATAGAGTTGATTGTTGTTCTTGGAGGAAGCTTTTAAGCAACTCCAAGTTATGTTCTTAGTTAGGAGTAAAGTTGTAAACGGTGGAGTTTAGCTTTAGGTCTTGACTAAGTATTTTCATGGAAGTGTGTCTTTTATTTTCCTATCATGGAAGTGTGTCTTCCTATTTGTTATCCAATCGATGTCTGATTGATGAAGGATTGAGGAGCACCTCATATCAAGGTTAGTCTTAGATAAAAGTATAGCATGGGTAATGATTAAGTGAGTAAATCATAAACTGGTATGTTTGTTGTATGGTCTATGAATTGATAATATCATAGTAGACTTGTCCCTGGCTTGGTATGCCCCCCGAGTAGGAAAGTTGCTCTGAATTGGGTTAAAAATCTTTGTGTGTTATTTATGCTTTTTAGTATTGTTTTTATTGTTTATACCTTGCATGTGTTGTTTATGTCAGATTAAATGTCCCAACATGTCATAGGACATATGAAGTTCTGACCTACCAAAATTTCAATCGGTATTAGAGCAGGAATCCTGTTGTATTTCTGGGATGATACTTTCTGGTTTGGTAAGGAAGGAGGTTTTTACTAAAAAGTTGTTGGAACTTGAATAAGTTCATATTATGGTTTGAAAGGTCCTTAGAAGTGGAGGATGGATTGTTCATGATAGGGTGTGTATTGAACATGTCTATTGTTATCAGGCCTGTAGCTTTGGTGGTGAGCTGCTGTGTTAGGTTTTATTTATTTTCAAACTTAAGTTGTTTTGTTTGCACCTGGACTGTGGTGGTTATGTGCAAAGTTTTTTGTTGTGCCTGATGTATGTTGAGGAGCGTTTGGTGTGTTTTTATGCTACATGGTATCTGTTGAAACCCTTATCAGCATGGCATTAGAGTTTGGTCTCCTCAGTAGTTTTATCCTATGGTGATGGAATATGTGCAAGACTCTTTCAACCAACTTTGTAAAGTTTCCAATTATACTTGAGTTTTATTTCTCAAGTCCACTCATAAAGGCACTTTAGTGTATGGTTGATGTATTTTTCAAGAAACCTGACATTTATTTGACAGACTATTGAAGAAAGGATAGGGTCATTTATTTTGTCCTCTAAAAGAGTCTTCCTAATTGTTGACCTAATTAGGAAAGTAACTCTGAGTCTTGTTGTTGGTATATTTGGAGCTTAGAATATTTTTGAAGACCTTGAAGGTGATCAAGGGATGTTTTGATTTTCTGGAAGCAGTGATGGCTTCAGAGCCAAGTTCAGTTTTGTGTTCCAGAAGAAGGGAACTGATGTCCTACCAGATGTTGGGACATCATGTCAGCAGGTGTGCAGCTTCCTATTGAATAGCAGATGCTCTGGATGATAAACAAATGTGTGATAATCACATATGTTTTGAACCTACTCCTGCTTTGGAAGAGGAGGGATATGGGTTGTGTATCTAAGATGTTTTTTCCAGAAAACATGTCTTAGATTGGTGGACTGGTTCAATGTTGATCAACCAATTGGTTACTTCTTGGTTCAGTTTATTTTAGATCCAACTTAGTAGAAGTGAAGAGGGTGAGCTCTAGTGTCCAGTAGAGTTATGTTATCTCAGCCAGGTTCCTTGTACATAAAGGTCAAATGTCAAGGACATTCTCTCTAACATCTAGTTTATTCTTCTGATCAAAGAAGCTAGGTTTGTATAGAATCTTGTTTATGGCCATAAAACAAATTTTTCTTGAGGGGAGTAATGGTGATGTGTAGTAACCACATGTTGTGCTGGTATTAAAGGAGGAGAATGTTTAAATTTCAAGGTGTTCCTAGTAGTTGGTGAAGAAGAATCTCTAATCTGGAGTTGGATATTCTTGAAGAAATGTCAAAGGTAATGTCTTGACATCCCTGTATTGAGAATTTATTTCTCTCAATATAATTGGCGATGTTTCTCATTAATAGGATAAAGGTTGTTTACTCAAACTTGATACCACTTATTAAGTCTATGAGAGCATGGAACTCTTATTCTGTTGTTTTAGAAATGTCTTTCAAGGGTTGTATGCATTGGAGATGTATCAACCGGAATTATATGGTTGAATGGTGTCTGCACTATTAGAGTGTCATCTGAATCACCTAGGATGGGCATTTCAGATTTTTGTCTGGAGTAAGGAGAAGGAGTTTATTTTGGAACCGATGGGTATGGTTTCCTGGTATCTGCATGAGAAGGTTATCCTTAATCTAGAGTACAGTTATATGGAGTTCTCACATAACAGAACAATTATTTTTGCAAGGATTTAAGAGCATCCTTGTATTTTGGAATTTTAGGAGAAGCAGACTTAGCCTGAACAGTCTGTTGTGACGTATATGACATGGTTGTTAAAGTCTGCTCTAGATACCTGTTAGAGTGAATCTCCTCTTTAGGTGAAAAAGAATGGAATCTAACACCTCAAAGTCAGACAGGAGGTCTGTGTTTATTAGAATAAGTTTTCTGGAGGTTTGCATGCTCTACATGTTTTTTGGTCTGAGTTTGAAGGTTGATCAGCTACTGGTGGTTGATCTTCTTATATCCCTTGCAAGAGTGGTGTATGGATTACTATGGGTATTGTCTCTAAATCCATATTAAATGATCAAGTCCATGTGATTTGTACTGATGCCGGAACTGATGTTGGAACATCATTTATGTTCTTTGCTTCTTCAGCGAAGGAAGTTTTTGGATTTATTCATGGTGGGGTGTAAGGTCAAGCCACTGTCCTAATTTGGTAACAGTCAATGGTGTGAATGGGTGTCATGACTGTTTGTCATGAATATGAATCAGCTAGTTCCATAGGTGTGCAGAAGAATGGTGTCTTACCAAATGTCCTGCCTAGTGTGAGAAGGTAGTATCATCTGACTATTGCAAATATTCATACGGGAGCTGAGTATTTGTACATCCTCTGTAGAGGTTGTGCATTTGACTGATGGTGAATACTTTGACGAGAGCTGAGTATTTGTCTGAAGTGTTGATGCATGTCTACAGTCTGAACCTTATGATTCAGAAGGAGTATAGAGAATTTATTTTTCTCTATATGGCTGTGTTAAGTAGCTTTGGATAGGACATTGCTAACTATTGAAAGTTTATTTCTCTTTGTGGTGCTCTAGTGTGACAACCTGAATTGGCTGCTTAAGGTGTGTCATTGGAGATCCTCTAGTGCCAAGGACTTATATGCAAATGATAAGTGTTATGAGTGAAGCTTTTAAAAACCAAAGTGTTTTGATGTCCCAAAGGATATTTTAACATCATGATTGTTGATGTTTATCTTTTCTTGTGGAGTTGGATTGTCAGAAGTGGTGTTTCTGACGAGGTGAATTAGAATGTGGAGATTTTGATCTTATTTATAGTAGTATGTTCTATAAATGCATGACTACTAAGGTTGAAAACTTCACTAGTATCAGCATCTACTAGTGTATGTAATGAAAAAAGAATGTTATTGATACTGAGTTCTGATCTGATTAGGATTTTTTCAAGGTGGGTGTCTTCTGTTGCAAGTGAATCCAAGAAGAGATTAGGTCTGTCTAGATCTCAGTAAAGCTTGTAAGCAAATTGAGAATTTATGGAGAAGTCAAAGGGCTTGGATGTGCTCTCAAGGAGCTAGAGGATCTGATGTGTTTTCACAAGGGTGTGAATATGTTTAGCAGATATGTGATGTTGTGGTCCTTCATTATGAGTATGTGACAATCTTCATATGTTTTCATCTGGTGCTGAAGTGGTTATGTTCAGCAGGAGCACTGATTATCCTTGACAGGGGGAGTGAAGTACTTTTCTATGGATTGTTGCTGCAATGGTACAAATTTTTGTTGGAAGAACATGTTTGATTTAAGACATGTGAAGATGGGTGATTGAATCAGAAGTAGACATATCTCTCTAGTGGTTAATAGTTGTGTATCAGAGAATTTATTTTTCTCTGCAAATTTTGAAGGGACTCTCTGAGGGTCTTTGTTGTTGAGAGATGTCACATATGTGATATTCTGATAGTTTGTTGTGTGTCACTAAGTATAAGTGAAAGGAGTACACTTAGAGTCCAATGAAGGACATGTATCTATACTTCAAGACCTATTTATATAATCTTATGAAGCATTTTTGGACTGATGGTTGAAGATGTGTTGGTCACGGGTTTGTGCATTCAAGAGAAAGAAGACAATGTCTGACTGGATATCAGGACATTATTCAGGAAATGTGTCATGTGTGATCAACAAAGGAGTCTTGTGAACAGTGTGATCAAACACGTGTCTGAAGGGAGTATGTAAAGTATGTTTGAATGTTCATGTGCATGTATTGGGACTATTTCTTTTCAGCAGAGATAGTCCAGAGCTGATAAAGTCATTCAAAGATGTTTTGGACTGTGCAAATTGATTTTGGTGGCAATTTCTCCTCAAATAATGTTTCCTTTTGACCAAGACCATTGATACAATCAAGGATCATTATTTCCCAAGCAAATATTCAGTTATTTATAGAGGTTTATTCTTTCCTCTTTCACCATATGAGTGTTTGGTGTTTCCATAATTCTTATGGCTTTTGTTCGGGTATGGGTGAGCTGTGTTTGGGTATGGTTTTATGAAGGCCTTGTTTGTCAATCTTCCTTGTCATTTTTTGGGGAAAAAAGGGGGAGAAAGGTATTTTTCAGATGGATCTGGAGTTTGTTCTTCCAGATATGTTACAAACACAAACATGTCAAATTGGATGTTTGATCCTATGTCTGTTTGGAATTGTTTTGTAACTTATGATCTGAGTTATGAACATGGTTATGACATGTGTTCTGAGTTACCCAGGGTGATGGGTGATTTGGTCTTAAGTTTCATCTTATGATCTAGGTTGGCCTTTGGTTGCTGTCTAAGGATTGATTAAGGGTTCTCTTATGCTACCATTGGTTTTCTGTGACAAGAATAAGTTCCTGGGTCGAGGGGGAGTGTTATCTATCTTCTTCCTCGTGTACACCAAATGACTTCATGACTTTTTATTCCTTTTATCCTAAGATTGTTGTTCCTTGGTGTTAAAGTTCTTACTACAATGGAGTTGCTATTAAAGACGATGTCGAATATGATGTCCTAACATCATTGTGCTTATAAAGACTAACTCCATGTTGCTATGATGTTGTGTTCAGTAGTTATTGAAGACTACTGCTGAAGAATTATATTTTTATTTATTTTTGTAATCTGGATTGTAATTAATATTATTTGTTTTAGCCAAAAATTTCCAAAGGGGGACATTGTTAATTCGCTATTTTTAGAATTGACATTAATTTTAGTAAAACAAATATAGAAGCAATATGTTAGATTGGATGTGTTAACTTTCTAAACAGGAACATGTTGAGCAAGAAGTCCTATCTTATGCAGGGTCATACGACATCGCGCATGAGATGAGCTAGTTTAGTGATTTCAGTTATGATTTAACAGATGTAGAATATTCAGGGAATATTATGCAATATTATGTGGTGCAGATTTGTAGGTCAAGAAGAAACTGAAGGAGTGATGAAAACACAAGAAATGGGGGTTTAAATTTGGTTTTTCTTTCTTGAATAACATTTGCTTCTAAGCATTATTCGTTGAAAATTGCTTTTGAGTGTTACTTCTAAGTAATGATTCTAATTAAGTTAATAAAAAATAAACTCTAAAGCATAAGTAAAAGTGTAGAACACGCGATATATCCTAGTTCACTTGAGAAACCCCCAAGCTAGTCCAGTCCACCCTTCCGAGGTGATTTCGCCTTGAACTCAAGGACTTAATTCATTATAATTAATCTGATTACAATCGCACGGGCAACTTCCAATGACTAACATACAATGACACGTTCAGTGATCCAGACGAGATATAACGTTCATTAACCCTATAGAATTTGATGCCTTAGAATCTCCTACCATGATTTACTTTTAATGATATCCATCTGTGATCTCACAAGGCTGACCTTCACTCAGTCCCCTTTGAGATATGACTACCATTAACCCAATAGAGTCCACTACCAGGATTTCATCTACGATGACCACAGACAAAGTCTTCTCAAGACTTTTGATCTTTACTTGATCACTTGAGGAACCAACCAATTCTAAACAGAATTATTTTTCTGGAGATTACATGAGTGCTTCTTATCAAGCAGATTACTCCTAATTTAAGTACATAATGTTTGACACAATTCTGAGCAACAACTCTTGTGTACAAACAATTTACATGAAGATCTTAAGCAATAACACAAACTGAGCAACAAATCTTGTGTTTTACATATTTCTACAAAGATGAATATAGTCTAAGTTAAGTATAGGATCTTGTAGTCTTCTTGTCTTCATCTTCATTGTTGAACAAGCTATGAGCAACAACTCCTTGCTTCTTCATAATTCTGTCAAGATGTATATGATTAGTAGTTTAAATGACATATTGTAGAATTATTCATCTTCGTCTTCTTTCTTCATTAAGCAAGATATAAGCAACAACTCCTTGCTTTTTCATAATTCTGCCAAGATGTATATGATTGGTAGTTTTAATAACATCTTATAGAATTATTCATCTTCTTTTTATTTGATTTTATTTAACATGTTCAACATAACTATTGTTCTTGTTGTTGTTATAGTGGTTGATAGATTTTTGATTGTGTTCCAATAATGACAACTTTCATTTTTGACATTGAAAACAAACAACCTGCAACTCGCTCAGCATCATTGTTTTTAATCATATGATTATTTTCTTATATAGCCAAGAAAAATAGAGTCGTTGGCTATTTTAAAAAGAGTCGTTACAAATAGTAGTGTTACGTCCTTTTCTATTCTACAATACAAGTTAGTGGAGAGGTAGTGGAATAAGGATTTTTCGTATTGTATACTATTATACCATGTTACTGTTATATTTTTTCCTTCTGCACTCAGAGGCTTCTACGAACATGAGTTTAGAAGCGGGAAAATAACATAACGTCTTCAGAGTCTTCAAAACTGCGTCTTCAGAGTCTTCAGCACTTGGTTGTGAGAACCCTTATAGAGAACCTTGAATCAGAAGAGCTTCAAGTCTTCAGAGTCTTAAGAGTTGCGTCTTTAGAGTCTTCAGCACTTGGTCTTGAGAACCCAATATAGATAACTTTGGACCTTTATAACTTCAAGTCGTTGGAATCTTCAGACCTTCCGTCTTTAGAATCTTTAGCACTTGGTTCTTTAAGAATATTTTGTTATAACATAGTTTGGTTCTACATCTTACTTAAACAGTTTTGATGATAACAAATAAATAATATTTATAAAGAACAATTATGCTCTCTAATTGTCTCATTTGAACTACAGAGAAGTTCTGAATAAATAGAGTACAATTTGGCAAAGTATCTCTTAAGAAGATCTCATGAAAGAACCAAGGACAGAACATAGCAAGCTTAGACCAATTTCAGGCTTAGTAAGAAGCTCTAATACTATCTTCTGAAGCACCAAGCTGCAGGCCAAAACTCTTATTAAGCTTTTTCTGATATTTCAACGATAGCAATCAAGGAAATTTTGGTGCGTTACAATTCAATTATTACAATCAAAGGAGTAACAGAAAAATTAAGACAAGATCTGTATTTTGGGAAATAGCATATACTTTCACTTATCAACATTCCAAAAATAAACTCTGATGTCTCCAACGGATCTCTATCATTGCGCCTATATAAAGGAGTCTCTCATAATCTTAAAGGTGGCTCTTCTTCATGCAAAAATAGTTGTAACACTCAAAAATATCTCTAACTCTTATACTATTCATTGTATTTTAATCTTGTGTAAACATCATAGTTGTGATACAACTTTTTAGAATCAATCTTTGTAACACGGTCTCTGTTTCAATTTTTTTAAATTCCTTGAGAAACCAAGTTATGGTTTAGTCTCAAGAAGACATTGACAATGGTATTTGTGGTTTGTAATCAAATATTTAATTAGTGGATTAAGACCTCTTTGAGAGAGGCGAAATTACCTTGACGGGTAGACTGGAGTAGTTTGAGTTCAAACGAACCAGGATAAAATTAAAGTGTTATTTTGTTTTAGTTTTTAAAACACCAATTCAACCCCCCCCCCCTTCCTTGTGTTTTTCTATCCTTCAATTGGCATCATAGCACCTAGTTCTGGGTGAAAACACTTAACCATGTCAGAAAAAGATCCTAGCAATAAAAACACTATGGTGGGACCCAGTCAGATCATCATCAATGATAATCATGATGAAAAAGACATAATCGGAAGCAAACCTCCAGTATTTGATGGTGAGAACTTCGAATACTGGAAAGACATAATCGAAAGCTTCTTTCTGGCTCATGACGCTGATCTCTAGAACATAGTAACTGATGGATACATTCATCCGGTTGACGAAAGTGGTCAGAAGATCGATAGAAAGAGAATGACAGATTAACAAAAGAAAGAATTTAAAAATCATCATAAATCCAGAACAATACATTTGAGTGATATCTCGTATATAGAGTATGAGAAGATCACAAATAGAGAATCATTTAAAAACATGTCCGACTCTTTAAGAATGACGCATGAAGGCAACACACAAGTCAAAGAAACCAAAGCCCTTGCACTCATTCAGAAGTATAAGGCCTTCAAAATGGAAGAAGATGAAACAGTTGAAACAATGTTCTCAAGGTTTCAAATTCTAGTTGTTGGGCTGAAAGTTCTGGACAAAGGGTACTCAATAGTAGATCATGTTAAGAAAATCATCAGAAGCTTACCTAAGAAATGGAGACCCATGGTCACAACCTTAAAACTAGCCAAAGATCTGAATAAAATATCTCTTGAAGAACTTATCATCTCCTTGAGAAGTCATGAAATAGAACTAGAAGAAGATGAGCCCCAGAAGCAAGGTAAGTCTCTCTCTCTCTCTCTCTCTCTCTCTCTCTCTCTCTATCTCTCTCTCTCTCTCTCTCTCTATCTCTCTCTTAAATCTAATAAAAAATATGAATCTAAAGCTCTTCAGACAAAAGAAGAAAACTCTGGTGGATCCTCGTCAGAAGAAGATGAACTGTCTCTTCTCTCCAGAAGAGTCAATCAACTTTGGAAGCACAGACAGAGGAAGTTTAAAAATCCCAGAAGAACAGGAAATCACTTTGAATCATCTCCTAGATAAAGAAAATCTAGTAACAAAGACATTGTATGCTACGAATGCAATGAATCAGGTCACTACAAAAGCGAATGCCCAAATCTACAAAAAGAAAAGCCTAAAAAGAAATTCTCCAGAGAAAAGAAGAAAAGACTTATGGCAATATGGAATGAATCATAATCTTATGAGGCTGGAACTGAATCAGAATATGATTGAGCCAATATATCCCTAATGGAAAATGTATCATATGATAATGGATCATCTAAATCAGAATCAGAGTTAGAGGTAGAAGAGGTATTCTCCAATTTCTCTAGATCTCAATTAGAAGAAAGTCTGTCAAAAATTCTTGAAAGATACCAGCAGCTTCGAGTCAAAAACGAGAACATGAAAAAGGATCTAGTATCTGACTCTGAAGTTACTAAGAAATTAGAAATAGAAAACTCTGAGCTAAAAGAAACCATTTCTAAACTTGAAAATGAAAACTATGTCTTCAAAAATAAGTTAAAAACGGCTCGGAAAGAAATTGTTTCAGAAGTTTCTAATAGTTCCGATAAAATCATAAAAGAATATGATTACAACTTTCAAAAATTTCTAGCTAAAAACATAGATAGGAGCAAGATGGCTTCAATGATCTATGGAGTTAGTAGAAATGGCAGAAAAGGTATAGGATATGTGAAACCAACGGGAAAAGAAACTCAACCAAAGAAAGTTGATGATATAGTTATAAAACACACACCTCTCTATTCTCACTTTACATATGGACATACACACAATATAAAGTATACTAGTAATGGTTTTTCTGCTAAGCCCAAATTCAAACAGAATTTTGGTAATTCTAGCGAACAAAGACCCAAAAAGATATGGGTACTTAAGGATAAAATTGTCTATGTTGCAAATGTCTTTAACAACAAAGTTGAAACACCAATCTTGGTACTTGGACTCTGGATGCTCTCGACACATGACGGGAAGAAGGCATATGTTCCAAAGTCTGAAGCTTAAATATGGAGGCTATATAGGGTTCAGAGGCAATCAGAAAGGAAAGATCATTGGCTTTGGAACTATTGGTAAAGGTACACTTCCTTATATAACTAATATTCTTTTAGTAGATGGGTTAATGCATAACCTAATATCCATAAGTCAATAAAGTGATAATGGTTATGATATAATCCTTAATCAAAAGTCCTATAAATCAGTTAGTCAGAAAGATGGGTCTATCCTTTTTAATGGAAAGAGAAAGAACAACATTTACAAAATAAAAATTTCTAAACTAAAAAGTCGGGATGTAAAATTCCTAATGTCTGTTAACGACGAGCAATGAGTCTGGCACAAAAGATTGGGGCATGTTAGTATGAGAAGAATATCTCAGATTAACAAACTCAATTTGGCCAGAGGACTTCCTAACCTGAAGTTCAGCTAAGATGCTCTGTGTGAACCATGTCAAAAAGGAAAGTTTGCAAAACCTTCTTTCGAATTAAAAAAAATATTGTTTCTACCTCTAGACCATTAGAACTTATGCATATAGATTTGTTTGGACCGGTGAAAACTGCATCCATCAGTGGCAAGAAGTAGGGATTGGTGATCGTAGATGACTATAGCATATGGACATGGGTAAACTTCTTAAGACACGAGGACGAGTCACACATTGTGTTCATTATCTTCTATAACCAAGTTCAAAATGAAAAAGTTTTAGAATTGTTAAAGTCGGAAGTGATCATGGTGGGGAATTTGAAAACAAAATATTTTAAAACTTTTTTTAATGAGAATGGCATCTCTCATGATTTTTCTTGTCCTATAACTCCTCAAAAAATGGAGTTGTAGAACAAAAGAATGGAACTTTACAAGAAATGGCCAGGACCATGATCAATGAGACTAACATTGCTAAAAACTTCTGGACAGAAGCAACTAACACAGCGTGTTATAGTCATAATAGATTATCTATAAGACCTATTATAGATAAGACTCCATATGAACTGTGGAAGAACAGAAAGCCCAACATCTCTTACTTCCATCATTTTGGATGTACTTGCTTTATACTAACCACTAAAGAACATATGAACAAGTTTGATTCTAAAGCACAAAAGTGTATCATGTTAGGACACTCTGAACGCTCAAAAGGTTACAGAGTATATAACACAGAAACACGAATTATGGAAGAATCTATTAGTGTCAGATTTAATGATAAGCTTGGCTCTCAAAAGTCAAAGCAGGGTAAATATTTTGCAGATATAGAAGTTAAATTTATAAGTACTGAACACAAATTGTCAGAAGTACTTAATAAATAATCACAGCCAAATATAGAAGAGGATGTCACAAATATTACAACAACATATAAAGACCCCGCTCAAAAAAGACTATCCAGAAGTAGCTTAGCACATTCAGAAAACACGATTCTGGGAAAGAAGGATGACCCAATCAAAGCAAGATCCTCATTCAGAAATTCTGAAAAATTGTTCATGGGATTAGTGTCTCTGATTGAACCAACTTCCATCAATAAAGCTCTTCTGGACAATTACTGGATTCTTGCAATGCATGAAGAACTAAATCAATTTACCATAAACGATGTGTGGGATCTAGTTCCTAAACCAAAAGTATTTAACATCATTAGAACCAAATGGGTCTTCAGAAACAAGCTAAATGAACAAGGAGAAGTCATCAGAAACAAAGCATGACTGGTGGCACAAGGTTATAGTTAGCATGAAGGGATAAACTATACAGAAACCTTTGCTCCAATCGCCAGGTTAGAATCTATCAAACTTTTAATTTATTTTGCTGTAAATAATGGCATTACTCTTTATAAGATGGATATTAAAAGTGCATTTTTAAATTGTTACATTGATGAATAAGTTTATGTGCACCAAACCCCTGGATTTGAAAATACAAAACATCCAGAATATGGTTATAAACTTAAGAAACCATCGTATGGTCTGAAACAAGCTCTCGGATCTTGGTATGAAAGACTAAGTAATTTTATGCTAACAAATAAATTTACCAGAGGGAAGGTGGACACAACCTTATTATGTAAATCATTTAAAAATGACATTCTGGTATGCCAAATTTATGTAGATGATATAATTTTTGGATCTACTAAAGCCTCGTTGGGAAAAGAGTTAGCTAAGTCTATGCAGGTAGAGTTTGAAATGAGTTTGATGGGTGAACTCAAGTTATTTCCGGGTATCCAAATCAATTAAACCCCATAAGGAACCTACATTCACCAAATCAAGAATGTGAAAGAACTTCTGAAGAAATTTGACCTGTTAGAATGTAATCCATCCAAAACTCCTATGCATCCCACATGCATTCTTGAAAAGGAAGAGGTAAGTAAGAAAGTAGAGCAGAAGCTCTACAGAGGTATGATTGGTTCTCTCTTATATTTAACAGCTTTAAGACCTGATATTCTATATAGCGTTTATCTATGTGCTAGATTCCAATCAGATCCTAGAGAATCTCACTTAACAGCAGTTAAGCAAATTTTCAAGTATCTGAAAGGTACTACTAATCTTGGTCTTTGTTATAGAAAATCCAAAGAATATAAATTAGTGGGGTACTGTGACGCTGACTTTGCTAGAGACAGAATAGAAAGAAAAAGTACTTTTGGAAGCTGCCAATTTCTAGGAGACAATATAATCTTGTGGCCTAGAAAAAGAGAATCCACCATTGCATTGCCAACTGCTAAAGCTGAATATATAGCAGTAGCTGGATGCAACACATGGATGCTCTAGATGAAGAGTCAGCTTGAAAACTTTAACATATAAGAGAGTAATATCCATATCCTCTATGATAACACTTCTTCTATTTGTCTTTCAAAAAATTCTATTTTACATTCTAGGACTAAACATATAGAAATTAAACGTCGTTTTATTAGGGACTATATTCATAAACGAATTCTCTCTTTAAAATTTATAGACACAGATCACCAATGGGCTGATGTCTTCACTAAACCCCTTTCTGAAGATATATTTGATTTCATTCTAAATCATCTCAGTATGGAATTATGCCCAAAACGATAATAGTGTTTATGTATATTTAAACCTGTTGTACCCCAAAATATGCCCTCTCATTTCTCAAAAAACATTTCTCACAACGATCTTCAAAGGCTTGAGCTTGCACAAGGATTGATTAGGTCAAGCCATCTCCTCAACACTGATGCCTCAAATTAGGGTTTGAGTTAGCACAAGGACAATAAGACTGTTAATGCCTCAAAAGACTTTCATGAATCATTATGGACCTTCAAATTTGTTCATGTCAAGTTTTAAGTCTCATACCACAAATTCTGCTCGGTCAGTTGACCAGATGGCCAAAAATCAATTGTACTCATGAAAATTTAATTGTAGCACCAAAAGCCAAACTTTGACTTTTTGGTCAACATTAAGTTTCAAACATCAAAATTCATCAAGACATTCAAGAATATGAAGCTTCATCATCAAGAAATCAAGAAAGTCAAAAGTCAAGATTTCCAAGACTTAGAAATGGCCAACATAAAAGTTATAGAGGATGTTTCAAGCTTTCCAAAACATCCAAGAGCGTGATTTATCATATTTGAGCTAGGAGATTCAAGAGTATGAAGTTGGGCATCCATTCTTGAATTGCAAGACATTTTGTTGAAGAACACATAACAAAATCCTTATGTTATGTTGAATAATCTTGTGTTGCAGGCCTTCTAATTTGCCAATCTCACCATACTTTAATGCTTACACCCACTCTTGAGCTATTACCCAAGTGTTTGAGCCATTGTCCAAAAGATCTTTCCATTTATGGCATAAAGGCACCATTGCTATTCTTGAAAAGCAAGCTTGTTGGCACAAAACTTGTCTTGAGCCCATACCTTGTTTGCTTCTGATTTTACTCCACCATAAATCATGGGAAGTAACCCCTCTAAACCAGCAACTTTGGTACTTCATCTTGGGACCATGACATAACTTAATATTTGAAATACAACCTAGCCATAACTCCATAGTTTGTAAACCAAATCAGCTTGTTCACAAACCTCTTGCCTATAAATAGGAGAAGCATTTTCAAGAGAAAGAGGTCAGAAAAATAGAGAGAAAAAGCCATAAGTTTTGTTGATAAACCCTCAAAATCTCATATTAACAAAAGCCATAACAGTCCACAAAGCTTCCACTCTTGAGTTTTGAAGTCCAAACCTTTGAACCTCTCATACCTTGCAAAGCTCTTCCCAAACAAACTATCCAAACACTCCACATACATCATATAGAGGTTGTACAAACTCAAGAATAGCTTCTGTAACACCTCTGTTTTTCCCCAAGTTCATGAACAGACAAGGCAACAACTCAAGCTCAAAGCATAAATTCCATCTTCAAGGTAAGTCTTCTTGACTTTAACCCTTCATTTCAAGCATCATTAATGATTCATCTTTAAATATAAAATGTAGTAACCATTTCCATTGAAGCTAACCTTTTGCTTGTCTTCTATCCTTGTCAACTATATGTTAAGAACTGACTTATGCAGATCATGAAACAATGTTAGAGTGAAAAAATTATAGTATGAGTCGACACATACCTATATGAGTCGACACATCTTAGTGGAAAAACATATTATGAGTCGACACAAACTGCTATAACAGGCACAAAATAGAAAGAAAAAAAGGCACACGAGTCGACACAAAATGTGTAAGTGTCGACACAAACAAGGAATGAGTCGACACATTCCATTATGCGTCGACTCATGCTGAGTTGATTTGGTTTTACAGGAGCAAGGAAAAGTTATGTGTCGATGCATAGGAGCATGTGTCAACACATAATGTGCAAAAATGAATTTTCCTCTCTTTGACATTGTTTTTACATATTTTACATGCTTTATTCATTGCTATTCAATATGGTTGTAATATTTAAGCTCCTTTTTCATCCCCATTTGTAAATTGTATCCCCCATCCCCCTAATGATGTAATAGCGTAGGATTTTAATTTTCGAAAATTTATTATTTTCATATAATTATTAGTAATTAGGGTGTGTATGGCAAGATAAAATCAATGCTTAGAAAACCCTAATATCAAGACAAAAATGTATGAAATCAAACACACTTTTCACACAAGCACCTCTAGGGTAACCTCGCTCGTTGCCTCGGAAAATAGTCATGTCCCTCAAATATGGGCGCTTTAACAAATACCCTCGATAAAAAAGATCATAGTCCCTCGATGTCCCTCGATGTTGCCTTCGGTAAACGATCTAGTCCCTTATGAAAATTGCTAAAGCGTCTCATAATTTTCTTTCAATGACTATACGACAAACCACGCTCATCCCTTTATATCCAAAGATAAGGCTTCTTACCAATCAATGGTAAGATAGAAATATTAAAGGAAGAGAGAAATGAACAAAAGACTTTTGAGTAGGTAGAATGATCCTTGTTTCTTGCTCACAATCCATCTTCAAAAATAAACATCTTTTCAAACACACCAAACACTTTCAAAACATAAAATATTTTCAAAAATTCCAACACTTTGTATGCATTCTTATAGAGACGAGAATCAATACAAAGTTTTTCTAAACGAAGGTGCTTTTCAAAAATACTTTCAAAACCCGCCATAAACACATTTCAAACAAAGCAATTTCAAAAGTGATCTAGAAAGCGACTAAGAGCCCATAGATAACTATGGCTTTCTCTCAACAAATTTCTCAAGGTTCTCAATAATTTCCTGGTTCCTCTTCCTCAAATTAAGAAAGGTATATCGAACAACTACCTATAAGATCCCCTCAGAACTATCATTGATTTAGAAGCTTGAGACAATCTCGTCACAAGCTCTCAGAAAATTACAGTTCCCAAACCAACACCAAAAACATCCAAAGCAGATGTTGGTAAATCTTTGCCGATTTTTGAAACAGAAATACAGTAATGGGTTAACTCTCTAAAGTTAGCTTGTGTAGAGAATCCTAATCCAGCTACTTCTGAATCTCCTTAGAATCAGTTCAGAAAATGTTTTAACTCTGAATCTCTGAAGCTAAAGGAGCTAAGCTATGAAATTTCTCAACAGAACTTATGTGGTTGCCTTTAAATTTTCAAAGAACAAGTTCTGCGACACTGGGAAAATAAACCCCTCATTCTTCTAGACAACGCCCCTTGGGAAGCCCCTTAGACATCAGAGTTTAATGAATCTTCTCCTGAACCTTTTCCTCTGGTCATGTTTCAAGACAAAGGCAAGACAGTCAAAGAATCTCCTGCGCTAGAATCATATACAGTATGTTCTGAAAATGTGGTCTCTTCTGATGAAACATCATCATCTTCTCTTGTGCTGAAAACTCTGGAGGAGCTGAAGAAAGAAAATGTTGTGTTTAAGGAAAGGTTAGACAAGTAGGATGAGACTAGCAAGGAAATTAAGGGAATGCTTGGGAAATAAGAGGAATCGAACTATCAGATCAAGAGTCTTTTGGAAGCCTTGTTCAAACTAATTTTACCTCCTCAACCTTAGTTCTGAAAATGTGTTTTTGTTTTTTTTTCAATCTTTTGATTATCCATTTCCTTCTGTTTATCTCAATCCACTTTTTAATACAACTTGCATTTTATTATTTACGTGTTTTTATTGCTTTTTGATTCTTGACAAAAAAAGGGGGAGAACGTAAGATATTTTGGATATCACAGTTACTGAGACTAAGTCTCAAACATTTTGATAAATATAACTTCTATGTTATTCTCTTTTGATCAAGCAACAGGAAAAAGCTAAGGACTTGTTAGAACTTCCATAAAATTCTCTAGACGAACATCTTTAGGGAAGTACTAATTGTTTACTTTTATCTGAGTATTCAACTCAGGGGGGAGACTCTTATGTTTTATGTTCTTCAAAATATAAGTTTTTGTCTTCATCAAAAAGGGGGGTATTGTTAGATCATAGTTTGGTTCTACATCTTGCTTAAATAGTTTTTATGATAACAAAAAATAATATTTATAAAGAATAATTATGTTCTCTAATTGTCTCATTTGAACTGCAGAGAAGTTCTGAATAAAGAGAGTACAAGTTGGTAAAGTGTCTCTTAAGAAGATCACATGAAAGAACCAAGGACAAAACATAGCAACCTTAGACCAATTTCACGCTTAGTAAGAATCTCTAATACTATCTTCTGAAGCACCAAGATGCAGGCCAAAACTTGTATTAAGCTTGTTTTGATATATCAACGGTAGCAATCAAGGAAACTCTGATGGTTACAACTTATTTATTACAATCAAAGGAGTAACGGAAAAATCAAGACAAGATCTGTATTTTTGGAAATAACATTTACTTTCACTCATCAACATTCCAAAAATAAACTCTGATGTCTCAAACAGATCTCTATTGATGCGCCTATATAAAGGAGTCTCTCATTATCTTAAAGGTGGCTCTTCTACATGCAAAAATAGTTGTAACACTCAAAAAGCTCTCTAACTTTTATATTGTTCATTGTATTGTAATCTTGTGTAAACATCACAGTTGTGATACAACTTTTTAGAAGAAATCTTGTCCCTCATACATCCATTGATAAGGCTACCTACTCACTAATAGTAGGATAACACTGTATAAAGGATAGGGAGAAAAGAACGACCTTTTCGCATATAAGCAGATAAGTTCTTAGATGCTTGCTCAAAACAACTTTTGCACCTACCGAAAAGTATTTTCAAAAACACTTTCAAAAACATTTGCTTTGTCAACCGTCTTGAGAGTTGATACAAGAGTTATCACAAAGTGAATCTCCGCACTAAGGCATTTTCAAAACAATTTTCAAAACATACAAAGCACAAGCAATTTTCAAAACATGAGCTAGCATTTAAGAGCCCGTATATGAAGATGTGAAAAACACAAGAAGGGGGGTTGAATTGTAAAACTTAAATCAAAAGCTTAAACAAAACTGTATTTTTATCCTGGTTCGTTTGATCTCAAACTACTCCAGTCCACCCGTCAAGGTGATTTCGCCTCTCTCCAACGAGGTCTTAATCCACTATATTCAAAGGATTACACAACTACTTTAACAATTGTTAAAGCCTTCTTGAGTATAACCACAAATCGGTTTATCTCAAGGAAATCTCTTTACAAATAATTGAACAATAATGTGTTTGATGTTTTCTAATAAAACAGTATACCACAACTGTGATAATACACAAATTTAAGCTTAGAATGAAACTGGATTGCTAAAGCGTTTGAATGAGCGTGGTTTTAAGGCTTAGCAAATTGTATGAGTGCGTGCGTGTAGATTAGCGTCTTCTTTTCTCACACAGACTTGTTTATATAGCCAAGGCAAAGATACATTGTTGTCCATAAAGCACTTTCAATGTTAATAACGTTCTTTCCTTTTTGAGAAGATCTTGTCTTGAATAAAGCCGTTGGTAATTAATTTGTCTTGAATGCTTAGTAACGCTTCAGAGTGTTCTCTGCTTATGGTAATCAGAGTGTTCTTTGCTTTAAATTATGCTGACGCTTCTGAGTGCTGATGACTTGGTAAGGATCTTGATCAGAGTCAGAGTGTTTTATGCGTAGATTCTGGTCATCAGGCTTTAGCGTATGATCTGGTAGCTTCAGCGTGTAGCACATATTATTGATCTTCTAATGCTTACGTATTACTTATCTTCTTATGCTTCTGATGCTGATTCCATCAGAACTTCTGTAAATACAAAACATAATTTTAAGTAGCATATTTGTTCTATATATATATATATATATATATATATATATATATATATATATATATATATATATATATATATATATATATATATATATATATATATATATATATATATATATATATATATATATATATATATATATATATATATATATATATATATCTTTGAATTTATTTATTCTTGTATTTTGTTATCATCAAAACTCTAATTAAGGGTTATAGAATCAAACTATGTTCTAACAATCTCCCCCTTTTTAATGATGACAAAAACCAGATTTTTTCAATTAAAAATAAAGAATAAAAGGTATCAGAGCTAAGAGGAGAAAACTCCCCCTGAGTTGATTACTTCCCTTTAATTCCATGAGTCTTTGAGCATCAGAACTTTATTGTAATTTATTGTATCTTTCGTCAGAATTTTGTACCTGTTCAAGCTTTTCAGAAAAAATTTAAATAGATCAGAATGTCAGAATGTTTGAGACTTATGTCTCAGTAATCCATTATTGAAAAATATCATTCTTTCTCCCCCTTTTTGTCAGTTATCAAAAAGCACAAATGATCAGAGTAAAAAATGCATTTATATTGAAAACAGAAGCAATGATAAGTTCAGAACATTGTAAAAATATTATAGATAAACAAGTTATAAAAACAAGGAAATTCTAAGAAGGAGGAGGAAGTCGTGTGAACAAAGCCTCCAATATGCTCTTGATCTGGGTGTTGGTTTCCTGTTGTTGAGTTAACATGTTTTCTATTGCATCAATTTTGTTGTCTTGCTTATCCATTCTTTCCTGCATCAATATATCAGATCTTTTCAAGTCTTCTAGAGTCTACCTGTCAATGGAGGAAGCTTGAGGATCTTCAGAAACAGGATGCTTCTCAGAGCTTTCTGCAATATCTTCTTCTTGAACCAGTGCTTCAGTAGGAACCATCAGATCTTGAGTATCAGGTTGAACTTTGGATGCTGGACGATGTTCAGACCAAGGAGCATTGTCTAGAGGGAGAACTTCTTCTTTAAGCAGCTTGCTCAGAACTGGACCTTCAATTTCTTTCAGCAGATTGCTGAAGCTCTGTTGAGCTTGTCCGTAGCTCTGTTCTTGCAACTTAAAAGTTTCAGAGCATACCCATCTTCTGAACTTTGTCCAAAGGTAGTCTGATGCAGCAGGATCAATCAGCTCAAGACTAGCTTGTTTCAGAGAAGTGATCCACTTCTGTACTTCTGTTTCAAATTTCAATATGTTGGTACCAACATCTGGATGTTTTGGTTTAGGGATAGCTGTTTTGTGGTTGATGGCAGCAAGACGTTCAAAAACTGTTAAGTCAATGACAGTCTTGATGTTGTCTTCTGTATTGTTCTTTGGTGAGGGAGTGGGAGACTAAGGAATTATGATTGGACTTGATGGGGAATTTGGTGGAGTTAATTCTGGTGAAGAGGGAAGTTGGGTAAAATTCACAATGGTGCCACAAGGCAAATGAATGGCCAGAGGTTCTGGTTCAGGGGATTGAGAGGGTTGAGCCTCAGAAGTTTGAACTTCTGGGTGAGATGGTTCAGGTTGTGGAGAAGGTGGATTAATTTCTGGTTGAGGAGATGAAGATAGTGGGATTTCTGGTTCTGGAGAGGGTGGAATTTCTAGTTGTGGTGAGATGGGAATTTCTGGTTGTGGTTCTGTGGTGGTTTCAGGATTTGGATTTTCTGGGATGGGAACAGAAGTGTGTTGATCTATATCCGACAGAACTTTTGCAAGTTCTTGTTGGGTTTCATCAATGTTTGGATTTTGAGGTTGGGAGCGAGATCTTCTTAGAGTTAATGATTCAGAGGGATCAAAGTCAATGTTAAAGTCATCAAAAGTTTGAGGTGTCGGGTTTTCAGGTTGAGTGGGAATTGGGATGGATGTTGATACAACAATTGAATCTAAAATAGTTACAGAAGAAAGATTACCTCTCTTTTTAGGAGTCTGCTGGGAGGATCCTTCTGCTGCAGCTTTCCTTTTCTTAGTTTTCTTCAGCATAACTTCTGGAGCCTTCTGCTGAAGATCTTGAATATTCAGATTTGGTGTTGTACCATCAGCCTTGCAAGCATCCAGATATCTGAGTATTATATCTGGTTTAGAATCAATCTCTGAGAACAGAGGGAAGTTGTCCAGAGGGACTCTTCTGCTGGAGATAGCTGAAAAAGGAGTGACGTTGGGTTGCTTCTTGATGTTCTCAATCAACTTCATCTTCTTCAGATTCATAGCATTCAGCTGTTTGCCCACAGTAGCTTCCAAAGAGCTGATTTACTAAGCCTCTGTAAGTTGATTAATCAACTTATTCTCTGTTAGATTATCTGATATCAGTCTTCCAAGGGGTATCTAATCCCTTTTTGTGCGCTCCTCTTCTCTTGTTTCTTTAACACTGGTCTTCAGATGGTTGAACAGAAGATGAGCCAGATTCACCTTGACCTTCTGAGAGATGAAATAGATCAAAAATTGCTGATCAATATTAATGTAATCAGGAGAGCTGGTAGGCTTCCTGTGGTTGATGCACCCCAGAATGATCTTGGCCCAAATTCTGTGTTTGTCTTTCAAATCCCTTATCTTGCTGGAGGGAAGCCCCAAAGTGAAGATTTCCCTTGCAATTAGGGCAGCATCAACGCACCTTTCTGCCATGTCAATGCAACGAACACCACCACCACTATAGCCTATGAGTCTTGCAATCAGGTCCTCAGTAATAACAATATTCTTCCCCATGATGTAAGACGTAACTTGATGATTTGAAGAAGAAGCGTGAATCCAAAATTCCTTTACCAGAATAGGAAATTTTGGACCCACCAGACGGTCAAAATACTTTTCCCAGCCTTGAGCCTTAACCTCTTCAGAGAGATTGAACCCATTTTCTTGAAGGCTGTTGAAATCCACGATCAATTCTGACAAAACTTCAAGATTTTTGATTGGAGTGAGAAGCGTTCTGTAAGGTTCTTCATATTGTTCAGATGAACCTGTTTTCTGGGAATCTGAAGTAGGAATGCTGGAAGAAGCCATGTTCACACGAAGGTATTGAAGAAAATGAAAGGGTTTTTTGAGAAAGTAAGAACACTGAAATCAGTAAGTTTGAGAGAAAATGAAAGTGAAGGTAAAAGAGTGTAAATGGTGTGAAGTGTGTTTAAATAGATTTCTAAACAATTTTGAAAACATAAACGGAAAGAGAGAGAAATTAATAATGATTATTAGCATTTAATGATAGCTGATTTTAGGGGATTCAGAAAGATATTTGGAACGGTTATCCATGACATGTGTCTCAATGCATCCAATCAACGCTTTTGCCTTTTCAAAAACGTGAACGCGTGTTCAGCCTCAGAAAATAGATGATGACTGGATGACACTTGTTTGCTTGAGTGAACAGCATATTTCTATCCTTGAAATGAAGCGCTCAGATCTTCATGGATAGATTCTGATACAATCTTTACTTCTAAAGATCTGAACAAAGATTGATCAGTAGTTCACAGAAAAATAAACAAAGTTCTGAAGGTTAAGATATGGAATCAAAACAATTTTATTCTGGGCAGAGCTTCATGCTGAGATGTTTTAGAATGAAGTTGAACCTATCTTCAGAAAGAGGTTTTGTAAAAATATCAGCCCATTGATGGTCTGTGTTAATAAATTTTAAATTTTAAATCCCTTTCTGAATATAGTCCCTAATAAAATGATGTTTTATTTCTATATATTTAGCCCTAAAATGCATAATTGGATTTTTACTAAGACAGATAGCAGAAGTATTGTCACAGAGGATAGGAATGTTACTCTCAAATATCTGGAAGTTCTCAAGTTGACTTTTCATCCAGAGCATTTGTGTGCTGCATCCAGCTGCTACTATGTATTCAGCTTCTGCTGTTGATAGAGCAATTGTGGATTGTCTTTTGCTGGACCAAGAGATCAGATTTTCTCCCAGAAACTGGCAGCTTCCAGAAGTTCTTTTACGTTCTACTCTGTCTCCAGTAAAATCAGCATCACAGTATCCTACTAAGCTGTAATCACTTGACTTTCTATAAAACAAACCCAGATTAGTAGTACCTTTCAGATACTTGAAAATTCGCTTAACTGCTGTTAAGTGAGATTCTCTAGGATCTGATTGGAATCTAGCACAAATGCATACACTGAATAAAATGTCAGGCCTTGAAGCCGTCAGATAGAGAAGAGAACCAATCATACCTCTGTAGACCTTCTGTTCAACCTTTTTACTTACCTCTTCTCTTTCTAGAATGCACGTGGGATGCATTGGAATCTTTGATGGCTTACATTCTGAGAGATCAAATTTCTTCAGAAATTCTCTGACATATTTGCTCTGATGAATGTAAGTTCCTTTTGGGGTTTGATTAATCTGAATGCCCAGAAAGAATTTTAGTTCCCCCATTAGGCCCATCTCAAATTCTGCCTGCATACACTTAGCAAACTTTCTTCCCAAAGAGGGTTTAGTAGATCCAAATATGATGTCATCAACATAAATCTGACATACTAAAATGTCATTCTTAACTGTCTTACAGAACAGGGTTGTGTCCACTTTCCCTCTGGTGAATTCCTTTTCTAACAGGAAGTTACTTAGTCTTTCATACCAAGCTCTGGGAGCTTGTTTCAGACCATAGAGTGACTTCTTTAGTTTGAAAACATATTCTGGATTTTTGGAACTTTCAAAACCAGGGGGTTGGTGCACATATACCTCTTCTTCTATATAGCCATTTAAGAATGCACCTTTAACATCCATTTGATACAGAGTGATGCCTTTATTAACAACAAATGAGATTAAGAGTATGATAGATTCTAACCTGGCGACTGGAGCAAAGGTTTCTGTATAGTCTATCCCCTCTTGCTGACTATAATGTTGTGCTACCAATCGTGCTTTGTTTCTGATGACTTCACCTTGTTCATTCAGTTTGTTTTTGAACACCCATTTTGTTTCAATGACGTTGAATCCTTTTGGTTTGGGAACTAGATCCCATACGTCATTTCTTGTGAATTGATTTAGCTCCTCTTGCATTGCTAGAATCCAGTCATTGTCCAGAAGTGCTTCATCAATGGTTGTTGGTTCAATTAGAGAAACAAGTCTCATGAGGGATTCTTCAGAGTTTCTGAAGCTAGCTCTTGTTCTGATTGGATCTTCCTTTCTTCCTAAGATTGTTTCTTCTGGGTGATCCATGCTGCTTCTGGATGGTCTTTTCTGAAGTTGATCAACAGAAGGTGCTGGATTGCTTGCAGTTACTCTTTCTGATGTTGAGGGAGTGTCTCTGTTAAGAGCTTATGATGATTTGTCTTTAGTACCCGTGAGTTCAACTTCCATACCTGCAAGGAATTCATTCTGCTTTGACTTTTGAGAGTCAAGCCTATCATCAAAACGAACACTGATTGATTCTTCCACAATTTGTGTTTCTGTATTGTATACTCTATACCCTTTTGAGCGTTCAGAGTATCCTAACATAATACACTTTTGTGCTTTAGAGTCAAACTTGTTCAAATAATTTTTTGTATTCAAAATAAAGCATGTACATCCAAATGGGTGAAAATAAGAAATGTTGGGCTTTCTGTTCTTCCACAATTCATATGGAGTCTTTTCCAGAGTAGGTCTTATGGAGATTTTATTCTGAATGTAACACGCTGTGTTTATTGCCTCTGCCCAGAAGATCTTAGCAACGTTAGTCTCGTTGATCATGGTTCTGGCCATTTCTTGCAATGTTCTGTTCTTTCGTTCTACAACTCCATTTTTCTGAGGAGTTCTAGGACAAGAGAAATCATGCAGAATGCCTTTGTCATAAAAGAATGACTCAAAATCTTTGTTTTCAAATTCTCCACCATGATCACTTCTGACTTTGACGATTCTAAGATCCTTTTCATTCTGAACTTGGTTGTAGAAGGTAACAAACACAGAGTGTGACTCGTCCTTGTGCCTTAAGAACTTTACCCATGTCCATCTGCTATAGTCATCTACGATTACTAACCCATACTTCTTGCCACTGACTGAAGCAGTTTTAACTAGTCCAAATAAGTCAATGTGCAGAAGTTCTAATGGCTTGGAGGTAGAAACAACGTTTTTGGATTTGAAAGCTGGTTTTGCAAACTTGCCTTTCTGACATGCTTCACACAGAGCATCTGAATTGAACTTCAGGTTAGGAAGTCCTCTGGCCAGATTGAGTTTGTTAATCTGAGATATTCTTCTCATACTAACATGTCCCAATCTTCTGTGCCAGATCCATTGCTCGTTGTTAACAGTTAGTAGACATTTTACATTCTGACTTTTTAGTTCAGAAAGTTTTATTTTATAAATGTTGTTTCTCCTCTTTCCATTAAATAGGATAGTCCCATCTTTCTGACTAACAGCTTTGCATGAATTTTGATTGAAGATTATATCATAACCATTATCACTTAATTGACTTATGGATAACAGGTTATGCATTAATCCATCTACTAATAAAACATTACTTATAGAGGGAAGATTTCCATTACCTACAGTTCCAGAGCCAATGATCTTTCCTCTCTGATTGCCTCCAAAACCTACGTGGCCTCCAGGCTTAAGTTCCAGGCTTTGGAACATATGCCTTCTTCCCGTCATGTGTCGTGAGCAGCCAGAGTCCAGGTACCATGACTGGTGTTTTTTCTTTGCTGCTAAAGATATCTGCCACATGTATTATTTTATCCTTAGGTACCCATATTTTCTTGGGTCCTGATTTGTTAGTTTTACCAAAACTCTGGTTGAATTTTGGTTTGACAGAGTAATCACTACTAGTATATTTTATGTCATGTGTGTGCCCATATACAAAGTGTGAATCAAGTGAAGTGCGTTTTATAACTAAATCTATGGCATTTTTTGGTGTAGGTACCTTACCTTGATATCTTATCCCTTTTCTGCCATTTCTGCTAACTTCATAGATCATTGAAGCCATTTTGCTTCTATCTATGTTTTTAGCTAGAAACTTCTGAAAGTTGTGATCATACTCCTTGATGATCTCATCAGCATTGCTGGGAGTTTCAGGGATTGTTTCCTTATGAGAGTTTTGCAAAAGATTTTCTAATTTTGAAATTTTATCTTTTAACTCAGAATTCTCCAATTTGAGACTCTCAGTCTTATCAGAGTCAGAAGCAAGATTCCTTTTCAGGTTTCTGAATTTGACTATGATCTGCTGATATCTTTCCAGAATTTCATTAAGGCTTTCAACTAGTTCAGCCTTAGTAAAGTTTATAGCAAAGTCAGGGAATACCTCTTCTGTATCAGATTCAGAGTCTGACTCGGAAGCTTCACTGTCTTCTGTTATGTTTGCCATGAGGGCTATGTTTGCTCTTTCATCATCTGATTCTGAGTCAGCTTCAGATGTGTCAGAATCATCCCATGTAGCCATGAGACTTTTCTTCTTTTCCTTGCCAAACTTCTTTTTGGGCTTTTCCTTCTGAAGCTTTGGGCAATCACTTTTGTAGTGCCCTTACTCGTTACATTCATAGCAGATAATGTCTTTGTTGTTTGGCTTTCTGTTTCCTGAATAACCTTCATATCTTCTGTGTTCAGAGGAGGATTTTGACCTTCTGTATCTGGAGAAAGATTCATTCTGATTTTCTGATCTTCTGGGATTCCTGAACTTCCTTTGCCTCTGCTTCCATAATTGGTTCACCCTTCTGGAGAGGAGAGGCAGTTCAACTTCTTCTGAGGAGGACCCATCAGAGGTTTCTTCTACAGCCTGCAAAACTTTGGAGTCAGATTTCCTGTTAGATTTTAAAGCTAATGGCTTACCTTGCTTTTGAGGTTCATCTTCTTCTAGCTCTATCTCGTGACTTCTGAGGGAGCTGACAAGTTCCTCCAGAGAGATTTTGTTGAGATACTTGGCTAGCTTAAGCGCTGTGACCATTGGCCTCCATTGTTTTGGCAAGCTTCTGATGATCTTCTTAACATGATCAGCAGTAGAATACCCTTTGTCAAGAACTTTGAGACCAGTAATAAGAATTTGAAATCTTGAAAACATAGTTTATATTGATTCACTCTCTTCCATCTTGAATGCCTCATACTTCTGAATGAGCGCAAGAGCTTTAGTTTCTTTGACTTGAATGTTGTCTTCATGCGTCATTCTCATAGAGTCAAACATATTCTTTGCAGTGTCTCTGTTTGATATCTTTTCATATTCTGAATAAGAGATGGCGCTGAGAAGAATTGTTTTGGCCTTGTGATGATTTCTGAAATCACGCTTTTGCTGATCAGACATTGTTTTCTTGTCAATATTCTGACCACTTCCATCCACTGGGTGCGTGTATCCATCAGTCACCATGTCCCACAGATCAGCGTCATGGGCCAGAAAGAAACTCTCAATTCTGTCTTTCCAGTAGTCAAAGTTATCTCCATCAAAGACTGGAGGTTTGCCACTGAATCTGTCTCTTTCTTCATTGTTGTCATTGCTGATGTTTTGATTTGGCCCTGCCATTGTGTTTTTCTGACGCTGGATCTTGTACTGACACGGTTAAGTGTTATAAGCTCAGAACCAGGTGCTCTGATGCCAATTGAAGATGTGAAAAACACAAGAAGAGGGGTTGAATTGTAAAACTTAAATCAAAAGCTTAAACAACACTGTATTTTTATCCTGGTTCGTTTGATCTCAAACTACTCCAGTCCACCCGTGAAGGTGATTTCGCCTGTCTCCAACGAGGTCTTAATCCATTATATTCAAAGGATTACACAACTACTTTAATAACTGTTAAAGCCTTCTTGAGTATAACCACAAACCGGTTTATCTCAAGGAAATCTCTTTACAAATAATTGAACAATAATGTGTTTGATGTTTTCTAATAAAACAGTATACCACAACTGTGATAATACACAAATTTAAGCTTAGAATGAAACTGGATTGCTAAAGCGTTTGAATGAGCGTGGTTTTAAGGCTTAGCAAATTGTATGAGTGCGTGCGTGTAGATTAGCGTCTTATTTTCTCACACAAACTTGTTTATATAGCCAAGGCAAAGATACGTTGTTGTCCATAAAGCACTTTCAATGTTAATAACGTTCTTTCCTTTTTGAGAAGATCTTGTCTTGAATAAAGTCGTTGGTGATTAATTTGTCTTGAATGCTTAGTAACGCTTCAGAGTGTTCTCTGCTTATGGTAATCAGAGTGTTCTTTGCTTTAACTTATGCTGACGCTTCTGAGTGCTGATGACTTGGTAAGGATCTTGATCAGAGTCAGAGTGTTTTATGCGCAGATTCTGGTCATCAGGCTTCAGCGTATGATCTGGTAGCTTCAGCGTGTAGCACATGTTATTGATCTTCTGATGCTTACGTATTACTTATCTTCTGATGCTGATTCCATCAGAACTTCTGTAAATACAAAACATAATTTTAAGTAGCATATTTGTTCTATATATATATATATATATATATATATATATATATATATATATATATATATATATATATATATATATATATATATATATATATATATATATATATATATATATATATATATATATATATATATATATATATCTTTGAATTGATTTATTCTTGTATTTTGTTATCATCAGAACTCTAATTAAGGGTTGTAGAATCAAACTATGTTCTAACAGTATATAATTACGGATGGAAAGGGTGCTAACACCTTCCCTTTACATAATCTACCATCCTTACTCAGAAACTCTCGAAAGGTCACTTTTCTATTCTTTTCACCCTTTCCTTTGTTGGATAAAAGAAAAGTCGGTGGCACTCTTGCTTACCGCGACATTTGCAAATACAAAACACAAAACTAGTATTAACAGTCGGTTCTACCACTGTATCACAGAACTGGCGACTATGCTTGGGATGATTATAAAGTGGGGTTTACCTTAGGGTCTAGATCATTTTAAAATTACTTTCTTTGTTTGCTTTGATTGCTTTATCTTTGAGGGTTTGTTGGGTATTCTTGTAAAGATCCTATACCCGGATCTGGGGTATCTTTTTAGGTAAACAGCAATAAATCGTGGAGACTGTATGGTGTAGACGATATGGTTGAAGCGATAGCTGTGTTGGTGTGACACTTTAGTTGGTACCGGTATCCCTTGTGTTGAATCGAGGAGAATACAGAGCCGTCGTGTGGTGTCGTGAAGCACTAACAAGCCTTAGAACCTTAGTTGAACAAACTTGGCCATTAGAAAGTAGTGAGATAGTCGGCCTCAATGTAAAGCTGGGAATTAGTTGATAATTGATACTACACTCATTGAGATCGGACTTTCAGGATATTTCGGCCGCAAGAAAAGATTTCTAAGCTGAAATAATGCTCGATAAAGAAAGATCAGTGATATTGAGACTCCTTAGAACCCGGTTACTATTTCTAAGACAGGTTGAGCCAACTAAACTTCAAGAGGGTACTTACCTATGTAATCCATGAAAGCCTAAACCTAAGGCTACTTGTGTGACTTGTTTTCTTTCTTTGCCTAACAATTTGAACTCATTGCAGGGCTTTGTTTGTATTCCTTGCAGGACCTTGTCTGTATAAATCCAATAATTTGGTTTCTTACCCTGCATTTTTGCTTGATGCATAGCATATACATCATAGAATCATAGCATAGAATTTCCTTAACCATTTCAAGGATCTCAAGGGCATGTGATATAGGTTATGATAAAGCAGATGTCTAGCAAGGGCCAAGGGGATTCATTTTCCTCTAACCAACACTGTCAAAAGACCAAAGTGACAACTTGAGTCAGGGGCTATGACCCACATGATATGGTGAGCTTTACTCTTGTAGAAGGACCTTCAACGATATGAAGTACTTCAATCAAAGTTGTAAAGTTCAACGCCTAACATTTTTCTTGTTTACCCCGCGAGATCCTTGAAAACATTTGCATATCATACATTTCATTGCATAACAGGTAGTCTCCAGTACAGGTCTCTCATGTTCTCGCTATTTATTTTAGCAATGACTCTCAAACAAGACAATAAAGATCTCCAAACTCAAGAGGCTCAGTTCATGTAAATGTTCCTGAACCTATACAAGGGCCAGGAAGAATTGAAAGCACTCATCACTGGGAATCTGACAAAGAAACATCCTGACAACAACAAGGATGACCAAGTTGAACAACTGCAAGCTAAGATGGAAAGTATGAGGACCTAGATGATCATTCAAATGGCTCTTATCCAAATCCTAGCTTGGGGACAAGAGGAGCTAAGAATCCTCGTCAGAAAACCATCAAGACAGTCACAACCATATGAAACAAACGGTCGAGGCTGAGGATCAAGTCGCTAATCAGCCCCTGATGACACAAGGAGTTGGCTTGGTGGAGAGTGGACCTTTCCAATTTGCTGCTACATCACGAGCCCAACCATAACCTCGCCAACAACCACAGGGTAATCGGCGTAAGCGAGGTTCATTCACTAGGCAACATACCAAACTCAGCATACTAATGTTGCAAGTCTTGCAACACATGTTGAAATTGAATTTGGTCACGTTGAGGGATCCTCCTACAAATCCCAATACTGCCTCTCCAATGTACAATCCAAATGCAAGGTGTGCATATCACTCCAACAGTCCAGGGAGTGATACTGATAGCTATCGGACATTAAAATATAAAATTCAAGACTTGATCGATGAGGGAGCATTGGAATTTGCACAAGATGTTCAACTAGAATTCTTCTGTTATCCCTCCAAGGCACACCATCTGAAGTGACAAGATCAGACAAAGGGGATTTTGTTCATTAGAATTTTCAATTTATAATTTTCTTTTGATTGTTCAAACATTTATTCATATCAAACCTTGTTATTTCATCAATGCATTGCATATGTTTGTCTTGAATTAATTTTTTTGCACTATGCTTGAACTGCTTTGTTACTTCCCTTTTGTGATATTCAACTCTTGATTAAAAGCTCACCTTTAAAGGGAGGATGACGAGAACGATACCACAATCTCTACAGTATGATTTTGAACAGACCCCACTGACGATGTACAAGCGTTGTTTCAAATTCTAAACAATGGAGTTATAAGGAAGATAATCCCTAGTCAACCCCTTTGAGCCTAAGAAGTAGGAGTTTTCTTTTCATAAAAATTAAAACCCTTAATCATAACCTGGGGCAGGGTAGTTTTTCTCAGTTGATTCAGATGTTACAAATAGTGTAGAAGATGCTGATGGTTCCACATAATCATTAAGAACAGGAAGTCATTATCTCTCAAAATAAAAGCCCATTAAGTCAAAACCTATGAAGGAGACTTAAGAAAAAACTGGGGGCATCCCGCTGGCTGTAATCATAAAAGAAATAGTTCAGGAAAAAGACAGGGATAGCAAAATCAAAAAATAAAGAGGTCCTACAAATCCTCAACAAAAAGAAAAGGTCACAAAAATGACTTCCTTCTCAAACAAACGTTCAATTTCTGAGCCATCACCGGAATTTCGGGGCCAACATTCCAGAACTCAACTGGGATTCGAAATGCACAATTAACTGAACATAGGACTGAAGAACATCGTGAAGAACGAGTGGGTACAAATAAATTTTGAGCTTTTATCCTTTGTTTCTTAAAATGTGAACTAGGCCACGTTACAACCCTTAAAAGTCCTAGTTGAAGCATGGGTTAGTTCGAGAGCATACTGTTACAAAGGTATCCTGACTCCTGTAAGGTTTGCTATAAATCATGAGTTGATATCACATTCTTTTGTTTTACTACAAAAAATGCATTTTAAAAAAAAATTCAAGACAGACATAATCTTTGCATTCTTTAAATGGCATTGTTTGCATATGGTTAATTGTTCAAATGGCAGAGAAGTTCACATAACGAATATTCAGTGAACGAAGACCCCCTCAATGGAAAGAATCACCTCAGACGTAAAAAACATTCACATTAACAAGCCCTTCATAATCAAGGGGCATGACATGGTGTCTAATTAATCTGGGGAAGTCAAACCAATATGCAAAGAATCTCTCAAAAATGCCAAATATCCAAGGGAAGAACTCCATCTGAATCACTTAGGGCATTGGATACGAATTCCAGCAATGAATCCTATACGATCAAACAAACATCTTGTGGTAGTGTGGCAACACTTACTACTATGGACGGTGATAATTCTCTGTACCCGGTGAACATGGACATAGTCGGAAAATACTACACATGAACAAAGACCCGCTAGGTTGACTGGCCTAGGAAAAAATAAGGGCATCCCAATGAACCAAAAGGAGTTAGGGAAAAAATTAGGGATATACGTATGAAAAAAAATTTGTACACCCGGCAAGTCGAAAACCTGAAAAGGTGGCTTGGGCAAAAAAGGGTATCCCGATGGACTAAAAATCTGAAAGGACAGTCCAGAAAAAAGTTAGAGATTAAACTGTACGACTATGTCCCGTCATCTCGTCACTTGTCTATCAGTAGAAGATTTATTACCCTGATCTGCATCTACTCAAAACCCCAGGAGTTGGGATAATAGTCAAACCATCTACAAAATCCCAGCAGATACCTTATCCAGCAGGTACAGAGGCAAGGGCATTCTACTACAAGGTCACTGCCATGTTCTTAGCATGCAGCCTATTGATGTCAAGTGTTCTCATACCCTCGGCAGAGAAAAATCTCCAAATTACTGCTCCAACGAAAATTCCCCAATGAAGTCGCCAAGCTTCTCAGGATTCCTAAAGCGGATTATAGAGTTTCCCTTCCCCAGCAGAAACATTCTAAATAAAGCAGATTTTCATCTAAAAACAGTTCAGGTACGATCTAGAGAAGGATGTCATCCTAACACTTACTCAAGATTCTCATCTAGAAATGGTTCAGGTACGATACAAATACGGATGTCATCCTGACACTTACTCCAAATTCTCATCTAGAAACGGTGCATATACGATCCAGAGACGGATGTCCTTCTGACACTTACTCCAAATTCTCATCTAGAAACGATTAAGGTATGATCCAAATACAGATGTCATACTAACACTTACTTCAGATTCTCATCTAGAAACGGTTCAGGTAAGATCCAAAGATGGATGTCATCCTGACACTTACTCCATATTCTCATCTAGAAATGGTTTAGGTACGATTCAGAGACGAATGTCATCCTGACACTTATTTCAGATTCTCATCTAGAAACAGTTTCGGTACGATGCAGAAACGGATGTCATCCTGATAATTATTCTAGACTATCTTCTAGCAACAATTCAGGCACGATCCAGAGACGGATGTCATCCTAATACTTATTCAGAACATCTTCTAGAAACGGTTCAGGTACGATCTGTGATCGGTGGATCTGGAACTGACTGTTTAACGCTGGTTCGCGAAATGTCACGGAAGCAAGAGTCGCCACCGTCTTTTATTTTCTCCAAATGGAAAGGACAAAAGCACAGAAAAATTCCTTAAAGAGATTGCTCTCGGTTCGGGAGGTAGATTATAGAAAGGGAAGGTGTTAGCACCCTTTCTATCCATGGTTATCCATGGGCTCTTAGATACTTGCTCATTGTGTTTTCAAAAATGGTTTGTTTGCTTTTCAATTATGGGTTTTAAAAAAGGTTTCTTTGAAAATTCCAGTTCGACTCTTGTATCAGTCCTCAAGAGTGTTTGAAAAATTGCTTTCAAAAGCTTTTTGAAAAGGTGTCGGTGTGAAAAGTGTTTTTGATTTGTTTTGAAATTAGAGCAAGTATCTAGAGTCGTCTACCTACCCTAAGGAATTCGTCTGTGTAAATGTCCTTTAAAGTAGTGCCGTCCCACCATTGAGAGGTAGGTAGCACCACCGTTGGAGGTGTTCGGGTCAATTCGAGGTTCAGGACATGGTGATCACCGGAGCAATGGGAAGATACCTTAGAAGCTACCCTCATGCCAGGTTCCCGAATCATGAGGACTTACTAAGACGTCCTCTACTCGACGATCACCTTTCGAGGCAAGGCAACAGTGAGGCGTACCCTAGGGGTGGTGTGTGATTCGTGTGTCAGATTCAGATATTTTTACTTGTCATGTTATTAGTGATCTATGCGCTTGTTTTTATTTTTGTCCATTCATTCTTGCATGCATTTGTTAACAGTTAAAAATTGCGAGAAAGATAAAATTCTAAACTATTACAAAAGGCGCGGGTCCACATCGCCAAAATTTCCAAGACCCGATTTGACAGAAAAATAAAGAATTAAGATAAAGGTAAAATGCGAGAAATTAATTACACGGCTTTGGGAGAGGTACATAAAAATTATACTAAAAGAAAATAAATGCGCGATTTGAATTAAAGTTGAAACGAGGGCGTTGGACCCTTTTTGATTAAATTAAATTAAACGATTATTAAATTAATAAAATTAAAGAAAAGAAATTGTTTTTTTGGTTTTTTTTTTGGTATTTAGGAGAATTTAATGCAATTAAACCTAATTCTACAATTTTTATTTTATTATGAGAACATATTAAAGTTTAACCTAAAATTAACCCTAATTAATTGATGCGATTTAATTCATAAAAATAAATAGTTAATTATTAGTGAAAAAGAAAAGAAAAAAGGATAAAAATTAATTAAAACTAATTCTACCAATTTTAAAATATTTAAGAAAATGTTAAGATTTAAACCTAAATTAGAAGAAAACAAAGTTAATTATGAATTTTATTTACAAAAAATACTAATTAAATAAAGGTATTTAATTTTGGTCTTTTCTGATTTTTTGTGTTTTTTATATTATTGTGAAAATAATTAAATTAAAAGAATTAATTAAAATAAAGACAATAATTGAAATAAAAAGATAAGAAAAAGAAAGAAAATTCAAACCATGGGGGGTTCTGTCCCCAGTAGGAGGTGAATGGTTAGCAATTTAAGCCCAATAAGCCTTAGGCCTCGTTGACTCTGACACTAGCATGTGGCAGCTTTGACTGCAGTTTACCATGTTCCTCAGATCGTGGCCTTCTGATCGTCTCCATTGGCCAAGTGGATGGCTTGATTTTGAGGGTGCATGATACACCTTAGCATTGAAACTGCACAAGAGCGTTATATGAAAAATAACATGAAAGGGGTGGGGGACCTGGGATCGAACCCAGGTCCTGGAAGTCACCAAGATGCTTGCCTGCCATTGAGCCACCTAGCGCATTTTGTATATATGATAACTAACAAACAATATAAAATAAGCAAACGTTAGTGGGGCGCTTTTCGCGCGAAATTTGAATCAACCATTCATAGCTTGCCACCGAGTCATCTTCTTCATGGCTTTATTTTTTTTCCTGAAACAAAACACAATCAGCAACAATTTTTTAAACGTCCCCATAGACACCCTATTGAAAAATAGCGATTAGCCCCTGGGGCCTCATAAATTAGGCGCGAGGGTCTCGTTCTCTTCGTCCAAGCGCGCTCAGTTGGATGGTCTAGGTCCCATGTGCTAATTGTTCCTTAAATGAAAACCCCCAATTCACAGCTTGGAAAACCCTAATGTCCAACAATGGTGAAATCTCTAATAATGCACAAAAACACAATTAAACTATTTGGTTAGCTTCAGAAAGGTTTAATTAGCACAAATCCACAAATAAAATGCAATGAATATGCCTAAATTGTAAAACACGATTATGAGAAAAAAAGTGAAAAAGTTTGACTTCTGTACAATGATTCAAGGCGTTAGAGACGTGAAAACCTATTCAAATACGTTGCTTAAGGTCTTAGGAAGGTGATGAGATGATTATCTCAGCTTGAATCGCCCTGGAAACAGTTTTCAGTGTTTGACTTTTTTTGAGAAAATTCAAGTTTCGTTCTTGGTTGTTTTGCGCAGCTTTTTGGTAATGGGCATGAGGGTTTGCTTGTGTATGTATAGGAGAATGATTTAGGTCAAGAATATGATCAAAAGAATCAAGGAATTGATTATGCAATATTTGATTTTCAAGCCATTATTTTGCAATCTTTTTCACATGTTTTTGCTACCAAATCATGTCCAATTAGCTTCAATTCTTTCCTAATCTGACTTACACAAAATCTTGGAGATATTATATGCATAAAAAGATTTGAAACATTAGGTTTAATATTTTTCATGTATTTTAATTAATTTAAATGAATTATTAATCCAAATAAATAAATAAAAAATGAAGAAAAACTTCCCTTTGGGCCAAGTGGTCGTGCACATGCCTTGGATAATGAATTGTGGAAGAAAAAGAGGCCCATTAGCAATTTTAGGTCATTTGAAACAATGTTGACTTTTCAAAATATCCAAAAATCTCCCAACTTCCACAAGGCATAACTTGCTCAATTTTTAAGATTTGCTCATGTTCTTGGACATTTTGGAAAGGTCTTTGAGTCCTATAACCAATGCCTTTGGTCCCATGTCATTTTGATTTACCAATCTCAAGTTATGGCCTTTGACTTAAAGTCCCTTTTTGTTGACTTTTGAAAATGACCTATAATGTTGAAATTGATAACTTTTTGTGAGAGCATTTCTTGGACTTGAAGTATGAATATGGGTTGTAGGAAATGTCCTTCTCTTCAAAATGAGCTTTGGATGGAATTTTTCTGATAATCCATGTGAAAGTTATGCCCTGGTCAATTTACAGTTGACTTTTTTAACTGTCCAAATAAGGAAACTTTTGCATCTTGATGATTTTTGAGCCAAGCTTTGAGAATCATGATCAAGAATTGATCAAATGATATTTGTGGCTTCAAAATGATATGTTGACCAAAAATTTGGACTTTTGACTGTCAAATGACCATTTTGCCCCTATAGTTGACTGTAGTGCAATTAGGGTTTTGACTGTGCAATTTTGTGCTGAAAGTCTTGAAACTTGGTATGAGGATGCTTGACCATATTTATAGGCATGTGGGACTTGATTGGACCCTTGGAAACTTCATTTTCTTGATCAGAACCAAAACCCTAATTTTGACTGTTTAGGAGGCTCTTACACTGTGCAACCCTTGGGGAATTTTGAAGCTTTGACTTTGCAATTCTTAAAGAATATGGGAGGGCAAATTTTGGGGTACAAAAGTTGCCCCTATTCAATCTTCTTAGACCTGAGGATGCATATTGGCTGACATGCCTTTCGTAATCCGAGGGTGGAAGATGATTGAACACTAGAGTGCCCAGAAATTTGCGCTCACATAGTAGAAGTGTGATGGTGGAATGGGCTTATAGATGCCATTTAGAGATTGCTGGATAGGATGATGGGATTATAGATGCCATGCTAAGAGATGATGGAAGGTGGATGGGCTTATAGATGCCATCTGGGTGTCAATCGCATAAGAGATTCCTTAGCGGGAACTTGCGTACCTGCATAAGAAAAATGAGTACCTGACATGTTGCAGGAGCTGGTCTTCAGATGCTTTATATAGATATGTCCTGACTGGTTACAGGAGCTGAATCTGGAGCTTCAAACGATGATGAATGAACCAGGGATGGTTACTACCTCAACAGGAACGGTGAGAGAACCTTGGACGACTTCAGCTTCAACAGCAATCGTTGAGCGAATCTTGGGATTACCACCTCCGCAGGATCGGGGAGAGAACCATAGGCGACTACAACCTCAACAGCAAACATTGAGAGAATCTTGGTGGGAATTACCATCTCCGCAGTATCGGGGAGAGAACCATAGGCGATTACCACCTCAACAGCAAACATTGAGAGAACCTTGGATGGAATTATCGTCTCCGCAGTATCGGGGAGAGAACCATAGGCGATTACGATCTCAATAGCAATCATTGAGAAAACCTGGGATGGAATTATCACCTCCGCAGTATCGGGGAGAGAACCATAGGCGATTACCACCTCAACAGCAAACATTGAGAGAACCTTGGATGGAATTATCGTCTCTGCAGTATCGGGGAGAGAACCATAGGCGATTACAATCTCAATAGCAATCATTGAGAAAACATGGGATGGAATTATCATCTCCGCAGCATTGGGGAGAGAACCATAGGCGATTACAATCTCAATAGCAATCATTGAGAAAACCTGGGATGGAATTATCATCTCCGCAGCATTGGGGAGAGAACCATAGGCGATTACAATCTCAATAGCAATCATTGAGAAAACCTGGGATGGAATTATCATCTCCGCAGCATTGGGGAGAGAACCATAGGCGATTACAATCTCAATAGCAATCATTGAGAAAACCTTGGATAACTTCTACTGAGTCTTCATCAGAAAAATCTGTTTGGGGTCGATTTAACTGGACTAGAGAAGGCTTTGAACTGGATAAGAAACAGAGAATCTTAGGGTCGATTAACTGAACCGGTCTAGGTCTGGGAATGTCTTCAACTGGGTCTTTATCAGGAAAATCTGTTTGGGGTCGATTTAACTGGACCAGAGAAGGCCTTTGACTGGATAAGAAATCTTTGGAGTCGATTAACTGAACCGATCTAGGTCTTGAAATATGATTGAGAATTTAACTGAATCTTTCCTGAAAGGTAGAGGTCAGTCATATGCAATGCATGATATGGATCAAGCAATGATGTTCTCAACATAAATGAGATTTGTAAGATATGATGCGTCTATGCATGCTATAATGATGTATGTGATGTTTATGTATGTTTTCGTCTAGGAAAGTAAATCCTTGACGGGTGCCGGGGAGTCACTCCTGGGCTGATGTTGAAGAATAAGCTTTTGCTGGGGATGATGGTTGCAAGAATACCGGTAGGAGAAGATAACTCCGTTGGGGAATAGACTTGGCGAATGAATTACTCTGCGGGAGAAAAATACTCTAGCAATCTTGCTGGGAAGCAATACTCTGTGGGGAGAGAGGTATTTTGTTGAGCTGTTGATAATAACTTACTGGGGATACCCTTGTTGTGTTGGAAGTGTTAATGGACTTCGCTGGGGGTAAGAGGACTTCGTCGAGGACGATCTTTCCGTGGCTTTTGGCTGAGGATAACCCAGTTATATCCTGGTAAGGAAATAACTCTTTGAATAAAGCCGGGAGACGCGTTCGTGTTCTTCGGGGGATAAGCTTCCAGAATCTACTGGGGATAAGCTTACTGCTTGGGGAGATGGATTCCAACTTTCTTGGGGAAGCTGGATTAGATTCTCCTGGGGAATTTTTGAATTGTACCGGGGCAATGACTCCATTGAATGTCTGATACACCTCCGGGGAACAATCTTTAGGTCAAGACTGCCGGGGATGCTTGTTAAAAATGTCCGCACATTGCTGGGGAATGTTGAGATCTGCTGGAGGATACCCAACTTTCTTAAGTTTGATAAAAGCTTTGCTTGAGGAGAGTGCACTGATTTGCTGGCTCGCTCTCTGGGGAATTAAGGCATCTTGGTTGTTCTTCATCCGAACCTATCTTAGTACCTTGGAGGACAGAACAATCATATTGTTTGGACAACTCATCCTTGCCCCTGTTTCTGAGGTGGGAGAGGAAGACCTGTGAGGTGCTGATAGTTATTGATGGACCAACCTCCTTCTGGTAGGCAGGTGACAAGATGACAGGACATAGTCGTACGCTTTGATCCCTAACTTTTGCCTGGACTGCCCTTTCGGGTTTTCAGTCCACCGGGATACCCATTTTTGCCCAAGCCGCCTTTTCAGGTTTTCAACTTGCCGGGTGTACAGATTTTTTCATTTCATCCCTTCATTTTGCCCGAACCCTTTTGGTTCGTCGGGAAGCCCTTATTTTTGCCTAGGTATGTCAACCTAACGGGTCTTTGATTATGCGTAGTATCTTTTCGACTATGTCCATGCTCTCAGAATGTAAGGAGTTGCCCCTGTTAGCAGTGTTTTGTCATGCCACCAGAAGGTATTTGATCAGGCAAGATTTGTTGTTGGGATGCCCCAAGTGACTCAGGCGGAGACTCGCCCCAGGCTATTTGGCCTTTGAGAGATTCTCCGAATCTTGATTGGACTGCCCCAGATAATGGACCATGGTCATGTATTGCCCCTTGATTGGAAGTGCTTTTGTTCACTAGGTATTCATCGTGCGAATTTCCCTGTTGTTCAAACAAAAAGTCATATGCAAACAAAGTTATATCAAAAATGCAAAGCTTATGTCTGTCTTGAAGATTTTGAAGATGCATTCTTTTTCATAAAACAAGCGAATGTTTGTAAAACATGATGTCAACTCCGTATTTATCGTATGCCTTAAGGAGTCAGGATACCTTTCGTAACAGTATGCTTTCGAACTAACCCATGCTTCAGCTAGGACTTTTAAGGGTTATAACATGGCCTGGTTCACGGTTTAAGAAACAAAGGATAAAGGCTCAAATTATTTGTACCCACCCATTCTTCGTGATGTTCTTCAACCTAAACTCAGCTGATCATGCGTTAGACCTTGTTTGCGTCCTTGTCCTGATGTTCCAATGATGGTTCAGATATTGATGATTTATTCTGAATAGGCAGTCATTTTTGTTTTTGTTGAGGGTTTGTAAGACCTCTTTCTTTTCTGATTTTTTTGTTATCCCTTTCTTTTTTTGCCTGAACTGTTTCCTTTTTTTTTGGAATTACAGTCAGCGGGATGCCCCAGTTTTGTAAGTCTCTTTCATGGGTTTTGACTTAATGGTTTTTTATTTTTTTGAGATAATGACTGCCCTTCTTTTATTGATTATTCGGAACCATCACTGTCTTTCTTTGTTTTGTAAGGACCTCTTTGGTGCCATTTGTTATGCACTTGGATCAACTGAGAGACTACCCTGCCCCAGGTTATGATAAAGGGTTTTAATTTTCGAAAAGAAAAACTCCTACTTCTTTGGCTCAGAGGGGTTGACGAGGGATTATGTTCCTTATAACTCCAGTGTTTAGGGATTGAAACAATGCCTGTACCTCATCAGCGGGGTCTGTTTAGAAGCATACTGTAAGGATCGTGGTATCGTTTTCGTCATCCTCCCTCAAGAGGCTTAGAATTATTAATCCAGAGTTGATCATCAGAAAAAATATGAAAATAATTTGCATATAGTGAATACGAATATATTGATTCAAAATAGACATAAGCGATGCATTAATGGAATAACAATGTTTAACATGAATAAATGTCTAAACAACCAAAGAACAACACAACTTGAACATTCGAATGAACAAAAGTTTTCTGGTCTCAGGGCTTGTCACTTCAAATGGTGAGCCTTGGAGGGATGGTAGAAAAACTCAGCCTGACCATCTTGTGTGAACTCCAGTGCCCCTTCATCAATCAGGTCCTGGATCTTGTTCTTCAGAGCCCAACATTCATTTGTATCATGTCCCGGACTGGCAGAGTGGTAGGCACACCTTTTGTTGGGATTATAGACAGGAGATGCTGTGTTGGGGTTCCGGGGATGAGCCCTTAATGTGATCAGGTTCAACCTCAACAGGCGTTGTAAAGCTTGAAACAGTGACATGTTGAGCGGGGTGAATTGCCTCCTGGACTTGTCTGGCTGAAGCCAGTGAGGTTGCTGCTGAGTTTGTGACACTGGGACCATTTGAGGAGCTCTCCCCTTACCTCCTTGTCTCAAGGATGGTTGAATGATGACTGGACTTTCAACCCTAGATGTTTGCCCCAGTTGGTTACCCCGAAGCAGTTGGTTGACGAGAACCTTGAGCTCATCTTGTCTTTGAGCTAAATCTTGAATGGCAGTCACCTGCCCCAGCATCTGGACTCTCATTGCATCCACCTCAGCTTGTAGATGTTTCATCCGTTCGTCCTCAGCGCTGTTCCTGACCAAAGTCTCCATGAGAAGTGTCCTTAGCTCCTCCTGCCCCTTGGATAGATTCGGGAGGATTTCCCCGAACCGAGTCTCTTGAGCGAGAAGGTCCTGGTTATCTTGTTGGGAAGCCATTGCTGAAATAAACAGCGCAGAAGGGTAAGTGACCGGCAATAAAGGTACCTGTTATGCAAATGATGTGTATGACATGCATGCAATGTTTTCAAGGATCTCGCGGGGTAAACGGGGAAATTTGTTAGCATTTGGATCCGGTAGCTTGATTGTAAGAACTTCATATTTGTTGAGAGTCTTTCTTCCAAGGGTCAAAGGTTCACCATATCCAGTGGGTCATAGCCCCTGACAACCTTGGCTAGGGGAGTATTTTTCAAGTGTCAAAGCTCACCATATCAAGTGGGTCATAGCCTCTGACAACCTTGGCTAGAGGAAAATAAATCCTCTTTGCCCCTTGCTGGGATAGTTGATTCACCATGACCTGCATCACAAGCCCTTGAGATCCTTGAAATGGGTTAGGATGTATGCAATGGTATGATGTTATGTTATGCATGGGGTAATGTAAGTAACCCTGTTATGAGTCCCAATTAAGGACTGCAAACCAAAACCTGCAAGAAACTCAAGTAAAAACTGTCATGAGTCCCAATTAAGGACTTAAAACAAAACCTGCAAGAAACTCGGTAAACCTTGTTATGAGTCCTAATTAAGGACTATAAACAAAACCTGCAAGTAGTTCATGTGTCAGCTAACAAGCATGCAAGTAGGCAAGTACGAAGGCACACAAGTCACACAAAAGAGCCCTTAGGGTTTAGGCCAGCATGAGGTCTAGGTAGTACCCTCTTTCAGTTTGTTGGTTCATACCTGTCCTAATCAAAAGTAACCGGGTTCTTAGAGGATCCCAATATCATTGACTACCCTCAATCGGTCATAACTCCAGCATCGCAATCTTTTCTTGCGGCCAGAACCATCACGAGAGTTTAGCCTCAATGGGCGTAGCATACTGCTACTGTTCTAATAGCCAAGTTGTGTCATTTAAGGTTCTAAGGTTGTTGGTGCTTAATGACTCCTTAGAAGACCCATATTCTCCTCGTTGCAACACAAAGGATATCGGTACAGACCAAGGTGCCACACCAACGTAGCCACTGCTTCACCCGTGTCGGTCTACGCCGGATAGGTCCCTCACAGCTTATGCTACCTAAACAGGGTATCCCCAGATCCGGGTTAGGATCTATGTAACTCCCATGCAACCCACAATAGTAAAGCAAGCAAGTCAGTACAATTGAAAACACAGTTATGAACTAAACCCTAAGGTATACCTCACTTTAAGTTAATTCCCTAGCAGAGTCGCCAGTTCTGTGATCGGTGGATCTGGAACTGACTGTTTAACGCTGGTTCGCGAAATGTCACGGAAGCAAGAGTTGCCACCATCTTTTATTTTCTCCAAATGGAAAGGACAAAAGCATAGAAAAATTCCTTAAATAGATTGCTCTCGGTTCGGGAGGTAGATTATAGAAAGGGAAGGTGTTAGCACCCTTTCTATCCATGGTTATCCATGGGCTCTTAGATACTTGCTCATTGTGTTTTCAAAAATGGTTTGTTTGCTTTTCAATTGTGGGTTTTAAGAAAGGTTTCTTTGAAAATTCCAGTTCGACTCTTGTATCAGTCCTCAAGAGTGTTTGAAAAATTGCTTTCGAAAGCTTTTTGAAAAGGTGTCGGTGTGAAAAGTGTTTTTGATTTGTTTTGAAATTAGAGCAAGTATCTAGAGTCGTCTACCTACCCTAAGGAATTCGTCTGTGTAAATGTCCTTTAAAGTAGTGCCATCCCACCATTGAGAGGTAGGTAGCACCACCGTTGGAGGTGTTCGGGTCAATTCGAGGTTCGGGACATGGTGATCACCGGAGCAATGGGAAGATACCTTAGAAGCTACCCTCATGCCAGGTTCCCGGATCATGAGGACTTACTAAGACGTCCTCTACTCGACGATCACCTTTCGAGGCAAGGCAACAGTGAGGCGTACCCTAGGGGTGGTGTGTGATTCGTGTGTCAGATTCAGATATTTTTACTTGTCATGTTATTAGTGATCTATGCGCTTGTTTTTATTTTTGTCCATTCATTCTTGCATGCATTTGTTAACAGTTAAAAATTGCGAGAAAGATAAAATTCTAAACTATTACAAAAGGCGCGGGTCCACATCGCCAAAATTTCCAAGACCCGATTTGACAGAAAAATAAAGAATTAAGATAAAGGTAAAATGCGAGAAATTAATTACACGGCTTTGGGAGAGGTACATAAAAATTATACGAAAAGAAAATAAATGCGCGATTTGAATTAAAGTTGAAACGAGGGCGTTGGACCCTTTTTGATTAAATTAAATTAAACGATTATTAAATTAATAAAATTAAAGAAAAGAAATTGTTTTTTTGGTTTTTTTTTGGTATTTAGGAGAATTTAATGCAATTAAACCTAATTCTACAATTTTTATTTTATTATGAGAACATATTAAAGTTTAACCTAAAATTAACCCTAATTAATTGATGCGATTTAATTCATAAAAATAAATAGTTAATTATTAGTGAAAAAGAAAAGAAAAAAGGATAAAAATTAATTAAAACTAATTCTACCAATTTTAAAATATTTAAGAAAATGTTAAGATTTAAACCTAAATTAGAAGAAAACAAAGTTAATTATGAATTTTATTTACAAAAAATACTAATTAAATAAAGGTATTTAATTTTGGTCTTTTCTGATTTTTTGTGTTTTTTATATTATTGTGAAAATAATTAAATTAAAAGAATTAATTAAAATAAAGACAATAATTGAAATAAAAAGATAAGAAAAAGAAAGAAAATTCAAACCATGGGGGGTTCTGTCCCCAGTAGGAGGTGAATGGTTAGCAATTTAAGCCCAATAAGCCTTAGGCCTCGTTGACTCTGACACTAGCATGTGGCAGCTTTGACTGCAGTTTACCATGTTCCTCAGATCGTGGCCTTCTGATCGTCTCCATTGGCCAAGTGGATGGCTTGATTTTGAGGGTGCATGATACACCTTAGCATTGAAACTGCACAAGAGCGTTATATGAAAAATAACATGAAAGGGGTGGGGGACCTGGGATCGAACCCAGGTCCTGGAAGTCACCAAGATGCTTGCCTTCCACTGAGCCACCTAGCGCATTTTGTATATATGATAACTAACAAACAATATAAAATAAGCAAACGTTAGTGGGGCGCTTTTCGCGCGAAATTTGAATCAACCATTCATAGCTTGCCACCGAGTCATCTTCTTCATGGCTTTATTTTTTTTCCTGAAACAAAACACAATCAGCAACGGTTTTTTAAACGTCCCCATAGACACCCTATTGAAAAATAGCGATTAGCCCCTGGGGCCTCATAAATTAGGCGCGAGGGTCTCGTTCTCTTCGTCCAAGCGCGCTGAGCTGGATGGTCTAGGTCCCATGTGCTAATTGTTCCTTAAATGAAAACCCCCAATTCACAGCTTGGAAAACCCTAATGTCCAACAATGGTGAAATCTCTAATAATGCACAAAAACACAATTAAACTATTTGGTTAGCTTCAGAAAGGTTTAATTAGCACAAATCCACAAATAAAATGCAATGAATATGCCTAAATTGTAAAACACGATTATGAGAAAAAAGTGAAAAAGTTTGACTTCTGTACAATGATTCAAGGCCTTAGAGACGTGGAAACCTATTCAAATACGTTGCTTAAGGTCTCAGGAAGGTGATGAGATGATTATCTCAGCTTGAATCGCCCTGGAAACAGTTTTCAGTGTTTGACTTTTTTTGAGAAAATTCAAGTTTCGTTCTTGGTTGTTTTGCGCAGCTTTTTGGTAATGGGCATGAGGGTTTGCTTGTGTATGTATAGGAGAATGATTTAGGTCAAGAATATGATCAAAAGAATCAAGGAATTGATTATGCAATATTTGATTTTCAAGCCATTATTTTGCAATCTTTTTCACATGTTTTTGCTACCAAATCATGTCCAATTAGCTTCAATTCTTTCCTAATCTGACTTACACAAAATCTTGGAGATATTATATGCATAAAAAGATTTGAAACATTAGGTTTAATATTTTTCATGTATTTTAATTAATTTAAATGAATTATTAATCCAAATAAATAAATAAAAAATGAAGAAAAACATCCCTTTGGGCCAAGTGGTCGTGCACATGCCTTGGATAATGAATTGTGGAAGAAAAAGAGGCCCATTAGCAATTTTAGGTCATTTGAAACAATGTTGACTTTTCAAAATATCCAAAAATCTCCCAACTTCCACAAGGCATAACTTGCTCAATTTTTAAGATTTGCTCATGTTCTTGGACATTTGGGAAAGGTCTTTGAGTCCTATAACCAATGCCTTTGGTCCCATGTCATTTTGATTTACCAATCTCAAGTTATGGCCTTTGACTTAAAGTCCCTTTTTGTTGACTTTTGAAAATGACCTATAATGTTGAAATTGATAACTTTTTGTGAGAGCATTTCTTGGACTTGAAGTATGAATATGGGTTGTAGGAAATGTCCTTCTCTTCAAAATGAGCTTCGGATGGAATTTTTCTGATAATCCATGTGAAAGTTATGCCCTGGTCAATTTACAGTTGACTTTTTTAACTGTCCAAATAAGGAAACTTTTGCATCTTGATGATTTTTGAGCCAAGCTTTGATAATCATGATCAAGCATTGATCAAATGATGTTTGTGGCTTCAAAATGAGATGTTGACCAAAAATTTGGACTTTTGACTGTCAAATGACCATTTTGCCCCTACAGTTGACTGTAGTGCAATTAGGGTTTTGACTGTGCAATTTTATGCTGAAAGTCTTGAAACTTGGTATGAGGATGCTTGACCATATTTATAGGCATGCGGGACTTGATTGGACCCTAGGAAACTTCATTTTCTTGATCAGAACCAAAACCCTAATTTTGACTGTTTAGGAGGCTCTTACACTGTGCAACCCTTGGGGAATTTTGAAGCTTTGACTTTGCAATTCTTGAAGAATATGGGAGGGCAAATTTTGGGGTACAACACGATCCAAAGACGGATTTCATCCTGATACTTATTCCAGACTATCTTCTAGCAACAGTTCAGTTCACGGAGTTTACCTTCTCCAACAGAGTTTATTTCTCTAACAACAGAAGTTTATCTCTCATCGTTTTAACTTCAACATATTTGAAGACCTACATTCTCCACCCCCAGCAACAATCAGAGATTTATTTTCCCTGGTTCAACAATACTGTAATAGAACAACTGATACGTTCATACATTGCATTCATACATCATTCTACAAACGTCATTGCATCTGCAGTACAAATGCATACATCCCAATCTCATTTTTTTAGAACACCCTTACACAATACATTTCACGCATCATGACATTGCATACAACTAATGCTTTACCTTTTCAGGAAAGATCAATCAGCAGATATTTTCATCAACAATTTTCAACAGGTCCAGGATTAGCTCCTGAAACAAAATAGAGTAATTATCTGTGCAACCAAATACAACTTTACACGGGCTCATCATGAAGCAATCTTACACTGGTTTCTTCTGACTTCCAAATACAGCTTTACACGAGCTCATCATGAAGCAATCTTACACGGGTTTCTTCTGACTTCCAAATACAGCTTTACACGGGCTCATCATGAAGCAATCTTACACGGGTTTCTTCTGACTTCCAAATACAGATTTACACGGGCTCATCATGAAGCAATCTTACACGGGTTTCTTCTGACTACCAAATACAACTTTACACTGGCTCATCATGAAGCAATCTTACACGGATTTCTTATGACTTCCAAATACAACTTTATACGGACTATTCATGAAGAAATCTTACACGGGATCCTTCTCCCTCCTTCTAAAGTTTTACACTGACTCATCCTGAAGCAACCCTACCCAGATTCCTTCTCACAATCTCCAGATGGAGTTTTATACGGACTCATCTTGAGGCAACCCTACCCAGGTTCCTTCTCTTGAATTTCCAGATGCAGTTTTACATAGACTCATCCTGAGGCAACCCTACCCAGGTTCCTTCTCTTGAATTTCCAGATGCAGTTTTACACGGACTCATCCTGAGGCAACCCTACCCAGGTTCCTTCTCACAATTTCCAGATACAGTTTTACACTGACTCATCCTGAGGCAACCCTTCCCAGGTTCCTTCTTACAATTTACAGATGTAGTCTTACCTGGAATCATCCTAAAATAACCCTACACGGGTTTCTTCTGATACATTTCCAGATAGCAGTTAATTTCATTCTCCCCAGCAAATTACTGCGAAGCCTGGATTTCAACCAGAAAACAACAAACGTTCATCTCTCCAATCCAGAGATAACCCCTCAGTAGAGCCATGGACAACTGAAGTTCCTAGACTCTATTCCCCACAGAGTTTTCCTCAAATAGTAAAACAACAGAAATCAATATCCCCCAGTGGACTGCTCCTCATACAACACGAATAGGAATCCCTATAAAGAGACCTCTTATGAATTCAGCATCTACTCTGGATGGCATCTTTAAGCCCATCTCCGACGACTTTCAGTCAACTTCTCCAAATGGCATATGTAAGCCCATTCCCGATTAGCATCCACCAACAATGTTACTTTATGTGAGTGCTAATTTTTGGGCACTCTAGTGTTCAATCCTCTTCCACCTTCAGATCACGAAAGGCAGACAAGCCAATCTAAATCCTCAGGTTTAAGAAGATTGAACATGGGCAGCTGTTGTACCCCAAAATTTACCCTCTTTATTTTCATTATTACATACACACATATCATTGGTTTTATGGTTATGGAATCAAGGTATATTTAACATGCTTCGTCAGGTTACAAGTGACGTTTATTTCGCCAATGGATGTTCTCAGAGTATTTTCTGTGCTGAAGATTGGTTCGCCGTTTCGCAACGATTCGGGGTTCAAAGATTCACAAGTCCAACCCGGCGCGTCATATTCAGGTGTTCTTTCATCAAGATATCCCTAATAACATATTCTAAAATTTAGGTTCGGCTCGAGAGCCAATTCTTTAAAGGTCTCCGAATGTGCGATTTTTCTCGAAGAAATATGGTGAAAAGTGTGCTGAAAGTGCAGTTTTTACTCACAAAAAAATTCATAACTTGAAGATCGTGGCTCATTTTGAACCTGTTCCGGTGGCCAAAATTCCGTCTTGATGTCATCTATGTTTTCATATCTCACGGATGGAACCCAATTTCGATCAGAAGGTCTTCAAAAATACGGATTTATCAAGTATTTTTGTACAGAAAATTCGTGACAGAAGTTTATTTGCGTCATGTTCAGAAAATCATAACTTGGTCGATTTTCATCGTATCGAGCTGGTTCCAGCGGCAAAATTTCAAAAATTGAGTTGGCTATGTTTTCACATGAGGCCTTCATTTTTTGCCCAGAGTGCGTGTGACGCGCCGAAAATCCTAAATGCTGAATATTATTTCATTTGGGTCGAAACTTCGAAAATTCATAACTCGGTCAATTTTTATCGGATCGGGCCCATCTTTTTACACAAGGTCACTGACTCAGACATATACAAATTTTGTTCCAAAGTCGAGACCGGGTTCTTCTCTGATCAATACGATTTTTTTATTGAAGAACGTGTCAGAGTTGACACTAGAGCCCAAAATAAGTTTGTCTAAGGCGAAACTTCAAAATTTCATAACTAATTCACTGTTTATCCGATTGATCCCATTTTCGGACAGGAGTTTGTTCTCGATGTCGTCTATATTTTTATTTCACATTTCAACTTCAAAAATTGCATTTAAGTCTCTGCGATTTAGCCTGGAACGTGACAGACTCAAGTGAATAAAAATTTGCACTATTGCTTGTGGTTATTAGAAGCCCAATTGCATATTCAAAGCCGATATCCTTCCTCTAATTTCCATTATATAATATCATTCTTTTCACACAAACAGAACACGAAAAAAACTTTTACCAGAACCTTGTCAAAATATCAAATTCTTTCAAGAACTCTAGAAATCTTGAAATCGTTGTTACAAACCCCCATCTCACTATAAACAAGTCATCCTTGTTATAAACCTCCATCTCACTACAAACAAGCCATCTCATTCTCTAGTAAGGGTAAGTTTGGTTTGATCTCCATGATGAAAAAGGTGTAGAAGCATTCATACATGCCATATCGGTTTTAACATTACAAAATTTCATATATTTGCTTTCTTTGTATTTCATGATATAGTAATTTATTTAATGTGTTCATGAGATTCAACGCTACAAATTTAGATCATCTAATGGTCCCATGCAGGTTTATTATAAAAACATTGAGGTTAAAATAGAACAACAACCAATGCATGGCTCATGGCAAGGCAGACATCCTAAGGAGGCTAAGGGCGTGGGTCCAACACCCACCCCTATTGATTTTGGTTTTCTTCCATTCTATTTATCCTTTTACCTATTTTCCTTCTTTTTGTTTAAAACATTTTTCATAAAACCTAAATTTTTCACAAACCTTTGATTTTTCATAATAAACTCGAATAATTAATTTTAGGTTTTTTTAATTTAATTTTACGTTTTAAATTAATTTTTGGTTCAACACCCACCCCTGACATTTACATTATTTGTATTTTCTAACCCTATTTTCCATTGATGCTTCTTCCCCTATCTATTTTTTGACAAACTTAATTCTTTTTTGTTAATCATTAAGCATAAGCTTTTTTTTAAAACCTTTTTTATAATTAAAATTAATTAGGTTTTAGGGTTTTGTTAATTAACCGTTTTTTTTAAATTAACCTTTTTTTAATTCAAATTAATTAGGTTCTAGGTATTTTAATTAAGTTTTTTTTCAAAATCAACATTTTTTATTAATTAAAATTAATTAGGTTTTTAGGTTTATTTAATTAATTATCATAAATAATTTTTTCATAAAAAATCACCAAAACATTTTTCTTTGCTATTTTCATCTTATTTTTATTTTCCCGCTTTTTTTATCATTATCATGTAATTGCTTCCGGGATGTAATAGTTTTAGGATTTCTTTTCCGCACTCTTCACTATTATGTAACTGCCCCAAACTCTGTAATAGCCTAGGTTTACATTTCCGCCTTTACCTTCAGCTACTATATTTTATGCGATGCTTAGGTTAATAGGATTGTATAGAAAGATAAAAATGAACGATAGAAAACCCTAATTTTAAGATAAATAATCGAACTGAATCATTTGCACACTCACACCTCTAGGATAACCTCACTTGTTGCCTTCGGAAAAACAATGGACATGTCCCTCGAACGTAGGGATACCCTTAGCAAAGACCCTCGGTTAAAGTCATCATAAAGATCATAGTCCCTCAATGTCCCTCGAGTTGCCTACGAGAAATGATCTTGTCCCTCGATGTTTCCTACGGATATATGATGATAGTCCCATCGAACTGCTAAGGTATCCCTATATGTTGCCTTCTATGACCATAATAGTGACCCGCGCTTGTCCCTCATACATCCAACGATAGGTTTACCTACTCACTAATAGTAGGATAGCACTGCCTAAAAGATAAGGAGAAAAGAATGACCTTTTCGAGTATAAGTAGATAAGTTCTTAGATGCTTGCTCAAAACAACTTTTTGCACCTACACAAAAATATTTTCAAAAACACTTTCAAAAATATTTGCTTTGTCAACACTCTTGAGGACTGATACAAGAGTTATCACAAAGCGAATCGCCGCACTAAGGCATTTTCAAAACACACAAAGCACAAGCAATTTTCAAAACATGATCTAGCATCTAAGAGCTCGTAGATAACTATGGATGGAAAGGGTGCTAACACCTTCCCTTTCCATAATCTACCCCAATTACTCAGAAACTCTCGAAAGGTCTTTTTCTGTTCTTTTCACCCTTTCCTTTGTTGGATAAAAGAAAATTCGGTGACGACTCTTGCTTACCGCAATATTTATGAATACAAAATGAAAAACCAGTATTAACAGTCGGTTCTGCCACCGTATCACAATTAGAAACTAAAATTTTGACATCTTAACTTTGGATATGCCTTCATGAGTAGATTGAAGAATTCCCCATGCATCCTTAGCTACTTCACATGTGTGCACTAATATGAAAATGTTCTTGTCAATTCCATTGAATATAGCATTTAAGGCTTTATAATTTCCAAGAGCATGTGTGCACTATCCTGAAAGAAGTGGACCCATAAATCTCTGTCATAAGTGTGAGGCTGTATCTTCCTCACATAAGATCGGAGGTGCATTTTGGGACATAAAACCTCGTCGTACTTAGCGAATGCTGGTGCCTTGAATTTTGGTGGAATAACAATCCCAGACACCAAACACAGCTCTTCAAAGTCCAGCTCGGGCATTTTCTGAATCTCCATTGCACTTAGATGCTCTTCCAGATGTTTGTATTTGTCGTCAGCCAGAGGATACTATTTTCAGAGTAATCCTCTTCTTCTTCCTCTTTGTTATGGATGGGCAATCTCCTTCCACAACCGGCTCTATGATAACTGGGATAATAGAGGGGTAAGGCATCATAAGACTTTTAGCACGAGCTCGTACTCATTTGAGATAAGGCTCAAGAGGGATGGAATTTTTATGCCCCAGTGCCTTTCTATCTACCTTGTTCAACATCCCCTAAGCTCGGATAAACGTCTTTCGGTGACCTTGATCGTCATTCTCATAGTCAAATACCAACCCTTGAATAAGCATCTCATGTGGGCCATCCCTTCAGGCATAACCAAACTGTCTTAAGCTAAGCATGGGTTGTAGGTGATGCCTCCTCTAATGCCAAGTAATGGGACATTAGGGAATTCTCCACAATGGTCAGTGATAGTAACATTCTCTACAGATCGGGAACACCAATGAATGTCTGAATGTTTGAGCGTCATCAACCTATGTGACCACCTTGAACCTTGCTCGTTCTTCAATACAGATTAGGGAAGATGCAAAATAAACCATCTTGCCAAGAGAGGAGTACAACACATAAGGATGCCTCTTTTCCTCATAGTGCGAGTATGAAAAGAATGTAGGATGTCTCCTAACAAAGTAGGCACCGGGTTACGAGACATGAAGATTTTAACGGTGTTTACATCTATGAGTGGTCAGGATTTGGAAACAAAACCATCCCATATATGAGGAGAGCCATAATTTACTCAAAAGCTTGCAAGTCCAAGGAGTTCCAACAGTTTTGGGCTTTCTAAAACAAGAACTTGGATAAGAAACCTTTGACACCACTCCTTGTTTCCCAATTAGTTGTGATATCATATGGTTCCAAGTGTAGAGCTTGAGCAATCTCTTCTGGTTTTGGATCTCTTTCAGTACCGTTGAAGGTTAGTTGATTGAGAATGGGAATCCTCAAGAGTTGGGAGAATTCTTCCAAAGTTGGCACAAGTTGATAATCGGGAAATGTGAAGCAATGGTGTAGAGGATCAAATAATTGGAAGAGCATCTTCATCATGTCCTCATCAGTGTTGAAGGTATCCAAGTTTATAAGGCGACCATGTTTTTCGGTGAATGGAGAATTTTCGGGAACCCTTGATGCTAACTCTTTAAGTTTAGGAGGGGTCCTTACAAGATTGACTTGAATGGTTTTCCTCCTAATAGAATCCATGTCCTATAAAATAGAACAAAGATAAATCCCAAAATCCTTGAAATGGTTAGTGAGTATGAGTATGATGTTATGATGTTTATGATGTTATGTACAAGTAAACATATACAAACAAAACATACAAATCCTTAGGTTTAGGCTTGCGTGGAGTCTCATAGGTAAGTACCCTCTTGAAGTTTAGTTGGCTCAAACCTGTCCTAGCAATAGTAACCGGGTTCTAAGGGAGCTCAATATCACTGGTTTGTTTCCTTGGGCATTGTTTCAGCACAAGCCTCTTTAATAGCGACCGAAATATCCCAAAAAACCAAACCTCAATGAGTGTAGTATCGACTATCTACCAACTTCAGACTGCACCAAAGTCGGTCATCTCACTACGTCCTAATGGCCAAGTTGGTCAAGTAAAGGTTCTATAAGTTAGTTAGTGCTTCATGACATAACTCAGTGGCCTCGTATTCTCCTTGACTACTCAAGGGCTACCGGTACCTACAAATATGTCACACTAACGTAGCTATTGCTTAGACCATGTCTATATACCCCGCACGGTTTGCACAATGTATTGCTACTTACCTATAAGGTATCCCAAATCCAGGTAGAGGATTAAAACCCAAACAAAGAACCAGAATGTAAAGCATACAAGTCAAACAATGAAAGCAAATAAATGTGATCTAGCCCTAAGGTAACTCCACTTTTAAAATTCTCCCCAGCAGAGTCGCCAGTTCTGTTATACGGTGGGAGAACTGACTTGGGATGTTTTACGTTTGATCGAAAATGTTTCAGTTAACAAGAGTCGTCACTGACTTTTCTTTTATCCAAAAGAAAAGGCTGAAAAGAACAGGAAAGACCTTTGAGATGTTTTCTTGAGTTCGGGGGGTGGATTATGAAAAAGGAAGGTACTAGCACTCTTTTCATCTATGGTTTTCCATAGGCTCTTAGTTACTTTCTAGATCACTTTCTTTTATTTTAAAATGTGTTTTGTGTGGTTTTTTGAAAGTATTTTGAAAAGGCGCCATCGTTTAGGCAAACTTTGTAATGATTCTCGTTCGTAAGAATGTATACAAAAGTGTTGATCTTTTGAAAATGTTTTCAAGTTTGAAAGGTGTTTTGAAAGTGTTGGTGTTTGTTTTAAAAATAGCAAGGATGTTTTGGTTTTGAATTTGAGCAAGCAACTAGGAATAATCTACCTACTCAAAAAGTCTTTCATGTTTATTTTCTCTTTCCTTTGACATTGTTATCTTACCATTGATTTGGTAAGTAACCCTATCTTTGGATGTAAAAGGGACGGGCAAGGGTCATCGTATAGCCATGATTAGCAACGTTGTAAGATATCTTAGAATTTTCTTTAGGGACTAAGATCATTTTGAAAGGCAACATGGATAGCGTCATCGAGGGACTGTGATCTTGTATTTTTTGCTTATTTTTGCTAAGATACCTCACATGTATAATATGGTCATTTTTGTAAGGCAACAAAGCGGGTTTATCCTAAGGGTGTAAGTGTGCAAGTGTATTGATTTACATGCATTGTTTTGTCTTTGAATTAGGGTTTTCTATTTGTTGGTTTTAATCTTTCCATACAAGTCCTAATTTACTAGCATTTGTATAAAACATTTAATTTGCGGAAAATAAAAATACTAAGCTATTACATCATTTAGGGGAGGGGGTGTACAAATTACAAATGGGGAATTGCAAGAAAATTAAATCTATATAATTATTACAACCATATTGAATATTGTACAAAAAATGAATAAATAAAAATGCAAGAATGTAAATGTAAAAAGAAATGTGATTTTTGTTTGGTTTTCATGAAAAGGGTTTTTTGACCTAATTAATTAAAATAAAATAATTAACTAAAAATAAGAAAATTAAGATTAAGTTAGTAAAATAAATTAATTTAAAGAATACAAGTTTTTTAGGGTTTTTGGTGAATTTAATTAGTAAATAAAATTAATCAAATAAAAGTCCTAAGTTCTAAGTTGATTCTAATTTATAAGAAAAAAATATAATAATATAATGATTAAAACTAATTATCTAAGTATAAAAGTAAATTGATTTATTAAAGGAAATGTTTTTTGTTCTTTTAGTATTTATGAAGAAAAATAAACTAAATGAATATAAATAATAACGTATAAATATTTTTGGATTTTTATTGATAAAGATAATAATAATAATAATAATAATAATAATAATAATAATAATAATAATAATAATAATAATAATAATAGTAATAAAAATAATAATAATAATAAAGAAAATAAAAATAAAAAATAAAATTAAATTCAGGGGGTTAGAAAGTGAAACAGGGGGTAATGTTAAGAAAAAAGTCAGGCTCAAGGTTCTGCTGGCCCAAGCGCTACCTGAAAGGAAAAATGACAAAAAAAATGTAGAAAAATTGCAAAAGGCAGCGCTGAGGTTCGAACCCATGACCTCTACCAATAACGTGTTCTGCCTTACCACTGGGGTGGCTGTACACCCGTTAACTTATCTGAAAGAATAAATACATAATCTAAAACGTCTCCATGACTTGTACATCATCTTCAACCTTTAGCCAGCCAGACCACCTGTATCTCATTTATTTCTCAACAAAATTAGAAAATGCAAACATGAAAGTTGTGCTATTTTTTCTCACGAATCTAACCATATTAACAACTAAAGCTATAGATCAAAGATGAATGAGAATTTCTCTGGACCTAATTTGAACCCTATTTTCTTCAGAAACTTCAAACTTAAAATTCTCTAAGCTCAAGCCATGTAAATGAAAACTAAGGATATGTACAGCTTCAGGGCAATGAGGTCTACATTTTATCTTCACAAATGAATAAATAATGATGCTTGTAGAGAGAGTTCAAAGTTAAGGAAACTTACCTCAAAACTGGAAATCGTATTCTGAGTTTGAGCACTTCTCAAGGTGTTGTGATGATCAGAATAGCTTCAGTGACCCTCTAGGATGCTAATGCAAGGTTTAGTTTGTACTGGAGATGGCTGAATCATGCTGGAGAAGTCCAAGTGCAAAGCTCTATTTTTGAAAATGGAAGATGGTGCAAATGGTGTTACAGTCATGGAACAGGGTCAGGGATGAGTTGTATTTGATGTTTAGAAGCTTTAGGAACCAAAAGGCTTGAAAACGCACGAGGGAGATGTGAGTTTCAAGTTTTTGGTCAGAATTTGCAACAATGGTGATTTTTGATTCAGTTCTGAGTTCTTGTGTGTTTTAGGGCTTGTGTATGCGTGTTTTTCTTGCAAACAACTTGTGTATATGTATGGAAAAGCTTTGGATACTTGAGGTGGTCAGAAGTACAAGAACACATGTTTTGGCTTCTTGGCTTGTCTTTGAAGTAGGGTTGAAAAACATGGTTTCAATGCATAGTACAAAGCTATCTAGAGTGGTTACCAACTTTAAACATGTTTATCAGACTTTGTAGAGGAAGTTTGTGCAGAAGGAACAAGTGCAAATTCAATGCAAGTTGACTTTGCATAAAGCTTGCTTTATGTAAATGGCAATGGTGCCTTTGTGCCCTTAATGAAAAATTATCTTGGATAAAGCTTGAATCAAATGGATAATAGCTCCAAAGCGAGTGTAATCTTCTGATTATGGAGAGATCTTGAGGTTTAGAGGCCTGCAAAGCAAGATTGTGCAGCATATGCTTGAGATTTAAATTCTTGTTCATCACAAAAATGACCTATAATTTCAGTTTGAAACCCTAACTTCCTCTCTTTGATTCTACTTTCTCAAGAATGATCTCAAGGAGTTATTTGACATTTTAAAAAGCTTGTAATATGCTCTACAACTCCTCTTTGAATCACTTTTGAAAAATCCCCTTTAAACTATATGAAAAATTGCCATGAAGTTAGGTCAAAATCCTGCCTAGACTAGGGCAAAATTTTCACTAAGTGTTTGGTTTCATGACCATGACTTCATGGATTAATAACTTGAGATCCAATTATTTATAGTAGAAGTTGTGTAAAAAAAAGTTTTAGATCTCATGGAGATCTACAACTTTCATGTTGAAATTCTTTTGAATCATCTTGCATCATGGTGAAAAATTGGCTCAAAGTTGTGAAAAAATATGAAGTTTTCAACACTTATGAAAATTTCGAAGTTTGAAAACTTTGACTTTTCAAAATGAAATCTTGACTTTTTTATTTCTGGATGAACAAGTTTCACGTTTTGACATATTTTGATGAATTGTGATCTTTGACACTTGATTTTGATCAAAAAGTCAAAGTTTGACTTTTCAGTGTACAATTGACTTTTGATCAGTTGACTAAATATCAACTATCAATCAATTGATCTTGAGAAATGTTTTGATTCATTCCATTAGGTAAAAATGATGCAATTTAACTCTTGAGATCATTCCTCATACCAATTAACCATTTGCTAGGTCAAAAATCAGAAATTGCCCTTTCTCAATCAAAACCCTATTTTTGACCAATTTGTCCCTTTTGATGATCTGATCAAATTTCTTGAGTAATTGTGGTCCAAACTTGATAAAATTATACATAGGAGTTCACAATGTTGATATGAATAAAAAATTATGAAGTTTGACTGTAAATTGACCATAATTGACTTTTTCTCCAATACAGCTGATTTTTAGGTCAACTGGTCAATTGACTGATCAAAAATGTGATCCAAGACTTGGAACTTGAAATGAGAAATCTTGAGGGTCCATAATGATCCATGAAAGTCATATGATTTATTAAAAGTTAAATTATCGTTGTGCAATTTCAAACCCTTATTTCAGTCATCAGTGCTTAAGGAGGTGTCTTGAGCTGATCAACCCTTGTGCATTCTTGAACCAAAGGAGATCTTGTGAGAAAATAGTTGATAAATGAGAGGGAAAATTTTTGGGTACAACAGCTGCCCCTGTTCAATCTTCTTAAACCTAAAGAGTTAGATTGGCGGATTCGCCATTCGTGACTTGAAGGTGGAAGATGATTGGACACTAGAGTGCCCAAAAATTTGCACTCGAAGATGAAATGGGAATGGGCTTGTAGATTCCATTTGGAGGAATGATGGAGATTTTCCGGAGATGGGCTTGTAGATACCATCCAAGGGTGACTATTGACAGAGAATAGACTAAGCTTGAACTTCAGTTCAACTAGAAAAGAATCAGAATAAGTCTTTGGGAGCGATTTATGTGAACCAGGAGAAGTCTTGTATGTTGTTTGACTGGGAAGAATCAGAATAAATCATGGAGCAATTTATCTGAACCAGAAGTGTTCCTTTGGAAAGTATCAGGATAAACCGTTGAGGGGTTTAAACTGAACCAAAAGAGATCTTGAATATTCTATAACTGGAAAGAGTCAGAGTAAATCTTTGAGTGATTTATCTGAACCAGAGAAAGTGTCTGCAGAAAGAATCAGAACAAATCATTGAGAGATTTATCTGAACCCGAAGTGTTCCTTTGGAAAGTATCAGGATAAACCATTAATGGGTTTAAATTGAACCAAAAGAGATCTTGAATATTCTTTAACTGGAAAGAATTAGAGTAAATATTTGAGCGATTTATCTGAACCAGAGAAAGTGTCTGTGGGAAAAGAATCAGAATAAATCATTGAGAGACTTATCTGAACCCGAAGTATTCCTTTGGAAAGTATCAGGATAAACCGTTGAGGGGTTTAAACTAAACCAAAAGAGATCTTGAATATTCTTTAACTGGAAAGAATCAGAGTAAATCTTTGTGCGATTTATCTAAACCATAGAAAGCGCCTGCGAGAAAAGAATCAGACTAAACCGTTGAGGGATTTATCTGAACCCGAAGGGATCTGGAGAAGAATCAGAATAAATCATTGAGAGACTTATCTGAACCAGAGAAGATTTCTGCGGGAAAGAATCAAAATAAACCATTGAGAGATTTAAACTGAACCGGCAGGGGTCTAAAAGAAATATCCGTTGTGTAGATGGTTGACCAGTCCTTTCTTAGGAATTGATCTGTATTTGACTTGTTGAAAATTGACGATAATTTTCTGTTGATTGATTTTTCCTGAAAAGATGAAAGGTTAGTTGTATGCAATGTCATGATGTATGAAATGCATGGTGTAATGATGTTCTCCAAATAAATGTGATTGTGTCGTATGTATATGTGTTGTCAATGCTATGATGTAGGGATGTAATGTATGGACACATTAAATGTTATGCCGCAGTAATACTGGAATCGACGAAAATAAATCCCTGAGCATTGGTGAGAATGAGGAGTGCTAGTCTTCATGTTTTGAAGTTGAAGTGTTGATGAGCTTCCATTCATTAGAGAAATAAACTCTTTTGTGAAGGGGAAACATCGTGTATTGCTTGTGGACCTCATGAAATCTTGCTGGGGAATCCTAAGAAACTGGGCGACTTTCACTGGGGAATCTTAGGAGCGGTAACTGGAATTTTTGTTCTGTCTGGGATGTGAGAGAGATTGATATCATTAAGCTGCATATTGGAGATATGTTAGTGATCCTGTAGTGGGATGTCCCATTTTCCGCTCTTGCTGGAAAAGTATCTGCGGGGGATTTTATGGAATAGTCTAAAGATATTATCATATTTCTTAAAGCCACTAGTGATTGTCTTTCTATTTTCTGTTACTCTTTTTGATCATTTGTAAATAGTAGTTATGTTCAAATGAATATGCTCAAAAATAAATCATTGGACGTTTTTGTAAACAAAACACAGAAAAAGAAAAACAGATAGTTTTTCACTTTCAAAGGGATATCTTTGTATTAACTTGAATAAGTATTTTTGAACAGTGAGACAAACATTCTAGTAAGAGAATGTCGTCGTAAAAAAATGAAAATTTGATATAAAGAAAAGATAGTTATGTGAAATAATCCCATGGGGTTCCCATTCTGCTATAGCCTTCATGTCTCTGAGTGTCTTGTCCACTTGCTTCCTTGTCCGAAGTTTATTGGATTGAGCTTGTCAGTCGATGCTAAAGGTTGTCTATAAGGTGATCCAACGGGACATAGTCATACGCTTTAATTCCCTAACTTTTGGATGGACCGCTCTTTCGGGTTTTCAGTCCACCGGGATACCCTTTTTTGCCCAAGCCACCCTTTCAGGTTTTCAGCTTGCTGGGTGTACAGATTTTTTTTTTGTATTTTATCCCTAATTTTTGCCCAAACCTTTTTAGTTCTCCGAGATGCCCTTGTTTTGCAGAGGTGTGTCAACCTAGCGGGTCTCTTATGCGTAGTATCTTTTAACTATATCCACATTTACAGGGTGTGGCAGGTCGTCATCATCCATAGTGGTTAAGATCATTGCTCCACCAGAGAATATGCTTTTGATCACAAATGGTCCTTCGTATGTAGGAGTCCATTTTCCGTGGGCTCACCTTATGGAAATATGATACGCTTGATTACCAAGTCACCAACTTGATATACCTGACGTTTGACCTTTTTGTTAAACGCTTTGATCATACGTTTTTGGTACATCTGGCCATGACAGACAGTCGTAAGCCTCTTCTCATCAATTAGGTTCAACTGGTCAAGTCGAGTTTGGATCCAATCATCTTCACTCAGCCCTGCATCTTTTATGATTCTCAGAGAAGGTATTTGGACTTCAATTGGTAGGACAGCTTCCATGCCGTATACCAAGGAGAAGGGAGTTGCCCCTGTTGATGTACGCATCGTGGTACGGTAACCGTGGAGAGCGAATGGTAGAATCTCATTGCAGTCCTTGTAGGTTACTGTCATTTTTTGTATTATCTTTTTTATGTTCTTATTTGCAGCCTCGACAGCATCATTCATCTTTGGCCGGTAAGGAGAAGAATTATGGTGTTGGATCTTGAATTGCACGTATAGTGCGGTGATCATAGTATTATTGAGATTCGTACCATTGTCTGTGATGATTCTCTTCGGGATACTGTACCGGCAGATGAGATTATGTTTGATGAATCGGGCCACAACATTCTTGGTAACAGAAGCGAAAGAAGCTGCCTCAACCCATTTCATGAAATAGTCAATGGCCACTAAGATGAAGCAGTGTCCATTAGAAGTTGTAGGTTTGATTTCTCCAATCATACCGATGCCCCACATCGCGAATGGCCAGTGAGCAGTCATGATGTTTAGAGGAATAGGAGGCACATGCACTTTGTCAGTATAGATCTGACACTTGTGACAGGTTCGTGAATGCTGATAGCAATATGCCTCCATGGTAGACCAGTAATACCCTGCCCATAGGATCTTTTTAGCCATCGTGTGCCCACTATAATGGGTGCCAAAAGTGCCTTCATGTATGTTGTACCCCAAAATTTGCCCTCACATTTTTCCACGAGAAATCGCAGTTTCGGGCTTTTCCTGATTTTTCAGACTGGCTCAAGAATCGGTCGAACAGACTTTTCTCGTCAGTCAGACAAAATTAGGGTTTTCATGGCTCTGGAACAGTTCAAGCAAATTGCTAAGGTTTTGTTTGAGTTTGGCTCAGGTTTTAATCAGGCGAGCGCTTCTTTGACATTTAATCAAGAATCAGGGTTTTGTGTGCCCTTTCTCAGAAAGAACTAATTTTACAGTTCTTTTCGGTTTACCCTGAGATTCGGATTGAGGCATTTGAATCAAGAAATTTGCAGTGTTTTTTTTAGTCAATAAAGGCTAAGGCATTTGATTGGAGATGAGATGAGAGCTGAGGTACTTAAATTGAGAATCTACAGTGTTTGATTTGATCAGTAAAAAGATAAATATCTGGACATTAGTTTGATTAACTGTGCATTGGATATTTGAAGCGCCAGGTTTATTATTGATTCAATGACAAGGCCACAATGTTTATTAATTATTTTTCTAAGTCAGAATAATTGGATACTTTCGGTTATTTTAATTTAAGAAATTCAAAATAATTAAATGAACATTGAGTTGAAAGAAGAATTAACTGATAGAAAGGATGTTTATTCACTTTGAATTGTTTGTTACAGATATTATTTAAATACTGTTAAAATTATTTACAGTTATTTAATAATATTATTACAAATAATTGAAATGGAAATAAAACTATCCTAAGAAAATTCCTAAGTCTTCTACTGCTCCTCCTCTTTTGCTCCATTTGATGTTTATCTGCAAAACAGAGAAAAGAAAGAAAAGTCAAAACAGATAAAAAAATTAAAAGCCGACAGATAAAAAAAAGATTCATCATTAAAGGCAACTGGCCGGAATCAGTTTGCCCTCTCTGCAAATCACGAGATTTCTCCCGGTTCACAGAGAGGGATGAAAAATGCTTGCAGAAGAAAAAGACATGAAATGCACAAAAGTATAATTTGCAAAAATTCAAAATGTTGCCTAGTTTCAAGTTTTCAACCAAAGAAGGCAAACCAAACTGAATGGCATAAACCAAGTCAAAAGTTGTCAAAGCAACCAATTGTCCAAAGCTGTCCAAGGATATTGTCAAAGAAGTACATAAAGGTGCAGGAAAGTTGGAAAAAGAATACAAAGTATGCAGAGTAAACCAATGTTGCAAGCAAGCAAGGTTCATTTCATCATTTCCTGGCCAGTAACCTTTTCAGTAAGAGACAAATCATAAGCAATAAAAAATGCTTTAAATTTGTACTGGAGAGAGAAAAAGAGAGAAAGAGAAGATAGGCTTATAGGCTTTAGGCATAAGGACAAATATATAAAACAAAATTGTTATCAACAGTAGGACAGGCAGAGATATCACAAAAGCAAGGAGGTCAAAAGCAAAAACAGAAAAAACAGTCCTGCCTCATATTGTAACACAAAAACTGAAGCAAACCTCAAGCTCAACCTTCAAATAATTCAAAAAAGGGCCTTAACCTGCATAACTACAAAAAATATAAAAACAACAGTGAGAGCCTAAAAGCCATAAGCCTTAAACCTACACTAGAACTGAAGCCAAGCTTCAAAAACCAGAAGAAGCTCTAAACCTGTCCAGGCCATCAACCTGCTTAAACCCTTTAGCCATACAAGCTTGGAAGCTCATTACAAACCAAACCTGTAATAGCCTAAAGCCTGTTGAAAACAGAAGCTCAAAGCCTGAAAATCAGTTCCATTCCAAATGCCTCCAAACCTCACAAAAGCCTTTAAACAATACAAAATGTCAAAAGCCTAAACATGGAGCCCTTTCCAAAATCAGATTCCAAACCAACACACGAACCCTCAGAACATTGTCATCACTGGGTTAACATACAGGGGAACAACATATTCAATAGCATACCAAATATCCAAGCATACAGCAGCAGAAGGCAACAAGAAGAAGAGGATAAAGAAGCATCATTATAACCAACATCATCCAAAGCAACCATATTCATCATCCAAGGCATCAAGCATACTCAGGCAACACAAGCCCTCAGAGTTTCCTCATCATTGGGCTACCAACATCAACATCATTGAAAGCATACAGTGGCAAACACACAGAAGCATACATAAGCGAAGTAAGCATAGGCAGCTAGAAGAGGAAAGAAGTGATGAAAGATAGGTTTTCAAGTTTGTCATCATAAAACCTAAAAAAGGGGCAAAGAAATAAAGATACCAGGAAGAACAAGTTCATCAACACCATTTTCTCGCTGTCAAGCCGCCATAGCGCCTCCCAACCCTCTCCTTCACCGTCTCCAAGGTTAAAGGTAGTATTTTTTCTGCTCATTCTTCTCACACTTCATGCAAAACATAATAATAATCATGAATCAATACATGAAGTTTAAAATCGTATAATTGTTCTAAAGACCTAAGACATAAGGAGGGCGAAGTCGTTACCTTTTCGCGTTTTGGCTTGGTCCAACCATGGAGAGGGAAGGAGCCGGAGGTAGCGCTGGTGGCCCTAGGCGGAGGGTTTTGATTCAGTGGCCCTTACGTTGAGGAAGACGGAGGAAACAAACAAAGTGAGGACGAAGCCAAAATGGCGCCCCTGTCTCATAAACCCTAAGCTGATTCCAAGTGAACACGATAACTCAAACCCCTTTTCAAAATAATTTGTGAAGAAAGTGGACCTCAACCCTCTTCAGTTTCCCAAAGCCCAAATGCGTTCCAATTGACACCCCCCCCCCCTTTTTGGCTTATGTTGCAAATTATGTTTGGGCCACAAGACCCTCTAAGGCCCATTCTTGTTTTTTTTAAACTAAAAATATTTTTTTTTCTTTTATCACCCTAATATCCTTTTTATAACTTACATCAATACACTAATTTTGTTTTCTTTACATTAATTTTTTATAGAATATTAACTAAACATGAACATAATAATTTTCTCAAATTTAAAACATTAATTCTTTCTCAAAATTGAAACATTTTTCTTTTCCCTTTTGTATATAATACATTAATTAAAATACACCAAAAACATTAACCTTTTTTCTTAAGTTTGAAATATTCTTCTTTTCTTTTTTTATACATAAGGGTATTCATTAAAACACATAAATACATAAAACATTAAAACATTTTCTTTTTTCTTAAACTTAAAACTTTTTTCATTAAAACATTTTGTTTGTACATAAATAAATCAATACATAATTTTCTTTAAGTTAATACTTTTCTTTTCTTAAAATACTTTGTTTGTACATATTTAACAAAGAAATACAAATATCCAAAAAGAATAAACACCATACTTGATAATACATTAAGATTAAAATTTCTCAAACTTGTAAATAAACCTCATACATACACTTACACACTTACAATACACACGTACATTGACACATTCACATTTGCTTTTTTCTTATACATTGTTGTACATTTGATTACATATTACATTTGATCGCAATTCTATTTGGTTGTAATTATTGGACACTACTCTCCTTAAAGTCTCATCCCCATTTGTAAATTTGTACCCCCACTCCCGGATACTTATTTGTAATAGCGTAGACTTTAAATTCCCGCGATTTACCGCTTTCAAATATACCATGGTTAGACCTAGGGTTTGTATGTACATAAAATCAAACGCTAGATAACCTAACACAAGACAAGTACATGAAATCAATACACAATCACACTTGCACCCCTAGGGTAATCCCACATGTTGCCTTCCAAAATGGGCCATGCTTGCACGTCGAGTTTCTTTGGCAAAACAATTCAAATGATCATAAGTCCCTCGATGACGCTTTAGAAAGTTGCCTATCAAAATGATCATAGTCCCTTCAAGCAAAATTACCAAAGACACTTGGCACCATTGCATTCATGGTCCATACGATGACCCGCGCCCGTCCCGTTAAACATCCTAAACGCAAGATTGTCCACCAAATACAATGGTGGAACAAAAATTGTCAAAAGGGGTTAAAACATGAGAAAAACCTTTGAGTAAACTTAGGGGTAGACAAAACTCTTAGTTACTTGATCAACTTGAAAAAACACTTGCCTACTTTTCAAACCACACTCCACAAACACTTTCAAAACAAACTTTCAAAAACATTTGAAACATCTTTTCGAAAAGATACACACCTTCGTATATACTCAAACACGAGTCATTACAACGGTTGCCGAAACAAAGGCGTCTATTTCAAAACATTTTCAAAACACACACACACACACACACACCATTTCAAGCAATCAAAAATCAAGGCAAGTGATCTAAAACCAAGTAACTAAGAGCCCATGGATAACCATGGAAGAAAAGGGTGCTAATACCTTCCCTTTTCATAATCTACCCCCCGAACCCACGAAACTTCTCAAAAGGTTTTTCCTGTGCTTTTTAACCTTTCCTTTAGGATAAAATAAAAAGTCAGTGGTGACTCTTGCTCAACCGAACAAGTGCGAAAACGCAAAACTCAAGTCAGTTCTCCCACCGTATCACAGAACTGGCGACTCTGCTGGGGAGATACTTAAAAGTGGGGTTACCTTAGGGTTTAGATCACCTTTAAATTCTTGCTTTGATTACCTCGATTGCTTTACTTTTTGGTTCCTTGTTTGGGCTTTGTTATAAATCCTACACCCGGATTTGGGGCACCTTTTTAGGTAAATAGCAAAAAAACTGTGAGGGAACTGTGCAGGGTTTACCGACATGGTTGAAGCAGTAAGCTATGTTAGTGTGACATATTTGTGAGTACCGGTAACCCTTGAGTTCAGTAAAGGAGAGTACGGGGCCGCTGAGTGATGTCGTGAAGCACTAACGAACTCTTAGAACCTTAATTGACCATCCTAGCCTTTTTAGGGGTAGTGAGATGACCGACTTTGGTGCAGTCTGAAGTTGGTAGATACTCGATGCTACACTCATTGAGGGTTGTTTTCTTGGAATATTTTGGTCGTCACTCAAGTGGCTAAACCGAAACAATGAACACAGAAAAAAATCCAATGATTTTGAGCTCCTTAGAACCCGGTTTCCATTTCTAGGACAGGATGAGCCAACTAACTTCAAGAGGGTACTTACCTACAACCCCATGCAAGCCTAAACCTAAGGACTTGTTTTCTTTGTGTGAATATGTTTGTCTGTATATACATTCACTTGCTTTTGCATGCATGTACATAACATCATGACATCATACCATGGCATTTTCAATAACCTTTTCAAGGATCTCGAGGGTTCTTTTGATGCAGGGTTACGTTGAACCAGACGTCTACCAAGGGGTAAGAGGTTTTCTCCTCTAAACAGATGCCATCAAAGATCAAGTGCAACAACTCGAATCAGAGGCTATGACCCACTTGACATGGTGAGCTTGATTCTCGTGGAAAGACATCCACTGATACAAAGTTCTCCAATCAAAGATCAAGTGCAACAACTTGAATCAGAGGCTATGACCCACTTAACATGGTGAGCTTGATTCCCGCGGAAAGACATCCACCGGTGCAAAGCTCTCCAATCAAAAGATCGAAGTTCAACCTCTAACATTCTCTTGCGTTTACCTCAAGAGATCCTTGAAAACATTGCATATATATCATACATGTCATTGCATAACAGGTTTCTCCTTTTCAGGTCTCCTTATTCTTCCTACTGTTTATTTCAGTAAGATGGATATGGAACAAACGGTGAAAGATCTCCAGGCTCAAAATGCTCAATTCCAACAAATGCTTCTGGCTATGGGGAAAGGGCAAGAGGATCTGACAGCTCTCCTTCTCAAAGACAAGAAGAAGTCCAAGAAGGCCGCCCGCATCCTGAACTTGAGAAGAAGACCTAAGACCCTGGACCTTGCAACTCCACCCAGCATAGGGGCCAGTCTTGAAAAAGACCACAATGTGGAGATTGTTGACTACTCCGAGGAACAATACCCTCTCGCTGATGACAAGTACAAAGAGTTGGAGGATCGCCTCAATGCCATGGAGGTCCAACAAATACCTGGCCTGGATTTAGGAGACTTGGGTTTAGTTCCTAGATTGGTCATTCCCCCAAAGTTCAAGGTCCCTACCTTTGCCATGTATGATGGGGTCTCTTGCCCTAAGATGCATCTAAAGTCTTATGTCCGCAAGATTCAACCATACACAACTGATCCAAAGCTTTGGACATATTTCTTCCAAGAAAGTCTGGTAGGAGCTCAACTCGAGTGGTTCTATCAATTGGAGAGTTCTCGCATCCACACTTGGGAGGATTTAGCTGGGGATTTTTACAGACAATATCAGTACAATGATGATCTTGCACCAACTCGTGTGCAGTTGCAGAACATGACAATGGGTTCTGACGAGAGCTTCAAGGGATATGCCCAAAAGTGGAGAGATTTGGCTGGCAGGGTGCAACCTCCTTTAACTAATAGGGAGCTGATTCACATCTTCATGGGAACTTTGACTGGGCCTTTCTTCAATCACTTAATTGGAAGCTCCTCAGCCGGGTTCACCGAGCTAATACTGACCGACGAAAGGGTCGAAGCTGGCATCAAAAGTGGAAAGATCCAAGGAACTACATCCTCGGATACTCAGATGATTCCCTACAACGGAAAGAAAGAGTCTAATGTTGCGAACAGTCAAATGGGTCGTCATGACCAACACGTGGGGGCAATCTTGATCTCTAAGCCTACGCCTGCTCACCAAAGACAGGGGCATCAGCGTAAGGAAGTCGCACCTAAGAGGCAGTTCACCAACATCAACATGCCAATGTCTCAAGCACTACAACACTTGTTGAAGAGGGATCTGATTACATTGAGGGCTCCTCTTCGGAACCCAAATACTTCTGCTCCTACCTATCACCCCAATGAAAGGTGTGAATACCACTCTGACAGTCCGGGGCATGACACCAACAATTGTTGGCCTCTGAAGAACAAGATCCAAGACATGATTGATGCCAAGGAGATTGAGTTTGGTCCTCTGGAGACTCTAGCATGATCACTCCTCCTATGCCAAATCATTGAGATTGCCTTAGTTTCATTCGAATTTTCAAGTTGTGACTTCTTGTATTATTCAAACAATTATCTTTTAATGTCAAACTATGTTTCATTAATGCATTGCATATGTTTGTCTTGAATTCATCCATTCGTTTTCACTACTCTTATGCTTTCTTTATGATATTTGACTCTTGATAAAAAGCTGCAAGCCTTTAGAGGGAGGATGACAAAACAATACCATAATCTCATACAATGTGCTTTTGAATAGACCTTGCTGATGATGTACAAGCATTTCTTTCAATTCCCAAACACTGGAGTTATAAGGAAGATAATCCCTAGTCAACCCCTTCGATCCAAAGAAGTAGGAGTTTTCTGTTCTAAACAATCAAAACCTTTGATATAAACCTGGGGCATGGTAGTCTCTCAGTTAATTCAAAAGGGTGCGCATTGAAGTCGCAAACTCTCAGTTCGTAACACAACGAACGACACAAAAAAAAGAAGGCATTCCTCTGGGATCAAAAGACAGGGTGGTTCCCTATCATATGGGCAGTCAATCTCGCAAAAGAGAAAAGCCCACCAAGCCAAAACATGTAAAGGAGGCTTAAGAAAGTTGGGGCATCCCGCTGACTGTGATCTCGAAAACAGAAACAGTCAGGCAAAAGTTAAGGGATAAAAAATCAAAATCGAAATAGAGAGGTCATTACAAATCCTCAACAAAATGAAAAATGTTGCAAAGAAAAAAGGAGATGATGATTGTCTCCCAAACTCCATTGGTGAACCATCACCCAAAAAGTCGTTCCAAACTCAAGTAGAGTGCGACGCACAATTAACTGAGCTTAGGATTGAAGAACATCACGAAGAGCGGGTGGGTACAAATATACTTTGAGCCTTTATCCTTTGTTTCTTAAACCGTAAACCAGGCCACGTTACAACCCTTCAAAAGTCCTAATTGAAGCTTGGGTTAGTTCAAAAGCATACTGTTACCAAAGGTATCCTGACTCCTGTCAGGCTTTGCTCTAAAATCTTGTGTTGACTTGTCTTATAAAAAGTTTTCTGCTAAAAAACGCATTTTTCAAAACTTCGAGACAAACATAAACTTTGCATTACTTGAATATCACTGTTTGCATTTGGCTATTTGTTTGACAGCGAAGAAATTCATACAGCGAATGTTCGGAGGAACAAAAACTCTCTCAGCGAGTAAAATCACTTCAAAAGGATGACACTTCCATTACAAGTATCCTATCAACAAGGGGCATGGCATGTCACCATCCGATTAACCTGGGGCAGTCCAGTCAAGGTTTCAACAGATCTTTCAAAGTTCGGTTAACCTGGGGCAGTCCAGTCAAGATTTCAAGAAATCTCTCAATTCGCAGAGTAATCTGATTCAAGATTCCTTCATCATCACTTGGGGCATTCGAATGTCAAAAGTGTTCAACAATTCCTTCATCACCTGCTGGAAATTACAACCACCAACAGAATAATGGGCAATTAAAACTCTCAATTTCTGACCCTCAACAAAATCCTTCCAGATATAGTTCAAGATGTGACCCAAGATTTGGCGACATTCTATAACTTATTCAGGATTTCCTTCCAGATATAGTTCAAGATGTGACCCAAGATTTGGCGACATTCTATAACTTATTCAGGATTTCCTTCCAGATATAGTTCAAGATGTGACCCAAGATTTGGCGACATTCTATAACTTATTCAGGATTTCCTTCCAGATATAGTTCAAGATGTGACCCAAGATTTGGCGACATTCTATAACTTATTCAGGATTTCCTTCCAGATATAGTTCAAGATGTGACCCAAGATTTGGCGACATTCTATAACTTATTCAGGATTTCCTTCCAGATATAGTTCAAGATGTGACCCAAGATTTGGCGACATTCTATAACTCATTCAGATTTCCTTCCAGATATAGTTCAAGATGTGACCCAAGATTTGGCGACATTCTATAACTCATTCAGATTTCCTTCCAGATATAGTTCAAGATGTGACCCAAGATTTGGCGACATTCTATAACTTATTCAGGATTTCCGTCCAGATATAGTTCAAGATGTGACCCAAGATTTGGCGACATTCTATAACTTATTCAGGATTTCCTTCCAGATATAGTTTAAGATGTGACCCAAGATTTGGCGACATTCTATAACTTATTCAGAATTTCCTCCCAGAAATAGTTCAGATGTGACCCAAGATTTGGCGACATTCCGATACTCTTTCCAGATTTGCTTCTAGAGATAGTTCAAGATGTGACCCAGAGATGGCGACATTCAGTAACTTATTCCAGATCAACACCTGCAGCACCCGAAGATTCTTGTAATCCCCAGCCGGAGAACCTTCGAGAATCTAATTCCCCTCAGAATCAAGTTTCAATATCCCTAGTGGAGCTAAAACTTCCAACTATCAATCCCCAAGCAGAGTGAAAACTCTCATTTTCCGTTCCTCACAGAATATTTGAATATTCCCCAATGGTGATCTCCTCAAGACAGGAATTCCCCAGTAGATTGGCATACAACCCAAGCTCCGAATTCCCCGACAGTGGTCCCAGGACTTCTTATGATAAAAAATTCTTGCCCTCCCCAGCAGCAGCCAAGGAATTATTTTCCCTGGCAGTAGTCAAGATTCTTTGTCTCCAACCATCCATGATTCATCTATCCTCAACAAGACAGCTCATCAGCTTACCTGCACATTCATCACATTCATGTAACATACATTGCATCATGCATCATGACATTGCATACAACTAACTCTTTACTTTTTCAGGTAAGATCAGTCGACAGACAAAGATCATCATCTTCCGAGATTCTTTCTAGAAATAGTTCAGATGTGACCCAGACATGGCGACATTCTGATACTTATTCCAGATTCACTCAGAGATAGTTCAGATGTGACCCAGACATGGCGACATTCTGATACTTATTCTGGATTCATTCAGATGCAGTTTTACACGGACTCATCATCAGGAAACCCTACACTGGTTCCTTCTCCACTTCAAGACTTTTGAAAACAGTTTACGGATTCTTCCCAACACCGAATGTTAATCTATCACCTGTTCAGATGCAACCTTTGAAAACAGTTTACGGACGCTTCCCAACAACGGATGCTGCTCTATTGCTTATTCAACTCCAACTCCTGAAAACAGTTTACGGATTCTCCAAAACATGGTTGTCAATCTATTGCTTGTTCAGAACCCCAGTTCAGAGATGTTCCAAAGCATGAATGCCTTTCGGATACTCGTCCACTCACCAGTGACATACAGTTCAACAATCACCTTCAGATGGCATCTTTAAGCCCAGTCCCAGATGGCATCTATAAGCCCATCCTCCTACCAGCAGTCACCAGATGGCATATTTAAGCCCATTTCCAGATGGCATCTATAAGCCCATCCTCCTATCAGCAGTCACCAGATGGCATCTTTAAGCCCATCACCAAATGGCATCTTTAAGCCCATTCCCTCCACCATCACATCACCAAGTGCAAATTTTAGGGCACTCTAGTGTCCAATCTCCTTTTACCCTCGAGTCGCGAAAGGCAAACTTGCCAATCTAACTCTTCAGGTTCAAGAAGATTGAATAGGGGCAACTGTTGTACCCCAAAATTTGCCCTCGCATTTTTCCACGAGAAATCGCAGTTTCGGGCTTTTCCTGATTTTTCAGACTGGCTCAAGAATCGGTCGAACAGACTTTTCTCGTCAGTCAGACAAAATTAGGGTTTTCATGGCTCTGGAACAGTTCAAGCAAATTGCTAAGGTTTTGTTTGAGTTTGGCTCAGGTTTTAATCAGGCGAGCGCTTCTTTGACATTTAATCAAGAATCAGGGTTTTCTGCGCGCTTTCTCAGAAAGACTTAATTTTACAGTTCTTTTCGGTTTACCCTGAGATTCGGATTGAGGCATTTGAATCAAGAAATTTGCAGTGTTTTGTTTAGTCAATAAAGGCTAAGGAATTTGATTGGAGATGAGATGAGAGCTGAGGTACTTAAATTGAGAATCTACAGTGTTTGATTTGATCAATAAAAAGATAAATATCTGGACATTGGTTTGATTAACTGTGCATTGGATATTTGAAGCGCCAGGTTTATTATTGATTAAATGACAAGGCCACAATGTTTATTAATTATTTTTCTAAGTCAGAATAATTGGATACTTCCGGTTATTTTAATTTAAGAAATTCAAAATAATTAAATGAACATTGAGTTGAAAGAAGAATTAACTGATAGAAAGGATGTTTATTCACTTTGAATTGTTTGTTACAGATACTATTTAAATATTGTTAAAATTATTTACAGTTATTTAATAATATTATTACAAATAATTGAAATGGAAATAAAACTATCCTAAGAAAATTCCTAAGTCTTCTACTGCTCCTCCTCTTTTGCTCCATTTGATGTTTATCTGCAAAACAGAGAAAAGAAAGAAAAGTCAAAACAGATAAAAAAATTAAAAGCAGACAGATAAAAATAAGATTCATCATTAAAGGCAACTGGCCGGAATCAGTTTGCCCTCTCTGCAAATCACGAGATTTCTCCCGGTTCACAGAGAGGGATGAAAAATGCTTGCAGAAGAAAAGACATGAAATGCACAAAAGTATAATTTGCAAAAATTCAAAATGTTGCCTAGTTTCAAGTTTTCAACCAAAGAAGGCAAACCAAACTGAATGGCATAAACCAAGTCAAAAGTTGTCAAAGCAACCAATTGTCCAAAGCTGTCCAAGGATACTGTCAAAGAAGTACATAAAGGTGCAGGAAAGTTGGAAAAAGAATACAAAGTATGCAGAGTAAACCAATGTTGCAAGCAAGCAAGGTTCATTTCATCATTTCCTGGCCAGTTACCTTTTCAGTAAGAGACAAATCATAAGCAATAAAAAATGCTTTAAATTTATACTGGAGAGAGAAGAAGAGAGAAAGAGAAGATAGGCTTACAGGCTTTAGGCATAAGGACAAATATATAAAACAAAACTGTTATCAACAGTAGGACAGGCAGAGATATCACAAAAGCAAGGAGGTCAAAAGCAAAAACAGAAAAAACAGTCCTGCCTCATATTGTAACACAAAATCTGAAGCAAACCTCAAGCTCAACCTTCAAATAATTCAAAAAAGGGCCTTAACCTGCATAACTACAAAAAAATATAAAAACAGCAGTGAGAGCCTAAAAGCCATAAGCCTTAAACCTACACCAGAACTGAAGCCAAGCTTCAAAAACCAGAAGAAGCTCTAAACCTGTCCAGGCCATCAACCTTCTCAAACCCTTTAGCCATACAAGCTTGTAAGCTCATTACAAACCAAACCTGTAATAGCCTAAAGCCTGTTGAAAACAGAAGCTCAAAGCCTGAAACTCAGTTCCATTCCAAATGCCTCCAAACCTCACAAAAGCCCTTAAACAATACAAAATGTCAAAAGCCTAAACATGGAGCCCTTTCCAAAATCAGATTCCAAACCAACACACGAACCCTCAGAACATTGTCATCACTGGGTTAACATACAGGGGCACAACATATTTAATAGCATACCAAATATCCAAGCATACAGCAGCAGAAGGCAACAAGAAGAAGAGGATAAAGAAGCATCAGTATAACCAACATCATCCAAAGCAACCATATTCATCATCCAAGGCATCAAGCATACTCAAGTAACACAAGCCCTCAGAGTTTCCTCGTCATTAGGCTACCAACATCAACATCATTGAAAGCATACAGTGGCAAACATACAGAAGCATACATAAGCGAAGTAAGCATAGGCAGCTAGAAGAGGAAAGAAGTGATGAAAGATAGGTTTTCAAGTTTGTCATCATAAAACCTAAAAAAGGGGCAAAGAAATAAAGATACCAAGAAGAACAAGTTCATCAGCACCATTTTCTCGCCGTCAAGCCGCCATAGCGCCTCCCAACCCTCTCCTCCGCCGTCTCCAAGGTTAAAGGTAGTATTTTTTCTGCTCATTCTTCTCACACTTCATGCAAAACATAATAATAATCATGAATCAATACATGAAGTTTAAAATCGTACAATTGTTCTAAAGACCTAAGACATAAGGAGGGCGAAGTCGTTACCTTTTCACGTTTTGGCTTGGTCCAACCATGGAGAGGGAAGGAGCCGGAGGTAGCGCTGGTGGCCCTAGGCGGAGGGTTTCGATTCAGTGGCCCTTACGTTGAGGAAGACGGAGGAAACGAACGAAGTGAGGACGAAGCCAAAACGACGCCCCTGTCTCACAAACCCTAAGCTGATTCCAAGTGAACACGATAACTCAAACCCCTTTGCAAAATAATTTATGAAGAAAGTGGACCTCAACCCTCTTCAGTTTCCCAAAGCCCAAATGCGTTCCAATTGACACCCCCCCCCTTTTTGGCTTCTGTTGCAAATTATGTTTGGGCCACAAGACCCTCTAAGGCTCATTCTTGTTTTTTTTAAACTAAAAATATTTTTTTTTCTTTTATCACCCTAATATCCTTTTTATAACTTACATCAATACACTAATTTTGTTTTCTTTACATTAATTTTTTATAGAATATTAACTAAACATGAACATAATAATTTTCTCAAATTTAAAACATTAATTATTTCTCAAAATTGAAACATTTTTCTTTTCCCTTTTGTATATAATACATTAATTAAAATACACCAAAAACATTAACCTTTTTTCTTAAGTTTGAAATATTCTTATTTTCTTTTTTTATACATAAGGATATTCATTAAAACACATAAATACATAAAACATTAAAACATTTTCTTTTTTCTTAAACTTAAAACTTTTTTCATTAAAACATTTTGTTTGTACATAAATAAATCAATACATAATTTTCTTTAAGTTAATACTTTTCTTTTCTTAAAATACTTTGTTTGTACATATTTAACAAAGAAATACAAATATCCAAAAAGAATAAACACCATACTTGATAATTTAAGATTAAATATTTCTCAAACTTGTAAATAAACCTCATACATACACTTACACACTTACAATACACACGTACATTGACACATTCGCATTTGCTTTATTCTTATACATTGTTGTACATTTGATTACATATTACATTTGATCGCAATTCGATTTGGTTGTAATTATTGGACACTACTCTCCTTAAAGTCTCATCCCCATTTGTAAATTTGTACCCCCACTCCCGGATACTTATTTGTAATAGCGTAGACTTTAAATTCCCGCGATTTACCGCTTTCAAATATACCATGGTTAGACCTAGGGTTTGTATGTACATAAAATCAAACACTAGATAACCTAACACAAGACAAATACATGAAATCAATACACAATCACACTTGCACCCCTAGGGTAATCCCACATGTTGCCTTCCAAAATGGGCCATGCTTGCACGTCGAGTTTCTTTGGCAAAACAATTCAAATGATCATAAGTCCCTCGATGACGCTTTCGAAAGTTGCCTATCAAAATGATCATAGTCCCTTCAAGCAAAATTGCCAAAGACACTTGGCACCATTGCATTCATGGTCCATACGATGACCCGCGCCCGTCCTGTTAAACATCCTAAACGCAAGATTGTCCACCAAATACAATGGTGGAACAAAAATTGTCAAAAAGGGTTAAAACATGAGAAAAAACCTTTGAGTAAACTTAGGGGTAGACAAAACTCTTAGTTACTTGATCAACTTGCAAAAACACTTGCCTACTTTTCAAACCACACTCCACAAACACTTTCAAAACAAACTTTCAAAAACATTTGAAACATCTTTTCGAAAAGATATACACCTTCGTATATACTCAAACACGAGTCATTACAACGGTTGCCGAAACAAAGGCGTCTATTTCAAAACATTTTCAAAAACACACACACACACCATTTCAAGCAATCAAAAATCAAGGCAAGTGATCTAAAACCAAGTAACTAAGAGCCCGTGGATAACCATGGATGAAAAGGGTGTTAATACCTTCCCTTTTCATAATCTACCCCCCGAACCCACGAAACTTCTCAAAAGGTTTTTCCTGTGCTTTTTAACCTTTCCTTTAGGATAAAATAAAAAGTCGGTGGCAACTCTTGCTCAACCGAACAAGTGCGAAAACACAAAACTCAAGTCAGTTCTCCCACCGTATCACAATGTAGATCAGCCATGACCTTTTCTGCCTCAACCTTGTTTATGCAACAAAGCAAAATAGAGTCGTGGTTGTGCTTGTAGAGAATGCCATTACTGAGGAAGAACTTAGTAGAGAATCTTCTCAAGAACTTCTTATCATTGACTGAAGCTCCTTCCTGATACTCTTGAGCCTCAAGAAACCTCTTAACTTCATGGAACCAAGGCTGGTCCACTACTTCTTCATTATCGATCTCGTGATAGTAAGCTGGTTCATCCATCTGTTCAATGGTGATCTGGGGAGCCTCGTTACCCCACTTGAGTTTAAACATGGATGACATAGTGGCTAGCGCGTCCGCTAGTTGATTTTTCTCTCGTGGAAAATTCTCAAAGGTAATTTCCTCGAAATGTAGGATTAATGTCAACACATGTTTTGTAGGGGATGAGGTTAGGGTGCTTTCTGTCCCATTCTCCTTTGATCTGGATGATGACTAAGGTTGAATCTTCAAATACACTTAAGGACTTGAGTCCCAAATCTATGGTAGCTTTGAGACCAAAAATGCATGCTTTGTATTCTGCCATGTTATTTGTACAACTGAATCAAAGTCTTGTGGTGAAAGGAGGATGGAATCCTTCAGGGGATATGATTACAACACCTATGCCATTGTCGAGTGCGTTGGAGGCTCCGTCAAAAACCAAGGTCCATCGGGATCCTTGTTCAGGTCCGTCATATAGTCTAAGTTCTTCACAATTGTTTACCATCATGATGTCTTCATCTGGGAACTTGGATTTCATGGACTGATAGTCATCCCCAGCCTGATGAGAAAGGTGATCGGCTAGCACACTGCCCTTTATTGCTTTTTGGGTAGTGTACTGAATGTCGTATTCAACCAGAATCATATGGCATCTTGCTATTCTCCCAGAGAGGGAAGGCTTTTCGAATATGTATTTAATTGGATCCATCTTGGATATCAATAAGATAATATGGGTCAACATATACTGTCTTAGCCGGCGAGCAGCCCATGCCAGAGCGCAGCAAGTTTTCTCGGGTAGTGAATATCTTATTTCACAGTCGGTAAACTTTTTGCTCAGGTAGTAAATAGCATGCTCTTTTCGGCCAGACTCGTCATGCTGCCCCAGCACACACCCCATTCAATTTTCCAAGACATTTAGATACATGATCAAAGGTCTTCCCTCGACTGGAAGCATCAAAACAGGAGGCTCTTGAAGGTACTCCTTGATCTTGTCGAAGGCAGCTTGGCATTCAACATTCCATTTGACTACTTGATCTTTCTTCAGTAATTTGAAGATTGGTTCACAAGTAGCGGTAAGTGAGAAATGAATCTGGAGATGTAGTTAATCCGTCCTAAGAATCCTCTGACTTCCTTCTCGATGCGAGGAGCAGGTATTTCTTGTATTTCTTTCACCTTAGCAGGGTCCACTTCGATACCTTTACCGCTGACGACGAAGCCTAGGAGTTTACCAGACCTCACCCTAAATGTGCATTTATTCGGGTTCAACCTTAGCTTGTATTTCTTTAGCCTTTCAAACAGTTTCTGCAAATGGTCAAGATGTTCCTCTTTAGTTTGAGATCTGGCTATCATGTCGTCCACATAGACCTCTATTTTGTGATGTATCATGTCGTGAAATAGAGCTACCATGGCGCGTTGATAAGTTGCCTCAGCGTTCTTCAACCCAAATGGCATAACCTTGTAATAGAAAGTGCCCCACTGTGTGACGAAGATCGTTTTCTCCATGTCCTCATGTGCCATTTTTATTTGATTGTAGCCTGAGAAACCATCCATGAATGAGAACACTTTATGGTGTGCAGTATTGTCAACCAAAATATCGATATGGGGAAGTGGGAAATCATCCTTAGGGCTTACCCTATTCAAATCTCGGTAATCCACACACATGCGTACTTTGTCGTCCTTTTTAGGCACTGGAACAACATTGGGGACCCTGTGTGGATAGGAGGTGATGGCTAAGAATCCAGCATTAAATTGTTTTATGACTTCAGTCTTGATCTTCTCTGACATGTCTGGCCGCATGCGACGGAATTTCTGTTTTACCGGAGGGCAATCTTCTTTTGTCGGTAGATGATGGACCACGATATCAGTGTCGAGTCCTGGAATGTCTTCGTATGACCAGGGAAAGACCTCACATAGTCATTGAAATTCTGGCTGCAGATACTCAATGTCACGTTCAATGTTATGACACCGTATCTGACTTACTATAAGACAGTAAATACAAAAACAGTAAAGAACACAGTCAATTGTTTACCCAGTTCAGTGTGCAACAACACCTACTCTGGGGGCTACCAAGCCAGGGAGGAAATCCACTATAAGAGATATTAATTCAGGAATAAACCAACCAGTTTATCTCCTTCACTTAAGACCTACCCAATGCAACTTCAATCTAAGTACAACTTAAACCTGAGTTCCTACTCACTCCCCCCTCAATCACAACAGTGATACATAAAACAATTTTACTAATGAATTGTTGAAGACAATCTTCAAAACATACACTTGATTATGCTTCACAGCTTTTTAATCAAGCAACACAAACACTCTTGCTTCACAGCTTTGAGTGATACACAAACCTGACTTGACTTTGCTTCACAGCTTTAGTCAAGAGACATACAAACACTCTTGCTTCAAAGCTTTGAGTGTTACACAACCCTTACAATTAAAACCTATTCCAAGTCACTTATCACAATGATAATTGCTTGGATTACAACAGTTAAAACTATACAGCTTCTAAATGATCTTCTGTCAAAAAGGGATGCATTCCAAGACAGTAGCTCTGTTGAATATATAGCAGCTGCATCTTCAGTTAGGGTTTCCACAAAAAGCTAGGGTTAAATCCGTTTGACCTTAAGACTAGGTCACAAGACTAGATCAACCAGGTTAGGGTTGAGCTAGGTTAACCCAAAGAAAATGCAGGATTCTGTTCTGGAAAGACTGAGTCATTTTCCTGAAAAAACTCAGAATTAACCAAACTGCATACCTGTTAGTTCAGAACAGGATGTCTTAACATTTGTTATGACATCTGAATTCCTGATTACTGATTTTGGTAAATGTGATCATTTTGCAAAATGCTCAGATACACACTCATAAACATCAGTACCTGTATGACAATATTTTTCTGCAAAGGTACCTAATAAATTTGTACCTAATAAACTAGAATGTTATGACATCAGTCATGACATTCATACACCTGGTTTTACCAAAAATGCATGCCAATACCTAAACAACTACAGTCATGTAGCAACTGAGTTAAGTGCTTCTTGACGCTGGGTTCCAGATTGGCTCCTACCTTGACTTCTTTCTTGTCCTCTTCGGTACCCAAGTTAATTGTGTCCTCTGGTTCTTCGTGGGGCTATATGGTCCTTTCTTCTTGTTGCAGTAACCTGGCTAGTTCCCCTGGAACTTCACAATCTTCCTCACCTTCGTCTTCGGCTTGGTAGATTAGATTTTCAAAGTCACAAAAGGCCATAGCAGAATCGTTACCCATGGGATCCTGAGTGGATGTAGATCTGCATTTTGATATGTGAGTGTGTGTAAGAGCATAGCTATTTTAAAAAAAAAAAATTAAAAATGTAGAAAAAGAAAGACAAAGAGCACAAAGTTTGCATGCAAAAACGTTCATGATTCATTGATGACATATGAAAATGAAGTAACAACCCTTACAAATGGACCGTTGTGCCTCGGGTAAGACACAAGGTTTTAAAAAGTCTGAAATGTTTAATTATTACAAGTCTGACAAAAATTTAAAGACATTTACTGTTGGATAAAATTAATTGGGACAAAATCTTTAGCTTCCCAGTTGGTGAGTCCTCCGTTGATAGTTGGGAAAATCCAATCCTCCAGGTCACAATTATCATCACTATCCTCCATTGCGTTGATTCCATGGTTGTTAATCTTCAAAGGTGGTCCCCCAGCATGAATACGACGAACAACTTTCTGGGCTCCTGAAGTGAAACCCAAACCAAATTTTTTAGATTTTTAAGGGATATCCGGGAGTTGGCCCCAAATAGTACACCCACTTTCTTCGACTACTGCCTTGGCATCTTTCAAAGAAACATCTTTAGCGGAGGTCTTGTAATATTTGGGACTTGGGAGACAGTCTTGGTTGCTGCCACTGTTTGTGGGACTTCCTCGAAGTGCTGAAATGGAGTTTCAATGAATTCACCATCCAATTCCATGTATCTGAAGGAGTTCAAGTGACTGACCATATATTCCTCTTCTCCATGGACAGTGATGATTTTCCCTTTGGTTAGGTATTTCAGCATTTGATGTAATATAGAAGTGACGGCACCAGCGTCATGAATCCAAGGTCGGCCTAATAAACAGGAATAGGAAGGGTGAATGTCCATCACGTAGAAAGTTGAATCAAAGGTTTGAGTTCCAACTTTAATATGGATGTCCACCTCCCCATGCACCATTCTCTTTGAACTGTCGAAGGCCCTTACCATTAAGTTGCTGGATTTTAAGGTCAAACCTTCACAGTCGAGTCTATCAAGAGCCTTCTTAGGCAGCACATTCAAAGACAAACCGATATCAACCAAGACATGGGCCAAAGTTGTGCCCCTGCATTCGACAGAGACATGCAATGCCTCGTTGTGTTTCCTCCCTCTAGGTTTCAGGTCAGCATCAGAAAAGCCTAAACCATTATCAGCGGTCAAACTGGCCACACAGACTTGAAAGTGGTCAGCAGAGGTTTCTTGTGGCGCGTGGCCAGTTTTAATAAATTTCACCAAGGCCTTCACATGAGCCTCGGAGCACAACAGTAAAGCTAGCATAGAAATTTTTGACGGAGTCTGCCCTAGTTGTTTGACTACGTTGTAGTCGCTTCTCTTTATAATTTTTAGAATTTCTTCCATCTCTTTTTCGGAGGCTTCTGGGATAGATACTGATTGCGCCTTGATGCTAACTCTTTAAGTTGAGGAGGGATCCTTACAAGATTGACTTGAATGGTTTTCCTACAAATAGAATCCATGTCCTACAAAATAGAACAAAGATAAATCCCAAAATCCTTGAAATGGTTAGTGCGTATGAGTATGATGTTATGATGTTTATGATGTTATGTACAAGTAAACATATACAAAAAAAACAAACAAATCCTTAGGTTTAGGCTTGCGTGGAGTCTCATAGGTAAGTACCCTCTTGAATTTTAGTTTACTCAAACCTGTCCTAGCAATAGTAACCGGGTTCTAAGGGAGCTCAATATCACTAGTTTGTTTCCTTGGGCATTGTTTCAGTGCAAGCCTCTTTAATGGCGACCGAAATATCCCAAAAAACCAAACCTCAATGAGTGTAGTATCGAGTATCTACCAACTTCGGAATGCACCAAAGTTGGTCATCTCACTAAGTCCTAATGGCCAAGTTGGTCAATCAAAGGTTCTAGAAGTTAGTTAGTCATTCATGACATCACTCAGCGGCTCCGTATTTTCCTTGACTACTCAAGGGCTACCGGTACCCACAAATATGTCACACTAACGTAGCTATTCCTTAGACCATGTCAGTATACCCCGCACAGTTTCCATAATGTATTGCTACTTACCTATAAGTTATCCCAAATCCGGGTAGAGGATTCAAACCCAAACAAAGAACCAAAATGTAAAGCATACAAGCCAAACAATTAAAGAAAATAAATGTGATCTAGCCCTAAGGTAACCCCACTTTTAAAATTCTCCCCAGCAGAGTCACCAGTTCTGTGATAAGATGGGAGAACTGACTTGGGATGTTTTGTGTTTGATCACAAATGTTGCGGTTAGAAAGAGTCGCCACCGACTTTTCTTTTATCCAAAAGGAAAGGCTGAAAAGAATAGGAAAGACCTTTGAGATGTTTTCTTGAGTTCGGGGGGTAGATTATGAAAAGGGAAGATACTAGCACCCTTTTCATCCATGGTTTTCCATGGGATCTTAGTTACTTGCTAGATCACTTCCTTTTGTTTGAAAATGTGCTTTATGTGTTTTTTTGAAAAGACGCCATCGTTTAGGCAAACTTTGTAATGATTCTCGTTCGTAAGAATGTATACAAAAGTGTTGATCTTTTGAAAATGTTTTCAAGTTTGAAATGTGTTTTGAAAGTCTTGGTGTTTGTTTTGAAAATAACAAGGATGTTTTGACTTTGAATTTGAGCAAGCAACTAGGAATAATCTACCTACTCAAAAAGTCTTTCATGTTTATTTCCTCTTTCCTTTGACATTGTTATCTTACCATTGATTTGGTAAGTAACCATATCTTTGGATATAAAAGGGACAGGCAAGGGTCATCGTATAGCCATGATTAGCAAGTTGTAAGATATCTTAGCATTTTCTTTAGGGACTAAGATCATTTTGAAAGGCAACATGGATAGCGTCATCGAGGGACTATGATCTTGTATTTTTTGCTTGTTTTTGCTAAGATACCTCACATGCATCATATGGCCATTTTTGTAAGGCAACAAAGTGGGTTTATCCTAAGGGTGTAAGTGTGAAAGTGTATTGATTTACATGCATTGTTTTGTCTTTGAATTAGGGTTTTATATTTGTTGGTTTTAATCTTTCCATACAAACCCTAATTTACTAGCATTTGTATAAAGTATTTAAATTGCGGAAAATAAAAATACTAAGCTATTACATCATTTAGGGGAGGGGGTGTACAAATTACAAATGGGGAATTGCAAGAAAACTAAATCTAGATAACTATTACATCCATATTGAATATTGTACAAAAAATGAATAAATAAAAATGGAAGAATGTAAATGTAAAAAGAAATGTGATTTTTGTTTGGTTTTCATGAAAAGGGTTATTTGACCTAATTAATTAAAATAAAATAATTAACTAAAAATAAGAAAATTAAGATTAAGTTAGTAAAATAAATTAATTTACATAAAACAAGTTTTTTAGGGTTTTTGTGAAAATAATTAGTAAATAAAATTAATCAAATAAAAGTCCTAAGTTCTAATTTGATTTTAATTTATAAGAAAATAGTAATAATAATATAATGATTAAAAATAATTATCTAAGTATAAAAGTAAATTAATTTATTAAAGGAAATGTTTTTTTGTGTTTTTAGTATTTATGAAGAAAAATAAACTAAATGAATATAAATAATAACATATAAATATTTTTGGATTTTTATTGATAAAGATAATAATAATAATAATAATAATAGTAATAAAAATAATAATAATAAAGAAAATAAAAATAAAATAAAAATATAAAATTAAAGTCAGGGGGGTTAGAAAGTGAAACAGGGGGTAATGTTAAGAAAAAAGTCAGACCCGAGGTTCTGCTGGCCCAAGCGCTACCTGAAAGGAAAAATGAAAAAAAAATGTAGAAAAAATGCAAAAGGCAGCGCTGAGGTTCGAAACCATGACCTCTACCAATAACGCGCGTTGCCTTACCACTAGGGTGGTTGTACATCTGTTAACTTAACTGAAAGAATAAATACATATTGTAAAACGTCTCCATGACCTGTACTTCATCTTCAACCTTCAGCCAGTCAGACCACCTGTATCTCATTCATTTCTCAACAAAAATGGAAAATGCAAACATGAAAGTTGTGCTATTTTTCCTCATGAATCTAACCATGTAAACAACTAAAGCTATAGATCCAAGATGAATGAGAATTTCTCTGGCCCTAATTTGAACCCTATTTTTTTCAGATACTTCAAACTTAAAATTCTCTAAGCTCAAGCCATGTAAATGAAAACTAAGGATATGTACAGATTTAGGGCAATGAGGTCTACATTTTATCTTCACAAATGAATCAATAATGATGCTTGTAGAGAGAGTTCAAAGTTAAGGAAACTTACCTCAAAACTAGAAATCGTATTATGAGTTTGAGCACTTCTCAAGGTGTTGTGATGATCAGAATAGCTTTAGTGACCCTCTAGGATGCTAATGCAATATTTAGTTTGTACTAGAGATGGCCGAATCGTGCTGGAGAATTCCAAGTGCAAAGCTCTGTTTTTGAAAATGGAAGATGGTGAAAATGGTGTTACAGTCGTGTAACAGGGTCAGGGATGAGTTGTATTTGATGTTTAGAAGCTTTAGGAACCAAAAGGCTTGAAAACACACGACGAAGATGTGAGTTTGAAGTTTTTGGTCAGAATGTGCAACAATGGTGATTTTTGATTCAGTTCTGAGTTCTTGTGTGTTTTAGGGCTTGTATATGCGTGTGTTTTCTTGCAAACAGCGTGTGTGTATGTATGGAAAAGGTTTGGATACTTGAGGTGGTCAGAAATACAAGATCACATGTTTTGGCTTCTTGGCTTGTTTTTTAAGTAAGGTTGACAAACATGGTTTCAATGCATAGTACAAAGCTATATAGAGTGGTTACCAACTTTAAACATGTTTATCTGACTTTGTAGAGGAAGTTTGTGCAGAAGGAATAAGTGCAAAGCTCAATGCAAGTTGACTTTGCATAAATCTTGCTTTATGTAAATGGCAATGGTGCCTTTGTGCCATTTATAGAAAATTATCTTGGATAAAGCTTTAATCAAATGGATAATAGCTCAAAAGCAAGTGTAATCTTCTGATTACGGAGAGATCTTGAGGTTTAGAGGCCTGCAAAGCAATATTGTGCAGCATAGGCTTGAGATTTGAATTCTTGTTCATCACAAAAGTGACCTATAATTTCAATTTGAAACCCTAACTTTCTCTCTTCGATTCTCCTTGCTCAAGAATTATCTCAAGGAGTTCTTGGACATTTTAGAAAGCTTGTAATGTGCTATATAACTCCTTTTGAATCACTTTTGAAAATTCCCATTTGAACTATATGAAAAATTTCCATGAAGTTAGGCCAAAGTTCTTCCTAAACTAGGGCAAAATTTTCATTAAGTGTTTAGTTTCATGACCATGACTTCATGGATAAATAACTTGAGATCCAAGCATTTCTAAGAGAAGTTGTGTAACGAAAAGTTTTAGATCTCATGTAGATCTACAACTTTCATTTTGAAAGTTTCTTTTGAATCATCTTGCATCATGGTGAAAAATTGGCTCAAAGTTGTGAGAAAAATATGAAGTTTTCAACACTTAGAAAAATTTCTAAGTTTTAAAACTTTGACTTTTCAAAATGAAATCTTGAATTTTTTATTTCTTGATGAACAAGTTTCATATTTTGACATGTTTTGATGAATTGTGATCTTTGCCACTTGATTTTGACCAAAAAGTCAAAGTTTGACTTTTCAGTATACAATTGACTTTTGATTAGTTGACTGAAAATCAACTATCAATCAATTGATCTTGAGGGATGTTTTGAGTCATTCCATTAGGTTAAAATGATGCAATTGGACTCTTGAGATAATGTCTCAAACCAATTAACCATTTTCTAGGTCAAAAATCAGAAATTTGCCCTTTCTCCGTCAAAACCCTAATTTTGACCATTTTGCCTCTTTTGATGATCTGATCAAATTTCTTGAGGAATTATGGTCCAAACTTGATAAAATGATACATAGGAGTTCACAATGTTGATATGGATTAAAAATTATGAAGTTTGACTATAAATTGACTACAATTGACTTTTTCCCCAATACAACTTATTTTTAGGTCAACTGGTCAATAGATTGAGCAAAAATGTGATCCAAGACTTGAAACTTGACATGAGAAATCGTGAGGGTCCATAATGATACATGAAATTCATTTGAGGTATTAAAAGTTCAATTATCCTTGTGCAATTTCAAACCCTAATTTCAGTCATCAGTGCTTAAGGAGGTGTCTTGAGCTGATCAACCCTTGTGCAGTCTTGAACCAAAGGAGATCTTGTGAGAAAATAATTGATAAATGAGAGGGAAAATTTTGGGGTACAACAGCTACCTAAACATTCAATAGGCTAAGTGAATCAATAAATCACATAAGAGGTTTTCCTGAACATGCAATAGGCTAAGTGAATCAAGACATCACATCACAAGTTTACCTAAACATGCAATAGGCTAAGTGAATCAAGACATCACAACAAGGTTTACCTAAACATGAATTATGAAAGTAAATAAAGACATCAAATCAAACTTTATCTAAACAAGCAATAGGCTAAGTGAATCAAGACATCACAATAAAGTTTAACTAAATATGTAATAGGCTAAGGTGAATCAGGACATCACAATAAAGGTTTACCTAAACATGCATTAGGCTAAGGGGAATCAAGACATCACAACAAAGGATTACCTAAACATGCATTAGGCTAAGGTGAATCAAGACATTACAACAAAGCTTTACCTAAACATGTATTAGGCTAAGGGTGAATCAAGACATCACAACATTTGAACATGAATTAAAGAGAAAAGAAGAAGTGAATATGCATCACATTGAACAAGTATCCAAAGTAAGAAGTGAACATGCATCACAGTATGAACAAGTGTTATACGATAAGAAGTGAACATGCATCATAATATGAACAAGTATAATAAGATAAGAAGTGAACCTGCATCAAAATATGAACAAGTATCATAAGATAAGAAGTGAACATGCATCACAATATGAACAAGTATCATAAGATAAGAAGTGAACATGCATCACAATATGAACAAGTATCATAAGATAAGAAGTGAACATGCATCACAATATGAACAAGTATCATAAGATAAGAAGTAAATATACATCACAATATGAACAAGTATCATAAGATAAGAAGTTAACATGCATCACAATATGGACAAGTATCATAAGATAAGAAGAGAACATGTATCAAGTATTTAGGAGTAATCTTCCCACAAGTAAGGAACAATCACTTATCATGACTGTAATACGGTGGGAGAACTGACTTGGTTGTTTTGCGTTTGATCGCAATTGTTGCGGATAGCAAGAGTCTCCATAGACTTTTCTTTTATCCAACAAAGGAAAGGGTGAAAAGAACAGGAAAGACCTTTAGAGATGTTTTCTTGAGTTCGGGGGGTAGGTTATGAAAAGGGAAGGTATTAGCACCCTTTTCATCCGTAGTTATCTACGGGATCTTAGTTGCTTTCTAGATCACTTTCTTTGTTTGAAAATATGCTTTGTGGTGTGGGTTTGAAAATATTTTGAAAACGTCTTTGTAATGATTCTCGTCTCTATAAGAATGCGTACAAAGTGTTGGTTTTGAAAATAGTCCAAAAAGGTGTTTGTGGAAGATGTTTTTGAAAGTGATTTTTTAAAGTGATTTTTAAAAAGTGCCTTTGTGATGATTCTCGTCTCTATAAGAATGCGTATAAAGAGTTTTGACTTTTGAAAATTTTTCAGTTGAAAAGTGTTGGTATAAAAATGGTTTTTTAGTCGTGAGCAAGCAAGCAACTACGAGTGTCCTACCTACTCAAAAGTTCTTTGTTCTTTTCCTCCTCCTTTAGACGTTGTTATCTTACCATTGATTGATAAGAAGCCCCATCGTTGGATGTGAAGGGACGGGCATGGGTTGTTTGTATAGTCATAGAAGGCAACCTATGGGATGTTTTAGCAATTTCGTTAAGGACTAGATTGTTTACCGAAGGCAACATCGAGGGACTACGATATTTTATCGAGGGTCTTTTCTAAAACGCCCATATTCGAGGGACATGACTATTTTCTGAGTCAACAAGTTAAATTACCCTAGAGGTACATGTGTGTGAGTAGTGTGGTTGATTGTATGCATTTATGTCTTTGATTTTTGGGTTGTCTACTTGTTGGTTTCATATTGCCATACACCGTATATGAAAGTAATAAAAATGCGGAAAATAAAGGTCCTACGATATTACATGTTTTTTGGGGGATGGGGTATACAAATGTACAAGTGGGGTTTGCAAAAATAAAATTCCTAATTATTACAATCATATTGAATGTAAATATATAGAAAATGTAAAGGCAAAAAATAGTGTAAAAAGAGAGAAAGAAAAAGCATCCTGGATCGAAGGAAATGCCTTTCGATTTCACACATTTTTCTGTCTTTTGATTAGGGTGGAAGTCAGTGTTAGTATGCACTCTTCGATTCATCCTTCTAGCTGCTTCTTTCGATTAGGCCTGGAAGTCAACGTGAGTGTGCACCCTTCGATTCATACTCCATGTCCTTTCGTTTGGTTTTCCACTGTGAAGCAGTAAGGGGTGAATCCTAAGGCTTCGATTCACATGAAACCTTTTCTTTCATTTGAGTCTGTACATGTTAGTTCTAACATATACTTGGAAAAGAAAAGCATGCAATCGAAAGGACATAAATAAAAAGTGAACAAATATTATTTACATGCTTGAAACAAAAGGGTTAAGGTTAGAGTGACTTACCTTGCTTGAAGCTGGAACGTGTGTGCTGGACCTTGAGTTGCTGCCATGGGTGCTCCTGGATTCGAGGGAAAGAAACAAGTGTGGTGCTTCTTTGACTGGACTCGAAGGCCAAGAAGAGTGGAGTTGTGTTGGTTTATTTATGGATTTAAAGGAAAAGAAACAAGTGTGGTGTTTCTTTAGATCCTGGGTTTGAAAGAAAGAATAAAGTGTGGGGTTGCTCTTGAATTCGAAAGGGAAAAGAAACAGGTGTTGTGTTTCTAGTGTTGGATTCGAAAGAGACAGAAACAAAGGTGTGGTATTTTGATTATGGGTTTGAGAGTGTGTTAAGTGTTTGATGATTTTCACACAATCAAACTTTTTCCAGCTACCAAAAGCCTTTGGATGTGTTGTCCAACCCCCTGAGATGTGTTATGGAACCTCTTATTTATAAATGAAGTTGGCTGAGGTTTAGGAGGGAAAACAAAAGAATTTGAACAAATTGAGTATGTTGTTTTTTGTAGCTTTCGAGGTGCAGTATTTGCATGCCAAATTAGTGCAAGTATGGGAGCAGTGTAGCAGGACTGCTTTATAGCAGTTTTGGAGTGTTATGGCCAGTGCAGCAGGCATGGACTTGGCAGCAAGCATCTTTGAATATTTCATCTTTTCATTTTGACCTCATAGGTCCAACCTTCGACCAGACTCCTCTTCAGATAGCAATATTTGTTTCCAATCAAAGTGTCCTTCGAATGGGTCCTTTGTGTATCCTTCATTTTGAACCAATGTGCGTGTTCTTTTGAAGGGACCATATGCATCACTTGCAATTTCTTAGAATGGGCCAACAAGGTATATCCTTCAAACGGAACACCCACGTATGCCCCTTTAAATCCATCAATACATTTCCTTTGAATGGGGCAAATGTATGTCCTTCGAATGGACCATGTGTCTGTCCTTCGAATGCGTCAGTTGTGTGTCTTTTGAAAGGGCACCCAGGTATGTCAATGCATGTCCTTCGAATGGGACACCCAGGTATGTCATAGTGTAGAAACTATGTGTGTTGAAGGTTTTTAAGGGTGGAATCGAAGCTTGCATGCAGGAGGTCCATGCATTGTGAATAGAAGGAAATCTTTCAGAAGTCCATTGCCTTATTAATCGAAAGAAGCTAGTAGGAAGCCACTAACTTCTGAATTAAAGGACACCAACATGAGGCCCTTCCCTTTTGAATCGAAGGAGGCTATTTCAAAGGGAAACAAATGCCCAGTCGAAGCTTGTATAAAGCAAGCAAGCAAAGGGCCAATGCTTCAATCGAAGTTTGGGAATTTGAAGCAAGTTTTGAAGGAGATCAAGTGTTCAATCGAAACCCCTGAATCAAGCCTGCTCGAAGAAAGCTAGATGCCTAATCGAAGAAAAATTGTGCAACCTTGACTTAGTAGAAATTTTGTGAGAAAAATATTTGAGAAATGAGTGGGAAACTTTTGGGGTACAACAGTTGCCCCTGTTAAATCTTCTTAAACCTGAAGAGTTAGATTGGCGAGTCTGTCGTTCGTGACTTGAAGGTAGAAGATGATTGAACACTAGAGTGCCCAGAAATTTGCACTCGATGGTATGTTAGTTGATTGTGTAGGGAATGGGCTTAAAGATGCCATTTGGAGAGATGATGGAGAGTTGTCTGAGATGGGCTTATAGATGCCATCCAAAGGTGATTGTTGATAGAAATTAGACTAAGTCTAAGTTTGACTGTATTCTGAAGGAGTATCAGAATAAATATTTGGTTGATTTAAATCTGAAGGATATGCTGGAACGGGCTCGTGCTAAGCCGTGTCTGGAAATGTATTAGAAGGAATCTGTGTAAGATTTCTTTATGATGAGCCTGTGTAGGTCTGCTTCAGGAGATATATGAGAAGGGAGCCGGGGTAGGGTTGCTTCATGATGAGTCCGGGTAAAACTACATCTGAAATAAGAAGGAACCTGAGTAGGGTTGCTTCATGATGAGTCCGGGTAAAACTACATCTGGAAATGAGAAGGAACCTGGGTAGGGTTGCTTCATGATGAGTCTGGGTAAAACTGCATCTGAAATGAGAAGGAACCTGGGTAGGGTTGCTTCATGATGAGTCCGGTTAAAACTACATCTAGAAATGAGAAGTAATCTGGGTAGGGTTTCTTCATGATGAGTCCGAGTAAAACTGCATCTGGAAATGAGAAGGAACCTGGCTAGGGTTGCTTCATGATGAGTCCGGGTAAAACTGCATTTGGAAATGAGAAGGAACATGTGTAAGGTTGCTTCATGATGAGTCTGGGTAAAACTGCATCTGGAAATGTATGAGAAGGAACCTGGGTAGGGTTGCTTCAGGATGAGTCCGTGTAAAGCTGCATCTGGAAATGAGAAGGAACCTGGATAGGATTGCTTCATGATGAGTCTGGGTAAAACTGCATCTAAAAATGAGAAGGAACCTGGGTAGGGTTGCTTCATGATGAGTCCTGGTAAAACCTCATCTGGAAATGTATAAGAAGGAACCTGGGTAGGGTTGTTTCAGGATGAGTCCGTGTAAAACTGCATTTAGAAATGAGAAGGAACCGGGGTAGGGTTACTCCAGAATGAGTCTGTGTAAAACTTTATTTGGAAATGTATGAGAAGGAACCGGGGTAGGGTTGCTTTATGATGAGTCCGTGTGAAACTGCATCTAGAAATTATGAGAAGTAACCTGGGTAGGGATGCTTCATGATGTGTAGATAGTTGTCATGTCTTGTTTCAGGTATTAATATACAATCGCTCATAGATAGTTGTCCTGTCTTGTTTCAGGTATTAATCTGGAACTTGTTTTTTGTTGGCCGTAGAGATAGTTGCCCTGGCTTGTTTCAGGAATTCAATCTCTGACCTTAGAGAAAGAAAGATAGTTTCCCCGGCTTGTCTCAGGAGTAAATTTTCAATAGGTTCATGTAGATAGTTGTCTTGTCTTACTTCAAGTATTAATTTACACCCAGTAGCTCACAGATAGTTGTCCTATCTTGCTTCAGTTATTAATCTGGAACTTGCTTTTTGTTGGTCGAAGAGATAGTTTCCCTGGCTTGTTTCAGGAATTAATCTCTGACCTTTTGAGAAATGGTTGTGGTATTTTCCAAAAGAGGACTTTTTTTGATTGACTTTTCCCTGCAAGGAAGAGGGTTAGTTGCATGCATTTGTATGCATGGCTTGATGATGTTCTCAAAATAAATGAGATTATGTTGTATGTATTATCATGTATGTAATATGATGTATGAATGTGAAATATTTGTTGAAATGTATCTTTGCTTTGGAAAATAAATCCTTGACAAGTGTTGGGGAGCTTTGGGAAGTTAAATCCTGGAATGCTGTTGGGAATGAAGAGTAAGCACATATTCAAGCCTTATTTAGAATGTTTCCATTGGGGATTCATGTTTTGTTGTTTGAGGAAAAATCTGCTGGGGAAGATTGGCTTTGGCTTGAGAAATCTTTGTGGAAAGTGTTGATTTCTTCTTAGGGGAAAGAGTTTAGGAGTCTTAGTTGTTCGTTGCTCTACTGGGGAGTTATCTCTTGATGGAAGATAAAGGAAGTTAACAACTTGTTGGGGATAAAGAAGTTAACTATTATCTGGTTGTTTTCCAGGCTTTGCAGCAACTCACTGGGGATCATAGAAAAGTCTATTGGGAAAGAGGGGTTGTGGTCCCTTGACTTCTGATAGTCTGAGAGGCAAATTCAAGCTGGGGAATCTATAGTTTGTTGGGGAAATAAACCTTATTACCAATCTACTGGAGAGGTGTTTTCTTTTGGCAGAACTCCTCAAGGATTCTTGAGATTAACTCAGCTGGGGAGTGGTTTTTCAGAGGTTGAAACTCTGGTTGGGGAGTGGTTTTTTGGAGGTTAAACTATGGCTGGGGATTTCCTAGATCCAACTTGTGGGGATATCCATGAATTTGTCCTAGAGGGATTCCTACCCTAATTTGTGAATATTATTCTATGGGGATAACCTTATAGTGATGACTTTGTGTGGACTTGACTGGGGATCACCCTATGAAAAGGACTTTGTGGGAGATTTGTCACTGCCCCTAGTGGTAAGTGATGTAGTACTGCCAGAAAATGTTCAATGCCCCAAGTGATTCAGATACAGACCTGCCCCTGGTTATTCAGCATTTCTTGAGAGATTTCTTGGAATCTCGACTGGACTGCCCCCAAACAATTTGGACATGGACATGTCATGCCCCTTGCTTATGGGAGATTTTTCATTGAGAGTATCTTCCAATTTGAAGTGGTTCTGTTTCTTGAGAATTTATGTTCATTATATATTCATTGTGTGAATTTCTCCGCTGTCAAACAATTAGTCATATGCGAACATCGATATTCAAATAATGCAAAGTTTATACTTGTCTTGAAGTTTTGAAAATGCGTTTTATCGAGTAAAGAGTTTTGTAAGAATATAAATTCAACTCAGGATTTGTAGTAAGCCTTACAGGAGGCAAGATACCTTTGGTAACAGTATTCTTTCAAACTAACCCATGCTTCAATTAGGACTTTTGAAGGGTTGTAACGTGGCCCGGTTCACAGTTTAAGAAACAAAGGATAAGGTCTCAAAATGTATTTATACCCGTCCATTCTTCGTGATGTTCTTCAGTCCTAAACTTAGTTAATTGTACATTTGAACTCCAATTGAGTGTGGAATGACGTTTTGGTGATGGTTCGGACACTGAACGTTTATTCGTGAAGGCAATCATTTTTGCAACATTTTTTCATGTTTGTCGAGGATCTGTAGTGACCTTTTTCCCTGATTTTTGCCTGACTATTCTTGTGTTGAGATTACAGCCAGCGGGATGCCCCCAATTTTCTTAAGTCTCCTTCGTAGGTTTTGACTTAGTGGGCTTTTCTTTTGAGGGATAATGACTGCCTATTTGATAGGGAACCATCACCATCTTTTGATTCCAGAGGAATGTTTTTGATGTCATCCGTTGTGTACGAAGTGAAAATTTGTGAATGAACGTGCATTCGAAATAACTGAGAAACTACCCTGCCCCAGGTTTTGATTAAAGATTTCAATTTGTGTGAAAAAGAAAACTCCTACTTCGTAGGCTCAAAGGGGTTGACTAGGTATTATTCTCCTTATAACTCCAGTGTTTAGGAATTGAAAGAAACGCATGTACATCGTCAGCAAGGTCTGTCCAAAAGCATACTTTATGAGATTATGGAATTATTTTTTGTTATTCTCTCTCTAAAGGCTTGCAACCTTTTTTTTTTAAAACAAGATTTGAATATCATAAAGGGAGTAAAAAGCATAGTTTAAATGAGTGAAAATGAATGGATTGACTCAAGACAAACATATTGAATGCATTAATGAGAATAACCAAAGTCTGACATAAAGATAAGTGTTTAAGCAAACAAAGAAATTACAACTAAAAATTCGAATAAACAGAAAATTCCTCCGCCTAGACCGTCACTTCATATGGATGACCTTGAGAGGTGATAGAAGAGCTCCAGTTGATCGTCTTGTGTAAACTCCAACACTCCTTTGTCGATTGGGTCTTGAATCTTATTTTCCAACGTCCAACAATGGTTAGTGTCGTGTCCAGGACTGTTGGAGTGGTACGCACACCTTTCTCCATGATTGTAATGGGGAAAAGCAGTATTAGGATTCCGAGGAGGATCCTTCAATGTGACCAAATTCATCTTCAACATGTGTTGCAAGACTTGCAACATCGGCATGTCGAGTTTGGTATACTGCCTATTAGATGCATTTTGTTTATGCTGATTACCCTTCCCTTGTTGGCGAGGTTGTTGTTGGGCTCGCGATGTAGCAGAAATTTGGAAAGGTCTACTCTCCATCAAACCGACTTCTTGTCTCATGGGAGACTGATTAAATACTTGATCCCCAATATCGACTGTTTGTTTCATATGGTTACATCCGTCTTGATGAAGTTTGTTGACGAGGACTCTCAGCTCTTCTTGTCCCTGAGCCAAGATTTGGATAAAAGCCATCTAACCCACCATCTGGCCTATCATCTGGATCTTCATTGTGGCTATCTTAGTTTGTAGCCGCTCCAACTGGTCATCCTTGTTGTCCTCAGGATTCTTCATGGTCATGCCCCTAGTGAGGAGTGCTTTCACTTCTTCTTGCCCCTTGGATAGGTTCAAGAACATTTCTTGAAGTTGAGCATTTTGAGTTTGAATGTCCTTAATAGTATGTTCTAGAGCCATCTCTACTGAAATAAACAGTAAGCAGATGAGAGGCCCATGTGGGGAAAGCCTGTCATGATATGATGCATGGTACGTGGATGCATGTTTTCAAGGATCTCGCGGGGTAAACACAAGAAGATGTTAGAAGTTGAATTTTGATCACAACTTTGATTGGAGAACTTCGTATCAGTGGATGTCCTTCCACGAGAGTCAAGCTCACCATGTCAAGTGGGTCATAGCCATTGACTCGAGTTATCATGCTTTGGTCTTTGATGACATTTGGTTAGGGGAGAATAAATCTTCAACATGACCCTGCATCATAGGCCCTTGAAATCCTTGAAATGGTTATTTGGAAATGCTATGTTATGATTTCACGACGTTATGTACAAGTATGAAAATCAAACAAGTCGTTATGTACAAATAATCATATACACACAAAGCAAATAAGTCCTTAGGTTTAGGATTGCATGGAATTTGTAGGTAAGTACCCTCTTGAAGTTTAGTTGGATTAACCTGTCCTAGAAAGTAAACGGGTTCTAGGGGATCTCAATATCACTGACCTTTCTTTTAGGCATTTTCTAAGCATAATCAATCTTTTCTTGCGACCGAGATATCCCAAAAGTCTGATCTCAATGAGTGTAGTATCGAGTATCAACCAATTTTCAGCTTTCCACCAAAACTGGCTATCTTACTACTTCCTAATGGCCAAGTTGTTCAATTAAGGTTCTAAGGTCAATTAGTGCTTCATGACATCACTCAGCGGCCCCGTATTCTCCTCGATTCAACACAGGGGATACCAGTACCAACAAATGCATCACACTAACGTAGCCATTGCTTCAACCATATCGGTCTACGACGTACAATTTCCATAATCTATTACTGCTTACCTAAAAGGTGCCACAGATCCGGGTGGATGATAAAAAAAATCTCAAACCAGGAACCATAATGTAAAGCATGCAAGTCAAACAAGGAAAGCAATTAAAGGTGATGTAGCCCTAAGGTAACCCCACTTTTAAGTTTTCAATCTCCAGCAGAGTCGCCAGTTCTGTAATACGGTGAGAGAACTAACTTGGTTGTTTTGCGTTTGATCGCAATTTTTGCAGATAGCAAGAGTCACCACCTACTTTTATTTTATCCAACAAAGGAAAGGGTGAAAAGAACAGGAAATACCTTTAGAGATGTTTTCTTGAGTTTGGGGGTAGGTTATGAAAAGGGGAGAAATTAGCACCCTTTTCATCCGTAGTTATCTATGGGCTCTTAGTTGCTTGCTAAATCACTTGCTTTGTTTGAAAATGTGCTTTGTGGTGTGGGTTTGAAAATATTTTGAAAACATCTTTGTAATGATTCTCGTCTCTATAAGAATACGTACAAAGTGTTAGTTTTGAAAATAGTTCAAAGAGGTGTTTGTGAAAGATATTTTTGAAAGTGATTTTTGAAAAGTGCCTTTGTAATAATTCTCGTCTCTATAAGAATGCGTACAAAGAGTTTTGACTTTTAAAAATGTTTCAATTGAAAGTGTTGGTGTACAAATGGTTTTTTAGTCGTGAGCAAGCAAGCAACTACGAGTGTCCTACCTACTCGAAAGGTCTTTGTTCTTTTCCTCCTCCTTTAGACGTTTTTATCTTACCATTGATTGATAAGAATCCCCATCGTTGGATATGAAGGGATGGGCGTGGGTCATTTGTATAGTCATAGAAGGCAACCTATGGGAAGTTTTAGCAATTTCATTAGGGACTAGATCGTTTACCGAAGGCAACATCGAGGGACATCGAGGGACTACGATCTTTTATCGAGGGTCTTTTCTAAAATGCTCATATTCGAGGGACATGACTATTTTCCGAGGCAACAATTGAAATTACCCTAGAGGTGCATGTGAGTGAGTAGTGTTTTTGATTGCATGCATTTTTGTCTTTGATTTTTGGGTTGTCTACTCGTTGGTTTTATCTTTCTATACACCGTATATGAAAGTAATAAAAATGCGGAAAATAAAGGCCCCACGTTATTACATGTTTTTTAGGGGATGAGGTATACAAATGTACAAGTGGGGTTGCAAAAATAAAAGTCTAATTATTACAACCATATTGAATGTAAATATATATAAAATTTAAAGGAAAAAAATAGTGTAAAAAGAGAGAAAGAAAAAGCATCATGGATCGAAGGAAATGTCTTTCGATTTCACACATTTTTCCATCTTTCGATTGGGGCTGGATGTCAGTGTTAGTATTCACTCTTCAATTCATCCTTCTGGATGCTTCTTTCGATTGGGCCTGGAAGTCAACGTGAGTGTGCACCCTTCGTTTCACACTCCTTGTCCTTTCGTTTGGTTTTCCACTGTGAATCAGTAAGGGGTGAAGCCTAAGGCTTCGATTCACAGGAAACCTTTTCTTTCATTTGAGTCTGTACAGGTTAGTTCTAACATATACTTGGACAAGAAAAGCATGCAATCGAAAGGACATAAATAAAAAGTGAACAAATGTTATTTACATGCTTGAAATGAAAGGGTTAAGGTCAGAGTGACCTACCTTGCTTTAAGCTGGAATGTGTGTGCTGGACCTTGAGTTGCTGCCCTGGGTGCTCCTGGATTCGAGGGAAAGAAAAAAGTGTGGTGTTTCTTTGACTGGATTCGAAGGCCAAGAAGAGTGGAGTTATGTTGGTTTATTTCTGGATTTGAAGGAAAATAAACAAGTGTGGTGTTTCTTTAGATTTTGTGTTTGAAAGAAAGAACAAAGTGTGGGGTTTCTCCTGAATTCGAAAGGGAAAAGAAACAGGTGTTGTGTTTATAGTGTTGGATTCGAAAGGGACATAAACAAAGGCGTGGTCTTTTGATTCTGGGTTTGAGAGTGTGTTAAGTGTTTGATGATTTTCACACAATCAAAGTTTTTCCAGCTACCAAAAGCCACCGGATGTGTTGTCCATCCCCCTGAGATGTGTTATGGAACCTCTTATTTATTGATGAAGCTAACCGAGGTTTAGGAGGCAAAACAAAATAATTTGAACAAATTCAGTATGTTGTTTTTTGTAGCTTTCGAGGTGAAGTATTTGTATGCTGAACTGGTGCAAGTATAGGAGCAGTGTAGTAGGACTGCTTTGTAGTAGTTTTGGAGTGTTGTGGCCAGTGCAACAGGCCTGGACTTGGTAGCAAGCATCTTTGAATATTTCATCTTTTTATTTTGACCTCATCGGTCCAACCTTCGACCAGACTTCTCTTCAGACAACAATATTTGTTTCCAATCAGAGTGTCATTTGAATGGGTCCTTTGTGTATCCTTCGTTTTGAACCAATGTGCGTTTTCTTTTGAAGGGACCACATGCATCACTTGTGTGCATCACTTGCAATTTCTTTGAATGGGCCAACAAGGTATATCCTTCTAATGGAACACCCATGTATGCCCCTTTAAATCCATCAATACATGTCCTTCGAATGGGGCAAATGTATGTCCTTCGAATGGACCATGTGCCTGTCTTTCGAATGTGTCAGTTATGTATCTTTTGAAAGGAGCACCCAAGTATGTCAATGCATCTCCTTCGAATAGGACACCCATGTATGTCATAGTGTAGAAACTATATGTGTTGAAGGTTTTCAAGGGTGGAATCGAAGCTTGCATGCAGGAGGTCCCTGCCTTGTGAATGGAAGGAAATCTTTCAGAAGGCCATTGCCTTCTTAATCGAAAGAAGCCAGTAGGAAGCCACTAACTTCTGAATCGAAGGACACCAACATGAGGCCCTTCAATTTTGAATCGAAGGAGGTTATTTCAAAGAGAAATAAATTCCTAGTCGAAGCCTATGTAAAGCAAACAAGAAAAGGGCCAATGCTTCAATAGAAGCTTGGTAATTTGAAGCAAGTTTTTAAGGAGGTCAGGTGTTCAATCGAAACCCCTGAATCAAGCCTGCTCGAAGGAAGCTAGATGCCTAATCGAAGCAAAATTGTGCAGCCTTGACTTAGTAGAAATTTTGGAGAAAAATATTTGATAAATGAGTGGGAAAATTTTGCGGTACAACAATGACAAATGCATTAGGGTTTAGCAACAATTAAGTAAACAAGGCTGAGGCTTAAGTCCTAAGGGTCATGCACTTTGAGGTTTTCTAACCTAGCATAGAAAATTTCAACAAGTAATGAAGAGTCGAGCCTTTATACCAAATTAGGTAGGAAAAACTTAACCTACTAACAAGGCACAAGCAAAATGAGTTAAGTAGCCCTAAAAGTCAGAAGCATGCATATGGATAACTATCCTAAATGAGTCTCGCATGAAGAGAAAACATCACAAAAGATTGGGTGCAAAACCAGGTGAAGAAAAAACATGTATCAACTTCTAACCCTAACACCAAACATTTGATTTTTACATGAAACAAATATTGATCAAGATATCAAAAGGAATTAGCATTCAAGCATGTTTATAACTTAACCAAGACTTCATCTAAACATTAATAAAGTCATACAAAATTGCACAAATAGAGGAGCCACACTAGGCAAGGATTTATCGAGATATAAATAATCAGAAGCATGATCATGATTCATTGAGTACAAGGCCTATGAATACTTATACAACCAGAAAGTATGTATTTATACATGAAATTAAATCAAGCAAGTTTCATTGTTCGCATCCAATTAGCGTCAAAAGCATTCAACAAGTAATAACTCCTAACTAGGGGGAATGGATCATGCATCACCTATTTCAAAGTATGAACATGAATCATCAATCATATACATCAAGATAAACAAGATAAGAGTCATTTAAATTCACAAGTAGCATGACAACAAGCTTACACAATCACATTTCAAGGCATCATCAAAGCCATCAAGAAATCAACTCCTAAACTATGTCAAAAAGTTGATAAATAAACATCAATTTGTATTCACAAAGAGATTAATCAAACAATGACCAAAAAAATCAAATAGTCAAGGAAAATTATTCAACTCAGATTAGAGGTTTACATATAAATTCATGAATTTTCCCTTAGTTTCATGCACAAAGTGTACACCTAAAATAAATGATAAACAAGCATTATTCAACAATTAGGCATACAATCGAGGCATAGTAAAACACACATTAAAATGTATCATATACTAATTAATTGGACATAAAAGTATCATGAATACATTGGCATATTTTCCCTCTAAACACGTGCAAAAAATCAGCCACACATTTGTTCAAACAAGTATCAAACAATAGTCATGAAATTTATCAAGTTAGCATGCATATCTTGACAAAACTACTTACAAATAAAATCAAAATTAATTTAGAAAAATAAAAAGGAAAATACCAAAATTTATTCAAGACACTAAATTAATTAAAATTATTTTTACAGAATTTTCTCATGCTAGAAAATATCTATTCACGATTTAATTTGAACATGCATCAAAAAATTGTATTAAACTAGAAAAGGGGGGGTGTAAAGTGCAATTCAGGAATTACACTAAAAATTAATGAAATTGGATGTTTGGCCCATTTACAGGGGTGGGGATATGAATCTCTATATAGGCCTTTTTGTTTTGCACCCACTAAACCTTTTTAGCATCAGAATTGAACAAAGGGGGGTGTTAATAAGAAACTCTAGATGGGCCTTTTTTGTTTTGCACCCACTAAACTTTTTTTTTGCATAAAAAATAAACAAAGGGGGTGGTGTGGACAAAAATAAATATTAAGCCTGGATCCGCTAGAATTAATCCCATAATCCCACACAAAAAACAACTAATCATGTGATCTAACCTGATCAGAAATGGACCGTCACGGCTGGCTCCGAGCTGAAAGTTTTGAACGAGGTGGGGGGGGTACCTGCAAGACACTTCGATGCTGAAGTAAGTAGAAGCACGAGCAGGCAATAGTAAGTGTATGGGTAGAATGATGAATACCTGACCCTCTGGGAACAGAGGGTATTTATAGCCCCCAGCGCTGGGCCAAGGTTCCTTCATTGGGCCGGGCAGGTTTGGCCCAATGGAGGAACTGCCAGGTTCTACGTGCGTAGTGGGGACCCGCACGTGGTCCCCTTCCTGGATGTTCTGCGTGAAGTGCGGGCGGACGGAGACGCGGTCTTTTCGGGGTCTCGTTGGGAGTGCAGTGGACTGAGTCTTCCCTAGTTGGGGTGCTCGAGGTGATGTCGAGCTGGACAGCAGGATGTCGAGCTGGAGATGTAGAGGTCGAGCAAGTAACCTCAGGGAGCACGTCGGGCACGACTGTGACCCTTTGGTCGGCGTGGTCCTCAGCAAGTCTATTTGGATTGGGCCTTAGCAATGCTATTGGGCCTGTCGGGCCCAGTCCAGAACAGGAGCCCCCCAAGTCGTGGTTCTTTTGTTAGGAGCCATGGCTTGATCTCAGGTCGTTTCCGCTTCGGGGTTTCGTGCCTGGGTTAGAGATGCAGGTCCTCGAGGGCCTCTCCGTGTCGTGCTCGGAGACAAATCTTTCGCGATGGATGCTCGGAGGATCCTCACCGGCGCGTGTCTGTCGAGCACACGAGGTATCTTTCGGGAACTGTGACGCCACCCTATGATGATATGGTCATCATTGCGTTGGGAGCAGTGCGTCGAGGAGAGAAACTCCATGGTTTCCCGAGGTGACGTTTGGTATTCCACGTCACCACTATAAATAGGATCCTTGGGCCCCATAACTCGTTTCTACTCTTTGCGCTCCTACTGCTGCTGTTCTTCCAGATTTTTCATAGCTGCGATCTCCGTTACAGATTCTTTTCCTCCGTAGCCGAATCCACCTCTTGATTCCAAGTGAGTGACTTATCTTCTTTATTTTCCTGTTGTAATGCATGATTTTCAGCGTTGTTAGACGTTTTAGGGACTGTGCGCGTGGGACTAGCCCGGTAAACTCATGTTTAGCTCGACATATTCATGATTAGGACCGGCAAACACATGCTCGTGGCCGATAGATACATAGTTTAGGTAATAATCTGCAGCGCTGCCCGGGGTCTTCATGATCCAGGGCGCCTGATTCATGACCGTGCCCGGTATGTTCATGGTTCTGGCCGTAGGTTTCATGATGTTGCTCGCCATGTTCATACCTTGGGTCGGCATGTTGGAGCGTGACCGCGTTGTCGGTTTGCTCAGGCGGTTTGGAGAAGGGCCCATCGAGTTATCTGGACATCGGGGAGGCGACTGCTTTCTTGTTGCAAACTAACTTTTGTGGTCGTGCATGGAACGACGTGGTTTGTCGTACACTGCATCTGGTCTGTTACGTCGAGCGTATGGTTTCGTGCCCAATTGAATGGTTTCCCGTGCTCTGCAGGTAACCATGGCGGACGAGCCGTGCTCCTCTGGACGCCACGAACATGAGGAACAAAGTGCCGATGAGGCGGTGAGCTTGATTGATACTGTCGACGACCCTTTGTTGGATTGGGTGGGCGCCGAGCCCCGAGGAATCGCGTCGATATATAGCCGGCGTGACCGAAAGCCATATGCTGTCTTCGAAGCGGGCCAGGGGCAGCCTGATTTCCAAAAGAATTTCGTTGTCACGCGGCCGACCTCCCGTACCCGGATCTGCTCGGTGTACCCAGAGTATAGCTTCCCGATGTACGAGATTGCGTTCAAAGATCTTGGGCTGCAGCTGCCCTTTAGTGACTTTCAGACCGGGGTCTTCGCCCATCTGGAGCTGGCCCCGTCGCAGCTACACCCGAACTCACTTGCCTTTATCCAGGCGTTTGAGCTGACATGTCGCTTTCTGAGGATTGGGGCGACGATACCTCTCTTCTTCAGAATTTTTCATCTGCAGCGCCAGTCCCGAGGAGGGAAACACAGCTGGGTCTCCTTAAAATAGTCGAGGAGACTATTCAAGATGTACATGGACTCCGTAAGGGGTTTTAAAGACAAGTGGTACGTCGTGAGGCCAGTTACCACGTCTGCTTTTGGACCCCTGTACGAGGAGGAGGCGCCCATAAGCGACGATGACGGGGAGGCGGTCTTAGACAACGATGGGTATCCCGTGATGGCCCGTACAACCAAGTTCCCTGTGCATTGGATGTTCAGGCATTACGAGCACGGGACTGGATATTATCATACCGCTGCGGGCGACATGTGTTCGGAGGACGAGGAGGCGTACGCCACTCTTTGTCGGTTCGTCGACAACTTCCACCCCGCCCGGTGGGCCACGAGGGAAGGGGAAGATGTCTTGGATGTAGAGGGTTATCCGACATTTGAGTCCCGACCGATTGATACTAAGGCACTCGTGGAGTGTCAGACGTTCAGACAGGCTGCTCGTCTCTAGGTCGTTTATTGCTTGAATTTCTTTGCTCGTCATTTATTTATGAACTTGCTCGACACTAACCCGTCTTTTATTTTGTGCGGGTTCGATGGTCGGTCGACGGGAAAGACTCTTGAAGCTGTCTTGCGACCAGAAGCGGGGTAGGAGGGTCGTGAAGGCTCCCCAGGCAACGAGGATGGGCCCGCCACATAGTCCGGGCGCTCCTCAGGTGGTGAGGGTGGATTCGTCGCCCAGCTCGGGGGCCACGTCGGACGAGATCCCAGAGGTTCAAGAGGTCGATCCTAATGCCGACCTGATACAAAGAAAGAGGACCCGGGTGGAAAGCGGCCCGGCTGTCAGCGAGGACACCAGCGCCGTCAGATCTTTCGGGTTCCCCCCTTGCTTCAAAGAGGAGGGTTTCTTCGAGAGATTCCCTCTGTCTGTGGTTGCCGACGAGGCTGAGACTATCAAGAGGATGAGTAAGGAGGATCGGAAGAGGCACCTGGCCGCCAGCATGGCCGGGCTGGTGAAAATGGCCGAAATGGCTCTGGTGTTGTCCGAGGAAGGGGGGGATCCTGTCCGTATTGAAGAACTTGAGCAGGAGAAAGCGGCTCTCACCTCGAGCTCGCGGAAGTTAAGGACTGCCCTGGAACGCTCCGAGGAGATGTTCCGCGAGCAGGCATCGCTGCTGGCCGTTGAGAGAGAGATGTTGGTCCTGGAGAAAGAAAATTCGGGGAAGCTAGCCGAGGAGGGAGAGCTTCTCCGCACGGACAGGGATCGTCTGGAGACCGACATCGGGCGCCTGACCCAACAGATCGAGGACATGAAAGTCGCCATGCCTCCTGCCGAGGACGAGCCGGAGGACATAGTGGCTTTGAAGAGTCGATCGGAGCTGGTCGCCCATATTCGGCTACTGGAAGCAGATTGCGTTGGTGCTCTGGAGGAGGGGTTCGACTCTGCAGTGGGCCAGCTTTCCTTGTTAAACCCTGGTTTGGTCACTGAGGGTACGGGCCACACACATCAGATCGTGGATGGCGTGATCGTGCCCCCGCCTGACTCTCCAGTTGTCGACAACGATGGTTTCGGGGAAGCCTGATTGTAGGATAGCGGGCCTGCGTGCCTTTGATATTTGTATTTTTTGGGCCTGTGTGCCCGTCGGTTGTACTTTATGAACATCGCCGGCCTTCTTGGTCGGTTTATACTTGTTTGCCTTGTTGCCTTCGGGCATTTTTTTTTAATGAATGCTGCTTTACATTTGATCGTTTGCCCGTGCTTGAAATCTTATATATTTGCATAAAATTTAGCCTAAGTCATGGGCCCGAGGAGTGCCCGTAAGTGGCTGTGATTTAGCGGGCGAGTCCGCCCGTCTTTCATTTGTATACGTGCCCGGCCTTCTTTCGCTGGCCAGAGTCACCTAAGTGTTGAACTCGAGGGGAGAGACTTCCCTTTGACCCTTTTAGATGGCCCGTCATTCTTGACGACTTGTCGGGCATATGGAGCGAAGTTGCTCAGTCGGGCGCGAAGCCCGGTAGGGACTATTCGCCCTCGGCGTGAACTGCCCATCGCGAGCTGGGTGTTCTGCCTTACAGGTACTACGACGGTGGTGCTCGGTGTAGTTGTCCACGTCGGGCACTATCGATCGGTCTCGTTTGTTGAGCGATGTTGTGCGATTTAGCCATATGTCGGGCTCGTACCTCAGCCTCTATACGGAGTCGGACGTTTTTCCTCGTCGACCGGGCGCGGGTGCCGATGGTCGAGGGTCCTAGGTGTTGGTAGTTTTTAACTATAGTACTGCTTTAGCTTAGCAGCGTTCCAGGGTCGTGGTAATGGCTCTCCGTCTAATTGCTCGAGATAAAACGCCCCGGTACCAGTGGTGCCGTGGACGCGATAAGGTCCTTCCCAGTTCGCGGCCAGCTTCCCTTCGCGGGAATCCTTCTGGTTCCTACGTAATACCAGGCTGCCGATTTCGAACTCGCGCTTGATGACCTTATCGTTGTGGCGTAGAGCCACTCGTTGTTTTAGGGTGGCTTCGCGCAGGGCTGCACCCGATCGGATTTCCTCGACTAGGTCGAGTTCGTCCCTTAGCGCCTCGTCGTTCATTTCTTCGTCGAGGGGGTTCTCTGTTCGTCTGGAAGGTTCCATGATTTCAACTGGGATAACGGCCTCGGTGCCATACGTCAACCGAAATGGGGTCTCGCCCGTCGTCGAGTGGGGCGTGGTTCGGTATGCCCATAGGACGCTATGAAGTTCCTCGACCCATCCCCTCTTCGCTTCGCCGAGTCGACGTTTGAGTCCTCGGAGGATAACTCTGTTCGCGGCTTCGGCTTGCCCGTTGGTCTGAGGGTGCTCGACCGACGTGAAATGTTGTTTTGTACCTAGTTTGGTGATGAAGTCTTGGAACCCGTGGTCGGTGAACTGGGTACCGTTGTCGATCACCAGGGCCCGCGGAATTCCAAATCTGGCGAGGATGTTTCTTTTGTAGAAATGGAGGATACTGTGCGAGGTGATTTTTGCGAGGGCCTCTGCCTCGATCCATTTCATGAAGTAATCCACGGCGACGATGAGGAATTTGTTCTGATAGGTTCCTTGCACGAAGGGCCCGAGGATGTCCATACCCCACCAGGCGAACGGCCACGGGGATGACAGTATGCTCAGCTCGTGCGGGGGAGCGAGGTGCATGTCCCCGTGTTTCTGGCACTTATCACATTTCTTGACGTTCTCCTTGGCATCCTGCTGCATCATCGGCCAGTAGTATCCCGCTCGAAGGGCTTTCCTTGCTAGGGATTTACCGCCCATGTGCTGGGCGTTGATCCCTTCGTGTATCTCCCGCAGTACTTCGGGGATTGCGGACTCGTCGATGCATTTCAGGAGGGGGATGGAGAACCCTCTTCGGTACAGTTTCTGCTCGAGAACTACGTAGGAACATGCTCGTCGCTTTGTGACGGTAGCCTCGGCCTGGTTCGATGGGAGTTCTCCTTTTGTCAGGAAATTATAAACCGGGGTCATCCAGGACGTCGCATCCCCGATGGCATGGATCTCGACTGTAGTCGAGGGTCGTTCGATACTTGGACGCGCTAGAGATTCCTGGATGACGGATTTGTTCCCGCCCTTCTTTCGTGTGCTCTCGAGTTTGGACAATATGTCCGCCCTCGTGTTTTGCTCGCGGGGAACATGTGAAATTTCTGCTCGTACGAACTTTGTCATGTATTTTTTGACTAAGTTCAAATACTCGATGAGGTTGTCGTTTTTGGCCTGGTAGCTCCCCTGTACTTGAGAGGCGACGAGCTGGGAGTCGGTGTAGATCTGTACCTCGCGGGCTCCCAGGTCCTCGGCCAGTCTCAGTCCTGCGAGCAGGGCTTCGTATTCTGCCTGGTTGTTTGACGTCGGGAAGGAGAGAGCTAAGGAGTGCTCGATTACTACGCCGTCTTCGTTTTCCAGGAGGATTCTTGCGCCGCTTTCGGACGAGCTGGATGCTCCTTCGACGAAGATGGTCCACTTGTGTTCTTTCCCCGGGGGAGGGTCGTGAGTGGTCATTTCCGCGACAAAGTCGGCCAAGGCCTGTGCTTTCAGGGCTTTCCTACTTTCGTACTGAATGTCGAATTCGGAGAGTTCCAAGGACCACTTCAGCATTCTGCCCGCCATATCTGGCCGACCCAGGAGTTGCCTCACCGGTTGGTCGGTTCGCACGATGATGGTGTGGGCCAGAAAGTAGTGTATGAGCCTCCTCGCAGCATTGATGAGGGCCAGAGCAACCTTTTCTATCTGCTGGTATCTGCTTTCGGGCCCCTGTAGGGCCTTGCTCGTGAAGTAGACGGGTTTCTGCCCGTCGGGGGTCTCGCGGACAAGAGTTGCGCTGATGGCTTCGTTCGAAACGGCCAAGTACAAGTATAGCGGTTCCCCGTCGTCTGGTCGAGATAACACGGGCGGCTGAGACAGACTTTGCTTTAGGTGGCGTAGTGCCTGCTTGCATTCCTCATTCCATTCGAAGGCTGCTTCCTTTCGAAGGAGTTTGAAGAAGGGGAGGGCGTGCTGAGCGGATTTCACGACGAAGCGGGACAGCGACGTGAGCATGCCGTTCATGATTTGTATCGACTTCTTCGACGTCGGTGTTGGGAGGTCGGAGAATGCACGGCATTTGTCGGGGTTGGCTTCGATTCCCCGTTCTGTTAGATAGAATCCAAGGAATTTTCCTGCCTTAACCCCGAACGTACATTTCTCGGGGTTGAACCTCATTTTACATTGCCTTGCTTGGGAAAAGACTGTCTTGAGATGAGCTGCGTGGTCGGTGTCTGCTTGGGATTTGACGATCATGTCGTCCATGTATACCTCGAGCATGTCGCCGATCTGTTTGTTAAAAACTCTGTTCATCATGCGTTGGTAAGTTGCTCTGGCATTTTTCAGTCCGAAGGGCATTACGTTGTAGTAATAGTTGCCCGAGCTGGTCATGAATGCCGTGCAGTGTTTGTCGCCATGGGCCATTGGGATTTGGTTATAGCCCGAATAGGCGTCCATGAACGACAAAGTTTTGTAGCCGGCCGAGTTGTCGACCAGCATATCTATGTTAGGCAAGGGAAAAGCATCTTTCGGGCAAGCCCGGTTGAGATCAGTATAATCAACGCACATTCTCCATTTTCCATTATTCTTTTTCACGAGTACAACATTTGACAGCCAGGTGGAATATCGGGCTTCAGAAATAAAATTTTCCTCTAGGAGGTCTTTTACAGCTTTTTCAGCAGCCTCCATTTTTACTGGAGACTGCCTACGCCTATGTTGTACTACGGCCTTAGCGGCTGGATCAATGGCGAGGTGGTGACAGGCGACCTCAGGGTCGAGTCCGGGCATCTCAGCAGCGCTCCAGGCGAAGAGATCAGCATTCTCGCGTAGACAGGCCTTGATTTGCTTCCTGGCCAAGTCGGGGAGGTCTTTGCCAATCTTCACTCCCTTGGTCGGGTCTGTGCCGAGGGGAACGAGTTCAAAATCCCCGTCCGGTATTGGTCGGAATGGGATTTGCTCGCTGCTGGATGGCTCGTCCTGATCGAAGCGGGTGTCCAGGGCTATAGAGTCGACCTTTGGTGGAGCTTTCTGGACTTCTTCCTCGGGGGATGCTTACCTGTCGGGCTCCTGTTTTGTCCTTTTAGCGGGTCTGGTCCCTATGTCGACGGTATCCCGTCCCTTAGAAGCAGCGTTGAAGCACCTACAGGCAGCGGCTAGGTCTCCTTGGATGGTGGCTACCCGTGCCCTCCTAGTGTAGAACTTCATCTTCAGATGGACGGTCGAGGGCACCGTTGTTAGTTCTGCCAGTGTCGGTCTCCCCAAGATGCAATTGTACAGAGACGGGCAGTCAATGACGAGGAAACGGACTTTAACTTGTCTCGTAGTCGTTCCTTCTCCGAACGTAACCAGGAGCTCGACATAACCCCAAGGTTTGGAAGTCGAGCCGTTGAATCCTTGTAGATCCGACCCCACATACGGAGAGAGATATGAGTCGTCCAGCTGTAGGGTTCGGAACAGCTGGCTGTACATCACGTCGACGGAACTCCCTTCGTCGACCAGGATGCGGTGCACGTCAAAATTGGCCATTCTTGCCCTTATCAGTAAGGGGATGACCGTGTTCTGGGCTCCGCTGGGGAGTTCTTCTAGGTAGAAGGTGATGGGCTCTGACCTGCCCTTCACCCTTTCGAACGTTACTGTTTGTGGGGGAGCCGCGTCGACCAGCTCGTCCAACTTCCTCTTAGCTGAATTGATGGTGAGGTCGTTGAACCCGCCCCCATTAATGACCATAGCGGAGGGAAAGTATTTCCACCTGCTGTGCGTTGTCAGCGGCTCCTGCAGGTGCTCGGGAATGTCGAAATCCTCGGGCCTGGTCACCGAGAAGGCGGTCTGGATAGGCACCGACTCGTCTGATGGTCGGGCGTCTTCTTCTGGCTCCTTGACTTCATGGGCGTCACGACGAGGAGCGTCGTTTCGCCTGTACTGCGCAAGCCTCCCTCCCTTGATGAGGGTTTCAATGGCGTCCTTGAGGTGGACGCAGTCCTCTGTCAGATGACCATGACTCCTATGGTATTGACAGTATTTATTTTTGTCCGCCCCTGGCTTGGCGGGAGCAGGTCGGGGACGCTTGACACCGCCGTCCTTGAAGTCTGTACTGGCACACTCTTCCAGAATACGCTCGCGGGAAGCTGTGAGTGGAGTGTACTCGGTGAAACGGCCCGAGGGGCCCCTTTGTTCCCGGACTTCCCGGGGTCGGTCTTCTTTCCTTTTCTCCCCGGTACGTCGGGGAGGAGCCTCTTGGCGTGAGCTGCTGCTGTTGTTGGGACCCCGAGTCCTGGAGTCTCGGACCCTGTTGGCAGCTTCCCTCTCCTCGTAGTCCATGTATGCTCGAGCTTTATCGAGGAGGGCGTCGAAAGACCTGGGCGGCTCGATTCCCACAGCTTTTCTGAATTCTGTGCCGGGGAGGAGCCCCCTCTCCAGCAAATATCTCTTCATGTGGTCCGTGCAAGGGACCTGTATCGCTTTTCGGTTGAAGCGGTTGATGAACTCCCTCAAGGTCTCATCCTGTCTTTGGATGATGGCCTCGAGCGCCGCCTCAGTCTTTGGGTGGCGTCGAGAAGCGGTGAAGGAACTGATGAACTGGTTCTTCAGGTTCTGCCACGAGGTGATTGAGCCCGGGGCGAGCCCTTTGTACCAGTCCATGGCCGCCTTCCTGAGAGTCGTGGGGAAAAGACGGCACTTGATGGGCCCCCCGACATTATGATAATGGAGCATGACCTCGAACCCGTCAATGTGGTCGACCGGGTCCGCAACTCCGTCATACTACTTCAGATGTGGGGGCTTCTCCATGCCCTGGGGGATGGGTGCATCCATGATGGCCTGCGACAGGGGACCGCGGGGGTCGTCCTCGTCGCTCCTCTCCGGAGACAGAGATGGGGATCTGTAATATTGTCTAGCACGGTGGTCGTGCTGAGCCTCCCTCGAGCGTGATGCTCGTTGGTTGAATGTTACACGGCCGTCTCCGGCGTGTCTCTTGTCGTGCCTCGTCGGGTCGCGACTGGGTTCTCCGGCGGGGATGACGGGATCTCTCTCCAAATAGGGTCGCCTCTGCTTTGGCCGGGGAGAAGGGCTTCTGGAGTTTTCCCTGTAGTGTCTCCGCGGGGGAGAAGGGTGTCGGGCTTCAGTCACCCGAGGAGGGGGAGTATGTGGTCTCCGATGCCTCCTCGAGGGTCTTCGCTCGTCTTCAAGCGCCTTTAATCTCTCTCCTTGGGCGAAGATGAGATAGTTCGTTTGGTTAATTGCTGCGAACAGCGCTTGTGTGGTGGCATCCGCCCCGGAGGGGACGGGGACTTCCTGAAACCGGACGACTCTATAGTGGGCGAGGGCCGCCGGGTCGTCCTCAAGTGGTGGTGGGAGCGAGGAGGAGGATGCTGTGGCTCCGTCCCTGTACGAGGAAGTTCCGAGGACGGTTGTTGCAGGAGCGGTGTTATGGTCGGGATTGTCGGTGTTGTCGAGATGTCCGTTTTTGTCCGCTGTGCAGTTATTAGTGTCGGCGACACGGACGTTCTGCTCATCGCGAGCTAGATCAGCCATGACAGGTAGTTGAATTTTGAGCTTTGGTCTTTTGAGTTGTTTGTAAGACGGGGAAGCTAGATTCCCACAGACAGCGCCACTGATCTAACCTGATCAGAAATGGACCGTCAGGGCTGGCTCCGAGCTGAAAGTTTTGAACGAGGTGGGGGGGGGGGGGGTTCCTGCAATACACTCCGATGCTGAAGTAAGTAGAAGCACGAGCAGGCAATAGTAAGTGTATGGGTAGAATGATGAATACCTGACCCTCTGGGAACAGAGGGTATTTATAGCCCCCAGCGCTGGACCAAGGTTACTTCATTGGGCCGGGCAGGTTTGGCCCAATGGAGGAACTGGCAGGTTCTACGTGCGTAGTGGGGACCCGCACGTGGTCCCCTTCCTGGATGTTCTGCGTGAAGTGCGGGCGGACGGAGACGCGGTCTTTTCGGGGTCTCGTTGGGAGTGCAGTGGACTGAGTCTGCCCTAGTTGGGGTGCTCGAGGTGATGTCGAGCTGGACAGCAGGATGTCGAGCTGGAGATGTAGAGGTCGAGCAAGTAACCTCAGGGAGCACGTCGGGCACGACTGTGACCCTTTGGTCGGCGTGGTCCTCAGCAAGTCTATTTGGATTGGGCCTTAGCAATGCTATTGGGCCTGTCGGGCCCAGTCCAGAACAGGAGCCCCCCAAGTCGTGGTTCTTTTGTTAGGAGCCATGGCTTGATCTCAGGTCGTTTCCGCTTCGGGAATTTGTTGAGAATTTGTAATTGAATCATAACTAACTCCAACTAAATGGTTAGGGCGCATGGAGTTTCATTGTTAGTTCAAGTTTTTTTTGTGCTGAGTTTTTGTCTTGATGAAGAGAGAGAATAGAAAGTGATGCCCACGGATCTGTGATATGGTGTTGTTGTTGTTTTGTTCAGTGAGGTCGTAGAGTAGCATGTAATGAGCCTGCAACAATGCCTCTGAAAAAAGTGCTTGGAGAAGCATCTTTTTTTCAGTAATTCTTCCTCAGGATGCATGCACAAGGGTTTTTTGCATGGCCATATGGAGAAAGATGTGACGTATGCGTCTAGCGCTATGCTGCAACATCATTCTTTTGTACAAACCTTGACAAGTCCAAATATGACAAAGAGATGCTAATAACTTGAAGCATAGTGATTCAAATAATGAGAAACTGGCTTAGAGTGAGAGCCTGCAAGTTGTTGAACAATTCTCATGCTGGGAATATTTTGAAATGAAGCTTGGATTAGTGAGAAAATTGCTCTTGAAACCCGACACTTGGAGCTGGCCATAAATGCTTAGAAACAAAAAAATTTAATTGTTTTTCCATTCAAATAATTTGATTCCTTGACTTTAAGGAGCCATATGCTGAGGTACATCGACTCAAATGGTATGATCTCGAGCTTCTGAAAAAGTTTGGAAGACATTCGGCAACTCTCATGTTGTATGAACTTTAAGATAAATCTTGGAACATCAAGAAATTTGACTTTAAAGTCAGCCATATAACCATCCTAGAATTGATTATAATTTCTAAATATCCAATGCTTCAACCTTATTAAATTTATAATTTCTCCCCTCCATATCTTTTGATTGAAGCATGATCTTATATCACTTCCTTTTGCAAAATCGTAGACAAGAGTAAGACGTACAATTTTTTAGTTGAACTCAACTTAAAACAAAGTCTTGATTCATGAGTATTTTGTACTCAAATATTGTCACTTGGTCATTTTAAAGCTAATCATAATTTCCCTAAATGTTATAATTCGAATCTGATTGGATTGTCAACTTCTATCTCAAATATCTTACAATCTATGGACTATTTAAAGATGGATCCTCAAGGACAAAAATGGAGTATGAAATCTCTTTTTCTCTTGAGCTTGGGATTGAAAATTTCTGATCAAAATTGAGTGGTATAAGGATCCTCAAAGTTGGTAGTATGAGAGTAACAAATCTTAAAACTTAGAAAAATTTATAAGTCCTAGATAACTTAACATGCAAGAAAATATACTTTTGACTTGTTCCTTTAACTTTCCTCCAAAAAAGAGCACATTTCTTTATACCTTGACTTTTGACAATGGTTTTGACCAAAAATTTCCATTTGGTCAAACTTTGACTTTTAGTTGACTTATGCCCATACACATCCAAATCTTCTCCTGTCTGCATCAACCTTGATTCTGTGATAAAATGTACTGGCCAAAAAGACACATGTAGATACCTTGAGACTTATAGAAGACCATAAAACCACTTTAGGCTTGAAGAGCCAGTCACATCGTATTCTTATCCCAAACCCTAATTGAAAAGCCACAAGATATGAGAAGTTGATAAGAGCTTCAAATCCTAATTCATCTGAGATAGCTTGAGAAACCCTTGAGTCTGTGAGTCTTATGCATAGAGAGGATACTTATGATGATGATATTTCAAATATACAACCCTTTTAGATCACTTCTCTTTTTTGGGATGGCACATACTCATCTAGATAAAACCCTTGATCCCATTGGAAATAGATTACTAGTAAATTATGATAAACGAGTAATAAAGTTTTGATTGTTTTAAGTGTATTAATTCCTTTTATTAACTCTTTTATTCCATAAGGCTTTTTGCATATCCAAATTCCAATAATTAGGTTTGTATAGACGACTTTTATCGATCTACAGTAAAAAACCTTCTGTTTGCACTCTTTTCAAATAATTTTTAAATACCAAATTTTGATTGGTACTTTTGGCTTGATGATCTATTAACCCCCGTCTAGATACGTTGTCATCGTTTAACAAGTGGTATCACGAGCTCCGGTTAATTCCGTGCTTCGAAACTCTTATTAGAAAATAGTGTACAAACCTAAAGAGGATTACAAAAGAGCCTAAATCTTCATGGGAGGAAACTATAGTTATTAGAAATCTTGTACGCAAATTCATGTTAACTCATATGATAAGGGCGTGAGGGAAGCCATTCAAAATGGTCCAACATCGGTTACACATCTTATTGATGGTGTTGTCACACCTAAGCCGGAAGCACTATGGTATGAGGATGATTATAAGAAGTGGGGACACGATTAGAAAGCAAAAAATATTATCATATCCGCTCTTGGTGTTGATGAGTTTTATCGCATTTCTCATTGTAAAACTGCTAAGGCTATGTAGAATTCTCTACAAGTTACCTATGAGGGAACTAATGAGGTCAAACAAGCTAGAATTAACACACTTAATCAAGAGTTTTAACTCTTTCACATGAAGCATGCTGAAACCATTACTCAAATGCAAAAGTGGTTCTCACATCTTATTAATCGTTTAAACTTGCTAGGTAATCCTATTTCCAATTCAATTGCTACTAACAAGGTTTTGGGAGGTGTTACTAGGAATTGGAAACCAAAGGTCACAACTATCAAGGAAGACATTGATATTGTAACACTTGATATCATAACTTTGATATGAAAATTGGAAGAACACAAATAAGAAATCACTTGCTTGGACAAACATGAAAATAAACTTGAGAAAAATAAGAGAAAGGAGAAAGACACAGATAAGGATGAAGGAACAAATTCTAAAGCACTTAGGGATTCGAGTTCAAGGTCATCAAAAGGTGAGCATGTTTACGATAGTGGTTCTTGTGATGAAGAAAATTCGGATGATGAACAAATGAGATTGTTCGTGAGGAGCTACAATCGATACATTCGAAAGAATAATGTTAAACACTTCGACAAAAATCTTGTAAAATTTAAAAGGCAATCCTCATCCTTTAGAGGTGAAGACAACAAAAAAGGTAGAACAAGAGGTATATGCTATAAATGTGGAAAACTGGGTCATTTTAGACCGGGTTGTCCATATCTTGAAAATGAAAAAAAGAAAGGGGCCAACAAAACAAGTCTAGGAAATCTTGAATAGTCTATGTTGCTTGGGATAGCGATAGTGATGTCTCAATCAAGAAAAGCTCAAGTGATAGCGATGAGGAGGAAAATTATTTTTTCATGGCTAATCAATGTCAAAGCAAGAAAAATAATGTAAGTCATTACAAATACTCTAACATTGATGATTTATCTTTTATTGGATTGAAAAATGATTTTGAAAATCTACAAAAATATGCATTACATGCTTATAAGAAATTAGCTTCTAATGAATTTTTTTTCACATATTTGGAAGCAAAGGTTAAAGAAACCGATAACCAATTTGAAGCATTAAAGTGATCTATTGTAAATGGTCAAAACCATAAAAAGGATGATGAGGAACCATGTCGGTTCAGATGTGAAACTTGTTAAATTTGGAAACAAGAGGTGAGTACTCTTGAATCCAAATTGGACAAGGAATCACAATCATGTGTTAATTTTGCTATTAATCCTTCAAAGATTGAAAAGCCTTATAAAAATTATAGTTTAGTCAAGAAGAATTCAAATATAAAAAGTAAACCTCGTTACGGTTTTCTTTGTCACTATTGTTGCAAGAAAGGTCATACTATTGAAAAATACAAATTTAGGTACTTCTTAGTTCCTAAAGGTATTTTTCAATGGTTTCCCAAATGCAACCAATTTTTCACTCACTCCCAAGGATCCAATGAGATTTGGGTACCTTCCACCTTTGTTTTATTTTGTAGGTTAAGTGTCTGGACTCTATGTCGGGTAAATGGATTATCGATGGTGGATGCTCAAGACACATGACAGGAGACATCTCTATATTCTCCGACTTTATGGCCAAGAAGAAAGGTTATGTATCCTACAATGATCACAACAAAGGCGCCATACTTGGAAAAGGTAGTATAGGTAATCCCTCAACCATTATTATCTCAAATGTTATGTTAGTTGATGGCCTTAGACATAGTCTTTGTAGCATTAGTCAATTGTGTGACAATGGTTATAAGGTAACTTTTGCCAAAGATAGTTTCATGATAGTACATAATGAGAAGAAGAACTGTATGTTTAGTGGCTTGAGGGTAAACAATATCAATATGCTTGACTTGAAAGATATATCTTTGACGGGTTCTAAGTGTCTTGTTACCATGAGTGAACATTCATGGCAATGGCATAGACGCTTAACACACATCAACTTTGATCTACTAAATAAGTTAGTTGCAAAATAGTTAGTAATCGGTCTACTAAATATAAATTTTAAAAAAGACCACCTATGTGAGGTATGTCAAAATGGAAAGCAAATGAGAGTCTCATTTAAATCTAAAAACATTGTTTCAACTTCTAGACCTCTTGAGCTTCTCCACATGAATCTTTTTGGTCTTTCACAGACTAAAAGCCTAGTTGGTAATTATTATGGTTTTATAATTGTAGATGATTACTCAATATTTTGGTGGACTATCTTCTTACGTAGCAAAGATGAAACATTCATGGCTTTCACATGTTTCTCAAAGTTATCCCAAAACAAATTAAATTCAAAAATCGTTGCTTTTCGAAGTGATCGTCTAGGTGAATTTGAAAACCACCTCTTTGAAGAATATTGTGATAAACATGGTATTGAACATAACTTTTCAGCTCCTATAACTCCACAACAAAATGGTATTGTGGAGCGAATGAATTGCGTTTTAAAGGAGTTGGCAAGAACAATGCTCAATGATTATGGTCTACCAAAATAATTTTTGGCCACGATGCTATTGGCACGGCGTGTTATGTTTTAAATAGGTTACTTATTCACCCTATCTTAGAAAAAACACAATATGAACTTTTAAAAGGTAGAAAACCAAATGCATCTCATATTCATGTCTTTGGATGCAAATGCTTTGTCTTAAATAAAGGAAAGGATAACCTTGGGAAATTTTACGCGAAAGCCGATGAAGGTATCTTTCTTGGATACTCTCAATCTAGTAAAGCATATAGAGTTTATGATAAGAGATTTTATTGTTGAAGAGTCGGTTCATTTTACCTTTGATGAGTCTTGCCCAAGTAGTGTTGGGAAAGATACTACTTTTCATGGTGTAAGTGCATCTACATAAGACATACTCAAGGAAACCGAACAAAGAATTGATCAACTTGAAGAAGTGAAGCTTTAGGACAATGAAGATGACAACCAAGAAAAGGAGGATGATGAAAGTCACAAAGAATATGATGGTCTTCCATTGAATTGGAAAACTTCCAAAGACCATCCAATTGATAACATTCTTTGAGACATCACAAAATGGGTAACAACACGATCTATGATAAGTAATTTATAATATCACCATGTTTACGTGTCATAAGCTGAACCTAAAAATTCTAAATATGCCTTACTTGATGAGCATTGGCTTATGGCCATGCATGAAGAATTGAATCAATTTGAAATAAATGGCGTTTGGTACCTTATTCCTCGTCTAAGAGATCATCAAGTTATAGGCACTAGATGGGTTTTAGGAATAAACTGAACATGGTGAGATAACAAGGAATAAGGCCCGGCTAGTGGCTCAAGGGTATAAATAAGAGGAAGGCGGTGATTATGATGAGACTTATGATTCGGTTTCCCAAATCGAGGATATACGCCTTTTACTAGCATATGCATGTTCTAAGAACTTCAAATTAAATCAAATGGACGTGAAAATTGTGTTCCTTAATGGATACATGAATGAAGAAGTGTGTGTTTCACAACCTTCCAGTTTTGAAAATCATGAGTATCTTAATCATGTTTTTAAACTAAAATGTGCTTTGTATGGTCTTAAACATGCCCCAAGGGCATGGTATGACCAACTTGGCAAGTTCTTACTTGATCAAGGATATTCGAGAGGGAACGTAGACACTAGTCTCTTTATTAAACATCAAGGAAAGCATATTTTACTTGTTCAAATTTATGTTGGTGATATCATTTTTGGATTAACTAACATGCATTTTGTCAAGGAGTTCTCTAACCTTATGCAGGGAGAGTTTGAAATAATTCTCTTGGGGGAGTTGAACTACTTTCTCGGACTTCAAATAAAGAAACTCAAGTAAGTAACATGTGTATGTCAAACCAAGTATTGTCTCGAATTACTAAAACAATTTGGCATGGACGATGCAAATGAAATTGACACTCCTATGGCAACAAATGGAAATTTAGATAGAGATGAAAAGGGTAAGGATGTAAATATCTATAAATATAAAAGGTATGATTGGTCTATTATATATATTACCACATCTAGACCCGATATTATGTTTAGCATTTGCATGTGTGTCCGATATCAATCAGCTCCCAATGAATCACAGTTAAAAGCGGTTAAGTGTATTCTTAGATATCTCATTGGTACTTCTAAGTGTGGGCTTTGGTATTCCAAGAGAAGTGATTTTAGGTTTTTTGGTTATTCTGATTCATACTTTACCGGTTGCAAATCAGATATGAAAAGTACTAGTGGCATTTGTCACATGTTTTCAAAATCCTTGGTTAGTTGTGAAGGGAAATTGTGATTCAAAAACACAGAGGAAATTAAAATTTCCCTTTAGTTTATCCTTACGAATGAGCATGATTAGTGATAGAACAATTACCTCTTGTGGTGATTAACAACTTTGATGAAAAACCGGAGAATTAATCACGAGCGTTAATGAAGAACAACTCCTCTACTCAGTCCATACGAACAGACAACCTTCAGTCTCAGTGCTAACTGCTACGAGTGAATGCTTTGAGTGAGAGAGTGAGAGAGAAATACAGCCAGGGTTTCACAAACCTAATTTCATCAAATCACAAAGCTTATGCGTAAGGGTTGTATTTATAGAACCACTTGGGTGGGTTGCAAGCTAAAAAGCCCAACTTAAGTTCACCAGATAATAATAATAATATTATATTATTATAATAACTATCATTATAATAAATATATTTTATTATTATATTTTATAAATATTATAAAATAATGATAATATTAACTATTATTATATTATATAATATTCCACATTTCACTTAAGTGCACCACTGTTACACCCCAATTTTTTCCCATAAGATCCCTCATCATCTCATTTTATAAATACATCAAGATCAAACATTAGGGTTGGTTCTCTCTTTCTACTTTATCTTATATTTAAATTTTCTCTTGATGGATCACCAAGCACCTTGATTTGTGTATCTTGTACATGTGTTTTAGGTGGATTAACTAATATCAATATATGTATATATGTTTCTTTGAATGTTCATATTGTTGGTGATGACACAATTGCATTCATCTCACCATCTAACCTAGGATTTAAGGGGTAGTCCTCAGTCAAATGGTTCTTCAATGGATTGTGTTGTACCCCAATTTTCCCCCCTAAGATCCCTTCATCATACCATATTGATTCAATCACAACAAGATCACATTAGGGCTTTTGGTTCTTCTCCCTACCTTTAGCTTTGCTCTTTGAGGAATCACCAAGCACCTTGACTTGTTTTCTTTTGTGATCATGAATATTTTGTCTTGTTTTTTTCCTTTTAATTAATAAAATGCAATGTTGGGTTGTCTTGCTTGTTACTAATGTAGGTGAAGGCAATGAGATTTAGCAAGTTTCTCCATGGGTTCATGAGTTTATTTCCATTCCCTAGGAAATAAAGCTGGAGAAGTTCAAACCTAACCACTGGATTTGTTTTGGAATAAATGGCACATCAAGGTTATTTTGGTTCACCACATTTCAAGGTTATCAAATTTGATTCAAAAGTACAAGGGGTTGATTGAAGAAGTTGTCATGCTTGGACAAGACTTTTTTCCCATTGGTCATAAGTGCACATTTCTCTCAATTATCAAGATATGGAGGTGGTTTTTGTGTCTATGAATTATCATTTTCATCCTCAATAACTTCTATTTACAAAGCATTTGTGTTGGTACAAGAAGTTTGTTCAGAATTGTCAAAGTTCCTCAAAGCATTTTCTTGATCTAGGAGCTAGGGTTTTGAACATCAAAGAAGTATATCTTGCTCATCTTTTGGTATTTTTGAGTTATTCCAAATACATCCTTCTCTTCAAAGGGTTATTAACAAATCACTTCAAAATTTTCAAGGAGTTTTCATGTGGAAGAAACTTGATGATGAAGAAAGATTACAAGTACTCGAGATGAACCCCCAATTTCTCATGTGTGACTTCAAATGATCATAACTTGGTCAATTTTTATCACCTTGAGCCCATTATTTTTCCATAATGATCTTGAGTATGTGAACTTTATGCCATCTTTTATGTGCAAAGTGAGAAAATGGATGGAAGATGCCCTAAGGATACAAAAGATTATAGGTCATTTCATGATTTTTTTTCCAACTTCAACAATTCATAACTCTCTCAATTTTTGGATATTTAGAATGGTTCAAGTTTCAAAATGTTATTCGAGAAGTCTATTTCATGCCATCTTTTTTGGTCAAGAGTAAATTTCAAGTGGAAGGCCATGTTTGGATGCAAAACATTCTAGGTCATTTTTGAAGAAAAACTTGAAATATTTCTAAGTATGGAAAGTAAACTTCTTTTTACAAACTTTTACTCGATGCAACTTGCAGCTCAAGCATCCATTTGATTCCATTCTTTTTTCATTTCAAAGCTTGTAACCTCATTTTTCTAAAACATCAAGAATCGTGCCCTAATACCCCTTGAGCTGAGAATGCCATTGATTTGAACTTGGTAACTTGGAACTGAAATATCTTCAAAAGTCAAAATTTGAAATAATTGGTTTAGCTTCTAAACACTTTGTTTCTGTGCATTTTTTCCTCTAAACATGTTTAGTGAACTTCCAGAAGTGATTAGAACATCAAAACGCGCGTTTTGGATGAGTTTTGATCAAATTAGAAGTCACACTTTTCTTGTTTGCAACTTCACACGATTTCCCCTCAAACTTCATCATTTCACACGCTTGGTCATTCCATTTGATTCCCTATAAATAGATGGTCATCCCCTATTCATTTCCTCAAGCTTGGATAGCCAGAATCACCCTGCCAAACTTGTTCCATAACTCAAAATTATGCAACTTCAAAATCTATTTTCAAGCCTTTTTTAATCCAATTTTTATATCAATTTACCTTCCTTGATCTTCCCTGAAGCTAACCATATAATTACATTCAAGAATCGTGCCCTATATTGCTCCATAGAATTCCAGTTTCAGAGGTCTGCAACTCAACTTCAATAGGTAGATTACTTCATCAATTCTTCAAAACTTTGATATCATTGTGATGCCCTCATTGCCCTGGTTCTAGTCGCAACACCTACTTTCATATAGAAACTTGTTTTGACCATGAAATTTCAAATCTCTTTTCAAAACTTTCTTTCCAAATTGCTTGAGCTACAGTTTATATAAATTTATCGCGAAGGTGTGGTTGTCTTCGTCTTGAAGAGATGAAGCGAATGGCATAGGTCTTGTGCTCTAATTTTACAGATTGAGCAACCTGGTTTTGGGACTGGCTGGAGGCTGAAGATGACCAACGTGTCATCCTTCAACCAATGAAACAGCGCCATTTGGATTTTTTGAATTTCTGATTTACATTTGATTCAGTGCTTTATTCACTAATGACCATGATATGCACAACGCGCCAGATCCTTTGGATTTGATTACTAACGCGTTTTGACTCTCATCCAATGGTCCACATATTTTTGACTTTATTTTTCTTTTCTGATTTTTATATTTAATTGTTTTAAATTTCAAAAAATCATAGAAAATTCATTTTTAGTCAAAAAAATCTAAAAAAATTATGAAAAATATTTTTGATTTTTCACTTTCTGATTCTTATTTATTTCACAATTTTATTTTGTGTTTTGATATTTTTTATAAATTTTCACTTTATTTGAATTGTTTTAAATGTATAAAAATACTTTTATGCATTTTAAATTTTGGAAAAATTATGGAATGATCCAATGATATTGTGACAAATATTGGTGACCTCATTTATTTTTTATTTCTGACTTTGTTATTTTTTTATCATTTTTGGTTTATTTTACTCATTTCTTTTAATTTTAAAAATAGTTTCTGACTTTAAAAAATTACCAAAAAATTTATAAAATCATTTTAGTTCATTTCTGATATTTCTATGGTCTTACTTTTTATTTCTTAATTAATTTGAATATAGTTGTGTTGTACCCCAATTTTTGCCCCTAAGATCCCTTCATCATACCATATTGTTTCAATCTCCACAAAATCACATTAGGGATTTTGGTTCTTCTCCCTATCTTTAGCTTTGCTCTTTGAGGAGTTACCAAGCATTTTAATTTGTTTGCTTTTGTGATCATAGATGTTGTACTTTGATTTTTCTCTCTAATTAACAAAATGCAATGTTGGTTTGTCTCACTTGTTGATAATGTAGGTCAAGGCAATGATGAGGTTTAGCAAGTTGCTTCATGGGTTCATGAGTTCATATCCATGCCCTAGTCAAAAGCTTGAGAGATTCAAACCTCGCCATTGAAGTTGTTTTGAAGTTGGTATGAAATTGGTTTTGGTGGCCATAGGTCCTCATCATCATCCTCAACAATTTCTATTCACAAAGGAAGAATATTGGCACAAAAAGTTTGTTCAAACTTGGCAAAGATCCACCAAGCATTCTCTTGATCTAGAGGCTAGGGTTTTGGACTTCAAAGGGACATATCTTGCTCATCTTGTGGTATTTTTGAGTGGTTCCAAAAACATTCTTCTCTTCAATGAGTTACTAATAAATCACTTCAAAAGTTCCAAGGATTTTTCATGTGGAAAGAACTTGGTGAAGAAGAAAGATTACAAGTCATCCAGATGAATCCCTAATTTTCCATATGTGACTTCAAATGGTCATAACTTGGTCAATTTTTATCACCTTGAGCCCATTATTTTTTTCATGATGATCCTAAGGATGTGTACTTCATGCCTTCTTTTATGTGCAAAGTAAGAAAATGGATGGAAGTTGCCTTCAGAATGCAAAAGATTATAGGTCATTTCATGATTTTTGGCCAACTTCAACAAGTCATAACTTGCTCAATTTTTGGAGATTTTAAGTGGTTCAAATTGAAAAATGACATTCAATAGGTCTACTTCATTCCATCTTTTTTTATCAAAAGTAAATTCTAAGTGGAAGGCCGTGTTTGGATGTAAGAGATTATAGGTCATTTTTAAATAAGAATTTGAAATATTTCTAAGTATGGAAAGTCAACTCTTTTTCTCCAACTTTGACTCCATGTAACTTTCAGCTCAAGCATCCATTTGACTCCATTCTTTTTCCATTGCAAATCTTGTTACCTCATCTTTCCAAAGCATCAAGAATTTTGCCCTAAGACTCCTTAAGATGGAAATGCCATTGGATTGAACTTGGTAACTTGGAACTAAAGTTTCTCCATAAGTCAGATTTTGAAATCCATGTTTTGGCCTTTAAACATCAAATTAGCACGCATTTGTGATCTAAACATGTTTAACCAAGTTGCCAAAGTGGATTAGAGCCTTGAAACGCAAGGATTTGATGAGTTTTGATGCAAATCAGATCACACTTTGCTCGTGTATCAGGTTCACACGATTTCCCTCCAATTTGCATCATTCCACACGCTTGAGCATCCCATTTTATTCCCTATAAATAGAGGGTCATCCCCCATTCAATTTCTCAAGCTTAGATAGCCAGAATCACCCTGCAAACTTGCTTCACAACTCAGAATTCAGCTACTTCGAATCCTATTCTCAAGCCTTTTTCAATCCATTTTTTACATTAATTCACCTTCCTTGATCTTCCCTGAACCTAACCATACAATTACATTCAAGAATCGTGCCCTACATTGCTCCATAGAAGTCCAGTTTCAGAGCTCTGCAACTCAACTTCAATAGGTAGATTCCTTCATCAATTCTTCAAAACTTTGGTATCATTGTGTTGCTCTCATTGCCCTGGTTCTAGTTGCAACACTTACTTTTATCTGGAAGCACGTTTTGACCATGAATTTTCAAATCCCCTTTAAAAACTTTCTCTCCAAATTGCTTGAGTTACAATTTATATAAATATGGCGCGAGGGTATGGTTGTCTTCGTCTTGAAGAGACGAAGCGAATGGCATAGGTCTGAGCTTTTGATTTTACAGTTTGAGAGACCTGCAATTCATGAGGGATGGAGGTTGAAGATGACCAACGTGTCACCTTCTAACCAATGAAAGCGTGCCATTTGTTTTTTTCAAAAATCTGATTTATTAATGATTCTGTATATTATTCACTAAAGACCATGATATGCACAGCGCGCCAGATCCTTTGGATTTGATTACTAACGCGTTTTGACACTCATCCAATGGTCCACATCTTTTTCTTTTATTTTCTTTTTCTGATTTTTATATTTTAATTGTTTTAAATTTCAAAAAATCATACAAAATTCATTTTTAGTCCAAAAAATCCAAAAAAATTATGAAAAATATTTTTGATTATTCTCTTTCTGATTTTTATTTTTTCAAAATTTATTTTTGTGCTTTGGTATTTTTTATGAATTTTACACTTATTTGATTTGTTTAAAATGTTTAAAAATACTTTTACACATTTTTAAATTCTGAAAAATTATGGAATGATCCAATGATATTGAGACATATATTGGTGACCTTATTTTATTTTTGTTTCTGACTTTACTATTTTTTATTGTTTTCTGTTTGTTTTTCCCATTTATTTTAATTTTTAAAAATAGTTTTTGACTTTTAAAAATTCCCAAAAATTTTGCATAATTACTTGACCTATTTTCTGATTTTTCTATGGTCTTATTTTTCATTTCTGGATTAATTTGAATATAATTGACATTTTCCTCATTATTTTTCCATTTTTTTAAAACATTTTTAAACCCTTTAATGAACATATTAATTATATTATTGTTTTATGAATATTTTCTGGTTGTCTTGATTTGATTTTTTGGTCATGGCTTTATTAACATCATTGGATCCATGGTGTTGAGTTTAACTCCACAAAAATGGATGAATGATTTTAATAATAGTTTGATTAAATATTAATTCAAATATGGTTTTCTTTTTTTACCCTTATTCCTCTTCATCTCATCCCCTTCTCCTTGCACTAAGTGTTGTTGGAGCACGATCTCTATATCATGTCTCAAAACAAATGGTGCATAGATTGCTATTGACCGGCCTCAAAATAGGTGCGACTTCTATATAAGTCCACTTACGATTGCTTAACATAGCACTAAATTTTGTCTGATTCGAATAAATGATCATTCGTGGCCCAAACTTATGATTGCAAGCCCAAGTATGTTAATTTTATCTCTTTGATCCAATAACCTTGAGATTCATTGTGTGGAGGCTTTGGTTCTACCAAACCTCTAATGGATCTACAACACCTTTGGTCAACACGGATCACTTAAACATCGTTGATCATTAAATGGTACTTGTGAGAATTTCAAATGGATGATATACTTAACAAAAAGCAAATGCAACTTGTTGTGTGGAGGCTTTGGTTCTACCAATCCTCTAATGAATTCTAAATGCAAGTTTCAAGATGGTTATCCAACTAACCACTAATTATTGACTTGTTTTATTTTATAATTTTATTCTTTTATGCTTTATGCACTATTTACTTTTAGCATTTTACATTTCATGCCATTTTCATCTTTGCTCATTTGAGCATTTATTTTCTTGCCATTTTTACTTTGCACACTTGAGCTTTTATTTTCCTTTTCTTAAGATACTTAATAATCAACATAAACCCTAAAAAATTCTTAATTGTACTTAGATTATTTGGTTACTATCCTTGGCATGATGGAGCATGGGACTATTTCTTGGACTTAGGATTAGAAACCTTGGCCTACCTTGGATACCTTGTGATCTTATCTGATTATTTTGTCTGGAGTTCTTAAGGTTTACCTCAAGACATTGGGTTGCTTTTTTGTTTTTGTGTGCAGGTTTTTGTGATTACACTCTTTGTTTGTAATATGGAATTCACCCGCATACAACTGTTACTCTGCCTAATTTTTGTGAAGACTTAATATATTTGAAGGGGTCTAGTATCTTTGCTTGCTTGGTTCCAATCCAAAGAATGGGAATTTTATCTTGGCTCATAATGTCAAGTTTTGACTTCTTGTTGGTTAGATGGTCCTTATCCTTAGCTTTTACCTTATGCTTTAAGATAGTCTCTTCTTCTCTTCCCATCTTCTTTAATTTCAAAATCTTCTTCCTCCCTTTTGAAAACTCTTCTTGTTTTGAAACTTAAACTACTTTCATAATAAACTTGGACTTATGTCCATGCATTTTCAAAACATTTTCATAAATAAACTTCAATCAATTTAATAATACCTTGACATTTTTTGTGAGAAGACTAAAAGTTAACCAATCTCATTTCAAACCATTTTGCCACTTTGGCTTTTACCCTTAAACTTTTCTTAAAAGATTAGGCTCTTGTCAATCCTTGTAGTGATGCAAACAACTATACTTCTACAATATGTAGTGAAGTGAGATATTTTCCACTTGGGTGTTGAGTGAGGCATTGTTGATTTTGAAATCCAAGCCATATCCTCCACTTTGAGATGATGCAAATTCTCCTTTCTCATGATTGTGGGTAGTAGGTGTGTTTTCCACACGGACAATGACGATGATGTTTTATCTTATAAAATTAACCAACGCATTTGTGTTTCAAATTTTTAAAAGAGGAACTACGTGTACCCTGATCCCCTATTGCACGAAAGGTGATACATAGGCACTAAAGGTTCACAACCGCGGAGGGTGCAAAAATCATAAAAAATATATTTCTTTTCTCACCTCCACCATCCATTTTATATATAACACATTTTTATAGCCAAAATATACAGATTTTACAAAGAGGTTCCTGCGGAGTACCGTAGATGTTTAGGGTGCTAATACCTTCCCTTTGCATAACCAACCCCCTTACCTTGAATCTTTCTCCCTTTTTTGGGTTATTCGCTCTTTTCCCATTCCTTTGGAAACAATAAAGTGCGGTGGCGATTTTTATTTTTATTTGTACAAAGTCTAGTCAATCCAATGGCTTAGTCTTGAACATTTCTACCGCTACAAGTTGATATTTTTCTCTAGTATTTCTATTTTAAAACATTTTTAAAACCTTTTTTTAATGTATATTAAATGCAATATTATTTTGTGATTATTTTATGGTTGATCTTGGATTGAATTTTCGGTCATGAACTTTGATAACATCATTGGATCCATGGTGTTGAGTCTAACTCCACAAAAATGGATGAATGATTTTAATAATAGTTTGATTTAAATTTAATTCAAATGTGCTTTGTATATTCTCTCTCACCCCTCTTCATCTTGTCCCTTTCTCATTGCACTAAGTGTTATTGGAGTATGATTTCTATATCATGTCTCAAAACAAATGGTGCATAGATTGCTATTGACTGGCCTCAAAATAGGTGTGACTTCTATATAAGTCCACTTACAATTGCTTAACATAGCACTAAATTTTGTCCCGATTCGAATAAATGATCATTCGTGGCCCAAACCTATGTTTACAAGCCCAAGTATGTTAATTTGATCTATTTGATCCAATAACCTTGAGATTCATTGTGTGGAGGCTTTGGTTCTACCAATCCTCTAATGGATCTATAACACTTTTGGTCAACGCGGATCACTTAAACATCGTTGATCATTAAATGGTACTTTTGAGGATTCCAAATGGATGATATACTTGACAAAAAGCAAATGCAACTTGTTGCGTGGAGGCTTTGGTTCTACCAATCCTCTAATAAGTTCCAAATGCAAGTTTCTAGATGGTCATCCAACTAACCACTAATTATTAAATTGTTTTTACTTTATGCCCTTTTATTTTTTATGCTTTATGTACCATTTACTTTAAGCATTACATTTCATGTAATTTTTATTTTGCTCACTTGAGCCTTTTATTTTCTCTTCTAAGACACCTAATAATCAACTTGAACCATAAAAAAAAACCTTTAAAATACTTGGACTATTTGGTTACTATCCTTGGCATTATGGAGTATTGGACTTCTTGGATTTAGGATTAGAAAACTTGGCCTATGTTGGAGACCTTGTGATCTTAATTGATATTTTGTCTGGAGTTCTTGAGGTTTACCTCAAGACATTGCATTTTTTTGTGCAGGTTATTGTGATTACATTCTTTGTTTATAATCTGGAATTCACTTGTATACTGCCGTTACTCTGCCCAATTTTTGTGAAGACTTAATAGACTTGAAGTTTGGTTCTCTCAAGAGGTCTAGTATCTTTGCTTGTTTGGTTTCAATCCAAATAATGGGAATTCTATCTTGACTCATAATGTCAAGTATTGGCTTCTTGTTGGTTAGATGGTTCTTATCCCTAGCTTTTACTTTATGCTTTAGGATAGTCTCTTCTTCTCCTCCCATCTTCTTTAATTTCAAAAAATCTTCTTCCTCCTTTTGAAAATTATTCTTGTTTTTAAACTTGAACCACTTTCATAATAAACTTGGACTTAGTTCCATGCATTTTCAAAACATTTTCACAAATAAACTTCAATCAACTTAATAAAACCTTGACATTTTTTTTATGAGAAGACTATAAATCAATCATATCCAAACCATTTTCCCATTTTGGCTCTTATCTTTAAAACTTTTCTCAAAAGATTAGACTCTTATCAATCCTTGTAGTGATTCAAACAACTATACTTCTACAATATGTAGTGAAGAGAGATATTTTCCACTTGGGTGTTGAGTGAGGCATTGTTGATTTTAAAATCCAAGCCATATCCTCCATTTTGAGATGATGCAAATTCTCCTTTCTCGTCATTGTGGGTAGTAAGTATGTTTTTACACACGGACAATGACGATGATGTCTTATTCATAAAATTAACCAACACACTTGTGCTTTAAATTTTTTAAATAGGAACTACGTGTACCCTGATCCCCTATTGAACGAAAGGTGGTACGTAGGCACTAAAGGTTCACAATCGCGGCGGGTGCAAAAATCATAAAAATATATATTTCTTCTCTCATCTCCACCACCTATTTTACATACAATATTTTATAGCCAAAATATACAGATTTTACAAAGAGGTTCCTACGGAGTACCGTAGATGTTTAGGGTGCTAATAACTTCCCTTTGCATTACCAACCCCCTTATCTAGAATCTTTCCCCATCTTTTTGGGTTATTCACTCTTTTCCCATTCCTTTGGAAATAATAAAGCGCAGTGGCGATTTTTACTTTGATTTGTACAAGTCTAGTCAATCCAATGGCTTAGTGTTAAACATTTCTACCGCTACAGAAAAATGGCGACTTTACTGGGGAGAGATTGACCTCTCGCTGGTCCATCCCTAAGTGGGTTGAACCTATCTTTGTTTATATTTGTATATGTGCTATTATTGTTTATGTGTTATATGTTGTATATATGTTTGTCTGGATTTTCCTGGTTTTCAGGGTGCTTGGTGATTACTTATAAGTCCTATACCCGGACTTGGGAAAACTTTAAGATAGGACGGGAAGTATAGTCATGTTAACTTTGAGGGAGTAATCCCAAAAAAGGAGGCATGAGATCCACCACTCAGTTGAGGCCCCTTTGACTGTAGTGTCGTTTACCGAGTAATTGGGAAGACGTACTGCTTTCGACCTAGGATCCTACTAAAACTGAGGACCGTAGAATACCAAACCCATCTTGGCATTTTAGGTGTAGTGGGTAAGCTATGACGGAGTAATCCAAAAATAGTTGTCACGCGATACTACGATCGGACGAGTTTTTCCTGAGAATATTACTAATTACCGAGTTAATCGGGAAGTTGGTAATATCCGAAGGAAGGATGTAGACTTTGGGAACCTCTAGAACCTTGTATGTCCGGTGATAACTTTTAGAACAACACATTATGGGTAGTACCTTCGACCTCATGCTCGTGACGTTGAACCTATGACCCTATATGTGTGATCTTGTGTGAGATTGTTGCATCATGCATCCATGCACTCATAAGCATCTTTTGAAGAAATCTTATTTCAAGGGACTTAAAAGTTGACCATTTGTGAATATCTCAGGTACTTTTTAACCATGGATTCTTAAAAAAGAAAGACCAGGAAGTACAATTTCAAGGATCCCAAGATAGATGAGTTGATCAGCCTAATTCCCGAGATCGAGTGTTCTGCAGATTTTTGGAAGAAGTATGGATCCATCATTCCTCTTATGAAGCTTAGGATGAAGGAGGGTATTCTCTCGACCTTGGTCCAGTTATATGATCCGATGTATCATTGCTTTACTTTTCCTGACTATCAGTTGATGCCTACACTGGAGGAGTATTCTTATCTGTTGGATTTACCTGTTACCGATCATGTTCCTTTTACTGGTTTGGAGGGTGAGCCAAAACCACAGAAGATTGTTGCTTTGATTCATTTGGGGAATTCTGAGGTGGAAGCCCATATGACTACTAAAGGAGGGATTATAGGATTACCGGCCCAGTCTTATTGGAGAAAGCCCGTTACTTTTCTAGGATGAAGAGTACAGTTGCTTTTGAGGCCATCTTTTCTCTACTTGCTTACGGATTGTTCTTATTTCCTAATGTGGACCAGTTTGTTGATATTAATGCTATCAGAAAATTCATGATTGGAAACCCAGTTCCTACATTGTTGGGTGATGCTTATTACTCTATTCATCTTCGGAATTCTTATCATGGAGGGATGATTATCTGTTGCACGCCTTTGTTGTACTGGTGGTTTATCTCTCATATGCCTCAGTCTGATGCTTTCTGGGATGTCAGAAAGGAACCCCGTTGGGATCCTAAGATAATGGCACTTACTCACTCAAATATTGATTGGTATCATCGACCTTACCAGGATATAGAGATTGTTGACAGTTGTGGTAGTTTCCCCAATGTACCTCTTCTTGGTACAAAGGGAGGAATTAATTATAACCATGTTCTTGCACGATGATAACTTGGTTATCCGATGAGGGATAAACCAAATAGTATTCATTTGAGTAGTTTCTTTCTGAAGGAGGAAGGATACCATAAGGAATCTAGGGAGCAGATTGCAAAGGCCTGGCGTCACATCCACAAGAAGAGTAGGAAAGACTTGGGACCTAGGGGGGATGTTTCTTTGGAGCCATATCTTTAGTGGGTCCAAGCGAGAGCTATTCAATTGAAGATGTCGTATTCTCGGGAAACACCTATGCCTAATTTGTTTGTGAAAACCACTTCTCCCTTATTGGATGATCTAGAAGCGTTGTAGCTTGCTTTGGGCAGGATGCAGCAGGAAAAGGATGCTTGGAAGAACAAGTGCCAAACTTTAGAGATTTCCTTTAGAGCAGATTTGAAGGAGAAAGATGACTTGATTGAGATCCTTGAGAGTCGAGCGGTAGAGACTATGGAGAGGCAACGGTATTTATTTTCTCCTAAGCCTCAATCAGATGCTGATTACTCACTTCCTGATTCAGGTGACTGGAAGGAGGTTGCCACCAGGTATGCGGAAGAAAACCAGAGGTTAAAGGCTCAGATTGCCAAGCTTACAGGGAAGCTCCAGCGTATAGAGTGATCTCCAACAACTTTACTTCTTAGGGTTTTAGATTTTATTTTCATCTTGTACTTGGGATTGTTGAGACTTGTAACCTATTTTGAAGTTGTTATAATAAAAAATTTTAGTATCTCAAATGTGTCGTTACTTTGATATTTTCAATGTGTCTCTAAAACTTTAAATCGCTTGAAATATTAAATAAAAAAATAAAATCATGTGCATTGCATATCATGCATCATATTGCATATATTTCTTGCATTTGTTATGCATATCCAGGTGTCTTACCAAGCTTCTTTACTTCATTTAGCAAGCTGACTCACCACTATAACACTCGGGCTAATTTCAGAAGGAACATGGACAACTTAGAACAAGAGAATCGCGAGCTGCGCGAGGAAGTTTCTGCTTTGAAGGCCGGCATGGCCAATCTTACTGCTCTGATGGAATCTCTGGTGGCTGCTCAGAATCAGCCACCGAGTGTTCAACCTCAACCGACAAGGGTTGTTGCTGAAGCTCCGGCTGTTCCTGTATCTAATACCCCAACTGTTATTCAGAATCGCATGCCTCAAGGTTATCCATGGGGAATTCCAGAGAACTTTGCACCTGAAGGTTTCAATCTTGGTCCTCAAGATACTCCAGTTGTTCAGACTATTGTTACTCTTGCACCTCTTGTGGTGCATGATGCTCCTGCTACACCTCCTTCGGTGAATATGGTTCTGTTTGTTAACGATGATGTGTGTCGTCCTTTTCCTCCACCAAGTGAAGACTTGGGTCTCTATGATAGAATGGATGATTTTCAAGAGCAGTTTGACAAGATACAGAGAGAGATGAAGGCCCTCAGGGGAAAAGAGTTATTCGGGCAGGATGTGAATGAATTATGCTTGGTCCCGAATGTTAAAATACCTGCAAAGTTTAAGGTCCTGGAGTTTGATAAGTACAAGGGAAACACTTGCCCTCGTGCTCATCTGGTAATGTATGTAAGGAGAATGTCTACTCATATTGATGATCAGCGTCTGCTGATTCACTTTTTTCAGGATAGTTTGATTGGTGTTGTGCTGAAGTGGTATATGAGTTTGGACAGCATCAATATCCATACTTTCAATATCTTGGGAGAAGCATTTATCAGACAATACAAGTATAACGTGGACATGGCGCCTGACCGTGATCAACTCAGGGCAATGGTTCAGAAAGACAGGGAATCATTCAAAGAATATGCACAGAGATGGTGTGAGGTAGCCGCCCAAGTGATTCCTCCCATGGAAGAGAAAGAGATGACTAAGATTTTCTTGAAGACTATGAGTGCTTTCTACTATGAAAGGATGGTAGCAAGTGCGCCAAGTGACTTTACTGAAATGGTAGGCATGGGTATCCGTTTAGAAGAGGTCGTAAGAGAGGGCCATTTAACTAAGAGTGAAGGATCCGGAGGTGTGAAGAAGCCATCTTATGGGTTTACCAAGAAGAAGGAAGGGGATGTGAATGTTGTTATACAAGAGAGGGGGGTTAATCCTCTTAGAAGAAATTATCAGCGTCATTAGAAAGTCGCCTCAGTTACTCCAGTTGTTGGTGTAGCTCCAACCACTATTGCTTATCAGAGATAATCCCAGCAGGGGAATCAAGGGTATAATCAGAGAAGGGAGAGTTATGACCCTATTCCTATGAGTTATACAGAGTTACTACCAGCATTAATTCAGAAGAAGTTGGTTCAGACCCGACCACCTCCCGCTGTACCATCACCTTTACCTTGGTATTACAAGGCAGACCAAACATGTGCTTTTCATCAGGGAGCACCAGGGTATAATGTTAAGAATTATTATCCTTTGAAGACCAAGGTGCAGAAATTGGTGAAATATGGTATTCTATCTTTCAAGGATGTGGGTCCTAATGTGAAAGACAATCCTCTACCCAAACATGGAGGAGCAAACGCTGTGAATATGGTGGCCGGTTGTCCAGGCGACTTCTGGATTTTTGATATTCATCTAGTTATAGGAGATTTGGTGAAAATGCATGCAGACCTCTGTGAATTTAGCTACTATACGCATGACCATTGCGGTTGTGCTATTTGCAGTACAGACATACAAGGTTGTGACAAGATAAAGGTTGATTTGCAGGAGATGATGGATGAGGGCCTCATCCACATAATCAGGCCTAGGGCAGAGTATGAAGAGGAGGTGAATATGGTTTCTAGATGTCCTGGAGAGTTCAGAATTTTTGATGTGGAGTATATGAATGAAGACCTTTTGCAATTGCATGCTACTTTCTGCCACTTGGCAAGTCAGGTGGAACATCAGTATGGATCTTGCCGAATTTGCTGTCGAGACTCCCGAGGATGTTCAATCGTGAAGAAAGGTGTTCAATTGTTGTTGGACAATGGAACTATCAAGGTTATGGGTTAAAGGGATGATTACCATGAAGTTGATATAATTGAGGTTTGTTTGGCTGAAGAAAAGTCGGATGATGAGTATGCCTCTGCAGATGAGCATTTCTCCTCAGATGAGGATTTGTTTTCCAGAGATGACTCAATAATGAATGATTATGTTGAAGAAGGGGTAAATGTCATTGTGCCTTGTTTTGGTGCACCCGCCCATTTTGAAGTTGAGAATTATAGCAAGCCAGTTGTTACCCCATTGGTGATTAGTTTGTCGGGTCCTGTTCCCTACAAGTCAGATAAGGTTGTACCCTACAAATATAACACTATAATCTTAGGGGATGGTGCGGAAGTTCCCATCTAGCCAATGCCTGATGTTGGAAATATTGCTGAGACTAGTAGAGTGACCCGCAACACTGGAAAGAAACCTACTGAGAATGTTGAACCCAAGAAGGTTACAGGTGAATCTAGTGGAGCTACGTTAGAGAAAGGAGTGGATGATATTTTGAAGATAATCAAGATGAGCGACTACAGAATTGTAGATCAGCTACTGCAGACTCTTTCAAAAATATCTATCTTGGATTTATTGATGAACTCCTCTGCTCACAGAGAATCTTTGATGAGGGTATTGGACCAAGCTTTTATGGAAAGTGACATGCCTATAGACCAATTCAGTAGTGTAGTAGGGAACATTACGTCATGTAATAACCTGAGTTTCTGCGACGATGAATTTCCAGATGAAGGAAGGAATCACAACTTGGCCCTCCACATCTCTATGAATTGCAAGAATGATTCACTATCCAATGTGCTGATTGATAATGGATCTGTATTAACGTTATACCAAGGAGCACGCTTATGAAGTTGAAATATCAAGGAACGTCCATGCGCCCAAGTAGCATTATTGTGAAAGTGTTTGATGGATCAAGGAAATCCGTTATTGGTGAAGTGGACTTGCCTATTCATATAGGCCCACATTTGTTTCATTTTACTTTCCAGGTCATGGATATTGTACCTGCTTATAGTTGTTTGCTAGGAAGGTCGTGGATACACGAGGCAGGGGCCGTCACTTCAACTTTACACCAGAAACTGAAGTTTGTACGAGAAGGAAAAATGGTAATCATAAATGGAGAACATGCATTATTGATATCTCATTTGTCCTCTTTCAGCATTGTGGAGGCGAATGAAGTTGTTGTTGGAACCCAGTTCCAAGCCTTATCCATTGATAATATAAGAGGAAATGAGAATTCCATGGTTTCACTTAAGGATGTGCAGGAAGTTGTGCGTAAGGGTCATAGTGAAGTATGGGGACAGATTGTTGATCCACTTGTAAACAAGAACAGAGCTAGCTTGGGGTTCTCTTTGAAGAATGACAAAGGTAAGAGCATGAAGCCGAAGTCTGCTGCAGGCAAGTATCAAGACATCTTTCGTAGCGGGGGTTATCTTCATCCAACTGTTTCCTGGATTAATGCCATTGTAGAAGAGGAAGCAGAGCAGGAAATACCAAATTACGTAACGCATGGAGTTAGGGTTCAGAACTGGATCACCATTGATGTTTCCTTTTGCATACATGTTTCAAAGTAATTTGATTTGTTAATATTTTTGAAAAGCTTTCACTCTGCCTAAGGTGGAAGTATTAATATTGTATGGGCTTATCTCTTTGCTGTGACTTTTAAAATCAATAATAAAAGTTGTCTTTGTTTCCCAAATTGTGTCTTTATTTTTTGCTTTTTCTTGGAAAATGGTAATCAGAGAAAACCTTTCAAAATAAATAATAACTGAAATACAATATGCATGATCACGTGTTATATGTGTCAGTTTCTAAATGCAATCATAAATCATATGTTCAGATTAGTTAAAAACCCGTTGAATACAATGACCCTACACCCTCTCCCAACTTTGAATGTCCTGTGTATGGGGCCGAAGAAGAAGACTATGATGAGATTCCAGAAGAGGTCTCACGGTTGCTTGAGCGTGAGGAAAATGCCATTCATCTGTATAAAGAGCCATTGGAAGTAATCAATTTGGGTTCAGAAGAAGATCCGAAAGAAGTCAAGATCGGAGCGTTGCGGCATTCTGATGTGAAGAGCAGGTTGATTGAGTTGTTGAAAGAGTATGTGGATATTTTTTCTTGGTCTTATCAAGATATGCCTGGTCTAGATACAAATATTGTAGAGCACTATTTGTCATTGAAGCCAGAGTGTCCGCCAATCAAACAGAAGTTGAGAAGAACTCACTCAGATATGACAGTGAAGATTAAAGAGGAGGTTCTAAAGCAGACTAATGCCGGTTTTCTTGTGACGTCAGTGTATCCTCAGTGGATTACCAATATTGTCCCAGTACCTAAAATAGATGGAAAAGTTTGCATGTGCATAGATTACTGAGATCTAAATAAAGCTAGTCCAAAAGATGATTTTCTATTGCCGCACATTGATATGTTAGTGGATAGCACAGCAAAATTCAAAGTATTTTCGTTCATGGAAGGATTTTCCGGGTATAATCAAATAAGAATGGCTCCAGAGGACATGGAAAAAACAACGTTTATCACACCCTGGGGAACATTCTGTTACAGAGTGATGCCCTTCGGGTTGAAGAACGTTGGTGCAACGTACCAGAGGGCTATGACAACCCTATTCCATGATCTGATGCACAAGGAAATTGAGGTATATGTTAATGATATGATTGCTAAATCCCAGACTAAAGAAGGGCATGTAGAAGATTTGTTGAAGTTGTTTCAGTGTTTGAGGAAGTAGCGTCTCCGCTTGAATCCAAATAAATGTACCTTCGGTGTTCGATCGGGGAAATTTTTGGGTTTCATTGTTAGACAGAAAGGAATTGAAGTTGACCCTGATAAATTCAAAGCAATTCAAGAGATTCCAGCGCTGAGAACTGAAAAGCAAGTCAGAGGGTTCCTCGGGCGTTTGAATTATATTTCCATATTCATTTCCCACATGACTGCAACATGTGACCGATCTTTAAGTTGTTAAAGAAAGATCAAGGTTGTGTATGGACGGATGACTGCCAAAGGGCATTTGAAAGTATTAAAGAATATCTGCTTGAACCTCCTATCTTGCTCCCTCCTGTTGAAGGAAGACCATTGATTATGTATCTGACAGTGTTAGATAATTCCATGGGTTGTATTCTGGGACAACAAGATGAAACGGGGAAGAAAGAGTACGCCATTTATTATCTCAGTAAAAAGTTTATTGATTGTAAGTCACGGTATTCCATGTTGGAAAAAACATGTTGTGCTCTAGCATGGGCGGCAAAATGTTTGCGGCAGTATATGTTGAATCACACCACTTGGTTGATCTCCAAAATGGATCCAATCAAGTACATTTTTGAAAAGCTTGCTCTTACTGGGAGAATTGCCCGCTAGCAGATGTTGTTATCTGAATATGATATTGAATACCGCACTCAAAAAGCTATTAAAAGCAGCGTGTTGGTAGATTATCTTGCTCACAACCAATTGAGAATCATCAGTCTGCGAAGTATGAATTTCCCGATGAGGATGTGATATTTCTGAAAGTGAAAGATTGTGATGAACCATTGCCTGAGGAAGGTCCTAATCCTGAATCTCGTTGGAGTATGATATTTGATAGAGATGTGAATGCTTATGGTAAAGGAATTGGTGTCGTGATTGTCACTCCACATGGATCGCACATTCCTTTCACTGCAAGGTTGACATTTGATTGTACTAATAATATGGCAGAATATGAGGCTTGCATCATGGGTCTCGAGGAAGCTATTGATCTTAGAATTAAAATTCTAGATGTGTATGGTGATTCAGCTTTGGTAATAAACCAGATTAAAGGAGAATGGGATACTCGTCACCCCGGCTTGATCCCTTACAAATATTATGCTAGAAGGTTGTTACCCTTCTTTAATAAAGTTGAATTCCATCATATTCCTAGATATGAAAATAAAATGGTGGGCACTCTAGAAACTCTGGCTTCTATGTATCAAGTGAATACTTGGAATGATATACCTCGAATTATGGTTCAGCGACTGGATAGGCCCGCTCATGTGTTTACATCAGAAGAGGTAGCATATGAGAAACCTTGGTATTATGATATCAAGCGTTTTCTCATAACTCAGGAATACCCGATTGGTGCATCGAATAAAGATAGAAAGACATTGAGAAGATTGGCCGGCAGTTTCTTCCTCAGTGAAAATGTGTTGTACATGAGAAATTATGACATGGTCTTGCTCATATGTGTGTGTAACGTGGTGGGAGAACTGACTTGGTTGTTTTGCGTTTGATCTCAAATGTTGCGGTTAGCAAGAGTCACCACCGACTTTTCTTTTATCCAAATGGAAAGGGTGAAAAGAACAGGAAAGACCTTTGAGATGTTTTCTTGAGTTCGGGGGTAGATTAGGAAAAGGGAAGGTATTAGCACCCTTTTCATCCATGGTTTTCCATGGGCTCTTACTTTCAGGCTAGATCACTTGCTTTTGTTTGAAAATGTGCTTTGTGTGGTTTTTTTTAAAGTATTTTGAAAATGTCTTTGTAATGGTTCTCGTTTCTATAAGAACGCGTACAAAGTGTTATTTTGAAAGTAGTTCAAAAAGGTGTTTATGGAGTGTGTTTTTGAAAGTGATTTTGAAAAGGGTTTTCTTTGTAATGGCTCTCGTTTCTATAAGAACGCGTACAAAATGTTTGTCTTTTGAAAATGTTTCAAGTTTGTAAGATGTTTTGAAAGTGTTGTGTTTGTTTTGAAAATAGCAAGGAAGTTTTTGTTTGAAATTGAGCAAGCAATTAGGAACGATCTACCTACTCAAAAGTCTTTCATGTTTATTTCCTCTTTCCTTTGACATTGTTATCTTACCATTTATTTGGTAAGTAACCCTATCTTTGGATGTAAAAGGGACGGGCAAGGGTCATCGTAGAGCCATGATTAGCAATGTTGTAAGATTTCTTAGCATTTTATTTAAGGGACTAAGATCATTTTTGAAAGGAAACTTTGATAGCGTTATCGAGGGACTATGATCTTATATTTTTTTATTGTTTTTGCTAAGATACCTCACATGCATAATATGGCCATTTTATAAGGCAACAAAGTGGATTTACCCTAAGGGTGTATGTGTGCAAGTGTATTGGTTTACATGCTTGATTTGTCTTGATTAGGGTTTTCTATTTGTTGGTTTAAATCTTTCCATACAAACCCTAATTACTAGCATTTGTATATAAAGTATTAAATTGTGGAGTTTAAATGTCCTACGCTATTACAATGCTTTAGGGGAGGGGGTATACAAATTTACAAATGGGGAATTTGCAAGAAAATTAAATGGAAAAAGTAATGAATTTGTTTGGATTTTTGTTTAGAAAAGGTTTTTGTTTTAACCTAATTAACTAGAAGAAAATTAATTAACTTAAAAGTAAGAAAATTAAACTAAGTTAATAAAAAGAAGTTAATTTATTAAAGAAAACAATTTTTTTAGGGTTTTTTGTGAATTTGATTAAATTAGTAAATAAAACTAATTAAATAAAAAGTCATAAGTTCAAAATTGATTTTAATTTACAAGAAAATAATATATTAATAATTAAGACTAATTATCTAAGTTTTTAAAAAAAGGAAATTAAATTATTAAAGGAAATGTTTTTTGTTCTTTTAGTTTTATGAAGAAAAATAAACTAAATAAACATAAATAATAAAATATAAATATTTTTTGACTTTTTATTAATAAGAATAATAATAATAATAATATTAATATTAATAATAATAAAAGATGAAAATAAAATTAAAATAAAAAAAAATAAAGTCAGGGAGGTTAGAAAGTGAAACAGGGAGTATGAAATAAACAAAAATGTTAGGCCCAACAAGGGGAGCCCAGCGCCTGTCTTCAAACAAAAAAAGAGTGAAAATGTTGAAAATTTGTCCAAAAGGTAGCGTTGGGTGTTCAACCCATGACCTTCTATACATACGCACGCTACCTTTGCCACTGGGGTGGCTGTACATCCGTTAACTTAACTGAAATGATAAATACATAATACAAAATAAGTCCTGAATATGGAACTTCATCTTCAACCTCCAGCCAGATCATCTGTAACTTCACCATTTCTCAATAAAAATGAAATATGCAAACATGAAAGTTGCTCCATTTTTCCATACAAATCCAACCATATAAATATCATAAGCTATAAATCAAAGATGAATGAGAATTTTTGAACGTACCAAATTCTGACCTAATTATTTTTAGAGGTTCAATCCTAAAATTCTCCTAGCTCAATCAATATAAATAAAATCTATGGACATGTACAACTTCAAGGCAATGATGTCTACATTTTATCTTCACAAATACAAGCCTAACAATGCCTAAATGAGAAGATAGAAGTTCAAGAAATATACCTCAAAACTGGAAATCGTGAAATGAGTTTGAGCTGCTTTCAAGGAGTTGTGATGATCAGGTTAGCTTTCTCAAGTTCCCAGGAAGCTAATGCAATGCTTAGCTTGAGTTGAGAGTGGCTGAAATGGCTTGGAGAAGTCAATGTGCAGTGCTCTGTTTTTGGTTATGGAGGATGATGGAAATGGAGTTACAGTCGTGTAACAGGGACAGGGATGAGTTATATTTGATGTAAGGAAGCTTTAGGAACTAAAAGGCCAAAGAACGCACGAGGGAAATATGAGTTACAAGTCCAAGGTCAAAAACTGTGCAACAATGGAGTTTTTAGGCAATTTCTGATTTGAGAGAGTTTTGGAGTGTTTCAGGGTGTTTTTCGTTGTGTTCTAGCTCACAAATAGTGCCTCTATTTATAAGCAACAAGTTTGGAAGCTTGTTGTTGATCATAATTCAAAATCACAAGTTTAAGCATAACATGTGATTTTTGAGAAATCCAAGTTTCAAAGTCTTGTGTACTTGCTAAGATAGAGTGGTTATGCTTTAAACACACTTGCTTCTGACTTTGTAGATGGAGTGTGATCAGGGGGAACAAGTTAGAGGCTCAAGAATTGACTTTGTGCATAAATCTTGCTTTTCAAGAATGGTATTCTTCACTTTCTTCCCAAAATGGCAATGTGAATTGCATAAAGCTTAAACCACTTGGATTATAGCTCAAAAGTTTGTGTAATCCATTAATTATGGATAGATACACAAGTTAGAAGGCCTGATAAGCAAGATTATGCAGCCTAACATTGAAATTGCATTCTTGTTCATCATGAAAATGACCTATAATTCAAGAATGAAAAGCCAACTTCATGCCTTTGATTCTCCTTGCTCAAACATGATATCAAGGAGTTATTGGATATTTTAGAAAGCTTGTAATGTTCTCTGCAACCCCTCTTTGAATCACTTTTTAAAATTCCCCTTGGAACTATATGAAAAATTGCCATGAAGTTAGGTCAAAATCCTGCCTAAACTAGGGCAAAATTTTCACTAAGTGTTTAGTTTCATGACCATGACTTCATGGATTAATAACTTGAGATCCAATCATTTATAGGAGAATTTGTGTAAAGAAATGTTTTAGATTTAATTTCATGGAGATCTACAACTTTCATGTTGAAAGTTTCTTTTGAATCATCTTGCATCATGGTGAAAAATTGGCTCAAAGTTGTGAAAAAGTATGAAGTTTCCAAAACAGAAAAATTTCTAAGTTTGGAAACTTTGACTTTTCAAAATGAAATATTGAATTTTTTGATTTCTTGATGAACAAGTTTCATATTTCTAACATGTTTTGGTGAATTGTGATCTTTGACACTTGATTTTGACCAAAAAGTCAAAGTTTAAGTTTTCAGTGTGCAGTTGACTGAAAATCAACTATCAATCAAATGACCTTGAGAAATTTTTTGAGTCATGCCATTAGGTAAAAATGATGAAATTTAACTCTTGAGATCATATCTCAAACCAAATAACCATTTTCTAGGTCAAAAATCAGAAATTGCCCTTTCTCAGTCAAAACCCTAATTTTGACCATTTTGCCCTTTTGATGATCTGATCAAATTTCTTGAGGAATTGTGGTCCAAACATGATCAAGTGACATATAGGAGTTCATAATGTTGATATGGATTAAAAATTATGAAGTTTGACTGTAAATTGGCCATAGTTGACTTTTTCTCCAATATAGTTGATTTTTAGGTCAACTGCTCAATTGACTGAGCAAAAATGTGATCCAAGACTTGAAACTTGACATGAGTAATCTTGAGGGTCCATAATGATCCATGAAAGTCATATGAGGCATTAAAAGCTCAATTGTCCTTGTGCAATCTCAAACCCTAATTTCAGTCATCAGTGCTTAAGGAGGTGTCTTGAGCTGATCAACCCTTGTGCAATCTTGAACAAAAGGAGATCTTGTGAGAAAATACTTGACAAATGAGAGGGAAAATTTTGGGGTACAACAGCTGCCCTTGTTCAATCTTCTTAGACCTGATGAGTTAGATTGGCAGATCCGCCATTCGTGACTTGAAGGTGGAAGATGATTGGACACTAGAGTGCCCAGAAATTTGCACTCGAAGATGAAATGGGAATGGGCTTATAGATGCCATTTGGAGGATTGATGGAGATTTGCAGGAGATGGGATTTTAGATGCCATCCAAGGGTGATTGTTGACAGAAAATGGACTAAGTTTGAACTTGATTTCAACTGGAAAAGAATCAGAATAAATCTTTGGAGCGACTTATCTGAAACAGAAGAAGTCTTGTATGTTGTTTGACTGGGAAGAATAAGAATAAATCTTGGAGCGATTTATCTGAACCAGAAGTGTTCCTTTGGAAAGTATCAGGATAAACCTTTGAGGGGTTTAAACTGAACCAAAAGAGATCTTGAATATTCTTTAACTGGAAAGAATCAGAATAAATCCTTGTGCGATTTATCTGAACCAGAGAAAGACGTCTGCGGGAAAGAATCAGGATAAACCGTTGAGAGATTTATCTGAACCCGAAGTGTTCTTCTGGAAAGTCTCGGGATAAACCTTTGAGGGGTTTAAACTGAACCAAAATAGATCTTGAATATTCTTTTAACTGGAAAGAATCAGAATAAATCCTTGTGCGATTTATCTGAACCAGAGAAAGACGTCTGCGGGAAAGAATCAGAATAAGCCGTTGAGAGATTTAAACTGAACTAGCAGGGATCTGGAGAAGAATCAGAACAAGTCATTGAGAGATTTATCTGAACCAGAGAAGACGTCTGCGGGAAAGAATCAGAATAAACCGTTGAGAGATTTAAACTGAACCGGTAGGGGTCTGAAAGAAATATCTGTTATGTAGATGGTTGACCAGTCCTTTTTGGGGAATTGATCTGTAATTGACTTGTTGAAAATTTGACGATAATTCTTTGTTGATTGATATTTCCTGAAAAAGATGAAAGGTTAGTTACATGCAATGTCATGATGTATGAAATGCATGGTTCAATGATGTTCTCAAAATAAATGAGATTGTGTCGTATGTATCTGTGTTGTCAATGCTATGACGTATGGATGTAATGTATGGACACATTAATTGTTATGCCGCAATGTTGCTGGAGTCAGGGAAAATAAATCCTTGAGCATTGCTGGTTATAAGGAGTGTAAGTCTTTGTATTTTTAAATTGAAGTGTGAGTTTCCATTTATTATAGAAATAAACTCTATTGTGAAAGGGAAACGTCGTGCATTACTTGTGGACCTTGTGAAATCCTGTTGGAGAATCCTGAGAAATCGGGCGACTTTCACTGGGGAATTTTTGGAGTGGTAATCGGAATTTTTTTTTCCGCCGAGGACGTGAGAGCACTTGATACCATTAGGTTGTATACCAGAGATATGTTAGCGATCCTGTAGTGGGATGCCCTAATTTCCGTTTTTGTTGAAAAAGGTACCTGCAGGGGATTTTATGGAATAGTCTAAAGATATTATCCTATTTCTTAAAGCCATTAGCGATTGTCTTTCTATTTTCTGTTCATTTGTAAATAGTAGTCACGTTCAAATACATATGTTCAACAAAAATCAGTGGACTTTTTTGCAAACTAAACACGAAAAAGGAAAAATAGACAGTTTTGCACTTTCAAAGGGATATCTTTGTATTAACTTGAATAGGTATTTTTTGTACAATGAGACGAGCATTCTAGTAAGATAATGTCGTCGTAGAAAATGAAAAATTCATACAAAGAAAAGATAGCTATGTGAAATAATCCCATGGGGTTCCCATTCTGCTATAGCCTTCGTGTCTTTGAGCGTCTTGTCCACTTGTTGCCTTGTCCGAAGCTGATTGGATTGATCAGAACCTTTTGAGCTTGTCAGTCGATGCTAAAGGTTGTCTGTAAGGTGCTCCAATGGGACATAGTCATACACTTTAATTCCCTAACTTTTGCCTGGACCGCCCTTTCGTGTTTTCAGTCCACCGGGATACCCTTTTTTGCCCAAGCCGCCCTTTCGAGTTTTCAGCTTGCCGGGTGTACAAATTTTTTTGTATTTTATCCCTAATTTTTGCGTGAACCTTGGTGGTTCGCCGAGATGCCCTTGTTTTGCCTAGGCGTGTCAACCTAGCGGGTATCTTATGCGTAGTATCTTTTGACTATGTCCGCATTCACAGGGTGTGGAAGGTCGTCGCCATTCATAGTGGTTAGGATCATTGCTCCACCAGAGAATATGCTTTTGATCATAAATGGTCCCTCGTATGCAGGAGTCCATTTTCCCCTGGGATCACCTTGTGGCAATATGATACGCTTGATTACCAAATCACCAACCTGATATACCTGACATTTGACCTTTTTTTTAAAAGCTTTGATCATACGTTTTTTGTACATATGGCCATGATAGACAGCCGTAAGCCTCTTCTCATCAATCAAGTTCAACTGGTCAAGCTGAGTTTGGATCCAATCATATTCATTCATCCCTGCATCCTTTATGATTCTCAGAGAAGGTATTTGGACCTCAATTGGTAGAACAACTTCCATGTCGTATACCAAGGAGAAGGGAGTCTCCCTTGTTGATGTGTGCGTCGTGGTACGGTAACCGTGGAGAGCGAATGGTAGCATCTCATGCAAATCCTTGTAGGTTACTGTCATTTTTTGTATGATCTTCTTGATGTTTTTATTTGCGGATTCGACAACACCATTCATCTTTGGCCGGTAAGGAGAAGAATTATGGTGCTGGATCTTGAATTGTGCACACAGTGCGGTGATCATGGTATTGTTGATATTTGTACCATTGTCTGTGATGATTCTCTTTGGGATACCGTACCGACTGATGAGATTCTGTTTGATGAATCAGGCCACAACATTCTTGGTAACAGAAGCGAAAGAAGCTGCCTCAACCCACTTCGTGAAATAGTCAATGGCCACCAAGATGAAGTGGTGTCCATTAGAAGCTGTAGATTTGACTTCTCCAATCATATCAATGCCCCACATCGTGAATGGCCAGGGAGCAGTCAGGATGTTTAAAGGAACTGGAGGTATATGCACTTTGTCAGCATATATCTGATATTTGTGACAGGTTCGTGAATACTGATAGCAATCTGCTTCCATGGTAGACCAATAGTACCCTGCCCGTAGGATCTTTTTTGCCATCGTATGCCCACTAGAATGGGTGCCAAAAATGCCCTCATGTAGATCAGCCATGACCTTTTCTGCCTCAACCTTGTCTTCGCAACGAAGCAAAACAGAGTCGTGGTTGCGTTTGTAGAGAATGCCATTACTGAGGAAGAACTTAGCAGAGAATCTCCTTAAGAACTTCTTATCATTGACTGAAGCTCCCTCTGGATATTCTTGGGCCTCGAGATACCTCTTAACTTCATGGAACCAAGGCTGGTCCATTACTTCTTCAGTATCGATCTCGTGACAGTAAGTTGGTTCGTCCATCCGCTCAATGGTGATCTGGGGAGCCTCGTTACCCCACTTGAGTTTAAACATGTATGACATGGTGGCTAGCGCATCTGCTAGTTGATTTTCCTCTCGTGGAAAATGCTCAAAAGTAATTTCCTCGAAATGTGGGATTAATGTCAACACGTGTTCTTTGTAGGGGATGAGGTTAGGGTGTTTCGTGTCCCATTCTCCTTTGATCTGACTGATGACCAAGGCTGAATCTCCAAATACACTTAAGGACTTGATTCCCAAATTTATGACAGCTTTGAGACCAAAAATGCACGCTTCGTATTCTGCCATGTTATTGGTACAGTTGAAACAAAGTCTTGCGGTGAAGGGAGTATAACATCCTTCCGGGGATATCATTACAGCACCTATGCCATTGCCGAGTGCATTGGACACTCCGTCAAAAAACCAAGGTTCATCGGGATCCTTGTTCAGGTCTGTCATATGGTATGATTTATTCATAATTGTTTACCATCATGATGTCTTCATCTGGGAACACGAATTTCATGGACTGGTAGTCATCCATGGCCTGATGAGCAAGGTGATCGGACAACACACTGCCCTTTATTGTTTTTGGGTAGTGTATTGAATGTCGTATTCTGCCAAGATCATCTGCCATTTTGCTATTCTCCCTGAGAGGGCAGGCTTCTCGAATATGTATTTAATTAGATCCATCTTGGATATCAATAAGGTAGCATGGGTCAACATATACTGTCTTAGCCGGCGAGCAGCCCATTCCAGAGCACAACAAGTTTTCTCGAGTAGTGAATATCTGGTTTCACAGTCGGTAAACTTTTTTCTCAGGTAGTAAATAGCGTGCTCTTTTCGGCCAGACTCGTCATGCTGCCCCAGCACACACCCCATTGAATTTTCCAAGACAGTTAGATACATGATCAAAGGTCTTCCCTCAACTGGTGGCATCAAAACATGAGGCTCTTGAATGTACTTTTTGATCTTGTCAAAGGCAGTTTGGCATTCATCATTCCATTTGACTACTTGATCTTTCTTCAGTAATTTGAAGATCTGTTCACCAGAAGCGGTTAAGTGAGAAATGAATTTGGCGATGTAGTTTAGTCGTTCTAAGAATCCTATGACTTCCTTCTCGGTGTGAGGAGCAGGCATTTCTTGTATTGCTTTTACCTTGGCAGGGTCCACTTTGCTACCTTTACCACTAACGATGAAGCCTATGAGTTTACCGGACCTCACTCCAAATGTGCATTTACTTGGGTTCAACCTTAGCTTTTATTTCTTCAGTCTTTCAAACAGTTTTTGCAAATGGTCAAGATGTTCCTCTTCAGTTTGAGATCTGGCTATCATGTCATCCACATATACCTCTATTTCATGATGGATCATATCGTGAAATAGAGCCACCATGGCGTGTTGATAAGTTGCCCCAGCATTTTTCAATCCGAATGGCATAACCTTGTAACAGAATGTGCCCCACTGTGTGACGAAGGTCGTTTTCTCCATGTTCTCAGGTGCCATTTTGATTTGGTTATAGCCTGAGAAACCATCCATGAAGCAAAATACTTTATGCTGTACGGTGTTGTCAACCAGAATATCAATATGGGGTAGCGGAAAGTCATCCTTGGGGCTTTCCCTATTCAAGTCTCGGTATTCCACACACATACCTATCTTATCGTCATTTTTAGGCACTGGAAAAACATTGGAGACCCATTGTGGATAGGAGGTGACGGCCAAGAACCCAGCGTTGAATTGTTTCATGACTTCAGTCTTGATCTTCTCCGACATGTCTGGCCGCATGCGACGGACTTTCTGTTTTACCGTAGGGAAGTCTTCTTTTGTCGGTAGACGATGGACCACGATATCGGCATCAAATCCAGGCATGTCTTCGTATGACCAAGCAAATACCTCAACATAGTCATGTAGTAACTGAGTTAAATGCTTCTTGACACTGGGTTCCAGATTGGCTCCTACCTTGACTTCTTTCTTGTCCTCTTCAGTACCCAAGTTAAATGTGTCCACTGGTTCTTCGTGGGGCTATATGGTCATTTCTTCCTGTTGTACTAACCTGGCTAGTTCTCCTGGAACTTCACAATCTTCCTCACCTTCGTCTTCGGCTTGGTAGATTAGATTTTCAAAGCCACAAAAGGCCATAGCAGAATTGTTACCCATGGGATCCTGACTGGATGTGGACCTTCATTTTAATATGTGAGTGTGTGTAAGAGCATAGCTATCATTGAAGAAATAAAATGTAGAAAAAGAAGAATAAAGAGCGTAAAGTTTGCATGCAAAAACGTCCATGATTCATTGATGACATATGAAAATGAAGTAACAACCCTTACAAATGGACCGTTGTGCCTCGGGTAAGACACAAGGTTTTAAAAGTCTGAATTGTTTAATTATTACAAGTCCGACAAAAATTTAAAGACAATTACTGTTGGATAAAAGTAATTGGGACAAAATCTTTAGCTTCCCAGTTGGTGAGTCCTCCATTGATAGTTGGGAAAATCCAATCTTTCAGGTTACAATTGTCATCACTATCCTCCACTGCGTTGACTCCATGGTTACTAATCCTCAAAGGTGGTCCCCAGGCACGAGCACGACGAACAACTTTCTGGGCTCCTGAAGTGAAACCCAAACCAAATTTGTCAGATTTGTAAGGGATATCCGGGAGCTGGCCCCAAATAGTACACCCACCTTCTTCGACCACTGCCTTGGCATCTTTCAGAGAAGACATCTTTAGCGAAGGTCTTGTAATCTTCGGGACTTAGGAAACAGTCTTGGTTGCTGCCACTGTTTATGGGACTTCCTCGTAATGTTGAAATGGAGTTTCGATGAATTCATCATCCATTTCCATGTATCTGAATGAGTTCAATTGACTGACCGTATATTCCTCCTCTCCATGGACAGTAATGATTTTTCCCTTGGTTGGGTATTTCAGCATCTGATGTAATGTAGAGGTGACGGCACCAGCGTCATGAACCCAAGGTCGGACCAATAAACAGGAATAGGAAGGGGGAATGTCCATCATGTAGAAAGTTGAGTCAAAGGTTTGAGTTCCAACTTTTATGGGGATGTCCACCTCCCTATGCACCATTCTCTTCGAACCGTCGAAGGCCCTTACCACTATGTTGCTGGGTTTTAAGGTCAGACCTTCACAGTCTAGTCTATCAAGAGCCTTCTTAGGCAGCACATTCAAAGATGAACCAGTATCAACCAGGACATGGGCCAAAGTTGTGCCCCTACATTCGACAGAGACATGCAACGCCTCGTTGTGTTTCCTCCCTCTAGGTGTCAGGTCAGCATCAGAAAATCCTAAATCGTTTTCAGTTGTTAAACTAGCCACACAGTCTTGGAATTGGTCAGGAGAGGTTTCCTGTGGCACATGGGCAGTTTTAAGAAATTTCCCCAAGGCCTTTGCATGATCCTCAGAGCACAACATTAAAGCTAGCATAGAGATCTTTAACGGAGTCTTCCCTAGCTGTTCGACTACGTTGTTGTCGCTTCTCTTTATAATTTTCATAATTTCTTCCATCTCCTTTTCGGAGGCTTCCGGGATAGATACTGATTGTGCCTTCATTCGGACAGGCTCAACCAGAATGCCTTTTCCCCGAGTCTCGGTCGACTCGATGATAGGGGTGTCAGTAGGGGTAACCATAGGAACTGTAGTAGTAGTGTCAACAGGAACAAAAGCAGGGATGATCAAAGGACCGGTAACAGTTTTCGGAGGAGCAATCTCGGGGCAGAATACCCTTCCACTTCGGGTTATTTTGCTGGTTCCCGCAATGTTGCTGATGCCGGGGTCAACCTTCTCAAAAATGGAGTCTTCATCAGCCAGCCAATCATGCTTGATGCCGTGATAGTAGACGTCCCCCCCATAGTTCCAGGGGACAGTTTTATCTGAGGAATACGGGATCGGCCCTAGCATAGTAATTATCAGTGGAGTCACCTTAGGAACAGATGTAATCCTAACGGGTCTTTTGGTAGAGACCCTAGAAGGATTGGCGGAAATGGTTACTATTGAAACATCTTTGTAAGAAATGGTAGGAACGGGAGTCTTCTCAAACAAAATCTCTTTGTCATCCATTAGGCGTTGGACACCTACTTTCAATAAATGAAAACCAGTTGGTCGGGATAAACAGAGGTGGCAGCTTTCGTCACAACCCAGAAATAAATCGGCCTTCAATAGGTTCCTCTTGACAGTACGGAGAGGAGTAACAAGTTCATCAACAACAGTAACAAACACATCATCTTCAACAGCGTTGATACCACGACTGTGTTTAGGTATAGGAGCAGTGATAACATTTGGGATCTCAAGAACATCAAATTCAATTTCTTTTGCCTTGAGAAGGTCTTGCACCTTATTTTTCAAAACCCAACAGTCGTTTATATCATGACCTGGACTGTCTGACTGGTAAGCACAACGGGCGTTTGGGTTGTAACGGGGAGAGGCAGTGTTGGGATTCTTTGGAGCTTCCTGCAAGGTAACCAGATTAGATCTCAACAAGTGTGGCAAGACTTGAGACAGTATCATATTTATCCGGGTAAATTGTCTTACGGGTCTTTCCGTTCTAGGCTGGTTATTCCTTTGTTGAGTAGGTGCATGCTTAGGAATCATGACAGCCCCTACTGTTGGACGGTGTTCAATTATGTCCTGATTCCTTTAAGGATACACAGCACCAACTTCTATCTTCCTGATAAATGGTTTTCTCACAGCATTGGAGGATGCGTCCTTTTGGATCTTCCCACTCTTAATCCCAGCTTCTACTCTTTCCCCGGTCGAGATTAATTCAATGAAGCCGGCTGAGGAGCTTCCAATTAGATGATTGAAGAAAGGACCGGATAGGGTACCCAAAAACATGTCCACTAGCTCCCTATCAGACAGGGGAGGCTGGACTCTTCCTGCTAAGTCCCTCTATTACTGAGCGTAGTCTTTGAAACCTTCACTTGAAACCATAGCCATACTCTGGAGTTGAGTATGGGTGGGAGCAAGGTCTGCGTTGTACTGATACTATTTATAAAAAGCAGCGGCAAGGTCTTCCTAATTATGGATATTGGCCCTTTCCAGTTGATAGAACCAATCTAGCAGAGTCTCGGATAGACTATCCTGAAAGAAGTGGACCCACAAATCTCTGTCAGCAGTGTGAGGCTGTATCTTCCTCACATAAGATCGGAGGTGTATCTTAGGACACGAAACCCTGTCGTACTTAACAAACACTAGTGCTTTGAACTTTGGTGGAATAACAACCCCAGACACCAAACCTAACTCTTCAAAGTCCAGCCCTGGCACTTTCTGAATCTCCATTGCATTTAGACGTTCTTCCAGATGTTTGTACTTCTCATCAGCTGGAGGATATTGCTATTCAGAGTAGTTATCCTCTTCTTCCTCTTCAGATTCTGGATGGTCAGTCACCCCCTTGTATTTCCCTTCTTGATTATCCTTTTAACCCGACGATGTTGCGAAGTCTAGAGTCCGTCTGGCTGGCCCTAGGAACCTTCTTCCTAGATTTAAAACATCGGTTGACTTCTTTGCCTTCTTCTTCTTTTCTTTGATCAGCAAAGTTTTCGAATCCTCTGGTCCTTTGGCCAGAGTTAAGAACATTTGTTGAAACTGAGCATTCTGCGCCTGGAGATCTTTTACTGTCTGCTCAAGATCCATCTTACTGAAATAAACAATAGAAAGATAAGGAGACATGTTGGTAAGAAACCTGTTTATGTTATGATGAATGAAGATGCATATGCAATGATTTCAAGGAAATTAGAGATTTAAATTTGCTTTAGACAAAAAAGGAACACACGTCATATTAATAAATCAAAGTTTGAGTACATCATGCCTCTTTGGGCTTACAATGAAAGAAATGAAAATACAAAAATCTAAGACAAAAAAATTTGAGCGCGTCCTCTTTGGTGCGATGTAGGCGTTCAGACTCCGCTCCTCATGAAGCTGCTTGGTGAGTTCCAGAACCTTCTTCTTGCTGGTGTAGAATTGGGCCTCGAAAGTGTCTCGTTCCCCCTTAAGTTGTATCCAATCCCTTTGCAAGTCTTCGAGAGAGGTGGGCATGTTAGGATGAAGGATAGTGTACGAGACATCTCCTTCTATAACATGCTCTATGATAACTGGAAGAATAGAGGGATAAGGCATCATAAGATTTTGAGAACGAGCTCGTACCCATTTGAGATAAGGCTCAAGAGGGATGGAATTCTTATGCCCCAGCGTCTTGCTATCAACTCTATGTACCATGCCCCAAGATCTCATGAACCTTTTGTGGTAACCCTGAGCATCATTCTCGTAGTCGAAGACGATTCCTTAAATAAGTGCATCATGAGGACCATCCCTTCTTGCATATCCAAACTGTCGTAGTTCCAAACAAGGATTGTAAGTGATTCCTCCCCTAATGCCTAAGAGAGGTACATTAGGGAATTCTCCACATCAATCAATGATGATAACATTCTCCGAGAATCGGGGACACCAATGAATGCCTGAATGTGTAAGAGTCATCAGCCTATGAGACCATCTCAAACCCTGTTCATTCTTCAAGAAGGATCGGGGTAGGTGTGAAATAAACCAACTAGCCAAAAGAGGGGTGAAGCACAGAAGGGTTCCTCTCCTCTTTACAGTGCGAGTATGCAACGAATGTAAGATATCTCCAAGCTGAGTAGGTACCGGATTACGTGACAGAAAACTCTTAACCATGTTCACGTCTATGAGCTGGTCCGGATTAGGAAACAGTACCAAACCATAGATGAGAAGGGCTAACACATCTTCAAAAGCTTGTAAGTCCAAGGTATCCAAAAAATGATGAGCTTTCTCGAACAAGAACTTAGCCAAAAAAACCCTTGACACCTCTCCGGGTTTCCCAATTTGCTACTACGTCAGACCGTTGTAAGGACAAAGCTTTAGCAATATCTTCAGGTTTAGGGTCTCTTTCCATACCATTGAAAGGTACCTCATTAAGGATAGGCACCCCCAACAACAGCGAAAACTCCTCCATAGTAGGCACTAACTGGTAATCCGGAAAATTGAAGTAGCGGTGGAGAGGATCGAAGAATTGAAAGAGCACTTTTAACATTTCCTCATCAGGGTTTGAGGTGACCAAGTTGAGAAGTTTTTCATGTCTTTTAGTGAATTGAGAGCTCTCGAGAACCCTTGATACCAAATCCTTGAGTTGAGAAGGTACTTTTACCAGACTGAATTGGATAGTGAATCTGCGGGCGAGAGCCATGTCCTACAAAACAAGACAAAAACAAACCCTAAGAATCCTAGAAATGGTTAGTATGACATGCTATGTTATGATGTTATGATTATGCTCAGATATAGCAGATGTAGCAAGCACAAGAAAATCACACAGAGACCTTAGGTTTAAGTCTTGCATGGATTTCAAGGTAATACCCTATTGAAGTTGGGTTGGTTCAACCTGTCCTAAATATAGTAATCGGGTTCTAAGGGATCTCAATATCACCGGTCTTTCCCCCAAATCTCATTCCGGTAGACAATTGACTTGCCACCAAACAAAACTCAGGGGTCAAACCTCAATGAGTGTAGCATCGAGTATCAACCGACTTTGGGTTTACACCAAAGACGGCTATCTCACTACGTGCTAAAAGCCAAGTTGGTCAATTAAGGTGCTAAGGTCAGTTGACGCTTTATGATACCACACAACGGCCCCGTATTCTCCTTGATTACTCAAGGGCTACCGGTACACACCAAAGTATCGCATCAACGTAGCTACTGTTTCAACTGTGTCGGTATACCCCGCATAATTCCCTCACAGTTTATTGCTACTTACGTAAAAAGGTGCCCCAAATCTGGGTGTAGGATTAAAGCAAACCCAAACAAGGAACCATAATGTAAAGCATGCAAGTCAAACAAAGAAAGCAAGTAAATGTGATCTAGCCCTAAGGTAACCCCACTTTTAAGTAATTTTCCCCAGCAGAGTCGCCAGTTCTGTAACGCGGTAGGAGAACTGACTTGGTTGTTTTACGTTTGATCGCAAATTTTGTGGTTAACAAGATTCGCCACTGAATTTTCTTTTATCCAAAAGGAAAGGCTGAAAAGAACAGGAAAGAACTTTGAGATGTTTTCTTGAGTTCGGGGGGGTAGATTATGAAAAGGGAAAGTATTAGCACCCTTTTCATCCATGGTTTTCCATGGGCTCTTAGTTTCTTGCTAGATCACTTGCTTTTGTTTGAAAATGTGCTTTGTGTGGTTTTTTTGAAATTATTTTGAAAATGTCTTTGTAATGGTTCTCGTTTCTATAAGAACGCGTACAAAGTGTTGTTTTGAAAGTAGTTCAAAAAGATGTTTGTGGAGTGTGTTTTTTGAAAGTGATTTTGAAAAGGGTTTTCTTTGTAATGGCTCTCGTTTCTATAAGAACACGTACAAAATGTTTGTATTTTGAAAATGTTTCAAGTTTGTAAGATGTTTTGAAAGTGTTGGTGTTTGTTTCGAAAATAGCAAGGATGTTTTAGTTTGAAATTGAGCAAGCAACTAGGAACGATCTACCTACTCAAAAGTATTTCATGTTTATTTCCTCTTTCTTTTGACATTGTTATCTTACCATTGATTTGGTAAGTAACCCTATCTTTGGATGTAAAAGGGACGGGAAAGGGTCATCGTATAGCCATGATTAGCAATGTTGTAAGATATCTTAGCATTTTCTTTACGGGACTAAGATCATTTTTAAAAGGCAACTTTGATAGCGTCATCGAGGGACTATGATCTTATATTTTTTTATTGTTTTTGCTAAGATACCTCACATGCATAATATGGCCATTTTATAAGGCAACAAAGTGGATTTACCCTAAGGGTGTATGTGTGCAAGTGTATTGGTTTACATGCTTGATTTGTCTTGATTAGGGTTTTCTATTTGTTGGTTTTAATCTTTCCATACAAACCCTAATTACTAGCATTTGTATATAAAGCATTAAATTGCGGAGTTTAATCGTCCTACGCTATTACAACGCTTTATGGGAGGGGGTATACAAGTTTACAAATGGGGAATTTGCAAGAAAATTAAATCTAATTAACTATTACAACTATATTGAATAATGTACAAGAATTAAAATAAAGTATAAAATGATAAATGGAAAAAGTAATGAATTTGTTTGGATTTTTGTTTAGAAAAGGTTTTTGTTTTAACCTAATTAACTAGAAGAAAATTAATTAACTTAAAAGTAAGAAAATTAAACTAAGTTAATAAAATAAGTTAATTTATTAAAGAAAACAAATTTTTTAGGGTTTTTTGTGAATTTGATTAAATTAATAAATAAAATTAATTAAATAAAAAGTCATAAGTTCTAAATTGATTTTAATTCACAAGAAAATAATATATTAATAATTAAGACTAATTATCTAAGTATTTAAAAAAAGGAAATTAATTTATTAAAGGAAATGTTTTTTGTTCTTTTAGTTTTATGAAGAAAAATAAACTAAATAAATATAAATAATAAAATATAAATATTTTTGGACTTTTTATTAATAAAAATAATAATAATAATAATAATAATAATAATAATAATAATAATAATAATAATAATAATATTAATAATAATAATAATAATACAAGATGAAAATAAAATAAAAAATAAAAAATAAAGTCAGGGAGGTTAGAAAGTGAAACAGGGAGTATGAAATAAACAAAAATGTTAGGCCCAACAAAGGGAGCCCAGCGCCTGCCTTCAAACAAAAATAGAGTGAAAATGTTGAAAAATTGTCCAAATGGTAGCGTTGGGTGTTGAACCCATGACCTTCCATACATACGCGCGCTACCTTTGCCACTGAGGTGGCTGTACATCCGTTAACTTAACTGAAATGATAAATACATAATACAAAACAAGTCCTGAATATGGAACTTCATCTTCAACCTCCAGCCAGATCATCTGTAACTTCACCATTTCTCAATAAAAATGAAATATGCAAACATGAAAGTTGTTCCATTTTTCCATACGAATCCAACCATATAAATATCATAAGTTATAAATCAAAGATGAATGAGAATTTTTTAAATTACCAAATTTTGACCTAATTATTTTCAAAGGTTCAATCCTAAAATTCTCCTAGCTCAATCAATATAAATAAAATCTATGGACATGTACAACTTCAGGGCAATGATGTATACATTTTATCTTCACAAATGCAAGCCTAACAATGCCTAAATGAGAAGATAGAACTTCAAGAAATATACCTCAAAACTGGAAATCGTGAAATGAGTTTGAGCTGCTTTCAAGGAGTTGTGATGATCAGGTTAGCTTCCTCAAGTTCCCAGGAAGCTAATGCAATGCTTAGCTTGAGTTGAGAGTGGCTGAAATGGCTTGGAGAAGTCAATGTGCAGTGCTCTGTTTTTGGTTATGGAGGATGATTGAAATGGAGTTTCAGTCGTGTAACAGGGACGGAGATGAGTTATATTTGATGTAAGGAAGCTTTAGGAACTAAAAGGCTAAAGAACGCACGAGGGAAATATGAGTTATAAGTCCAAGGTCAGAAACTGTGCAACAATGGAGTTTTTGGGCAATTTCTGATTTGAGAGAGTTTTGGAGTGTTTCAGGGTGTTTTTCCTTGTGTTCTAGCTCATAAATAGTGCCTCTATTTATAAGCAACAAGTTTGGAAGCTTGTTGTTGATCATAATTCAAAATCAAAAGTTTAAGCATAACATGTGATTTTTGAGAAATCTAAGTTTCAAAGTCTTGTGTACTTGCTAAGATAGAGTGGTTATGCTTTAAACACACTTGATTTTGACTTTATATATGGAGTGTGATCAGAGGGAATAAGTTAGAGGCTCAAGAATTGACTTTGTGCATAAAGCTTGCTTTTCAAGAATGGTATTCTTCACTTTCTTCCCAAAATGGCAATGAATTGGATAAAGATTAAACCACTTGGATTATAGCTCAAAAGTTTGTGTAATCCATTACTGATGGATAGATACACAAGTTAGAAGGCCTGCAAAGCAAGATTATGCAGCCTAACATTGAAATTGCATTCTTGTTCATCATGAAAATGACCTATAATTCAAGAATGAAATGCCAACATCATTCCTTCGATTATCCTTGAACAAACATGATCTCAAGGAGTTCTTGGAAATTTTAGGAATCTTGTAATGTGCTCTACAACCCCTCTTTGAATCACTTTTTAAAATTCCCCTTGGAACTATATGAAAAATTTCCATGAAGTTAGGTCAAAATCCTGCCTAAACTAGGGCAAAATTTTCACTAAGTGTTTAGTTTCATGACCATGACTTCATGGATTAATAACTTTAGATCCAAGAATTTCTAGGAGAAGTTGTGTAAATAAATGTTTTATAACTCATGGAGATTTACAACTTTCATGTAGAAAGTTTCTTTTGAATCATCTTGCATCATGGTGAAATATAGGCTCAAAGTTATGAAAAAATATGAAGTTTTCAACACTTAGAAAAATTTCTAAGTTTGGAAACTTTGACTTTTCAAAATGAAATCTTGACTTTTTTGATTTCTTGATGAACAAGTTTCATATTTTGACATGTTTTGGTGAATTGTGATCTTTGACACTTGATTTTGACCAAAAAGTCAAAGTTTGACTTTTCAGTGTACAGTTGACTTTTGATCAGTTGACTGAAAATCAACTATCAATCAAATGACCTTGAGCAATGTTTTGAGTCATGCCATTAGGTAAAAGTGATGCAATTGAACTCTTGAGATAATATATCAAACCAAATAAACATTTGCTAGGTCAAAAATCAGAAATTTCCCTTTCTCAATAAAAACCCTAATTTTGACCATTTTGCCCTTTTGATGATCTGATCAAATTTCTTGAAGAATTATGGTCCAAACTTGATCAAATCACATATAGGAGTTCATAATGTTGATATGGATCAAAATTTATGAATTTTGACTATAAATTGGCCATAGTTGACTTTTTCTCCAATATAGTTGATTTTTAGGTCAACTACTCAATTGACTGAGCAAAAATATGATCCAAGACTTGAAACTTGACATGAGTAATGTTGAGGGTCCATAATGATCCATGAAAGTCATATGAGGCATTAAAAGCTCAATTGTCCTTGTGCAATCTCAAACCCTAATTTCAGTCATCAGTGCTTAAGGAGGTGTCTTGAGCTGATCAACCTTGTGCAGTCTTGAACAAAAGGAGATCTTGTGAGAAAATACTTGACAAATGAGAGGGAAAATTTTGGGGTACAATAGCGTGGATAGACATGAAGCATACATTTTGATGCATGAGGTTCATGAAGGTTCATTTGGCACTCACGCCAATGGATATTCGATGGCTAAAAGGATGCTAAGGGCGGGTTACTGTTGGTTGACAATGGAATCTGATTGTTACAAATTTGAAAAGAAGTGTCATAAATGCCAGATTTATGCGGACAAGTTTCATGTGCCTCCGACATTTCTCAATGTGATCTCTTCCCCATGGCCTTTCTCTATGTTGGGTATTGACATGATTGGAATGATAGAACCCAAAGCTTCGAATGTACACCGTTTTATCTTGGTAGAAATTGATTACTTCACCAAGTGGGTGGAGGATGCTTCATATGCTAATGTTACTAAGAAGGTGGTTGTGCGTTTCATTAAGAATAATCTTATATGTCGGTATGGTGTGCCGAACAGAATTATCACTGACAATGGCTCGAATCTGAACAACAAAATGATGACAGAACTGTGTGAAGAATTCAAGATCGTCCATCACAACTCATCTCCTTACAGGCCAAAGATGAATGGGGATGTTGTAGCCGCTAATAAGAATATCAAGAAGATTATCCAGAAGATGGTTGTCACTTATAAGGATTGGCATGAAATTCTCCCTTTTTCTTTGCATGGATACCAGACATATGTCTGCACTTCAATGGGAGCAACTCCATTCTCCCTTGTGTATGGAATGGAAGTGGTACTCCCAATCGAAGTTGAGATTCCTTCTTTGTGTGTGATAATGGAAACCAAGTTGTCAGAGGCTGAATGGGTCCATAACAGGTTTGACCAATTGAATTTGATCGAAGAGAAGAGAATGACAACTTTGTGTCATGGGCAATTATATCAGAAGAGGATGAAGAAAGATTTTGATAAGAAGGTCAAACCTCGTGAATTTAGAGAAGGTGATCTCATGCTCAGGAAGATCATGTCTTTTGATGCTGATTCTAGGGGCAAGTGGACTCCCAATTTTGAAGGCCCATATGTTGTCAAGAAAGTCTTCTCTGACGGTGTATTAATTATTGAAACTATGGATGGCGAGGAGTTCCCACGTCCCATGAATGCTGATGCAGTCAAGAAATACTTTGCATAAAGAAATAAAAGAACAGCTCGCTAAGTTGAAAACCTGAAAGGGCGTCTTAGGCAAAAAATAGCATCTCGGTAGGCCGAAAACCCGAAAGGGCGGTCTAGGCAAAAATTAGAGACATAAACAGAATAAATTTCCAGCTAAGTTGAAAACCCGCAAGGGCAACTTAGGCAAAAGTTAGGGACTTTCTTGGCAAGTAACTACATCAGACAAGACTTGATCATGGGAGCAACAATCTTCTCGGATCCTCATCATACTTTGACAGAAGATGCTGCTCAGGATTATAAAAGTTGTTAGAGGGGATAGTGGTCATTGTATCTCAATGTATCTTTTCCATTATATATTACCATTTTCCGAACTTTGTAATTATCCATGGAGTCTTGCCATTCGCAGACTACCATTCTATTAATGAAATTTGAGCTTTTACCAAATTCCTTGTATTTCTTTTTTTTTATCTTGCAAAGACTCCATTTATTATTGATAATAACTTTCAAAGCGAAAAGATTAAATAACAAAATTAATTTTCAAAAAGAACTTACAATTTGCTTTTACTTTAAAACTTGTGACGTAAGAGAAAAACAAAAGTGGTGATCCCAGTAATGGATGAACTCCAGTTGCTTTTAAGAAGTTTTGTTTCCCGGAGAAGTTTTTCTCAAGATGTTTCGTCGTATAGAGTTTGTAACTCCAGTATCCCCGGTCAAGTTTTGAGTTTGCATGATATGAAGATTCAATCTAAGATTTCTCCAATGAAGGTTTCATTTGTTTAATAGAAGTTCTTTCTTCCCAGAGAAGTTGGTACAATGATTACTCTCGAAGAACACGGGCCTCTGTTTTCCCTAGTGAAGAACGTATATTGGTTTTCCCTTTGTGAATGTGGTGTTGAACTCCTCAATGAATTCAGCACAAAGTCCTTAGTTGATGTTTTGATGATGAAGCATTATCTCCCTTAGTGAAGTCTGTATGATTTTTCTCCTTTAAAGTTGGCCTGAATTCCCCAGTGGATGTTTTGACAATTTGGTTTCTGTCTGCCTTATTTGAAATCAGTTTTGCAATCCCCAGTAGAAGTGCTACGCATGAAAACATTTATTTCCTCGTTGAAGTCTGAGTGTTATTCCATGGTGAAGCCTGGAGAAGGATGTCATATCCCTGTATCTGTATTGTTTTGTCGCTATGATTGTTTCTCCCCAGTAAAGTTCAGCCATGAAGTAGGACTTTGTTTCCTCAATTGGTGCTTATTCTCTTTTGGAATGAAGGTCTTGGATGTGATTTAGTCGAGTGTTAATTGTGCCCGAGTTGTTTTTTCCTGGTTATTTCCAGTGTTATATGTCTGTTTTGTCAGCATATACATGATAACACTCATACATTCATACATACATCATGCATAGTTGAATTTATCAAATCATCGCTCATTCACATTTTGTTGACATATTACCCTGTTTTACAGAGTTATGTTGTCCTCTCTCCAATAGAGTGTTGGCCTTAAGTAGAAAGTGTATATTCTTTCAATTTCCCCACTGAGTTATCCCTCGTGGAATATTTTTGCTTTAGCCTTCTTGTACAGCTCTTTGTCTGGATGATTTTGGTTTCCCTCTTGAGTTTATTTCTCAAAGGAAGTGTTTCGGACGACTGTCTCACTCCAGTTTGTTTCTGGTTTGAATTTTTGATCCTCGGCAATATTATTACTTTGGATTTCTGCAATCTTCGAGCATTGGTTTTAGAATGTGCATTTATTTTGCACGAGAAGACTTTATCTCCTGAGCAGGAGTGTATTGGAATTTCCCCTTGAAGTCATAGTTCCTTCCCCAGGATGTCATATTGCTTTCCTCAGAAAGTCATTTTTACAATCCTTCCTATAACAGCAAGTAGCAGGTCTCTTTATTTGAGCAACTTATACTTCCCTGTAAAGGTCGACGTTACCTTTTTTGCTATCTTCTCTATGAGTGGATAGTTTGCATTTCGTTGCCAAATTACTCCAGTGGATGGCAAGACTTTCAACATCACAGAGACAGTTCATTGTGAAATCTTTACAAACGGTAGTCTCTTTATTTGAGACAGCTTATATATTACCCTTTCCAAGCGGAGTGCCTTGGTTAAAAAAGAAGTTGAGACCCGTTCTAGGTGAAATGCCAGAATTTTAGGGAAACTTGTTATCTTTTTGCTACCCTTAGTGAATGTTGGTAGTTCATCGTCAGTGAACGGCAGTGCTATGATATATTTTCTCTCTACCTTCAGTGAAAGTTGGTAGGTCACCTTCAGTGAAATTTGGTGCTTGTTATCTTTTTGCTACCCTCAGTGAACGTTGGTAGTTCATCGTTAATGAACGGTGATGCTATGATATATTTTCTCTCTACCTTCACTGAAAGTTGGTAGGTCACCTTCAGTGAAAGTTGGTGCTTGTTATCTTTTTGCTACCCTTAGTGAATGTTGGTAGTTCATCTCAGTGAACGGTGGTGCTATGATATATTTTCTCTCTACCTTCAGTGAAAGTTGGAAGGTCACCTTCAGTGAAAGTTGGTGATTGTTATCTTTTTTCTACCCTCAGTGAACGTTGGTAGTTCATCGTCAGTGAATGGCGGTGCTATGATATTCTCTTTCTACCTTCAGTGAAAGTTGGTAGATCACCTTCAGTGAAAGTTGGTGATTTTTATCTTTTTTCTACCCTCAGTGAATGTTGGTAGTTCATCGTCAGTGAGCGGCAGTGTTATGATATATTCTCTTTCTACCTTCAGTGAAAGTTGGTAGGTCACCTTCAGTGAAAGTTGGTGCTTGTTATCTTTTTGCTACCCTTAGTGAACGTTGGTAGTTCATCGTCAGTGAACGGTGATGCTATGATATTTCTTTTCCTTCTACCTTCAATGAAATTTGGTAGTTCATCGTCAGTGAACATCATTGACTCTTTCTCTCTACCTTCAGTGAACTTTGGTAGCTCACCGGTAGAAACGTATGTGTTTTTATTTCTTTCCTCTTTCTACGTTCAGTGAATGTTGGTAGTCTCGCCTTCAGTAGGAGTTGGTGTATCCTTTGACCATTTTACCATCCTCTCTAAGTCGTGTCTTTTGATCCACCAGTGATTTATTTTCCTGGTCGGGTTACTCTCTTGTTTCTTTATTTTGTTACATCCCCAGTGGTGTTTTGCGTCCCTTTGGAGTTGTCCATATGCACTCATATTCATAAGCATTGCATTGCATCTTAGGGCCAAAAATGGGGTTTGTTTTATATTTAAGTATCTTCGATCGCGTCGACACGAATATTTTTAACCTTCGTATCTCCGGATAGAAGAAACTTAAATAAGGGTAGCTGTTGTACCCCAATTTTTGCCCCTAAGATCCCTTCATTATACCATATTGATTCAATCACAACAAGATCACATTAGGGCTTTTGGTTCTCCTCCCTATCTCTAGCTTTTCTCTTTGAGGAATCATCAAGCACCTTGACTTGTTTTCTTTTGTGATCATGAATATTTTGTCTTGTTTTTTTTCCTTTTAATTAATAAAATGCAATGTTGGGTTGTCTTGATTGTTACTAATGTAGGTGAAGGCAATGAGATTTAGCAAGTTACTCCATGGGCTCATGAGTTTATTTTCATGCCCTAGGCAATAAAGCTGGATAAGTTCAAACCTCACCATTGGATTTGTTTTGGAAGAAATGGCATGGCAAGTTTATTTTGGTTCACCATATTTCAAGGTTATCAAATTTGATTCAAAAGTACAAGGGGTTGATTGAAGAAGTTGTCATGCTTGGACAAGACTTTGTTCCCATTGGTCACAATTGCATTTTCTCTCCATTATCAAGATATGGAGGTGGTTTTGGTGGCTATGAATTCTCATTTTCATCCTCAATAACTTCTATTTATAAATCATTTGTGTTGACACAAGAAGTTTGTTCAAAATTGTCAAAGTTCCTCAAAGCATTTTCTTGATCTAGGAGCTAGGGTTTTGAACTTCAAATAAGTATATCTTGCTCATCTTTTGGTATTTTTGAGTGATTCCAAATACATCCTTCTCTTCAAAGTGTTATTAACAAATCACTTCAAAATTTTCAAGGAGTTTTCATGTGGAAGAAACTTGATGATGAATAAAGATTACAAGTCTTCTAGATGAACCCCTAATTTCTTATGTGTGACTTCAAATGATCATAACTTTGTCAATTTTTATCAACTTGAGCCCATTCTTTTTCCATAATGATCTTGAGAATGTGAAATTTATGCCTTCTTTTATATGTAAAGTGAGAAAATGGATGTAAGTCGCCCTAGGTATACAAAAGATTATAGGTCATTTCATGATTTTTTGCCAACTTCAACAATTCATAACTCTCTCAATCTTTGGATATTTTGAATGGTTCAAGTTTCAAAATGTCGTTCAAGAGGTCTATTTCATGCCATCTTTTTTGGTCAAGACCAAATTTCAAGTGGAAGGCCATGTTTGGATTCAAAACATTATAGGTCATTTTTGAAGAAAAACTTGAAATATTTCTAAGTATGGAAAGTCAACTTCTTTTTCCAAACTTTGACTCAATGCAACTTTCAGCTCAAGCATCCATTTGATTCCATTCTTTTTCCAATGCAAAGCTTGTAACCTCATCTTTCTAAAACATCAAGAATCATGCCCTAAGACCCCTTGAGCTGAGAATGCCATTGATTTGAATTTGGTAACTTGAAACTGAAGTTTCTTCAAAAGTCATAATTTGAAATCATTGGTTTAGCTTCTAAACACTTTGTTTCTGTGCGTTTTTCCTCTAAACATGTTTAGTGAACTTCCAGAAGTGATTAGCACAACAAAACGCGCGTTTTGGATGAGTTTTGATCAAATTAGAAGTCACACTTTTCTTGTTTGTGAAGGGTGAGAAAACACTTAGAAGGGGGGGGGGGGGGGGGGGGGTTGAATAAGTTTTTCCGTTTTCTGTTGCTCAATAATAATGGAAGGACACAAGTAATTTTATCCTAGTTCGTTTGAAACTCAAACTACTCCAGTCCACCCGCCAAGGTGATTTCGCCTCTCTCAATGAGGACTTAATCCACTATAATCAAAACTGATTACAAATGCACAACCAAACTGTTGTGACTAACAATACAATGCACAAGCCAACTGCAAGTGACTAACACCTCTAAGAATCAACTAGTACTAGCCCTCTTGAGAAATCTGACCCAACTAGTCTCTCAAGGAACAATTACAAAGATATCTCTTAACAGTAGTGAATCAGAATGCTTTTAATAAGCTATATCACAAACTGTGATTTATCACTAAGATTTTAGCCTAGTACTTAAGAACTACCCACTATATACAAAGAGTTTACAAGAATGAAAATAGTGAGCTTCAGTATATTTTGCGTGGATCAGTAATCTTGCTTTGAAAAAATTGGTCTTCTATATATAGCTTCAAATTTTAACCGTTACTGCCTTGAAGAGAGTGTATGCATTAATGATGTGTGTTAGCTTGACATTTATGTTTCCAATGCTCTCATGCGTAGTACCACTTGAGTGGGTTAGCCGTCTTAGCATAAATGATCAACGGTACTGTCAGAGCTTATCTCTGGAAGTTTAAGAGTTTTCTTGCAGCGTTGCAACATCGGAGTTTGCTTTAACTTTTCTTATATCAGAGTTTGCTATATCACTCCTTCTGTCAGAGTTTTCTTCATTTTATGCTCATCAGAGTTTGCTTCAGCTTGCATTATCAGATATTGCTTTCAGCGTGCTTCTTTCAAATCTTTGCTTCAGCTAGCTTTATCAGAGGTTGCTTAAGATTAATTTTTATCAGATTTTTCCTTGGAGTACTTCCTTCAAAGTTTGCTTCAGACTTTCATTTACAAAGAGTTTCTTAGGAACTTCTTTATCCTTTTTCTGCTCAGCGTAGAATGATGTTTCACTTTTGAGAATGCTTGAGTCATAACATCATCTGAATTAGAAAACATGCACATCAGAGTATAAAATATATTATACAAAATTTATTTCATTGTTATCATCAAAACTCTAAGATATGATTAGAACCAAACTTTGTTCTAACAATCTCCCCCTTTTTTATGATGACAAAACTATTCAGATTTTGATTTAACAAATTTTGTACAAGAGTGAGAATCTCCCCCTGAGATTTATAATCTCCCCCTGAGATAAATATATCTTCTTCTGAAATAAATAATAAAAGAACTTAAATGCGTAAGAGAAACTTCCTGAGATTGTTCTTCAGAGCTTTGGGATATTTTTATTTCAGAGTTTCTTTAAGAGCTCCTGGTCTTTTCTTTAGAGTTTCTTTAGCAGATCTTTACCAGATGATGTTTAGAGCTTAGTCTTTCAGAGTCTCGAGGTACCTGCTTATCTCTTAAACAGGAACAAACTTTGTATTTTGTTAGGTGTAGCAGTAGAAATATTCAAGACTAAGCCATTGGATTGACTAGACTTTATACAAATCAAAATAAAAATCGCCACCGCGCTTTATTGTTTCCAAAGGAATGGGAAAAGAGCGAATAACCTAAAAAGAGGGGGAAAGATTCAAGGTAAGGGGGTTGGTTATGCAAAGGGAAGGTATTAGCACCCTAAACATCTACGGTACTCCGCAGGAACCTCTTTGTAAAATCTGTATATTTTGGCTATAAAAATATGTTGTATATAAAATGGATGGTGGAGGTGAGAAAAGAAATATTTTTATGATTTTTGCACCCTCCGCGGTTGCGAACCTTTAGTGCCTACGTACCACCTTCCGTGCAATAGGGGATCAGGGTACACGTAGTTCCTCTTTTAAAAATTTAAAACACAAGTGTGTTGGTTAATTTTATAAGATAAGACATCATCGTCATTGTCCGTGTGGAAAACATACTTACTACCCACAATCATGAGAAAGGAGAATTTGCATCATCTCAAAGTGGAGGATATGACTTGGATTTTAAAATCAACAATGCCTCACTCAACACCCAAGTGGAAAATATCTCATTTCACTACATATTGTAGAAATATAGTTGTTTGCATCACTACAAGGATTGACAAGAGTCTAATCTTTTGAGAAAAGTTTAAAGATAAAAGCCAAAGTGGAAAAATGGTTTGAAATGAGATTGATTGACTTTTAGTCTTTTTACAAAAAAAAATTCAAGGTATTATTAAATTGATTGAAATTTATTCATGAAAATGTTTTGAAAATGCATGGACATAAGTCCAAGTTTATTATGAAAATGGTTCAAGTTTCAAAACAAGAAGAGTTTTTTAGAAGGAGGGAGAAGATTTTTGAAATTAAAGAAGATGGGAGGAGATGAAGGGACTATCCTAAAGCATAAGGTAAAAGCTAGGGATAAGAACCATCTAACCAACAAGAAGCCAATACTTGACATTATGAGTCAATATAGAATTCCCATTCTGAAGATGTGAAAAACACAAGAAGGGGGGTTGAATTGTAAAACTAAAATCAAATGCTTAGACAACACTGTACTTTTATCCTAGTTCGTTTGATCTCAAACTACTCCAGTCCACCCGTCAAGGTGATTTCGCCTCTCTCCAACGAGGTCTTAATCCACTATATTCAAAGGATTACACAACTACTTTAACAACTGTTAAAGCCTTCTTGAGTATAACCACAAATCGGTTTATCTCAAGGAAATCTCTTACAAATAGTATGAACAATGATGTGTTTAACGTTTTCTAAAAAACAATATATCACAACTGTGATAATACACAATTTAAGCTTGGAGTAAAACTGAATTGCTTAAGCGTTTGAGTAAGCGTGGTTTTTTTGAAGGCTTAGCAAATTGTGATTGCATGCGTGTGATAGGCGTAGTCTTTTCTCACACAGACTTGTTTAAATAGCCAAGGAAGAGATACGTTGTCCATAAAGCCATTTTAATGATATTAACGCACTTTCCTTTTTGAGAAGATCTTGTCTTGAATAAAGCTGTTGGTAATTAATCTGTCTTGAATACTTAGTAACGCTTCAGAGTCTTCTTTGCTTTTAACTTATGCTGACGCTTGAGTGTTGATGACTTGGTAAAGATCTTTGATCAGAGTCAGAGTGTATATGTTTATGCGCAGATTCTGGTCATCAAGCTTCAGCGTATAATCTGGTAGCTTCAGCGTGTAGCATATGTTACTGATCTTCTGATGCTGACATATTACTTATCTTCTGATGCTTATGATGCTGATTCCATCTGAACTTCTGTGTAAACAAGACATAATTTTAAGAAGCATATTTATCATATATATAAATCTTACAATTTATTTATTCTTTGTATTTTGTTATCATCAAAACTCTAATTAAGGATTGTAGAATCAAACTATGTTCTAACAATCTCCCCCTTTTTGATGATGACAAAACCAGATTTTTCAATTGAAAATAAAGAATAAAAAGTATAGAATTAAGAAGAGAAAACCCCCCCTGAGTTGATTACTTCCCTTTAATTCCATGAGTCTTTTAGCATCATAACTTTACTGTATCTTTCATCAGAATTTTGTACCTGTTCAAGCTTTTCAGAAAAAATTTAAATAGATCAGAATGATTGAGACTTATGTCTCAGTAATCCATTATTGAAAAATATCATTCTTTCTCCCCCTTTTTGTCAGTTATCAAAAAGAACATAAGATCAGAGCTAAAAATGTGTTTATATTAAAAACAGAAGCAATGATAAGTTCAGAACAATGTAAAAATATTACAGATAAACAAGTTATAAAAAACAAGGAAATTCTAAGAGGGAGGAGGAAGACGTGTGAACAAAGCCTCCAACATGCTCTTGATCTGGGTGTTGGTTTCCATTTGCTGAGTTAACATGCTTGCAATTGCATCAATTTTGTTGTCCTGCTTATCCATTCTCTCCTGCATCAGCATATCAGATCTTTTCAGGTCTTCTAGAGTTTGCCTGTCAAGGGAGGAAGCTTGAGGATCTTCAGAAACAGGATGCTTCTCAGAGCTTTCTGCAATATCTTCTTCTTGACCCAGTGCTTCAGCAGGAACCATCTGCTCTTGAGTATCAGATTGAATTTTGGATGTTGGACGATGTTCAGACCACGGAGCAATGTCAAGAGAGAGAACTTCTTCTTTAAGCAGCTTGCTCAGAACTGGACCTTCAATTTCTTTCAGCAGATTGCTGAAGTTCTATTGAGCTTGTCCATAGCTCTGTTCTTGCAACTTAAAAGTTTCAGAGCATACCCATCTTCTGAATTTTTTCCAAAGGTAATCTGATGCAGCAGGATCAACCAGCTCAAGACTAGCTTGTTTCAGAGAAGTGATCCACTTCTGTACTTCTGTTTCAAATGTCAATAAGCTGGTACCAACATCTGGATGTTTTGGTTTAGGGATAGCTGTTTTGTGGTTTATGGCAGCAAGACGTTCAAAAACTGTTAAGTCAATGACAGTCTTGATGTTGTCTTCTGGATTGTTCTTTGGTGAGGGAGTGGGAGAGTCAGGAATTATGATTGGACTTGATGGGGAATTTGGTGGAGTTAATTCTGGTGAAGAGGGAAGTTGGGGAAAATTCACAATGGTGCCAAAGGGCATATGAATGGCCAGAGGTTCTGTGATTCCAAGAATGGGAATGGTATCAGAATCAGCAGTTTGGTTTGATTGGTCGTTATGATGTTCTGGTTCAGGGGATTCAGAGGGTTGAGCCTCAGAAGTTTGAACTTCTGGTTGAAATGGTTCAGGTTGTGGAGAAGGTGGATTAATTTCTGGTTGAGGAGATGAGGGTAGTGGGATTTCTGGTTCTGGAGAGAGGGGAATTTCTGGTTGTGGTGAGATGGGAATTTCTGGTTGTGGTTTTGTGGTAGTTTCAGGATTTGGATTTTCTGTCATGGGAGCAGAAGTGTGTTGGTCTATATCAGAAAGAACTTTTGCACGTTCTTGTTGGGTTGCTTCAGTATTTGGATTTTGAGGTTGGGAGCGAGATCTTCTAAGAGTTAAGGATTCAGAGGGGTCAAAATCAATGTCAAAGTCATCAAAAGTTTGTGGTGTGGGGTTTTCAGATTGAGTGGAAATTGGTATAGATGTTGATACAAAAATTGAATCTAAAACAGTTACAGAAGAAAGATTACCTCTCTTTTTAGGAGTCTGTTGGGATGGTCCTTCTACTGCAGCTTTCCTTTTCTTAGTTTTCTTCAACACAACTTCTGGAGCCTTCTACTGCAGATCTTGAATATTCAGATTTGGTGTTGTACCATCAGCCTTGCAAGCATCCAGATATCTGAGTATTATGTCTGGTTTAGAATCAATTTCTGAGAACAGAGGAAAGTTAACCAGAGGGACTCTTCTGCTGGAGATTGCAGCAAAAGGAGTGACGATGGGTTCCTTCTTGATGTTCTCAATCAACTTCATTTTCTTCAGATTCTTTGCATTCAGCTGTTTGCCAACAGTATCTTCCAAAGAGCTGATTTCCTGAGCCTCTGTAAGATGATCAATCAGCTTATTCTCTGTTAGAATATATGATATAAGTCTTACTAGGGGTATCCAATCCCTTTTTGTGCGCTCCTCTTCTCTTGTTTCTTTAACACTTGTCCTGAGATGGTTAAACAGCAGATGAGCCAGATTTATCTTAACTTTCTGAGAGATGAAGTAGATCAGAAATTGCTGATCAATATTGATGTAGTCAGGAGAGCTGGTAGGCTTCCTGTGGTTTATGCAACCCAGAATGATCTTGGCCCAAATTCTATGATGATCTTTTAAATCCCTTATCTTGCTGGAGGGAAGCCCCAGAGTGAAGATTTCTCTAGCAATTAGGGAAACATCAGCGCATCTTTCAGCCATGTCAATGCAACGAACACCACCACCACTGTAGCCTATTAAACGTGCAATGAGGTCCTCAGTAATAACAATCTTCTTCCCCATTATGTATGAAGTAACTTGATGGTTGGAAGATGAAGCATGAATCCAAAATTCCTTTACCAGAATTGGGAATGTTGGACCCACCAGTCTGTCAAAGTATTTTTCCCAGCCTTGAGCTTTACCTTCTTCAGAGAGATTAAACCCATTCTCTTGAAGACTGTTGAAATCCACGATCAATTCTGACAGAACTTCTAGATTTTTGATTGGTGTGAGAAGCGTTCTGTAGGGTTCTTCATACTGTTCAGAGGAACCTGTTTTCTGAGAACTGGAAGTGGGAATGCTTGAAGAAGCCATGTTCACACGATGGTTTTGAGAAAAAAATTGAAAGGGTTTTGAGAAAGTATGAAAACTGAAATCAGTAAGATTGAGAGAAACTTAAAGTGAAGGTAAAAGAGTGTAAATGGTGTGAAGTGTGTTTAAATAGATTTCTAAACAATTTTGAAAACATAAACGGCAAGAGAGAGAAATTAATAATGATTATTAGCATTTAATGATAGCTGATTTTAGGGGATTCAGAAAGATATTGGAACGGTTACCCATGACATGTATCTCAATGCATCCAATCAGCGCTTTTGCCTTTTCAAAAACGTGAACGCGTGTTCAGCCTCAGAAAGTAGCTGATGATTGGATGACACTTGTTTGCTTGAGTGAACAACACATTTCTATCCTTGAAATGAAGCGCTCAGATCTTCATGGATAGATTCTGATACAATCGGTACTTCTAAAGATTCTCAAATATCTGGAAGTCCTCAAGTTGACTTTTCATCTAGAGCATTTGTGTACTGCATCCAGCTGCTGCTATGTATTCAGCTTCTGCTGTTGATAGAGCAATTGTGGATTGTCTTTTGCTGGACCATGAGATCAGATTTTCTCCCAGAAACTGGCAGCTTCCAGAAGTGCTTTTACATTCTACTATCTCCAGCGAAATCAGCATCAAAGTATCCTATCAGGCTGTAATCACTTGTTTTTCTATAAAACAAACCCAGATTAGTAGTACCTTTCAGATACTTGAAAATTCGCTTAACTGCTGTTAAGTGAGATTCTCTAGGATCTGATTGGAATCTAGCACAAATGCAAACACTGAATAGAATGTCAGGCCTTGAGGCCGTCAGATAGAGAAGAGAACCAATCATACCTCTGTAGACCTTTTGTTCTACATTTTTACTTACCTCTTCTCTTTCCAGAATGCACGTGGGGTGCATTGGAATCTTTGATGGCTTACATTCTGAGAGATGAAATTTCTTCAGAAGTTCTCTGACATATTTGCTCTGATGAATGTAAGTTCCTTCTGGGGTTTGATTAATCTGAATGCCCAGAAAGAATTTCAGTTCCCCCATTAGGCTCATCTCAAATTCTGTCTGCATATATTTAGCAAACTTTCTTCCCAGAGAGGGTTTAGTAGATCCAAATATGATGTCATCAACATAAATCTGACATACTAAAATGTCATTCTTAATTGTCTTACAGAATAAGGTTGTGTCCACTTTCCCTCTGGTGAATTCCTTTTCTAACAGGAAGTTACTTAGTCTTTCATACCAAGATCTGGGAGCTTGTTTCAGACCATAGAGTGACTTCTTTAGTTTGAAAACATATTCTGGATTTTTGGAACTTTCAAAACCAGGGGGTTGGTGCACATATACCTCTTCTTCTATATAGCCATTTAAGAATTCACTTTTAACATCCATCTGATACAGAGTGATGCCTTTATTAACAACAAATGAGATTAAGATTCTGATAGATTCTAACCTGACGACTAGAGCAAAGGTTTCTGTATAGTCTATTCCCTCTTGCTGACTATAACCTTGTGCTACCAGTCGTGCTTTGTTTCTGATGACTTCACCTTGTTCGCTCAGTTTGTTTCTGAACACCTATTTTGTTCTAATAACGTTGAATCCTTTTGTTTTAGGAACTAGATCCCATACGTCATTTCTTGTGAATTGATTTAGCTCCTCTTGCATCGCTAGAATCCAGTCATTGTCCAGAAGTGCTTCATCAATTGTTGTTGGTTCAATTAGAGAAACCAGTCCCATGAGGGATTCTTCAGAATTTCTGAAGCTAGATCTTGTTCTGATTGGATCTTCCTTTCTTCCTAAGATTGTTTCTTCTGGGTGATCCATGCTGCTTCTGGATGGTCTTTTCTAGAGTTTATCAACAGAAGGTGTTGGATTGCTTGCAGTGACTCTTTCTGATGTTGAGGGAGTGTCTCTGTTGAGAGCTTCTGATGACTTATCTTCAGTACCTGTGAGTTCAACTTCCATAACTGCAAGGAATTCATTCTGCTTTGACTTTTGAGAGTCAAGCTTATCATCAAAACGAACACTGATTGATTCTTCCACAATATGTGTTTCTGTATTGTATACTTTGTACCCTCTTGAGCGTTCAGAATATCCTAACATAATACACTTTTGTGCTTTAGAGTCAAACTTGTTCAAATAATTTTTTGTATTCAGAATAAAACATGTACATCCAAATGGATGAAAATAGGAAATGTTGGGCTTTCTGTTCTTCCACAATTCATATGGAGTCTTTTCCAGAATAGGTCTTATGGAGATTCTATTCTGAATGTAACACGTTGTGTTTATTGCCTCTGCCCAGAAGATCTTAGCAACGTTAGTCTCGTTGATCATGGTTTTGGACATTTCTTGCAATGTTCTGTTCTTTCGTTCTACAACTCCATTTTGCTGGGGAGTTCTAGGACAAGAGAAATCATGCAGAATGCCTTTGTCATTAAAGAATAACTCAAAATCTTTGTTTTCAAATTCTCCACCATGATCACTTCTGACTTTGACGATTCTAAGATCCTTTTCATTCTGAACTTGGTTGCAGATGGTGACAAACACAGAGTGTGACTCGTCCTTGTGTTTTAAGAACTTTACCCATGTCCATCTGCTATAGTCATCTACGATTACTAACCCATACTTCTTGCCACTGACTGACGCAGTTTTAACTGGTCCAAATAAGTCAATGTGCAGAAGTTCTAATGGCTTGGAGGTGGAAACAACGTTTTTGGATTTGAAAGCTGGTTTTGCAAACTTGCCTTTCTGACATGCTTCACACAGAGCATCTGAATTGAACTTCAGGTTAGGAAGTCCTCTGACCAGATTGAGTTTGTTAATCTGAGATATTCTTCTCATACTAACATGTCCCAATCTTCTGTGCCAGATCCATTGCTCGTTGTTAACAGACAATAGACATTTTACATTCTGACTTTTTAGTTCAGAAAGTTTTATTTTATAAATGTTGTTTTTCCTCTTTCCATTAAATAGGATAGTTCCATCTTTCTGACTAACAGCTTTGCATGAATTTTGATTGAAGATTATATCATAACCGTTATCACTTAATTGACTTATGGATAACAGATTATGCATTAATCCATCAACTAGTAAAACATTACTTATAGAGGGAAGATTTCCATTACCTACTGTTCCAGAGCCAATGATCTTTCCTCTCTGATTGCCTCCAAAACCTACGTGGTCTCCAGGCTTAAGATCCAGGCTTTGGAACATATGCCTTCTTCCTATCATGTGTCGTGAGCAGCCAGAGTCCAGGTACCATGATTGGTGTTTTTGCTTTGCTGCTAAAGATATTTGCCACATGTATTATTTTATCCTTAGGTACCCATATTTTCTTGGGTCCTGATTTGTTAGTTTTACCAAAACTCTGGTTGAATTTTGGTTTGACAGAGTAATCACTACTAGTATATTTTATGTCATGTGTGTGCCCATATATAAAGTGTGAATCAAGTGGAGTACGTTTTATAACTAAATCCATGGCATTTTTTGGTGTAGGTACCTTACCTTGATATCCTATCCCTTTTCTGCCATTTCTGCTAACTCCATAGATTATTGAAGCCATATTGCTTCTGTCTATGTTTTTAGCTAGAAACTTCTGAAAGTTGTGATCATACTCCTTGATGATCTCATCAGTATTGCTGGGAGTTTCAGGGATTGTTTCCTTCTGGAGTTTTGCAATTGGTTTTCTAATTTTGAAAATTTATCTTTTAACTCAGAATTCTCCAATTTGAGACTCTCAGTCTTATTAGAGTCAGAAGTAAGATTCCTTTTCAGGTTTCTGAATTTGACTCTGATCTGCTGATATCTTTCCAGAATTTCATTAAGGATTTCAGCTAGTTCAGCCTTAGTAAAGTTTATAGTAAAGTCAGAGAATACCTCTTCTGTATCTGATTCAGATTCTGACTTAGAAGCTTCACTGTCTTCTGTTATGTTTGCCATGAGAGCTATGTTTTCTCTTTCATCATCTGATTCTGAGTCAGCTTCAGATGTGTCAGAATCATCCCATGTAGCCATGAGACTTTTCTTCTTTTCCTTGCCAAACTTCTTTTTGGGCTTTTCCTTATGAAGCTTTGGGCAATCACTTTTGTAGTGCCCTTGCTCGTTACATTCATAGCAGATGATGTCTTTGTTATTTGGCTTTCTGTTTCCTGAAGAACCTTCAGATCTTCTGTGTCCAGAGGAGGATTCTGACCTTCTGTATCTGGAGAAAGATTCATTCTGATTTTCTGATCTTCTGGGATTCCTGAACTTCCTTTGCCTCTGCTTCCACAATTGGTTCACCCTTCTGGAGAGGAGAGATAGTTCATCTTCTTCTGATGAAGACCCATCTGAGGTTTCTTCCACAGCCTGCAAAACTTTGGAGTCATATTTTCTGTTATATTTTAAAGCTAATGGCTTACCTTGCTTTTGAGGTTCATCTGCTTCTAGCTCTATCTCGTGACTTCTGAGGGAGCTGACAAGTTCCTCCAGAGAGATTTTGTTGAGATCCTTGGCTAGCTTAAGCGTTGTGACCATTGGCCTCCATTGTTTTGGCAAGCTTCTGATGATCTTCTTAACGTGATCAGCAGTAGAATACCCTTTGTCAAGAACTTTTAGACCAGCAACAAGAATTTGAAATCTTGAAAACATAGTTTCTATTGATTCACTCTCTTCCATCTTGAATGCCTCATACTTCTGAATGAGTGCAAGGGATTTGGTTTCTTTGACTTGAATGTTGCCTTCATGCGTCATTCTCAGAGAGTCAAACATATTCTTTGCAGTGTCTCTGTTTGATATCTTCCCATATTCTGAATAAGAGATGGCGCTGAGAAGAATTGTTTTGGCCTTGTGATGATTTCTGAACTCACGCTTTTGCTGATCAGACATTGTTTTCCTGTCAATCTTCTGACCACTTCCATCCACTGGGTGCGTGTATCCATCAGTCACCATGTCCCATAGATCAGCATCATGGACCAGAGAGAAACTCTCAATTCTGTCTTTCTAGTAGTCAAAGTTATCTCCATCAAAGATTGGAGGTTTGCCACTGAATCTGTCTCTTTCTTCATTGTTGTCATTGCTGATGTTTTGATTTGGTCCTGCCATTGTGTTTTTCTAACGCTGGATCTTGTACTGACACGGTTAAGTGTTATAAGCTCAGAACCAGGCGCTCTGATGCCAATTGAAGATGTGAAAAACACAAGAAGGGGGGTTGAATTGTAAAACTAAAATCAAATTCTTAGACAACATTGTATTTTTATCCTGGTTTGTTTGATCTCAAACTACTCCAGTCCACCCGTCAAGGTGATTTCGCCTCTCTCCAACGAGGTCTTAATCCACTATATTCAAAGGATTACACAACTACTTTAACAACTGTTAAAGCCTTCTTGAGTATAACCACAAACCGGTTTATCTCAAGGAAATCTCTTACAAATAGTATGAACAATGATGTGTTTAACGTTTTCTAAAAAACAATATATCACAACTGTGATAATACACAATTTAAGCTTGGAGTAAAACTGAATTGCTTAAGCGTTTAAGTAAGCGTGGTTTTTTTGAAGGCTTAGCAAATTGTGAGTGCATGCGTGTGATAGGCGTAGTCTTTTCTCACACAGACTTGTTTAAATAGCCAAGGAAGAGATACGTTGTCCATAAAGCCATTTTAATGATATTAACGCACTTTCCTTTTTGAGAAGATCTTGTCTTGAATAAAGTTGTTGGTAATTAATCTGTCTTGAATACTTAGTAATGCTTCAGAGTCTTCTTTGCTTTTAACTTATGCTGACGCTTCTGAGTGCTGATGACTTCGTAAAGATCTTTGATCAGAGTCAGAGTGTATATGTTTATGCGCAGATTCTGGTCATCAAGCTTCAACGTATAATCTGGTAGCTTCAGCGTGTAGCATATGTTACTGATCTTCTGATGCTGACATATTACTTATCTTCTGATGCTTCTGATGCTGATTCCATCAGAACTTCTGTGTAAACAAGACATAATTTTAAGAAGCATATTTATCATATATATAAATCTTACAATTTATTTATTCTTTGTATTTTGTTATCATCAAAACTCTAATTAAGGGTTGTAAAATCAAACTATGTTCTAACATATTCTTCAGATTGAAACCAAGCAAGCAAAGATACTAGACCTCTTGAGAGAACCAAACTTCAACTGTTTTAAGTCTTCACAAAAATTGGGTAGAGTAACGGCTGTATACGGGTGAATTCCATATTACAAACAAAGGGTGTAATCACAATAACCTGCACACAAAACAAACAAACAACCTAATGTCTTGAGGTAAACCTCAAGAACTCCAGACAAAATATCAAATAAAGTCACAAAGTCTCCAAGATAAGCCAAGGACTCTAATCCTAAGTCCAAGAAGTCCAATGCTCCATAATGCCAAGGATAGTAACCAAATAGTCCAACTATCATTAAAGTTTTTTATGGTTCATGTAGATTATTAGGTGTCTTTAAAAGGAAAAGAAAAGCTCAAGTGAGTAAAATAAAAATGACATAAAAGTAAATTCTCAAGTGAGCAAATATGAAAATAGCATGAAATGTAAAATGCTAAAAGTAAATGGTACATAAAGCATAAAAATAAAAGCATAAAGTAAAGTCAATTTTGTTAGAAATTAGTGGTTAGTTGGATGACCATCTTGAAACTTGCATTTGGAACTCATTAGAGGATTGGTAGAACCAAAGCCTCCACACAACAAGTTGCATTTGCTTTTTGTCAAGTATATCATCCATTTTGGAATCCTCAAAAGTAACATTTAATGATCAACGATGTTTAAGTGATCCGCGTTGACCAAAGGTGTTGTAGATCCATTAGAGGATTGGTAGAACCAATGCCTCCACACAATGAATCTCAAGGTTATTGGATCAAAGAGATCAAATTAACATACTTGGGCTTGCAATCATAAGTTTGGGCCACGAATGATCATTTATCCGAATCGGGACAAAATTTAGCGCTATGTTAAGCAATCGTAAGTGGACTTATGTAGAAGTCGCACCTATTTTGAGGTCAGTCAATAGCAATCTATGTACTTCATGTTTGGATAAATGATATAGAGATCACCGTCCCTTAACATGTAGCACAATTAAAAAAGAAAGGGATAATATGAAGAGGGAGGGGAATGATAGGCTAATTTGGATCACCATTTCAAAATTCTTTCATCTTTAAATTCAACCACTCCTCTAGATGGATTAAAGCACTAAACATATCATTAATCCAAAGCACCAAAAATGAATTAAATAATTCACTCTTAGGTAGATTTGAATTGATGAACATTTATCCAACTTCATCTACATCACAGAGTCCATTGAGTCTAAAGACAAATTGGACATTTAAAATTGCAATCCAAACCAACAATCAAAAGGAGTGAGTAGAAAAATCATTTTGGATTAGTGGTAATTTGGTAATTGATTCTTGGAGCCAAAATTTGAATTAATGATAATTCTTTCAAATATTAGAGCCAAAATTTGAATTAATGATAATTCTTTCAAATATTAGAGCCAAAATTGGAATTAATGATAATTCTTCTTAAAAATGAAAGATTGGCACTAAAATTTGAATTAATGGTACATCTTTCAAAAATAAAGGAAAATTGGAGCCAAAATTTGACAAGTTTAAAATTGCTGATTTTTTTCAAATTTTCACGTTGTGCAATCGATTGCACTATAGTGCAAATCGATTTGCACAATGTCTTTTTTCAAAAATGGCGCAAAATGCACTATGTGCAATCGATTGCACTCTAAGAGAAATCGATTGCATCAGTGAAAAAAATGAATTTTTGTTAATTTTCTTTTGCAAAATAGAGATTTTAGGAGAATAATACCAGGAATCTTTATTTGTCAGATGCTTCGACTTGGTACCTACAAAACACAAATATGCAAAGACAAAGACAAATATTTTTTGTATTTTGATTAGAAGTTAGTCAACAACACATATACAAAATATACAACTAAGGTGCTTGGATATTCCTCAAGAGCAAACTTAAAGATAGGAGATAGAAAAAGAGGAAGAACCAACCCTAATGTGATCTTGTTATGATCGAATTGATATGATATGATAGAGGAATCTTAGGGGCAAAAATTGGGGTACAACAGCTTCCCTTATTTAAGTGTCTTCTATTCGGAGATACGAAGGTTAAAAATCTTCGTGTCGACGAGATTGAAGATACTTAAATATAAAACAAGCCCTATTTTTGTCCCTAAGATGCCATGCAATGCTTATGATTATGAATGCAGATGGACAAATCTAAAGAGACGCAAGGTATCACTAGGGATGCCACAAAAATGAAGAAACAAAGGAGCAACCCCACCAGGAAAATAAATCACTGGTGGACCAAAAGAATAGAATCAGAGAGGAGGATAACAAGCATCGACGGATAACTGTGAACTACCAACTCAATGGATAGAGGTAGAAAAGTAATAAGATACCGGCTCACAGGTGACAATAAACTACCAGCTCAATAGTTGGAGGTAGAAAACCAAAAAAGATACCGACTCACAGATGACGGTAAACTACAAACTCAATAGTTGAAGGTAGAAGAGAAAAAATATCATATCACCGCCGTTCACTGACGGTGAACTATCAACGTTCACTGATGATAGCAAAAAGATAACAAACACCGACGTTCACTGCCGATGTACTACCAACGTTCACTGAAGGTAGAGAGAAAATATCATATCACCGCCGTTCACTGACGATGAACTATCAACGTTCACTGATGATAGCAAAAAGATAACAAACACCTACGTTCACTGCCGATGTACTACCAACATTCACTGAAGGTAGAAAGAGAATATCATATCACCGCCGTTCACTGACGATGAACTATCAACGTTCACTGAAGATAGAAAAAAGATAAAAAACACCGACGTTCACTGCCGATGTACTACCAACATTCACTGAAGGTAGAGAGAAAATATCATATCACCTCCATTCACTGACGATGAACTATCAACATTCACTGATGATAGCAAAAAGATAATAAACACCGACGTTCACTGCCGATGTACTACCAACATTCACTGAAGGTAGAAAGAGAATATCATATCACCACCGTTCACTGACGATGAACTATCAATGTTCACTGATGATAGCAAAAAGATAACAAACATCGACGTTCACTGCCAATGTACTACCAACGTTCACTGAAGGTAGAAGGAGAAAATATCATATCACCGCCGTTCACTGACGATGAACTATCAACGTTCACTGAAGATAGAAAAAAGATAACAAACACCGACGTTCACTGCCCATGTACTACCAACGTTCACTGAAGGTAGAAAGAGAAAATATCATATCACCGCCGTTCACTGACAATGAACTATCAACGTTCACTGATGATAGCAAAAAGATAACAAACACCGACGTTCACTGCCCATGTACTACCAACGTTCACTGAAGGTAGAAAGAGAATATCATATCACCGACGTTCACTGACGATGAACTATCAACATTCACTGATGATAGCAAAAAGATAACAAACACCGACGTTCACTGCCGATGTACTACCAACATTCACTGAAGGTAGAAAGAGAAAATATCATATCACCACCGTTCACTGATGATGAACTATCAACATTCACTGATGATAGCAAAAAGATAACAAACACCGACGTTCACTGCCGATGTACTACCAACGTTCACTGATGGTAGAGAGAAAATATCATATCACCATCGTTCACTGACGATGAACTATCAACGTTCACTGAAGATAGCAAAAAGATAACAAACACCGACGTTCACTGCCGATGTACTACCAACGTTCACTGAAGGTAGAGAGAAAATATATCATATCACCGCTGTTCACTGACGATGAACTATCAACATTCATTGATGATAGCAAAAAGATAACAAACACCGACGTTCACTGCCGATGTACTACCAACATTCACTGAAGGTAGAAGGAGAAAATATATCATATCACCGCCGTTCACTGACGATGAACTATCAATGTTCACTGATGATAGCAAAAATATAACAAACACCGACGTTCACTGCCGATGTACTACCAACATTCACTGAAGCTAGAAGGAGGAAATATCAAGTCATCCCAAAATTCTGGTGTTTTGCCAAGAACGGGTCTCAACTTCTTCTTTAACCAAGGCATTCTGCCTGGAAAGGGTAATATGTAAGCTTATCTCAAATAAAGAGACTTCCACTCATTGTCAAGGGGAAATGCAAAGAGAAATGACTTTCTGGGGATAGCAATATGACTTCCTGGGGAAAGAGATATGACTTCCTGCTGAGGAGATGTGACTTCCTGCTGAGGAGATATGACTTCCTGGGGAAAGAGATATGACTTCCTGGGGAAAGAGATATGACTTCCTGGGGAAAGAGATATAACTTCCTGAGGAAAGAGATATGACTTCCTGCTGAGGAGATATGACTTCCTGGGGAAAGAGATATGACTTCCTGGGGAAAGAGATATGACTTCCTAGGGAGGAGATAAAGTCTTCTCATGCAAAATAAATGCACAAACCAAAACTCGAAGTTCTCGGAAATCCAAAGTAAATAATATTGCCATGCAACCACAAATTCAATTAGAAACAAACTGGAACAAAACGGCCAACGAAGATACATCCTTTGAGAAATAAACTCAAGAGGGAAAACCAAATCCACCTAAGCAAGGAACGCTGCAGGAAGGTTAGAACACAATGTCAATAAAAAATAATTTGTAACAATGCATGATGCATGTATGAATGTATGAGTGATATCGTGCATATGCTAGTAAAAGGATACATAATCAGTACAAACAAACAAAACCGCCTCAGGTACCAACAACATTGGGCTAAACTTCAACCAGAAAGATCAATCCAAGAAAGGTAAAAGCGACTGCGGAAACTAAACCTATTGCCTGTCCTAACTTCACTGAGGAGAAACATAATCCGGATGTAGCTAAATCAAACAGATACCGGGATAGAACATCTTTCTTCTGGTTTCATCGGAGAAACCAGTTTTCCAAAAGCAACATGCCTACTGGAGATTGCAAAATCAGCCTCAAATAAAGCAGACTGACGCCGAGACAATCGAACCTCACTGGGGGATTCAGACCCACTTTGAAGGAGGAAAAACATACAAACCTCACTAAGGGAGACAATGCTTCATCATCGAGACATCTACTGGGGAATTCATGCTGACTTCATTGGGGAGGTCGACACCACATCATCAAGGGGAAACCAAGATACGTTCTTCACTGGGGAAACCGGAGATACGTGTTCTTCGAGAGTAATTATTGCACCAACTTCTTTGGGGAGAAAGGACTTCTATCAAATAAACGAGGCCTTCACTGGAGAATATTGGATTGAGTCTTCATATCATACAAACTTATTCCAACAAAAGATGCCCTGGTATAGCCTTCCCGGGAAATCAAGAAGTCAACACTAATGCCAATATCGCAAAAAGAGTGATATCTTAGCACACCAAGGGAATAAAACCTTTCATCATATGAGGGAAAACTTCGCTGGGGAATCTGAGACGGAGGCTTCTGACCATGCGAACCCAAAATCAAAAGCGAACCAAGACTTGGCCGGGGATAATGGGATCACAAAACTAATATTGTACCTTGCACCCACTGGTATCGTCTTTAACTATCTAAGAAACACACAAAGATTGCGCATATACCAGTAAAATGACCTGAGAAAAACCTTCATGAAGGAAGTAAATCTTCTTAAAACAACCGGAGTTTGTTCATTCCTGGGATCACCATTCTTGTTGTCATTGTTTCATCATAAATCCCAAAGTAAATTGAATTGTAAAGATATCTTTTTTTTTTGAAAAATCAATTTTGCTTTTTAATCTTTTTGCTTTGAAATTTATTATCAGTAATAAATGGAGTCTTTGCAAGCTAAATAAAAATAAGAACACAAAGAATTGGGCAAAAGCTCGAATTTCATTAATAGAATGGTAGTCTGTGAATGATGAGACTCCATGGATGATTACAAAGTTTGGGAAATGATAATATATAATGGAAAAGATACATTGAGATACAATGACCACCATTCCGCCTAACAACTTTTGAAATCCTGAGCAGCAGCTTTTGTTGAAGTATGGTGAGGATCTGAAAAGATTGTTGCTTCAACGATCAAGTCTTGTCTGACGTAGTTACTTGCCAAGAAAAATCCCTAACTTTTGCCTAAGCTGCCCTTGCGGGTTTTCAACTTAGCGGGAAATTTATTCTGTTTATGTCTCTAATTTTTGCCTAGACCGCCCTTTTGGGTTTTCAGCCTACCGAGACTCTCCTTTTTGCCTAAGCCGCCCTTTCGGGTTTTCAACTTAGCGAGTTGTTCTTTTATTTCTTTATGCGAAGTATTTCTTGACTGCGTTAGCATTCATGGGACGTGGGAACTCCTCGCCATCCATAGTTTCAAGAATTAACGCACCGCCAGAGAAGGCTTTCTTGACAACATACGGGCCTCCAAAATTGGGAGTCCACTTGCCCCTAGAATCAGTGTTGAAAGACATGATCTTCCTCAGCACGAGGTCGCCTTCTCTGAATTCACGAGGTTTGACCTTTTTATCAAATGCTTTCTTCATTCTCCTCTGATATAACTGCCCGTGACATGAAGCTGTCATTCTCTTCTCTTTAATCAAATTCAATTGGTCAAACCTGTTCTGGACCCATTCAGCCTCTGTCAACTTGGTTTCCATTATCACACGCAAAGAGGGAATCTCAACCTCAATTGGGAGTACGGTTTCCATTCCATATACTAAGGAGAACAGAGTTTCTCCTATTGAAGTGCGAACAGATGTTCGATATCCATGCAGAGAAAAAGGGAGCATTTCATGCCAATATTTATAAGTAACAACCATTTTCTGGATAATTCTCTTGATATTCTTATTAGCGGCCTCAACAGCCCCATTCATCTTTGGCCTGTATGGAGATGAATTGTGATGGACAATCTTGAATTCTTCGCACAGTTCTGTCATCACCTTGTTGTTCAAATTCGAGCCATTGTCAGTGATGATTCTACTCGGCACACCATACCGGCATATGATATTGTTTTTGATGAAACGCACAACCACCTGTTTGGTAACATTGGCATATGAAGCAGCCTCTACCCATTTGGTGAAGTAGTCAATTGCTACCAAGATAAAACAGTGTCTATTTGAAGCTTTGGGTTCTATCATCCCGATCATGTCAATACCCCACATAGAGAAAGGCCATGGGGAGGAAATCACATTGAGAAGTGTCAGAGGCACATGGACCTTATCTGCATAAACTTGGCATTTATGGCACTTCTTTACAAATTTGTAACAATCAGATTCCATTGTCAACCAATAATAACCTGCCCTTAGCATCTTTTTAGCCATCGAATATCCATTAGCATGAGTGCCAAATGAACCTTCATGAATCTCATGCATCAACATGTTTGCTTCGTGTCTATCCACGCATCTGAGCAAGACCATGTCATAATTTCTCTTGTATAACACATTTTCACTGAGGAAGAAACTACCTGCCAATCTCCTCAGTGTCTTTCTATCTTTCCTCGACGCACCAATCGGGTATTCCTGAGTCTGAAGAAAATTCTTGATATCATAATACCAAGGTTTTTCATCTGCTACCTCCTTTGTTGCAAAAACATGAGCGGGCCTATCTAGCCGTCGAATTGTAATTCGGGGTATATCATTCCAAGTATTCACTTGGTACATGGAAGCCAGAGTTGCCAGAGCACCCGCCATTTGATTTCCATCTCTAGGGATGTGATGGAATTCAACTTTATTGAAGAAGGGTAATAATCTTCTTGCATAATATTTGTAAGGGATCAAGCCAGGGTGACGAGTATCCCATTCTCCTTTAATCTGATTTATTACCAAAGCTGAATCACCATACACATCGAGAATTTTGATTCTGAGATCAATAGCTTCCTCAAGACCCATGATGCAAGCCTCATATTCTGCCATATTATTATTGCAATCAAATGTTAACCTTGCAGTAAAAGGAATGTGCGATCCATGAGGAGTGACAATCACAACACCAATTCCTTTTCCATAGGCATTCACCGCTCCATCAAATATCATACTCCAACGAGATTCAGGGTCAGGGCCTTCCTCAGGCAATGGTTCATCACAATCTTTCACTTTCAGAAACATCACATCCTCATCGGGGAATTCAAATTCTGCAGACTGATGATCTTCCACCGGTTGGTGAGCAAGGTAATCTGCCAACACACTACTTTTAATAGCTTTTTGAGTACGGTATTCGATATCATATTCAGATAACAACATCTGCCAGCAGGCAATTCTTCCAGTAAGAGCAGGCTTCTCAAAAATATACTTGATTGGATCCATTTTGGAGATCAACCATGTGGTATGATTCAACATATACTGTCGCAAACGCTTTGCTGCCCAGGCCAAAGCACAACACGTTTTCTCCAGCATGGAATACCGCGACTCAGAATCAGTGAACTTTTTGCTGAGATAATAAATGGCGAACTCTTTCTTTCCCGTTTCATCCTGTTGTCCCAGAATACAACCCATGGATTTTTCTAACACTGTTGGATACATAATCAACGGTCTTCCTTCTACAGGAGGGAGCAAGATAGGAGGTTCAAGCAGATACTCTTTAATACTCTCAAATGCCCTTTGGCAGTCAACCGTCCACACACAACCTTGATCTTTCTTTAACAACTTAAAGATTGGTTCACATGTTGCAGTCATGTGGGAAATAAATCTGGAAATATAATTCAAACGCCCGAGGAAACCCCTGACTTGCTTTTCAGTTCTTGGTGCTGGCATTTCTTGAATTGCTTTGACTTTATCAGGGTCAACTTCAACTCCTTTCTGGATAACAATAAAACCCAACAATTTCCTCGATCTAACTCCGAAGGTGCATTTATTTGGATTCAAGCGGAGACGATACTTCCTCAAACGCTGAAACAACTTCAACAAATCTTTTATATGCCCTTCTTCAGTCTGGGATTTGGAAATCATATCATCAACATATACTTCGATTTCTTTGTGCATCAGATCATGGAATAGGGTTGTCATATCCCTCTGGTACGTTGCACCAGCGTTCTTCAACCCGAAGGGCATCACTCTGTAACAGAATATTCCCCAGGGTGTGATAAACGTTGTTTTTTCCATGTCCTCTGGAGCCATTCTTATTTGATTATACCCGGAAAATCCATCCATGAACGAGAATACTTTGAATTTTGTTGTGTTGTCCACTAACATATCAATTTGAGGCAATGGAAAATCATCTTTTGGACTAGCTTTATTTAGATCTCTGTAATCTACGCACATGCGCTTTTCCGTCTTTTTTCGGTACTGGGACAATATTGGCAATCCATTGAGGATACACTGACGTCACAAGAAAACCAGCATTAATCTGCTTTAGGACCTCCTCTTTGATCTTTACTTCCATATCTGGGTGGGTTCTTCTCAACTTTTGTTTAACTGCCAGACACTCTGGCTTCAACGGAAAACGATGCTCGACAATGTTTGTATCTAGACCAGGCATATCTTGATAAGACCAAGCAAAAATATCCACATACTCTTTCAACAACTCAATCAACCTTCTCTTTACATCAGGATGCAACGATGCTCCAATCTTAACCTCCTTAGGATCTTCTTCTGAACCCAAATTAATCACTTCCAAAGGCTCCTTATATGGCTGAATGGTATTTTCCTCGTGCTCAAGCAACCGTGAGACCTCTTCTGGAATATCACCATAATCTTCTTCTTCAGCCCCAAATACGGGACAATCAAAGTTGGGAGAGGGTGCAGGGTCATTGTATTCAACGGGTTTTTTAATTAATCTGCACATGTGATTTATGATTGCTTTTAGAGACTGACACATATAACAAGTGATCATGCAGATTAATTTTCAGTTATTATTTATTTTGAAAGGTTTTTTTATTTGATTACCATTTCCCAAAAAAAAGCATAAAATAAAGACATATTTTTGGAAGCAAAGACAACTTTTATTAATGATCTTAAAAATCAAAGCAAACAGATAAGCCCATACAATACTTTCACCTTGGGCAGAGTGAAAGCTTTTCGAAAGAAAGAAACAAATTAACAAAACAAATTACTTTGAAATATGTATGCAAGAAGGAACATTAATGGTGACCCAGTTTTGAACTCGGACTCCATGCGTCACATAATTCGGTACTTCCTGCTCTGCTTCATCCTTTTCAACAGCATTAATTCCAGAACCAATTGGATGGAGGTAGCCTCCGCTGCGGAAAACATCATGATAACTGTTCACAGAAGACTTTGACTTCAAACTTTCGCCTTTGCCATTCTTCGAAGAGAAACCCAAATCAGCTCTGTTCTTGTTCACGGGTGGATCCATAAGTCATCCTCAAACTGCATTATGACCATTGTGCACAACCTGCCGCGTGTCCTTCAGCGAAACCACAGAATTCTCATTCCTCCTTATTTTGTTAATTTATAGGGCTTGGAACTGGGTTCCAACAGCAGCCTCATCCGCTTCTACAATACTGAAAGAGGATAGATGGGATATCAACAATGCCTGCTCCCCATTTATGATCACTACCTTCCCTTCACGCACAAATTTTAGCTTCTGATGCAGAGTTGAAGTGACAGCCCCTGCTTCGTGTATCCATGGCCGTCCTAGCAAACAACTATATGCGGGAATAATGTCCATTACCTGGAAAGTTATCAAGAACAAGTGTGGTCCTATATGGATGGCCAAGTCCACTTCACCGATGACAGATTTCCTCGACCCATCAAAAGCCTTCACAATGATGCCACTCGGGCGCATAGGTGCTCCTTGATACTTTAACTTCATGAGGGTACTCCTCGGTATAACATTCAGAGCAGATCCGTTATCAATTAGCACATTGGACAGCGAATCATTCTTACAGTTCATAGATATGTGGAGGGCCAGGTTGTGATTCCTCCCTTCATCTGGTAACTCATCATCGCAGAAACTCAAATTGTTACATGACATAATGTTTCTAATTACGCTGTTGAATTAATATAATGGCATGCCATTCTCCACAAAATCTTGGTCTAGTACTCTCATCAGCGATTCTCTATGAGCAGAGGAATTCATCAACAAAGCTAGGATGGATATCTTTGAAGGAGTCTGTAATAGCTGATCTACAATTTTGTAGTCGCTCATCTTAATTATCTTCAAAATATCATCCACTTATTTCTCTAATGTAGCTCCACTAGTCTCTCTTGTATCCTTCTTAGGCTCATCGTTCTCAGCAATTTTCTTTCCAGCAACAACATCTCTTCGAATGACCGGCGCAAACACACGGCCACTACGGGTCACCCTGCTATTATCAGCTATATTTCCAATATCAGGCATTGGATGGATGAGAACTTCCACCCCATCTTCTAAGATTGTAGCATTGTATTTGTAAGGCACAGCCTTATCTAACTCATAGGGAACAGGACCTGGCAGACTAATTACCAATGGGGTAACAGCTGGTTTGCTATGGTACTCCACCTCAAGATGAGTGGGTCCACCAAAACAAGGTACAATGACATTCACCCCTTCCTCAACACAATCAGCCATCAAAAAGTCATTTCCGGCAAACAAATCTTCGTCTGAAGAGAAACACTCATATGCGGAGGCATACTCTTCCTCTGACTCTTCTTCCATCAAACAAACTTCAACCATATCAATCTCGTGATAATCATCTGTTTGACCTGTAATCTTGATAGTTCCTTTGTCTAACAGCAACTGAACACCTTCCCTCACAATAGAACATCCTCGAGGGTCTTGACAGCAAACTATGCAAGATCCATATTGGTGTTCCACCTGACCAGCAGTACGGCAGAAGGTAGCATGCAACTGTACGAGATCCTCATTCAAATGATCCACATCAAAAATTCTGAATTCACCCGGACATCCAGAAACCATATTCACTTCCTCTTCATATTCCGCCCTAGGCCTGATTATATGGATTAAACCTTCATTCATCATCTCCTGCAAATCAGCCTTTATCTTCTCGCAACCTTGTATGTTTGTACTGCAAATAGCACAACCGGCATGGTCATGCGTATAATAACTGAATTCACAGAGGTCTGCGTGCATCTTCACCAAATCTCCTCTAACTAGATTAATGTCAAAAATTCGAAAGTCACCTGGACAATCGGCCACCATATTTACAACATTCACTTCCCCGTGCTTGGGTAGAGGATTGTCTTTCACATTAGGTCCCACGTCTTTGAAAGATAAAATTCTAGACTTCACCAACCTTTGCACTTCAGTCCTCAAAGGATAACAATTCTCAACACTATGCCCTGGTGCTCCCTGATGAAAGGCACACGTCTGGTCTGCTTTGTAATACCAAGGTAATGGTGATGGTACGGCTAGAGGTGGTCGTGTCTGGACCAAATTCTTATGAATCAATGCTGGTAGTAGCTCTGCATAGCTCATGGGAATAGGGTCATAGTTCTCCCTTCTCTGATTATACCCTTGATTCCCCTGTTGGGACGGTCTCTGTGACCAACCATAGTTGGAGCGGCATTCATAACAGGCGTAACTGAGGCGACTTGCTGATGACGCTGATAATTCCTTCTAGGAGCGTTTACCCTTCTCTCTTGCATAACATAATTTGCATCTCCCTCTTTCTTCTTGGTAAACCCATAAGATTGCTTTTTCACACCTCCGGATCCTTCACTCTTCGTCAAACGGCCTTCTCTTACAGCCTCTTCTAGGCGGACACCCATTCCAACCATCTCTGTAAAATCACCTGGGGCACTTACTACCATTCCTTCGTAGTAGAAAGCGCCTAGCGTCTTCAGAAAAATCTTAGTCATTTCTTTCTCTTCCATGGGAGGAATCACTTGTGCAGCCACTTCGCGCCATCTCTGCGCATACTATTTGAATGATTCTCTGTCTTTCTGAACCATGGCCCTAAGCTGGTCACGGTCGGGCGCCATGTCCACATTGTACTTGTATTGTTTAATGAATGCTTCTCCCAAATCATTAAAAGTATGGATGTTGGCGCTGTCTAAACTCATATACCATTTCAACACTGCACCGGTCAGACTATCCTGAAAAAAGTGAATCAGCAGACGCTGATCATCGGTGTGGGTATACATTCTTCTTACATACATCACCAAATGAGCACGAGGGAAAGTGTTGCCCTTGTACTTCTCAAATTCCGGGACCTTGAACTTAGCAGGAACTTTAACATTCGGGACCAAACACAACTCATTCACATTCTGCCCAAATAACTCTTTTCCCCTAAGAGCCTTCATCTCTCTTTGCATACTATCAAACTGTTCTTGGAAATCATCCATTCTGTCATAAAGACCCAAGTCTTCACTTGGAGGAGGGAAAGGACGACACACATCTTCATTAACAAACGGAACCAAATTCACCGAAGGAGGTGCAGCAGGAACAGTATGCACCACAGGAGGTGCTGGAGTAACAACATTCTGAACCACTGGAGCTTCTTGAGGGCCAAGATTGAAACCTTCAGGTACAAAATTCTCTGGCATTCCCCATGGATAACCCTAAGGCATACGGTTTTGAACAACAGCTGGAGTAGCGGATACAGGAACAGTAGGAACTTCAACATTTGCCCTTGTTGGTTGAGGTTGAACACTCGGTGGCTGATTCTGAGCAACCACCAGAGCTTCCATCAGAGTAGTCAAATTGGCCAAGCCAGCCTTCAAAGCAGAAACCTCCTCGCGCAGCTCGCGATTCTCTTGTTCCAAGTTGTCCATCTTCTTTTTGAAATTAGCTCGAGTGTTGTAGTGATGAGTCAGCTTGTTGAGTGGAGTAAAAAAACTGGGTAAGACACCTGGGTATGTGTAAAAAATTCAAGAAATATGTGCAATATGATGCATGATATGCAATGCACATGATTATTTTTACTTCATTATTTAATATTTCAAGGGATTTAAGATTTATAGACACATACCAATAAATATCAACAAATATTAAAGTGAGTAATATCTGAGTGAGTAAGTGCCATGATCTTAGGAGCCCAACGGGGTTCCTTCTTGACATCCCAAAAAGCATCAGACTGAGGCATATGAGAGATAAACCACCGGTACAACAAAGGCGTGCAACAGATAATCATTCCCCCATGATAGGAACTCCAAAGATGAACAGAGTAATAAGCATCACCCAATAGTGTAGGAACCGGGTTTCCAATCATGAAAATCTTGATAGTGTTAATGTCGACAAACTTGTCCACATTAGGAAATAAGAATAATCCATAAGCAAGTAAAGCGAAGATGGCCTCAAAAGCGACTGTACTCTTCATCCTGGCAAAGTAACGAGCTTTCTCCAATAAGAACTGAGCTGGTAATCCTCTAATCCCTCCTTTGGGATTCATATGGGCTTCCACCTCAAACTTCCCCAGGTGAATCAAAGCAGCAATCTCATGTGGTTTTGGCTCATCCTCCAAACCAATAAAAGGAACACGATCGGTAATGAGCAAATCCAATAGATAGGAATACTCCTCCAGTGTAGGCATCAGCTGATAATCGGGAAAAGTAAAGCAGTGATACATAGGATCATAGAACTGGACCAAGGTTGATAGAATACCCCCCTTCATCTTCAGCTTCATGAGAGGAATAATGGATCCATACTTCTTCCGAAAGTCTGCAGGACACTCAATCTCTGGAATTAGACTAATCAACTCATCTATCTTGGGATCCTTGAAACTGTATTTCCCGGTCTTTCTCTTTCCAGAATCCATGGTTAAAAACACCTTAGGTATTCACAAATAGTCAACCTTTAAATCCCTTGAAATATTGTTTTCTTCAAAAGATGCTTATGAGTGCATGGATTCATGATGCAACAATCACACACAGGATCACACATATAGGGTTCATAGGTTCAACGTCACGAGCATGAGGTCGAAGGTACTACCCATAAGGTATTGGTCTGAAAAGTTATCACCTGCCGAACAAGGTTCTAGAGGTTCCCAGAGTCTACATCCTTCCTTCGGATATTACCAACTTCCCGATTAACTCGGTAATTAGTAATATTCTCAAGAAAGACTCGTCTGAGCGTAGTATTGCATGACAACTATTTCCGGATTACTCCGTCATAGCTTCTGCACTACACCTAAAAGGCCAAGATGGGTTAGGTAATCTACGGTCCTCAGCTTCAGCAGGCTCCTAGGTCGAAAGCAGTATGTCTTCCCGATTACTCGGTAAACAACACTACAGTCAAAGGGGCCTCCACTGAGTGGGGGATCTCATGCCTCCTTTTTTGAGATTACTCCCTCAAAGTTAAAATGACTATACCGCCCGTCCTATCTTAAAGTTTTCCCAAGTCCGGGTATAGGATTTATAAGTAATCACCAAGCACCCTGAAAACCAGGAAAATCCAGATAAACATATATACAAAATATAACACATAAACACAATAACACATATACAGATATAAACAAAGATAGGCTCAACCCACTTAGGGATGGACCAGCAAGAGGTCAATCTTTCCCCAGTGAAGTCGCCATTTTTCCTGTAGCGGTAGAAATGTTCAAGACTAAGCCATTGGAATTACTAGACTTTATACAAATCAAAATAAAAATCGCCACCGCGCTTTATTGTTTCCAAAGGAATGGGAAAAGAGCGAATAACCCAAAAAGAGGGGGAAAGATTCAAGGTAAGGGGGTTGGTTATGCAAAGGGAAGGTATTAGCACCCTAAACATCTAAGGTACTCCGCAGGAACCTCTTTGTAAAATCTGTATATTTTGGCTATAAAAATATGTTGTATATAAAATGGATGGTGGAGGTGAGAAAAGAAATATTTTTATGATTTTTGCACCCGCCGCGGTTGCGAACCTTTAGTGCCTACGTACCACCTTTCGTGTAATAGGGGATCAGGGTACACGTAGTTCCTCTTTTAAAAATTTAAAACACAAGTGTGTTGGTTAATTTTATAAGATAAGACATCATTGTCATTGTCCGTGTGGAAAACATACTTACTACCCACAATCATGAGAAAGGAGAATTTGCATCATCTCAAAGTGGAGGATATGGCTTGGATTTTAAAATCAACAATGCCTCACTCAACACCCAAGTGGAAAATATCTCACTTCACTACATATTGTAGAAGTATAGTTGTTTGCATCACTACAAGGATTGACAAGAGTCAAATCTTTTGAGAAAAGTTTAAAGATAAAAGCCAAAGTGGCAAAATGGTTTGAATGAGATTGATTGACTTTTAGTCTTCTTACTAAAAAAATGTCAAGGTATTATTAAATTGATTGAAATTTATTCATGAAAATGTTTTGAAAATGCATGGACATAAGTCCAAGTTTATTATGAAAATGGTTCAAGTTTCAAAACAAGAAGAGTTTTTTAGAAGGAGGGAGAAGATTTTTGAAATTAAAGAAGATGGGAGGAGATGAAGGGACTATCCTAAAGCATAAGGTAAAAGCTAGGGATAAGAACCATCTAAGCAACAAGAAGCCAATACTTGACATTATGAGTCAATATAGAATTCCCATTCTTCGGATTGAAACCAAGCAAGTAAAGATACTAGACCTCTTGAGAGAACCAAACTTCAAGTGTTTTAAGTCTTCGTAAAAATTGGGCAGAGTAACGGCTGTATACGGGTGAATTCCATATTACAAACAAAGGGTGTAATCACAATAACCTGTACACAAAACAAACAAACAACCCAATGTCTTGAGGTAAACCTCAAGAACTCCAGACAAAATATCAAATAAAGTCACAAAGTCTCCAAGATAAGCCAAGGTCTCTAATCCTAAGTCCAAGAAGTCCAATGCTCCATAATGCCAAGGATAGTAACCAAATAGTCCAAGTATCATTAAAGTTTTTTATGGTTCATGTTGATTATTAGGTGTCTTTAAAAGGAAAAAAAGCTCAAGTGAGCAAAATAAAAATGACATAAAAGTAAATGCTCAAGTGAGCAAAGATGAAAATTGCATGAAATGTAAAATGCTAAAAGTAAATGGTACATAAAGCATAAAAATAAAAGCATAAAGTAAAGTCAATTTTGTTAGAAATTAGTGGTTAGTTGGATGACCATCTTGAAACTTGCATTTGGAACTCATTAGAGGATTGGTAGAACCAAAGCCTCCACACAACAAGTTGCATTTGCTTTTTGTCAAGTATATCATCCATTTTGGAATCCTCAAAAGTAACATTTAATGATCAACGATGTTTAAGTGATCCGCGTTGACCAAAGGTGTTGTAGATTCATTAGAGGATTGGTAGAACCAAAGCCTCCATACAATGAATCTCAAGGTTATTGGATCAAAGAGATCAAATTAACATACTTGGGCTTGCAATCATAAGTTTGGGCCACGAATGATCATTTATCTGAATCGGGACAAAATTTAGCGCTATGTTAAGCAATCGTAAGTGGACTTATGTAGAAGTCGCACCTATTTTGAGGCCGGTCAATAGCAATCTATGTACTTCATGTTTGGATAAATGATATAGAGATCACCATCCCTTAACATGTAGCACAATTAAAAAAGAAAGGGATAAGATGAAGAGGGAGGGGAATGATAGGCTAATTTGGATCACCATTTCAAAATTCTTTCATCTTTAAATTCAACCACTCCTCTAGATGGATTAAAGCACTAAACATATCATTAATCCAAAGCACCAAAAATGAATTAAATAATTCACTCTTAGGTAGATTTGAATTGATGAACATTTATCCAACTTCATCTACATCACAAAGTCCATTGAGTTTAAAGACAAATTGGACATTTAAAATTGCAATCCAAACCAACAATCAAAAGGAGTGAGTAGAAAAATCATTTTGGATCAAAGTTGCCCCAAAACAAGGCAAAAATACATTCAGTCCCTGTGTAAATCGATTGCACTACTGTGTAAATCGATTTACACAGTACAGTTTTCAAAAATTTGTGCAAAATTGCTTCTGTGCAATCGATTGCACAGTTACTGCAATCGATTGCACACTGTTATAGTAGCAAAAACAGCATTTTAAAAGGCCAATTTCTTGTTCTAACTTTCCATCAAACACCTTACGATCATGGATCCAATTGAGCATGAAAATTCCATCAAATTATGAGAAAATAACACCATTGGAATCACAAAATAATGCTCAAAGAATCAAACCCAAAGATCAACAAGAGATCACATTGTGAAAGATGAATTATCCAACTTACCAAAGGTAGATCTAGAGAATTATCAAAACAACTTCAAGAATTTGCTTCAATTCAACCACAAGAATCAATTGACCAAACTTGGATGTAGAGAATTGATGGAGAAAAAGTGTTTGGATGAGGGTTTAGCTCAAAGATTAGTAAGCTTCAATGCAAAGCTTACTAACTTTTTGAAAATGGAGCTTTGAGTGAATTTGGTAGATGGAGAGAATTAAGAGATTTTTTAGCAAGGTGGATTTGGCTATCAAAAGCTTCAAATTTGAATGAAATGAGGGCTCTATTTATAGAGTTTAGGATTTGGATTAGTGGTAATTTGGTAATTGATTCTTGGAGCCAAAATTTGAATTAATGATAATTCTTTCAAATATTAGAGCCAAAATTTGAATTAATGATAATTCTTTCAAATATTAGAGCCAAAATTTGAATTAATGATAATTCTTCTTAAAAATGAAAGATTGGCACTAAAATTTGAATTAATGGTACATCTTTCAAAAATGAAGGAAAATTGGAGCCAAAATTTGACAAGTTTAAAATTGCTAATTTTTTTCAAATTTTCACGCTGTGCAATCGATTGCACTATAGTGCAAATCGATTTGCAGTGTCTTTTTCCAAAAATGGCGCAAAATGGACTATGTGTAATCGATTTCACTCTAAGAGCAATCGATTGCATCAGTGAAAAAAATGAATTTTTGTTAATTTTCTTTTGCAAAATAGAGATTTTAGGAGAATAATACCAGGAATCTTTATTTGTCAGATGCTTCGACTTGGTACCTACAAAACACAAATATGCAAAGACAAAGACAAATATTTTATGTATTTTGATTAGAAGTTATTCAACAACACATATACAAAATACACAACTAAGGTGCTTGGAGATTCCTCAAGAGCAAACTTAAAGATAGGAGATAGAAAAAAAGGAAGAACCAACCCTAATGTGATCTTGTTATGATCGAATTGATATGATATGATAGAGGAATCTTAGGGGCAAAAATTGGGGTACAACATTAGGAATGTTTGAGATTTAGTCCCATAACTGCTATCATGGATCAGATCAAAATCACATTTTCTCCCCCTTTTTGTCACAATCAAAAAGCAAAAAAAAATTAAAGAGATTTAAAAGATTTTTCTATAGAAGATGTCAAAGAATAGAAGTACAAAAAATGGGGAAAATAAAACTAAGATTGACGAGAGACAAGAGAAAGAATAAGATTCTTGATTTCTGTTTAGGATTCCTCTTGTTTCATCATCCAAGTTCTGATTTCTTTGTTGGTTTTATCCTGTTTGGATTTCTCTTGAGAGAGAGAGGGTAAAAGGTAAAAAAGGAATGTTGCAAAGTATTTATAGCTTATGAAAAAGAATTTTAAAGTAATAAAACAGTTAAAGAATTTAGAACAATTGAATTAAAAAAAATTAATCATTACAAACAATTAATGAGATTTGACATTAAGGGGATGCGTGAGATTTGATCAAATCTGAATAGTTACCTAGGAATGGCGTCACAATAGCAGTGCATGCATGCGTGACCTTTCAGAGTTGAAACACGCGTTCAACTTCTGAGGATAGCGTGTGACGGCTGTTTTAATATAATGAACTTCTGAACCATTTTTGTTATGAAACGTTAGACACATTTTAGAACATTATAGATGGTTTCTGAAGTAACTCCTCTTCTAACTTCTGAAGAGTTTTTAATCAGAACATTCTGAAAACATATATAAAAAAAATTTCATTCAGGACAAAGTTCTATACTGGTGTTTTTCAGAATGAATTTAAATTTATCTTCAGAAAGAGGTTTAGTAAAAATATCAGCCCATTGATGGTCTGTGTCTCTGAAGTTTAAACTTAAAATTTCTTTTTAAATATAGTCCCTTATGAAATGATGTTTAATTTCTATATGTTTTGCCTTAGAATGTAAGATAGGATTTTTTGAAAGACAAATAGCAGAGGTATTATCACAGAAGATAGGAATCTTACTTTCATAGAGATGAAATCTTCCAACTGGCTCTTTATCCAGATCATTTGAATGCTACATCCAACAGCAGATATATATTTTGCTTCAGTTGTTGATAGTGCAATAGTGGCTTGCTTCTTGATGTACCATGAGATAAGGTTATCACCCAGAAACTGACAGCTTCCAGAGGTGCTTTTTCGTTCTATTCTATCTCCAGCAAATTCAGCATCACAATAACCTACTAGTTTAAAATCTTTGGATCTTTTGTAACACAGTCCAAGGTTAGTAGTGCCTTTCAGATACCTAAGAATTTGCTTAACAGCAGTTAAGTGATATTCTCTAGGATATGATTGGAATCTTTCACATAAACATACACTAAATAATATATCTGGTCTAGATGCAGTCAGATAGAGAAGAGATCCAATCATACCTCTGTAGAGTTTCTGATCTACTTTCTTACTTACCTCCTCTTTTCCCAAAATACGTGTAGGATACATTGGTGTCTTTGCTTCTTTACTTTCTGATAGCTGGAATTTCTTCAGGAGTTCTTTAACATACTTTGTTTAATGTATGTAAGTACCTTCTGGAGTCTGATTTATTTAAATTCCCGGAAAGAATTTTAGTTCTCCCATCATGCTCATCTCAAATTCAGCCTGCATAGACTCACCAAATTCTCTTCCAAGAGAGACATTAGAAGTTCCAAAAATAATATCATCTACATATATTTGAAAAATTAAAATGTCATTTTTAAGTGTTTTTCTGAATAAGGTAGTGTCCACTTTCCCTCTGGTAAAATTCTTTTCTAAAAGAAAGTTACTTAGACGTTCATACCAAGCTCTGGGAGCTTGTTTCAGACCATACAGAGACTTTTTCAGTTTAAATACATGTTCTAGATATTTTGAGTCATCAAAACCCGGAGGTTGATGGACATAAACTTCTTCTTCTATGTAACCATTTAAAAATGCACTTTTAATGTCCATTTGATATAATGAGATGTTATGTTCAACAGCAAAATAAATTAATAGTCTAATTGATTCTAACCTGGAGATTGGGGCAAAAGTTTCATTATAATCAATTCCTTCTTGTTGACTATAACCTTGTGAAACCAGTCGTTCCTTGTTTCTGACAACCTATCCTTGCTCATTTAACTTGTTTCTGAATACCCATTTTGTTCCTATGATATTGAATCCTTGAGGTTTTGGAACTAGATCCAACACATCATTTCTGGAAAATTGATTTAGTTCTTCTTGCATAGCTAGGATCCAATCATTGTCTTGCAGAGCTTCCTCTATTGAGGTTGGCTCAATCAGAGAAACCAATCCAAACAGTGATTCTTCATTGTTTCTGAGGGAGGATCTTGTTCTGACAAGATCTTCTTTCTTTCCAATAATCACATTTTCTGGATGTGCTGATGTGATTCTGGGGAATCTTTTCTGTGAGGTTTGTTCAGAAATTCTTAGATTTTCCAGAGAATTTGCAATAGAGGGATCTTCTGAGTTATCCTTTGCTTCTGACTCTTCAGAGTTTGTAAGATGATCTTTTGTACCTGCAGGATTTTCATTCTACTTTGGCTTTTGCTGGCCAAGCTTATCATCAAATCTGAATTTGATTGATTCTTCAACAATCAGAGTTCCTGTGTTGTATACCCTATAGCCTTTTGAGCGTTCAGAATATCCAAGCAGAAAACACTTTTGTGCCTAAGAATCAAACTTGTTCAGATTATCTTTAGTATTCAGAATATAGCAAGTACATCCAAAAGGATGAAAATATGAAATGTTGGGTTTTCTGTTTTTCCATAATTCATAAGGAGTCTTTTCAAGAATAGGTCTTATAGAGACTCTATTTTGAATATAACATGCTGTGTTCACTGCTTCTGCCCAGAAGTGTTCAGCCACATTGGTTTCATTAATCATCGTTCTGGCCATTTCTTGCAAAGTTCTATTCTTTCATTCTACAACTTCATTTTGTTGGGGAGCTCTAGGACAAGAGAAATCATGAGAAATTCCATTTTCTTTAAAAAGACTTTTCAAAATAATGGTTTTCAAATTCCCCTCCATGATCACTTCTAACTTTTATGATTCTAAACTCTTTTTAATTTTGCACTTGGTTGCAGAAGTCGAAGAACATAGAATATGACTCATCCTTGTGTTTTAAAAACTTAACCCATGTCCATCTGCTGTAGTCATCAACAATGACCAATCCATACTTCTTGTCTCTGATGGATGCAGATTTAACTGGTCCAAACAGATCAATGTGAAGAAGTTCCAACGGCCTAGAGGAAGAAACAACATTTTTTGACTTAAAAGGTTTTGAAAATTTTCCTTTCTAACATGCTTTACACAGAGCTTCTGAGTTTAACTTCAGATTGGGAAGTCCCCTGACCAGATTGAGTTTGTTAATTTGAGATATTCTTCTCATGCTAACATGTCCCAATCTTCTGTGCTAGACCCTTTTATCATCACTAACAGACATAAGGCATTTTACATTCTAAGTTATAAGGTCAGAAAGATCAATTTTATAGATGTTGTTCTTTCTCTTTCCAGTAAAAAGGATTGTTCCATCTTTTTGACTAACAGCTTTACAGGATTTTTGATTAAAGATTATGTCATAACCGTTGTCACTTAATTGACTTATGGACAGCAAGTTATGCGCTAATCCTTCTACCAATATAACATTAGTTATAGAAGGAAGGTTACCGTTTCCAATGGTTCCAGAACCAATAATCTTTCCTTTCTGATTTCCTCCAAATTTGACATCTCCTCCAGATTTAAGTTCCAGACTTTGGAACATAGACTTTCTTCCCGTCATATTTTGTGAGCATCCAGAGTCCAGGTACCATGACTGGTGTTTCAACTGTGTTGTTAAGGACATCTGCAACATATATTATTTTCTCCTTAGGTACCCATATCCTTTTGGGTCCTTTTTGGTTAGAGTTTCTAAAGTTCTATTTGAACTTTGATTTAGCATAAAAAATTTCAGAGTGAGATGTGTATTTGATATCATGTGTGTGCCCAAAACTAAATTGTTTGTGCAGTGGTTTATATGTGATAACCATTTCCTCAACAGGTTTAGGTTTATATGTTTCCTTCCCTTTGGGAGTTTCATATCCAATTCCTCTTCTGTTATTTCCACTAACACCATAGATCATGGAAGCCATTTTGCTTCTATCTATGCTTTTAGCAAGAAATGTTTGAAAACTAGAGTCATATTCTTTAAGAATATCTCTTGAACTTGAAGCAGAATCTGAAATAGAAATATTTTGAACTTTTTGAACTTCCTCTTTGAGTTTAAAATTATTTTCTTTAAGTTCAGAGTTTTCTGTTTCAAGTTTCTCAAAATCAGATGCAAGATTCTTTTTGAGTTTCTTGTATTTGATTTTGAGTTGACTGTAGTTTTCAAGAAGTTCTGATAAGCTTTCTACAAGTTTGGCTCTAGAGAATTCAGACAATACCTCTTTCGGTTCTGAATCAGAGTATGAGTCATCGTCATCTGATGTGGTAGCCATAAACGCTAGGTTAGCATGCTCATCTTTTGAGTCAGATTCAGCTTCAGAAGATTCTGAATCATCCCAGGTGGCCATCATGCCTTTCTTTCTTCCAAACCTTTTCTTTGGTCTTTCTCTTTGTAGCTTAGGACAATCACTTATGTATTGTCCTGGTTCTTTACATTCATAGCAGACTATATCTCTTCTGCTTGACTTCTTATGTCTAGAAGATTTTGGTTTACCTTTTGACCTCTTGTAGTTTCTGAACTTCTTTTGTCTGTGCTTCCACATCTGGTTGATCCTTCTAGAGAGCAGAGATAACTCATCTTCTTCTGATGCAGAGTCTTCGGAGTTTCCTTCTTCTTCCTGAAAAGCATTAGTTTCACATTTTTTAATAGATTTAAGGGCGACAGACTTACCTTTCTTCTGAGGCTCATGTTCATCAAGTTCTATCTCGTGACTTATTAATGCACTGATAAGTTCTTCAAGAGATACATCATTCAAATCTTTTGATACTTTGAATGCAGTAACCATAGGTGCCCATCTTCTGGGTAAACTTCTGATAATTTTCTTAACATGGTCTACCTTGGTGTATCCTTTGTTCAGAACTCTCAGGCCAGCAGTCAGAGTTTGGAATCTTGAGAACATAGCTTCAATGGACTCATTTTCTTCCATTTTGAAGGCTTCATACTTATGGATGAGAGCCAGATATTTTGTCTCTTTTACTTGAGCATTGCCTTCATGAGTCATTTTGAGAAACTCAAACATGTCATGTGTTGTATCTCCGTTGGTGATTTTCTCATATTCCGTTTTAGAGATAGCATTCAGAAAGATATTTCTGGATCTATGGTGATTTTTGAAATCTAATTTCTGTTGTTTATCCATGTTCTTTCTGTTAATCTTGTTTCCGTATTTGTCTTCTGGATGTGTGTAACCATCTAGGACCATATCCCATAAATCAACATCATGACCTAGAAAGAAACTTTCTAGTCTATCCTTCCAGTATTCAAAGTCTTCTCCATCAAACACAGGAGGTTTGGTGTAGTTGTTGTTGTTTTGTTCAGTTGCCATAGTGTTTTCCTTCTGGATATTTTTCTGACATTGTTAGGTGTTTATACCCATAACCAAAGCTCTGATGCCAATTGAAGGGTGAGAAAACACTTAGAAGGGGGGGTGAATAAGTTTTTCCTTTTTCTGTTGCTCAATAATAATGGAAGGACACAGGTAATTTTATCCTGGTTCGTTTGAAACTAAAACTACTCCAGTCCACCCGCCAAGGTGATTTCGCCTCTCTCAACAAGGACTTAATCCAATATAATCAAAACTAATTACAAATGCATAACCAAACTTTTTGACTAACAATACAATGCACAAGACAACTGCAAGTGACTAACACCTCTAAGACTCAACTAGTCCTAGCCCTCTTGAGAAATCTGACCCAACTGGTCTCTCAAGGAACAATTACAAAGATATCTCTTAACAGTAGTGAATCAAAATGCTTCTAATAAGCTATATCACAAACTGTGATTTATCACTAAGATTTTAGCCCAGTACTTAAGAATTGCCCACTATATACAAAGAGTTTACAAGAATGAAAATAGTGAGCTTCGGTATATTTTGAGTTGATCAGTAACCTTGCTTTGAAACAAATGGTCTTCTATATATAGCTTCAAATTTTGACTGTTACTGCCTTGAAGAGAGTGTATGCATTAATGATGTGTGTTAGATTTATCTTTATGTTTCCAATGCTCTCGTGTGTAGTACCACTTGAGTGTATTAGCCGTCTTAGCATTAAATGATCAACGGTACTGTCAGAGCTTGTCTCTGAAAGTTTAAGAGTTTGCTTGCAACGTTGCAACATCAGAGTTAGCTTTAACTTTTCTTCTATAAGAGTTTGCTATATCACTCCTTCTGTCAGAGTTTTCTTCATTTGATGTTCATCAGAGTTTGCTTCAGCTTGCATTATCAGATATTGCTTTCAGCGTGCTTCTTTCAAATATTTGATTCAGCTAGCTTTATCAGAGGTTGCTTAAGATTACTTTTTATCAGAGTTTTCCTTGGAGTGCTTCCTTCAGAGTTTGCTTCAGACTTGCATTTACATAAAGTTTCTTAGTAACTTCTTTATCATTTTTCTGCTCAGCATAGAATGATGTTTCACTTTTGAGAATGCTTGAGTCAGAACATCATCTGAATTAGAAACCATACACATCAGAGTATAAAATATATTATACAAAATTTATTTCATTGTTATCATCAAAACTCTAAGATATGATTAGAACCAAACTTTGTTCAAACAGTTTGCAACTTCACACGATTTCCCTCCAAAATTCATCATTTCACACGATTTCCCTCCAAACTTCATCATTTCACACGCTTGGGCATTCCATTTGATTCCCTATAAATAGAGGATCATCCCCCATTCATATCCTCAAGCTTGGATAGCCAGAATCACCCTGCCAAACTTGTTCCATAACTCAAAATTTTGCAACTTCAAAATCTGTTTTCAAGCCTTTTTCAATCCAATTTTTCTATCAATTTACCTTTCTTGATCTTCCCTGAAGCTAACCATATAATTACATTCAAGAATCGTGCCCTATATTGCTCCATAGAAGTCCAGTTTCAGAGCTCTGCAACTCAACTTCAATAGGTATATTTCTTCATCAATTCTTCAAAACTTTGATATCATTGTGATGCTCTCATTGCTCTGATTCTAGTCGCAACACTTACTTTCATCTGGAAACTTGTTTTGACCATGAAATTTCAAGTCTCTTTTCAAAACTTTCTTTCCAAATTGCTTGAGCTACAGTATATATAAATTTATCGCGAAGGTGCGGTTGTCTTCGTCTTGAAGAGACGAAGCGAATGGTATAGGTCTCGTGCTCTAATTTTACAGATTGAGCAACCTGGTTTTGGGACTGGCTGGAGGTTAAAGATAACCAACGTGTCATCCTTCAACCAATGAAACAACGCCATTTAGATTTTTTGAATTTCTAATTTACATTTGATTCAGTGCTTTATCCACTAATGACCATAATATCCATAGCACGCCAGATCCTTTGGATTTGATTACTAATGCGTTTTTACTCTCATCCAATGGTCCATATGTTTTTTACTGTATTTTTCTTTTCTGGTTTTTATATTTAATTGTTTTAAATTTCAAAAAATCATAGAAAATTCATATTTAGTCAAAAAAAATCTAAAAAAATTATGAAAAATATTTTTGATTTTTCTCTTTTTGATTTTTATTTTTTCATAATTTTATTTTATGTTTTGGTATTTTTTATAAATTTCCACTTTATTTGAATTGTTTTAAATGTTTAAAAATGCTTTTATGCATTTTTAAATTTTGGAAAAATTATGGAATGATCCAATGAGATTGTGACAAATATTGGTGACCTCATTTATTTTTTATTTCTAACTTTGTTATTTTTTATCATTTTTGGTTTATTTTACTCATTTCTTTTAATTTTAAAAATAGTTTCTGACTTTAAAAAATTACCAAAAAATTTATAAAATCATTTTAGTTCATTTCTGATTTTTCTGTGGTCTTACTTTTTATTTCTTGATTAATTTTAATATAGTTGATATTTTTCTATATTATTTCTATTTTAAAACATTTTTAAAACCTTTTTTAATGTAAATTAAATGCAATATTATTTTGTGATTATTTTCTGGTTGATCTTGGATTGAATTTTTGGTCATGAACTTTGTTAACATCATTGGATCCATGGTGTTGAGTCTAACTCCACAAAAATGGATGAATGAGTTTAATAATAGTTTGATTTAAATTTAATTCAAATGTGGTTTGTATATTCTCTCCCACCCCTCTTCATCTTGTCCCTTTCTCATTGCACTAAGTGTTATTGGAGCATGATCTCTATATCATGTCTCAAAATAAATGGTACATAGATTGCTATTGACCGGCCTTAAAATAGGTGTGACTTCTATATAAGTCCACTTACGATTGCTTAACATAGCGCTAAATTTTGTCCCGATTCGAATAAATGATCATTTGTGGACCAAACCTATGCCTGCAATCCCAAGTATGTTAATTTGATCTCTTTGATCCAATAACCTTGAGATTCACTGTGTAGAGGCTTTGGTTCTACTAATCCTCTAATGGATCTACAACACTTTTGGTCAACGCGGATCACTTAAACATTGTTGATCATTAAATGGTACTTTTAAGGATTCCAAATGGATGATATACTTGACAAAAAGCAAATGCAACTTGTTGTGTGGAGGCTTTGGTTCTACCAATCCTCTAATAAGTTCCACATGCAAGTTTCAAGATGGTCATCCAACTAACCACTAATTATTAAATTGTTTTTATTTTATGCCCTTTTATTTTTTATGTTTTATGTACCATTTACTTTAAGCATTACATTTCATGTCATTTTTATTTTGCTCACTTGAGCCTTTTCTTTTCTTTTAAAAGACACCTAATAATCAACTTGAACCATAAAAAAAACCTTTAAAATACTTGGACTATTTGGTTATTATCCTTGGCATTATGGAGTATTGGACTTCTTGGACTTAGGATTAGAAACCCTGGTCTATGTTGGAGACCTTGTGATCTTAATTGATATTTTGTCTGGAGTTCTTGAGGTTTACCTCAAGACATTGGGTTGTTTGTTTATTTTGTGTGCAGGTTATTGTGATTACATTCTTTGCTTATAATCTGGAATTCACCCGTATACAGCTGTTACTCTGTCCAATTTTTTGTGAAGACTTAATACACTTGAAGTTTGGTTCTCTCAAGAGGTCTAGTATCTTTGCTTGTTTGGTTTCAATCCAAAGAATGGGAATTCTATCTTGACTCATAATTGTAAGTATGAAGTGCGCCTAAGAGGGGGGGTGAATTAGGTACTTTAAAAATTCTGGTTTTTAGTGATGATGGTTCTTAATTTTCTGGTTAAAAGTAAGCTTAGGAAAGCTTAAAAATGCATAAAAATAAAGAGACACAGGCGATATATCCTAGTTCCCCTCACAGTCTGAGAGTACTCCAGTCCCCTTTCAACATGAAAGAGATTTCCTTATTATGGCAAACTTAAACAAGAACTACCAAAAAACCAAGAACAATCCTCTTGGACCAAGAACGATCCTCTTGGATTTTCACTATGTCAACTATGAGAACAATCCTCTCAAAGTGAGTACACTTGTATCCAACAACTTTGGAAAGACAAGATTTCAAAAACACTTAAACTTATTTCCAACAATCCTAGAAAAATAAGTAAGCAACTATTAATTTTTGAGTTTGAGTGAGTAGAGTAGTATTGATCACTTAGAGTGATTTAACAATGTATGATCTTATCTTCCAATAATATTATTGTACAATGACTCAAGATATAATTGCTCAAAGTTTTCTGTTAAAAGATGTATGAAAATATGTAGAAAACTTATGCATGAAAGTGAAGGAATGCTTGAGTTTGTATTTTTAAAATTCAGAAAATAATTATGGAAGAGGTGTTGAAACAGATTTTGAAAATGAATATTTATATGTTCATAACACCCTTTTGAAACATCATGAAGTTCTGAAAATGTATCATGAACAAATTCCAAGTTTGAGTGAAAGGTTTCAATGAAAAGGCATGATGAACAAGCATGTGAAAAGCTGCTGTTTTTCAAAATCGTGCAGCATGCAATCGATTACACCCTTTGTGTAAATCGATTGCACAAGGTTTCAATGGCTATATTTTCAAAAGCTTTAAGTGTGCAATTGATTGCACTAGCAATGTAAATCGATTACATGTAAAGTCAGTAGCAAAAAGTAAGTGAGTGCAATCGATTGCACTAGCAATGTAAATCGATTGCACTGAGAAACAGAAGCAAACGTTTTGAAAATTTTAAGTATGCAATCGATTTCACAAGCAATGTAAATCGATTGCACAGAAAAACAGAAGCAAAAGATCTGAAAAATTGGAGCATGCAATCGATTGCACTAAAATACAAATCGATTGCACTCAAGTGAAAAATGAAATTTTAACTTTGAAAAACTTTAGTAATGATTTTTAAACATTTCTTTTTCATCATTGAGCATCTATATCTTAAGATCAAAGTAAGTAATATTATTATACCTTGAAAGTTGTTGAGAGCTTTGAACTGAAGATATTGTCCTTAGATGCTTTGAGCTTGATCATAAATCTTTTCCTTCTTTGTCAATCAAGGTTTGTCTTCATCAAAACAAAATCCCATTAGAGAAGATTGATTTTACATTCTCCCCCTTTTTATGATGACAAACAATCTTGCTTTATGCGATGTACTTTCCGGAAGAGCTTCTCCCCCTGAGATGCAAAACTCCCCCTATGTATGAGAAGGTTGAAATCTTTTGCATTTCGTCATCTTGGTTGGAGAGTACCTTAAAAATCCACATAAGGAAAATACAAGCATAAAGTACCACATCTTTCTCCCCCTTTGACATTATCAAAAAGAATGGAAAGATGCACAAAACAAATAATGATAGAGCAATATATTGAGAAAATTTAGAATTTAAACAAGTAACACAAATTGTTTAAGAATTACACATAAATTTCAACAAACAGATCATTGAATAACAAGACAAGAACATAACAGACGAAAAAAAGTTAGCCAAAACTTTAAGGGCGATGCATGTCCGGATGGTTATAAGACCAAGAGCCTTGATTCGGGAATTGTTGTTGAAGTGGAGGTTCTGTGTAGTGTTGAGGAGGTGCAGCTGGATTATTTGGATCATATGGTGGAATATGAAGATGAGAGGAATTCTGACCAACAAATGTTTTTGTCATAAAAGCAAGTTGCAGAATATGCAATTGATTTGCATTTCAGGTGTAATCGATTTGCACACAAACAGAATCAAAATAAAACAGAAACGCACAGAGTGCAATCGATTTGCATTGAAGCATAATGGACAGAATTGAAAATACTCAACGAGCAATCGATTGACACTCTTTGTGCAATCGATTTGCATCGACAAAAAATGTCCAAAACCAAATTTTTCTTAAAAATTTAAATACCACATAACATAGATTCACATATAGCATGTATAAAACATATATAAAATTATATCAAGGGTAGAATGCACCTTATAAGCCGTGTTCGTCGAGTATGCCAAGCTCTCGCAGAATTTTGTAGAATGGTTCTCTTGCCAAAGGTTTGGTAAAGATATCGGTAAGCTGATTATGAGTATCTACAAAGGTTACCTCGACATCTCCTTGAAGAACATGATCACGGAGGAAATGATGTCGAATGTCTATGTGTTTAGTTCTAGAATGCATGACGGGATTCTTTGTAATGTTAATTGCACTGGTGTTGTCTCATCTTAGAGGAATGCACCCTAGATCGAGTCCATAGTCACGAAGTTGTTATTTTAGCCACAAAATTTGAGCGTAACTACTACCCGCTGCAATATATTCAGCTTCGGTCGTGCTAAGAGCAACGCATGCTTATTTCTTGCAGGCCCATGATACTAATGCATTACCAATAATGTGATAAGTACCACTTGTGCTTTTTCTATCTGTTTTGCAACCTGCATAATCCGCGTCAGAATAACCAATTAAGTTGCAAACACTACCTTTAGGATATCACAATCCGACATTCGTTGTCCCTTTGAGATACTTCATGATCCTCTTTAACGCCGTGAGATGAGATTCCTTTTGGTTAGCTTGAAAGCGAGCACAGAGACAAACACTAAACATTATGTCAGGACGGCTTGCCGTCAAATATAATAAGGAGCCAATCATACCTCGATACTTAGTGATGTCGATGGAAACACCTAATTTATCTTGATCAACATATGAACCAGAACCCATTGGTGTAGGCATTGCCTTACAGTTATCCATGTCAAACCTTTTCAAGAGTTCCTTGCATTATTTGGATTGGTTGATGAAGATGCCATCTTTTAGTTGTTTGATTTGAAGTCCAAGAAAATAGTTCATTTTACCCATCATGGACATTTCAAATTCTCCTTGCATCATTGATGAGAATTCTTCACACATTTCTTGATTTGAAGAACCAAAAATGATGTCATCAACATAGACTTATTCTAGCAAAGTGTCGTCTTTGATTTTCTTGATAAATAGAGTCTTGTCAACTTGCCCTTTTTGAAACCTTTTTCGCATAAGAAGTTGCTTAAACGGTCATACCATGCCCTTGGTGCTTGTTTCAGTCCATAGAGAGTTTTTCTCAATTTAAATACATGATATGGATTCTTGAAATCTTCTAACCCCGGGGGTTGCTTAATGTAGACTTCTTCAATGATATATCCATTCAAGAATGCACTTTTGACATCCATTTGGAAAAGCTGAAAATTTAATGAACAAGCATAGGCAAGTAAGAGACGAATAGCTTCTAACCTTGCAACTGGAGCGAAAGTTTATTCAAAGTCTATTCCTTCTTCTTGATTGTAGCCTTATGCTACCAATCTTGCTTTGTTGCGAACAATTATTCCATTTTCGTCAAGTTTTTTTTTTGAACACCCATCTTGTTCCAATAATGTGTTTGTTGCTTGGCCTAGGGATGAGTTCCCAAACTTAATTCCTTTCAAATTGATTCAAATCTTCTTGCATAGCAATAATCCATTGGTCATCGCCTAAGGCTTCATCAACTTTGGAAGGTTCAATTTGAGAGACAAACGCCATGTTTAAGCAAGCATCCTTGAGATTTAATCTTGTAGACACACCTTGACTTATATCACCAATTATTTTATCAATAGGATGATCTTTATGAGTTCTCCATTCTTTTGGTAGATCATTGAGATTTGATTCTTGTTGAGGTGATCCTTCGTGTTGAATGGGTTGATCTTTGGAAGAATTTTCTTGAGGACCTTCTAGTATTTCATCATCATTATCACAAACAATATTATCCTCCTTGGAGGGGTTAGTTTCATCAAAATAAACATGCATAGATTCTTCAATTGTCAAAGTTCTTTTGTTGTATATTCTATATGCTTTACTAGAGAGGGAGTAACCAAGAAAAATACCTTCATCGGATTTCTCATCAAACTTACCAAGGTTATCTTTGTCATTGTTTAAGACAAAGCATTTGCATCCAAAGATGTGAAAGAAAGCAATGTTTGGTTTTCTCCCTTTGAAGAGTTCATATGGAGTTTTCTTTAAGATTGGTCTAATGTTAACTCTATTGCTAACAAAACATGTCGTGCTCACCGCATCCGCCCAAAAGTATTTTGGAAGATTTGAGTCGCTAAGCATTGTTCTAGCAAGTTCCACAAGAGTGCTATTCTTTCTTTCTACCACTCCATTTTGTTGAGGAGTCCTTGGTGCCGAGAAGTTGTGAGATATTCCATGTTCTCCACAGAATTCTTCAAATAGAGCATTTTGGAATTCTCCGCCATGGTCACTCCTTATTGAGGCAATTGTTAGAGACTTCTCATGCTGAATTTTTTTAGCATACTTCTTGAATGCATCAATCTTCTGCAAAAAGAATGTCCAAGTATATCTAGAGAAATCGTCAAAAATAACCAAAGCATATACATTACCTCTGAAACTCCTTGTTCTCGATGGACCAAATAAGTCCATATGTAACAATTGTAGTGGCCTTGTAGCGGACACCACATTCTTAGATTTGAAAGTTGATCTAGTTTGTTTCCCTTTTTGACAAGCATCGCATAGTCTATCTTTAACGAAATTTCTCTTAGGCAATCCAATGACAAGATCATGCCCGATTAATTTATTCAAGTGTTCCATATGAATATGAGCAATTCTTTTGTGCCACAGCCATGAATCACCGTTGTTCTCCATGAGACATTTAACCTTCAAAGATGGATCATCAAGGGAAATCATGAATATATTATTGATTCTTTTACCTTGAAGTATAACCTCATGAGTGACTTCGTCTTCTATCAAGCATTCATCCTTGGTGAACTTGATTTTGAAGCCTTTTTCACAAAGTTGGCTAATACTAAGAAGATTGTGCTTTAGTCCTTCAACATAAAGAACATCTTCAATGGATATGAAAGGTGGAGCACCAACTTTTCCTTTGCCTAGGATTCTTCCCTTATTATTGTCTCCATAAGTGACAAAACCCTTAGCCTTTGGCGCTAGATTTGAAAATTGGTTTATGTCTCCTGTCATATGCTTTGAACAACCACTATCAAGATACCAAAGATTGCATGTGCTCTTCAAGCATACCTGCAAAACAAATTAGGTTTTGTTAGGTACCCAAGTTGCTTTAGATCCTTCATAATTAGTGCCTTTCTTTACCCACACATAATGCCCACTTGCCACACTAAAGTTTCTAACATAACAAGCATTAGGTGTATGGCCTTTAATGCCACAATAAAAACAAGTAGGTTCAAAGTTACTTCTATATCTAGAAGGATAAGATTTCTTTTTAGGAAATGTTTTCTTTTTAGGATAGTGACGAACTATTTTAGGTTTGCTCACTTTCTCTTTGGATGATTGATCACTAGCCTTAACAAAGGTAGTTTTGTTAGAACTTGGTTTTGAAAACTTTGAATATCCAAGTCCACTTTTATCATTGGAGTATCTTTGTTGGCTAAGAACACCTTCCAATCCAATTTCGCCTTTTTCATATCTTTCAATGACTCTTTTTAATTGGACAATTTGGAAAGAGAGTGAATCACAATTTTTACATACAAAATTTGTTTTTGTTCATCACTTGATTTTTGTTTTTCTTCTTTGAAATCTTTTTCCATAGAATCATATTTTTCTTCTAAGGATGAAATTTGTTTCTTTTGTGATGAAATGGTTTTACACAGAATTTAGCATTCATTCAATAGTTCATCTATAGCACCTTGTGCATCACTATCAAAAAGAGAAAATTCATTACTAACCTCATTGTCTTCATCATCGGAATGGTGTGAGGCCATCAATGCTAGATTTTCACTTTCATCACTATCAGAATCGGATGAGGAACTTAGTTCGTTGTCCTCCCAAGCGACATAAGCCTTTTTGTTCTTGAATCCCTTCTTGCTTTTGAAGCCACATTTCTTGGAGAGTTTTGGACAATCCAGCTTGATATGACCTTGCTTACCACATTCATAGCATGTGATTTCTTGTGTTGGTGTGGAAGCTTCCTTTTTCTTAAATTGTTTCTTTCCTTTTGAATGAGAGAAAGGTTTATCATTTCTACCAAAGAACTTACCAAGCCTTTTAACAAGAAGCATAAAGTTTTCATCTTGTTCCGGATTGTCTTCCTTTTCAACTTCCTTGGGATCTATCTTCAAAGCAATATTCTTGGATTTTTTCTCTTGATTTTCATGCTTTTCAAGTCTTCTGAGTTCCGTTTCATATTCTTGAAGTTTTCCAAATAATGTTGCAGATGTCATGTTGGAGAGACTTTTCTTTTCTGAAATTGCCGTTACCTTTGGTTGCCATTCCCTAGTTAAGGACCTAAGTACTTTCAGATTTAGTTCATCATTCGTCAAAGTTTTACCAAGAGCACTTAGATGATTTGTCAAGTCCATAAATCTCTTTTGTAAGTCAAGAATGGTTTCTCCGGGCTGCATTCGAAATAATTCGTATTCTTGACTTAGGGTATTTAGCCTTGATATTTTTACTTCAACTGTTCCTTCATGAGTTTGTACCAAGGTATCCCATATTTCTTTTGTTGTCTTGCATGCCGAGACACGGAAGAATTCATCCATGCTAATTGCACCTTGAAGAAGGTTTATTGCCTTTTTATCATAGAGAACTTTCTTCTTATCATCATCGTCCCATGCAGTTTTAGGCTTTGATGAGCCAACACCATTGATTACCGTTATAGGGATAAATGGATCATTTTTTACGGCATCCCATATTTCTTCTCCTTGTGCTTCTAGATGTGCCTTCATGCGTATTTTCCAGAAGTCAAAATATTCACCACAAAATAGAGGAGGCTTGTTGTTACTACCACCATCTCTGAAAACGGGATTTTGATATGCGGAAGCCATTCTGGATCTTTTAGGAGCAGGTTACCTATAACTTGCTCTGATACCAATTGTAAGTACGAAGTGCGCCTAAGAGGGGGGTGAATTAGGTACTTTAAAAATTCTGGTTTTTAGTGATGATGGTTCTTATTTTTCTGGTTAAAAGTGAGTTTAGGAAAGCTTAAAAATGCAGAAAAATAAAGAGACACGGGCGATATATCCTGGTTCCCCTCACAGTCCGAGAGTACTCCAGTCCCCTTTCAACATGAAAGAGATTTCCTTATTGTGGCAAACTTAAACAAGAACTACCAAAAAACCAAGAACAATCCTCTTGGACCAAGAACGATCCTCTTGGATTTTCACTATGTCAACTATGAGAACAATCCTCTCAAAGTGACTACACTTGTATCCAACAACTTTGGAAAGATAAGATTTCAAAAACACTTAAACTTATTTCCAATAATCCTGGAAAAATAAGTAAGCAACTATTAATTTTTGAGTTTGAGTGAGTAGAGTTGTATTGATCACTTAGAGTGATTTAACAATGTATGATCTTCTCTTCCAATAATATTATTGTACAATGGCTCAAGATATAATTGCTCAAAGTTTTCTGTTTAAAGATGTATGAAAATATGCAGAAAACTTATGCATGAAAGTGAAGGAATGCTTGAGTTTGTATTTTTAAAATTCAGAAAATAATTATGGAAGAGGTGTTGAAACAGATTTTGAAAATGAATATTTATATGTTCATAACACCCTTTTGAAACATCATGAAGTTTTGAAAATGTATCATGAACAAACGCCAAGTTTGAGTGAAAGGTTTCAATGAAAAGGCATGATGAACAGGCATGTGAAAAGTTGTTGTTTTTCAAAATCGTGCAGCATGCAATCGATTTCACCCTTTGTGTAAATCGATTGCACAAGGTTTCAACAGCTATATTTTCAAAAGTTTTAAGTGTGCAATCGATTGTACTAGCAATGTAAATCGATTGCATGTAAAGTCAGTAGCAAAAAGTAAGTGAGTGCAATCAATTGCACTAGCAATGTAAATCGATTGCACTGAGAAACAGAAGCAAACGTTTTGAAAATTTTAAGTATGCAATCGATTGCACAGAGAAACAGAAGTAAAAGATCTGAAAAATTGGAGCATGCAATCGATTGCACTAAAATGCAAATCGATTGCACTCAAGTGAAAAATGAAATTTTAACTTTGAAAAACTTGAGTAATGATTTTTAAACATTTCTTTTTCATCATTGAGCATCTATATCTTAAGATCAAAGTAAGTAATATTATTATACCTTGAAAGTTGTTGAGAGCTTTGAACTGAAGATATTGTCCTTAGATGCTTTGAGCTTGATCATAAATCTTTGCCTTCTTTGTTAATCAAGGTTTGTCTTCATCAAAACAAAAGCTCATTAGAGAAGCTTGATTTTACAATAATGTCAAGTATTGGCTTCTTGTTGGTTAGATGGTTCTTATCCATAGCTTTTACTTTATGCTTTAGGATAGTCTCTTCTTCTCCTCCCATCTTCTTTAATTTCTAAAAATCTTCTTCCTCCTTTTGAAAATTCTTCTTGTTTTTAAACTTGAACCACTTTCATAATAAACTTGGACTTAGTTCCATGCATTTTCAAAACATTTTCACAAATAAACTTCAATAAACTTAATAAAACCTTGACATTTTTTATGAGAAGACTAAAAATCAATCATATCCAAACCATTTTTCCATTTAGGCTCTTATCTTTAAAACTTTTCTCAAAAAATTAGACTCTTGCCAATCCTTATAGTGATTCAAACAACTATACTTCTACAATATGTAGTGAAGAGAGATATTTTTCACTTGGGTGTTGAGTGAGGCATTGTTGATTTTAAAATCCAAGTCATATCCTCCATTTTGAGATGATGCAAATTCTCCTTTCTCGTGATTGTGGGTAGTAAGTATGTTTTTCCACACGGACAATGACGATGATGTCTTATCTCATAAAATTAACCAACACACTTGTGCTTTAAATTTTTTAAAGAGGAACTACGTGTACTCTGATCCCCTATTGAACGAAAGGTGGTACGTAGGCACTAAAGGTTCTCAATCACGGCGGGTGCAAAAATCATAAAAAAATATATTTCTTCTCTCATCTCCACCACCTATTTTACATACAACATTTTATAGCCAAAATATAAAGATTTAACAAAGAGGTTCCTGCGGAGTACCGTAGATGTTTAGGGTGCTAATACCTTCCCTTTGCATAAACAACCCCCTTATCTAGAATCTTTCCCCCTCTTTTTGGGTTATTCACTCTTTTCCCATTCCTTTGGAAACAATAAAGTGCGGTGGCGATTTTTATTTTAATTTGTACAAGTCTAGTCAATCCAATGGCTTAGTCTTAAACATGTCTACCACTACAGATTTCAATAGCTCAATCCTCAAGGCTATGTCTATGATATCTATAATTTGTGGTTCAAAGGGTTCCATCACTTTATCTAGGTAAAGCTTTCCTTAAAGTTGGTGGTGGAATTCATCAAGAAGATTCTTAGGTTCATGTGTTTATTTCCATGCCTTCTTCAACAAGATCCATTGAGACTTTAGCTCCATATTTGAGTATGCTTCAAGATAACATCATCTCATGGACTATTGTGATTCATCTTGCTTTATTTTTCCAAGAAATTTCAAAAATATTCAAGGTTGATTCAACAAGTTTGACCTTATTGAGCAAATGCTTGATTCAATGATCACATGTGCCTAACTCTCTCAGTTTTCCACATTTTGAGTTGGTTCTTTTTTCTATGGATTATTATCATCGTCTATAACAACCTCTCTTCACATGACAACATTCAAAAAGAAAAATCTTCAAAAGTTGAAATGGGTTTCAAGTCATTTTGACACTCTCTGAGCTAGGGTTTGTTGACTTCCAAGGACCCATATCTTGCTCGTTTTTTGAGATATTTGATTGAATCCAAAGCCATTATCATCTTTAAAGGGTCCTTAACAAGATCTCTTTAGGAATCTAAGGCTAATTTTGAATGGAATATCACTAATGGTTGAGAAAGATTACAAGTCTCTTTGAAAGCCTTTGAATCTTAGGGTTTCACTTCAAATGATCATAACTTGATCAATTTTTAACTCTTTGGGCCCATTCTTTTTTCACAATAATCTTTGGGATGTCTACTACAACATTTTTTTCAATGTGCAAGACTTGAAAATGCTTAGAAAGTGGTTGAAAAATTGAAAATATTATAGGTCTTTTGTGAATTTTCCCAAATTTGTGAATTTTGGAGAAGTACTTTCCCGAAGATGCGCGTGCCAAGAAGGAAATTGAATTGCTTGAGCTGAAATAAGGGAATTCAACTGTTGTTGAGTATGCTACCAGGTTTGAAGAGTTAGTGAAGTTTTATCCGTATTATAATAATCGGACAGTTGAGGCATCTAAGTGTATCAAATTTGAGAATGGATTGCATCCAGATATTAAGAAGGGAATTGGATATCAGGAGGTTAGCTAGTTTCCTATACTAGTGAATAAGTACATAATCTATGATCAGGATACCAAAGCCAAATCTTCTTTTTATAAGAGTTACAATGAGAAGAAATGGAAGAACTCGGGTCGTGGTAAGCGTGTAGTGCTCCTGCGGATAAAGGGAAATAAAAAGTTTATGATGAGAAGAAGCCAAGCGGGGGAGGAGCTCCCACTTCTGTCAAGTTCTTTAAGTGCGGGGAGCAAGGCCAGCATGCTGAAAGTTGCAACAATAAGGTGATGAGATGTTACAAATATGGTAAGATAGGTCATCATGCTTTTGAGTGCAAGAGTGAAGGTTTGACTTGTTTCAACTGTGGTAAATAGGGTCACATGAGTACCCAGTGTTAGAAGCCGAAGAAGACTGCTACTACTGCTCAGACTATTGGCATAGTGTTTGCCTTGAATGGTTCATAGGTTCCCAAGAAGGATAACTTGATTGAAGGTACTTGTTTTATTAATAATGCTGAGTTGATTGCTATTATTGATATTGATGCTACTCATTCATTTATTTCCCTTGAATGTGCCACGATGTTGGGATTGAAATTGTCTTCTATGAATGGTAGTATGGTGATAGACACTCCTCCTAAGGGTTATATTACTACTACTTATGTCTGTTTGAGTTGCCCTTTGACTATCTTTGGTAAGAGTTTCATGATGGATTTGGTGTATCTACCCTTGCACCAAATTGATGTTATCCTTGGAATTAACTGGTTGGAGTTCAACTATGTTCATATTAACTGTTATAATAAAACTATGAGGTACCCTAAGTTTGGTGATAGCGGAGAGCTGGTGTTTTTGTCTGCTAAGCAAATGGAAGGACTCTTAGAAGACGAGGCCTTGATGTTTGCAATGTTTGTATCTTCAAGTTGATCATGAAGTCGTGAGTATTGAATTACTTGTTTTCAGTGATTTCCCAGAGGTGTTTCCGGATGACATCAGTGATTTACCTCCAGAGTGTGAGGTGGAGTTTTTTATAGAGTTGGTACCAGGTACAAGTCTGGTGTTGATGGCTCCTTATAGGGTGTCATTTTCATAGTTAAGTGAATTGAAGAAATAATTGGAAGAATTACTTGAGAAGAAGTTTGTTCGGTCGAGTATTTCTCTGTGGGGTTCTCCTGTGTTGTTGGTTAAGAAGAAGGATGGTAGTAAGAGGTTGTGTATGGACTACAGGTCATTGAATAAGGTGATTATCAAGAATAAGTATCCACTTCCGAGGATTGAAGATATGATGGATCAATGGGTAGGTGCCCGTGTGTTTAGTAATATTTATTTGAGGTCTGATTATTATCATATTCATGTTAAACTAGATGATATTCCAAAGACGGATTTCAGAACAAGGTATGGTCATTATGAGTACACCGTAATGGTGTTTGGTGTATCTAATGCGCTAGGTATTTTCATGGAGTATATGAATCTAACTTTCCATTCGTATCTGGATAAGTTTATAGTGGTGTTCATTAATGATATTAGGATCTATTCTAAATCAGAAGAAGAGCATGTTGAGCATTTGCGAGTTGTGTTGCAAGTGTTGAAAGAGAAGAAGTTGAATGCAACATTGTCAAAGTGTGAGTTCTGGTTGAAGGAAATGAGTTTCCTTATCCATGTGATTTCAAGTGATGGAATTTCGGTGGATTCTTCTAAGGTTGATGTTGTATTACAGTGGGAGACTCTGAAGTCTGCTACTGAGATACGAAGTTTTCTTGGTTTAGTAGGTAATTATCGCAGGTTTACTGAAGGATTTTCTAAGTTGGAATTACCTTTGACTCAGTTGACTCTAAAGGGTTAAGCTTATGTGTGGGATGTTGTGTGTGAAGAAAGTTTTATGGAACTAAAGAATAAGTTGACGAAGGCTCCAGTTGGTTTTTCCTAATCCAAGTGAATATTTCGTGGTATATTATGATACGTCGAAGATGGATCTTTGTGGTGTGCTAATGAAGAATGGACAAGCAGTTGCTTATGCGTCTAGACAACTGAAATTTTATAAAAGGAATTATCCTATGCATGACTTGGAGTTGACAGTTGTGGTATATGTGTTAAAGACTTGGAGGCATTATCTCATTGGATCCAGATTTGAGGTGTTCAGTGATCACGAGAGTCTGAAGTACTTGTTTGATCAGAAGGAATTGAATATGAGGCAGAGAAGATGGCTTGAGTTATTGAAATAATTTGATTTTGATTTGAGTAGGAAGTCATTGCATATGGCGATGCTTATGGTGCACGAGTTAGAACTAGTTGAATAATTCATAGATATGAGTTTAGCGTATGAAGAAACTCCTAACAGTGTGAAGTTTGGGATGTTGAAGTTGACTAGTGGTATCCTTGAAGAAATCAGGGAAAGTCAGAAATTTGATTTGATGTTTGTTAATCAGTTGACATTGATTAACCAAGATAATGTGAATTTTGAGTTGATGAAAATAGTGTAATGAGGTTCGGAAATAGAGTTTGTATTTCAAATGTGCCAGAACTTTAGAAGAGTATTCTTGAGGAAGGGCATCGAAGTGGTTTAAGTATTCATCTTGGTGCTATGAAGATGTATCAGGACTTGAAGAAATTGTTTTGGTGGCCCGATATGAAAAAGGAAGTTAATGAATTTGTTTATGCTTGTTTCACTTGTCTGAAGTTGAAGATTGAACATCAGAAGCCTTTGGGTTTAATGCAGTCGTTGAAAATTCTGGAGTGGAAATAGGAAAGCATTTCCATGGATTTTATGTCAGGTTGTCCAATGACTGTTAAAGGCAATGGTTCGATTTGGGTGATAGTGGATAGATTGACTAAATCGGTGCATTTCTTACCGATGAAGATCAATCATCCTATGCAGAAGTTAGCTGAGATGTATATCAAAGACGTTGTGAGATTACATGGTATACCTTTGAGTGTCGTGTCGGATAGAGATATGAGGTTTACGTCAAAGTTCTGGGAAGGTTTGCATAAGGCTTTTGGTACTAAGTTGAAGTTGAGTTTTGCTTACCATCCAAAGACGGAGAGGATTATCCAATTGTTATAAGATTTATTGAGAGCTTATCTGTTATAACATGGATAAGCTTGGGATAGACACTTGTCATTGATTGAGTTTATGTACAATAACAGTTTCCATGCTAGTATTTAAATGACATCATATGAAGCGTTGTATGGTAGGAGGTGAAGGACTCCATCATTTTGGTATGAGTCAGGCGAGAGTGTTGTGCTCGGACCTGAGATTGTGCAGGAGACGACTGAAAAGATCAAGATGATCCAAGAAAGGAGGAAAGTTTCTCAGATTCGTCAGAAGAGTTATCATGATAAGAGGAGGAAAGCACTTGAGTTCCAGAAGGGATATCACATGTTCTTAAGAGTTACTCCGGTAACTGGTGTTGGTAGAGCTCTAAAGTTGTGAAAGCTTACACCATATCTTGTTGGTCCATATCAGATTTTAGATAAGATTAGTGAAGTGGCCTATCAAATTACTTTACCGCTGTCGCTTGTGAATCTTCATGATGTGTTACATGTATCTCAGTTGAGGAAATACATTTCAGATCCTTCGCATGTGATCAAATGGATGATGTACATGTGAGAGATAACCTGACAGTTGTAGCATCACTCGTGCGGAAAGAAGGTCAGGAAGTGAAGCAATTACGGGGTAAAGAGATTGTCTTGGTAGAGGTACCATGGGATGGACCAGCTTATCGAAGTTTGGGTTGGGAGCATGAGGATCAAATGAAAGAGTCGTACTCAACTTAATTTTCCTCATGTAATTTTAGGGGACGAAAATTCTTTAAGTAGGGGAGAGTTGTAACACCCCAAAATTTAGATTTCATTATTTAATTGATTATTTATAATTATATGTGTTATGATATGTTGTGGGACTTTAGTGAGAGATAGATGATAATTACAATTATTTAGGTTTAAATAATTTAGTTTATATTATTTAGATTTATATTAAAAATTAAATAGGATATTAAGGTGAAAAGGATAATGAGAGTTTATTGGTAAGTATTATGAGTCAAGTGAGGTCATAAGAGGAAGACCATAGAAAGGGTCAATTTTAATAGAGAAAAAAAAGAGAGAGATAAGAATCATTATGTATGATCGTGGAATTTTGGAGAAACGTGAAGTGAGAGCTATGGCACAGAGAAATAAGAAGGGATTTTCTATAGAACTCGATGGAGGAATCAATTTTCTAGGAATTCTATGTAAGAGGTGTAATCGGGTTTATTATGATTGATATGGGGTTAAGGTAGATGAAGAATTTTATTTGCATGATGATTTGATGAAAAGAATGAAGAATACCATGATGTGTTGTGTTATAATGATATTGATATGGCATGATTCCTATGTGATATGTGTGTGATGATGTATTATTGTTGAATTGTGATAATATGACGATTACTATGGTTTTAGACTGTGTTTGGTAGTATGATCGGAATGGGAATGGGGCTGGAATAGATGTGAAATAGAAATAGGAAGTGGCAGATATTTCATGTGTCGCTAGGTGAGCCAGCGGCGAGCACTGGGCGAGCCAGTCGCCCAAGCATCGTCGGGCGAGCCAATCGGCGAGGGTAATGGTGGAAAAGGTGATCCTTGAAAAATGTACAAGGAGGGGAGGTCGCCAGAGCTTCATCGGGCGAGAGAAGTAGCGATGAACCCAATCGCTCACATCATCGAGCGAGCATCAGATGGGGAGGTGGAGAGTAGGTTGCCTCAAGGGTCGTCATGTGAAGCCGAGGCGAGCAGTCTGGCCGCAATTTTTCTAAAGTTCGTAACTTGAGTTTCACAAATCTGTTTGACGCGTCGTTTGAAGCGTTGAGAAGATGACGCGTAGAACTATATCATGATAGAATAATAAGGTTTATTTGATGTGTTATTCTAGTGTCTATGTATTTATGAATTTGAATCATTATATGTTTGGTATGCTAAGACGTTCCGTTTTCATGATGAATTATATGTTGTTATGAATCTGTTATGAAGTTGATGTGATGTTGCGGTGATGAATTTATGTCACTTGTTATGATGTTTTGATGATGGGAATGTTTAAATATGTAATACATGTTATGTAAAGATGATTATGTGAATGATGATGCAATTGACTAGCTGAGGTCGAACTTTTATATGACATTGTTGTGCATCATGCATTCATAGCATTTTGGGTGGTGGTCCGCTTGTGATGAGCCTCAATCCCATTGTGCAGATTGAGTGCGTTTGTGATGTGCTACAGTTTTAAGATGGAATCGAACCAATGGTGGGGATCATGGAGGGTAATGAACCAGGTGTTCATAAATTTGGCAGCACATGCATTACCTAAGTGTTATTGCATTAACATCCTATATGGCATTGTATAGTTTTGTTGATGAGTCGTGATGTCATGATAATTGTGAATTATGTGATTATATGACGTATCGGTGTAAGTATGAAGTGTTAATGATTGATATGTATTTTTATATGATGATGTTGATTATAACTACTAATATTTTCTTTATAACTTTTATAATAAATTCTGATTACTCACCCTTTCTATTTGAATGTTGCCTCCACGTGGGTAACACGCAAATGATCAGGAGTAGCTTGTAGGAGCATTGAAGATAGCATTGGAGTATTTTATTAGTTTCATTGGATTAGTGGTGTCTTGCTATGATACGTAACATCGGGGTTGGGAATGCTGTATTTTGCGAATGTTATGTTCCTTTTATGTTGATATATTTTATGACGGTTTTGATTGTAAACTGATTTTAATGAATGATGAGACCCATGTTATGAGTTTTGAAAAGTTAATTACTATTTTTATGAAGATGAATTTTGCTGCGATGTTTCTAAAGAAGGTGTTGAATTATAATCAAATGCATGTTTTAAATTGATGTAACCCATGTTACAGAGCAAGATTGTTATTATATGTTGTAACCGATTTTAAATGGGAGTAGTCACCATTAATTTTTATACTAGGGAAGGGAATATAAAGGATAACCCTAATTTGGTCAGAGATTCTAATTTGTTTGACTCGTTCTTAGATGAATGGAAGGTGTTAGGCACCCCTCACCTACCTTGTTCAAAAGGATACTAGGGTTTAGAATTACGGCTTAGGAAATAGGGTTTAATTTTTTATTAGGGGAACTCGCCACGATTTTTACGTTGTATGCCTATGTATCCTATTATGAAGAATCAAAGTCCCAATTTGTAGTTCGTAGTTGTTGGTTGGTGTTTTTTATGGATTATGGGAATATCTCGAATTAATCCTTGAACCAAGTCTGGATTTGTAAATTGCGGAGTTGTTAGATGAAGTTCGCAGTTAATGAGAAATATCTCCATAATCTTTTTTTTAAAAATAGATATAAGGTTTGAATTAGGTTAGTGAAAATTGTTAGTAATTTAATTGGTTTGATATTTTTTAAATATATTAATATATAAAAAAAAATCTTTGTAATGCAATTAAAAAAGATATTTGAATGGATTGGTAAAAAAGATTTGAATTAGTAAATAAATAAATTTAGAACTTATTATAAAAATAAGTTTTAATTATGAAAATAATAATAAATGAATTGATAAATAATAGAAAATATAAAAAATATATATAATTTTAATTAATTTACACAGGGGATGTATTTTCAGTTAGTTAGTAAAAGGATGGGAGTATGAAGAGTAAGGGTGAGATTATGGCCCAAGAGCCCATAAGACCAACTAATATCCTAGTTATATCTTAACTTGAATTAATAATTAAAAAAGAAAATATGAAATAGAAAGAGCTTGGGGCGGTACCTTTAGCAAAGAGGATATCAATTTTGACTTTTTCAATGTTTACCAATTGACCAATGAGTCACTAACAAGTGGCAAATTCATCATTAAATAAAAAAAACAATTATTTTTAAAAATATCATAACAAAAAATACGAAAATTAATATTAAATATTAAAAAATGATTTTTTTGTGATTTTGAAGATAATTAAAAATAGAAATAGTTAGTAACAAATAAACAAAAATATCCAAAGTGCACCTGCACCGATTGAGATTTGAACCCTTAATCTTATGCTTCCAAGCTATGCTTTCTTACCAATTGAGCTATGTTATTTATTTGAAATCAAAAGCCAATTGAAAGTATATGAGAGGTGCACAAATATATATATATATATATATATATATATATATATATATATATATATATATATATATATATATATATATATATATATATATATATATATATATATATATATATATATATATATATATATATATATATATATAATAATTTAAAATTAAACTATTATATTTTAAATAGACTTAAAAATGAATATTTATAAAACCCAAAAGGTTAGTGTGAATAAGCCAAAGTAATTTTAAAATCCAAGTTTAAAAATAACTTCGACTATAGCACTAAGGCGGGCAAATTTGAGGTATGACAGCTGCCACTATTTAATTACTCTTCGATTGAATAGTGCAAGAATATGCAGGCCTCGCACATTTGAATCGGAGGTTTATTAAATAATGGAAGACTCCAAAATTTGTCCGAACGATTATAAGGATACATTGTACAATATTCCCAAGAATATGAAAAATAGGCATAGATGATGATGTATCATCTTACCAAAATTTTGAACATAAAGTTCTGATTTGACTTAGATATGACGACGTGGATAAATCGTCAATACTTAAGAGAGATTGCAGATTTTCGTATATTTACCATAACCTAGGAGATAAATAATACGAGTTTGTGAAGTTAACTTACTAGTGCTTCGAGATTAATATAGTAAGTTTATAATGTTGATTTTGTCTATTCATCACAACCTAGGTAATGAATAAAATAAAGTTTTGATAATGCATCGCTGCATGGAGACTGACGCGATGAATCATACCGCAGATTTTGTTATGTTTAGTACAACCTAGGGAGTAAACAGTACGAGGATGAACTTGTGCATTTATCACGACCTAAGGGATAAAAGACAACAGGGATAGGCTTACGTTATTCATCACGATCTAGGGAGTGAATAGTATAAACCTAAAAATTTTCATACCTATCACAACCTAGGGGGTAGATATTTGAAGAATTTATGCGTTTACCACGACCTAGGGATAAACGGCACAAAGATAGATTCACATATTCATTACAACCTAGGGAATGAATAATATGAACCTGGAAATTCGCGCACCTATCACAACCTAGGGGTAGATGATTGAAAAGTGTTTTGGTGATCAAATCTTAGATAACTAGATCAAAGATGAGATTGGAATTTTACCGGTTGTGTCTGTTCTCAACCAAGATAATTGATTGCTTTGATAATCTAATAAAGGGCTCCATGGTTTTGCTGATTATGTCGGTTGTGTCTATTCTCAACCAAGACTCGATCAACTTGAAGAATTGAACCCCAATTCACTGATGATGTCAGTTGTGTATTCTCTCAACAAGGACTATTAACATGAAAAAATGAACCTTAAATTCACTGATGATGCTGGTTGTGTCTGTTAGAACATAGTTTGATTCTACAACCCTGGATTAGAGTTTTGATGATAACAAAATACAAAGAATAAATAAATACAAAGATATATACAAAGAACAAATATGCTTCTTAAAATTATGTTTTGTATATGCAGAAGTTCTGATGGGATCAGCATCAGAAGATAAGCTGAAGTATTACACGCTGAAGCAAAACAGTTTTTACGCTGAAGTTGATGACCAGAATCTGTGCTTTAAACAAGTACACTCTGATTCTGAACTAAGACATCTCAACCAAGTCATCAACAACCTGAAGCGTTATCAGCTGTTAAAGCAAAGAAGACTCTGAAGCGTTACTGGTTATTCAAGACAGAATTAAATGCCAACGGCTTTCTTCAGATAAGATCTTCTATAAAAGGAAAGTGTGTTATTATCATTAAACTTGATTTATGGACAACGTCTCTTGCTTGCCTATATAAACAAGTCTGCTTGTGAAAAGAAGCACGTACTTATGCACACATCAATTTGTAGAGATTTCCAAATCACGCATTTTCCAGCTCTAGCAAATTTATTCTATTCCAAGCTTAATTTGTGTAACTATCACAGTTGTGATATACTGTTTTGTTAGAAAACAACAACACACTCTTGTTCAAATATTTGTAAAAGATTTACTTGAGATTAACCAGTGTGTGGTTGTACTCAAGAAGACTTTAACAGTTGTTAAAGTAGCTATTGTAATCCTTTGAGATTAGTGGATTAAGACCTCGTTGGAGAGAGGCGAAATCACCTTGACGGGTGGACTGGATTAGTTTGAGATCAAACGAACCAGGATAAAAATACTGTGTTATTAAGCCTTTTGATTTAAGTTTTTCAATTCAACCCCCCCTTCTTGTGTTTTTCACATCTTCAATTGGCATCAGAGCGCCTGGTTCTGAGCTTAAACACTTAACCGTGTCAGTACAAGATCCAGCGTCAGAAAAACACAATGGCAGGACCAAGTCAAAACATCAGCAATGACAACAATGAAGAAAGGGACAGATTCAGTGGCAAACCTCCAGTCTTTGATGGAAAGAATTTTGACTACTGGAAAGACAGAATTGAGAGTTTATTTCTGGCTCATGATGCTGATCTGTGGGACATGGTGACTGATGGATACACGCACCCAATGGATGGACGTGGTCAGAAGATTGACAGGAAAATGATGTTTGATCAGTAAAAGTGTGAGTTCATAAATCATCACAAGGCCAGAACAATTCTTCTCAGTGCTATCTCATACTCAGAATATGAGAAAATATCAAACAGAGAAACTACCAAGAATATGTTTGATTCTCTGAGAATGACGCATGAAGGCAACATTCAAGTCAAAGAAACCAAAGCCCTTGCGCTCATTCAGAAGTATGAGGCATTCAAGATGGAAGATAGTGAATTAATAGAAACTATGTTTTCAAGGTTTCAAATTCTTGTTGATGGTCTAAAAGTTCTTGGCAAAGGGTATTCCACTGCTGATCACGTTAAGAAGATCATCAGAAGCTTGCCAAAACAGTGGAGGACAATGGTCACAGTGCTTAAGCTAGCCAAAGATCTCAACAAAATCTCTCTGGAGGAACTTGTTAGCTCCCTCAGAAGTCACGAGATAGAACTAGAAGCAGATGAACCTCAAAAGCAAGGTAAGCCATTAGCTTTAAAATCTAACAGAAAATCTGACTCCAAAGTTTTGCAGGCTGTGGAAGAAACCTCTGATGGATCCTCATCAGAAGAAGATGAACTGTCTCTCCTCTCCAGAAGGGTGAACCAACTGTGGAAGCAGAGGCAAAGGAAGTTCAGGAATCCCAGAAGATCAGAAAATCAGAATGAATCTTCCTCCAGATACAGAAGGTCAGAATCCTCCTCTGGACACAAAAGATCTGAAGGTTCTTCAGGATACAGAAAGCCAAACAACAAAGACATCATATGCTATGAATGTAACGAGCAAGGGCACTACAAAAGTGATTGCCCAAAGCTTCAGAAGGAGAAGCCCAAAAAGAAGTTTGGCAAGGAAAAGAAGAAAAGTCTCATGGCTACATGGGATGATTCTGACACATCTGAAGCTGACTCAGAATCAGATGATGAAAGAGCAAACATAGCTCTCATGGCAAACGTATCTGAAGACAGTGAAGCTTCTGATTCAGACTCTGAATCAGATACAGAAGAGGTATTCCCTGACTTTACTATAAACTTTACTAAGGATGAACTAGCTGAAAGCCTTAATGAAATTCTGGAAAGGTATCAGCAGATCAGAGTCAAATTCAGAAACCTGAAAAGGAATCTTGCTTCTGACTCTGATAAGACTGAGAGTCTCGGATTGGAGAATTCTGAGTTAAAAGAAAAATTTCAAAATTAGAAAACCAGTTGCAAAACTCTCAGAAGGAAACAATCCCTGAAACTCCCAGAAATGTTGATGAGATCATCAAAGAGTATGATCACAGCTTTCAGAAGTTTCTTGCTAAAAACATAGACAGAAGCAAGATGGCTTCAATGATCTATGGAGTTAGCAGAAATGGCAGAAAAGGGATAGGATATCAAGGTAAGGTTCCTACACCAAAAAATTCCATGGACTTAGTTATAAAACACACTCCACTTGATTCACACTTTATATATTGGCACACACATGACATAAAATACACAAGTAGTGATTACTCTGTCAAACCAAAATTCAACCAGAGTTTTGGTAAAACTAACAAATCAGGACCCAAGAAAATGTGGGTACCTAAGGATAAAATAATACATGTGGCAGATATCTTTAGCAGCAAAGCAAAGACACCAATCATGGTACCTGGACTCTGGCTGCTCACGACACATGACGGGAAGAAGGCATATGTTCCAAAGCCTGGAACTTAAGCCTGGAGGCCACGTAGGCTTTGGAGGCAATCAGAGAGGAAAGATCATTGTCTCTGGAACGGTAGGTAATGGAAATCTTTCCTCTATAAGTAATGTTTTATTAGTTGATGGATTAATGCATAACCTGGTATCCATAAGTCAATTAAGTGATAACGGTTATGATATAATCTTCAATCAAAATTCATGCAAAGCTGTTAGTCAGAAAGATGGGATTATCTTATTTAATGGAAAGAGGAAAAACAACATTTATAAAATCAAACTTTCTGAACTGAAAAGTCAGAATGTAAAATGTCTTTTGTCTGTTAACAAAGAGCAATGGATCTGGCACAGAAGATTGGGACATGTTAGTATGAGAAGAATATCTCAAATTAACAAACTCAATCTAGTCAGAGGACTTCCTAACTTGAAGTTCAATTCAGATGCTCTATGTGAAGCATGTCAGAAAGGCAAGTTTGCAAAACCTGCTTTCAAATCCAAAAATGTTGTTTCCACCTCTAAGCCATTAGAACTTCTGCACATTGACTTATTTGGACCACTAAAAACTGCTTCAGTCTGTGGCAAGAAGTATGGGTTAGTAATCGTAGATGACTATAGCAGATGGACATGGGTAAAGTTCTTAAGGTACAAGGATGAGTCACACTCTGTGTTTATTACCTTCTGCAACCAAGTTCAGAATGAAAAGGATCTTAGAATCGTCAAAGTCAGAAGTGATCATGGTGGAGAATTTGAAAATAAAGATTTTGAATTATACTTTAATGAAAAAGGCATTCTGCATGATTTCTCTTGTCCTAGAACTCCCCAGCAAAATGGAGTTGTAGAACGAAAGAACAGAACATTGCAAGAAATGGCCAGAACCATGATCAACGAGACTAACGTTGCTAAGATCTTCTGGGCAGAGGCAATAAACACATCATGTTATATTCAGAATAGAATCTCCATAAGACCTATTCTGGAAAAGACTCCATATGAATTGTGGAAGAACAGAAAGCCCAACATTTCCTATTTCCATCCATTTGGATGTACATGTTTTATTTTGAATACAAAAAATTATTTGAACAAGTTTGACTCTAAAGCACAAAAGTGTATTATGTTAGGATACTCTGAACGCTCAAGAGGGTACAGAGTATACAATATAGAAACACAGATTGTTGAAGAATCAATCAGTGTTCAGTTTGATGATAAGCTTGACTCTCAAAAGTCAAAGCAGAATGAATTCCTTGCAGGTATGGAAGTTGAACTCATAGGTACTGAAGACAACTCATCAGAGACTCTCTCTCTCAACATCAGAAAGAGTCACTGCAAGCAATCCAGCACCTTCTGTTGATCAACTCCAGAAAAGACCATCCAGAAGCAGCATTGATCACCCAGAAGAAACTATTTTAGGAAGGAAGGAAGATCCAATCAGAACAAGATCTACTTTCAGAAATTCTGAAGAGTCTCTCATGGGACTGGTTTCTCTGATTGAACCAATAACAATTGATGAAGCACTTCTGGACAATGACTGGATTCTGGAAATGCAAGAGGAGCTAAATCAATTCACCAGAAATGACGTATGAGATCTGGTTCCCAAACCAAAAGGATTCAATGTCATTGGTACAAAATGGGTGTTCAGAAACAAACTGAACGAACAAGGTGAAGTCATTAGAAATAAAGCACGACTGGTAGCACAAGGTTATAGTAAGAAAGAGGGGATAGACTATACAGAAACCTTTGCTCTAGTCGCCAGGTTAGAATTTATCAGACTTTTAATATCATTTGCTGTTAATAAAGGCATCACTCTGTATCAGATGGATGTCAAGAGTGCATTCTTAAATGGCTATATAGAAGAAGAGGTATATGTGCACCAACCCCCTGGTTTTGAAAGTTCCAAAAATCTAGAATATGTTTTCAAACTAAAGAAGTCACTCTATGGTCTGAAACAAGCTCCCAGAGCTTGGTATGAAAGACTAAGTAACTTCCTGTTGGAAAAGGAATTCACCAGAGGGAAAGTGGACACAACCTTATTCTTTAAGACAGTTAAGAATGACATTTTAGTATGTCAGATTTATGTTGATGACATCATATTTGGATCCACTAAACCCTCTCTGGGAAGAGAGTTTGCCAAATGTATGTGGGCAGAGTTTGAGATGAGCCTAATGGGGGAACTAAAATTCTTTCTGGGCATTCAGATTAATCAAACTCCAGAAGGAACTTACATTCATCAGAGCAAATATGTCAGAGAACTCCTGAAGAAATTTGATCTCTCAGAATGTAAGCCATCAAGGATTCCAATGCATCCCACGTGCATTCTGGAAAAAGAAGAGGTAAGTAAAAAGGTAGAACAGAAGGTCTACAGAGGTATGATTGGTTCTCTTCTCTATCTGACGGCTTCAAGGCCTGACATTCTATTCAGTGTTTGCATGTGTGCTAGATTCCAATCAGATCCTAGAGAATCTCACTTAACAGCAGTTAGGCGAATTTTCAAGTATCTGAAAGGTACTGCTAATCTGGGTTTATTTTATAGAAAATAAAATGATTATAGCCTAGTAGGATATTGTGATGCTGTTTTTGCTGGAGACAGAGTGGAACGTAAAAGCACTTCTGGAAGCTGCCAGTTTCTGGGAGAAAATCTGATCTCATGGTCCAGCAAAAGACAATCCACAATAGCTCTATCAACAGCAGAAGCTGAATACATAGTAGCAGTTGGATGCAGTACGCAAATGCTCTGGATGAAAAGTCAACTTGAGGAATTCAATATAATTGAGAGTAACATCCCTATCCTCTGTGATAATACTTCTGCTATTTGTCTCAGTAAAAATCCTATTTTGCATTCTAGGGCTAAGCATATAGAAATAAAACATCATTTTATTAGGGACTATATTCAGAAAGGAATTCTCAATTTAAAATTCATTGACACAGACCATCAATGGGCTGATGTCTTTAGAAAACCTCTTTCTGAAGATAGGTTTAACTTCATTCTGAAACATCTCAGCATGAAGCTTTTCCCAGAATAAACTGTTTTATTTATATATCTTAACCTTCAGAATTTTGGTTATTTTCTGTGAACTGCTGATCAACCTGCCTTCAGATTTTTAGAAGTACAGATTGTATCAGAATCTATCCATGAAGATCTGAGTGTTTCATTTCAAGGATAGAAGTGTGATGTTCACGTAAGCAAACAGTTGTCATCTATTCATCAGCTACCTTATGAGGCTGAACACGCGTTCACTTTTCTGAAAGGTCAAAAGCGCTGATTTGGTGCATTGAGACACATGTCATGGGTAACTATTCCAATATCTTTCTGAATCCCTTAAAACCAGTTGTCATTAATGCTTATAATCATTACTAATTATTTATCTCTCTTACAGTTTATGTTTTCAAAAAATCTATTTAAACGCAAGTTTCATTCTTTACAATCTTTCACTTTTACTTCATTCCAATTGTTTTCTGCTTGTACTTTCAAAACCCCTTCATTTTCTTCTCAAATTTCTTGTGTGAACATGGCTTCCTCAAGCGTCCCAAATACCAGTACTCAGAGAACAGAATCCATGGAACAATATGAAGAACCATTCAGAACTCTCCTAACGCCCATTGACAACCTAGAAGTGCTTTTAGAACTGATTGTAGATTTTGAAAGTCTTCAAGAAAATGGGTTCAATCTTTCTGAAGAAGTAAAGGCTCAAGGATGGAACAGGTATTTTGACCGTCTTCTAGGTCCAACGTTTCCAATCCTTGTGAAGGAATTTTGGATTCATGCTTCATCCTCCAATCATCAAGTCACTTCGTATGTAATGGGGAAGAAGATAGTCATAACTGAAGACCTTATTGCAAGATTGATAGGTTACAGTGGTGGTGGCGTAAGGTGTATAGACATGGCTGAAAGATGTGCTGAAGTTGCTTCAATTGCAAGGGAAATTTTCACCTTGGGTCTTCCCTCCAGCAAGATAAGGGATCTGAAGGATCATCACAGAATATGGGCCAAGATAATTCTGGGATGCATCAATCACAGGAAGCCAACCAGCTCTCCTGACTACATAAACATTGATCAGTAATTCCTAATTTACTTTATCTCCAAGAAGACTAAGGTGAATCTGGCTCATTTGTTGTTCAATCATCTGAGGACCAGTGTTAAGGAGACTAGAGAAGATGAGCGCACTAAAAGGGACTGGATACCCCTTGGAAGGCTCATATCAGATATTCAGACAGAGAATAGGCTGATAGAGCATCTAACAGAAGCACAAGAAATCAGCTCTCTAGAGGCAACTGCTGGGAAGCCTTTGAATGCAAAGAATCTGAAAAAGATGAAGATAATTGAGAACATCAAGAAGGAACCCAGTGTTACTTCTTTTGCAACCATTACTTCCAGAAGAATCCCTCTGGATGATTTCCCTATGTTCTCAGAAATTGATTCCAAGCCTGAGATTATCGTCAGATATTTGGATGCATGCAAGGCAGATAGCACTGCACCAGATCTAAATATTCAAGACTTGCAACAGAAGGCTCCAGAAGTTGTGCTGAAGAAGAACAAGAAAAGAAATGCAGCAGCAGAAGGATCATCCCAGCGGACTCCAAAAGCTGCTAAAAGGAAAGGTAATCCTTCTACTGTTAATGTTTTAGAATCAATTACTTTATCAACATCTGAACCAATTCCTACCCCACAAACGTTTGATGATTTTGACATAGGGTTTGACCCCTAAGAAACTCTAAGCCTTAGAGAAACTCACTCCCTACCAATCAATCCAAATACTGATTCAACTCAACCAGAACTTGCAAAAGTTCTGTCAGATATTGAAACTTTTGACCAAAATATTTCTGCTCCCACACCAGAAAATCCAAACTCTGAAACCACTTCAGAAACTCTACAACCAGATATTCCCCTCTCTCCACAACCAGAAATACCACTACCTCCATCTCCTCAACCAGAATTTCATCCACCATCTCCACAACCTGAACAACCACAACCAGAAGTTCAAACTTCTGAGAACCTTCCAGTTGAAACCTGTGAACCAGAACCTCATAACGATCAATCAAACCAATCTGAAGAACCCACTTCAGATTCTGATACAATTCCTATTCTAGGTATCACTGAACCTCTGGCCATTCGTATGCCCCTCACCATTCTGGATATTCCCCAAATTCCCTCATCACTAGAATCAACTCCACCAAATTCCCCAACTAGTCCAATAATTATACCAGACTCTCCCACTCCCTCACCAAAGAGAAATCCAGATGACAACGCTAAAACTGTCATTGATCTAACTGTTTTTGAATGCCTTGCTGCCATAACTCACAAAACGGCCATTCCAAAACCAAAACCATCTAAACCTACACCAGATGTTGGTACTAGTATATTGATGTTTGAAACAGAAATGCAGAAATGGATAACCTCCCTGAAGCAAGCTAGTCTTGAGATGATTAATCCTGCTGCTTCAGACTATCTTTGGACAAGTTTCAGAAAATGGATAAGCTCTGAAACTCATAAGATGCAAGAACAGAGCTACGGACAAGTTCAACAGAATTTCAGTAATCTGCTCAAGGTAATTGAAGACCAAGTTCTGAGCCAACTGCTTAAGGAAGAGATTCTCCCTCTGGACAATGCTCCCTGGTCAGAACATCGTCCATCAGACAAAGTTCAACCAGTCTCAGAAGATCTCACTCTGAATGCTGCTTCAGATGAGATGATTCCTGCAGAGGATTTGGTTCAAAAAGATCACGTTGCAGAATGCTCTGAGAAGCATCCAGTTACTGAAGATTCTCAAGCTTCCTCCTATGACAGGAAGACTCTGGAAGAACTAAAGAGAGCGGATATTGAGATTCAGGAAAGGATGGATAAACAGGATGATACAATTCAGGAAATCAAGAGCATGTTAAGAAAACAAGAGGAAACCAACACCCAGATCAAGGGCTTGTTGGAATCTTTGTTCACGCGCCTTCCTCCTCCATATTAGATTTTCCTTTGTTTTTAAAAGCTGTTTATTTGTAATATTTTCTACATTGCTGATGTTCTGAACTTCTTATCATTGCTTCCTAATTTTAATATAAATCCTTTTTAGCTCTGATTATATGTTCTTTTGATAACTGACAAAAAGGGGGAGAAAGAGTAAGATATTTTCAATAACGGATTACTGAGACATAAGTCTCAAACATTCTGATCTACTTAATTTCTTTCTTCTGAAAAGCTTGAACAGGTACAAAACTCTGATGAAAGACACAGTAAATTCTGATGCTCAAAGACTCATGGAATTAAAGGGAAGTAATCAACTCAGGGGGAGTTTTTCTTCTTAATTCTATACTTTTTATTCTTTATTTCTAATTGAAAAATCTGGTTTTTGTCATCATCAAAAGGGGGGAGATTGTTAGAACATAGTTTGATTCTACAACCCTGGATTAGAGTTTTGATGATAACAAAATACAAAGAATAAATAAATACAAAGATATATACAAAGAACAAATATGCTTCTTAAAATTATGTTTTGTATATGCAGAAGTTTTGATGGGATCAGCATCAGAAGATGGGATCAGCATCAGAAGATAAGCTGAAGTATTACGCGCTGAAGCAAAACAGTTTTTACACTGAAGTTGATGACCAGAATCTGCGCTTTAAACAAGTACACTCTGATTCTGAACTAAGACATCTCAACCAAGTCATCAACAATCTGAAGCGTTATCAGCGGTTAAAGCAAAGAAGACTCTGAAGCGTTACTGGTTATTCAAGACAGAATTAAATGCCAACGGATTTCTTCAAACAAGATCTTCTATAAAAGGAAAGTGTGTTATTATCATTAAACTTGATTTATGGACAACGTCTCTTGCTTGCCTATATAAACAAGTCTGCTTGTGAAAATAAGCACGTACGTACGCACACATCAATTTGCAGAGAATTCCAAATCACGCATTTTCCAGCTCTAGCAAATTTATTCTATTCCAAGCTTAATTTGTGTAACTATCACAGTTGTGATATATTGTTTTGTTAGAAAACAACAACACACTCTTGTTCAAATATTTGTAAAAGATTTCCTTAAGATTAACCGGTGTGTGGTTGTACTCAAGAAGACTTTAACAGTTGTTAAAGTAGCTGTTGTAATCCTTTGAGATTAGTGGATTAAGACCTCGTTGGAGAGAGGCGAAATCACCTTGACGGGTGGACTGGAGTAATTTTAGATCAAATGAACCAGGATAAAAATATTGTGTTATTAATCCTTTTGATTTAAGTTTTTCAATTCAACCCCCCCCCCCCCCCTTCTTGTGTTTTTCACATCTTCAGTGTCTATTCTCAACCAAGACTATCAACATGAAGAAATGAACCCCAAATTCACTGATGATGTCGGTTGTGACTATTCTCAACCAAGACTATCAACATGAAGTAATGAACCCCAAATTCACTGATGATGTCAGTTGTGTATGTTCTCAAATGAGGCTTGATCAACATGATAACCAAATGAAATTGAATGTTTTGAGAGGTTTGAACTTGAAAAGTTTGAATTTAATAATTGCACGTGTAATGCCCGGAGGCTGGTGATGACTAGGCTTTGGATATGAATCGTAGGTAAGCTGGATAGTGAAATTTTGATAGTGATACCTCTAATGGTTGTGTCTGTTCTCAACCGAGGTGGATATAATGATACTTTGAAGAATGGATAGTGTTGAGCTTGGATCTTGGATGTTGAGTGCGTCTTAGCTGGCCAGCATGCCTTGAGATTTTCTGCATTTTTCATGGGCATATATGATTGAATGTAATCATGTATGCATGTTTAATATGATTATGCTTGATGTATCCATGATGCATGATATGTATGATTGATATGATAATGTTATGAATTGAAATGATGTGATGGTTGATAAATGTGAATGCCCAATTTATTTGAACTGCGGAATCAGGGCCTAAGGCAGGTTACCAGCCAAGAACTGGTGATAAGGATTAGCTTCCAAACAGAAATTAGAACACTGCCAGACGAGAGTTGGACTTTACACCAATGTCAGTAGGGCTACTATCAACTTAGAAAGGTGGAACAGATAATAGGGTTACTAACATCGGTAAGGTCACTGGGAGACGTTGATCAAGTGATTGGAAAGTGTGGGGCTACTCACGACTTTGATGGTTGTATGTAAGGCGTCTTGAACAGTTGTATGTAAGGTTGCTTACGATTCAGTTTAACAAAGAATGCTTGTACCACAGACTCACTGGGAGGAATAGTCAGAGAGATGTTAGTGACTTGGCTGGAGATTGTACATGGATTAAGAATAGTGACTCCCCTGGAAATTGAATTTGGATTTTTTACGAGAGGTCCTAAGTTCTAGTTTATGATATGTCATGTATGTATGCAGATGTAGGCGTTAATGCATAGAATGACTGACCAATGCATGTAATGCCTAACTCGGATATATATCAATGGATGTTTGAATTTTGAGGTGCCAATCGGGCTTGAGGGTTGACGTCAAGTGAGATTGGGCCCTTGTTTAGACCCATGTTGTCCGAATTCGTCACTCAGATGAGATGATAGGTATATCTTGATTATGAATCTAAGTAACCTAATGAATGCATGATAATGACTTATGCTTACTCATATGCTTTTGACTGTTGCAGGTGGTTAAGACGTAGAGAGGTTGACTATGCAACAAGGTTGCTTGTCACATGATGGTTGAATGTTATGCTATTATGATTTCTCGATACTCGGTTTGAACTCGGATATTGCTGATGTAGGAGAAAGATCCACTATAGATTATGAAAGTACGCAGAGAGCTTACCCCTATGTGGAATATGTTGGGTCTTGGAGGAGATTCTCATTGATATGAGCTTGGAAATAGTTTGATAATAATATGAATGGTCTCACTATCTTGAACTATGCCCCTGATTAAAAGACTCTTGAAAATGTTTGGCTTTGATGAACTATTTTGAATCAACTCCTTTTGATCAAGCCTCGCAGTGGTTTGCCCCAACATTCAAATTTTGAAAGATGTGCCCCTCAATCTCCAGGATCTGGAGTAAGTACCCTCAGAAAGAACTTAGACCTCACCATGAACTTGACATAGATTTCCCCAAGTATTCGAAGCTTGAAAAGTTTGTACTTGAAGTTGCTTGAAGGGGAATTTGGACCCTACATGCAGTAGGATGAACTTGGTACGTACTGCCCTAACATTTGAATCTTGGAAGGTTACCTCTGATTATCAAGGCCTTGAGAAGTTTGTTAAAGCAAGGAAACCGAGTCATACCCTATTGTGATATGACTTTATTAGGGAATGCTCCTTCGAAAGGTATGCCCCTGATTAAACGGTGTTTTGAAACTTGATCCAAGTTGATTGAATGTCAGAATGATCACCCCTTGTCAATAGTATCTTCATGTGATATACCCCTATGATCATTAGTCTTTCTTATGACCATAGGGTTCCTCCTTAGATGTTTTTCCCCCTAGTTAGGAGAATTTTGGAATGGATCGCTTTTGATTAAACTAATTCTTAAGATCTTCTTTGATGCTAAGTGTCTATTCATATATAAAATTGTACATTTTTGAAAAGTAATTATGTTTGATGCACATGTAAGTTTTGAAATCGAAGTTTGAATAGTAATGGATGATTAGAGATGGAAATTCGAAGAAGCAAAGTGGTTAGTAATAATTTTAACAAACATAGGAGTCAGTTTAACACAAATTTTACCGAGTATGCTTTCATAGTTAACCTTGCTTCAATTAGGACTTTTGAAGGTTGTAATGTGGCCTTAGTTCGTGGTTTAAGAAACAAAGGATATAAGGCTCAAAATTTATTTAGCACACCCCATTCTCCTTGATGATCTTCAATCCTAAGTTCAATTAATGCAACAAATGTCTTTAATCTCCAAGAGAAATTTCATAGTCGCGCAGATGATGAGAAGCGGAGATAAATATCCAAGCACCGATAAAAAGCATTAATAAGATCCAAGCATTGATGAGAAGCATTGAATATTTTTGAGGTGGAAGTCATACGATTGTTCTCTAATTTGTTTCTTTTCAATCCCTTATTTTTGCATGGACCAATTCTTTTGAATTTTGTTCCATCGGGATACCCTAACTTTTGCCGAAGTCAAGTTTTTTATTTTTACATGACTTGGAGGGGCTTTCTTCTTTTGAATTTATTTTTTTTTCTTTTTGATTTTGAACATTTGTGACTACCATGTTGTTTGTCGTAAGCTTCATCTGTATTGTTTCCTTGATTTTGAATGATGCATTGAGGAAGAAGATGTTGTGAACTTTGTCTTTATTGATTTCTTCCTCATTCTTTGTTGATGTGCACGAGGAAGATGATGTGCTTGAACCTTTGCTTAGATTGTTTCCTCAATGATGTATCGAGGAAGGAGATATGCTTGAACCTTTGCTTAGATCGTTTCCTCAATGATGTATCGAGGAAGGAGATATGCTTGAACCTTTGCTTAGATGGCTCGATTCTCCTGGGATTTGAATGCATCATTGAATTAATTAAAATATACCCTGCCCCTGGTTTGAAATTAATGTTTTTTTTAGAAAATAGAACAAAACTCCAACTTCTGACTCGAGGGAGTTGACTAGGGATTAACTCCCTTATTTCTCCACTGTTTAGGATTTGAAACAATGCCTTACATTGTCAGCTTGGTCTTACATTGAAAGCATGGTTTAGCAAAATTTAGTTATTTAGTTTTCATCATTCTCCCTCAAAGTTTGTTAAAGTTGTGAAATGGATATGGAAAATAAGAGTGAAAATGGAAAGTCGTTGATTATTTATGGAAAGTGATAGAAGAGTGAATATGAATGGATCAATTTCAAAAACATGCATGATTATTTATTTTAATCACTAGTCAAAAGATACAAATTTACACCAAATACAACCTACAAACATAGAAATTACAATTTGAAATTGATAAGTCTAATGATCATATGGAAGAGCTTCTTAGTTTGATCCACTTGACTTTAGGAGATGCTTCTTAGTTCTTGGACTTGTCAGAGCATGGGGGTGACCCTGGAATCTTCTTAGGCATACCAGTTATGTTGATAGGGTAATTTTTCTTGATGTAGAGGAATCACCAGTAGCGGTGGCATTTGAGGCGCTGTGCAGGCTTGTAGTTGTCTTGGTGAAGGGATTCCTTTTACACACAATAAGATTTATAGGACCAAGTTCCATTAAATCTCAAATGCTTAATCTCCTCCTTCCATAATTTCATACTTTTTTAAGTTCTTTTGCGGATACCGAGAAATCAGCTAGCATATGGGTAATAGTTGGATAAGGGCGAAGATGGAAATGCATGAGATGCAAATGTATGAATGTATGTGAATGCATGAGTATGCAAAAAAATGGCTTTTAAGGGTATGCAAAAAAGTTTCATGGATATGTGACGCGGACTTACACTGACTCCGATTGAGACAGACAGGAACTTCTTAAGGATTATGGGAATTCCTACAGGCTAGGAATTATGATAGACTAACAGACGGTTGAGATGAAGGTTGGAATTTATGGAATAACATGGAAGAGAGCACATGGTGATCGGTCAACGGTCACCAAATCCCATGGCTTGATATAGGCCACGTGGCATGTATCAACAAGGACGTCCTTCTTGGGAAGGTTCCATATGGGGAACAAGATCCTATAAAGGTTCTAAAGATAATGACAGACAAAAGAAGATCCCTACAGGCTAGGGATTATAACTAAAATAGAAAACCCTACGAGCTAAACCAAAGAATACCCCTACGAGTTTAGGGTATAATAATGATAAGAGGTAATCCCACATAGGTTTAAAATTACAATAGAATGTCCCTCGTGGGAAGGCTTCCTATGAAGGACGGGATGACAATAGTTTCCTTAGTATGTAGGTTCCTAGTTTCAGCCTACAGATATTCTATCCTCCTTATAAGGTGGTTCCTTAAGGGTATCATGGATAACACTAGAGGGAAAGGCCCAAGGGACTCCCTTAAGCGGAGCCTATTTGTAGACCGAAACTTTCGTATCTAAGGTCGTACAAGGTCTCACCATGAGATTTTGGTTTAGGGTTATACAAAGAGTCATAAGTTTCATTCAAAAGTCCTACCCCCCAAGAGGATGTCTCTTGAGACGTATTCCTTTCGCGAAATTCCACCGACTCTAGGCGAAGTCGTCACATAAACTCATGGGGCTGATGTATCCCCTTGGCTAATAGAAGAACCTTCTTTCTAAGGGTTTTGAAAAATGTTTTTTTTTTAAATAATAAAATCCTATCACAAATAAATATAGAATGATAGAAAAGTAAATAAAAAATAAATAAACCAAAATAAATAAATGCAAAGAAAATAACAATAATAGAAAAACCCTAAAACCCTAAATCCAAAGAAAAGCTTCTAACCTGAGGATTAATTCTCCAGCAGAGTCGCCAGCTGTTGTAACCGGTTTTAAAATGAGAGTCGTCACCATTAATTTTTATCCTAGGGAAGGGAATATAATAGATAACCCTAATTTGGTTAGAGATTCTAAGTTGCTTGACTCGTTCTTAGACGAAGGGAAGGTGTTAGACACCCCTCATCTACCTTGTTCACAAGGATACTAGGGTTTAGAATTACGGCTTAGGAAATAAGGTTTTAATTTTTTTATTAGGGGAACTCGCCACGTTTTTTAAGTCGTATGCCTACGTATCCTATTATGTGGAATCAGAGTCCCAATTCGTAGTTCATAGTTGTTGGGTTGGTATTTTTTTATGGATTACGGGAATATCTCAAATTAATCCTTTAACCAAGTCTGAGTTTGTAAATTTCGGAGTTATTAGAGGAAGTTCGCAGTTAATAAGAAATATCTCCATAATCTTTTTTTGAAAATAGATATAAGGTTTGAATTAGGTTAGTGAAAATTGTTAGTAATTTAATTGGTTAGATACTTTTTAAATATATTAATATATAAAAAAAATCTTTCTAATCCATGAGGAAAAATGATTTTAATGTAATTAAAAAAGATATTTGAATGGGTTGGTAAAAAAGATTTGAATTAGTAAATAATAAATTTAGAATTTATTATAAAAATAAATTTTAATTATGAAAATATAAATAAATAAATTTATAAGTAAAAGAAAATATAAAAAAATATATAATTTTAATTAATTTAGACAGGGGGTGTATTTTCAGCTAGTTAGTAAAAGGTTGGGGTTATGAAGAGTAAGGGTGAGATTATGGACCAAGAGCCTATAAGACCAACTAATACCCTAGTTATATCTTAACTTGAATTAATAATTAAAAAAGAAAATGTGAAATAGAGAGAGCTTGGGGCGGTACCTTTAGCAAAGAGGATATCAATTTTGACTTTTTCAATGTTTACCAATTGACCAATGAGCCACTAACAAGTGGCAAATTCATCATTAAATAAAAAAAACTATCTCATAACCTTACATTCAGATCTCGTGAAGACATATCTCAACCTTTCTCCAAGTATGTCATCTTCTTCTCTCTTCTTTCATTTGCCTGAAAAGGAAGAAAACAAACAAAAAATGAACACATGAATCTGATCAAACTATAAAAAAAGGACTTGACGGCAATGATTTAGATCTATGGGTGGTGGTTGACGGCCTGTGAGGAGGCAGAATCGCAGAAGAAGATCAGCCGAAATCTGAGCATGTGTGGTCGTAGATCTGCGAGTTTGCGGCACTTATGCATGCACAGGGATCTGCCTGTCGGAAGTAGTCGTCGTGAGTGGTGAACGTGAGCCTCAAAATTCTTCCTTCTATTTCTCTGTTTTCCTGCACAACAAACAAAGACAAAAATCACAACAAATATATATTTTCCAAATTTTATTTTGTGACTTGTTGTTGAATTCCCTGTTAGATTATTGTTCTTGTGCCACTTTATTTCTCATCTTCTTTAACATATTTCCATATCAAAACAAACAACAAAACTCATCAAATAAAAAAATTTAATAACATACCTGGTGGAGGTAGAAGTTACCGACAGTAGTTGCGATTTGGTGAAGCTTTTGAATTATTGAAAAAAATGTGTTAAAATATGTACAAGTTGTGAATATGCCGCGTGAGAATAATAAGAGATTTTTGTATCAGTGTAGTGTGAGAAAATTGTGTGAAAATTATTGATAATAGAATATGCCTCTTAGTGTAAGAATAGATGTGACAAGTGGCCTCCTATTGTTGATAAAATATCATTTCTTTATATAGCATAAAAAAATTTGGTTAAAAACTAATTAAAGAAATAAACTTTAAAATTTGAAATTAATCAATGTTGATTACAATTTAAAAACAAATTTGATTTGATTTCTAAAATTTAACTATTTTGATCAATCTCATGAAAACTATCCTAAAATAAAATGGAACAAAATCAATAAAAATATTTTTGGTATTTACTATAATTTTCACACTCAATTTTGGTAAAAATTGTTTAAAATCAAATAAATAATTATTTTTAAAAATATCATAATAAAAAATACGAAAATTAATATTAAATATTAAAAAATGATTTTTTTGTGATTTGGAAAATAATTAAAAATAGAAATAGTTAGTAACAAATAAACAAAAATATCTAAAGCGCACCAATTGAGATTTAAACCCTTGAGCCTATGCTTCCAAGCCATACTTCCTTACCAATTGAGCTATGTTATTTATTTGAAATAAAAAGCCAATTGAAAGTATATGTGAGGTGCGCAAATATTTGCTATATATATATATATATATATTAAATTTTTAAATAGACTTAAAAATGAATGTTTATAAAACCCAAAAGGTTAGTGTGAATAAACGCAAATTAATTTTAAAATCCAAGTTTGAAAATAACTTCCACTATAGCACCGAGGTAGGCAAATTTGGAGTATGACATTATGATGTTTTCTATGAAGGTGACACCCTTGCGTGGTGGTTTACTTGATTTATTTCGTAAATTATATGAGAAATATATGTGGGAATAGAAGGGTATTACATTAGTGGTATCAGAGTTAGGTCGATCTGTTCGACTAGGTTTTTATACGATGTCTATGTCTTTGTTGTTGATAAGTGGTTTTTACACCTTCGTTAACCGTTAATTTTAGTAAATCTTTTGATTGTTTTTAAATGCTTCAATTCCTTTTTTTCCGTATTTGATGCTTTGGTTGTGTTTTGTTACAATTTATAAGTTCAGATAAATATTCAAGAAGAATCGTGAATTATCATAGAAGTTTTCCCATATTCCAGGAGGTTTGGTACGGGCGCCTGTAGCAGTTGTTATGGCCCGTAGCAGAGGTGCAGCAGGCCCCTTCAAGTGCAGCTTTCAGACACCAAAATTAGTGGTCTACTACGGCCACCCGTAGCACCTGCTACAGGCTGTAGCATACAGGCCATGTACGCAAAATCTTCAAGTACATCACCAGTGGAGCGCTATGGCCACCCGTAGCACCTGCTACGGGCCGTAGCGGGCATGCGTGCAGTTATCAAATATTTCTTTTCTTTTCTTAGAAGATTTAGAATTATGGGTGCTTTGGGCATTTCAGATCATGTTTTACTTGTTCACTTGATTCAGAGTTAGGATAGAAGGGAGACTTTTCTATTTAAGCTTGTTTTGGATCACAGTCAGAGGACTTTTGGCAATATGGCAAAAACGCATCTGTCGAAGATTGGAGAACACATAGATTGGGTGGAAGGCAAATTTTCATGACCGGAAGCGATTGAAGATCCAATTTCATATTAGTACTTGTAATGTCTAAACTTTTTATTTTGTTTTTGTTGAATATTATGAGTAGTTAAACCCTTCAATGCATTGGGGTGTCCCTGATTTGAATCTATAAATGACTTTGATTTTCTTGTTGCAATGACAATTTGTTTTTCATAATCAATTTATTCTCTTGATGTACTTAATGTTTTCTCTTTAGGATAAATTAAGATTGATGTATGATTATCAATTAGGTTAGACCTCCGTTGGTAATGCTTTCATGAGAATATTCTATAGTAGATGTCATCTAGGACTAGAGATACCCTATAGTAACCAGATTATTCTTGATTTAATAATGTTTAATTTCATTGTAAGTTTCTATGAACATAGGGCTTAGGATGAACGAATAAAGGTTTTCTCACTAAGGACTTAGGAGTAAACACCCTTAAGAACCGGTAAATGATTGTGTAAAATATATTATTGCAATGTTAATTCAGAGTTGTTACAGGAATGGATCACACAACTTCCCTGGCATGTTATTTATATATGTCAAAATTGTTCAAAGCATCCCTTTACTTTAATTGCAATTATTTTCATAATTAAGCAAAACAAACCCAAATGCTAGTTTTTATTTAATTGAACAACATTTTGAGATCGGCATTCGGGGAATTTCCTCATTATTACTACATAGGTAAAATAGTACACTTGTTATTTTACCGATCAAGTTTGTGGCGACGTTGTCGGGGACTGCCAAAATATAGAGTTTTAATTCGAGTTCAATTGAAATTTTGTTGCTCAGCAATTAAAATTTAATTTTTTATTTTATTTTGGTTTTTTTGTAGTTTCTAATCTATCTCTAATATTTTTATGCGTGAAGATCCCTCACTTGAATTTCCTTTTGATGCAGAAATCAAAAGAACTTTTCACGCAAGGCGTAGACAAACTAGATTAACCAGACTAGAATCTGAAGAAGAAGTTATCTTGGTTCATTCAGATTCAGGGTCAGCGGAAGAAACTATGGCTGAAGATCCACCAGCACCTGAGAGACTCCTTGGTGACTATAGTAGGGCAAATGCACCGAATGGTGGGTTGACAATTGTAAACCAGTTGGTGAATATGCAAAATTTTCAACTGCATACGAGCACAACTACTCAACTTGAGACGAGATCTTTCACTGAAAAGGTCAATGAAGATTCTAATAAACACCTGCAAATATTTCTGACTATGAGTACTACCTTAAAGATTGATGGGCATACGGATAAAGCAAATAAGTTGAGGATGTTTCCTATAACTTTATCTGAAGATGACGAAGAGTGGTGTTATTCTCTTCCAGATGAAAGTATTACTTCTAGGGAAGAGATGGAAATTTCTTTCTTGAATGAGTATTTTCCAGCGTCACTGTTCTTGAGAAAAAGATATGATATCCTAAACTTTATGTTGAAAGAGGGTGATTCATTGGGAGATGGTTACAAAATATTCAAAAGAATCTTAGTGGTTTGTCCTACTTATAATATGGATTAGACTGGACCGATGCAGATGTTTATTAATGGTCTTAGAATTAATACCAAGCAATTAATTGACTCAGCAACTGGTGGGTCAACTAATTTCTCAACAACCACTGGTATTAAAAAGATAATTGAAGTAATGGCTTCAAATGAGCATTTAGAGTTGTATGATAGGTGTGCAAGCAATCCTCGAGGAGTTATTGATCTGAAGTTGGAAACTAACAAAATAAGGATAGAAGACACAGTTGTTACTGAAGTAGAAAAGAAACTGAAGGCAATGTGTTGTACCCCAAAATTTTCCCTCGTATTTTTCCACAAGAAATCACAGCTTCGGGCTTTTCCTGATATTTCAGATTGGCGTAAGAATCAGTCAAACAGACTTTTCTTATCAGTCAGACAAAATTAGGGTTTTCATTGATTTTAAAGCAGTTCAGGAAGATTGCTAAGGTTTGTTTGAGTTGGCTCAGGTTTTGATCAGGCAGGCGCTTCTTTGGCATTTAATCAAGAACTAGGGTTTGTGCGCATATTTCTCAGAAAGATTTAATTCTACAGTGTTTTTTAAGTTATTCTGAGATGTGGACTGGGGCATTTGATTTGAGTTTGCAGAGTTGGATTTAATCAAATAAAAAAAGGGACATGTGGACGTGTGTTGTTTAGCTGTGCAGTGCTCTGATTATTCAAGATTCCGGACGTTTATTGATTATTTATTATTCTGAGTTAAAATGATTGGGATTTATTTCCAGTTATTATAATTTTAAGAATTATAAATAATTAAATGAACAATGAATTGGAAGAAGAATTAACTGATAAAAAGAGGGATGTTCATTTATTTTGAATTGTTTGTTACAAATATTATTTAAATACTGTAAATTTATTTACAGTTTATTTACATTAATACTATTACAAATAATTAAAATAGAAACAAAGCTATATCCTAAATTCCTAAGTCTTCATCTTCTATACTGCTACTCCTTTTTTGCTCCATTGATTTCTATCTGCAAAACAAAGAAAAGAAGAAAAGTCAACGCAGATAAAATAAATAAAAGAGCATACACAGTTAAAACGCGTCATTAAAAGCAACTGGCTGGAATCAGTTTGCCCTCTCTGCAAATCACGAGATTTCTCCCAGTTCACAAAGAGGGATGAAAATAATGCTTGCAAAAAAGACATGAAATGCACAAAAGTTATAATTGCACAAATTCAAATTTTCAAACATACTGCATTGTCAACAAGCTGCATAGTTCATAAAATGCCAAACAAAGTCCAAAGGCAAACCAAACTGAATTGCCTAACCAAATCAAAAGGGCAAACTGAATAAAACTGTCCAAGCTGCCAAAAGGATATGGAAAGATATCAAAGTACAAAATGTTGTCAATAAAGTATGCAGGAAAGCAGAGATTATGCAGAGTAAACCAACTAGTGCAAGCAAAGGTTCAAATCATCACTTTCCAGCTAAGTTGCTTTTTCAGAATAAGACAAATCAAAGCAATAGTTTATGCTTAAATCTGGAGAGAGAGAAGAGAGAAGAGAAATAGGCTTACAGCAGTTTGAGGCTTAAGGATAAATATATAAAACAAACTGTTATCAACACAGTAAAGCGAGAGGCAGAAATATCAAAAGAAAATAGAACTTCAGAAACTGTGATTGAAACACAAACTGCCTCAACAAGCTTGAAGCCTAAGCTCCAAACATCAAACATTCTGCCCAAACCTGTGTTTCTAAACCAAAAGCTCCAAACCTTACAAAAGCCTTAAACACTCAACCTGCTGAAACAAAACATAACCATACCCACCTGTGTCAAAACCTCGAACCAGAAATGCCCAACCTGTCAAAAGCCTAACCATCCTCTAAACATCAAGCCCTTTCCAAAACCAGCTTCCAAACCAACACAAACCCTCAGAAAGCTTTCATCATTGGGCCAATAACACAACATAAGCAAGACTCAGATTCGTATCAAGCATATCAGCAAGCAAATATTGGAAGAGGAAAAGAAGTGAAACGAAAGCCAACAAGTTCTCAGATCATTCTCATCATTGAAGAACATCAAAAAGAAAGGCAAGCACATCAAATATACAAAGCATCTCAGATAATTCATCATTGAAAGCAATCGAGTAGGAGATGAGGAAAAGAAGTGAAACAATAAGCTAGGCGACAGAAGCAAGTTGGTTCAGAAGCAAGTGTTTCAGGGGCGAGCAAACAAGCGTTCAAAAGAGAAAGACAGGAGCAAAAGAAGCTAGGGTTTTCAAGCATCATCACGAAACCCTAAAAGGCAAAGAAAGAATATAGAGTACCAGTTTTTCCAACACAGTGCATCACGCGTCCCTCCGCCCTCAGCCGTCCTAAGCGCCTCCAAGCTACCGTCCTTCTCCATCTCCAAGGACCAAAGGTAGTATCCCTAATCTTTGTCTTTTCATGTACCTCAATCAGAACACAAACAACAACATAAAAGAAATCAGAAACAGAACTAAAACATACAAGATATGAACTAAAACCCTAACGCGAACGACTCAGAAATCGCTACCTTGTACAACATCACTGAATAATCCATGGAGGAGAGAGGAAGTAGCGATGGCGCTGGTGGCTAGGCAGGGAAGAACGATTATTCAGTGGCTATGGCGAGAAGGACGAAGACGAAGACGAACGACGACGGCGCCCCTGTATCACAAACCCTAAATCCAAATGAAATGAAACTTTGAGAACCCTTACAAGTTTGTCTCAATCACTTGGGCCTTGCCCTGTCCAACGCGCCTAAGCCCATTTTGTTTTTTCTGGATCCCCCCCCCCCCCCTTTTGCCTATTATTCTGATTATTTAGCTCGGGCCTAAAACACTAAAGCCCATTTTTATTCTTTCTAACTAATACCCTTTTTTATTACCATATCATATCTCTTTTTTTAATAAATTAACATATAATTTTTTACATCAAATTTTTATTAACTCTTTGATTTTCTTTTTATAGCATAATTTAACTTTGGTTATAAATTAAATAATATCTTAACCTTTTTTATATACATGAATATTCGAATATAATTAGGTTAATAGATTTTATCCTGAAAACTCTTTTGATAAATCTTTTCTTCATACATGAAATGTTAATTTTCTTAAAACATTCTTTTCTCTTCTTAAAATATTTTGTTTTGTACATATTTAACAAAAAAATACAAAAGAACAAATACATGCTTAATAATACATTAACATTTCTCCACACTTGTAAATAAATCATATACACATACACTTACACAAATACATTTACACATTTACTTATTCCTATACATTGATACATATTACATTTGAGATCGCAATTCGATTTGGTTGTAATTATTTGGACATTACCCTCCTAAAGTCTCATCCCCATTTGTAAACATTTGTACCCCCACTCCCGGATACTTATTTGTAATAGCGTAGACTTTAAATTCCCGCAATTTATCGCTTTCGAATATACCATGGTTAGACCTAGGGTTTGTATGTACATAAAATCAAACGCTAGATAACCTAATACAAGACAAATACATGAAATCAATACACAATTCACACTTGTACCCCTAGGGTAATCCCGCTTGTTGCCTTCCAAAATGGGCCATGCTTGCACGTCGAGTTTCTTTGGCAAAAACAATTCAAATGATCATAGTCCCTCGATGACGCTTTCGAAATTTGCCTAATCAAAAATGATCAAGTCCCTTCAAGCAAATTGCCAAAGACACTTGGCACCATTGCATTCATGGTCCACACGATGACCCGCGCCTGTCCCGTTAAACATCCTAATACAAGATTGTCCACCAAATACAATGGTGGAACAAAATTGTTAAAAGGGTTAAAACATGAGAAAAACCTTTGAGTACAATAGGGGTAGACAACTCTTAGTTACTTGATCAAACTTGCAAAAACACTTGCCTACTTTTCAAAACCACACTCCACAAACACTTTCAAAACAAACTTTCAAAAACATTTGAAACATCTTTTCGAAAAGATACACACCTTTGTAAAACACTTAAACACGAGTCATTACAATGGTTGCCTAAGACAAGGCATCTTTTTCAAAACATTTTCAAAAACACACACACACACCACAATTTCAAACAATTGAAAATCAAGGCAAGTGATCTAAAAAACCAAGTAACTAAGAGACCATGGATAACCATGGATGAAAAGGGTGCTAATACCTTCCCTTTTCATAATCTACCCCCCGAACCCACGAAACATCTCAAAAGGTTTTTCCTGTGCTTTTTAACCTTTCCTTTAGGATAAAATAAAAAGTCGGTGGCGACTCTTGCTAAACCGAACAAGTGCGAATACAAACGCAAAAACTCAAGTCAGTTCTCCCACCGTATCACAGAACTGGCGACTCTGCTGGGGAGTTCTTTAAAAGTGGGGTTACCTTAGGATTTAGATCACATTTGTTTTCAATTGCTTGCTTTGTTTGCTTTTATATTTGTGGGCTTTGCATCGGAGTTTCATAGATCCTAACCCGGATCTGGGGATTACCCTTTTAGGTAGCATAATCTGTGAGGGACCTGTCCGGCGTAGACGGACATGGGTGAAGCAGTGGCTACGTTGGTGTGACACCTTGGTCTGTACCGATATCCCTTGTGTTGGAACGAGGAGAATATGGGTCTTCTAAGGAGTCATTAAGCACCAACCGACCTTAGAACCCTAAATTGACCCAACTTGGCCATAGAACAGTAGCAGTATGCTACACTCATTGAGGCTAAACTCTCGTGATGGTTCTGGCCGCGAGAAAAGATTGTGATGCTGGAGTTATGATCGATTGAGGGTAGTCAATGATATTGAGATTCTCTAGAACCTAGTTACTTTTGATAGGACAGGTCTTAACCAACGAAACTAAAAGAGGGTAATACCTAAACTTCATGCTGGCCTAAACCCTAAGGGTTGTCTTGTGTGACTTATGTGCCTTATCATGCTTGCCTTTGTGAATACTTGTGGTGTGCTTTATCATAACATCATATCATCATACCATAGCATTTTCAATAAACCATTTCAAGGATCTCGAGGGTTCTTTTGATGCAGGGTTGCGTTGAACCAGACGTCTACCAAGGGGCAAGAGGTTTTCTCCTCTAAACAAATGCCATCAAAGATCGAGTTCAACAACTTGAATCGGGGGCTATGACCCACTTGACATGGTGAGCTTGATTCTCGTGGAAAGACATCCACCGATGCAAAGTTCTCCAATCAAAGATCAAGTGCAACAACTTGAATTAGGGGCTATGACCCACTTGACATGGTGAGCTTGATTCTCGTGGAAAGACATCCACCGTTGCAAAGTTCTCCAATCAAAGATCAAAGTTCAACCTCTAACATTCTCTTGTGTTTACCCCAAGAGATCCTTGAAAGCATGCATCCACACATCATGCATTGCATCTTGACAATTCTTTCCTTTTCAGGTTTCCTTACTCTCCTACTGTTTATTTCAGTAATAGATGGCTCTAGAAAGGACTGTCAAGGATATCCAGGACCAGACTGCTCAGCTGCAGGAAATGTTCTTAAACCTGTCCCTGGGGCAAGAAGAAGTGAAAGCTCTCCTCACAAAGGGCTTGGTCCAGGAGACTTCAAACAATGCCAGGAGTGATCAGCTGGGGGAACTACAGTTTGATTTGGCAACATTGAGGATCCAAGTGATGGGGAAGCTAGTGGGCCAGATGGCTCTCATCCAGGATTTGTCTCAAAGACAAGAGGAACTCAGAGTTATCGTCAGCCAACTGCTTCGGAACAACCAACTGGGGCAAACATCTGAGGTTGAAGAGCAGGTCACCACTTAACCCCCATCCAGACAAGAAGACAAGGGGAAGGCTCCTCTGCTTGCTTCAGGGTCACAAGCCCAACAACAACCTCGCCAGCGTCAACGGGGTAATCGGCGTAAGCAAGAGACGTCGGGAAGACAGTTCACAGAGACTGACATACCGTCATCTCTAATACTAGAGCGCTTGTTAGAGGTCAAACTGACTGCTTTGAGGGATCCTATCCGGAAGCCCAATACCTCCGCTCCTAACTATCATCCCGACGCATTTTGTGCTTACCACTCCTACAGCCCGGGACATGACACCGACGACTGTTGGGCCTAGAAGAACAAAATTCAAGATCTGATTGACATTGGAGTGCTGAGGTTCATGCCAGACGGCGAGATGAAAATCTTCCGTTAAGGGTTGCTCCACCTGAATTGACAAGGCTCAAACTGAGAGGCTTTCGTTTCATTTGAATTTCCAAGTTGTAATCTCTTTGTTATTCAAACAATTAACTGTTAATGTCAAACTCTGTTTCATTAATGCATTGCATATGTTTGTCTTGAATTCATACATTCGTTTTCACTACTCTTATGCTTTCTGTACGATATTTAACTCTTGATAAAAAGCTGCAAGCCTTTAGAGGGAGGATGACGAAACAATACCATAATCTCATACAGTATGCTTTTGAACAGACCTTGTTGATGATGTACAGGCATTTCTTTCAATTCCCAAACACTGGAGTTATAAGGAAGATAATCCCTAGTCAACCCCTTCGAGCCAAAGAAGTAGGAGTTTCCTGTTCTAAAACAATCAAAACCTTTGATATAAACCTGGGGCAGGGTAGTCTCTCAGTTAATTCAAAAAGATGCGCATTAAAGTTGCAAACTCTCAGTTCGTAACACAACGAACGACGTCAAAAAAAAGAGACATTCCTATTGGAATCACAAGACAGTAATGGTTCCCTACCACATAGGCAGTCAATCTCTCAAAAGAGAAAAGCCCACCAAGTCAAAACCTGTAAAGGAGGCTTAAGAAAGCTGGGGCATCCCGCTGACTGTGATCTCGGAAACAGAGACAGTCAGGCAAAAGTTAGGGATAACAAATCAAAATCAAAATAGAGAGGTCATTACAAATCCTCAACAACATGAAAAAATGTTGCAAGAGAAAAAGGAGATGATGACTGTCTCCCAAAATTCAACTGGTGAACCATCACCCAAAAAGTCGTTCCATACTCAAACAGAGTGCGACGCACAATTAACTGAGCTTAGGGTTGAAGAACATCACGAAGAGCGGGTGGGTACAAATACACTTTGAGCCTTTATCCTTTGTTTCTTAAACCGTGAACCAAGCCACGTTACAACCCTTCAAAAGTCCTAATTGAAGCATGGGTTAGTTCGAAAGCATACTGTTACAAAAGGTATCCTGACTCCTGTAAGGCTTTGCTCTAAAATCTTGTGTTGACTTGTCTTATAAAAAGTTTTCTGCTAAAAAACGCATTTTTCAAAACTTCAAGACAAACATAAACTTTGCATTGCTTGAATATCACTGTTTGCATTTGACTATTTGTTTGACAGCGAAAAAATTCATACAATGAATGTTTGGAGGAACGAAAACTCTCTCAGTGAACAAAATCACTTCAAAAGGATGACACTTCCAACGACAAATCTCCTATCAACAAGGGGCATGACATGTCACCATCTGTGATCGGTGGATCTGGAACTGACTGTTTAACGCTGGTTCGCGAAATGTCGCGGAAGCAAGAGTCGCCACCGTCTTTTATTTTCTCCAAATGGAAAGGACAAAAGCACAGAAAAATTCCTTAAAGAGATTGCTCTCGGTTCGGGAGGTAGATTATAGAAAGGGAAGGTGTTAGCACCCTTTCTATCCATGGTTATCCATGGGCTCTTAGATACTTGCTCACTTGTGTTTTCAAAATAGTTTGTTTGCTTTTCAACTGTGGGTTTTAAAAAGTTTCTTTGAAAATTTCAGTTCGACTCGTACGTCAGAGTGTTTGAAAAATTTGCTTTGAAAGCTTTTGAAAAGTGTTGGTTTGAAAAGTATTTTTGTTTGTTTTTGAAGAGAGCAAGTATCCATGAGTCGTCTACCTACCCTAAGGAATTTGTCTGTGTAGATGTCCTTAAGGTAGTGCCATCCCACCATTGAAAGGTAGGTAGCACCACCGTTGGAGGTGTTCGGGTCAATTCGAGTTTGTAGGGACATGGTGATCACCAGAGCAATGGGAAGACACCTTAGAAGCTACCCTCATGCCAGGTTCCCGGATCATGAGGACTTACTAGGACGTCCTCTACTCGACGATCACCTTTCGAGGCAAGGCAACAGTGAGGCGTACCCTAGGGGTGGTGTGTGCGATTCGTGCGTCATGTTCATTGATATTTGTCTTGTCATGTTCATTGTGATATACGCTTGATTTTATTATGGTCCATACATTCTTTCATGCTTGGTTAACAGTTAAAAGTATTTGCGGAAAAATAAATCTAAACTATTACAAATGGCGCGGGTCCACATCGCCAAAATTAAACCGGACCCGATTTGACGGAAAATAAATAAAGCGAATAAAGAATTAAAAAGTGCGAGAAGTTTAAGTTACAACGCTTTGGGAGAGATACATGATTATTTAAATGACATAAAATAAATGCGCGAAAGTAAATAATTAAGAACATGGGCGTTGGACCCTTTTTGCCAAAAAATTAAAGTTAATGAAGAATTAAAATTAAAATTAAATGTTTTTGTTTTTTTTTGGTATCTTTATGTTTTTTTAAGATTTAAAAGAAAAAAGAATTAATTAGAATGAAAATTGAATGCAAACCCTAATTCTAATGGCTTTTAAATTTATTGTGAAAATATTAAATTAAAATCTAAATGAACCCTAATTAATTATGTACAATTTAATTATGAAAAACAAATATAATAAATATTACTATTGTGAAAAAGAAATAAAACAACGATAATTAACCTATTTCTACATATTTTTTGTATTTTTGTTATTAAAAGAAATTAAAATTGTAACCTAATTAAAACTAATAACTACATATTAATTTATTTATGAGAATATTAGAATAAACTAATTTATTACATTTTTATCTTTTTCTGGTTTTTTATGATGTTTTTATATTTTGTAAAAAAAGAAAATTAATTAATTTGATTAAAACAATAAAGCAAAAATAAAACAATAAATTAAAAAAAAGAAAATAATAAAATGTAATGAAATTGCAAACCAGGGGGTTTCAGTCCCAATTGTGAGGTATAGGCCTTAGAATGCTGGCCCATTAAGCTTTGGTCCATTTGACCTTTTCAGTTTGTGTGCCAGCGCGTTGACCTGGGCATAGCATGCTCTTTGATTCTTGGCCTTTGATTAGATCTCCAGATGGACGTGGCATGTTGATTTCTGAAGGTGTATGATGTACGTCAATGTTGAACCTGCACGTGAACATTAGTGGAAAAATATTATTGAGAATGATACAGACCTGGGGATCGAACTTAGGTCTTGGATGTGAATGATACCAACGCCTGCCAGCTGAACCAAATGACGCGTTTGTTATATTAATAACAAATAAATAATATATAAGAAAAGCGAAGCATTAGTGGGTCCTGCGCGCCAACTTTCAAACGCACCAATCACCGCGTGACACAAGGTCATCTTCCTCACCATCCCTGTAAAACAAAACACAAAGACCACGTTTTTACACGCGTTGCATTAGGCAGGCTATTGAAAAATAGCGACTAGCGCTATGGTGCCCATAAATTGGGCGCGATAGGTGATTCATGTTCGTCCAAGCTTGTCAAATGGAATGGTGGTGGTCTGGATCCTTAATTTTTCCTCTTTGCAAAAGCCCTAAATTCAAGCTCTGAAAAACCTAGAAAACTAACATGGTGAAATCTCATATACGATACAAAAATCAAATTGAATGCATTGGTTAGTTTCAGGACAAGATGATAAACATGAATCAACAATTAATTTTCATAAAAAATGCCTAGAACATGATATGCGATTATGAGTTTCATGTTGTACAGTTTCCGTTTAATCTACCAATTCTTGAGGTTTTGGTTGTTGTTTTTGATTGGAATGCGTTCAGGAGACCACAAGGAAGCTTTTGGAATGAATTTCGTGCCTTCAATCAACCTCTAACAATGAATTCAGTTTTGCTTTTTTTGGAGAAAAATCAAGTTTCACAATGGCTTTTTGGGCGCAGCTTTCAGTCTCTTGGCATTAGGTTTATGCTTCTGATTATGTAGTGCAGCAATTAGGTTAAAAAAATCAATCAAATCTCTTTCATTCAATGGTTTTTGCAAATTGATTTTCCAAGATCTTTTCATATCTTTTTCATGTGCTCTTTGTGTCAATTAGCTCAAATCAAACCAAAACTTTCCACATTTGCATATGCACGAATTATAGAAGCCAAAACATGTATAAAAAGATTGGTTTTGTTAGGTTAAATATTTTTTTCACATATTTAATTGATTTAATTGAATTAATATAAATACAAACTCAAATAAATAATAAAAAAAATGAGAAAATACTTCCCTTTGGGCCAAGTGGTCGTGCATATGCCTAGAATGATGAATCATGGAAGAAAAATGGGCCCATTAGCAATTTTAGGTCATTTGGATCAAAGTTGACTTTTCAAAATATCCAAAAATTTCCCAACTTCCCCAAGGCATAACTTGCTCAATTTTTAGGCTTTTCTCATGTTCTTGGACATTTTGGAAAGGTCTTTGAGTCCTCTAACCAATGCCTTTGGTCCCATGTCATTTTGATTTACCAATCTCAAATTATGGCCTTTGACTTAAAGTCCCTTTTTGTTGACTTTTGAAAATGACCTGTAATGTTGAAATTGATAACTTTTTGTGAGAGCATTTCTTGGACTTGAAGTATGAAGATGAGTTGTAGGAAATGTCTTTCTCTTCAAAATGAGCTTTGGATGGAATTTTTCTGATAATCCATGTGAAAGTTATGCCCTGGTCAATTTCAGTTGACTTTTTCAACTGTCCAAATATAGTAACTTTTGCATCTTTGATGATTTCTGAGCCAAATTTTGAGAATCATGATCAAGCATTGATCAAATGATGTTTGTGGCTTCAAAATGATATGTTGACCAAAAATTTGAACTTTTGACTGCCAAATGACCATTTTGCCCCTACAGTTGACTGTAGTGCAATCTAGGGTTTTGACTGTGCAATTTTGAGCTGAATGCCTTGAAACTTGATATGAGGATACTTGACCATATTTGTAAGCATGTGAGACTTGATTGGGCTCTTGAAAACTTCATTTTCTTGATCAGAACACAAACCCTAATTTTGATTGTATAGGAGACAGTTGCACTGCACAACCCTTGGGGAATTTTGTGACTTGGCTTGGCAATTTCTTGAAGAATATGGGAGGGCAAATTTTGGGGTACAACACCATCCAATTAACCTGGGGCAATCCAGTCAAGATTTCAACAAAATCTCTCAATTGCAGATTAACCTGGGGCAAGTCTCCGTCACCATCACTTGGGGCATTCGAATGTCAAATCTCAAGGGTTACGAACAGTCCAAGTTTCCTGGCAATATCACAAAGCATCCGGTGCTAGGGGCAATGATGAAACCTCTCCGAAATCTTTCTGAAAAGAAATTCAAGCGTCCTCGAGAAGATGTCACCTCTCCAGCAGACCGACAGCAGGGTTTATTTCCCCAACAACATCAGGATTCCCCAGCCTGAGTTTGCCTCTTCAAATACTACAATTCAAAGGACCACAGCTCCTCTTCTCCAGTAGACTACTCTGCAATCTCCAACAAGTTTATTTCCCAACGGAATCCCTTCTCCAGTACAGTCTGAAAAGTTTCCCCAAGAAAGTTGAATCATCCTCCCCAGTAGATTCTGAAGCTTATCCCCAGTAGATTCTGGAAGCTTATCCCCCACGGAGTTTCAAAATCCCCAGTGGAGCCAAAACTGTCAAATTCCCCAGCGGAGCTAAAACTTCCAACTGTCATCCCCAGCGGAGTTCATCAAATTCCCCAACATAACTTATTAGTGGAATCCCCGACGGAGTTCTCATCAAAACCTCAGCGAAGTATCTCTTCCCACAGAGTAATTCTCCGCAGAGTAACCTCTCCCACAAGTTTATTCCCCAACGGAGTCATCTTCTCCTACCGGTTTATTCTTGCAACCATCATCCTCAGCGGGAACGAAGAACTCTACTCTTCAAAACATCAGCTCAGGATTCAACAAGCTCCCGCCATTTGTCAAGGATTTATTTTCCTAGTCGAAAACACATTCATAGACATTTCACATTTTATACATCATGACGCATGCATATACGCATCATATCACACAATCTCATTTATTCTTGAGCATCATGACATCATGCATTTCATACATCATGACATTGCATATGACTAATGTTTTGCCTTTTTCAGGAAAAAGGTCAATCCAAAGATGATTACTATCAACTATTACAATTCCAGATTCGATTCCTATATCTAGCCAGGGCATATCTGTGAGTAACTGATTGTAGATTCGATACCTGTATCCAGCCAGGGCATGTCTGCATGAAGAGTTTAGAGATTCGACACCTGTATCCAGCCAGGGCATATCTGTAGACGACAATTCCAGATTCGACACCTGTATCCAGCCAGGGTATATCTGTAGACGACAATTCCAGATTCGACACTTGTATCCAGCCAGGGCATATCTGTAGACGACCAATTCCAGATTCGATTCCTGTATCTAGCCAGGGCATATCTGTGAGTAACTGATTATGGATTCGACACCTGTATCCAGCCAGGGCATGTCTGCATGAAGAGTTTAGAGATTCGATTCCTGTATCCAGCCAGGGCATATCTGTAGACGACAAATTCCAGATTCGACACCTGTATCCAGCCAGGGCATATCTGTAGACGACCAATTCCAGATTCGACACCTGTATCCAGCCAGGGCATATCTGTAGACGACCAATTCCAGATTCGACACCTGTATTCAGCCAGGGCATATCTGTAGACGGCAATTTCCAGATTCGACACCTGTATCCAGCCAGGGCATATCTGTAGACGCCAATTCCAGATTCGACACCTGTATCCAGCCAGGGCATATCTGTAGACGACCAATTCCAGATTCAATTCCTGTATCTAGCCAGGGCATATCTGTGAGCGTTTGATTGTAGATTCGATACATGTATCCAGCCAGGGCATATCTGCATGAAGAGTTTGAAGATCAACTGGTAGCAAGCCAGGAAGTTATCTTTCTTCCTCAAGTACGCAAGTTCTCGCTAAGGAATCTCTTACGCGATCGACACACATTTCCAGATGGCATCTCTAAGCCCATCCCCCGACCAGATTCTGTCACATCCCTAGATGGAATCTTTAAGCCCATCACCAAATGGCATCTGTAAGCCCATTCCCTCTACCATCACCTCACCGAGTGCAAATTTTTGGGCACTCTAGTGTCCAATCTCCTTTTACCCTCGAGTCGCGAACGGCAAACTTGCCAATCTAACTCTTCGGGTTCAAGAAGATTGAACAGGGGCAACTGTTGTACCCCAAAATTTGCCCTCGTATTTTTCCACAAGAAATCACAGCTTCGGGCTTTTCCTGATTTTTCAGATTGGCATAAAATCAGTCAAACAGACTTTTCTTATCAGTCAGACAAAATTAGGGTTTTCATTGATTTTAAAGCAGTTCAGGCAGATTGCTAAGGTTTGTTTGAGTTGGCTCAGGTTTTGATCAGGCAGGCGCTTCTTTGGCATTTAATCAAGAACTAGGGTTTGTGCGCATATTTCTCAGAAAGATTTAATTCTACAGTGTTTTTCAAGTTATTCTGAGATGTGGACTGGGGCATTTGATTTGAGTTTGCAGTGTTGGATTTAATCAAATAAAAAAAGGGACATGTGGACGTGTGTTGTTTAGCTGGGCAGTGCTCTGATTATTCAAGATTCCGGATGTTTATTGATTATTTATTATTCTGAGTTAAAATGATTGGGATTTATTTCCAGTTATTATAATTTTAAGAATTATAAATAATTAAATGAACAATGAATTGGAAGAAGAATTAACTGATAAAAAGAGGGATGTTCATTTATTTTGAATTGTTTGTTACAGATATTATTTAAATACTGTAAATTTATTTACAGTTTATTTACATTAATACTATTACAAATAATTAAAATAGAAACAAAGCTATATCCTAAATTCCTAAGTCTTCATCTTCTATACTGCTACTCCTTTTTTGCTCCATTGATTTCTATCTGCAAAACAAAGAAAAGAAGAAAAGTCAACGCAGATAAAATAAATAAAAGAGCATACACAGTTAAAACGCATCATTAAAAGCAACTGGCCGGAATCAGTTTGCCCTCTCTGCAAATCACGAGATTTCTCCCAGTTCACAAAGAGGGATGAAAATAATGCTTGCAAAAAAGACATGAAATGCACAAAAGTTATAATTGCACAAATTCAAATTTTCAAACATACTGCATTGTCAACAAGCTGCATAGTTTATAAAATGCCAAACAAAGTCCAAAGGCAAACCAAACTGAATTGCCTAACCAAATCAAAAGGGCAAACTGAATAAAACTGTCCAAGCTGCCAAAAGGATATGGAAAGATATCAAAGTACAAAATGCTGTCAATAAAGTATGCAGGAAAGCAGAGATTATGCAGAGTAAACCAACTAGTGCAAGCAAAGGTTCAAATCATCAATTTCCAGCCAAGTTGCTTTTTCATAATAAGACAAATCAAAGCAATATTTTATGCTTAAATCTGGAGAGAGAGAAGAGAGAAGAGAAATAGGCTTACAGCAGTTTGAGGCTTAAGGATAAATATATAAAACAAACTATTATCAACACAGTAAAGCGAGAGGCAGAAATATCAAAAGAAAATAGAACTTCAGAAACTGTGATTGAAACACAAACTGCCTCAACAAGCTTGAAGCCTAAGCTCCAAACATCAAACATTCTGCCCAAACCTGTGTTTCTAAACCAAAAGCTCCAAACCTTACAAAAGCCTTAAACACTCAACCTGCTGAAACAAAACATAACCATACCCACCTATGTCAAAACCTCGAACCAGAAATGCCCAACCTGTCAAAAGCCTAACCATCCTCTAAACATCAAGCCCTTTCCAAAACCAGCTTCCAAACCAACACAAACCCTCAGAAAGCTTTCATCATTGGGCCAATAACACAACATAAGCAAGACTCAGATTCGTATCAAGCATATCAGCAATCAAATATTGGAAGAGGAAAAGAAGTGAAACGAAAGCCAACAAGTTCTCAGATCATTCTCATCATTGAAGAACATCAAAAAGAAAGGCAAGCACATCAAATATACAAAGCATCTCAGATAATTCATCATTGAAAGCAAGCGAGTAGGAGACGAGGAAAAGAAGTGAAACAATAAGCTAGGCGACAGAAGCAAGTTGGTTCAGAAGCAAGTGTTTCAGGGGCGAGCAAACAAGCGTTCAAAAGAGAAAGACAGAAGCAAAAGAAGCTAGGGTTTTCAAGCATCATCACGAAACCCTAAAAGGAAAAGAAAGAATACAGAGTACCAGTTTTTCCAACACAGTGCATCATGCGTCCCTCCGCCCTCAGCCGTCCTAAGCGCCTCCAAGCTACCGTCCTTCTCCATATCCAAGGACCAAAGGTAGTATCCCTAATCTTTGTCTTTTCATGTACCTCAATCAGAACACAAACAACAACATAAAAGAAATCAGAAACAGAACTAAAACATACAAGATATGAACTAAAACCCTAACGCGAACGACTCAGAAATCGCTACCTTGTACAACATCACTGAATAATCCATGGAGGAGAGAGGAAGTAGCGATGGAGCTGGTGGCTAGGCAGGGAAGAACGATTATTCAGTGGCTATGGCGAGAAGGACGAAGACGAAGACGAACGACGACGGCGCCCCTGTATCACAAACCCTAAATCCAAATGAAATGAAACTTTGAGAACCCTTACAAGTTTGTCTCAATCACTTGGGCCTTGCCCTGTCCAACGCGCCTAAGCCCATTTTGTTTTTTCTGGATGCCCCCCCCCCCCCCCTTTTGCCTATTATTCTGATTATTTAGCTCGGGCCTAAAACACTAAAGCCCATTTTTATTCTTTCTAACTAATACCCTTTTTTATTACCATATCATATCTCTTTTTTTAATAAATTAACATATAATTTTTTACATCAAATTTTTATTAACTCTTTGATTTTATTTTTATAGCATAATTTAACTTTGGTTATAAATTAAATAATATCTTAACCTTTTTTATATACATGAATATTCGAATATAATTAGGTTAATAGATTTTATCCTGAAAACTCTTTTGATAAATCTTTTCTTCATACATGAAATGTTAATTTTCTTAAAACATTCTTTTCTCTTCTTAAAATATTTTGTTTTGTACATATTTAACAAAAAAATACAAAAGAACAAATACATGCTTAATAATACATTAACATTTCTCCACACTTGTAAATAAATCATATACACATACACTTACACAAATACATTTACACATTTACTTATTCCTATACATTGATACATATTACATTTGAGATCGCAATTCGATTTGGTTGTAATTATTTGGACATTACCCTCCTAAAGTCTCATCCCCATTTGTAAACATTTGTACCCCCACTCCCGGATACTTATTTGTAATAGCGTAGACTTTAAATTCCCGCAATTTATCGCTTTCGAATATACCATGGTTAGACCTAGGGTTTGTATGTACATAAAATCAAACGCTAGATAACCTAATACAAGACAAATACATGAAATCAATACACAATTCACACTTGCACCCCTAGGGTAATCCCGCTTGTTGCCTTCCAAAATGGGCCATGCTTGCACGTCGAGTTTCTTTGGCAAAAACAATTCAAATGATCATAGTCCCTCGATGACGCTTTCGAAAGTTGCCTAATCAAAAATGATCAAGTCCCTTCAAGCAAATTGCCAAAGACACTTGGCACCATTGCATTCATGGTCCACACGATGACCCGCGCCTGTCCCGTTAAACATCCTAATACAAGATTGTCCACCAAATACAATGGTGGAACAAAATTGTTAAAAGGGTTAAAACATGAGAAAAACCTTTGAGTACAATAGGGGTAGACAAATCTTAGTTACTTGATCAAACTTGCAAAAACACTTGCCTATTTTTCAAAACCACACTCCACAAACACTTTCAAAACAAACTTCCAAAAACATTTGAAACATCTTTTCGAAAAGATACACACCTTTGTAAAACACTTAAACACGAGTCATTATAATGGTTGCCTAAGACAAGGCATCTTTTTCAAAACATTTTCAAACACACACACACACACCACAATTTCAAACAATTGAAAATCAAGGCAAGTGATCTAAAAAACCAAGTAACTAAGAGCCCATGGATAACCATGGATGAAAAGGGTGCTAATACCTTCCCTTTTCATAATCTACCCCCCGAACCCATGAAACATCTCAAAAGGTTTTTCCTGTGCTTTTTAACCTTTCCTTTAGGATAAAATAAAAAGTCGGTGGCGACTCTTGCTAAACCGAACAAGTGCGAATACAAACGCAAAAACTCAAGTCAGTTCTCCCACCGTATCACACAATATATATAGGCACCTAACATGTAGCCCAAATTTAACCTGCTCAAAATGTGAGTTGTGAATTTTGTAGTGGACCTTATTATACTATGTATTGTCTTGCGACTGCAAAAATTTGAAGAGATAAAATACTTGAAGCAGAGTAATCCTTATTTGATCACTTATAATCTAGGGTGGAAGAATCATCCTAACTTCTCCTGGAAAGAACAACAAGCTCCACCGAAGGCTGATTAGGAAGTAGCTATAGAAAAAATAGATGCACAAAGTTCTCATTTCCAAGAAGAGACAAGGAGCAACCACAGGAACACCACAACTTCAATCAAGGGTTTTGAAGTTCAAGTGGGACAGATAGCACAATAATTATCTCTGCAAGCACAAGGCACCTTTTTGAGCTCCACAATGATAAATCCAAAAAATCATGAGAATGTTAATGCGGTCACAATAAAAAGTCAGAAGGTGTAAAAATTTGAAGAAGAGAAGGCAAAAAAGGACGACTTTGTCATAGAGGTAGATCTGGAAGTGGGAGAAAATAAGGAAAAGCAGGAAGAAGTTATACCACCTGTGAAGCCAACTAAAGAGATAAATAAAAAAGAGACTAAATTGGTGACTAAGCTACCATATCCTCCTAGAGTAACAAAGAAGGATCCAAAAGAGAAAGGCTTTGAGAAATTTGTCACATTATTCAAAAAGTTGGAGATCAATATGTCGTTCTTTGATGCACTTTGTTGTTGCGGTATAGCGGCAAGCAAAAAGTAAGTTATTAATTTACTGGGTGATATTAAAGTTATATTATATCATGTTCATAGAGATTGGTTATTGATTCGTCATTCGACAAATTTCTTGTTAATGAGTTTTGTAACACCCCAATTCTACCCGACAATTATATAAAATCAGAGTTACAAAAATTCAACAACCGAATCAGGATGCTACAAATTCAACTTAAAACAACGGCATTCATTACAGATACATAACACACATTAAACTAGAATGAACCAATCAGTAACTTAATTTAATCTTTTAAAAAACCAACAACTTTCATAACTATGCAGCGGAATCATAAAATTAAACTTAAAAGAACATACCAACTTTGTCTAATTGAAACAACTTAAAATAACAAGTATTTTACGAACAATAACTTAAACTTCAATCGACTGAAATAATAATCAACAATAAAACAGCAAGTGTTCATCCCTCCGAGTGTTACGTATCAGAGCAATGACACCTGAAGAAGTGAAAAACACAAGAAGGGGGGTTGAATTGAGACTTTAAAATCAAATGCAAATGACACGATGATTTTTATCTTGGTTCGCTTGATCTCAGACTACTCCAGTCCACCCGCCAAGGTGATTTCGCCTCTCTCCAACGAGGTCTTAATTCACTAATTTAACCGATTACAATTCTACTTTGACAACTGCCAAAGTCTTCTTGAGTACAACCACAACCCGGTTTATCTCAAGGAAATTCACTAACAAAAATAAGAATTAATCTGTGTACAGGATGTTTTTCATTACAAAAACGGTATCACAAACTTGTGATGTATTACACAATTTTAGAGAATAGTATGAATAAGATTTACAGCGTTGAGAGATTGTATGATAGCATAGATGTAAATCGTGAACGATTTAACCTTGATGCTTGTTTAAATAGGTGCAACAATATGTACAAATGGAAACTTGATAATTGGCAGTTAATGCACTTTCCATAATATGAAGATCCTTGTCTGCTTGTAGCCATTGCAATTGATGCTGCTTTGATGGAATAGTAACACTTTAGAACATAAGGAATCTGCTTGTTGCTTTGCTTCAGAACTTGGAAGGTCAGAATCATAAGGTCTTGTTTGTAGATTTAGACTTCCATTCCGAGTTAAGATGTCTTTCTCTTAGCGCAAGTTCTGATCTTCATTCATCATAACATTCTGATATCAGTCTACGTACACAGCATGAACACCTTTGTAGCTTAACTTCTGATCCACTTCCGTCAGAACTTCTGTACAAAATAGAACATAATTTTAGAGTGCATATTTGTTCTTTGTGTTTGTTATCATCAAAACTCTTATGAGGGTTGTAGAATCAAACTATGTTCTAACAATCTCCCCCTTTTTGATGATGACAAAAACTAGGATTTTTCAATAAAAATGGACAGAACATAAAGCTTTAGAGAGTCTCCCCCTGAGTTGAGTACTCAGATAGAGATGAATCATTTCCCTGAAATTCATTTTGATCATAGCTTTTGATGCATCTCCTTTTGTCTTTATTAGAGTTTTGTTCCTGTTATGCTTTCAGAAGAAAAAAAATAAGAAGTTAAGATATTCAGAATGTTTGAGACCTTGTCCCAGTATACTGTTATTAAAAATATCTTACGTTCTCCCCCTTTTTGTCAGGAATTAAAAAGCAATATAATCACTAATAATCAGAGTCAAAAAGGATGATTTATATTAAAACGTATTTCAAGAACATTTGCAGAGCCAGATGAAACAAGATAAAGAATGCAGAAAACAAGTTATAAAAAATCTAAGATGGAGGGGGAGTCGTGTGAACAACGCTTCCAGCAAGCTCTTAATCTGAGTGCTTGATTCCTCTTGCTTTCCCAACATTTCCTTGATTTCTTTGGTTGTGTCTTCTTGCTTATCCAATCTTGCGTTGATTACAGAATTCTCCTTCTTTAACTCTTCGAGAGTTTGCATGACCAAAGATGGAGCTAGTGTATCCTTAGAGGATGCAAGTCTTTCAGAACACTCTGCAGCATTTTCTGATTCAGTTGCTTCTTCAGTTGCTTTTTCCTTTTCTTGAATAGCAACCAGAGGAAGACTATCAGAACGTGGTTCAATAACTTCTGAAGGTTGGTGCTCTTTCCAGGGAGCATTGTCCAGCAGAAGAATTGATTTCTTTTCCCAGTGACTCAGAACTTGATCTTTGAAAGCTTTCAGCTGATCACTGAAGTTCTGTTGAGAAATTTCATAACTTAATTCTTTCAGCCTCTGGGATTCTGAAGTGAACCATTTTCTGAACCGATCCCAATGAGAATCAGAAGCAGGAGGATTTGAATTTTCTAGACTTGCTTGCTTCAAGGAGTTAACCCATTCCATTAATTTTGTTTCAAAAATCAATAAGTTCTTACCAACATCTATTTTGGTTATTGTTGGTTTAGGTTTAGGAATGGAAATTTTATTGGAGGTTGAAGCTAGGTGGTCCAGCGCATCTAAGTCAATGATTGTTCTTAGGTGATCATCTGGACGGCTAATGGGAGAGGGAGTAGGAGAATCAGAAATGATGATTGGTGAACGAGGTGTGTTTGGTGGAGTGGAATGATAGGGTGATGGTATTTCTGGAATGTCTATGATGGAGAGAAGTTGACAAGCCATAAGAGGTTTTGTTATTCCAGGAATAGGGGTAGTGGTATCAGAGTCTGTGAAAGAATCTTCTGATTGGTTTGCGGTAGCGTTTGGATTTTATGGTTGAGGGGTTTCAAAGTTTGGATTTTCAGTTTGGGGAGTATGAAGGTTTGGATTTTCTGGTTGTGGAGTGTGAAGGTTTGGATTTTCTGGTTGTGGAGTGTGAAGGTTTGGATTTTCTGGGATAGGAGTTTAGAAATCTTGATCAAATAGCTCAATATCATAAATAACTCTAGCAAGTTCTGACTGATTTTGTTCTAGATGTGGATTGGGAGATTGAGGTTTGCTTAGGAAGTTTCCTAGGGTTACAGAAGGATCAAACTCTATATCAAAGTCTTCAAAAGTTTGAGGTTATGGATCTTCTGTTGGTTGAGAGGGGAGTGTTTCAGATGTTGGAAAAGCTATTGATTCTACAACAGAAATAAAGGAAGTGTTACATTTCTTTTTAGAAGCTTTGGGAGTCCTCTGAGAAGATCCTTCTCCTGCTGTTTTTCTCTTTCTGGACTTCTTGAACACAACATCTGGAGCTTGCTTATGCAGATCACGAATGTTAAGTTCTGGAGCAGTTATGTCCTCCTTGCAAGCTTCTAAGTATCTGACCACAGTTTCTGGTGAAGCATCAATCTCAGAAAATAAAGGAAAATCTTTCAGAGGGATTCTCCTTGACGTGATGACTTCATGAGAAGAAATTGTTGGCTCCTTCTTAATGCTGTCAATAATCTTCATCTTTTTCAGATTCTTGGCATTAAGGGGTTTTCCAGCACTTGCCTCTAGAGTGCTAATATGCTGAGCTTCTATCAGATGCTCTACCAACCTGCTCTCCGTCAGAATATCAGAAATTAATCTGCCCAGAGGAATCCAATCCCTCTTTGTCCTTTCTTCTTCCCTTGTTTCTTTCACACTTGTTCTCAGATGATTGAAAAGCAAGTGTGGAAGATTTATTCTTGTCTTCTTTGAGATGAAATACAACAGAAACTGTTGATCAATGTTGATGTAGTTAGGAGAGCTTGTTGGCTTCCTGTGGTTTATACATCCCAGAATGATCTTAGCCCAAATTCTATAGTAATCCTTCAAATCCTTAATCTTGTTGGATGGCTGTCCAAAAGTAAAGATGACTCTTGCTATGGATTTTAGGTCAGAACATTTTTCATCCATGTCACTGCACCTAACTCCACCGCCATTATACCCAATCAGTTTTCCAATCAAGTCTTCAATGATTACAATTTTCTTCCCCGTTACATAAGACGTGACTTGATGATTAGATGAAGTTGCATGAATCTAGAATTCCTTTACCATAATGGGGAATACTAGACCTAGCAGACGATCAAAGTACATGTTCCAGCCTTGAGCAGTTACATCTTCAGAAAGATCAAAGCCATTCTCCTTCAAGCTTTCAAAATCGATGATAAGCTCACATAAAACTTCAATAGAATCGACTGGAGTGAGCAAGGTTCTTATTGGTTCCTCGTATTGTTCTGTTGTTGATAAAGAACTAGGATCACTTTTAATATTTTTGATGCTTGAGGAAGATGCCATTGTTCACACAGTTTGTTTTGAGATTTCTGAGAAAAGGGTTTTTGCAAAACGAAAACTAGAGAGAGTAATAGAAGAGAGAAGAAGTGAATGAAATAATGATTGTGTATTTATAACCAATTTGAAAACTTAATCAGTAAGAAAGAGAAAACAAATTAATGATTACACTGCAATTATGAAACCTGAAAATAGGGGATTGCGTGTAGATAATAAATAGTTACCAATGACATGTGTCTCAATGCATCCAATCAGAGCCTTAGACCCTTCAGAATTTGAACGCGTGTTCAGCCTTAGAAGGTATCTTGTGAGAGGATGACAGATGTTGATAGTGTAAACTGCACGCCTCTATCTTTGATATGAAAGGTTCAGATCTTCTTAGGTAGATTCTGATGCAACTGTACTCCTAACTTCTGAAGACATGTGATCAGATGTTCACAAAGAAAATATAAAGTTCTGAGGGTTACAGAATATGTAAATAAAACTCTTATTCTAGACATAATTTCATGCTGAGATGTTTCAGAATGAAATTAAACCTATCTTCAGAAAGTGGTTTTATAAAAACATCAGCCCATTGATGGTCTGTCAATAAATTTTAAAGTAAATATTCCTTTATGAATATAGTCCCTAATAAAATGATGTTTTATTTCTATATGCTTAGCCCTAGAATGCAAAATTGGATTTCTAGATAAACATATTGCAGAAGTATTATCACAGAATATAGGGATGTTACTCTCAAATATGTTGAAGTCTTCAAGCTGACTTTTCATCCAGAGCATTTGTGTGATGCATCCAACAACTGCTATGTATTCAGCTTCAGCTGTTAACAATGCAATTGTGGACTGCCTCTTGCTGGTCCATGAGATCAGATTATCTCCCAGAAACTGGCAGCTTCCAGAAGTGCTTTTTCGTTCTACTCTGTCTCCAGCGAAGTCAGCATCACAGTATCCTACTAAACTATATTCACTGGTTTTTCTATAAAACAAACCCAGGTTAGTAGTACCTTTCAGATACTTGAAAATTCGTTAACAAATGTTAAGTGAGATTCTCTAAGATCTGATTGGAATCTGGCACATAAGCAAACACTGTATAAAATGTTAGGCCTTGAAGCTGTAAGATATAAAAGAGAGCCAATCATACCTCTGTAGATCTTCTGTTCTACCTTTTTACTTACCTCTTCCTTTTCCAGAATGCATGTGGGATGCATTGGAGTCTTTGACGGCTTACACTCTGAGAAGTCAAATTTCTTTAGAAGTTCTCTGACATATTTTCTTTGGTGAACGTAAGTTCCTTCTGGAGTTTGATTGATCTGAATTCCCAGAAAGAATTTTAGTTCTCCCATCAAGCTCATTTCAAACTCTGCCTGCATAGACTTAGCAAATTCTCTTCCCATAGAAGGTTTAGTATATCCAAATATTATATCGTCTACATAAATTTGACAAACTAAGATGTCATTCTTAAATGTCTTACAGAACAAGGTTATGTCCACTTTCCCTCTGGTAAATTCCTTTTCTAACAGAAAGTTAATTAGTCTTTCATACCAAGCTCTGGGAGCTTGTTTCAGACCATAAAGTGACTTCTTTAGTTTGAAAACATATTCTAGATGTTTGGAATTTTCAAACCCCGTGGGTTGGTGCACATAAACCTCTTCATCAATGTAACCATTTAAGAATGCACTTTTGACATCCATCTGATACAGAGTGATGCCATTATTTACAGCAAAAGAGATTAAGAGTCTGATAGATTCTAACCTGGCGACTGGAGCAAAGGTTTATGTATAGTTTATCCCCTCTTGCTGACTATAACCTTGTGCAACCAGTCGTGCCTTGTTTCTGATGACTTCTCCTTGTTTATTTTGTTTATTTCTGAACACCCACTTTGTTCCAATGACGTTGAATCCTTTTGGCTTAGGAACCAGATCCCATACGTCATTTCTTGTGAATTGATTTAACTCCCCCTGCATAGCCAAAATCCAGTCGTTGTCCAGAAGAGCTTCATCAATTGTTGTTGGCTCAATCAGAGATACCAATCCCATGAGAGATTCTTCAGAATTTCTGAACGTTGATCTTTTTCTGATTCGATCTTCCTTCTTTCCTAGAATTTTGTCTTCAGGGTGAGCTAGGCTGCTTCTGGATAGTCTTTTCTGGAGATGTTCTACAGAAGTTGTTGAAGTGCTAGTGACATTTCCTTATGATGTTGTTGGAGCGTCTTTGTTGGGAACTTCTGATGAATTTCCTTCAGCACCTGTGAATTCAACTTCTATATATGCAAGAGATTCATTCTGCTTTAACTTTTGAGGGCCAAGCTTGTCATCAAATCTAACACTTTGACTCTTCTACAATCTGTGTTTCTGTATTGTATACTCTGTAGCCTCTTGAGTGTTCAGAGTATCCTAACATAATACACTTTTGTGCTTTAGAGTCAAACTTGTTCAGGTGTTCTTTAGTGTTAAGTATAAAATAGGTACATCCAAAAGGATGGAAATAAGAAATGTTGGGCTTTCTGTTTTTCCATAATTCATATGGAGTCTTCTCCAGAATAGGTCTTATGGAGATTCTATTTTGAATGTAACATGTTGTGTTAATTTCTTCTGCACAGAAGATCTTAGCAATGTTAGTCTCATTTATCATGGTTCTGGCCATTTCTTGTGAAGTTTTGTTCTTTCGTTCTACAACTCCATTTTGTTGGGGAGTTCTAGGACAAGAGAAATCATGAGAAATGCCATTTTCATTAAAAAAATATTTCAAATTTTTTGTTTTCAAATTCTCCACCATGATCACTTTTGACTTTGACAATTCTAAGATCTTTCTCATTCTGAACTTGGTTACAGAAAGCAACGAACACAGAGTGTGACTCGTCCTTGTGTCTTAAGAACTTTACCCATGTTCATCTGCTATAGTCACCTACGATCACTAACCCATACTTCTTGCCACTAACGGATGCAGTTTTCACTGGTCCAAATAGATCTATGTGCAGAAGTCCTAATGGTCTAGAGGTAGAAACAAGATTTTTTGCTTTAAAAGGAGGTTTTGCAAATTTGCCTTTCTGACATGCTTCACACAGAGCATCTGAGCTGAACTTCAAATTAGGAAGTCCTCTGACCAGATTGAGTTTATTAATCTGAGATATTCTTCTCATACTAACATGCCCCAATCTTGTGTCAGACCCATTGCTCGTTGCTAACAGACAGAAGGCATTTTACGTTCTGACTCTTTAGTTCAGAAAGTTTTATCTTGTAAATGTTGTTTTTTCTCTTTCCATTAAATAGGATAGTTCCATCTTTCTGACTAACAGCTTTACATGAATTTTGATTAAAGATTATATCATAAACGTTATCACTTAATTGACTTATGGATAACAGATTATGCATTAGTCCATCTACTAATAGAACATTATTAATGGAAGGGAGGTTATTGTTACCTACTGTTCCAGAGCCAATGATCTTCCCTCTTTGATTGCCTCCAAAACCCACGTATCCTCCAGGTTTAAGTTCCAGACTTTGGAACATATGCTTTCTTCCCGTCATGTGTCGAGAGCATCCAGAGTCCAGGTACCATGACTGGTGTTTTAGTCTTGCTATCAAAGATATCTGCTACATATATAATTTTGTCCTTAGTTACCCATATTCTTTTTGGGTCCTTGTTTGTTAGTTTTTCCAAAATTCTGTTTGAATTTTGGTTTAGCAGAATAATCATTACTGGTGTATTTCAAATCATGTGTGTGCCCATAGGTGAAGTGAGATTTTAATGGTGTGCGTTTAATAACTAAGTCCATGACTTTCTTAGGTTGGGATACTTTACCTTGGTATCCTATACCTTTTCTGCCATTTCTTCTAACTCCATAGATCATTGAAGCCATCTTGCTTCTATCTATGTTTTTAGCCAGAAACTTCTGAAAGCTATGATCATATTCCTTTATGATCTTATCAGCATTATTGGGAACCTCTGAGATTATTTCCTTCTGAGAGTTTTGTAAATCATTTTCAAGTTTTGAAATCTTTTCTTTTAACTCAGAATTTTCTAATCTAAGACTCTCAGTTTCTTCAGAGTCAGAAACAAGATCCTTTTTCAGGTTCTTAAATTTCACTCGAAGCTGATGATATCTTTCCAGAATTTCACTCATACTTTCTCCTAATTCAGCTTTAGTAAAGTTAACAGTAAAGTCAGGAAATACCTCTTTTGTGTCTGATTCTGATTCTGACCCAGATGATTCACTATCTTCTGTCACATTGGCCATAAGAGCAATGGTGGATCTTTCATCTTTTGACTTTGTGTCTGCGTCAGAAGTATTTGAGTCATCCCATGTTTCCATGAGACTTTTCTTCTTCTCCTTGAAGAACTTATTTTTGGGTTTCTCCTTCTGAAGCCTTGGACAATCGCTTTTGTAGTCCCCTTATTCATTGCACTCATACCAGGTGATGTCCCTGTTACTTGACTTTTTGTGACCAGAAGAAGATTCAGACTTTCTGTGTCTAGAGGAGGGTTCAGACTTTCTATATCCAGTGGAGGATTCAGACTTTCTGTATCCAGAGGGTGATTCATTCGGATTCCCTGTTCTTCTGGAGTTTTTGAATTTTCTTTGCCTCTGCTTCCACAGCTGATTGACTCTTCTGGAGAGAAGAGAAAATTTGTCTTCTTCTGATGAGGATCCATCAGAGGTTTCTTCCATAGCCTGCAAAACTTTAGAGTCAAATTTTTTGATATATTTTAGCGCTAAAGGCTTACCTTGCTTCTGAGGATCGTCATCTTCTAGCTCTATCTTATGACTTTTGAGTGAGCTGAGAAGTTCCTCCAGAGATATCTTGTTGAGATCTTTTCCAGCTTGAGAGCAGTGACCATTGGCCTCCATTGCTTCGGTAAACTTCTGATGATCTTCTTTACATGATCAGATGTTGAATACCCTTTGTCAAGAACTCTCAGCCCAGCAACTAGAATCTGGAATCTTGAGAACATTGCTTCAATGGATTCACTTTCTTTCATCTTGAAGGCTTCGTATTTCTGAATGAGCGCAAGGGCCTTGGTTTCTTTAACTTGTATGTTGCCTTTATGTGTCATTCTCATAGAATCAAACATGTTTTTAGTTGTCACTCTGTTTGATATCTTCTCATACTCTGAATATGAGATGGCAATAAGGAGAATCATTATGTCCTTGTGATGATTTTTAAAGTCACGCTTTTAATGGTCAAGCATTCTTTCTCTATCAATCTTTTGACCACTTTCATCCACAGGATGCATGTATCCATCAATTACCATATCCTATAAATCAGCATCATGAGCCAGAAAGAAGCTTTCAATTCTGTCTTTCCAGTACTCAAAGTTCTCTCTATCAAAGACTGGAGGTTTGTCGCTGATTCTGTCTTTATCATCATGATAGTCATTGTTGATGTTCTGACTTGGTCCCACCATAGTGTTTTTCTTAGCTTGATCTTGTACTGACACGGTTAAGTGTATGAACTCAGAACCAGGCGCTCTGATGCCAATTGAAGAAGTGAAAAACACAAGAAGGGGGTTGAATTGAAACTTTAAAATCAAATGCAAATGGCACGATGATTTTTATCCTGGTTCGCTTGATCTCAAACTACTCCAGTCCACCCGCCAAGGTGATTTCTCCACTCTCCAACAAGGTCTTAATTCACTAATCAAACTGATTACAATTATACTTTGACAACTGCCAAAGTCTTCTTGAGTACAACCACAACCTGGTTTATCTCAAGGAAATTCACTAACAAAAATAAGAATTAATTTGTGTACAGGATGTTTTTTGTTGCAAAAACGGTATCACAAACTTGTGATGTATTACACAATTTTAGAGAATAGTATGAATAAGAGTTGCAGCGTTGAGAGATTGTATGATAGCAGAGATGTAAATCGTGAACAATTTAACCTTGATGCTTGTTTAAATAGGCGCAACAATCTGTACAAATGGAAACTTGATAAATGGCAGTTAATTCACTTTCCATAATATGAAGATCCTTGTCTATTTGTAGACGTTGTAATTGATGCTGCTTTGATGGAATAGTAACGCTTCAGAACATAAGGAATATGCTTGTTGCTTTGCTTCAGAACTTGGAAGGTCAGAATCAGAAGGTCCTATTTGTAGCTTTAGACTTCCGTTCAGAGTTAAGATGTCTTTATCTTACACAAGTTCTGATCTTCATTCATCAGAACATTCTGATATCAGTCTACGTACATAGCATGAACACCTTTGTAGCTTAACTTCTGATCCACTTCCGTTAGAACTTCTGTACAAAATATAACACAATTTTAGAGTGCATATTTGTTCTTTGTTTTTGTTATCATCAAAACTCTTACGAGGGTTGTAGAATCAAACTATGTTCTAACAACACCGACTCAAACTACTGAAGGTAAACCGCATTCACTCGGGATTACCTGCATGTTACCAACATAGGGGTAACATTCAAATAGAAGGGGTGAGATATTGAACGATATAATCGGATGTAAGGTAAATATTACATTAGAATTAGTCTATTCAAAATCACCACTTCATAACTTTAAACAATATTAATCACAATAAAACATCAACAAAATGTCACAAATAACTCATCAGCACAACATCTCGAATATACAACGTGGAATGCAACTTATTACTATGCACATGCATGTGGTACCAATGGAGAAGAACTCCCAACTTAGAAATATTGCCAATAAATAGAGGCATCAATAAGGCATAAGCCTTCAACTTTATATTTTGCCAATCCAGGCTAACTTAACGAGCATTAGCTCCAACATGATATGCCATGTATGCAACAACATGATTAAAGCCACGATGACAACCAACAACAATTCAACATAATCAACATTGGCCATAAGCCTACAACTTAAATAATTGCCAATCAATAGAGGCAACACAACAAAATTCATCACCTGCAACTTCAATAATTAATAACAATAACATCACAGCAACTATATATATATATATATATATATATATATATATATATATATATATATATATATATATATATATATATATATATATATATATATATATATATATATATATATATATATATATATATATATATATATATATATATATATATATATATATATATATATATATATATATATATATATATATATATATATATACCAATACCATTATCGACGGAGTCCTATTACTAGTTTTCTAGTAAATTAATGAAGCTATTATTCTTCTGCTACTTAAATCATCTCTATAGCTATTTTAATTTATAACAGCTTTTCTGTTATTTTCTGCTATTATTAACTTCCTATTAACAGTTACTAACTTTGTTACTCATTAATCTTGCCTTCCATAATTATGTTAATCTACTGATTGTTCACTTCTGTTACTAATAAATAAGCTCTATTGTGATTCATTATTTTCTAACCCTGCTACACCTTTTTCTGTAACACACTACTAAGTAACAGACACCCAAGACAGACACAGAAATAATTAAAGGAAACACAATAGTTGGGTTTGTGCCCTTCGGTAGACTTAACCGTTCCCCTCGACACAGAACATGGTGTTGGTCGACACCCTTCATCAACATACATATGCCGCTCGGCACACGTGCATAATTCCAGTTGCAGTTCTGCAACTTCGTCCAAGTTTTCTTGCGATCAGTAATTCCTTTCATTCACATGATCTCGGAACAACACAACAACTATACCCACATCAATACATGCAAATTTCCAACACTCGATTTATCGACTGAATCATTGCAACGTTAGCACAATTATCACAGATGCCAAACAACAATTTATTCATACAACAATCACACACAGCAATAATTTCACACAATTTAATTCCCACGTAACATCCATCATATACCCAATTATAGAGTCAGAACCCCACCCTTACCTTGGATTGAAGGTTGCCCTATAATTTTCCGATCGAATCCCGCTTTGCCTCTTTTCCTTCTTCTCTATAACTTCTCACGTACAACACTTCTCTATTCTTTCTCTTAACCCTTTCAATTATCCTAATTTCTATCATTATGACTAAACCTAATAATAATAGTATTATTTCTATTGGGCATAATTCTCACACACCCTTAATACTACATACCACCAGCATAAGCCCAACAACTAATAGTAATAATTCAAACATTATTATTATTATTAATCAACTAATTAATTAATTAATAATAATCTAACAACTTATACCAACAATTCTCAACATCTCACAACTTTTCAAAAAATAATCCAAAAATAATTTAATTAAATAATTAATTAAATAAACGGGCGTTATAACTCTCCCACACTTAGAATATTTTCGTCCTCGAAAATTTACCTTGTTCGAATAACTCAGGATAGGAGTCCTGCATCTTGCTTTCCAACTCCTAAGTCATGATTTCTCTGTAGCCCCTAACCAGACTACTCTCACTAAAGCAATCTCCTTGCCTCTTAGAGTCTTTATCTCACAATCCGTGATTCGTACAGGCATCGTCTCCATAGTAAGATTATCTCGTACTTGCACGTTATCCATATGAATCACATGAGATGGATCTGAAATATACTTTCGGAGTTGTGACACATGGAACACATCATGCAAATTCGAAAGATTAGGCAGTAAATCCACTCTATAAGCAACATTCCTAACTCTATCTAAAATCTGGTACGGACAAATAAAATGAGAAACGGGCTTCTTAGACTTCAACGCTCGCCCAACACCAGTCATAGGTGTAACTCTCAAAAATGCATGGTCACCTGCTTGAAATTCAAAATCTTTCTTTCGCTTGTCATGATAACTCTTTTGTCTACATTGGGAAGCTTTCATCTTTTCTCGAATCAACTTCACCTTCTCAGTAGTCTCTCGAATAATCTCAGGCCCAAGCACTACACTTTCTCCAGATTCATGCCAACATAAAGGAGTTCTACATCTTCGACCATACAATGCTTCAAAAGCTGCCATTCCAATACTAGAAATGGTAACTGTTATTATAAGTGAACTCTACCAATAAAAGATAAGTATCCCACGAACCTCCCTTCTCAAGAACCCATGCTCTCAACAAATCTTCTAACAATTGAATAATCCTCTCTGTCTGGCGATTCGTCTGAGGATGATATATCAAACTCAACCTCAACTTAGAACCCAACGCCTCTTGCAAACTCTTCCAAAAATATGAAGTAAACCTCAGATCTCTATCCGAAATAATACACAAAGGAACACCATGCAGCTTCACAACTACACTAGTGTAAATCTCTGCCAACTTTGATACTAGAAAAGTGATGTTAATAGGAATAAAATAAGCCGACTTTGTTAGCCTATCAACAATCACCCAAATCGAATCATGTCCTTTTGAAGTATTACGTAATCTCGTCACAAAGTCCATCGAAATGCTATCCCATTTCCATTCTGGAACTTCTAACGGTTGCATCAACCCTGCAGGCTTCTGATGTTCAACTTTCGACTTCTGACAAGTCAAACATGAATACACAAATCGAGCCACATCATTCTTCAATCCAGGCCACCAAAACAAATTCTTCAAATCCGGATACATCGTTGCAGCTCCCGGATGAATGCTAAACTTGCTTCTATGACTTTCCTCAAGGATCACTTTCTTTATCTCTGCATCATCAGGAATATAAATACGATTACGAAATCTCAACACGCTTTGTGCATCTAACTTAAAATCACTATTCTCATATTGATCGATCCTAACCATCGAATCTACCAGTTTTACATCCAACTTCTGAGCTTCTCTGATATTGTCCAGAAATTCATTATTAATTTTCAACATCCCCAACATAACACTTTGCGATGTCACCTTGCAAACTAAGCTCATATCTCTGAACTGTTCAATTAATTCCAACTATTTAACCATCATTGCTGACATATGTAAAGTCTTTCGGCTTAACGCATTAGCTACCACATTCTCCTTTCCTAGATGATAATTCAAACCGAAATCGTAATCTTTTAACAACTCCAACCATCTTCGTTGTCTCATATTCAATTCTTTCTGATCAAATAGATATTTTAAACTCTTATGGTCACTAAATACATCAAATCTAGAACCATAAAGATAATGCCTCCAAATCTTCAACACAAAAACAACTGCAACAAGCTCTAAATCATGCGTAGGATAGTTCTTTTCATGAGTCCTCAACTGCCTTGACGCATAAGCAACTACCATTTTATTATGCATAAGCATACCTCCTAAACCCATCTTAGAAGCATTAAAATATACAATAAAAGGTTCTCATGGATTAGGTAATGTCAAAATTGGAGCCGACATTAATCTCTTCTTCAATTGTGTAAAACTTTCCTCATACTGAACATCCCACACAAAAGCTTTACATTTACAAGTCAACTTAGTCAACGGAAGTGCCAACTTAGAGAAACCTTCGATAAACCTTCTATAATAACCAGCTAATCCCAAAAAGCTTCTAATCTCGATAGCTGACTTTGGAGTTTCCCATTGCAACACAGCATCTACTTTAGATGGATCTACAATAATGCCACTACCTGAGATAACATGACCAAGAAAACTAATCTCCTTTAACCAAAATTCACACTTAGACAACTTTCCATACAACTTCTTCTCTTTCAAAACATGCAATACTATTCTTAAGTATTTTGCATGCTCTTCTTCCGATTTACAGTAAATCAAAATGTCATCAATGAACACCACTACAAACCGATCCAAATAAGTATGAAAGATACGGTTCATGTACTCCAAGAATATTCCCGGAACATTAGTAACACCGAAAGACATCACCGAATACTCATAATGTTTGTAACGCATTCTGAAAGCCTTCTTCTAGATATCTTCATCCTTCACTTTAATCTGATGATAACCCGGCCTTAAATCAATCTTACTAAACACTCGAGCACCCATCAATTGATCCATCAAGTCTTCTATCCTTGGAAGCGGATACTTGTTCTTAATCGTTACTTTATTCAATTGTCTATAATCAACACAAAGTCTCATACTTCCATCTTTCTTCTTTACTAGCAACATTGGAGCTCCCCACGGTGATACACTTGGTCTTACAAACTTCATTTCAGGTAAATCTTCCAATTGTTTCTTTAATTTTGACAATTCAGATGCAGACATCATGTATGGTGCCATAGAAACAGGTCTGGTACCAGGTACAAGATCAGTAGCAAATTCGACTTCTCTCTCTGGCGGTACATCAGGAATTTCATCAGGGAAAACTTCAAGAAATTCACGCACCACTTGCAATTCCTCAATTATAGCTTGATTCTCAATAGATAGTGATGCCATCGACGAGAACATTTGAGCCTCTTCTTGCATCAATTGCGGAAACTGTCTAGCAGACAACGGACCAGCTTCTTCCTCTTCAGGAGTAGAAAACCTCACGAACTTGTTGTAACAGTTAATATGAACATAGTTATGTTCTAACCAATTCATACCTAAGATCACATCTAACCCACTAAACGGAAAACAAACCAAATCAACAGCAAAGTCTTTGCCGAAGATCGATAAAGGACACTTTAAACACACAAGAGAAGTAGTCACCAATCCCTTAGCCAGGATCTCGACGACCATATCTCCATTCATAGAAGACAACATAAGACCCAAGCCAGGATCTAGACGACCATCTCTCCATTCATAGAAGACAACATAAGACCCAATCTTTCAACATAAACACCAGCAATAAAGGAATGAGTAGCACTGGTATCAATAATAGTAATTAAAGGAGTACTATTAATGAAACATGTACCTCTGATGAGTCTGTCCTTATTAGTTGTTTGATCTCAGCCAACGCGAACACTTTACCACTGGTTTGCGCCTTCTTCGGCTTCTAACACTGACTACCAATGTGTCCTTCTTCACCATAATTGAAACAAATCATAGCTTTATGCTTGCATTCAGATACAACATGTCCAGTCTTACCACAATGGAAACACCTCTTCACCTCAGCAGTACACACGTTGCTCTTATGCCCAGGTTTTCCACATTTGAAACAAACCACACCAGTAGGAGCATCTCCCCCACTAGTCCTCTGGCCCTGGGTAACTTTTTATTTACCTTTACCAGCTGGGGCATCATAAGACTTACCACGGTTCTGTTGGTGCTTACCCCTCTTCTCATTGATAATCTTATAGTGAGCATTATTATCCTCTTCATAAATCCTGCCACTGTTAATCAAATCAGCAAAGACACGAATCTTTTGGTATCTAACAGCCTTCTTGATCTCTGGGTGCAACCCATTCTCAAACTTGATGCACCTCGAAAACTCAGCATTAGCCTCACTATAGTGCGGATAAAACTTAGCTAACTCCGCAAACTTTGTAGTATACTCAACAACTGACATACTCCCTTGCTTCAGCTCAAGAAATTCAATTTCCTTCTTGCCACGAACATCTTCATGGAAATACTTCCTCAAAAATTCCCTACGGAACACAGTCCAAGTGACATTTTAACCTGCAGCTTCCAACCTCTGACACGTCTCTAGCCACCAGTCATCAACTTCGACTGCTAGCATATAAGTTCCATAATGAACCTTCTACGCTGGAGTGCAGTCCATCATGTGTAAGATTCTCTCAATCTCTTTTAACCAATCCAACGCTTCGTCAGGATCATACTTACCTCTGAAGGTAGGAAGATTCTCCCTCTGGAAGGTCGCCAAACTACAAGATCTAGCATTCCCGTCAGTGTTCGGATGATTCTCTATAGCATGCGCCATTGCTTCTAAAGCAGCAGCAAGTGCAGCATCATTCCTTCCAGCCATCTCAACTTATCACTACAACATAAACAACGGTTAGAACTCAAATTAACAATACTTGATTGTTAGACACACTACGACTCGACAACTTAATCGGACGGACCGACTTGCTCTGACACCAACTTTGTAACACCCCAATTCTACCCAATAATTATATAAAATCAGACTTACAAAAATTCCACAACCGAATCAGGATGCTACAAATTCAACTTAAAACAACGACATTCATTACGGATACATAACACACATTAAACTGGAACGAACCAACCAGCAACATAATTTAATCTTTTAAAAAACCAACAACTTTCATAACTACGCAGCAGAATCATAAAATTCAACTTAAAAGAATATACCAACTTTGTCCAACTGAAACAACTTAAAATAACAAGTATTTAACAAACAACAACTTAAAGTTCAATCGACTGGAATAATAATCAACACCCCGAGTGTTATGTATCAGAGTAATGACAGTGACTGGAACTACTGAAGGTAAACCACCTTCACTCAGGATTACCTGCACGTTACCAACAACGGGGTAACATTCAAACAGAAGGGGTGAGATATCGAACGATATAATCAGATGTAAGATAAATATTACATTAGAACTAGTCTATGCAAAATCACCACTTCACAACTTTAAACAATATTAATCACAATAAAACATCAACAAAATGTCACAAATAACTCATCAACACAACATCTCGAATATGCAACATGGAATGCAACTTATTACTATGCACATGCATGTGGTACCAATAGAGTATAACTCCCAACTTAGAAATCTTGCCGATAAATAGAGGCATCAACAAGGCATAAGCCTTCAACTTTATATTTTGCCAATCTAGACCAACTTAACGAGCATCAACTCCAACATGATATGCCATGTATGCGACAACATGATTAAAGCCACGACGACAACCAACAACAATTAAATATGATCAACATTGGCCATAAGCCTACAACTTAAATAATTGTCAATCACTAGAGGCAACACAACAAAATTCATCACCTACAACTTCAATAATTAATAACAATAACATCACAGCAGCTATATATATATATATACCAATACCATTATCGACCGAGTCCTATTACTAGTTTTCTACTAAATTAATGAAGCTATTATTCTTCTGCTACTTAAATTATCTCTACTATTATTTTAATTTATAACAGCTTTTCTGTTATTTTCTGTTATTATTAACTTCCTGTTAACAGTTACTAACTCTGTTACTCATTAATCTTGTCTGTCCTAATTATGTTAATATACTGATTATTCACTTCTGTTACTAATAAATAAGCTCTACTTTGATTCATTATTTTCTAACCCTGCTACACCTTTTTCTACAACACACTACTAAGTAACAGACACCTAAGATAGACACAGAAACAATTAAAGGAAACACAGTAATTGGGTTTGTGCCCCTCGATAGACTTAACCGTGTCCCTCAGCATAGAACATGGTGTCGGTCGGCACCCTTCATCATCATACGTATGCCGCTCTGCAGACGTCCATAATTCCAGTTGCAGTTCTACAACTTCGTCCAAGTTTTCTTGCGATCAGTAATTCCTTTCCTTCTCATGATCTCAGACAAACACAACAACTATACCCACATCAATTTATGCAAATTTCCAACACTCGATTTATCGATGAATCACTGCAATGTTAGCACAATTATCACATATGCCAAACAACAACTTATTCATACAACAAACACACACAACAACAATTTCACACAACCCAATTCCCACGTAACATGCATCATATGCCCAATTATAGAGTCAGAACCCCACCCTTACCTTGGATTGAAGGTTGCCCTATAATTTTCCGGTTAAATCCCGCTTTGCCTCTTTGCCTCTTTTCCCCTTTCAATTATCCTAATTTCTATCATTATGACTAAACCTAATAATAATAATAATAATATTTCTATTGGGCCTAATTCTCATACCCCCTTAATACTACATACCACCAACATAAGCCCAACAACTAATACCAATAATTCCAACATTATTATTATTAATCAACTAATTAATTAATTAATTAATAATCTAACAACGTATACCAATAATTCTCAACATCTCACAACTTTTCAACAAATAATCCAAAAATAATTTAATTAAATAATTAATTAAATAAACAGGTGTTACAAGTTTGGGGATAAATGGGTTGAAAGAAAATGTATTAACATAAAATAAATGTATAAAAAGGAAAAAGGAATAACTTATCAAGCATGTATATATATTACTTCTCACAGACTTAAACCTATCGACTTGTTATTATCAACCTACAATATTCATCAATGTCATGTATCACTCACAACCTAAGTCATTTCTAGCCCAAATTGAGAGGCCGACTGCATCACCTCGGTAGCAATCTCTCAACCACCTCAACAACACAAAAGTCAATTATGCTCGCTTGTATCGACAATCTCTCAGAGTGACACAAATAACACAGGCATTAAGCTCTGATACCCAAGTAGATGTCAGCTTTAAATCTATATCTAGAATCAGAAACTAACAGATAATCATCCTAGATAAGAATATAAGCAGTATATATCTATAACAACTCAAATTCCTAACACAGTAAAAATCCAAGACACCAATCCACAAAGATTCGTAAAGCAAGTTTTATATAACGCCAAGGGCGGCAAATATACATCAGTTCAAAGAAAATTTACATACAAACCCAAACAATAGAAATTACACAAAGAGGAAGAGAAATGAATCACAGATCTACCGGTTTGTTAGCACCGATCAAAGAGAAATCTACCCTGGATCATCCGTATGCAAGCTCCATAGTTGTTATCTAAGCTAATCCTAACAAAATTTACAAGTTGATGGAGTTGGGAGCAAAAACTTCCACAAAACCATAACCTAAAAATGACTGAAAATAAAGTTATAAAACAAATCTCAACAGACCGCGCTAAGCGGCCTCAGCGCACTAAGCGAGTTGCACGACATTTACACAATAAACCAACCTAAACCGCGCTAAGCGGGTTCAAAACATTGATTCTGCCAAATTGGCAAACGCAAATAGCATGCTACAAAATACGTTGAGCGCCACTCGCGCTTAGCGGCCTCTGCACGCTAAGCGGGCTCTCCTAAACAGCAAGTCCCAAAATTGATCTTTTATTCTGAAAACACGCATCCGGAGCCGTGCCTTCGACACCTTATTCCTCAATGATCCAAAATGCAACAAATACCTACAAAATGAATGGAAAAACATCAAACGATACACTATGTACACAAAAATACAAATAAACACAAACTAAACGTATTTACATAAAAGTCGAAGTTATTTAACGATATTAACAATAAAAAGTCTATAAGTGCAACAAAAAGTATATACAAAAATAACTACAATTTGCACTTATCAAACTCTCCCCAACTTGAACTTGTTTATCTTCAAACAAGACCAAACAACTCAAAGAACTAAAAGTAATAAACCAAAGAATCATGAATCAATAAGTTTTGAAAACAACGGAAAACAAATGCAATGGCTCAAATGAAAAGTGGTACACATGAAGAAACATGCTTACCACTAAACTACGAAAATAGCATAAACATGAAACAAATGCTAAATACAAAAATTATGCCAAACATTCTAAAACAATATTAGTTCACAAATGAATCACACCTAGCAAACACAATCATAGGTAGAAGAAAAACACATAAGAATGGGGTATTTTCACTCATCCAACAATCTTGCAAATAATAGACTAAATTATGCATTCATCCAAAAATTTACATTGAAAATATAAAAGCAAGAATCTCAAGGGATTTTCAAGGTTGTAATGTGGCTTGATTAACAAACAAATGATAAGTGCTAAAGTTAATCGAAATAAAAACATGCCTAGACCTAAGGGAGTGATCAATTCACCAAAGTTTCAAACAATAGAATTTCAATCAAACTTCTTCTTCATCCCAAGTGTTACACCAAATACACATCACTTATTAACACAACATTATTTCAAACTCTTTTTGTTTTTCTTTTTCAAAGTTTTTTTTCAATTTTCTTTCTTTCTTTTTATTTTCTTTCTTTTTTACTTTATTTTTATTTTTCTTTCTTAGCCTCATAGCAATCACAACATAAATACACAATCATTTTTCTCCCCAACTTGAATTCAACCATACATTAAAGTGAATACTCCCTACTTTCTAAGGCAAAGTAAAAATTCAATCCAAAATAGTGGTTGAGGGTTCAAGAAAACAACGAATCAACATCCATGCAAAAAGGGAAACTAAACACTCATAGACAAGCATTTAGCAAATACAACATGGATATCTACAAAAAGCTCAAAGGGGTTATTAATGACCACACACTCACAAGGTGAATTGACTATTTGGTCAAGGTAGTTGTGCTCAAAATGGAACAAAAATGCATTGATCATGTTCATGATTTCATATAAACAATACAAAAAGATTAAGCATAATAAAATCTAGTCAAAACAAGAGTTGTGGTCTCCATCGTATGTGAACAATGAAAAGCTACCTTCAAAAAAGCGTAAGCACTAAAGTGATTCACCAATGAACAAGTATACAAAAGAATGAATGGCATAAAAATTGTAAAAAGTCTAAGTATCATGAATATGCTAAATTATAGAAAGTGATAAACACATACCTCTAACATGTACAAAACTTTAAAAAAATCATTACCACGCATTCCCAAGTTGAAACACTCATACTTGGAAAATCACTAAAAGCGACTTCAAGCTATCTAACCAAAACTTGAGTCCAAACAACAACAAAAGAATTCATTATACTAATATTATTCACTATTACAAGGCCTAGGTGGAAGTGGGAAAAAGAAAAACCAAGCGAAAAGTTAAAAAGAGTCCATTGGTTCTGCACAGCAGAGCGCGCTTAGCGTGCTACACCAGTTGCAGAAAAATAGAACAGCAACTGGTGGAGCTGTTATGCAAGCTCCACAATCACCTTACACACTCAATGTACAGAATATTCACAACATATAAACTTCCTCAAGCTACACGCGACAAGCTTGCGAAAAAACACAAATTGACATAATAAAACTAAATGGTGAAAATGAATTAAACAAGTTGAAAAGTGAAATTTTGAGAATTTAAAACAAGTCCTATTTCAACTTGTTAAAACACAAGTTAACACATACATAAACGAATACAAACAAAAACATGCTTGTTTTACGTCATAATCTTGACGCCTTTATTGTGCGATCTAGTAACCTTCTCTCGTCATGCCATGGTATTGTCATATCATGCAAACCTAAAAAAAGTGTCCTAACATCCACACAACAAACGTTACGGAAATGAGATAATTTACAACAATACGTGAAAACAAAAAAAACACATATATGCACAAGTATCATATACAAGTTAATGTACAATTTTTATACAACATATACATTAATTAAAAAACTCAAAAACAAAAGAATTATCACAATGCAAAAACAATAGAACCAATCCCCGGCAACGTCATTTTGTTGTTGCGGTATAGCGGCAAGCAAAAAGTAAGTTATTAATTTACCAGATGATATTTAGGTTATATCATATCGTGTCCGTAGAAATTGGTTATTGATTCGCTGTTCGAAAAATTTCTTGTTAATGAGTTTGGGGATAAATGGGTTGAAAGAAAATGTATTAACAGAAAATAAATGTATAAAAAGGAAAAAGGAATAACTTATCAAGCATGCATATATACTACTTCTCACAAACTTAAACCTATCGACTTGTTATACTCAACCTACAATATTCATCAATGTCACTACGTATCACTCATAACCTAAGTCATTTCTAACCCAAATTGAGAGGCCGACTACATCACCTCGGTAGCAATCTCTCAACCACCTCAATAACACAGAAGTCAACCATGCTCGCTTGTATCGACGATCTCTCAGAGCGACACAAACAACACAGAAGCATTAAGTTCTGATACCCAAGTAGATGTAGCTCTAAATCTATCTCTAGAATCAGAAAATAACAGATAATCATCCTAGATAAGAACCTAAGCAGTATATGTCTATAACAACTCAATTCCCTAACACAGAGTAAAAATCCAGGACAACAATCCACAAAGATTCGTAAAGCAAGTTTTATATAACGCCAAGGGCAACAAATATACATCAGTTCAAACAAAATATACATACAAACTCAACCAATAGATATTACACAAAGAGGAAGATAAATGAATCACATATCTATCAGTTTATCAATGTCGATCGAAGAGAAATCCACCCTGGATCATCCGTATGCAAGCTCCATAGTTGTTATCTAAGTTAATCCTAACAAAATTTACAAGTTGATGAAGTTGGGAGCAAAAACTTCCCCAAAACCATAACCTAAAAATGACTGAAAATGAAGTTATAAAACAAATCTCAACTGACCGCGTTAAACGGCCTCAGCGCGCTAAGCAGGCTGCGCGATATTTACACACTAAACCGACCTAAATTGCACTAAGCATGATATCTGCGCTAAGCGGGCTTCAAAAAATTGGTTCTGCCAAATTGTCAAATGCAAACAGCGTGTTACAAAATGTGTTGAGCGCCACTCGCGCTTAGCGGCCTCTGCGCGCTAAACGGGCTCTCCTGAACAACAAGTCCCAAAACTAATCTTTTATTCTGAAAACGCGTATTCAGAGTCGTGTCTTCGACACCTTATTCCTCAATGCTCCAAAATGCAACAAATACCTACAAAATGAATGGAAAAACATCAAACAATACACTCTGTACACAAAAACACAAATAAATACAAACTAAACATATTTACACAGAAGTCGGGGTTATTCAACGATATTAACAATAAAAAGTCGATAAGTGCAACAAAAAGTATATACAAAAAATATATACAAAAATAACTACAATTTGCACTTATCACACTCGAGCAAATGCCCATGTACCAGAAATTCATTAAGGTAGTACTATCTAAAAAGATTTAGGCTTAATATTCATGTGGATATCGGTTCATAATGCCTATGTGTTGTTTGAGTTGTGTGTGACATACCTCCGAGAATAATACAGTTGATATCCCACTTTGTGTTAGAAAGAACCTCTATGTGAGATACGTGCTGATTTTGACGAGTGATTTAGGTTACGTACAATTAATTGATAGATTTAAATATTTGATAAGGTGGATGAAATTCAAACTTGGAAGAGTTCTCTCATTTGCAAAGAATGCATTTATTTTCTTGTTCATAATTTTACACCTCATACCTTAAACCCATTATAAATAAAGCTTAGAAACGTAGAAACTATTGAACGGCATTCTTTCCCTTGCACTAATCCATGTGGATACGATAAAACCCAGAATACTTCCAATCTTTTGCTTGCCGCTTTACTGCGTCAATATTAACCTCATTTCCATTGCCAAGTTGTTACTAGCAATGATTGTTTTATACGATTCAATGTTAATTCCTGTTACATTTTGTACAATTGTTCTAAGGAAATGATGGTATAGCTAACTTTCAAAGAGACTTTTATGTGCTTGAATCTGCAGGCCATCATTCTTCTTACTCTTCATTTGCCAATACTCTTTGTAATATTTGACACTTAAGATTAGATCATATCTCTAATATAGGCTTACAAATTATGTTAAAGAAATTTCTATTCATTTCATGTAAGAACAATAATGCACCTTGTGACTCTTGTCACTTTACTAAACAAAGAAAACTTCTCTTTCCTAGTAGCATTTCTAATTCATCTGCCCCTTTTGATATATTACATGTTGATTTGTGGGGACTCTTCTCTAGTATGTCTACCTTAGGCCACAAGTATTTTCTATAGAGGTCGGTGTGATTCACCCTGGTGAGGTTGTTGTGTGAATCTGAAGAACGAAAGAGCTTATAATGTCCCTTGACTAACTCTTGGGGGAGAAAACTCTTGTTGTGCAGATTTAGATGGAGATGTTGTCATCTTCTGCAAAAGGAAGAGGTAGATCTCTCGCAGTTTCACTGGTTGCATCAGTAGTTTGTCGTTGAACGACAAATCAAGTGATCTTAGATGTCACCATACTTGATAAATCTATTTATAGATCTATCAGAGGAGAGGGTTGAAACTTCAAAGAAGAAGATAGCCAAAACTTCAAGAAAAAGAGATATTGATCTTTAGTGGTGAGATTATGATTTTTTTAATTTAGTGGAAATCTAAAGTTGATTATCACAGACAGTGTCAATGCTCAATTAGAAACAAGAAATGAAAGATGAGCTAAGGAAATTGTATCTTGTTGTGGTTAATATATACTTCCAATATGACGAAGAGGAGGGCCTATAAAATCAGATGTAAATGTGAGTAAGAATAAATTTAAATATTTAATATAATTGTTCTGGACTGGGCCCGACAGGCCCAATAGCATTGCTAAGGCCCAATCCAAATGGACTTGCTGAGGACCACGCCGACCAAAGGGTCATCGTCGTGCCCGGCGTGCTCCCTGAGGTCACGTGCTCGACATCCTGCTATCCAGCTCGACATCACCTCGAGCACCCCCAACTAGGGCAGACTCAGTCCACTGCACTCCCAACGAGACCCCGAAAAGACCGCGTCTTCGTCCGCCCGCACTTCACGCAGAACATCCAGGAAGGGGACCACGTGCGGGTCCCCACTACGCACGTAGAACCTGGCAGTTTCTCCATTGGGCCAAACCTGCCCGGCCCAACGGAGGAACCTTGGCCCAGCGCTGGGGGCTATAAATACCCTCTGTTTCCAGAGGGTCAGGTATTCATCATTCTACCCATACTTACTATTGCCTGCTCGTGCTTCTACTTACTTCAGCATCGGAGTGTCTTGCAGGTACCCCCCCCCCCCCACCTCGTTCAAAACTTTCAGCTCGGAGCCAGCCGTGACGGTCCAAGTTTGATCAGGTAAGATCAGTGGCGCCGTCTGTGGGAATCTAGCTTCCCCGTCTTACAAACAACTCAAAAGACCAAAGCTCAATTCAACTACCTGTCATGGCTGATCCAGCTCGCGATGAGCAGAACGTCCGTGTCGCCGACACCAATAACGGCACGGAGGACAAAAACGGACATCTCGACAACGTCGGCAATCCCGGCCACAACACCGCTCCTGCAACAATCGTCCTCGGAACTTCCTCGCACAGGGACGGAGCCACAACATCATCCTCCTCGCTCCCACCACCACTCGAGGACGACCCGGCGGCCCTCGCCCACTACAGAGCCGTCCGGTTTCAGGAAGTCCCCGTCCCCCCCGGGGCGGATGCCACCACACAAGCGCTGTTCGCAGCAATTAACCAAACGAACTATCTCATCTTCGCCCAAGGAGAGAGATTAAAGGCGCTTGAAGACGAGCGAAGACCCTCGAGGAGGCATCGGAGACCACATACTCCCCCTCCTCGGGTGACTGAAGTTCGACACCCTTCTCTCCCGCGGAGACACTACAGGGAAAACTCCAGAAGCCCTTCTCCCCGGCCAAAGCAGAGGCGACCATATTTGGAGAGAGATCCCATCATCCCCGCCGGAGAACCCAGTCGCGACCCGATGAGGCACGACAAGAGACACGCCGGGGACGGACGTGTAACATTCAACCAGCGAGTATCACGCTCGAGGGAGACTCAGCACGACCACCGTGCCAGACAATACTACAGGTCCCCATCTCTGTCTCCGGAGAGGAGCGACGAGGACGACCCCCGCGGTCCCCTGTCGCAGGCCATCATGGATGCACCCATCCCCCCGGGCATGGAGAAGCCCTCACATCTGAAGGAGTATGACGGAGTTGCGGACCCGGTCGACCACATTGACGGGTTCGAGGCCATGCTCCATTATCATAATGTCGGGGGGCCCATCAAGTGTTGTCTTTTCCCCACGACTCTCAGGAAGGCGGCCATGGACTGGTACAAAGGGCTCGCCCCGGGCTCAATCACCTCGTGGCGGAACCTGAAGAACCAGTTCATCAGTTCCTTCACCGCTTCTCGACGCCATCCAAAGACCGAGGCGGCGCTCGAGGCCATCATCCAAAGACAGGATGAGACCTTGAGGGAGTTCATCAACTGCTTCAACCGAAAAGCGATACAGGTCCCCTGCATGGACCACATGAAGAGATATCTGCTGGAGAGGGGGCTCCTCCCTGACACAGAATTCAGAAAAGCCGTGGGAATCGAGCCGCCCAGGTCTTTCGACGCCCTCCTCGATAAAGCTCGAGCATACATCGATTACGAGGAGAGGGAAGCTGCTAACAGGGCCCGAGACTCCAGGGCTCGGGGACCCAACAACAGCAGCAGTTCACGCCAAGAGGCTCCTCCCCGACGAACCGGGGAGAAAAGGAAAGAAGACCGACCCCGGGAAGTCCGGGAACAAAGGGGCCCATCGGGCCGTTTCACCGAGTACACTCCGCTCACAGCTTCCCGCGAGCGTATTCTGGCGGAGTGTGCCAGTACAGACTTCAAGGACAGCGGCGTCAAGCGTCCCCGACCTGCTTCCGCCAAGCCAGGGGCGGATAAAAATAAATACTGTCAATACCATAGGAGTCATGGTCATCTGACAGAGGACTGCGTCCACCTCAAGGACGCCATTGAAACCCTCATCAATGGAGGGAGGCTCGCGCAGTACAGGCGAAACGACGCTCCTCGTCGTGACGCCCATGAAGCCAAGGAGCCAGAAGAAGAAGCCTGACCATCAGACGAGTCGGTGCCTATCCAGACCGCCTTCTCGGTGACCAGGCCCGAGGATTTCGACATTCCCGAGCACCTGCAGGAGCCGCTGACAACGCACAGCAGGTGGGAATACTTTCCCTCCGCCATGATCATCAATGGGGGCGGGTTCAACGACCTCACCATCAATTCAGCTAAGAGGAAGTTGGACGAGCTGGTCGACGCGGCTCCCCCGCAAACAGTAACGTTCGAAAGGGTGAAGGGCAGGTCCGAGCCCATCACCTTCTACCTAGAAGAGCTCCCCGACGGAGCCCCGAACGCGGTCATCCCCTTACTAATAAGGGTAAGAATGGCCAATTTTGACGTTCATCGCATCCTGGTCGACGAAGGGAGTTCCGTCGACGTGATGTACAACCAGCTGTTTCGAACCTTACAGCTGGACGACTCACATCTCTCTCCGTATGTGGGGTCGGATCTACAAGGCTTCAACGGCTCGACTTCCAAACCTTGGGGTTATGTCGAGCTCCTGGTTACGTTCGGCGAAGGAACGGCTACGAGACAGGTTAAAGTCTGGTTCCTCGTCATTGACCGCCCGTCTCTATACAATTGCATCTTGGGGAGACCGACACTGGCAGAGCTAACAGCAGTGCCCTCGACCGTCCATCTGAAGATGAAGTTCTACACCAGAAGGGCACGGGTAGCCACCATCCAAGGAGACCTAGCCGCTGCCCGTAGGTGCTTCAACGCTGCTTCTAAGGGACGGGATACCGTCGACATAGGGACCAGACCCGCTAAAAAGACAAAACAGGAGCCCGATAGGAAAGCATCCCCCGAGGAAGAAGTCCAGAAAGCTCCATCAAAGGTCGACTCCATAGCCCTGGACACCCGCTTCGATCAGGAAGAGCCATCCAGCAGCGAGCAAATCCCACTCCGACCAATACCGGACGGGGATTTTGAACTCGTTCCCCTCGGCACAGACCCGACCAAGGGAGTAAAGATTGGCAAAGACCTCCCCGACTTGGCCAGGAAGCAAATCAAGGCCTGTCTGCGCGAGAATGCTGATCTCTTCGCCTGGAGCGCTGCGGAGATTCCCGGACTCGACCCTGAGGTCACCTGTCACCACCTCGCCATTGATCCAGCCGCTAAGGCCGTAGTACAACGTAGGCGTAGGCAGTCTCCAGAAAAAACGGAGGCTGCTGAAAAAGCTGTAAAAGACCTCCTAGAGGCAAATTTTATTTCTGAAGCCCGGTATTCCACCTGGCTGTCAAATGTTGTACTCCTGAAAAAGAATAATGGAAAATGGATAATGTGCGTTGATTATACTGATCTCAACCGGGCTTGCCCGAAAGATGCTTTTCCCTTGCCTAACATAGATATGCTGGTCGACAACTCGGTCGGCTACAAAACTTTGTCGTTCATGGACGCCTACTCGGGCTATAACCAAATCCCGATGGCCCTGGGCAACAAACACTGCACGGCATTCATGACCAGCTCGGGCAACTATTACTACAACGTAATGCCCTTCGGACTGAAAAATGGCGGAGCAACTTACCAACGCATGATGAACAGAGTTTTCAACAAACAGATCGGCGACATGCTCGAGGTATATATGGACGACATGATCGTCAAGTCCCGAGCGGACACCGACCATGCAGCTCATCTCAAAATAGTCTTTGCCCAAGCAAGACAGTGTAAAATGAGGTTCAACCCCGAGAAATGTACGTTCGGGGTTAAGGCAGGAAAATTCCTTGGATTCTATCTAACAGAACGGGGAATCGAAGCCAACCCCGACAAATGCCGGGCATTCTCCGACCTCCCAACACCGACGTCGAAGAAGTCGATACAAATCATGAACGGCATGCTCACGTCGCTGTCCCGCTTCGTCGCGAAGTCTGCTCAGCACGCCCTCCCCTTCTTCAAACTCCTTCGAAAGGAAGCAGCCTTCGAATGGAATGAGGAATGCGAGCAGGCACTACGCCACCTAAAGCAAAGTCTGTCTCAGCCACCCGTTCTATCTCGACCCGACAACGGGGAACCGTTGTACTTGTACTTGGCCGTTTCGAACGAAGCCATCAGCGCAGCCCTTGTCCGCGAGACCCCCGACGGGCAGAAACCCGTCTACTTCACGAGCAAGGCCTTACAGGGGCCCGAAAGCAGATACCAGCAGATAGAAAAGGTTGCTTTGGCCCTCGTCAACGCGGCAAGGAGGCTCAGACACTACTTTCTGGCCCACACCATCATCGTGCGAACCGACCAACCGGTGAGGCAACTCCTGGGTCGGCCAGATATGGCGGGCAGAATGTTAAAGTGGTCCTTGGAACTCTCTGAATTCGACATTCAGTACGAAAGCAGGAAAGCCTTGAAAGCACAGGCCTTGGCTGACTTTGTCGCGGAAATGACCACTCACGACCCTCCCCCGGGGAAAGAGCACAAGTGGACCATCTTCGTCGACGGAGCATCCAGCTCGTCCGGAAACGGCGCAGGAATCCTCCTGGAAAACGAAGAAGGCGTAGTAATCGAGCACTCCTTAGCTCTCTCCTTCCCGACGTCAAACAACCAGGCAGAATACGAAGCCCTGCTCGCAGGACTAAGACTGGCCGAGGACCTGGGAGCCCGCGAGGTACAGATCTACATCGACTCCCAGCTCGTCGCCTCTCAAGTACAGGGGAGCTACCAGGCCAAAAACGACAACCTCATCGAATATTTGAACTTAGTCAAAAAATACATGACAAAGTTCGTACGAGTAGAAATTTCACATGTTCCCCGCGAGCAAAACACGAGGGCGGACATATTGTCCAAACTCGCGAGCACACGAAAGAAGGGCGGGAACAAATCCGTCATCCAGGAATCTCTAGCGCGTCCAAGTATCGAACGACCCTCGACTACAGTCGAGATCCATGCCATCGGGGATGCAACATCCTGGATGACCCCGGTTTATAATTTCCTGACAAAAGGCGAACTCCCATCGAACCAGGCCGAGGCTACCATCACAAAGCGACGGGCATGTTCCTACGTAGTTCTCGAGCAGAAACTGTACCGAAGAGGATTCTCCATCCCCCTCCTGAAATGCATCGACGAGTCCGCAGTCCCCGAAGTACTGCGGGAGATACACGAAGGGATCACCGCCCAGCACATGGGCGGTAAATCCTTAGCAATGAAAGCCCTTCGAGCGGGATACTACTGGCCGAAGATGCAGCAGGATGCCAAGGAGCACGTCAAGAAATGTGATAAGTGCCAGAAACACGGGGACATGTACCTCCCCCCCCCCCTGCACGAGCTGAGCATACTGTCGTCCCTGTGGTCGTTCGTCTGGTGGGGTATGGACATCCTCGGGCCCTTCGTGCAAGGAACCTATCAGAACAAATTCCTCATCATCACCGTGGATTACTTCACGAAATGGATCGAGGCCGAGGCCCTCGCAAAAATCACCTCGCACAATATCCTCCGTTTCTACAAAAGAAACATCCTCGCCAGATTCGGAATTTCGCGGGCCCTGGTGACCGACAACGGTACCCAGTTCACCGACCACGGGTTCCAAGACTTCGTCACCAAACTAGGTATAAAACAACATTTCACGTCGGTCGAGCACCCTCAGACCAACGGGCAAGCCGAAGCCGCGAACAGAGTCATCCTCCGGGGACTCAAACGTCGACTCGGCGAAGCCAAGAGGGGATGGGTCGAGGAGCTCCACAGCGTCTTGTGGGCATACCGAACCACGCCCCACTCAACGACGGGCGAGACCCCATTTCGGTTGACGTATGGCACCGAGGCCGTTATCCCATTTGAAATCATGGAACCTTCCAGACGAACAGAGAACCCCCTCGACGAAGAAATGAACGACGAGGCGCTAAGGGATGAACTCGACCTAGTCGAGGAAATCCGATCGGGTGCAGCCCTGCGCGAAGCCACCCTAAAACAACGAGTGGCTCTACGCCACAACGACAAGGTCATCAAGCGCGAGTTCGAAATCGGCAGCCTGGTATTACGTAGGAACCAGAAGGATTCCCGCGAAGGGAAGCTGGCCGCGAATTGGGAAGGACCTTATCGCGTCCACGGCACCACTGGTACCGGGGCGTACTATCTCGAGCAATTAGACGGAGAGCCATTACCACGACCCTGGAACGCTGCTAAGCTAAAGCAGTACTATAGTTAAAAACTACCAACACCTAGGACCCTCGACCATCGGCACCCGCGCCCAGTCGACGAGGAAAAACGTCCGACTCCGTATAGAGGCTGAGGTACGAGCCCGACATATGGCTAAATCGCACAACATCGCTCAACAAACGAGACCGATCGATAGTGCACGACGTGGACAGCTACATCGAGCACCACCGTCGTAGTACCTGTAAGGCAGAACACCTAGCTCGCGATGGGCAGTTCACGCCAAGGGCGAATAGTCCCTACCGGGCTTCGCGCCCGACTGAGCAACTTCACTCCATATGCCCGACAAGTCGTCAAGAATGACGGGCCATCTAAAAGGGTCAAAGGGAAGTCTCTCCCCTCGAGTGCAACACTTAGGTGACTCTGGCCAGCGAAAGAAGGTCGGGCACGCATACAAACGAAAGACGGGCAGACTCTCCCGCCAAATCACAGCCACTTACGGGCACTCCTCGGGCCCATGACTTGGGCTAAATTTTATGCAAAAATATAAGATTTAAAGCACGGGCAACAATCAAATGTAAAACAGCATTCATTCAAAATAAATTCCCGAAGGCAGCAAAGAAAAAAATTATAAACCGACCAGGAAGGCCGGCGATGTTCATAAAGTACAACCAACGGGCACGCAGGCCCAAAAAATACAAATATCAAAGGCACGCAGGCCCGCTATCCTACGATCAGGCTTCCCCGGAACCATCAGCGTCGACAACTGGAGAGTCAGGCGGGGGCACGATCGCGCCATCCACTATCTGATGTGTGTAGCCCGTCCCCTCAGTGACCAAACCAGGGTTTAACAAGGAAAGCTGGCCGACTGCGGAGTCGAACCCCTCCTCCAGAGCACCGACGCAATCTGCCTCGAGTAGCCGGATATGGGCGACCAGCTCCGATCGACTCTTCAAAGCCGTTATGTCCTCCGGCTCGTCCTTGGCAGGAAGCATGGCGACTTTCATGTCCTCGATCTGTTGGGTCAAGCGCCCGACGTCGGTCTCCAGACGATCCCTGTCCACGCGGAGAAGCTCTCCCTCCTCGGCCAGCTTCCCCGACCTTTCTTTCTCAAGGACCAGCATCTCCCTCTCAGCATCCAGCAGCGATGCCTGCTCGCGGAACATCTCCTCGGAGCGTTCCAGGGCAGTCCTCAACTTCCGCGAGCTCGAGGTGAGAGCCGCTTTCTCCTGCTCAAGTTCTTCAATACGGACAGGATCCCCCCCCCCCTTCCTCGGACAACACCAGGGCCATTTCGGCCATTTTCACCAGCCCGTCCATGCTGGCGGCCAGATGCCTCTTCCGATCCTCCTTACTCATCCTCTTGATAGTCTCAGCCTCGTCGGCAACCATGGACAGAGGGAATCTCTCGAAGAAACCCTCCTCTTTGAAGCAAGGGGGGAACCCGAAAGATCTGACGGCGCTGGTGTCCTCGCTGACAGCCGGGCCGCTTTCCACCCGGGTCCTCTTTCTTTGTATCAGGTCGGCATTAGGGTCGACCTCTTGAACCTCTGGGATCTCGTCCGACGCGGCCCCCGAGCTGGGCGACGAATCCACCCTCACCACCTGAGGAGCGCCCGGACTATGTGGCGGGCCCATCCTCGTTGCCTGGGGAGCCTTCACGACCCTCCTACCCCGCTTCTGGTCGCAAGACAGCTTCAAGAGTCTTTCCCGTCGACCGGCCATCGAACTTGCACAAAATAAAAGACGGGTTAGTGTCGAGCAAGTTCATAAATAAATGACGAGCTAATAAATTCAAGCAATAAACGACCTAGCAGACGAGCAGCCTGCCTGAACGTCTGACACTCCACGAGTGCCTTAGTATCAATCGGTCGGGACTCAAATGTCGGATAACCCTCTGCATCCAAGACATCGTCCCCTTCCCTCGTGGCCCACCGGGCGGGGTGGAAGCTGTCGATGAACTGACAAAGAGTGGCCTACGCCTCCTCGTCCTCCGAACACATGTCGCCTGCGGCGGTATGATAGTATCCAGTCCCGTGCTCGTAGTGCCTGAACATCCAATGCACAGGGAACTTGGTTGTACGGGCCATCACGGGATACCCATCGTTGTCTAAGACCGCCTCCCCGTCATCATCACTTATGGGCGCCTCCTCCTCGTACAGGGATCCTAAAGCAGACGTGGTAACCGGCCTCACGACGTACCACTTGTCTTTAAAACCCCTTACGGAGTCCATATACATCTTGAATAGTCTCCTCGACTGTTTTAAGGAGACCCAGCTGTGCTTCCCTCCTCGGGACTGGCGCTGCAGATGGAAAATTCTGAAGAAGAGCGGCATGGTCGCCTCAATCCTCAGAAAACGACATGTCAGCTCAAACGCCCGGATAAAGGCGAGCGAGTTCGGGTGCAGCTGCGACGGGGCCAGCACCAGATGGGCGAAGACCCCGGTCTGAAAGTCACTGAAGGGCAGCTGCAGCCCAAGATCTTTGAACGCAATCTCGTGCATCGGGAAGCTATACTCTGGGTACACCGAGCAGATCCGGGCCCGGGAGGTCGGCCGCGTGACAACGAAATTCTTTTGGAAATCAGGCTGACCCTGGCCCGCTTCGAGGACAGCATATGGCTTTCGGTCACGCCGGCTATATATCGACGCGATTCCTCGGGGCTCGGTGCCCACCCAATCCAACAAAGGGTCGTCGACAGTATCAATCAAGCTCACCGCCTCATCGGCACTTTGTTCCTCATGTTCGTGGCGTCCAGAGGAGCACGGCTCGTCCGCCATGGTTACCTGCAGAGCACGGGAAACCAGTCAATTGGGCACGAAACCATACGCTCGACGTAACGGACCAGATGTAGTGTACGACAAACCACGTCGTCCCGTGCACGACCACAAAAGTTAGTTTGCAACAAGCAGTCGCCTCCCTGACGTCCAGATAACTCGATGTGTCCTTCTCCAAACCGCCTGAGCAAACCGACAACGCGGCCACTCTCCAACATGTCGACCCAAGGTATGAACATGGCGAGCAACATCATGAAACCTACGGCCAGAACCATGAACATACCGGGCACGATCATGAATCAGGCGCCCTGGATCATGAAGACCCCGGGCAGCGCTGCAGATTATTACCTAAAACTATGAATCTACCGGCCACGAGCATGTGTTTGTCGGTCCTAAGCATGAATATGTCGAGCTAAGCATGAGTTTACCGGGCTAGTCCCACGCGCACAGTCCCTAAAACGTCTACAACGCTGTGAATCATGCATTACAACAGGAAAATAAAGAAGATAAGTCACTTACTTGAAATCAAAAAGTGGATTCGGCTACGGAGGAAAAGAATCTGTAACAGGAGATCGCAGCTATGAAAAATCTGGAAGAACAGCAGCAGTAGGAGCGCAAAAAGTAGAAACGTGTTATGGGGCCCAAGGTTCCTATTTATAGTGATGACGTGGAATACCAAACGTCACCTCGGGCAACCACGGAGTTTCTATCCTCGACGCACTGCTCCCAATGCAATGATGACCCTATCTTCATAGGGTGGCGGCACAGTTCCCAAAAGATACCTCGTGTGCTCGACAGACACGCGCCGGCAAGGGTTCTCCGAGCATCCACCGCGAAAGATTTGTCTCCGAGCACGACACGGAGAGGCCCTCGAGGGCCTGCATCTCTGACCCGGGCGCGAGACCCCGAAGCGGAAACGACCTGAGATCAAGCCATGGCTCCTAACAAAGGAACCACGACTTGGGGGGCTCCTGTTCTGGACTGGGCCCGACAGGCCCAATAGCATTGCTAAGGCCCAATCCAAATGGACTTGCTGAGGACCACGCCGACCAAAGGGTCACCGTCGTGCCCGACGTGCTCCCTGAGGTCACGTGCTCGACATCCTGCTGTCCAGCTCGACATCACCTCGAGCACTCCCAACTAGGGCAGACTCAGTCCACTGCACTCCCAACGAGACCCCGAAAAGACCGCGTCTCCGTCCGCCCGCACTTCACGCAGAACATCCAGGAAGGGGACCACGTGCGGGTCCCCACTACGCACGTAGAACTTGGCAGTTTCTCCATTGGGCCAAACCTGCCCGGCCCAACGGAGGAACCTTGGCCCAGCGTTGGGGGCTATAAATACCCTCTGTTTCCAGAGGGTCAGGTATTCATCATTCTACCCATACTTACTATTGCCTGCTCGTGCTTCTACTTACTTCAGCATCGGAGTGTCTTGCAGGTACCCCCCACCTCGTTCAAAACTTTCAGCTCAGAGCCAGCCGTGACGGTCCAAGTCTGATCAGGTAAGATCAATAACACTTTAGCATATACCAAGAGTAGTTAACACTTTTTGCATATGATACGGCGTACTATTCGAACAATCATCATATTAGATAGATGGTGATTAAGAGCAGAATTGTCTGCTTCTAGTTAGGACAAATGTCTTCTCACTCTACCTGCCTTTCTCACTCTGCTTGCCTTTCAACTCGAATTTCGCACTTGAACCTTTTTCTATAGGCCTTACATATAGGCCAGAACAGATATCAAAATTTTAAAACATCATTTAAATTTAAAATTACTTTAAATAATTTTTCATATAAATCATTTTTGAGAAACATCTTTTTGAAAAAAAATTGTAATTTAAATTATATTTTAATCTTCAATTATTTATATTTATATTATTAAATATCAAAATTAATCTTTCAATTTATAAAAAATGAGTTTAAATTTTTTTAATATTTTAAAATTCAATTTTATAAATATAAAAAAAAAATTAAGTTAGAACAAACTGATTCTCAATTAGTCACATTTGCTCTTGGTGGACTTGTATAAAAGTAGAGGTGACTAAAAGCAAAACTAATCAAATCTAAAACTAATTTACATTTTAATAATTTTGCTCTAGCAACTTCCTCCGTTTTTAGTTTATTTTATGGTGATAAAAACAGGTTTGGAGTATGGAATCTATTTGGCGATTATCCATTTAATGTATTCACTTAGAACCGAAAGTAAACAGAAGCAAGGGAAAGCTTGATTTCAGACTCCAGAATTTGAACAAGCTATTGATTATGTATCAATGTTCATTCTTCTTATCAATTTACAGAGTAATACAAAAAGTGGATAGTGAGCTCAGACCCCAAGCTTAGCTTCACTTTTTAATCATTACAATATCCATACCCCCTCTTTAAAATGAAAATTTTACAATTGAATGTCAAGAAAAGAATGAAAAAATAACTTTACACCAAGGCCATGACGATACAGGGTCAGAGACATGATAAACACAAGATGCAGCATTATGGTGAAACCAAAACAAAAATAGAAAGAAAAAAGAATGAAAACAGAATTGTATATACAAGGACCAACAACTGATTCTGCTGCTTTCCTTAAAGACTATGATAAATGTATACTACTAAGCTTCTTTTGCCGCCTACTCGTTCAAAAATTGGAAGGCGGGATTCTCAAGAAGCTCATCTGCTGGTTTCATCTCAGAAAAATCTCTCTCTTGCAGTGATGTAGAGAGGTCATCAACTGAGAATGGGATGCTGTAGTAACAAGTAAAAGTCAGTAAGTAAACATGACAACAATTTGAATAGTATCTTCTTTTGTTCAACTAATATCAATTAAATAAAAATCACAATCTAATGTTTGAGTTATAAGTCTGAAATAATTGATTGCAAAAAAAAAAAAAAAAGCTAAGCTGCATCTATTTTTTCCATATCATGCAACAAAGAAATTGCATCTATAAATAAGCAATCTCACCTGGAAGTGTCATCTAACAAGAAAGAATCACTCTGAGCATTGTTAGAATCCTCAGCCATGAGTACTTTCATGCTTGCAAGGACCTGAATGATTTCAGTATGTTAAAAGCCTGCTGACATTGGATAAAATATAGTGGAAAATAAAAACTTACATCTGAAGATACGCTTCGAGTGTTGTAGTTAGCATCCCAGTAAAGTGTGCATATTCTGTACAGCTGCTGGACACTCATGATCTGATGCAGAAAAATTTTGGGAATAAGAGTCGTGTGAAAGAAACATATAGATTTGGAAATGCAGAGTATGAGTGCAAAGAGCAAGAGATTATGCATTTGTTATAATGCAAATATTGATTTCCTTGATCTACTTTCAATCAATCTTTAGGACTAAATGCAAAAATAAATTTGAATTTCAGTCTTAACAGTAGCCTCATGCAATCTCCAAGTTAAATGTGATAAACAATCTAGACAAAACACTTTTACTGCTACTTAAAAGAAAGACACTAAGGGCCTGTTTGTTTCAGCTTTAAAAAAAATGGATTTTTTCTTTGTATTTTCAAAAATAGGTTTTATAAAATCATTTTTCAAAATATTTCAAGTTTTTTATATTTACTTTTTCTAAATTGAAACACTAATTTGGACATCCTATACCATAAATATGCATTATTGGAGATCAAAACATAGTCGAAATCGTAACTTTTTCAAAAAATTATATTTTAGAAACGATTTCTATGAAAAGCTATTTGAAATAGCTTCAAAATTAAGTGATTTTTTGAAATTTTGATATCCAAAAAAAGTTTCACTAAAATGATGAAATATCTAAAATAACATTTTAAGAATAACTATTCAAACCAAATGTTCATTTGAAGTTTTTATGAAAAATTTCTTTGTAAATTTTTTTACACAATTATGTTACACTATAAAAATCATTTTTAAAAAAGCCAAAACAAACCTGCCCTAAATCATCATGTTTCCTTAGCAACAGAACAGGTAAAACAAATCAAATCAAACACTCATTTCAAGAGCTCATCAAACAGATCATCAGATGAATATACTTACAGGGCATAAATCGTTGATGATTTCATCATAGGAAATCCTATATTTCTGATGAATAACCTGTTAAAAATGACAGTAATTAAGATGTAATTAAGACATTGAATTTGATCACATCATATAAAATTTATTTCGAAAAACAGAATAAATCTTCAAGTTGTATCCAATCCCAACCTCACAAGGCAGATTTATAGAATTGAGTTAAGCTCAACCAAAATTCTAAATGAAATCTTAACCACTGATAGCCAAAATATGATCAACCGGATCTTATGGAAAATTGTTTGAGCATTATCTTTCTCCTAAAACCATTATGAGATTCATTCTGACGGTTAAATAGATTTAAGTGAAGTACAGCACAAAGCCACATGGGTATTTAGACAGGATTTATCCTATGATAAAACCTAATTGTGAAAATTTTCAGATTTTAATTAATTACAGTAAGTGGAAGCATAACATAATGCATTGTAAACCACATTAATTATCAATATTTTGAAACATCAGTAAGATAAATGGTGCCATATTATGAAACAAGAAAAACTTACCAAGAATCCAACCGCCTGTCTTATGTGCTTGAGCTCATCCCAAGATGTTCCAGCATACTGCAAGTGCATACCCAAGGCAATTTGGTTAGACTTTTCGAAAACACATCCACCAACTCAAAAGTCATACGGAATAGCCGTAAGTGATGACCTTATCAACCTAAGTGATATATGCAATAACTCAAAACCTGTCTAACACAATACAGTCAGCAAAAAATGAATACCTCCTCCTTTGCTTGGCAGCACCACAGCTCCAATTCTGCTAAACCAGCTTTCACATATTCTCCATTGCTGAATGTGCAACAATCACGCCGCAGAAGAAGACTAGCAATCATTTATTAAAAACATAATGTTAGACGTTAAGATAAAAACACCATGACAACCAAAAAAAATTATTCAAAGGATTGAGATGAAAGCACCGTGACAACAAAATAAAGTATGTCAAACCATGCATGTAGAAACTACTTACCTATTGAAGAATTGAACATTAATATATGAAAATGTTTGAGAGAAGATCTTTTGGATAAGGACAGGAGGCACCTGAAACCGAAAACAATATATCATGTACAAGTAATTTTTTGAAAATAGCATAATAGGTCAAAAAAAAGTAATTACACATTATTCAGAATGTTAATAAGCCATGACATAGTTTCTTACAAAGTTCTCTTTCATAGTACAGAGAAAGGTGTTGAGGGATTCAATAATACTCTGCCAGTGACCCATGGGAGAATCTTTACTAAATGATCGACCAGATCTTAAGACTCCCTTTGATGTTCTTGGTGCCTATATATAAACAATGCGAATTGCATGAGTAACAGTATTAAAAAATATATATAGGATAAAACCTTGATTCGAAACACCAAATTTTAGAACAAGATGTCCCAAAACATAGGAGACAATTACAAGAAGAAAATGTAAACCAGCCGGATACAAGGAAAAACTGGAAGAACACACCTACCCAACACACATATAGACTAGGGACCTAACAACTGCATACGAGATGATTCTACCACTAATTGCTATACAATTCAGAAACCCCAGGCATCCTATGGTATTAGTGTACCACAAAGAAACCCGACATTTGAAACCAGTTCCCGTTGCACTTAACCAACTACAGGGTTTAAGCTTTTACCAACTCTAGAATCTCATGACCATCCAGAAAAAAAAGACAGGATCCCCAGACAACCTATTAAAAACCTATGTGACTAGAAACACGGCGAAGGACCAGAATACTTTTAGAAATTTCTAGAAACAAGAAAGTATCTCTAAAAGGAAGGAAGTATAAATAGACAAGATATGAGAGTGATGTGGAATATAATAAAATGTTAAGAGTCTCACATCACACAATATATCACTAGAACATATGTTTATAAGTGGGACAATTCTCACCTTACAAGTCGGTTTTGTAGGATTGAGTTAAGTTCAACCATAATTCTAAAACGATATCAGAGTCCATCCAAAATTCGTTGGGCCACTTGCTATCAAGTTTCCGCTATCGGTCCATCCACTGAGCGTGAGGGGGTGGTGTTAAAGAGTCCTACATTTAAAAGGATAAGATTTTGTAGGGTTGAGTTAAGCTCAACCACAATTCTACGATGGTATCAGAGTCTCTCTTCGTTGGACCACCTGCTATTAGGTTTCCGTTATCGGACCACCTGTCATTTATATCCACGCACCAAGTTCAATAGTGTTGGGTGTGAGGGGTGTGTTAAAGAGTCTCACGTGAAAAGGATGCAGTTTTGTAGAATTGAGTTAGGCCAAACTACAATTCTAAGATGGTATCAGAGTCTATCCTCATTGAGCCACCTACTGTCATGTCTCCACTATTGGGCTATCCACCATTTATATCCACGCACTAGACATGAGGGGGTGTATTGGAAGAATCCCGAGTCCTACAATGGTTATAGATAGAGCTTGGAAATATATATAGAGTGGCACTTCTCACCTTACAGGTCAGTTTTGTAGGGATGAGCTATGTCCAACTCAAATTATAAAATGGGATATTAGAGATCGATTCAAGATCCGTTGGACGTGAGGGGGGTGTTAAAGAATCCCACTTTGAAAATTGGTCTGAACATTCATTTAAGTTGGAAAAATATTGATGATCCTTCTTCCCGTGAATACAGTTTAGTATTGATCCACATGGACTTTCTCACCTTTTTCTTCAAAAGGTTAAGGAGAAGATTTTCAGAAGTGGACCATGTTAAGGTGATTCAATTTTAAGGGGAAATCCAGTTTTCAAACTGGTTTTTTTTGTTTTAGATTCTGATGAAGTTTATTACTCTTATGAGAACAAAAGATAACATTGTTTCAAGAAAAGTTACTTATCCTCTTAGTTTTATAACAACTATGAAAATCTCTTGGATCACATAAACCGTGTAACAACCTCTTAGTTTTATAAGTGGGGACAATCCTCACCTTATAAGCCGGTTTTGTAGGGTTGAGTTAGGCTTCCTCCCTCACCTTACAAAACAATTTTGTAGAGATGAGTTAGGCTCAACCCAAATTCTAAGATAACACATTCAACTAGGGATGGTAAAACGGGACCAATCCATCAGACATGCTAATTTTGCCCACACTTTTTCACAAGGCGGGCCAAGGTTTTAGGCCTGCACTCTCTAATATGTCCGCCCCACTCCTTTTTTTGCAGGCTCGGGAATTAACACAAATTTTTACAACTTTTAGGCTTTAGAGGTGCAGTGCCCATGAGTCCGCCCCGACCTCATTTTTTTTGCAGAACGGGCTAAGTTTTAGACCAGCACCCTCAATTATGCCTGCTCCGCCCCGTTTTTTCGCAAGGATGGTGTTGATATTTGTAAATATATAGTGCTAAGAATATTTGTATGTAGAATAGTTCCACATCAATTATATTGTGTAATTAGTTGTAATCTCTCTATATATAATAAAGACTCTGTAGTGCTTTCAAAACACACGGTCTAACCTAAATGTCTCTTAGTCTCTCCTAATTCAATATGGTATCTAGAGCCTTCTAAGAGACAATTCTTCGTCGTGCTTTACCCAGTTGACCCACTGTCTTCCTGTGAGAAATTTTCTTCTGCAAACCGTGTCATCATTCCCGTTTGCCTCACCTTTTTTTTAAATTTTTTTTAAACGACCTCTTCTGCCACACTGCCCACGGGAAAAAAAAATTTCGGGGGGCTACTGTTCACCGTTGCTGCCACTGTTCGCCACCACCACTGTTCATTGTCGCCGCTACTGTTCACAAAAAAAAAAAATTTACCGGAAAATCGCCTTCTTCCTCCTGTTCCAGATCCGCCCTAGGTTTCCGTTATCGACTCACAGAAAGTCGTACTCTTGTTCAAACAGCCCCAGTTGTTGTGTTTTAAGTCATGAGAGATGTTGATTTTGTCTCGTTTACTAAAGTTCCGCTTATCCCATGTGAAAAACTAACCGAATCAGCCAACTATAACATATGGGCTCATGTTGGCGTGATGCGGTTTCACGGTCAAGGATATGAAGAACATCTAACCACCCAATTGAGTGACGTTGCAGCCGCCAAACTCGCTAAATGGAAGAAAACTAATGCCTCTTTGTGTACTGTATTGTGGTTTTCCATAGCACCTAACCTTTAAGCGCAGTACCAAACATTCTCCACTTGTTATGAGGTTGACAAAAGACCAAAAAAGTCTTTACCAACGACGTTCATTCTCTATATAGTGTCATCCATAAACTCAACACACTGAAGTTGGAAAATATGGATGTGCAAGCTTAACTTAGTAAGCTTGATGTCTTGAAAGCAAGTTACGTAACCCTCATGCCTTACGCAAAAGATACAATAGCTCATGCCGAACAACAGAGTAAATATTTCATGGTCATGGCACTTAAAGGACTACCATCAGAATTCGAATGCGTTTGTAACCAGATTTTATCAGGTACTATTGTTCCTAATTATGATACAGTTAGTGAACAATTGTTACGCTTGGCTACACCTCATGCGTTTGGCCCTGTTTCTCCTCCATCTATTGTTATTCCAACACCAGGTGACACTGCTGCTCTTGCATCTCTTGGCAACAATCAGAATCGCCTTCGAGGAGGGTCATCCAACTCCAAACCTCGTCCTAAGTGTGACCATTGTAACCGGCTTGGACATACTATTAATCGTTGCTGGAAGTTGCATGGCAAACCTCCACGGCAAGTAAATGCAGCTCAAATTGATAACCCAGACATTATGCAGACTTCACCTTCTCTTCAGAACCCTACACCAAGCTACGAGGATTTTTTCACGTGGTGTCAGACTAACCAGACCTCTAGTTCCACGGCTTCGATTGCACACACTGGTAATTCATCTGTTTGCGTCTCTCAATCATCTCCTCTTGGTCCTTGGGTCCTCGACTCTGGTGCTTCTGATCATGTTACCAGTAATAAAAATCTTTTCTCTTCCCTTTCTACCTCTGGTTTCTTACCGAGTATAACTGCCGCAAATGGTTCTCAAACCCGATCCCAAGGGATCAGTACTGTTCAAATTCTATCATCTCTCTTTGTTACTTTTGTCTTATATGTACCTAATTGCCCATTTAATCTACTGTCAGTCAGTCGTTTAACTCGTTCTCTTAATTGTTCTATCACTTTTACTAACAATGATGTTATTCTGCAGGATCGAAGTTCGGGACAGACGATTAGCGTCAGATGTGAGTCTCAAGGCCTCTACTACTTCTCTACGTCATCTACCATATGCTCCACCACAGATTCTCCACACATTATACATGCGTAGTTAGGTCATCCAAGTCTTCCCAAACTACAAAAGTTGATGCCTAGTTTATCTAAATTATCCACTTTACAGTGTGAGTCTTGTCAATTAGGAAAACATACTCGTAGCCACTTTCCCGATCGAACCAATAAACGGACTGCGTCCCCTTTTTCTTTAGTTCACTCCGATGTTTAGGGTCCATCGCGTACCGTGTCTACTTTTGAGTCTAGGTATTTTGTAACATTTATTGATGATTTTTCACGTTGCACGTGGCTATTTTTAATGAAAAACAGATCTGAATTGTTTTCTATTTTTGAACAATTTTATCGAGAAATAAGAATCCAATTTGGTTTGTCCATTCATACCTTAAGAAGTGACAATGCACGTGAATATTTATCCCAATAATTTCAAACTTTTATGTCATCCAATGGTATTCTGCACCAAACATCTTGCCCTCATACACCTCAACAAAACGGGGTAGCCGAACGCAAAAACCGGCATCTCGTAGAAACCACTCGGACTCTACTTCTCCATGGTAATGTCCCTCTCAGATTTTGGGGGATGTTGTGCTCACGGCGTGTTATCTCATAAATCGCATGCCCTCATCTGTCCTTAATAATAAAATCCCTCATTCAATCATGTTTTCAAACTCTCCTCTTTACCCAATTCCTCCTCGAGTCTTCGGGTCTACATGTTTTGTGCATAATCTCTCCCCTGGTCTTGATAAACTATCAGCTCGATCACTAAAGTGTGTCTTTCTTGATTATCAACTATCCCAAAAGGATTATCGTTGCTACTCACACACTCTGCAACGATACCTAATATTGGCCGATGTTATCCTCTTCGAGTCTGTGTCATATTTTGCGTCCACCCGTCACTCCGGAACCCTTTCAGGAAAATACTCCCACACCTCTTCCGGAAGTCTCATTTCCCATTATCCCCCATCATTCTAAGGAACCTGTCCCACGAAAAACCCCTACGGTTAACCCCCGCACTTCTCGTCCACTTCAAACATATCAGCGTCATAAACCAACGTCTATCATATCTGTCTCTGAGGTTGTACGTGTCCCTGAGGTCGTACCTGTCCCTGAGGTCATTGCAGACTCTCCTCCGACGCTATCGCCATCACCGAATTCGATCCTGCAACCTGAGTCTGATCTTTCGATTGTCCTTCGCAAAGGTATACGTCAAACACGAAATCCTTCTCCACATTATATTGATTTATGTTATCATCGTCTTTCCTATTTGCAGTATACTTGTTTGTCCTCTTTCTCTTTTGTTTCTATTCCTAAATCTCCAGGTGAAGCATTATCTCACCTTGAACGGAGGCAAGCAATGATTGATGAAATGTGTGTTCTTCAAAGCAGTGGTACCTGGAAATTGGTTCCTCTATCCACTGGAAAATCTTTAGTAGGTTGTCGTTGGCTTTATACAGTGAAGGTTGGTCCAGATGGTAAGATTGATCGTTTTAAAGCTCGCTTGGTAGCCAAGGGATATACTCAGATTTTTAGGTTGGATTATAGTGATGCCTTCTCGCCTGTAGCCAAGATGGCATCTGTTAGACTTCTTCTAGCCATTGCAGCCATTCGTCATTGGCCTCTTCATCAACTTGACATCAAAAATGCATTTTTACATGGTGATCTTGAAGAGGAAGTATATATGGAGCAACCACCTGGGTTTGTTGCTCAGGGGGAGTCATCGAATATGGTTTGTAGGCTACACAGGTCTCTTTATGGTCTTAAGCAATCTCCGAGAGCTTGGTTTGGCAGATTCAGCACTGTAGTACAATAATTTGGTATGGTCCGTAATGAAGCTGACCATTCTGTCTTTTATCGTCACTCAGCTCAAGGCTGTATTTATCTTATTGTGTATGTAGATGATATTGTCATAACTGGTAATGACGAGTCGGAAATACTCCAGTTGAAACAACATCTTTCGAATCAATTTCAGACAAAGGATCTTGGTAAACTCCGGTATTTCTTGGGTATTGAGGTAGCCCAATCTAAAGATGGTTTGGTGATTTCTCAGCGGAAATATGCTATGGATATTTTGGAAGAAACAGGTTTGTTGAACGTTAAACCATTTGATACTCCTATGGATCCAAGTGTCAAACTACTATCCAATCAGGGGGAGCCTCTATCAGACTCGGGAAGTTATAGGAGATTGATTGAAAATTTGAATTATCTTACAGTCACTCGTCCAGACATTTCTTTTACAATTAGTTATCCAGATTCTAAGATACATCAAATGTGCTCCAGGAAAAGGTTTAGTGTATGAAGATAAAGGACATACTCAGATAGTTGGATACTCTTGTGCTGATTGGGTAGGGTCACCAATTGATAGACGACCCACCTCTGGATATTGTGTACTTGTTGGAGGAAACCTTATATCCTGGAAAAGTAAGAAACAAAATGTAGTTGCAAGATCAAACGTCGAGGCAGAGTATAGGGTCATGGCAATGGCAACATGTGAACTCATTTGATTAGAACAGTTGCTCAAAGAACTTAAAATTGAAGAAGCAAGACCAATGACACTTGTATGTGATAATCAAGTTGCATTGCACATTGTTTCAAATCCAATCTTCCATGAGAGGACCGAACGTATTGAGATAGACTGTCACTTTGTCAGAGAGAAGATTGAATCTGGCGACATCGTCACAAGCTTTGTCAACTCTAATGATCAATTGGCAGATGTGTTTACAAAATCTCTGCGAAGCCCCAGAACTATTTATCTATGTGGCAAGCTTGGTGCATTTGACTTATATGCCAGCTTGAGGGGGAGTGTTGATATTTGTAAAGATATAGTGTTAAGAATATTTGTATGTAAAATAGTCTCACATCGATTATATCGTGTAATTAGTTGTAATCTCTCTATATATAATAAAGTCTCCGTAATGCTTTCAAAACACACGGTTTAACCTAAATGTCTCTTAGTCTCTCCTAATTCAATAGATGACAATACTTGTTTGTCACTCCTACATTCAACTATACTCATCCCATTCAAATTCAGTTAGACAATTGTATTCAAAATTACCTGGATACATAATGAAGTAAATGATGTCAACTCTTTCTTCAAGTTGTCCCGCAAGATACCATATATTTTCTCAACATAGGCAGTGAGCTGTTGCTTGAAAAGCAAAGCAGGATACTTAGCCTCTACTTTGCGTACAACCTCCAAGGGGGCAGGAAGGTTGGCAGAAGAAGGAGATGATCGAAAACCCTGCAATTCAGGCTCAAATAAATATGAAATCTTTTAAGTGTGAAAAGTAGAATAGACTTCAAACATTGTAAAAAATTATTACCATGGTCATTCTTCCAAAGAGGGATGTGGGATTTGGTGGTTTTCTTACTGGGGTTGCATCAGTTGAACCACCTGACTTTAAACTTTGTTGGAGCAGAAACAATAGTGCAGACGTATTTGACAGCCAATAGGCCATAAGATCATTGTCATCTTGGTTCTGGAAAGTGAGCAAGGAAGAAAAAAGTTATATGAGATAAGGGATCCATTACTTGATTTTACAATACAGCAAAAAAAACCATAATTATAGACTAACTGAAAATTAGAATCATATCATTTAAGAACCCACAAATGACAATAGCTTCTAACAAATGTTACAGTTTATAAACTCTTCAAAAAAACTGCTGGAGGGTAACTTAACAGTCGAACCATAAAAAACTACCAAATGCAAAAGGCAACATTTACCCTTGCATTCATTAACTTTTAACATGTAATTTGAATTAGTAAACAAATCAACACAATATATAGAGCTCAACACAAACAGACACACACACACCTAACTTAATACAACAATTATAAACAAATAATGAACACTACATTCCACAAGACTACATTATTTTAGAATCTACTAAATAGGAATTTCCATAATCGGTGCAATTATGACATGGACAAAAACAATTGGTCCCATTTAGTTATACAGGTTCTAATATTAATTTCCCTAGAAGTTCAAGTTATTAGGTGAAAGTTCAAGTTATTAGGTGAAAGTTCAAAATATTATAATTTTATATCTCTAAATAAAAAAGTTACCTCAATTGCAGAACCAATCATCTGGATAAGGCGATCAAATACACTTGTTCTTTCAGCTTCAAATGATTTCCAGTGGAGAAGACATTTGTAAATGGTGAGAGCGGCAACAGGCTTTCCATGTTGGAATCCAATATTTTTCATAACACAATTTACAAGGGAATCAACATTTTCCTATATTTGAAATGAGTTAAGAAGGTTAACATAATAGCATATTAGCATACAGAACTGACATAGTAAATGTCTAATTTTTAGCACGCACATGTTGACGTTCAATGTAGGATCTCCTTAATTTGCTATCAGATTCTGTACCAAATTGTTTCACAGGTGTGACTACCGGTGTTTCCTGCAAAGATAACTCATTATAGAACCACTCAACAAAACAGCGGGCATGATATACAAAAAGAATGTAGATAAGAGAAGAAAGTAATGTACTTACAGCAGCTTTCTGATCATCTACCACATGGTGACCATTTTCCAACTTCTGCAGATAAAAATCAATAGCCCAAAAGATTCAGCTTTGCATACCGAGAATATGGAAATTCATACTAAAGCAAACAGAACTTACCTTATATACATGGGTAGAAAGGTGCTCTGACATTGTTTTCACAGATGAGTTAAGTAGAGACTGTTTCCGAAGAACCTGGTTTTCGGATTCCATATCTAAGAATTTGTCTTCAAGCCTACCAATATTTATTTAAGTAAAAAAGGTCATGATTGTACACTTCTTTAATTTAATGGTCAACAAATGGTTATTTACTACTTCAAAGACTTAAGTCAAGAAATATTTTAAATGATAAAAATTTATGTGTATGAGATACCAATGAAGCATTAATCACAAATCAAAACCTTTGCATAGAAGTTTTCAATTGGATTATTTTTGATTCAGCATCCAAAGCTTGCTTCAACCTTTCTTCACTGATTTTATTGGTCTCTTCATACCTTTTCTCTGTTTCGTCAATTTTTTTTTCCAGTGAACTCACCAAGGTCTGCAATGGACTCCAGGAAGTGCAAGATTAATGGTGCTAAAATTCAGTATAAAAAATACTCTGTTTTAGTGCAGAGCAGAGATCAACACTCATAATCAGCTCACCTTGAGTTTCTCATTTTCACTAGTTAGCTTCTCCAACAAAGGATGGTCAACAACAGGAACCTCCTGGATGACAGACACTCTCTCTGCTTCTCTTTTTGTAGTCTCACGCTCCTTTTGAAGCAATGACTTAGTTTCTTTGAACTGAAGTTGCATCTCGTGTAAAGCAGATTGTAATTTTTCATTTTCTTGTCTTTTTGCTTCTTCCATGTCAACCTACATTTGTTCAGAGATTTAAGAAGCTTTGCAAGGGAAGATAGATAGTTGAAAGTGTTTGTGGCTAAAAAAAAAGTTAATATGTACAAGTCAAGTTTACTCAACCAATTAAAGTTTCCAGATAAGTATTGCCTAGAGCTAACAAAACTTGTTACAATAAATAACTTAAATTGATTGATGTGCTTAACATAGATCAGGAAAACTTCCAGTTTGGTACAATAGAACAACTACAGTAGGCAGTTCACACTGAAAATAATAGATATCTACCCTGCGGCGTTTTTCCAACGTCAACCTCAAAGTAAGGTCTTCAACTTGCTTTTCAAGTTTATTTTTGGCAGCTTGGAGAGCTCCAGTTTCTCTTGCAGCCTGATATAAATAAAAGTTTCAATCACTGATTAACAAATTAAATATGTGGATAGATAGCAATTGTAAGTTAACAAGAGCTCTAAAACAAATGCCCTTTCCAACAGACAAAATCGCATAGTCCTTTAATCCTAACAAAATGCACAAATAATTAACTTTATTAATATAAGGTTCGATAACCATAGGTAGTTGTACTCCAAATGTACTTTTTCATAAGCAATGCTACACTCAAGTAAGCTAGAAGTGCACAGCTGATATTGCAGGGTTATGCAATCTTGTGCAAATCTTTCTTATAGACATTAGATAACAAAAGATAAGAAAAAAAAAGGTCTAGTCACGTTTTAGTATATCGAAGGAGAACGAAAAGAAAAATATTTAAGTTGAAGATTAGGCATCTAAACTTTGCAAGTTTTTCCTTCTATCAATGTACAAAAGTGAACTCACTTTAATAACTACTATCTTGACTACTACCAGGAATACTTCTATACTTACTAAAATATTTAAAAAGATTAAAACATTTCATTGCTGGATTAAAAAAAGTTTTCGTCAGGGGAGGAGGTAGTTACCATCTTGAGATTTCGTAGTTCTCGCCGAGCGACTTTTCCTCTCCATGCACATTGGGTGGCAATTGCCGCCTTCTTTAGGTTCATAAAATGGTGTTGTGCCAAGTATTTCCGGCAGTGGCTCTGCAATACACAGTCACAAAGACAAACTAAAATAAATAAAAATTATAAAATTAAATCGAAGCTTAGAAACAATGGTTGTGTAGGATGTACGGATATTTGCCAACAACTATAAAATACATAATTTAAAATGTTCTACAATGATGAATTTATTTTTTAAAATGTTCTCTACCTGAATGACAATAGCTGCACTGGTCTGCTTCCTAAAGCGCAGCTCACAACGAGCAGCCATCCCTCGCATACCAGTTTGAATAGAAATAGCTGAGCTGTAAAATTCTTTGTATTCCTTCCTGGCGATGTGCATGCGGAAATACTTCTGAATGATCAGACTAGAAGCTTCCTGCCGCAATCCCTCGTATACTTTCCGAGCAAGTTGTCCTGCGAACAGCGTGTAAAAGAACACGTTGAGTTTTCTCATGTTTAAGCTTTGCCTAAATAGAACTAATAGAATAATATTTCAACAAACTTAGCAGATACCTCTGCATGCAGTTTGTATCTGTACAGCAGATAAGCGAATCAAGACAAAACTTCGGCGGGCCAAATAGGAACGAACTTTCCTCTGAATAACGTTTGCTGACTTTCCTAAGATCTCACTTCTACGAGTATCTAGTTCTGCCATTTGACCAGATCTGAGAAACACTTTGGTTTTACCAATCTGCAGCAATAAAGAGATAAAACAATTCACAAAACAGTGCATATCAGCAGTTACCTGATGGCCATTTAGAGTTTTCATAACACACTTAACAAAGAGATAGACACCAAATAGTTTTCATTCCTAAACTTAAACTATGCTCTCAAGATTTGCGACCCTTGCAATGGTCATGAAACATGGAGAACAAAGAAAAGAAAAACATAGTTGTCATCCCAGCAGAAACTCAAAACAGCAACCAGACAAAATGAGTTAGTTCCGAAAAAGTAAAACATTATTAGAACTTAATAGAATAAAGCTTGGAGAATTTAGTCATTTACAAGTCAATGAAGATTTCTGAATAAAACATACTAACATAGCAATGTTCTAATCCAAGTGATAATCAGTTAATTTGATAGAAAAGTTTTGCACCCATTTAAAAAATGAACCATATCCTAAACTCCACTGATAGAAGTCAAACACAATAGTAAACCTCTCAAAGAATAAAGTCAGTGGACCACATGGAAATTGTTACCTGATATCCTTTAAGTCCAACGTTGTCCAAAATCCTCTTGCAAGAAGTGACCTCATCAGAACTAAATTTAAAACACAAAGTAAATCAAGATTTTTAAAATGATAAAACTAACAGTCTGACAAGGAAGGGAGATTAACAACTTATTTACCTACGATCCAAAGCTTCAGGTGCAAGAAGCCCGAATCGATCCACGAACTCATCAAATGTTTTTCTGGTGGGAAAGCCAGCACAGCTTATCCTGATTGCCTCCATGACACCCTACAAGCAGACATACTATGTAATAACAACAAACTCACAAGCTACAATTTAAACTTCAATTATCACTATAATTATATGATCCAAAACCAGGACAAAAGTGTAAGCAGACTTACTCCACAGCGCAGTTGCTGCAGAACATTTTTGTGCTCAAAAATTGCTGGCTTGAGAAGATTATTGGGTTTAACACAGCGAATGTAGTGTGGCTCAGTGGAACTAAGAATTTCAAGTAGAGCTTGTAGTTGTTGCTGCAGGACATATGAACACGGATATCAAAAGTGCATAAGGATGAGACCAAATCATATTTTTGCAAAAAAGAAAGGGGAAAAATCACCAACCTTAAACCGGGAACCTATTGAAGAAAATTTCGATTTATTAGACGATTCCTCGGGTGAGGGGAGAAATAAACCCGATACAAAGGGGCACGTGGAAGCATACAGAAGTGCCTGATGTTCTGCAACAACATAATCTTTGTTCTTGTCCAGGAATAAATCAGTTTGATACGTGACCTAAAATTTCCACATGTTAGGCATGAGTTGATCAGTAGAAACAAATCATATTTAGCATTCTGCTGCTATATTCGATCAAGTAACAACCCTATTTATTATAATCATATATCTAAAAATATGTAAAAACTACTGCCAACTTACATCACCAGCATAATGGCAAATTGTGAAGTCACTGCGGGACAATTTGGGCTTGCTGAACCTTTTATGGTTTTTGAACGTCTGGTATAGCTTTTGCGCAAAAGTTTCATTTGTTGATCTAGGAAACATACTGCAAAAAACATACACATACGCTATCTAAGCATCGACAAAAATAGTTAAAATTTATAGCTGAGTAAAATGAATAAAGTAAGCCAGAGGTAGATTTATTAATATCCACAATACCAATACTAATTCAAAGGAACAGTACAGGGTATACATACCAAGCTTCATCGAGAAGAGCAATAATGCCTCCAGGTTTCTGAAAAATTAATATATAAAAACAAAACAAAAAAACTAATAAATACACTAATGTATGATATTGCACAAAAGCAATTATGATATCAGCCTTTAAAGAATAAATGGCAAAATCATTTAAAATGCCTTGACGATATAATGTCAATCCGACTACACTCAATGTGTAAATATAATTCTTAGGTAATCATGTTTTGCTTTACCCTTCTTATTGAACTTGTTCAAATTCTAGTCTTTTATTAGACAAAAATTTAAAACTTCATCATTCCAGCTTATCAAAAGATTTTACTCGTGCCCTAAATCTACCTCTGCCATGAAAAAAACATGCAAATGGAAAGAAAATAGGTGTGTGGCATATTTGTGTAACACATAAATATAGGAATGGTGGATGAAGAAGTTTAAGTATGGATACATCATGAAGGTTAAATAACACTCCGCACCCAACACCCCATTGGCCCATTTTTAACCACTACCATTCCCAGTAACGTGTAAGATTTTACTCACTTCAAAAGCAATATACTTTAATACTGAAGTAGACAGTAAGAATTACAGAACTAACAGAAGTTTATCCAAAATAGAAAGTGATATTTATCGATTTTACTCACTTCAAAAGCAACATATTTTACAAAAAATTTATGAAGCAATCAAATTACAAACGTGAAGTCATCGATTTGATATTAACAATAAATTAAGATTTATCAAATTTAGAATAAATAATATTGTTGTTTTATTATTATGAGGTCACTGGACCTGTATATATACATGAGCTTGTAGTCTATTTTAGGGAATTGGACAGCTAGTTCTAAGGAAACAAATCCTTGTGATTATGGGATTGATCCTAAATAAATAAACCTAATAATTAGCAAGATATACAGCTGTTACAGAATTACTGCAAATATAAACCTTCCTAAAATACATAAAGACAATAACTGTTTTGACACTCCCCCTCAAGCTGGTGAATAGGTGTTTTCCATTCCCAGCTTGGATATAATTCTTTCAAAGTTACTGCAGTTCAGCCCCTTGGTGAGTATGTCTGCAAGTTGATTCTGAGTGGATACATATGGTGTGCAAATCATGCCACTGTCTAGTTTTTCCTTGATAAAGTGTCTGTCAACCTCGATATGTTTAGTTCTATCATGCTGCACCGGGTTGTGGGCTATACTAATTGCAGATTTGTTGTCACAATATAACCTCATAGGTTCATCCCATCTTATCTTCAAGTCTTCCAATATAATCTTCAACCATAGAAGTTCACATATTCCTTGGGCCATTGCTCGAAATTCTGCTTCTGCGCTCGATCTAGCTACTACACTTTGTTTTTTGCTCTTCCAAGTCACGAGGTTTCCACCAAGGAAGGTGCAGTATCCAGTAGTTGATCTCCTATCTACCACTGACCCCGCATAGTCCGCATCCGTATATGCTTCAAGACTTACACTCTTGTTTCGTTTGAACAAAATCCCTCTTCCCGGGGTCCCTTTCAAATACTGGACAATTCTAAGAGCAGCTTGTAAATGTGCTTCCTTTGGTTGGTGCATAAATTGGCTGACTAGACTTACAGCAAAAGCAATGTCTGGTCTAGTGTGAGATAAGTAAATAAGTCTTCCCACAAGTCTTTGATGCATTTCCTTGTCCACTGCAATATCCTCCTCCGCACTTCCCAGCTTTATATTTGGATCAACTGGGGTACTTGCTGGTCTACAGGCTGTCTTACCTGTTTCTTTAAGCAAGTCAGTAATATACTTTTGTTGAGATATGAAGATTCCTTTCTTGGAATGGGCCACTTCAATTCCCAAAAAATATTTAAGTCTCCCTAATGTCTTGATCTCGAATTCCGTGGCAAGGCATTCACCTAACATTTGTTGCTCCTTTTTGTCATCCCCACTTACTATAATATCATCTACGTACACCAATAAAATTGTTACTCCCCCTGAAACTGAATGTTTGATAAATAATGTGTGATCCCCTTGGCTCTGTTTGTAGCCCAGACCTAACATAACCTTGGTGAATCTTCCAAACCACGCTCTTGGGGATTGTTTCAGCCCATATAGAGCCTTTCTTAGCTTACAAACAGTTCCAGCAGCAACCTGTCCATTGTAACCAGGGGGCAACTCCATGTATATTTCTTCTTCAAGGTCTCCATGTAAAAAAGCATTCTTCACATCGAACTGTTGCAGGTCCCAACCATAATTTGCTGCTAATGACAATATTACTCTGACCGTGTTCATCTTAGCAACCGGGGAAAATGTTTCCAAGTAATCAATTCCATAGGTTTGAGTGAAGCCTTTGGCCACTAATCTTGCCTTGTAACGCTCAATGGTCCCATCAGCCCTGTACTTTACTGTATATACCCACTTGCATCCTACTGTTTTTTTTCCAATTGGTAGGGTGACAAGTTCCCATGTTCTATTCTTGCTTAACGCCTCCATTTCCACATCCATGGCTTGTTTCCATTTCATATTAGATAATGCTTCAGATACAGAGGAAGGTGTGTGTGTGGAGTTGAGGTTTGTGAGGAAGGTTTTATGGGTAGGTGAGAATTTTTCAAAGGATAAGAAATTTGATAATGGGTAAAGTGGTTGTTGGGTGCATGCTCTAGTTCCCTTTCTAAGGGCAATGGGTAGGTCTAGATTTTGGTCCATCTGTGCTTCTAAATTTTCAAAAACAAACTCATTAGAATCATTGGAATTTATAGGATTCGGAAGTGTTACCTTATGCAGTGATGATGGGCTGGACTCTTGGACATTGCCAGATTCTAGAATGGCCTTTTCTCTCCTTGAATATACCAGATTTTTCCCAAATCTTCCACCATTAGGTGCAGGTTCAGGTGCAGGTCTTGCTGTTGGTTCAGGTACAGGTGTAGGTGCAGGTTCTGCTGTTGGTTCAAGTGCAGGTCCTGCTGTTGGTTCAAGTGCAGGTCCTGCTGTTCTCTCAGTTTCAGGGACAGCAATGCCATTTGTCCCAATTTCAGGTCCAAATGTCATATTTGGAAGCATGAGAGTCTCATCTTTCTCTCTTACATTCTCCCCCTGAAGATGAGGCTGCCCAAAGTAGCTCTCTCGTTCGTTGAAGGTGACATCTCTTGACACATAGAATTTTTTTGATAGGGGGTGAAAACATTTGTATCCTTTTTGTGTGGTAGAGTACCCTAAGAATACACATTTGACAGCCCTAGGGTCCAATTTCCTCCTTTCGTTACTATGAACATGCACAAAGGATACACACCCAAATATTCTAGGTTGGAGTTTATTTGTAGGATCCAAGTGTGGGTAGAATGAGGATAGGACTTCCATGGGGCTTTTTGAGTCTAAGATTTTAGTGGGCAACCTATTGATGAGATAGGTGGCAGTAAGAAGGGCTTCCCCCCAAAATCTCTTAGGAACATGGTTTTGAAAAAGTAGAGCTCTAGTTTGATCTAATAGGTGCCCATTTTTCCTTTCTGCAATCCCATTCTCTTGGGGTGTGTTTACACATGAGGACTCATGGATTATCCCTTCCTTTTGGCAAAAAGAGTTTAGTACAAGGTTAAAATAATCCTTGGCATTATCAGACCTAATTCTTTTGATACCGACCCCAAATTGATTTTTAATCATTGAGACAAACTGAAAAAACACAGAGCTAACTTCAGATTTTTGTTTTAAAAGAAAAACCCAAGTCACCCGGGTACAATCATCTATGAAGGTTAAAAACCATTTAGCACCTGAGATATTAGGAACGTAAGCAGGACCCCATACATCAGTGTGAACAAGAAAAAATGGGCAAGGACTCATCTTATTGCTAATGGGAAAAGGTACACGCTTGTGTTTAGCAAACTCACACACATCACAGTGGAGACTCTCCACATTTAAATTTTTAAACAAGAAAGGGAAAAGCACTTTTACAACTCGAAATGAAGGGTGTCCTAGCCGGCAATGGTATAGTTGAACTTTCTCTATGTTGGTCATGGTGGATTCAGATATGAGAGAGCGGCTATTGGTAGGCAGATTAGGATCCTCCATGTAGTATAGGCCATTCCATTCTCTAGCATGTCCAATCGTCTTCCCTGAGTTCTTGTCCTGCAGTATACAAGAGTTGTTATGAAAAACAGCATTACAGGAGAGATCTTTTGTGAGTTTTTGTATAGAAATCAGATTGGTGGATAATTTAGGGACATGAAGGACATTTTTTAATGTTATGGATGGGTTTATTTGGACCTCTCCTTGTCCTGCTGCAGTCATAAGAGTTCCATCTGCTGTGGAAATTTTCTTGCTGCTAGGACATGGGGAATATGTGGAGAAATATTTGGGTAGAGGGGTCATATGGTCAGTGGCTCCAGAGTCTAATATCCAGTAATGTGTAAATGGTGTATCTGAAACATTAAGCCCAAAAGAAAGTGGAAACTTACCAGAATATGTTAAGGAGCATGTACCTGTAGGCTTCTCCAATTTACTAAGGAAGGATCTTACCCGCTCTATCTCTTCATGATTCAGCTGGCCAGATCCTTCACTTTGTCCATGACTGATGTGTGCTTGCCCTTGCCCTCCTTTTTTGGGAGGACCTCCTTTCGGCCCCCATTCTCGGCTTGGGGGTTTCCCATGTAATTTCCAGCACTTCTCCCTTGTGTGACGCGGCTTGTTACAGTGGGTACACCAGATATCCTCATGTTTTTTCTCCATGTTGGGAACCCCGCTTCTCCTTTGGTTAGCAACCATGATTGTTCCTCCTTCAGCTATCATTGCCGAACTTTCAGTTATTGAGGTCTCGAGCATCAATCCTCTTCTGCTTTCTTCACTCCGGATAATGGCTACCACTTCATTAAGCCCTGGGACTTTCTCTTTTCCCAGGATTTGGATTCGGACCTGGTCATATTCAGGATTTAGGCCTACCAAAAAATCATAGACTCTATCTTGTTCAATATACTCCTTAAGGATTGTTGAGTCTTCTGAACATTTTGCTTTTATAACTCGATAGTGGTCCAATTCCATCCATAGAGACTTGAGTTGATTAGCATATTCTGTAACAGATCTGCTTCCCTGTTTGGCAGCCACAGTTTTCACCTTTACATCATAAATTTGGGCAGCATCCTTGGCCTTAGAATACGTTTGTTCTACTGCCTCCCAAATTTCCTTTGCTGATTTAAGAAACATGCAGGTATCACTAATTTCTGGGACCATTGAATTCCACAGCCACGCCATGATCATGGAGTCTTTTTCTTCCCATGATTTGAAGTTGGGATTTGTTTCATCAGGTGCACTATCAGTTAGGTGACTGACCTTTCCTTTTCCTTTCAAGATGGTCCTAATAAGTTGAGACCATTTGAGAAAATTCTTCCCATTTAACCGATAAGCAGAATGAACATTCTGCAATTCTCCGGCAGTCTGGGATCTGTCCCCAGTTTCCAGAATAGGATCCACAATCTCAGCCATGACCAGGTGCGATCAAGGTAGAGAAGGTTGCGCTGCAATGAAATCGGCGACAAGGTATAAAGGTAGTGCAGCAATGAAGGCTGCAACTTAGGGTTTACAAGCACGGTCAGAGACTCCCAAGGATCGGGAGCTCTGATACCATATCAAATTTAGAATAAATAATATTGTTGTTTTATTATTATGAGGTCACTGGACCTGTATATATACATGAGCTTGTAGTCTATTTTAGGGAATTGGACAGCTAGTTCTAAGGAAACAAATCCTTGTGATTATGGGATTGATCCTAAATAAATAAACCTAATAATTAGCAAGATATACAGCTGTTACAGAATTACTGCAAATATAAACCTTCCTAAAATACATAAAGACAATAACTGTTTTGACAAGATTACATGCATTATATTAACTATTTTTTATTCAAAATAAACTATATAAAAGAAATCCTTAAAAAGATTAGTAAAGATTAAAAATCCAAGCCCAAGTGTGTTTAAAATACAAAACAACTTGTTTCTTTTTCCTCCAAGGATCACATAAAGGTCTCACTTTTGAAACTTCAGTAACAAAGAAAAAATGGCATACCGTTAAGAAAAACATAATACAATGCCTTTAACCATGGTCATCAACCAAATCCCCTGTTTCTAACCCATCCAAACACTTGATGTTAAGCAGACTTTGTTGAACATACTATATTAGTTTTACAGTAATTTGAAACGACACGGTCACACGGGTCTTTGATCTCCTATCTTTTTTTATTTTAATATGGAAATGTGTCACGGATATTTTCAAAATATAAATTTTATCCTGAAAAGGGAACTGTATTTAGTGAGTAGAAATTTAAAATTTTAAAACTCCTCAAAAGTTGATATTTTTGTCAGAGTAAACATTTGAAATATTAAATTATTTATATTCACTCTTTTCTGTAATAATTAGATAAATAGATAGGCAAGCATTGGTGAGTGCCTACACTTAGTTTTATGGTAAAAATGATGCTACAGAATCATTTAAGTCATCATCCAGGAAAATAGTCAGGAAGCCACACTGAACCTTCTAACACAAGCTAGTATTCAAGCTAATCCCCCTTCTATTTAGTTGAGACCCGGCCAAATTTTGCAACCATCACCCTCCACATTTAGAGGATATAACAGAAATGAGCATCTTACACAAAAGTTTGTTAAAAGGGACAACCGATTAACATAATAGTCATGGTGATAGAAGGAAAAACCTTTTCAATGAGATCCAAAATATCTTGATTATCTACAAACTCAATGTAACTCCAATCAATCTCCTCTTTCTTGTATTCTTCTTGCTCCATTTTGAAAACATGCTGCAGAATATATATTCAAACATTGCAAGAACACAAGTCAACGAGAAGAAATAAGCATCCTTGTTAGAATTGAATAAACTATATTATAATATCTTCATATTACACTAGAGTATCTTAGCTTATTTCCTAAGATTAGTTTCTTCCTGATTTCCCTATTTATTTATGATTAGGAATCTTGTATCCCTATTTATTAGGATTAGCATTCAGTATTTTGTATTAAGTTACAATCAAGGTATCATCAAGGTTTTGTTAACTATATTAAAAGGCCTTGTTTCTCTCCTCTAATTATATAAAACCCATAACTTCAAAAATCCTTTTGTCTGATTCGAGTATACAAACTAGAGATACCAACAATTATCAACAATAAAACCTATTTCACAAACAAACCTGATTAAAATGTTGCTGGAGCTTTTCATTTGTCAAATTAATACAGAATTGCTCAAAACTGCAATGTACACAGAACAACTAGGTATCAAATACAAAACAAAATCTACACCTCTACCACTATTTATTGGAGACCTAGACTATCAATACTAGTTTTGTAATGGTAAGTTATACCTCTACCACATTAAATAGAGATAAGACCAGAAATGATTTTATAAAGAGTGGCACCCCTCACCTTACAAACCAGTTATGTAATGGTAAGTTATACTTATACCCAATATAAAACCTAATACACATTAACTACATAACAAAATGTGAAGCAACAACGCACCTGTTAGTCTTGAAACTCTCAAAACCATAAATATCCAGCACACCGATTAAGGATTTTGAGTCAGGATCTTGACCAATTGAATTATTAATTTTATCTACCAGCCTGCAAAAGATGACAAAATTTACAGACAAGGAACTTGGAACAAATTGACCAATTAATCAGTAAATCAATCAAAGGCTCAAACTATATTTTTGTGCAATCTGCTAAAAGACTTACCAGTCAAACAACCTCGTGTACACAGTCTTAGCTAAAGCATCTCGGCTCAGTGAAGCAGCTTCTGGATCCAGGCATTTTACAATATTTTCATCACGGGTTACAATTACACGCTTGCAAAGAGAATCTTCGAGTGCCTTTGCATCACACCTGGATAAGAATAATAAACCAAAGATTTCACATGAAGAGGAGATGAAATGTAAACCTTACTGAGAGAATAATCAATGCAAGCTTGCAATGTTTGTGCCTACATGAAAAGCTCAGCCGCGGTCTGGAGATGAAACTGAGATTTTTCATCTTTGGGCATAGATGAGTCCATTTCCTCTCCTTTTGAAAATTCAATGTTACCAAGATGTAAAATTGCAGCAACCACTCGAAATATGGCTTCCTGAATGGTGATTGGGAGGTAGGACAGGAAAAAGAAGAATTGAAACACAGATCATACTTTAAGAACTGCATTATGATCGTAAAAAAGCTCCCTATAAAATACCTGCTCCTCAGAACTTATTCCAACAACATCCATTGCTCTTCTTGTATCAAAATATTCTTTAGACTCATCAAGCCCTTCTATCTCATAGCAATTTGTTTGATTTAGATAATGAAATGTTCTTGGATTTCCTAATTTATACTTCTGAATAACCTGCCAAAGATAAATAAAACAAAAATATCAACAAAAAGCATGTCTTTCCCCAGTAAGTAGGGTCGGCTACATGAATCAAACTACGCCATAATGTTCTATGAAAAAACATGCTTCTATCCAACTCATGAAAAATAAAACACGGAATGTCGGAATCTAAAAGGAATCTAAAGAAGTTATGAATAAACTTAATATTAACAGTTACAACAGCAAGCAGTATTATGATTGAGCGAAAAGGGCACATCTTACAACAAACAACAAGTGTTTTAACTGTTAAATATTATAGAAAAATGACGAAAGGAAAAGAAACCTTCTTTTGTTTTCTAAACCACTATGTGGGTCCCTTGCCACATCACTCTGATTGTCAGTTACTTATATTTATGATTCAATCCAGGAATCAGTTTACCTATGCATAAAAAATTGTTATACATTTACATATTGATTTTTTCCAATCTTTCTGTCACATTAATTTTGATTCAGTGCAAAAGAAATTCAATTACCTTCTCTTGTTTTCTACCAAACTACTCTACGGGTCCATCGCCACATATCACTCTGATTGTCAGTTATTTATACTTATGATTCAATTCATGAATCAATTAATGTTTGCATAAATAATTGCTCTACATTTACATATTGATTCGTCCCAATCATTCTGTCACATTAATTTTAATTCAGCACAAAAGAAATTCAATTACCTCTGGAGGTGCAGCACAAAGCATATAGAAACAGTGATAATTCCTTTCTGGATCTGACAACTGGCAAACGCGTGATCTTTCCAGTAGGTAAGTTCTGATAGCAGCTCCAGAAATTCTTCCCTTCTGGTCAAATTGAATCTCCACAAACTTACCAAAACGACTGCAAAAGTCGTAAGTGACAATGAAAAAATAGTACCAATAAGAAGGAAACGTAAAATTTGCACTGCACCAATATAAGGGGGAAAAAGCTTACAAAAAACCCCTACCTTGAATTATTGTTTCTAACAGTCTTTGCATTTCCAAAGGCTTCTAGAACAGGATTGGACTGGAAATAATCAGAAAAAGGGGGGGAAATGAGGCCAATTAAGTGGATATGACATAAGGTTTCCACAAATTTAGATGCAGGAAAGGGTTGAAAAACAACATAATTGTAGTCAAACAGCTTGCCGAAATACCAATTCTATAAAGGAGGATTAATTCATTTACCTCCAGGACTTTCTGCTCAACAGTTCTACCTTCAGAAACAATAGCTCTCCCTCCCATGTAAGCAAGATAGCGCATAAGTAACTTTGTGCTTTCAGTTTTACCAGCCCCACTTTCACCACTAACCAATATTGACTGGCTGATTCCCTCATTGATCATAAGTCTACATCCACAATAATTTATACAGTCAGACTAGAACAACCAATAATGGAAGCTTTTTCTCACAAGGTGTATGGTTAGACTAGTAGACTGATTAATTTAATCTGCCCGGAAGATATACCTATATGCCGAGTCAGCAATAGCAAAAGGATGTGGACTTAGCTCACCAAAGCCTGCTCCTTTATATTGTGCCATCATATGGCTATCATATAAATGAGGAAGCCTTATGAAAGGATTCACGGCAATCAATATATTCCCAGTGTAAGTCTGGAAGCAAAATTCACCATAAGCACGTACCAAGTAAGCACAAAAACATTAAGATACAATACAAGGGAGACAACATTTGAACAGTTAGCGTATGGAATACACACATAAATTTCATTGATGTCATATCTTGATCTCAGATTATCTAGAACTCCAGGTTCGTGCAGGTAAGCAAGCTTTGTCATATCATCCACTCCACATGGTGGGGCTTCTGTATCTTTATGATAAACACTGGAAGCTTTAACAGTAACCTACAGATTATAAGAAGAAAAAGAGGTGACCAAGATTCACAAAGTTAAAACATCAGAAAGTTGCCAGTTATGAATTGACTTCAGAAACTTACATCTAGCACTCCAAATTAACTACAGGATACTGCAAGTACTAAGCTACCCTATTTTCATTATTCTACTCTTATAAATTTCTCACTAATCAAAATCATTCATGTTTAAGGTTTTAAATCACTCATAGCAAACCATTAACCTGAAGTGGTAGTTTCAAAGAGCATGAAAATAACTTGCATAGAGAAATGAAGGGATTTTAATAAATAATACTATACAAAACACCCTCACCTTCTTTCCTGAAGTGCAAAGGACTTTTATTTCTTCCCCATTAACCTCCAAGACCTCACCATCCATCCAAGCTACATCAGAGTCCTCCACCCAAACCTGGGAACCAACAATAGGACTGGCAGCAGTGGCCTACAATGCAGAGTGTCAGAACTACAATAAACCAATAAGACCCATTTCCTCCATATTAAAATGAATGCATAATTAACCAACATCTGTTTGGTGTCAGTAGCAGAAAATTTGACTTTAAATAACCTAAAAGATTGGCTCAGGTTGTGTACAATAAAATCCCACAAATTTCATGTGGTTGAAAGCAACAATAAATGCCTCATAAAACATAAACGGGTCAATTGGATCCAAACTACTCTTAGTTGAGCTAAGCCAACTCAATTAAGAGGTTAAAACTATCCCAGTACCTTTTTTCTATTCAGAAGTCTTAAAACCCAATACTACGCTTAAAGAATAGCAAGCTACTTAAACTAACAGATGTTGGTTTGAAAGAACATGTTTGATGGCACAGTTGGATTTCTAGTTCTTATATTGTAACTCAACTGAGCACTTCGCATTTCTTATTATCAAATGGCATCATTTGAAAATTGCAACTGTCAATCACAATTGTGTAAAATAAATAATTCAAATTAAACTTTCACCTAAGGGATGAAAGGATGGCCGAAAAAAGAATCCGAAGACAACATCTTGTACTTAAGTCAATACTGGTAAGCAGAAAGTGAGAAAACTAATATTTTCCAAACAAACTACAATACACAGCATAGTCGAGCTTCAGAGAGAATGAGGCAAGCCACGACTGTTATAAATAAAGTAAAGACAAGATGCGCATTACTCTGTTTTGTTCCTCCGCGTATATCCATGACATGCATTATCTCCCCATTTATTGGAAACATCAAATTGTCTTTTCAATGATAGTTGAATGGTGTGAATCATGTTCTTTAGGAACCAATTTCATGTCATTTTAAGGACTAATGCAATGGTAGGAATTGACAGTTAAGGGACGACTTGATATACTTATAAATGGAGGTCTGCCTAATGATATATATGAGGGATGCATCAAGGTGAATGGAGTAAAGATGGACCGTACAACCATACATGGATGGTTAGTATTAAAAGATTTTAAATGATTAAATGACCACTTAAGAAAAGACACGTGACTTTATTTCCTGATCTCATGATTAGATATGACGGCCAATATTCACTCCTCTCACTTTCTCACAACAAAAGCATCCCCGTTTGATATTTTTCGTGTGTGTAAGCACGCCAATATGGATGTATTCTCTATTATACAAATTTGAATTTGAACCAGAACCTAGAGAAAAACATGTGAAAAAATAAATGGAACTATAAGAAGACTAATTAATTGCTCAATAATTATGAGAAGAAAAAAAACAAATCACATATAATATTCTGATGAAGAGGAGATTACTAAGCAATTAAGTCCACATTTAGTCACAAGCACACTTAAGAAGGATAAAATCTTCCCTCCAAAAGCCCATAAAATTCACACATATATACATTAAGTATGTTACTACTAATAAGGTCAGCATCAGCATTTTCAAGGTGTCCCCCCTAACCCTTTATATTAAGCTTATTTAAGAGAAGGAAAATTGCAGCATACTCCATCTTATATTTCCAATCCAAATTTCAAAAACCAAAAAAAAAATATATTATTACTCGGACCATTGAAAAATTGTCTAAATCAATAGGTGATGCAACATATAAGTACTTTAAAATTATAATCAGCTCATCAGTCCATACTCCATAGTCTAAGCTTCATTTTTCAAGAAACATCCCTATAGATTTGTACATAGATCAAACACATACCATTAGTTATACTGTATTAATTATTGACCGTTGAACCAATTTCTGCACAAAAATTGCATTCTTCCATTCATTCCAAAAAATAAATAAATAAACTGCAAATAAATATATAAATTTAAAAATAATAATAATAATAACAATAATAATAATAATAATAATAATAATAATAATAATAATAATAATAATAATAATATGTTTCTCCAATCAGCTCAGAAACACAATCCGCCATAATCGCACACCTACAATGTCGCTCAGTAATAACAAAGTATACATTGATTAAAAAAAATTGAAGCACCGAAATCGGAACAGTAAATCAAAATCCATTAGATAAACCAATTCTCAGTAGAAAGATCGCGCAATAACAATACATAATCTAATAAAATCAAAAATTGAAAAACAAATAATAAGAGTGGAATTCCACAAAACAGGACTTGAATTTGACTAAAAAAAAAATCAAGAAGAAATCAATACCATTATGTGATAGATTGATCGGATCAATATAATCTGATTCTGCTGATTCTGGATCTAGCTCCAATGGAAGCAGCTACAGTTCAAAATTTGAAAGATCTTCGAAATTTCGAATGATGAAAATAGAGATATAAATGGCTATATCTATGTATATGAATGAACCGACTGAAAAAATATTGGTGTTATTTGTGTATATACGGTGAAATTGAATGGATTTGGAAAGAAGATGAACTTAAACCCTTCTTCAATAACGAAACTTTTGAAGAAGAGTTTAAGCTTTTGGTGTGGTTTTTCTGTCTTCGCGTTTTCTCTCGGTTTCTTTCTCTTTTTCCTTCGCCACCATTTCCGTCTTCTGGTCTAAGTTTATTTTCGAGTTGTTATTAGTTTAATTAATATTATTATTATTATTATTATTATTTACATTAATATTTTTAACAGTAAAAGTAGATTAATAATTTAATTGCTTAGGAGTATTTACTTAGTTAAACTGCGTCCAGATTAGCATGACGACGATGTACGAAACGTGTTGTATTGCAAAATGTAAATGTGGAATTCCCGTAGTACCCTTTCTCATCGACATGAATTACGGGAATTACTTCTTTAAGAGTAGCTGGGAACAGTTTGAGATTTGGTGGGTAGTGAGTTGCATCGCACATTTAAGCTTTTGCCTTTGAAATTGAAAGGAGGGAGTAACTCCGTCCCATTTTAAGCTTTAATTTTTAAGACTTTTTTATTGATTTATCTCTATGTTTAAATTTTATTTTTATTAGAATTGATCTTGATAAAACAGGATTTAGTTATTTTTTAATGATTCACGATTATGTTTTTTATTTTTCATTCGAATGATTCAACCACTTTTTGATTGTAAGACGGTTCTTTCGTACAAAGATTTGAAAAGAAAGGGGAAAAAATTAGGTTTTAGGAGAAAGAGGAAGAAGATAGATTAAAGAATCTACAGAGATTTTCTCTGCTTTTAATTCACAACTATAAATTTATTTATTTCACACATTACAATTGTAGGGTGTCTCCCTATTCATGATGAAACTGTTTATACATCACACAATCTCAAACTAACTAATTGTCTTACAAGCTTCGACAAATGGTATTTGAATCTATCAACTATACACAATCTTCAACAACGTCAAATCTACTATTATGCTTAACACAAAGAATTACATATTTAACATATCACCTAATTCATTGTGTCTAAGTTATCTACATTCATCACAGTTCTCAATCTCTTGAACAATTTCACTTGAACATCTTTCGTCATGATGTCTGCAATATGATCCTCAGTTCTGCACTGTTCGACGTTCAGTTTCCCATTTGCAATTTGCTCTCTAAGATAATGGATCTCATTTCGATTAGTTTGTTTTTTCCATGTGCTATCGGATTCTTGGTCAAGTTAATAACAAACATGTTATCAATCTTCATGATCATTACTATGTGATTCTCACCTACAATTTCTTTGATCATATTCACCATACATGTAGCTTGGCATGCACAAAGAGAAACGATTATGTATTATACCTCACATGATGATAAAGCTATGACTAGTTCCTTCCTTGAGCTCTAAGCAATTGGTGCACCTCCTAGCATAAACACATAACCGATTGTTGATTTTCAATCATCAGCATCACCATACTAACTTGAGTCTATGTATCCCACTAGTTTGCATTCCTTTACTTTATCTGATGCATGAAATAAAATGTCATAGTTGAGTGTTACTTTGATATACCTTAGTATTCTCTTGGTAGTTGCAAGGTGAGATGCCTTTGGCTTTTGCATAAAGCTACTCACCATATCCACATTATATGTTGCATCAGGCTTTTGTAACAAAGGTATCTTAATGATTCAATAAGTCTTTTATATTGAGTTGGATCAACTTCATCTTCATTAAAATCCTTCATCAACTTGAGTCTTAGTTCAGCTTGTATTGAAGTTGCATTATAATGCTCCATCTCAAATCTTTTGAGTATCTCACTTGCATATTTTCTTTGGTGCATCATCGAGCCTCTACTACTCTTGTAGAATTAGATACCACAGAAGTATGAAATGTTATCCCGACCATACATTTTGAACTCTTTGCTCAGTTCACATTTGAAATCGTTGATCTCTTTCTTACAACTACCCGTTATCAATAAGTCATCGACATTGAGACATAGTATAAGCAGGTCACTCCTGTTTCTTCAAACATATACTTCATGTTCAGTTGTGCATTTTAGAAACTCCTTATCCCTTAAAAAACCATTTATTTTCCTATTCCAAGCTCTTGGTGCTTGTTTAAGTCCAAGCTCTTAGAAACTCCTTCACTGAAGGTGGCCTACCAACTTTCACTGAAGGTAGAGAGAAAATATATCATAGCACCGTCGTTCACTGACGATGAACTACCAACATTCACTGAAGGTAGCAAAAAGATAACAATTACCAACTTTCACTGAAGGTGACCTACCAACTTTCACTGAAGGTGGAGAGAAAATATATCATAGCATCGCCGTTCACTGACGATGAACTACCAACATTCACTGAAGGTAGCAAAAAGATAACAATCACCAACTTTCACTGAAGGTGACCTACCAACTTTCACTGAAGGTAGAGAGAAAATATAAGTTTCCCCAAAATTTTGGCATTTCACTTAGAACGGATCTCAACTTCTTCTTTAACCAAACCATTCTGCCTGGAAAGGGTAATACATAAGCTGTCTCAAATAAAGAGAATACTACTTGTAAAAATTTCACAATGAATTGTCACTGCAATATTGAAAGTCTTGTCGTCCACTGGGGTAATTTGGGCAACGGGCTGCAAACTATTAACTCATAGAGAAGATAGTAAAAAAAACAGTTACGTCGACTTCTACATGGTGTACAGGTTGCTCAAATAAAGAGACTTGCCACTTGCTTTCATTGAGGATTGTAAAAATGACTCTTTGGGGAGAACATTATGGCTTCCTGGGGAGATGCCAATATATTTCTGCTGAGGAGATAAAGTCTTCTCGTACAAAATAAATGCATATTCTTAAACCAAGGCTCGAAGCATGCAGATATCATAAGTAATAATATTGCTGAGGATCAAAGATTCAAACCAGAAATAAACTGGAATGGAACAATCAACCATAATACATCCTTTGAGAAATAAACTCAAGAGGGAAACCCAAATCATCCAGACAAAGAGCCATTCAAGAAGGCTAAAGCAAAAATCTTCCACGAGGGATAATTCAGTGGGGAAATTGAAAGAGCATACACTTTCTGCTTATGATTGACACTCTATTGGAGAGAGGACAACATAATTCTGCAAAAGAGGACAATATGTCGACAAAAAAATGAATGTGAATGAGCAATGATTTGCCAAATTTAACTATGCATGATGTATGTATGAATGTATGAGTATTATCGTGCATATGCTGATAAAATAGACATATAACACTGGGAGTAACCAGACAAAACTAACTCGGGCACAAACAAAACTCGGCCAAATCACATCCAAGATGAACATTCCAAGAAAAATTAAGTGCCAATTGAGGAAACAAAATCCTAATGCATGGCTTAACTTCACTGGGGAGAAACGTAATCCGGAAATAAATAAAACATAGCGACAAAACAATACAGATACAGAGATACAACATCCTTCTCCAGGCTTTACCAGATGTAGCACTCAGACTTCAGCGGGAAATCAAATATTTTCAAAAGTAATGCTTCTACTGGGGATTTTGAAAAATCAATTTCAAGTAGAGCAGACGGTCATCAAATCATCAAAACATTTAATGGGGAATTCAGGACCATTTTGAAAGAGGAAACACACAAACTTTGTTAAGGCGTATAATGTCCTATCATCAAGCCATTAGCTGGGGATTTCGCGATGACTTCACTAAGGAGGTTAACACCACATCCTCAAAGGGAAAACCAATATACATTCTTCACTAGAGAAATTGGAGACCTGCGTTCTTCAAGAGTAGTTATTGTACCAACTTCTCTGGGTAGAAAGAACCTCTATTAAACAAATGTAAACCTTTATTGGAAGAAACTGGGATTGAATATGCATATCATGCAAACTTGGAAAAGAGGAGAAATGAACCACAACTTGACCGGCGACACTGGAGGCACAAACCTGATACAGCAAGAACATCCTGAGAAAAACTTCTCCGGGAAACAAAACTTCTCAAAACAACTGGAGTCCGTCCATTCCTGGGATCATCACTTTTGTTTTCCTATTGCGTCACAAATTTTAAAGTAACAGTAAATTGTAAATTATTTTTGAAAATCAATTTTGTTATTTAATCTTTTTGCTTTGAAATTTATTATCAATAATAAATGGAGCCTTTGCAAGATAAATAAAATAAGAACTACAAAGAATTGGGTAAAAGCTCAAATTTCATTAATAGAATGGTAGTCTGCGAATGGCGAGACTTCAGGGATGATTACAAAGTTCCAAAAATGGTAATATATAATGGAAAAGATACATTGAGATACAATGACCAATATCCCCTCTAACAACTTTTGAAATCCTGAGCAGCAACTTCTGTTGAAGTATGATGAGGATCCAAGAAGATTGTTGCTCTAACAATCAAGTCTTGTCTGATGTAGTTACTTGCCAAGAAATCCCCTAACTTTTGCCTAAGTTGCCCTTGCGGGTTTTCAACTTAGTGGGAAATTTATTCTGTTTATGTCTCTAATTTTTGCCTAGATCGACCTTTCGGGTTTTCGGCCTACCGAGACGCTCTTTTTTTCCTAAGCCACCCTTTCGGGTTTTCAACTTAGCAAGCTATTCTTTTATTTATTTAGGCGAAGTATTTCTTAACTGCATCAGCATTCATGGAACGTGGGAACTCCTCGCCAACCATAGTTTCAAGAATTAATGCACCGCCAGAGAAGGCTTTCTTGACAACATATGGGCCTTCAAAATTGGGAGTCCACTTGCCCCTAGAATCAGTGTTGAAAGACATGATCTTCCTAAGCACAAGGTCGCCTTCTCTGAATTCACGAGGTTTGACCTTCTTATCAAAAGATTTCTTCATTCTCTTATGATATAACTATCTATGACACAAAGTTGTCATTCTCTTTTCTTTGATCAAATTCAATTGGTCAAACCTGTTCTGGACCCATTCAGCCTCTGACAACTTGGTTTCCATTATCACACGCAAAGAGGGGATCTCAACCTCGACTGGGAGTAAAACTTTCATTCCATACACAAGGGCAAACGGGGTTGCTCCTGTTGAGGTGCGGACAAATGTTCGATATCCATGCAAAGCAAAAGGGAGCATTTCATGCTAATCTTTATAAGTAACAACCATCTTCTGGATAATTTTCTTGATATTCTTATTAGCAGCTTCAACAGCCCCATTCATCTTTGGCCTGTACAAAGAGGAATTATGATGAACAATCTTGAATTCTTCACACAGTTCTGTCATTATTTTATTATTTATATTCGAGCCATTATCGGTGATAATTCTGCTCGGCACACCATATTGACATATAAGATTATTCTTGATGAAGCGCACAACCACCTGCTTAGTGACATTAGCATATGTAGCAGCCTCTACCCACTTGGTGAAGTAATCAATTGCTACCAAGATGAAACAGTGTCCATTCGAAGCTTTAGGTTCTATCATCCCAATCATGTCAATACCCCACATAGAGAAAGGCCACGGGGAGGAAATTACATTGAGAAGTGTGACCTTATCTGCATAAATCAGGCATTTATGACACTTCTTTGCAAATTTGTAACAATCAGATTCCATTGTTAGTCAATAGTAATCTGCCCTTAGCATATTTTTAGCCATCAAATGTCCATTGGCATGAGTGCCAAATGAACCTTCATAAATCTAATGCATCAGCGTGTCTACTTCGTGTCTATCCACGCATCTGAGCAAGACCATGTCATAATTTCTCTTATACAACACATTGGCTGGATGGAACTTCCACTCCATCCTCTAAGATTGTAGCATTGTATTTGTAGGGCATAACCTTATCTGACTTGTAGGGAACGGGCCCCGACAAACTAATCACCAACGGGGTAACAACTGGATTTCTATAATATTCAACTTCAAGATGGGCGGGTGCCACAAAACAAGGTACAATGACGTTTACCCCTTCTTCAACATAATCAGTCATTATTGAGTCATTTCTGTAAAACAAATCCTCATCTGAGGAGAAATACTCATCTGCAGAGGCATACTCTTCATCCGACTCTTCTTCAATCAAACAAACCTCAACCAAATCAACTTCATGGTAATCATCCCTTTGATATGTAACCTTGATAGTTCCATTATCTAACAACAACTAAACACCTTTCTTCACGACTGAACATCCTCGGGAGTCCCGACAGCAAATTCGGCAAGACCCATATTGGTGTTCTACCTGACCAGCCATATGGCAGAAAGTAGCATGCAATTGCACAAGGTCTTCATTCATATACTCTACATAAAAAATTCTGAATTCTCCAGGTAATCCAGAAACCATATTCACCTCCTCTCCATACTCTTCCCTAGGCCTGATTATGTGGATGAGGCCTTCATCCATCATCTCCTATAAATCCTCCTTTATCTTATCGTAACCTTGTATGTCTGTACTGTAAATAGAACAACTGGAATAGTTATGCACATAGTAGCTAAATTCACAGAGGTCCGCATGCATTTTCACCAAATCTCCTCTAACCAGATTAATATCAAAAATCTGGAAGTCGCCTGGACATTCGGCCACCATATTCACAACATTTACTCCTCCATGCTTGGGTAGAGGATTGTCTTTCACATTAGGGCCCACATCCTTGAAAGATAGAATACTAGACTTCACCAATTTCTGCAACTCATTCTTCAAAGGATGACAATGCTCAACATTATGTCCTGGTGCTCCCTGATGAAAAGCACATGTTTGGTCTGCCTTGTAATACCAAGGCAATGGTGATGGTACAACGGGAGGAGGGTCGGGTCTGAACCAACTTTTTCTGAATCAATGCCGGTAGTAACTCCGTATAGCTCATAGGAACAGAGTCATAACTCTCCCTTCTCTGATTATACCCTTGATTCCCCTGCTGGGACAGTCTCTGATAAGCAGCGGTAGTTAGAGCTACACCCACAACTGGAGTAACTGATGCGACTTGCTGATGACGCTGAGAATTCCTTCTAGGAGTATTAACCCTCCTCTCTTGCATGACTACATTTGCATCCCCTTCCTTCTTCTTGGTAAACCCGTAAGATGGCTTCTTCACACCTGCATATCCTTCACTTCTCGTTAAACGACCCTCTCCTACAACCTATTATAAGCGGATACCCATTCCTACCATTTCAGTAAAGTCACTTGGCGCACTCACTACCATCCTCTCGTAGTAGAAAGAACCCAGAATTTTCAAGAAAATCTTAGTCATCTCCTTCTCTTCCATGGGAGGAATCACTTGGGCGGCCACCTCACGCCATCTCTGTGCATATTCTTTAAATGATTCCCTGTCTTTCTGAATCATGGCCCTGAGTTGATCACGGTCAGCCTCCATGTCCGCGTTGTACTTGTATTGTTTGATGAACGCTTCTCCCAAGTCATTGAAAGTATGGATGTTGACACTATCTAAATTCATATACCACTTCAGCGCGACACCGGTCAAACTATCCTGAAAAAAGTGAATCAGTAGACGCTGATCATGAGTATAGGTAGACATTCTCCTTACATACATCACCAGATGAGCACGAGGGAAAGTGTTTCCCTTGTACTTCTCAAACTCCGGGACCTTAAACTTAGCAGGTATCTTAACATTCGGGACCAAGCATAATTCATTCACATTCTTCCCGAATAACTCTTTTCCCCTGAGGGCCTTCATCTCCCTCTGCATCTTGTCAAACTACTCTTGAAAATCATTCATTCTGTCATAAAGACCCAAGTCTTCACTTGGTGGAGGGAAAGGACGACACACATCATCATTAACAAACAGAACCATATTCTCCGAAGGAGGTGCAACAGGAGCAGAGTGCACCATAGGAGGTGCCGGAGTAACAATAGTCTGAACAATTGGAGTATCTTGAGGACCAAGGTTAAAACCTTCAGGAGCAAAATTCACTGGCATTCCCCATGGGTAACCTTGAGGCATGCGATTCTGAACAACAACTGGGGTAGCAGACACGGGAACAGTCGAAGCTTCAGTAGTAACCCTTGTTGGCTGAGGTTGAACACTCGGTGGCTGATTCTGAGCAGCTACCAGAGATTCCATCAGAGTAGTAAGATTGGCCATGTCGGCATTCAAAGCAGAAACCTCCTCGCGCAGGTCGCGATTCTCTTGTTCTAAGTTGTCCATTTTTTCCTGAGATTATCCCGAGTGTTGTAGTGATGAGTCAGCTTGCTAAATGAAGTAAAGAAGCTTGGTAAGTGTTTACCGTGGTTATTGGTAAACAACCGCTGATCCTCCAAATGGTTACTTATTTGGTTACTCGCAGGATCGATCAGATTGATCCTAGGACATAGGTTGATTTTGAAGTTTTGATTAAATTGGATATTGGTTAAATGGTAATAAAATAAAGAGGCTTTAAGTAAATTGCATGAAGAAAGGACTTGGTAAAATAAATGAAGGCTTAATAGTAAAGGATTTCGACAGGAAAGTAAAGAAGAAAGCAAGTAAATTTCTGGAAAAGTAAATGACTTTGATTAATAAAGTTGGTGTTTCACACATACATTTCTCAACAATTCTTTCTCACACGCTGGGTACTCGAATCTATATGAGTGACTTTGTATATGATTGTGAACACACGCGAGAAACTGCGTGACTACTACTATTTATACTAAAACATCCCAAGTAACCGTCGGGCAGTTACACTGCTTCGAGATGATTCCACTTGGCACGTTCTCAACGTTCGACGCCCCAGATCTTTGCACGTTGCACTTGGTAACTGCTGGAAACCGTTTTCCCTCCAAACGCTTGAATTTCAAACCGTTCCACTCTGAACCATCGAACACCTTCGTCGAGAAGCATCTTCGACGAGAAACACCTTCGACGTCGAAGGCAACCAACTTCTCCCTTGGAAGAAATCTTCTAAGTACCTTGCCATCTTTCGATGGGCATTTCGACGGACCTAGCTGGTCGAAAACATCCTTCAGCTTTAATGGCTGATATTAATGAAACAAGGGTGTCGAATTTAGGAGCCAACAAATTGCCCCCCAAGAATGCCTTATTTTGACTCTGAAAGAAAAAGGCATTCTTTGAAACGCCATTCGACACCTGTCTTTTCATGCTTAGTCACAAATTAAATTGTGCACTTTTTGTTGTCTTCTACCAACCACTGACAATCCCAAGAAAAACCATCATTTATCCGTACCTAAGACGTCACCTCAGTACGGCGTGCAGTGTGCCAAACGTCATTTCAGAATTTGTCATTATGACAATTCCCAAAACGAGGGCGCACGCTGCACCCCTCCATTTCTGCAGAACGGCTAAAACAACAGGGAGACGCCACGTGTCCCACTACCTTCTGCAACATTAAATGGAATTTAATGTCCTCGGTTTTGGGGATTTTCCCCACTACTATAAATAGTAGTAAGTACCCATTGTGGGACTTTTTACGCTATCTAGCTTTCAGACTTCTCCATTTGCATACAAACTTGTCAACTTTGCAAACCCTTTTTCTTCACTTCGTCTTCATCCTCACCATTAACAATGGCATCTGGTTCCTCCAATGATCCTAGCGCCAATGTTCCATCTGGAAACGTCAAACCCAGGGTTTTCGTCATTGCTCCAGTAGTAACTTCCACAGGCCAACGAAGGGTTCCTGAACCCTTGGACATCGCTGTACGTGATGCTTACTCACACCACCTTATGATCCCGGTTGGATATTCCAACCAGATCTTTGCTATGTCTGGCCCATTGTACCCAAGTATTGCTGAGGCCATGAAGATCAAGAGTTATTTTCCGGTAGTTGAGAGGCTCAAACCGGTTGCATGCGCCAAGAAAGATGCAGAGGATAATGAAGACCCTGCTAAAGAGAAAATCGACCTCCGTTTCTTCAACAAAGGTGTTAGGGCTTTCAGGTCTGGCCCCAGCCTTACTCCTGATTATAGTGCTTGGTTGGAAAAGATGGAGAAACGCCAAGCTTCGACCTGGAAAGATATGGGGATTTTTGACCTTGTTATGCTGTCGAAGACAGGTCTGAACTATTCTCCGGAGATGCTGATAGCTTCTCTACTCTTCTGGGACTACTCCCACTTCACTTTCCATCTTCCCTGTGGAATGTTGACTCCTACACTCTTCGATGTGGCCGCTATCACTGGCCTTCGACCCACCGGGGACTACTTCGACCCGGAGGAGATGTCGGAGGATCAAATTGGATTCTCTGCCACAAAACCAACCTACACCACCTTCATCAATCACTACCACGACAGGTCGACAGATGCTGTGTCGGATGTCGAACACATTGCGTTTCTAGCCATATGGCTGACACGCTTTGTGTTTTGCTCCAAGTCCTTGCAGGTGACCAAGAAGATGGTCACTCTCGCCACTCAACTCCATCATGGCCAAAATATCTGTTTGGCAGAATTGATTTTGGCTAGCCTGTATGAGTCGATTAGGAATGGAGCGACTCTTCTGAAGATTATCGAGAACAGGGCCAGTTTGCTGCTTGCTGGACCTTTTTGGCTGCTCCAACTGTGGCTCAATGCCACCTTCGAATCCTTCTTGCCTAAGAAGATTCAAATAAATGAGCAGGCTCCAGAGATAGCGAACAGACGTGTCGAAGGAACCAGACTGGCTCTGTTGACTCCAATGGAAGATGGACTGGAGCTTCAGCAAACTTTCACAAACTTCGTTCTGATGTTTGCTCGAAGGAAAGAGTTTGCTTCGACTATGGCTCCGTTTGCTCGACGGAAGGTAGGCCCAGCATGGTTCACAAGGCCACATCCTAGGACGTCGAGTGGTCCTCAGGTTGACGAACATACAACAATGTGGGAGGCATTCCTCACACCAAGAATCATGCCTCTTCGATTCAGGAGCTCTAAGACTCACTTGAGTCTGATTGCATATCAACCAAACCTGGTGTCTCGCCAGTTTGGTATTATTCAAACACTACCTTCTCCAATTTTTCCAAGGGAGAAGTCTATGTTATACTTCTGCAACGACTACACCGAAGAAGCTGCCACTAAACATATCGGAAGATATGCTGGTCGAACAGTTCTTTCGTTGTTTGACTACCAGCTCAACTTTCTTTGCTCACCATCCTTCGAGGAGTGGTGGAAAAGCTATTACGCTGAGGAGTTTTTCGACGAGAAGGACTTCGTGGATGAGCTTCAGAAATCTTTTGTCCTTGTCTTGGACAAAATAAAGGAATGTAAGTTCATCCTTTCGAATTACTTTGTCTTTCTCTTTCGACTGCTAGCCTGTTAACTATTTTATTTGCTTTCAGTTGTTCGAAAGCCTGTAGCCAAGAAGGCTGCAGAAGGCCAACAGGGAGGAGGCCCCTCAACAAAACCTCCACCGCCGGCGAAGACTATAGCGCCGGCGAAGACCACAACAAACCAACAGGGGGAAGGCCCTTCGAAAAAGCCTTCTGTATCGGTAACCAGACTTTCATTATTTTCTTCTGGCTTTTAATTTTTTGACTTTCGATGCAATTGCTAAATCGAATTCCCATTGGTTTTTTAGGCACCTTCGCCCAAGAAGCGACCAGCACTGACGGTCGAATCCGGGAGCGACGAAGAAGATGATTCTCCCCCTGCTCCTCTAAAAAGGCGAAAGCTGACGAAGGACGCTCCTGCTCCTGCTCCTGAGGGTCGAACAATTAGAATAAAGGTTGCTGGGAGAAAGCCCAGGCCACCTCCAGTGATCATTGAGGAGCCAACGGAGGAGGAATTAAACGTTCTTCTCAATAAGCATGTCGAAAGCGAAAATTCCAGCCCTGGGGCTGAAGCTAATTTACAGGTAATCTCTTAGACCTCTTTGTAACTCAGGTGTAGGTACCTACATTCGACTATGTCTCTTTCGAATTCTGAAGATTCTTCTTCTTTTCTTTTCAGGACACCACTGAAAGCTCACCGCCAAGGACTTCTGAAACATTGGAGTCTGCTGAACTCAGCAGGCCACAAGAAAAAGGCTTGGAGAATGACGAAGCCCATACTGAAATAAATGAGGCCAATGCTGAGACGGCAGAAAAACCAGCAGAAGATCCTCAAACAGAAGAGCCACAGCCAAAAGAGATTCAGGTGGTGGATCTGTCGGAAGAGAATCGTGACGAAGGGGGCCACGGCAATGCGGGCGAAGATGATCAAGATGCCGCTGGCGAAGAAAACCAAGGTGACGCCGGCGAAAGACACCAAGATGACGTTGGCGCTGCCACAGTCCAAGTCGAAGGGAATCAAGTCGAGGCAACTGTCACTCCACAGCCTCAAACCCAAGACAATGCTGTTGCAAGGGCTGTTACCTCAACAAAGCACAGGTCGAAAGAGGACCTAGAACTCTTGAAGCAAACTGACCCTGTTAGCTATCTCAACGCCATCATCGAGAGCAAGAGTTCTTCTGATGCCAGTCAGGAGGTTCCTACCCTGTCGGGGAAGTCCACTGAAACTTCTCCTCTCGATGAGGCTTTGGCCAAGGTTAAGGCTCAGTTTTTCAAGAAGGACTTGATGAAAGCTTTGGAGGGGGACCCTACTGCTCCATCATACTTGAGGGATGTTTTAAATGCTGTAGACTTGTTAGCTGTAGCTCCAGAAGTTTCAGGCTTGATCATGGAGTTACACTCTATTATTGATCAAGTCTCAGCAGATTATCAGCGACAAAGGGGCTTTAATAGCCAGCTTGAGGTGTTATATGGCAAAAGCTCTTCTGCATGGACTGCTGTTTCGGAGACAACTTCTCGAATTGCGGAGTTGTCGAAGCAAAAAGCATCTACACAAGAAGAAGTTGATGCCATCGATCGAGAGAATGCTTCCTTCAGGGCGTAAATCGAAGAAATAGAGGCTAAGATAAATGCCAATACCAAGCGCAAGGAGGAACTTCTCTCGACCGTCCCAGACACCGAAAGTCAAACTGAAATCAAACAAGGCCTAGAATTTGCTGAGAAAGCCCAAGGCTTCGACGATCAGATTGCCAAGCTTGTGCAGGCGAATGCCTGGTGCACCAAAAGATTGGAGTTGTAGCAAATCAAATACCTTCGACTCAAGGACTCCATTCCCTTCTGATTGATTCAGCTTTTAAACCATATTTTGTAATATGTATTCGACAACATTGCCATCTTGGCTAAAATTATAAAAAATTTCCATTTTGGCTTTTATATGGTTAATTTAGTCTTGTTATTTTATTTTTATCTCTTGGAGTGTAGGTTTGTATTTTTTCAAATATTTACCATTTACTCTCAAGAGCCTCTTATCTTCACCTAGCTCTTCGACTTCATAGGCTCCACCAGAAAAAGTCTGGATAACTCTGAATGGTCCTTCCCATTTGGGTGACCATTTTCCCATGCTTCGATCCCTTCGATCCATGGGAAGAATCACCTTCCAAACTAGTTCTTCAGGCGAAAATACCTTAGGTTTCACCTTTTTATTATAAGAGTCTTCTACCCTTTTCTTCTGAAGCCTGAGTAGGTCAAGAGCGCGCAATCTTTCTTCGTCTAAATCCACTAGTTCGTCTAACATCATATTCCAATAAATTTCAGAGGGAATATCATAATGTCTCTGAACCCTTGCAGATTGAAGACAAATTTCTGCTGGCAATACTGCATCATGGCCAAAAGTTAGCCTATATGGTGTTGTACCTGTGGCTTCTTTTGGGGACGTTCGACAAGCCCACAAAATCTGGTCTAACGTCTTATGCCAATTCTTTGGTTTCTTCCCAACATGCTTTTTTATCAAGCCAATCACTACTTTGTTTGCTGCTTCGACTTGACCATTTGCCTGTGCATAATAAGGCATTGATGTTAGGAGTTTGAAACCTGTTTCCTGAGCGAATTCCTGCATCTTTCGACCAGTGAAAACTGATCCTTGATCAGTAGTTATAGTCTCAGGGATTCCATACCTATAAATAATGTTCTTTTGAATAAATTCAATGACATTTTCTTGGTCTACATTGACTAAAGGGATAGCTTCGATCCACTTAGTAAAATAATCAATGCCTACCAGTATATACTTCTGACTCTTTGATGATGCTGGTCGAATCTCTCCAATGAGGTCCAACGCCCATCCTCTAAAGGGCCAAGGCTTCACTATCGAGTGAAGTTCGCTTGCTGGTACATGTTGGATGCCTGTATGGACTTGACATTCTTGGCAACCTTTGGCGAACTCAACACAATCTTTCAGCATAGTGAGCCAGTATAATCCTTGTCGAAACAACAACCATTTCATCTTATGGTCTGCTTGGTGAGCCCCACATGCCCCAGCGTGCGTAGTCGAAAGGGCTATGTATGCTTCAGTTTCACTTAAACACTTTAGCAATACCCCTTCAGGCGTCTTCTTGAATAACTCATTACCCATGAGTACATAACTCAACGCCCTGTACTTTGTTTTTCGTTCTGTCGAAGCTCCTGGATTTTGAAGATAATCCACAATGGGTTTCCTCCAATCTTGCTCTGACAAATTATCTATGAACGAAATTTCGAAGTTACTTTGATCAGCATATCCTAGCCTTGTCGATTCCAAGCCGGTTGGTGATAGACAAGTTGCTTTTATCTTTTCTCGAACTTCGATTGCTCTTTGTAATCTCGTTTTTGAAATCTTATACCCAGATGCAATCTGTGCCAAGTCGTTGGCTATTTGATTTTCGACTCTGGGTATGTGTCGAATATTGACCGTTTCAAATTTTTTCAATAAACGATTTGCTATCACAAAGTACATAATGAGATTTTCTCTTATGCATTTATATTCCTTTGTGATTTGCTTAATGACTAACTCTGAGTCTCCCATTATTTCGACTCGAGTTGCCCCCAATTCCAACAATATTTCAAGGCCAGTAATTAAAGCTTCATACTCAGCCTCATTGTTCGAACAAGAACCTGATATCTTGTACTTGAATGTTGTTGGAATTTTTTCAGGAGAAATGATCAAGACTCTTACTCATGTTCCATCTTTATGGCTGGAACCATCGAAGTAGAATTTCCAAGGTTCTATCTCCACATAATTAATATCCTCAACTTGAATTGAGTGGTCGACTATAAAGTCTGCAACCACTTGTCCTTTCACTGCCTTAAGAGGCATAAAGGTCAAGGAGTATTCAGTTAATGTTAATGCCCACTTGCCAATTCGACTGTGCAAGATAGGTTTCGACAACATATACTTGAAAACATCAAAATGAGACGAAACATACACATCAACTGGTTTTATATATTGCTTGAGTTTTGTACAAGATAAATACAGACATAGACACAATTTTTCAACTTCACTATATCTAGTTTCTGCATCGTTCAAAACTCTACTAAGATAGTAAATGGGTCTTTCGACTCCATTCTCATCTTCTTGGGCTAACATGCTTCCCAAAGTTTTGTCGGATGCAGCTATGTACAATCTCATACTCCCATTGCTACAAGGAGGCACCAAAATAGGTGGCTTAGTGAGGTACCCTTTGATTTTGTCGAAGGCTTCTTGTTGCTCTTGCCCCCATTCGAACCCCTCTTTATTCAGTCGAAGTAAGGGTGAAAAGGCCTGAGCTTTCCCACTTAGGTTAGATATAAATCTCCTTAAGAAATTTATCTTGCCTAACAGAGATTGCAGTTCCTTCTTATTCGATGGCGCTTTCGCTTCCAGAATTGCCTTCGTCTTGTTCTGGTTGATTTCGATTCCTTTCTTGTGGACAACGAAGCCCAAGAAATCTGCAGCTTTCACACAGAACGCGCACTTCAAAGGGTTCATCTTCAGACCATGTTCTCTCATTCTTTCGAATGATTGTCGAAGGTGGTCGATATGATTCTTCCTGGAAACAGATTTTATAACAATGTCATCAATATATACTTGCATAAAAGTGTTAATAAAATCATGGAAGATAGTATTCATTGCTCGCTGGTATGCTGCCCCAGCGTTCTTTAGGCCAAAAGGCATCACTACCCATTCGTAAGTGCCTAGGGCCCCAGGGCATCGAAAAGCTGTTTTCGACACATCCTCTTCAGCAATGAATATTTGATTATATCCTGAATAACCATCGAGCATACTCAGGTATTCATAGCCAGCGGCAGAATCGACTAGCATTTCCGCCACAGGCATATGATATTCATCTTTGGGCGTAGCAGCATTCAAATCTCTGAAATCTATGCACACCCTTAATGTACCATTTTTCTTAATCACTGGCACAATGTTTGCAATCCATTCGACATACCTTGTAACGCGTATGAATTTGCATTTCAGAAGCCTTTCGACTTCCGTTTTGATCTTCGACAGTATTTCTGGAGCGAAGCGTCTTGGATTTTGCTTGATTGGCTGCTTCCCAGGTTTGATTGGCAACTGAAGTTCTACCAATCCTCTGTCGAGACCAGGCATTTCGTCGTAATCCCATGCAAAACAGTCCTTGAACTCTTTCAACAATTGGATTACTTCCAACCTAAGTTCTGGGTCAATTTTGGCGCTGATGTAAGTTGGCCTTTTCTCTGACCCTTCGCCTAAGTTGATTTCTTCTAAAGGATCTTGCGCTAACATTTTAATGTTGTTCGCCAAGGGGTCCTTTTCGAAGCCCAAAGGCTCATCGTCATAGATGGCGTCGAGCCTCTGTTCCTGCATTTCTTCTTGCATGATATCAGGGGGTTCTGGATCGAAATCCTTTCCTGGACCTGCAGCAGATAACTGTTGATCATTGGCCTGTGTGGCCATGTACTTTACTTCGGCTTCGAGAGCCGTTATCATCTTAGTTTCGGCTACATAAGCCGAAATTCGCTTCAAAGATTGTGACTCAGTCATTATCACTGAATTCACTTCCCCAACCAGTTGGTTGGATATCAGTTAACCCACTGAAGTCTATGTGGGACAAGTCTTCTCTGTCCCATTGGAAACCATGCTCAGGATGCAGGTATAGGGAACAAAAAGTATTTGGCGCTGGCGCCATGTCGAAGTCAGGTGTTGGACATGGCCCTATGTGAGCCAAGTTCTTGTCGAAATCTGCCAGCCCCAGGTGATTCACTTCACCCAGGTAATAGCTCTGATCTGCCTCTATGTTTTCGACCATCCCATCTGGACGCCATAGCAGCAGCCTCTAGTGCATTGATGATGGCACAGCTCCAACACCATGAATCCATTCACGGCCCAACAAAAGATTGTAGTTAGGTTTGGCCGATATGGCCATAAGCATTGTTGGTCGAAGGATAGACCCTACTTTGATATTTAGCTGGATCACTCCCATAGTGGTCCCTATGCCGCCCTCATAGTTCGATAAGACCATGTTGTGAGGCTTAATGTCCTCATCCCTTTTGCCAATTTTCCTTAGCATAGAGTGAGGAATAATGTTGATGGTTGCCCCACAATCCACCAATATTTTATTCACAGTAGTTTCTTCGAGTTTAGCCCTTATAAATAAAGGCTTGAGGTGATTTTTCATCGCCTTTGTGGGTGGTTCGAAGAATCCATTTTGTTCCTCAGTAGTGCCATTGTCCATGACGAAATAGCACACTGGCCTATGTTTGGCCATTTCTTGCTCCACTTCCCAGTCACTTGCTTCGACCTCTACCTGTCGGTTGAATTCTCTGGGCAGCACTGAGACTATATTCACCATTATGTCCAAAGTATCATCAGACTCAGAATCGTCTTCGTCCTCGACTTCACCTTGGTTAGGCCAAACTAGCCTGTTGGTTACTGGCTCTCTTTCTAGAGGTTTCCTTTGCTTCCTTTGAGGAACATTCGAACTGGTTTCTGCCTTTGGTTCGTTGGCAGCCTCCCTCTCTGCTTTTCGTCTCCTTTGGTATCTCCTCCATTGAGATCGAGACATGGGATTTTTCCCTTTGTAGTTGCTTGAAACTTGTGCAACTTTAGGTGCAGCAACTTTAGGCTCTTTCTTTTGAGTTAAAGATGAACCCCTTGGCACGTCGAAAGAGTGCCATCTCTCCTCACTTGGCCTTTTTCGACCAGAGGTTTTGTACCAGGTATCTACCGGCACATTTGTTGGAGGTCTGAAAGTTAATGGCCTCTTTTCTTGGTTTGAACCCCTTTGGGAGGCTCTTCTGGGGTTATGTCGGAGATCAACATTTTCCCTTCTATTATTCGCTGCTCTTACGCCTTGAATGTGCTCAGCAGCTTTTTTGTCAAAGATCGAACTGCATCTTGGACACAGCATCACCTCTGACCTCTTTTTCTGGCATCTTTGCAGAAAATATGCCAGATTTTCATTTTCCCGAGGGAAAGCAGTCTTATTAGCTTGTTCTTGTCTCATGGCCTCTTCTGATGCTTTTGGGTCAGAGAGTTCGACCATGTTGATATTCATTGTATCTTTGTTGGCAAGGTTTAACTGCTTCATTTGGGTCTCCAAATTCTCCGTCTGGCCTTGAACTGTGGCCAAGTGGGAACTGGGTTTTGGTCCAGTTTTTTGTGCTTCAACGGTTTCCAGCTTTGGGCTTTCGACCGCTTTCTGAACTGCTTCAATTGTCTTTCTGGATAAATTCCCAGAAAAACTGCCAAAGATTGGCATGTTGATATGGTCCTTTGAGACTTCGACCATTGTGATTCCTGGCTTCTTCGACTGGCTCCTAGTTGCCTCGATCACGTTCACCTCAGAAGGCTCTGCATAATGGGCTTCAGCCTGCAACGGATTTGAGTCGACAGCCATGGGGGTCTTGTCAGCGAACTTCAACCTCCCTTCTTCAATAGCCTCTTGCACAAGATTCCTGAAAAGAAAACATTGAGAAGTTTTATGGCCCAAAAAATTATGATATTTGCAAAAACCTCTCTTCTTTCTTTGATCAAGAGGAGGCACTTTTACCCCTGGGGGTACTATCATTTGGCCATCTTTAACAAGCAAGTCAAATATTTCATCACATTTTGTGATGTCGAAACTATAAGTCTTTTTGGGGAACCTATCGTTGGTCCTTTCTGGACCAATGGGTTTTTTCCCACTTGAGGGGACTAACAGTTTGCAAGAGTATGGTGGCCCTTGTTTTAGTTCCGCTAAATCGACTTCTCCTTCTTCGACAGTTATAGTATCGTCGAAGGATTCTGGATCTTCGTCATCCATCTCAACATATGCTATCCTCTCTCTCTTGTGAGTTTTCGTTGCCTTTGCTTTTTCAGCTTTGAGGCGTTCTACCTGTCGAACTCTATCGGCCAGTTGGGCCATGTCTCTCAGGTATTGGGTGTCTAGCTTCTTCCTAATGGAATAATCTAAACCACCTGCGGCTATTTCGACCAACTCATGTTCTGGCACTTGTGTAAAACATCTCGCCTTGAGCAGCCTAAACCTATTTAGATATTCGTCTATAGGTTCAGTGAAACGTCTCTTTACACTGGCCAATTCTTTCAGGCTTATCTTGGTTTGCCCCATGTAGAATTGTTCATGGAACAATCTTTCCAACTGGGTCCAATGATGGATCGAATTGGGGGGGAGAGTTGTAAACCAAGTAAAAGCGTTCTTTGTTAAAGAACTTGGGAAGTACTTGATCCTCAGATTTTCGTTATTCGAAATGTCACCTGCTTCGATCAAGTATCTCGCCACATGCTCGACAGTAGATTCTGTCGTGTCCCCAGAGAACTTAGTGAATTTGGGGACTTTACATCTAGGAGGTAAGTCTGTTTGTAACACGTATTCTGACAATGGGGACGTAAAGTTGGGCCTTCGAAAGCCCATGTTCATCCCATTTTGAGTCATGATCCTTTCGATCATGGTTGCCAGATTATTTTCCATACCCATGTTTTGGCATTGGATATGCTGAACTACTTCGTCAGCATTTTGGTTTCTGTTAACTAACCTTACCTCTGGGGTTATTACCCTAGGTTCCTCGGCGGGTTGCTCCAGTCGTGCCCTAAGGTTTCCTTCGACAGGCTGTTGAACCTGGTTGATGGTGGTTTCTTCCTCTAAGAATATCCCCTGGTTTCCCCTTATTTGCGCCCTTTGGGGCTGTCGAATAGGTTGGGGTACTCCAAAGAAATCAGCCAAACGCGTCATTTGCGCTGTCACTTGCTGATTCGATTGAGTAGTGTTTTGTATTAGAGGGTTCAGCACTGTACTTAAAGTTTGTGCCAACATTTGCACCATATCATGGTTGCTTTCGTCCATTTGTTGCCTCAAGACTGCTGTCGAGGCATTTGTAAGGCCATGGGCTACTTGGGACGTTCCTCCTAAGAGTTGGGTCCTATTTCTATTCGCCATGCCTACTCCAGAACCTTGGAGTGGCGAAGAGGCACTCACTAAAGTGTCTGAAAAAGTGGACGCAACATTCGTCAGGCTAGCTAAGTCAGAAGTTGGCATGCCATAGAGTGGCATAAATCCTGGGGGAACAAAAGGCCTTGTGCATAAATTTCCCCTTGGTGGGGGAGTTCCCAAAGGCGCTCTGGGGCCTGTGAACGGAGGTAATGGCCCCGTTGCTGTGACCGTTACTGCTGGTGTCGAACCAGCAGTTGTCGCTTCACTTACGGTCGAGATAACCGTTGCTCCCACATTCGTTTGTGGGATTTCGTTATTGTTTGGCGGATTCGCCATCTCTTCCCTTCTTCTGGCAGTATTGTTATCGTTAGTGTATATTCTACCACTTCTCAATAACATACAACGCTCCTTGAAAAGGTGAGATTATTTTCAACAATCAACACACTGTCCCACCAGGTGTGCCAATTTGTTTACCTTGGTTATTGGTAAACAACCGCTGATCCTCCAAATGGTTACTTATTTGGTTACTCGCAGGATCGATCAGATTGATCCTAGGACATAGGTTGATTTTGAAGTTTTGATTAAATTGGATATTGGTTAAATGACAATAAAGTAAAGAGGCTTTAAGTAAATTGCATGAAGAAGCAGGCTTGGTAAAATAAATGAAGGCTTAAAGTAAAGGATTTCGACAGGAAAGTAAAGAAGAAAGCAAGTAAATTTCTGGAAAAGTAAATGACTTTGATTAATAAAGTTGGTGTTTCACACATACATTTCTCAACAATTCTTTCTCACACGCTGGGTACTCGAATCTATATGAGTGACTTTGTATATTATTGTGAACACACGCGAGAAACTGCGTGACTACTACTATTTATACTAAAACATCCCAAGTAACCGTCGGGCAGTTACACTGCTTCGAGATGATTCCACTTGGCACGTTCTCAACGTTCGACGCCCCAGATCTTTGCACGTTGCACTTGGTAACCGCTGGAAACCGTTTTCCCTCCAAACGCTTGAATTTCAAACCGTTCCACTCTGAACCATCGAACACCTTCGTCGAGAAGCATCTTCGACGAGAAACACCTTCGACGTCGAAGGCAACCAACTTCTCCCTTGGAAGAAATCTTCTAAGTACCTTGCCATCTTTCGATGGGCATTTCGACGGACCTAGCTGGTCGAAAACATCCTTCAGCTTTAATGGCTGATATTAATGAAACAAGGGTGTCGAATTTAGGAGCCAACAGTAAGACACCTGGATATGCATAACAAATGCAAGAAATATGTGCAATATGATGAATGATGTGCAATGCTCATGATTTTATTTCATTATTTAATATTTCAAGGGATTTAAAATTTAGGGACATATTGCAAATATCAAAGTAATAACACATTTTAGAATAATGAATTTTTTTTTATTATAATAACTTCAAAATGGGTTACAAGTTTTAATGATCCCAAGTACAATATGAAAATAAAATCTAAAATCCTGAGAAGTAAAGCTTGATGGAGATCACTCTACACGCTGGTGCTTCCCTGTGAGCCTGGCAATCTGAGCCTTCAACCTCTGGTTTTCTTCCGCATATTTGGTGGCAACCTCCTTCCAACCACCTGAATCAGGGAGTGAGCAAATAGCATATGACCAAGGCTTAGGAGAAAATAAATCCCCTTGCCTCTCCATAGTCTCTACAACCCGTCTCTCAAGGATCTCAATCAAGTCGTCTTTCTCCTTCAAGTCCGCTCTATAGGAAATCTCTAAAGTTTGGCACTTATTCTTCCAAGCGTCCTTTTCCTGTTGCATCCTGACCAAAGCAAGTTGCAGCTCTTCTAGATCATCTAATAAGGGAGGGGTGGTCTTCACAAACAAATCAGAAATAGGTGTTTCCCGAGAATACAACATCTTCAACTGAATGGCTCCCGTCTGGACCCATTGCAGATATGGCTCCAAAGAAATAACACCCCTAGGTCCCAAATCCTTCCTTCTCTTCTTATGAATGTGACGCCAGGCCTTCGCAATATGCTCCCTAGCTTCCCTATGGTCGTCTCCCTCCTTCAAAAAGAAACTACTCAAATGAATATTATTTGGTTTATCCCTCATCGGATAACCAAGCTGTAGTCGTGCAAGAACACGGTTATAGTTAATTCCCCCCTTTGTACCAAGAAGAGGTACATTAGGGAAACTACCACAATTGTCAATAATCTCTATATCCTGGTAAGCTCTATGATACCAATCAATATTCGAGTGAGTAAGTGACATGATCTTAGGAGCCCAACGGGGTTCCTTCTTGACATCCCAAAAAGCATCAGACTGAGGCATATGAGAGATAAGCCATCGGTACAACAAAGGCGTGCAACAGATAATCATCCCCCTATGGTAAGAATTCCGAAGATGAATAGAGTAATAAGAATCACCCAACAATGTAGGAACTGGATTTCCGATCATGAAGATCCCGATAGCATTAATGTCAACAAACTTGTGCATATTAGGAAATAAGAACAACCCGTAAGCAAGTAGAGCAACGATGGTCTCAAAAGCGACCGTACTCTTCATCTTGGAAAAGTAGCAAGCTTTCTCCAATAAGAACTGAGCTGGTAATCCTCTAATACCTCCTTTAGTAGTCATATGGGCTTCAACCTCAGACTTCCCCAAATTGATCAAAGCAGCAATCTCATGTGATTTTGGCTCATCCTCCAAGTCAGTAAAAGGAACACGATCGGTAACAGGTAAATCCAATAGATAAGAATACTCCTCTAGTGTAGGCATCAACTGATAGTCGGGAAAAGTAAAGCAATGATACATTAGATCATAGAAATGGACTAAGGTCGAGAGAATACCCTCCTTCATCTTCAGCTTCATGAGAGGAATGATGGATCCATACTTCTTCCGAAAATCTGCAAAACACTCAATCTCGGGAATTAGACTGATCAACTCATCTATCTTGGGATCCTTAATTCCCAGTCTTTCTATTTCCAGAATCCATGGTTAAAAAGTACCTGAGATATTCACAAATGGTCAACTTTTAAATCCCTTGAAATAAGATTTCTTCAAAAGATGCTTATGAGTGCATGGATGCATGATGCAACAATCACACACAAGATCACACATATAGGGTTCATAGGTTTAACGTCATGAGCATGAGGTTGAAGGTACTACCCATAAGGTATGGTCTAAATGTTATCACCTGCCCAACAAGGTTCTAGAGGTTCCCAAAGTCTACGTTCTTCCTTCGGATATTACCAACTTCCCGATTAACTCGATAATTAGTAATATTCTCAAGAAAGACTCATCCGAGCGTAGCATCGCGTGACAACTATTTTAGGATTACTCCGTCATAGCTTCCGCACTACACCTAAAAGGACAAGATGGGTTTGGTATTCTACAGTCCTCAGCTTCAGCAGGCTTCCAGGTCGAAAGCAGTACGTATTCTTAATTACTCGGTAAATGACACTACAATCAGAGGGGTCTCCACTGAGTGGGAGATCTCATGCCTCCTTTTTTGGGATTACTCCCTCAAAGTTAACATGACTATACCGCCTGTTTTATCTTAAAGTTTGCCCAAGTCCGGGTATAAGACTTATGAGTAATCACCAAGCACCCTGAAAACCAGGAAAATCCAGATAACCATATATTCAACATATAACACATAAATAACAATAGCATATACACAGATATAAACAAAGATAGGCTCAACCCACTTAGGGATGGACCAGCAAGAGGTCAATCTTTCCCCAGTGAAGTCGCCATTTTTCTGTAGCGATAGAAATGTTTAAGACTAAGCCATTGGATTGACTAGACTTGTACAAATCAAAATAAAAATCGCCATTGCGCTTTATTGTTTCCAAAGGAATGGGAAAAGAGCGAGTAACCCAAAAAAGAGGGGGGAAAGATTCAAGGTAAGGGGGTTAGTTATGTAAAGGGAATGTATTAGCACCCTAAATATCTAAGGTACTCCACATGAACCTCTTTGTAAAATATGTATATTTTGGCTATGAAATGTTGTGTAAAAATGGATGGTGGAGGTGAGAAAAGAAATATATTTTATGGTTTTTGCACCCACCGCAGTTGTGAACCTTTAATGCCTACATACCACCTTTTCGTGCAATAAGGGATCAGGGTACACGTAGTTCCTCTTTAAAAAAATTTAAAATACAAGTGTGTTGGTTAATTTTATGAGATAAAACATCATCGTCATTGTCCGTGTGGAAAACATACTTACTACCCACAATCATGAGAAAGGAGAATTTGCATAATCTCAAAGTGGAGGATATGGCTTGGATTTTAATATCAACAATGCCTCACTCAACACCCAAGTAGAAAATATCTCTCTTCACTACATATTGTAGAAGTATAGTTGTTTGCATAACTACAAGGATTGACAAGAGTCTAATCTTTTAAGAAATGTTTTAAAATAAGAAAGCCAAAGTGGAAAAATAATTTGAAATGAGATTGGTTGACTTTTAGTCTTCTCACAAAAAAAATGATGTCAAAATATTATTAAGTTGATTGAAGTTTATTCATGAAAAATGTTTTGAAAATGCATGGATCTAAGTCCAATTTTATTATGAAAGTGGTTCGAATTTCAAAATAAGAAGAGTTTTCAAAAGGAGGAAGAATATTTTTGAAATTAAAGAAGATGGGAGGAGAAGAAGAGACTATCCTAATGCATAAGGTACAAGTTAGGGATAAGAACCATCTAACCAACAAGAAGCCAATACTTGACACTATGAGACAAGATATAATTCCCATTCTTTGGATTGAAACCAAGCAAGCAAAGATACTAGACCTATTAAAAGAACCAAACTTCAAGTGTATTAAGTCTTCACAAAAATTGGGTAGAGTAACGGTTGTATACGGGTGAATTCCAGACTATAAACAAAGAATGTAATCACAATAACCTGCACACAAAACAAACAAATAACCCAATGTCTTGAGGTAAACCTCAAGAACTCCAGACAAAATATAAATTAAGGTTACAAATTCTCCAACATAGGCCAAGGTTTCTAATACTAAGTCCAAGAAGTCCCATGTTCCATAATGCCAAGGATAGTAACCAAATAGTCCAAGTATCATTAAAGTTTTTATGGTTTATGTTGATTATTAGGTGTCTTAGAAGAAAAAAAGAAAAGGCTCAAGTGAGCAAAGACGAAGATAGCATGAAATGTAATGCTTAAAGTAAATGGTACATAAAGTATAAAAAAATAAAAGGCATAAAGTAAAAACAATTTAATAATTAGTGGTTAGTTGGATGACCATCTTGAAACTTGTATTTGGAACTTATTAGAGGATTGGTAGAACCAAAGCCTCCACACAACAAGTTGCATTTGCTTTTTGTCAAGTATATCATCCATTTGGATTCCTCAAAAGTACCATTTAATGATAAATGATGTTTAAGTGACTCGCGTTGACCAAAAGTGTTGTAGATCCATTAGAGGATTGGTAAAACCAAATCCTCCACACAGTGAATCTCAAGGTTATTGGATCAAAGAGATCAAATTATCATACTTGGGCTTGCAAACATAGTTTTGGGCCATGAATGATCATTTATTTGAATCAGGACAAAATTTAGCGCTATGTTAAGCAATCGTAAGTGGACTTATGTAGAAGTCAAACCTATTTTGAGGTCAGTCAATAGCAATCTATGCACCATTTGTTTTGAGACGTGATATAGAGATCATGCTCCAATAACACTTAGTGCAATAAGAAAGGGATGAGATGAAGAGGGGTGGGAAAGAATATACAAACCACATTTGAATTAAAATTTAATCAAACTATTATTAAAATCATTCATCCATTTTTGTGGAGTTAAACTTAACGCCATGGATCCAATGTTGTTAATAAAGTTCATGATCAAAAATTCAACCCAAGATTAGCCAGAAAATAATCACAAAATAATATTGCATTTTAATATATACATTAAAAAAGGTTTTAGAAATATTTAAAATATAAATAAGGGATAAAAATATCAACTATGTTCAAATTAATCAAGAAATAAAAAGTAAGACCATAGAAAAATCAGAAATGGACTCAAATATTTTTATAAATTTTTTGGTAATTTTTTAAAGTCAGAAACTATTTTAAAAATTAAAAGAAATGAGTAAAATAAACCAAAAATGATAAAAAATACCAAAGTCAGAAATAAAAAATAAGTGAGGTCACCAATATTCGTCACAATATCATTTGATCATTCTATATTTTTTTTTCAGAATTTAAAAATGCATAAAATTATTTTTAAACATTTAAAACATATCAAATAAAGTCAAAATTTATTAAAAAAATACCAAAACACAAAATAAAATGGTCAAAAAATAAAAATCAGAAAGAGAAAAATCAAAAATATTTTTCATATTTTTTTCAGATTTTTTGGACTAAAAATGAATTTTCTATGATTTTTGGAAATTTAAAACAATTAAATATAAAAATCAAAAAAGAAAATAAAAATCAAAAAAATATGGATCATCTCATCAATGTCAAAACGTGTTAGTAAACAGATCAAGTGGACCTGGTGCGCTGTGCATGTTATGGACTTTAGTGGATAATGTATTGAATCATTAATTAAATCAGATTTAAAAAAAAATAAACAAGTGGTGTGTGTTGTACCCCAAAATTTGCCCTCTCATTTCTCAAAGGATACTCTTAGACTCTCAGGCTTGCTTCTATCAAGTCTCAAGTCTTGGACTACAATTTCCCAAAAAAGACATTCACAAGGACAAAATGATCAAAACTAGGGTTGTGACTGAGAATGATCGAACTTTGATTTTTGACCTAATACCTGGCTTATTGGTTGGAAGCATGATCTAAAGGATCCGAGCGCGTCATTATGACCTAATTGCACATTTCAATTCATCTCCTGAAATCTGTGGATTGATAGACAAAATTCAGTGGGGAAAAGTCAACTGTACATTAAAAAGTCAAACTTTGACTTTTTGACCAAAGTTGAATCCCAAAAATCATATTTCATCAAGACATCCAAAGTATGAAATTTGATCATCAAAAATCAAGAAAGTCAAAAATCCAACTTTTACAAGACTTGGAATTTTTTCTAAGCTAAGTTCATTACTTCATGACATAAAAACAGTAATCTCATGTGATTTTGGCTCATCCTCCAAGTCAGTAAAAGGAACACGATCGGTAACAGGTAAATCCAATATATAAGAATACTCCTATAGTGTAGGCATCAACTGATAGTCGGGAAAAGTAAAGCAATGATACATTGGATCATAGAAATGGACCAAGGTCGAGAGAATACCCTCCTTTATCTTCAGCTTCATGAGAGGAATGATGGATCCATACTTCTTCCAAAAATCTTCAAAACACTCAATCTCGGGAATTAGACTGATCAACTCATCTATCTTGGGATCCTTAATTCCCGGTCTTTCTATTTCCAGAATCCATGGTTAAAAAGTACCTGAGATATTCACAAATGGTCAACTTTTAAATCCCTTGAAATAAGATTTCTTCAAAAGATGGTTATGAGTGCATGGATGCATGATGCAACAATCACACACAAGATAACACATATAGCTGTTGTACCCCAAAATTCTCCCTCACATATTTCTCAAAACATTGCAAGAAAAATCTCCAAGTGGCTCAAGATTGCTCAAGAGTTGGTTAGACAAGCTATCTCCTAAGGCAGTCTACCCCAAATTAGGGTTTTGTGTTGCATCAAGATCCTTGAGTCAAAATGACCTCAAGTACTCCTCAGTGTCCTAATATGTTCTCAAGATCATACATGTCAAATTTCAAGCCTTGCAGAGGAAGTTTGCTCAGTCAATTGCTCAAAGGTCCAAAAATCGATTGTGTTAGGGCAAAAGACAACTGTGACCTACAAACAGTCAAACTTCAATATTTTTTGTCAACATTCTCATTTTGAAGGATATTTCATCATTTTATCAAGGGTTGATCATGATTCATCAAGGATTGCTCAAAATTCATCAAGATTCAAAAGTTGCTAAATTAGGGTTTTGTAGGAAAATTCAACTCAACTTTGACCAAGCATAACTTTCTCATACTTTATGAGAAATGACCCATACAAAGCTCATTTTGAATAGGATTCAATTTCCTACAATCCATATTCATACCCCAAGATCAAAAAATGCACTCACAAGAAGTTATGAATTTGGACATTATAGGTCATTTTGAAAAGTCAACAAAAACACCTTTTTTGTCAAAGCTTATAACTTGAGCATGGAATATCAAAATGATATGAGACCAAAAGGGTTGATTATAGGACATCTCAAGCTTTCTATAAAGTCTAAGAACATCTCCAAAAGTTCAAAATTGAAGAAGTTATACATTGTTGAAGTTGGACATTTTTGCAAAATTGCCAAAAGTCAACTATCCCCAAAACCTCAAATTTTGCCAAATGGGCCCATTCTTTTTCACTTGATTTGAGTTTGCATTATTGCCCACGTGCCCTAGATTCAGCCATGTGCCCATATCTCATTTTTATTATTTAATCTGATTTTTATTTGAATTTATTCATTTTAAATCAAATAAAATCGTATAAAATCCAAGGCATTTATAACTCATGATTTTCTGTTTGTTTTAGGCTTTGATCACAGCTAGCATTGCAATAAAATTCGTATCAAAGGCATTGGTTACAAGAATATATGATTTGGATCAAATTTGGAAAGGTTTTCATGGAGAATCAAATCAAATATGCAATCATCATTGTGGGAAGATTTGGACCAAGTTTTTTACCCTAATGCACTGAGTAATACATAAGCAAGCAAAGCACACGAAAATAAGGTTTGGCAAGCACTTGTAGAGGCAGAACAACTTTGCAAAAAATCACAAAAAAGTTGGAAATCAAAATCAAAGTTAGAGGCATTTTCAAGAGCTAAGACGTATCTAAATTAATTTCTGGCAACGCACACGAGCTAACTCAATCCAAACCAAGCATTCTCAGGCCCCCATACACACTGTAAGTCTCACGCAACTCACCCTTATTCTTGATTTCGATTTGAGTTATTCTGGCATCTATTGAACAAACTAATAGCATATTTGTGATCACAAGAACATTTGCAAGCTTTTTGTATTAACAAATTGCATTTATATGATCTGTAACAAGAATCACCATAGTTAGGGTTCTTGGTGTTTTTTTGGGGTTTTCTGTTTCAGGTATAATTGGCCCATAAGAAGAACATGGTTGTGATCAGTAGATCATGACGAACTCAACCCTAGCCTTGAAAATCATTTATATGTCCTGAGGACGATTTTAGGATGAACCTGCATTTTTTGCTGCGGATAGAAATCCGCAGGTAAAGTTACATGGGTTTGAGGAAGGGGATGAACTTGTGTCATCCAATCATTGGATTATTCAAATATTACGCGCTTTTTTTTCTTCTGGCATTGGAATTGTTTTCTTATATTATTATTAATACTTATTATTCTAACAAACAAAGCAGCGTGGCTTAGTGGTAACCTTGGCAATGCATTCTCCTTCAGGACCTGGGTTCGAATCCCAGGTCCCCCTCTTTCTCAATATTATTATTTTCCAGGTATTCCAGTGCATACGCTAGCTTGCAACCCACCATACTCCCTCACGATCCAAGCGCCAGATGGCCAAGGAGCCAGATCTGGTGGTCCTTGTTAGAAGTCCACCATAAGCCATGTCAATGCGTGCCTACTGGATCAGAGAAAGTCAAACGGACCAACATTAATGGGCCTACAGAATTGCTATTAACACCCTTCAATCAGGCCCAATGCTTACCTTTTTTATTTATTTTGTTTGTTTAATTTAATGGTTTTAATTTATTTAACTAATTTTCTAACCAATAACAAAATTCCTTTTTATCAAATAAAATCACAAAAATACTTTTTTTATCCAATCAAATTTTAAAACTTTTATTTTTATTAATAAACTTATTAATTAATTAGGAAACTTTAATTCATTTTGTAAATATTTAAAATTAATTAGAAATCATTAGGTTTTAACTCATTTAATTATCTTTATTTTCTTTCTTAAAATAACAAAAACCCAAAAATATGTCATTAATTATTTCTTTCCATTTAATTTATTTAATTAATTAATTTAGCTTTTAATTTAGGATTAATTTCTTTTCTTAAATAAAAAAACAACAAAAAACCATTTTCTTTCAAAAGGGTTAAAACCCTAATTCGCACTCGATTTAATTTCCCGCACGTTCTATTTATTTTTATCATATTAATGTATCTGCTTCCGGATTGTAATAGTTAAATAGGACATTTAATTATTTTTACCGCTTTATTTTATTTTTCAAAGGGTTGCTTTTGGCGATGTAAATACCCGACGCCTTGTAATTTAATTTCCGTATTTTTATTCCGCAAATTATAACTGCTAGATGTTTGATAATAGGGTTTGCATGACAAGACTGAATGCCTAATCTTAAAATTGAATTAGATCACCTTTAACATGTGCAAAGATAAAAATAAACTGAAAACAACACACTCGCACATGCGCACTCTTAGGGTACGCTCCACTCTGTTGCCTTCGTACACGATCATTGAGTATAAGTCGTTTTAGAGGTTGCCCTCTTGTCTAAAAGATCATAATTGCCTCGAAATGGTTGCCTCAGATATTTTTGCCTCAAACAAATGATCTAAGACATTAGGGTTACCGCTAAGGCGTCTTAACATTACTTTAGTGATCGTATGTCCCTCATTCGAATTGACCCTCAAACTCCAACGACGGTGCTACCTACTCATTAATAGTGGGATAGCGCTATCTAAAGGAAATTAGCATAGAACGATTCCTTTTTCGAGTAGGTAGATAGCTCTTAGATACTTGATCTTTCAAAACAAAACAAATTTTTCACACTTACACTCCTTTTCGAACAAAGTTTTCAAAAACACTTCATTACACTCTTGAGGACAGAAGTAAGAGTTAAATCGAAGTTTCAAACAAAAACTTTTTCAAACCCACAAGCACAAAGAAAACAACTTTTGAAAACAATTGAGCAAGTACCTAAGAGCCCGTGGATAACCACAGATAAAAAGGGTGCTAATACCTTCCCTTTCTATAATCTACCCCCCGAACCCGAGAAACATCTCGAAAAAGGAATTTTTCTGTGCTTTTTTCCTTTGCTTGTTAGATAAAATAAAAGTCGGTGGCGACTCTTGCTTACCGCGACATTTTGCAAACACAAACGCAAAACACAAACCAACATTCCAAAAAACAGTCAGTTCTTCCCACCGTATCACAGAACTGGCGACTCTGCTGGGGAATATAAGTGGGGTGTACCTTAGGAATAGTTCATAATGTTTTCAATTGCTTAACCTGTATGCTTTATCTTTGTGGGTTTGAATCAGAGTTACTATAGATCCTAACTCGGATCTGGGGGATACCCTTTAGGTAAGTAGCAATAAACTGTGAGGGAACTGTACGGCATAGACCGATACGGTTGAAGCAGTAGCTACGTTGGTGTGACACTTTAGTTTGTACTAATATTCCTTATGGCGCAACGAGGAGAATATGGGTCTTCTAAGGGGTCATTAAGCACCAACTGACCTTAGCACCTATAATTGACCAACTTGGCCATAGAACAGTAGCAATATGCTACACTCATTGAGACCAAACTCTCGCGATGATTCTGGCCGCAAGAAAAGGTTGCCAAATTGGAATTATGACCGATCGAGGGTGGTCAGTGATATTGAGATCCTCTAGAACCCGGTTACTATTTTTAGGACAGGTTTGAACCAACTAAACTGAAAGAGGGTAATACCTGAACTCCTTGCCATCTTGAAATCTAAGGGTTATCTGTGTGACTTGTGTGCCCTTACCATGTTTGCTATCTGGGAATACTTGTGATGTGTTTCTATCATGACATCATGCATCATTACATTGCATGCATCTTGCATTGGACTAACCCATTTCAAAGACAAAGGGGATTCATCTTTGTTCTATTTTGTAGGTCATGGCACCCATGCGTAGAAACACTATTCGGATCAACTTTGTCCAGATTCCCACTCAGCTTAAGGAATTGGTTGCAAAGGTTCCAGATACTTCCTCCTTTATCAGAAGACATGGGCACCTCCTTGGTTTGGTTACCTCCAAGATGGATGAACAGATGATGAGTGTCTTAGTCCAGTTCTTTGATCCACTGTACCATTTCTTCACTTTCTGAGACTATCAATTAGTCCCTACTCTTGAGGAGTTCTTTGATCTACTTGGTATCTCTATTTTAGAGCAGACCCCGTTTACAGGTTGGGAGAAAGTCCTTAGGCCGGAAGAGATTGCTTCAGCCCTCCATCTGACAAAGGCTGAGGTAATGTCTAATTGGGAAACTCGTAGTGGGACAAAAGGCTTCTTGACTAAGTTCTTGGTTGGTAAGGCTAATCAGTTTTGGGACAGTTTAGACTTTCAGGCGTTCGAGGACATCCTGGCTCTTCTTATTTATGGTCTGGTTCTGTTTCCAAACTCAGATTCCTTTGTTGACGTGAATGCAGTGAAGATTTTCATGTCCGGTAATCCAGTACCCACTCTTTTGGGTGACATCCTGCACTCGCTTTATGCCCGTACTGCTCGGAAACGGGGAACCCTTATGTGTTGTGCACCATTGCTAGCGAGGTGGTTTATATATCACCTCCCCAAATCAGTTCTGAAGAACAAGGAAGGCATGGGTTAGGCCTACAGGATTATGTCTCTCTCTCTCTCTCTCTCATAATGACATCATTTGGATTATCAAAGGCATGGAAGACGTGGCTATTATTGATCGCTGTGGGGAATACCCCAATGTTCCACTACTAGGAATCAATGGAGGGGTCACTTATAATCCGTGTTTGGCCTTACGTCAGTTTGGGTGAGCTAGGAGGGAAGGACCTCATGAGTTGCTAATGCCAAGTATTATCTTTGACTTCCAAGGGGATAGTGACGAGCAACGCCGCAGGTTCATACGAGCTTGGGACAGGGTACACAGGTTTGATCCGCACGAGTTAGGGATGAAGACCTCTCTTCCGATGGAGCCATATCTCCGATGGGTTCGAATCTGTGCCTAAAAGCTGGGAATGTCGTACGAAGCTGTCTTGCCTGTGATTGTTGAGGTTGCTGATGAAGAAGGGGTTCCACCTACCATCCTCCACTCATACATGCCTACTGACATTGGGGCATTAAAGAGGTCTTAGATGTAACTGAGAGAAGAGCAGGATACTTATAGAGAAAAGTATCACGAACAAGAGCAGAAGATCCTGAAGTTGACAAGGCAATTGGAGAATGAGCAGATCCTCAACGACTACGTCAACACCAAAGGCAAACGACCATGGGAGCGCTGATGTCTTTTGATTATTTCTAGTTTTGATTTACTTTTCAGTTTTTCTTTCTTGTAACGCCTTAAAGGAATTTGTCAAACATTGAATTCAAGTTTTTTATCTAATAAAAGTGTGTTTCGTTTTTGTTTACGAATTTGAATCTCTAAGGTCTTTGAAATCATATCATACACATATCATTCCCATGCACCTCATAACAGGTACCCTTACAGGTTATCATCTTCTTCGCTGTTTATTTCAGCGCATCATGTCTTCTGAAACATCAACTGATCAAGCCATCAAGGCTCTGCAAGCTCAAAACACCCAGTTCCAGGAATTGTTCATGATTTTGGCCAAGGGTCAGCAAGATCTGAAGAACCTTATCTTGAAAGAAAAGAAGAAGAAGAAGAAGAAGAAGACGGTCCTACTGAATATGGATCGTATATTTGGAAACAATTTGCGAGAGGAGTTTGATTTGACTCACTCATCTAGAGGGGGAGAAAATCAGGAAGAAAGGAGGGCTCCTAGCCCTGTGGTTTCTGACAACGAGACTGACTTTGACGAAGACCAGTATCCTCCGACTGAGGATAGGTATAAGCAACTGGAAGACCAGTTGAGCGCAATGGAGGCTCAGAAGGTCCCTGGTCTGGAATTTGGAGATTTGGATTTGTCATCTGTGGTGGTGATTCCCCACAAGTTTAAAGCACCAGCCTTCGCTAAATACGACGGGGTTTCGTGCCCAAAACTGCACCTCCGTTCGTATGTTAGAAAGATCCACCCATACACTGCTGACAAGAACCTCTGGATCCACTTCTTTCAAGATAGTCTCTCAGGGACTCAACTTGAATGGTTTTACCAGCTAGAAGGAGCTAGTATCCGTAATTGGGAAGACCTTGCTGCTGCTTTTTACAAGCAGTACCAATACAATGCCGACCTCGCTCCCACGCGTACCCAACTTCAGGGTATGTCTATGGTTGCGGGCAAAGGTTTCAAAGACTACGCTCAGAAGTGGAGGGACCTTGTTGGACGAGTGCAACCTCCCTTGGCTGATAGAGAGCTAGTGGATATGTTTTTGGATACCTTGTCTGGTCCGTATTTCAACCATCTGATTAGAAGTTCTTCATCCGGGTTTACAGAGCTGATTATGATCGGGGAAAGAATTGAGGATGGTATCAAGAGCGGTAAAATACAGAAGTGTGCTTCATCAGGTACCGAGAAGAAGTCTTTTAAGAAGGAATCCAGCGCTGTTTATAGTTCAAAAAGCCAGAATAGACCTGAACGCCGCCAAGTAGTCAATGCGGTTGTTATATCAAGACCTGTTATTGCTCCTCAGCGCAAAAATCAGCCAAGGGCCGAGAGGCCATGAATACAATTCACTCAGCTCAACATGACTTTGTCTCAGATTCTTCCGCAGTTATTGAAGACCAACTTGGTGATTCCGAAGGAGGCCCCGAAGAATCCCAATACAACATCGCCGATGTATAATCCAAACGCCCGTTGTGCTTTTCACTCCGATAGCCCGGGACATGATACAAATGATTGTTGGGTTTTTAAGAATAAGGTCCAGGACTTGATTGATGCTAAGGAGATTCAGTTCGAAGCGCCGGAAAAGCCTAATGTCATAACGGCACCTATGCCCAGGCATGACGTAGGAGTGAATACTATTGAGGATGATGAAGAAGAGTTTGATATTGACAGTTGGATATACCCGACTGCTGATGGTGGACTAAGCAATTAGACGGCAACAAATTCCATGCCCGTTTCTTATATTACCCAATAATGAGACTTTTGTTTTTGTAACAGACAATTTTTAAACTTTACGGACGAGTGTCTTACCCGAGGCACCGTGGATTTGTTTGTGAGGGCTTTATGTGTGTCATTTTCATATATCATTAATAAAAGCATTGGACATTTCTTGCATTTCAAATTTTGCGCTCCTTGTTTTTCTTTTATTACATATTGAGGAACAACTATTTTACACACACTCACATATACATGTCTACATCCACTCTGGATCCCACTGATAACGACTCTGCTACTGCCGGTTATGACTTCGAAAGTCCGATCAACTTAGCCGAAGACGAAGGTGAAGATGATTGTGAAGTGCCTGGTGAACTTGCAAGACTGTTGCTTCAGGAAGAGAGGGCCATACAGCCGCATGAGGAGCCAATGGAATCAATAAATCTGGGTACAGAGGTAGACAAGAAAGAGGTCAAGATCGGTGCAAATCTGGAAGCTAGTGTTAAGCAACGGTTGATTCAGATGCTGCGAGACTATGTTGAGATCTTTGCCTGGTCTTATAAAGATATGCCTGGGTTGGATACCGATATTGTGGTTCACCGATTGCCTACCAAGGAAGACTGTCCTCCGGTAAAACAGAAAGTTCGCCGAATGCGCCCAGAGATGTCTGAGAAAATCAAGGTTGAAGTTATGAAATAGTTTGATGCCGGTTTTCTAGCAGTTACTTCTTACCCACAGTGGGTGGCCAACGTGGTTCCAGTGCCGAAGAAGGATGGTAAGGTTCAAATGTGTGTCGACTATATGGATCTGAACAGGGCGAGCCCCAAGGATGATTTCCCTCTACCTTATATTGACGTTCTGGTTGACAACACCGCACAACATAAGGTCTTCTCTTTTATGGATGGTTTCTCCGGTTATAATCAGATTAAAATGGCTCCCGAAGACATGGAGAAGACAACCTTTGTTACTCAATGGGGTACCTTTTGCTACAAGGTCATGCCTTTCGGATTAAAGAATGCTGGGGCAACGTATCAGTGCGCCATGGTCGCTTTGTTCCATGACATGATCCATCATGAGATTGAGGTATACGTTGACGACATGATCGGAAGATCCCATACTGAGGAAGAAAACCTTGACCATCTTCAGAAGTTATTTGACAGGTTAAAGTTGTACAGTCTGAGGTTAAACCCGAACAAGTGTATCTTTGGGGTGAGATCTGGTAAGCTGCTGGGTTTCGTTGTAAGTGATAAAGGTATTCAAGTGGATCCTGCAAAAGTGAAGGCTATACAGGAAATGCCAGCTCCCGAACAGAGAAAGAAGTCAGAGGCTTTCTAGGATGTCTAAACTACATTGCCTGATTCATCTCACACCTGACTGCTACTTGTGAGCCAATTTTCAAGCTATTGAAGAAAGATCAGGTGGTAAGATGGAATGATGAATGTCAGGTTGCTTTCGAAAGGATCAAGGATATCTCCAAGAGCCACCCATTTTGATGCCTCCAGTTGAAGGGAGACCTTTGATCTTATACTTGACAGTACTCGACAACTCAATGGGGTGTGTGTTGGGGCAGCATGTCGAGTCTGGCCGAAAAGAGCATGCTATTTATTACCTTAGCAAAAAGTTTACCGACTACGAGACCCGATACTCGTTGCTTGAGAAAACTTGTTGTGCTTTGGCATGGGCTGCTTGCCGGCTGAGACAGTATATGCTGACTCACACTACTCTATTGATATCAAAGATGGATCCAATCAAGTATATCTTCGAAAAGCCTTCCTTGTCCGGAAGCATAACAAGATGGCAGATGATCTTGACTGAGTACGACATCCAATACACGACCCAAAAGGCAATCAAGGGAAGTGTGTTGGCAGACCATTTGGCATATCAAGCAGTAGATGATTACCAGTCTATGAACTTCGAATTCTCGGATGAGAATATCATGTTGGTAACTGATTGTGAGACACCTGGACCGGATGAAGGACATGAGGAGGGATCCCGATGGTCTATGTACTTTGATGGAGCTTCAAACGCTTTGGGTAATGGCATTAGCGCCATGATCATATCTCCTAAAGGCTCTCATACTCCGTTCATCGCCCGACTATGTTTCAACTGCACCAACAACATGGCGGAGTATGAAGCGTGCATTATGGGTCTTCGAGCAGCTATTGACCTAAGGATTAAGTTTCTAAGTGTTTTCGGAGATTCCTCTCTCGTGATCAGTCAGATAAAAGGCGAGTGGGATACGAAACACCCTAATCTTATTCCCTACAAAGAGTATGTATTGACGTTGCTTCCGCACTTCGAGGAGATAACCTTTGAACACTTCCCAAGAGAGGAGAATCAGTTGGCGGACGCGCTAGCTACAATGTCTTCTATGTTCAAGGTCAGATGGGACAATGAGGCTCCCCGAATTACTATTGAGAGGTTGGACGAACCTGCACATTGCTGTGACATTGAGACTGAAGAGGCAACAGATAAACCCTGGTTTCATGAGGTGAAAAGGTATCTTGAGGCTCAAGAATACCCCGAGGGTGCGTCTGTTAATGATAAGAAGTTTCTGAGGAGGTTCGCCGCAAAGTTCTTCATCAGCAATGGTATCCTTTACAAGCGCAACCATGATTCAACCTTACTGCGATTTGTGGATAAGAATGAAGCAGAAAGGATCATGGAAGAGTTACATGAAGGTACTTTCGGGACTTATTCTAGTGGACACACCATGGCAAAGAAAATCCTTCGGGAAGGATATTTTTGGTCCACAATGGAAGCCGACTATTATCAGCATTTTCGGACCTGTCACAAGTGCCAAGTCTATGCTGATAAAGTGCACATACCTCCAGTTCCTCTGAACGTCTTGACAGCTCCGTGGCCTTTTGCAATGTGAGGCATTAATATGATCGGCGAGATCAGACCTACGACATCCAATGGGTATTGTTTCATCCTGGTAGCAATTGATTACTTTACGAAGTGGGTTGAAGCAGCTTCCTTTGCTACAGTGACCAAGAATGTCGTAGCACGGTTCATTCGGCACAACCTAATATGTCGATATGGTGTACCAGAGAGGATCATTACGAACAATGGTACAAATCTCAACAATAAGATGATCACTGAGCTCTGCAAGGAGTTCAAGATACAGCATCACAACTCTTCTCCTTACCGGCCGAAGATGAATGGGGTTGTAGTAGCGGCTAATAAAAACATTAAGAAGATTGTGCAGAAGATGACGGTGACATACAAAGACTGGCACGAGATGTTACCATTTGCTCTTCATGGGTACCGTATCTCAGCACGGACGTCAACCGGGGAAACACCCTATTCCTTGGTATATGGCATGGAAGCAGTCTTGCCCATTGAAGTTCAGATACCCTCTCTTTGGATTATGAAGGATGCAGGTTTGAGCGAAGTTGACTAAATTCAGACCCGGCTTGATCAGTTGAATTTAATTGACGAAAAGAGACTTACTGCTATTTGTCATGGTCAGACGTACCAAAAGCGAATGATCAAGGTATTTAACAAGAAAGTTAGACGACAAGAGTATCAAGTCGGGGACCTGGTCATCAAGCGCATCATATTACCTCAAGGTTATCCCAGGGGAAAATGGACCCCTACTTACGAAGAGCCATTTGTAGTTAAGAACATTTTCTCAGGAGGAGCAATGATTCTAACCACCATGGATGGTGACGACCTTCCTCACCCCGTCAATGCACACATAGTGAAAAGATACTACGCATAATCAAAGACCCGCTAGGTCGATTGGCCTAGGCAAAAATAAGGGCTTCCCGGCGAACCAAAAGGGTTCGGGCAAAAATAAGGGATAAAAATGAAAAAATTTGTACACCCGGCAAGTCGAAAACCTGAAAAGGCGGCTTGGGCAAAAAAGGGCATCCCGGTGGACTGAAAACCCGAAAGGGCGGTCCAGGCAAAAATTAGGGATCAAAGCGTAACACTATGTCTCATTGAATCACCTTGCAACCAGACTTCGGTATCGACTATTAAGCTCGGATGGCACTAATAAATCTGATCCCCCTTCAACCAAGTAGCAAAGTGATGAGATGCTCGAGGATATAAAGGCAATAGCAGAGTTGGAACCCAGTGGGATTATTCACATAGCTGTTTTGTTTGGTTTTTCACAAATTGTGTAAATTCTATTATTTGGCGGTGTTCTCTTACTAGGACGTCAGCCTCTTGTACAAAAACGCCTATTTACAGGCCAAACTTCAAAATCAATACAATTCATTTTCAGAGTAATTTCAAACTGTTTTTCCTTTTTTTTGTTTTGTTTTGCAAAGAACGTCCAATGTTCATTTTTGGTATATGCATTTGACATTAATTGCTGCTCATAAATATTCACATGTGAAACAAAAAATGATTACTCGTAATATCAGAAACAGGGGCAAATAAGAATTGTCCAAACTGTACAATTGCTCTGTCCACCAGGTACAAGGTAGATTCAACTGAAGAATATGACCAAGGTGCGTTCACTCCCCGCAGGGTAGGAAAAGGACAGTAATGTTAACTCTCCCCAGCCGAGACTCGTAACTGTGAATGAATCGATAATATTCTCCCCAAGCAGAGTTTATCTACCATCAGCACTGAAAGATCTTAATATTCCCCAGTGGAGTATAAGAATATTCCCCGGCAGAATACAAACTATCCCCAGTGGAGTTTGAAAATTTTCCCAGCGCAGTATGAAAAAAGCTTCCCCAGTAGAGTTGGAGAATCATCCCCAGTAGACTTTGGAAGATTGTCCCCAGCAAAGCTCAAATGATTATCCCCATTAGAGCCTAAAAGGTTATCCCCAATGAAGTCGCAACTGAAATATCATCCCCAGCGGAGTTCATGCCTTTCACAAACAGGAATTCAATCCCCAACATGATTCAACATCACCAGCAACGGTAATTCATCCCCAGCGGAATTTATCTGTGGAATCCTCAGCAGAGCATCTCTTCCCCACAGAGTAATCTCCTCATCAGTTTATTCCCCAACAGAGTTGTCCTCTCTTGCAGGTTTATTCTCACAATCATCTTCGCTCGCCATCCCCAGCAGAAACAAAGAATTCAACTCTTTTCTCCTGCAGCTATCCGGGATTTATTTCCCCCAGCTAAAAACATTACATTTCCATACATCATGACACATGCATATACGCATCATACAACACAATCTCATTTATTTTGAGAACATCATTGCCTGATATATATCATGCATTACATACAACTAACCTTTACCTTTTAGGAAGGATGCAGTTAAGTTCTCACAAAATTCAAAGCTATGAAGCTTTTCCTCCAGTCGAATTACTGACAAGTTCTTAAATCTAAGCAAAGATGTTTTTCTCAGTTGAATTACAGACAAGGTCCTAAATCTCAACAAAGTTCCTCCGTTGAATTACAGACAAATTCCTAAATCTCAGCAGAGAAGTTTTCTCAGTTGAATTACGGGCGAGTTCTTAAATCTCGACGAAGATGTTTCCCCAAGTAGAATTACTGACAAGTTCTTAAATCTCAGCAAAGATGTTTTTCTCAGTTGAATTATAGACAAGGTCCTAAATCTCGACAAAAGTGTTCCTCCGTTGAATTACAGACAGGTTCCTGAATCTCAGCAGAGAAGTTTTCTCAGTTGAATTACGGGCGAGTTCTTAAATCTCGATGAAGATGTTTCCCTCCAGTCGAATTACTGACAAGTTCTTAAAATTCAGCAGAATTATCCTCAGTTGAATTACAGACAAGGTCCTAAATCTCGACAAAAGTGTTCCTCCGTTGAATTACAGACAGGTTCCTAAATCTCAGCAGAGTTTTCTCAATTGAATTACGGGCGAGTTCTTAAATCTCGATGAATATGTTTCCCTCCAGTCAAATTACTGACCATTTCTTAAATCTCAACAGAATTATCCTCAGTTGAATTACATATAAGGTTCTAAATCTTGACAAAGTTCCTCCGTCGAATTACAGACGAGTTCCTAAATCTCAGCAGAGTTTTCTCAGTTGAATTACGAGCGAGTTCTTAAATCTCGATGAAGATGTTTCCCTCCAGTCGAATTACTGACCAGTTCTTAAATCTCAATAGAATTATCCTCAGTTGAATTACAGATAAGGTTCTAAATCTCGACAAAGTTCCTCCGTCGAATTACAGACGAGTTCCTAAATCTCAACAGAGTTTTCTCAGTTGAATTACGGGCGAGTTCTTAAATCTTGATGAAGATGTTTCCCTCAGTCGAATTATTGACCAGTTCTTAAATCTCAACAGAATTATCCTCAGTTGAATTACAGACAAGGTCCTAAATCTCAACAAAGTTCCTCCGTCGAATTACATACGAGTTCCTAAATCTCAACAGAGTTTTTCTCAGTTAAATTACGGGCAAGTTCTTAAATCTCGATGAAGATGTTTCCAACTCAGTTGAATTGCATACAAGTTCTTAAAACTCAGCAAAGATGTTCTCTCAGCTGAAGTACAGGCAAGTTCCTAAAATCTCAACAAAATTAGACTTCCCCTGCAGAATCTTCAACAACAACAAGTATACAAGCTCTCGCTAAGGAATCTCTTATGCGATCGACACTCCTCCAGATATCATCTTTAAGCCTATCCTCCCGTCAGCAATCTCCAAATGGCATTTGTAAGCCCATTCCCGACATCACAAGGCTGATTACCACTTCATGCGAGTGCAAATTTCTAGGCACTCTAGTGTTCAATCATCTTCCACCTTCGGATCACGAAAGGCATAAAAGCCAATCTACATCCTCAGGTTTAAGAAGATTGAATAGGGGCAGCTGTTGTACCCCAAAATTTTCCCTCCCATATTTCTCAAAACATTGCAAGAAAAATCTCCAAGTGGCTCAAGATTGCTCAAGAGTTGGTCAGACAAGCTATCTCCTAAGGCAGTCTACCCCAAATTAGGGTTTTGTGTTGCATCAAGATCCTTGAGTCCAAATAACCTCAAGTTCTCCCCAATGTACAAATATGTTCTAAATATCATACATGTCAAATTTCAAGCCTTGCAGAGGAAGTTTGCCCAGTTAATTGCTCAAAGGTCCAAAAATCGACTATGTTATGGCAAAAGTTAACTGTGACCTACAAACAGTCAAACTTCAAGATTTTTTGTAAACATTCTCATTTTGAAGGATATTTCATCATTTTATCAAGGGTTGATCATGATTCATCAAGGACTGCTCAAAATTCATCAAGATTCAAAAGTTGCTAAATTAGGGTTTTGTAGGAAAAGTCAACTCAACTTTGACCAAGCATAACTTTCTCATAATTTATGATAAATGACCCATCCAAAGCTCATTTTGAATATGATGCAATTTCCTACAATCCATCTTCATACCCCAAGATCAAAAAATGCACTCACAAGAAGTTAGGAATTTGGACATTATAGGTCATTTTGAAAAGTCAACAAAAACACCTTTTTTGTCAAAGCTTATAACTTGAGCATGGAATATCAAAATGAGATGAGACCAAAAGGGTTGATTAGGGGACATCTCAAGATTTCTAGAAAGTCTAATAACATCTCCAAAAGTTAAAAATTGAAGAAGTTATGCATTGTTGAAGTTGGACTTTTTTGCAAAATTGCCAAAAGTCAACTATCCCCAAAACCTCAAAATTTTCCAAATGGGACCATTCTTTTTCACTTGATTTAAGTTTGCATTATTGCCCACGTGCCCTAGATTCAGCCATGTGCCCATATCTTATTTTTATTATTTAATTTGATTTTTATTTGAATTTATTCATTTTAAATTAAATAAAATCATATAAAATCCAAGGCATTGATAACTTAGATTTTCTGTTTGTTTTAGGCTTTGATCATAGCTAGAATTACAATAAAATTCGTATCAAAGGCATTGGTTACAAGAATATATGATTTGGATCAAATTTGGAAAGGTTTTCATGGAGAATCAAATCAAATATGCAATCATCATTGTGGGAAGATTTGGACCAAGTTTTTTACCCTAATGCACTGAGTAATACATAAGCAAGCAAAGCACACGAAAATAAGGGTTGGCAAGCACTTGTAGAGGCAGAACAACTTTGCAAAGAATCACAAAAAAGTTGGAAATCAAAATCAAAGTTAGAGGCATTTTCAAGAGCTGAGACGTATCTAAATCGATTCCTGGCAACGCACACGAGCTAACTCGATCCAAACCAAGCATTCTCAGGCCCCCATACGCACTGTAAGTCTCACGCAACTCACCCATATTCTTGATTTCGATATGAGTTATTCTGGCATCTATTGAACAAACTAATAACAGATTTGTGATCACAAGAACATTTGCAAGCTTTTGATATTAACGAATTGCATTTATATGATCTGTAACAAGAATCACCATAGTTAGGGTTCTTGGAGTTTTTTTTTGGGTTTTCTGTTTCAGGTACAATTGGCCCATAAGAAGAACATGGTTGTGATCAGGAGATCATGACGAACTCTACCCTAGCCTTGAAAATCATTTATATGGCCTGAGGACGATTTTAGGATGAACCTGCGTTTTTTGCTGCGGATAGAAATTCGCAGGTAAAGTTACAGGGGTTTGAGGAAGGGGATGAACTCGTGTCATCCATTCATTGGATTATTCAAATATTACGCGCTTTTATTTTTTATTTTTTCTGGCATTGGAATTGTTTTCTTATATTATTATTAATACTTATTATTCTAACAAACAAAGCAGCGTGGCTTAGTGGTAACCTTGGCAATGCATTCTCCTTCAGGACCTGGGTTCGAATCCCAGATCCCCCTTGTTGTACCCCAAAATTTGCCCTCCTTTTTTCACAAGAAATTACAACCCTAGGGTTTTCTCAGATTTTCAAAGATTGGCTCAAGAATCGATCAAACAGACTTTTCTTTGGCAGCAGATCAAGAATTAGGGTTTCTCTCGCATTTCTCAGAAAGAAATTGAATCCTCAGAAATTTAGTTAACGGTTACATTGTTTTCACACTTTTTAAGTTTGCTGAAAGGTTAACTGGTTGTTCTCAAGGCCTGGTTATCTGGGATAAGAGATAGGAGTTGAGACTGTTATTTGGAATATCAAGACATCTGCTTGTTAATAGAATGAAATGTTTGCCGGTTAATGGAATGCTTGTTTGTTTATTATACAATGCGTATTTTGATTGGAATGCTGTTGCAAGGTTATGAGACTACTAAATTATTGGTTTACTTAAAGTTTAAGTTATATGTATTAGAATTGTTGAAATGCAATTTCAATTATTTTGATCTGAGAATCTTAAAAAAAAAAGTGAAGACTTGAAGAAAGAATGGCAAGATTATTGGACAGTAAATGATCTTATTGGATATCAGTTTGCCTCACAAAGATTTTTCAGATGATTGATACAAAAATAATTTATTATTTGAATATTGTAAGTTTTTACAACTTATAGTATTTAAAAAAAATAAATGTTACAATTAATGGAAAAATCTATCTAATCTAAGCCTAAGCCTCCATTTCTCCATTTCTCCATTGCTCCCATGCTCAAAGTCTCCAGCTTCTCCAGCTTTGTCGCCGTCCAAATTGCACTCACATGAAAAAGTCAAAGGAAAAGAAGATTAGTACAGTTAATTGAAAAGAATTTTCAAACAGAAAAAGAAAGGAAAAATTCATCATTAAAATTTGCCGTCTAGAATCAGAGTGCTTATTTTTCATCACGTTTTATTTTTCTCTTTGAAAATCACAAGAAGATTGCTCTTCTTGGTTCACAAAGAAAAAAATAAAAGTGCAAAAGAAGAATGCAAACAAAGCAAAAATTATTCAAATGCAACAGGCGCCAAACTGTACAAACAACACAAGCAAGGTGCCAAGCATATGCCAAACTGTCAAGCTGCATTACAAAGCAAAGTAGGCAAACTGAAGCATAACCAAATATACAATGCATTACATGACAGGAACCTGCTGTAACAAACAGCACAAGCAAGGTGCCAAACTGAGCTACAAAACAAATTGCCCAAACTGAGTTACAAAACAAATTGGATGCAAACTGTACAAATGTAGCAATGCAGCATGATAGTAGTAAAAGGTAGCAGGATAGCAGTAAAAGGCAGCAGGATGGCAGTAAAAGGCAAGAGGTCATCCAAAATCACAAGTCAAAGACTTGTCTTAAGCTTGTCATCATTTTCCAATCAAAGGGAAATTTTTTCAGAAAATATAGAAAGACAAAAAAGCAAAGTTGTTTTGTCATTGAGAGAGAAAGAGAGAAAAGGAAGCACCTTTTTGGTATTTGTACAATTGGATAAAAAAATGGATCAAGAAATAATACCATAAAAACAGCAAGAAGAAAAAACCCAGTGGTTTCAAACACAAACCATAAGTCCCAACCTGCTAACCAAAAGTAGAGGGTGGTTATAAGACAAAACTGCAAGCCAAGTCAAAAGACAAGTTAAAAACCTGTTAAACCTTTGAACAAAAGACCAAGCTGAAAAATATACCAATAGCACTACAAAAAACCCAAAGCCAACATCCTGCAAAAAGACACAACTCTCCAAACTGCACAACCAAAAAAATACATCCAACAGTTTCTCCTCAAACCATAAACCTGTTAACAAACAGCCAAGCATGTCAAACAAACCACAACCCTGTTAACAAACAGCCAAGCATGTCAAACAAACCAAAAACATGTTAACCAACAGCCAAGCATAACAATTTTCACCACCATCCCATAACAGTTCTAAAACCAAACTACCAATCACCCTCCAACCTGCCATCTCAAAAACCAGTTACAACAAAAATTATAACAAGCTGGCCCAAACTGCAACAATCAAACAAAAACCATGGCAAAACTACACAAGCTGCAACAATAGCCAAAAACTGCAAGCTACACAAAACAACACAAACTGTAACTGCAAACCAACTGTAAAAAGCTTCCCCAAATCAAACTTTCAAAACATTGAAATATCTTTTCAAAAGACAAACACCTTTGTATATATTCAAACAAGAATCATTACAAAGGTTGCCACAACGATGACCTCTTTTCAAAGCATTTTCAAAACCACACACACGAAGCACCATTTCAAACAATTGAAAAGCAAAAGCAAGTGATCTAAACAAGTAACTAAGAGCCCATGGAAAACCATGGATGAAAAGGGTGCTTGCACCTTCCCTTTTCATAATCTACCCCCCGAACCCAAGAAAACATCTCAAAGGTATTTCCTGTGCTTTTTGACCTTTCCTTTGGATAAAATAAAAAGTCGGTGGCGACTCTTGCTAAACCGCACAATTGCGAACACAAACGTAAAACCTCAAGTCAGTTCTCCCACCGTATCACACCCCTCTTTCTCAATATTATTATTTTTCAGGTATTCCAGTGCATACGCTAGCTTGCAACCCACCATACTCCCTCACGATCCAAGCGCCAGATGGCCAAGGAGCTAGATCTGGTGGTCCATGTTGGAAGTCCACCATAAGCCATCTCAATGCGTGCCTACTGGATCAGAGAAAGTCAAACGGACCAACATTAATGAGCCTACATAATTGCTATTAACACCCTTCAATCAGGCCCAATTCTTACCTTTATTTATTTATTTTGTTTGTTTAATTTAATGGTTTTATTTTATTTAACTAATTTTCTAACCAATAACAAAATTCCTTTTTATCAAATAAAATCACAAAAATATTTTTGTTTATCCAATCAAATTTTAAAACTTTTATTTTTATTAATAAACTTATTAATTAATTAGGATATTAATTAGGAAACTTTAATTCATTTTGTAAATATTTAAAATTAATTAGAAATCATTAGGTTTTAATTCATTTAATTATCTTTATTTTCTTTCTTAAAATAACAAAAACCCAAAAATATGTCATTAATTATTTCTTTCCATTTAATTTATTTAATTAATTAATTTAGCTTTCAATTTAGGATTAATTTCTTTTCTTAAATAAAAAAACAACAAAAAACCATTTTCTTTCAAAAGGGTCAAAACCCTAATTCGCACTCGATTTAATTTCCCGCACGTTCTATTTATTTTTATCATATTAATGTATCTGCTTCCGGATTGTAATAGTTAAATAGGACATTTAATTATTTTTACCGCTTTATTTTATTTTTCAAAGGGTTTCTTTTGGCGATGTAAATACCCGACGCCTTGTAATTTAATTTCCACATTTTTATTCTGCAAATTATAACTGCTAGATGTTTGATAATAGGGTTTGCATGACAAGACTGAATGCCTAATCTTAAAATTGAATTAGATCACCTTTAACATGTGAAAAGATAAAAATAAACTGAAAACGACACACTCGCACATGCGCACTCTTAGGGTACGCCCCACTTGGTTGCCTTCGTACACGGTCATTGAGTATAGGTCGTTTTAGAGGTCGCCCTATTGTCTAAAAGATCATAATTGCCTCGAAATGGTTGCCTCGGATATTGTTGCCTCAAACAAATGATCTAAGATATTAGGGTTATCGCTAAGGCGTCCTAACGTTGCTTTAGTGACCGTATCTCCCTCATTCGAATTGACCCTCAAACTCCAACGACGGTGCTACCTACTCATTAATAGTGGGATAAAGCTGTCTAAAGGAAATTAGCATAGAACGATTCCTTTTTCGAGTAGGTAGATAGCTCTTAGATACTTGCTCTTTCAAAACAAAACAAAATTTTCACACTTACACTCCTTTTCGAACAAAGTTTTCAAAAACACTTCATTACACTCTTGAGGACAGAAGCAAGAGTTAAATCGAAATTTCAAACAAAAACTTTTTCAAACCCACAAGCACAAAGAAAACAACTTTTGAAAACAATTGAGCAAGTACCTAAGAGCCCATGGATAACCACGGATAGAAAGGGTGTTAATACCTTTCCTTTCTATAATCTACCCCCCGAATCCGAGAAACATCTCGAAAAAGGAATTTTTCTGTGCTTTTTTCCTTTCCTTGTTGGATAAAATAAAAGTCGGTGGCGACTCTTGCTTACCGAGACATTTTGCAAACACAAACACAAAACACAAACCAGCATTCCAAAAAACAGTCAGTTCTTCCCACCGTATCATAATAGGGTTCATAGGTTTAACGTCACGAGCATGAGGTTGAAGGTACTACCCATAAGGTATGGTCTAAATGTTATCATCTGCCCAACAAGGTTCTAGAGGTTCCCAGAGTCTACATTCTTCCTTCGGATATTACCAACTTCCTGATTAACTCTATAATTAGTAATATTCTCGAGGAAGACTACGATCCTCAGCTTCAGCAGGCTTCCAGGTCGAAAGCAGTAAGTCTTCCTGATTACTCGGTAAATGACACTATAGTTAAAGGGGCCTCCACTAAGTGGGGGATATCATGCCTCATTTTTTGGGATTACTCCCTCAAAGTTAACATGAATATACCGCCCGTCTTATCTTAAAGTTTGCCCAAGTCCGAATATAGGACTTATGAGTAATCACCAAGCACCCTGAAAACCAGGAAAATCCAGATAAACATATATTCAACATATAACACATAAATAACAATAGCATATACACAGATATAAACAAAGATAGGCTCAACCCACTTAGGGATGGACCATCAAGAGGTCAATCTTTCCCTAGTGAAGTCGCCATTTTTCTATAGCAATAGAAATGTTTAAGACTAAGCCATTGGATTGACTAGACTTGTACAAGTCAAAATAAAAATCGCCATTGCGCTTTATTGTTTCCAAAGGAATGGGAAAAGAGCGAGTAACTCAAAAAAGAGGGGGGAAAGATTCAAGGTAAGGGGGTTAGTTATGTAAAGGGAATGTATTATCACCCTAAATATCTGCGGTACTCCGCAGGAACCTCTTTGTAAAATATGTATATTTTGGCTATGAAATGTTGTGTAAAAATGGATGGTGGAGGTGAGAAAAGAAATATATTTTATGGTTTTTGCACCCGCCGCAGTTGTGAACCTTTAATGCCTACATACCACCTTTTCGTGCAATAAGGGATCAGGGTACACGTAGTTCCTCTTAAAAAAATTTAAAATACAAGTGTGTTGTTTAATTTTATGAGATAAAACATCATCGTCATTGTCCGTGTGGAAAACATACCTACTACCCACAATCATGAGAAAGGAGAATTTGCATCATCTCAAAGTGGAGGATATGACTTAGATTTTAAAATCAACAATGCCTCATTCAACACCCAAGTGGAAAATATCTCTCTTCACTACATATTGTAGAAGTATAGATGTTTGCATCACTACAAGGATTGACAAGAGTCTAATCTTTTAAGAAATGTTTTAAAATAAGAAAGCCAAAGTGGCAAAATGATTTGAAATGAGATTGATTGACTTTTAGTCTTCTCACAAAAAAAAAATGATATCAAAATATTATTAAGTTGATTGAAATTTATTCATGAAAAATGTTTTGAAAATGCATGGATCTAAGTCCAATTTTATTATGAAAGTGGTTCAAATTTCAAAACAAGAAGAGTTTTCAAAAGGAGGAAGAATATTTTTGAAATTAAAGAAGATGGGAGGAGAAGAAGAGACTATCCTAATGTATAAGGTACAAGTTAGGGATAAGAACCATCTAACCAACAAGAAGCCAATACTTGACACTATGAGCCAAGATAGAATTCCCATTCTTTGGATTGAAACCAAGCAAGCAAAGATACTAGACCTATTGAAAGAACCAAACTTCAAGTGTATTAAGTCTTCACAAAAATTGGGTAGAGTAACGGCTGTATACGGGTGAATTCCAGACTATAAACAAAGAATGTAATCACAATAACCTGCACACAAAACAAACAAACAACCCAATGTCTTGAGGTAAACCTCAAGAAATCCAGACAAAATATAAATTAAGGTTACAAATTCTCCAACATAGGCCAAGGTTTCTAATACTAAGTCCAAGAAGTCCCGTGTTCCATAATGCCAAGGATAGTAACCAAATAGTCCAAGTATCATTAAAGTTTTTATGGTTTATGTTGATTATTAGGTGTCTTAGAAGAAAAAAAGAAAAGGCTCAAGTGAGCAAAGATGAAGATAGCATAAAATGTAATGCTTAAAGTAAATAGTACATAAAGCATAAAAAATAAAAGGCATAAAGTAAAAAACAATTTAATAATTAGTGGTTAGTTGGATGGCCATCTTGAAACTTGTATTTAGAACTTATTAGAGGATTGGTAGAACCAAAACCTCCACACAACAAGTTGCATTTGCTTTTTGTCAAGTATATCATCCATTTGGATTCCTCAAAAGTACCATTTAATGATCAATGATGTTTAAGTGACCCGCGTTGACCAAAAGTGTTGTAGATCCATTAGAGGATTGGTAGAACCAAATCCTCCACACAGTGAATCTCAAGGTTATTGGATCAAAGAGATCAAATTAACATAATTGGGCTTGCAAACATAGTTTTGGGCCATGAATGATCATTTATTTGAATCAGGACAAAATTTAGCGCTATGTTAAGCAATCGTAAGTGGACTTATGTAGAATTCGCACCTATTTTGAGGCCGGTCAATAGCAATCTATGCACCATTTGTTTTGAGATGTGATATAGAGATCATGCTCAAATAACACTTAGTGAAATAAGAAAGGGATGAGATGAAGAGGGGTGGGAAAGAATATACAAACCACATTTGAATTAAAAATTAATCAAACTATTATTAAAATCATTCATCCATTTTTGTGGAGTTAAACTTAACACCATGGATCCAATGTTGTTAATAAAGTTCATGATAAAAAATTCAACCCAAGATTAGCCAGAAAATAATCACAAAATAATATTGAATTTTAATATATACATTAAAAAAGGTTTTAGAAGTATTTCAAATAGAAATAAGGGATACAAATATCAACTATGTTCAAATTAATCAAGAAATAAAAAGTAAGACCATAGAAAAATCAGAAATGGACTCAAATATTTTTATAAGTTTTTTGGTAATTTTTTAAAGTGAGAAACCATTTTAAAAATTAAAAGAAATGAGCAAAACAAACCAAAAATGATAAAAAATACCAAAGTCAGAAATAAAAAATAAGCGAGGTCACCAATATTTGTCACAATATCATTGGATCATTCTATATTTTTTTCAGAATTTAAAAATGCATAAAAATATTTTTAAACATTTAAAACATATCAAATAAAGTGAAAATTTATTTAAAAAAATACAAAAACACAAAATAAAAATCAGAAAGAGAAAAATCAAAAATATTTTTCATAATTTTTTCAGATTATTTGGACTAAAAATGAATTTTCTATGATTTTTTGAAATTTAAAACAATTAAATATAAAAATCAGAAAAGAAAATAAAAAAAAAATATGGGTCATCTGATCAATGTCAAAACGCGTTAGTAAACAAATCAAGTGGACGTGGTGTGATGTGCATGTTATGGACTTTAGTGGATAATGCATTGAATCATTAATTAAATCAGATTTCAAAAAAAAACAAGTGGTGTGTGTTGTACCCCAAAATTTGCCCTCTCATTTCTCAAAGGATACTCCTAGACTCTCAGGCTTGCTTCTATCAAGTCTTAAGTCTTGGACTACAATTTCCCAAAAAAGACATTCACAAGGACAAAATGGGAAAAACTAGGGTTGTGACTGAGAATGATCGAACTTTGATTTTTGACCTAATACCTGGCTTATTGGTTGGAAGCATGATCTAAAGGATCCGAGCGCGTCATTCTGACCTAATTGCACATTTCAATTCATCTCCTGAAATCTGTGGATTGATAGACAAAATTCAGTGGGGAAAAGTCAACTGTACACTAAAAAGTCAAACTTTGACTTTTTGACCAAAGTTGAATCCCAAAAATCATATTTCATCAAGACATTCAAAGTATGAAATTTGATCATCAAAAATCAAGAAAGTCAAAAATCTAACTTTTACAAGACTTAGAATTTTTTCTAAGCTAAGTTCATTACTTCATGACATCTTGTCACTACAATTCAAAATAGTTCAAGATGTTATAAATAATCCAAGTTATTACAAAGTGACATTTTTGCAAGTTTACAAACCCTAAACTTTGTATTGCTTGGAGTTTTCCCTTTGACTAAAAACCTTGCCATAATGCTTTGTCTTTGATACAATGTGCATAAATTGCTCCACAAACTAAACTTGTTTCATGCTGCAAACTATGCTGTCCAAATTATAGCCGAACAAAAAAATGATATACTACTTCTATGCATTGCCACAACACTCCAAAAAATTGTTCATTTGTTGTCCTACAAAACCTTGTGATATGCTGCACCACAAACCTGTCACAAAACCTGTATTTGCTGCCCTATACGGTCCAAAAAACCAGTCCAAAATTGCTCTATGCAGTCTGCTCTAACCTGGATCATAACAACCACAAGATTACACCAAAATGGCAAAAGAAAATTGTGTGGAAAAAGCATTAAAGCAGTAGGCAAAAATAGTTTAAAACAACTTATTTTGTTTCCCTTCTAAACCTCGGTCAAAGGGGCTACAAAAGGGACTTATTCATAAAAGACGGGGAGTTTTTTTTGGAGAAAAAAAGGAGAGAAAAGAAAAATAGAATTTTTGTAAAAAACTAGCTCATTCATAAAACCCAGTTCATCCATAAAAGCTCTGTTCATCTTCAACTCTGTTTGGACTGATCAAAACAGAAAAGATCCACAACCCACTATTATAAAATCTTGCTAACCTTCCCATAAATCCTCAAAACACTTCATATCACATAGATACTGCTCAAACTCAAGAACAGTTTCTATAGTGCTCTTATTCTCAACTTCGAAACAAAAGACAGTATTACATAAACTTGACTGTTTGGAGTTGGTTCAGCAACCTTCAACACAAAGGGAAGTCTAGCAGCTTCCTGGAGTTTCATTAAAGTCCACACAACATCTTGAAGGGTTTCAGACTTGAAACCTAAAGTGCAGTTGCAAGGTAAGTCATCTCAACTTTGCATTTTCCATACATCATTGTTGGTTTATTTCTGAAGATAAGAAGAAGTAATCACTACTCTTGAAGTTAATCATTTCCTTACTATTCATTTTTATCATTTATATGTTGAAAACTAACTGATACATGCAAAAGAATGGTGATAGAGGTAAAAAATTGTAACATGGGTCAATACATACCCACATGGGTCGACATATTCTAAGTGAAAAAACAGGGTATGAGTCGACACATGACCTTATGCATCGACTCATACTGCTATCCAGAGCCTAAAACAGAAAGATGGAAAGTGCATGAGTCGACACAAAACGCGTATGTGTCGACACAAGCAGGAAATGAGTCGATACATCCCATTATGTGTCGACTCATACTGTGTTGATTTGGTTTGGCAGGGGTAAGGAAAGTTATGTGTCGATGCATAACAGCATGTGTCGACACATAATAGTTCAAAATGCCACTTTTCTCTCTTTTTACGCTGTTTCTGTATTATACACATATATACTCCATTATTGTCCACTAATTTGATATGGTTAGAATAATTAGACACTTGTTTCATCCCCATTTGCAAACTGTATCCCCATCTCCCTAATGGTGTAATAGCGTAGGATTTTAATTTCCGCAAGTTTACCGCTTTACATATAATTGCTAGTAAGATAGAGTGTGTATGGCAAGATAAAAACAACCGTTAGATAACCCTAATCAAAGACAAATTAACTTGAATGGAACACACTTTTCACACGCGCACCTCTAGGGTAACCTCACTTGTTGCCTCGGAAACACGGTCATGTCCCTCGAATATGGGATGCCTTAGCAAAGACCCTTTGATAAAAAAGATCATAGTCCCTCGATGTTGCCTTCGGTAAAACGATCTAGTCCCTTATGAAAAATTGCTAAAGTGTCTCATAAGTTGCCTTCTATGACCATACGATTAACTCGCGTCTGTCCCCTCACATCCGACGATGGGGCTTCTTACCCAAATCAATGTTAAGATGGCAACATCTAAAGGAGGAGGAGAAGAACATCTAAGACCTTTTGAGTAGGTAGATTCACTCCTAGTTGCTCGCTTACTCACAACAAAAACATTTTATACACCAACACTTTCATTCGAAATATTTTCAAAAGATAAAACTCTTTGTACGCATTCTTATAGAAATGAGAGCCATTACAAAGAAGATACATTTTCAAAATCACTTTCAAAAACACATTGCACAAACACCTCTTTGAACTATTTTCGAAACAACACTTTGTGCGCATTTTTATAGAAACGAGGACCATTACAAAGACATTTTTAAAATACTTTTAAAACCCATATCACAAGCATACTTTCAAACAAAAGCAAGTGATCTAGCAAGCAACTAAGAGCCCATAGATAACTACAGATGAAAAGGGTGCTAATACCTTCCCTTTTCATAATATACCCCCCGAACTCAAGAAAACATCTCTAAAGGTCTTTCCTGATCTTTTCAGCCTTTCCTTATTGGAAAAAGAAAAGTTGGTGGCGACTCTTGCTATCTGCAACATTTGCGACAAAATGCAAAACAACCACGTCAGTTCTCCCATCGCGTTACAGAACAGGCGACTCTGCCAGGGAAAAACTTAAAAGTGGGGTTACCTTAGGACTAGATCACCTTTACTTGCTCTCTTTGTTTGACTTGTATGCTTTACATTTTGGTTCTTTGTTTGGGCTTAAATCCTCTACCCGAATTTGAGATACCTTATAGGTAAGTAGAAATACATTGTGGAAACTGTGCGGGGTATACCGACATGGTCTAAGCAATAGCTACTTTAGTGTGACATATTTGTGGGTACCTGTAGCCCTTGAGTAGCAAGGAGAATACGGGGCCGCAGAGTGATGTCATGAAGCACTAACTGACTTTTAGAACATTTACTTGACCAACTTGGCCATTAGGATGTAGTGAGATGACCGGCTTTAGTGCAGTCTGAAGTTGGTAGATAATCGATACTACACTCATTGAGGTTTGGTTTTTTGGGATATTTCGGTCTCCGTGAAAGAGGCTTGTGCTAAAACAATGCTCGAGAAGACAAATCAGTGATATTGAGATCCCTTAGAACCCGGTTACTATTACTAGGACAGGTTGAGCCAACTAAAACTTCAAGAGGGTACTTACCTATGAAACCTCATGCAAGCCTAAACCTAAGGATTTGTTTGATTTAACTTATGCATATGCTTGTACATAACATTATGACATCATGCCATAGCATTTTAAACTAACCATTTCAAGGATTTTGAGATTCATCTTTGTTCTGTTTTGTAGGATATGACTCCCACTCGCAGGAATACAATCCAAGTCACCCTTGTACGAGTACCTTTTCAGCTCAAGGATTTAGCGTCAAGGGTCCCTGAGAGTTCTTTGTTCACCAAAAGACATGGACGACTTCTCAACTTGGTTACCTCGAGCTTTGATGAAGACATGATGAAGGTGCTTTTCCAGTTCTTTGACCCGTTGCACCATTGCTTTACCTTCCCCGATTACCAGCTTGTACCAACTATGGAAGAGTTCTCTCAGCTCTTGGGAATTCCTATCCTCGATCAACTACCTTTCAATGGTACCGAAAGAGACCCAAGCCCTGAAGAGGTTTCTCGAGCTTTACACTTGCAACAATCCGATGTCACAGCTAATTGGGAAACAAGAAGTGGCGTCAAAGGATTCTTAGCCAAGTTCTTACTGGAAAAAGCTCAAGACTGTTGGAACAACCTGGACTTACAAGCTTTCGAAGAAATTTTGGCTCTTCTCATCTATGGGTTGGTACTATTTCTAAATCCTGACCAGCTTATAGATGTGAATGCTGTCAAAATCTTTTTATCTCACAATCCAAGGCCTACTCTGTTGGGATATATATTGCATTCTCTCCACACCCGCACCATGAGGAGAAGAGGAACCCTCATGTGTTGTACTCCTTTGTTGGCTAAATGGTTTGTTTTGCATCTTCCCCGATCCGTTGTGAAGAATGAGCAAGGTTTGAGGTGGTCCAGCAGCCTGATGTCACTCAGGAATTCAGATATCTACTGGTGTTCTCGATCCCTGAAGAACATTACTATCATCGATCGTTGTGGGGAATTCCCTAATGTTCCTTTACTTGGTATTAGTGGAGGAATCACTTATAACCGTTTCTTAGCTCTGCGACAGTTTGGGTACACACAAAGAGATGGTCCACATGACGCGTTCATCTAAGGTTTAGTGTTCGACTATGAAAGTGGCAATCAAGACTACCGTCAGAGGTTCATACGAGCCTGGAGGATGGTAAACAAGGTGGATAGTAGGACATTGGGGCACAAGAATTCCATTTCCCTTGAGCCTTACCTTAGGTGGGTACGGGCTCGGGCTCAGATTCTCACAATGCCTTACCTTTCCATTCTCCCAGTTATCATAGAACCTATTGTAAAAGGAGATGTCCCATACACTATCCTTCATCCTAACATGCTCACCTCTCTCGAAGACTTATAAAGGGATTGGATACAGCTTATGGAGGACCGAGACACTTTCGAAGCCTAATTATACACCGGCGAGAAGAAAGTTCTGGAACTCACCAAGCAGCTTCATGAAGAGCAGAGTATGAACGCCTACATCACACCAAAGAGGATGCGTTCAACTTTTTTGTCTTATGAGTTTTTGTATTTTATTTCTTTCATTGTAAGCCCAAAGAGGCATGATGTACTCAAACTTGGATTTCTTAAATATAACGTGTGTTTCCTTTTTGTATAAACAAATTGAAATCTCTAATTTACTTGAAATCATTTGCATATGCATTTTCATTCATCATAACACAAACAGGTTTCTTACAATAAGTCTCCTTATCTTTCTACTATTTATTTCAGTGAGATGGATATTGAACAGACAATAAAAGATCTCCAGGCGTAGAACGCCCAATTTCAACAAATGTTCTTGACTCTGGAAAAAGGACAAGATGAGTTGAAAACCCTGCTGATCAAAGAAAAGAAGAAGAAAGCGAAGAAATCAACTGGTGTTTTGAATCTGGGAAAAAGGTTCAAAGGACCAGCCAGACGGACTCTAGACTTCGCAACATCGTCAGGTGAAAGGGATAATCAAGAAGGGAAAAACAAGGAAGTGACTAACCATCCATAATCTAAAGAGGAATAAGAGGTTGATTACTCTGAAGAGCAGTATCCTCCAACTGACGACAAATACAAACAATTGGAAGATCGCCTCAATGCTATGGAGATCTAGAAGGTACCCGGGTTGGATTTTGAGGAGCTAGGACTTGTCTCAGGGGTTATCATACTGCAAAAATTCAAGGTCCCCACTTTCGGTAAATATGACGGTGTCTCTTGTTCAAAGCTGCATCTGAGATCATACGTCAGGAAAATTCAACCCCATAATAGGAATCAATGGGTGCATTTCTTCCAAGAAAGCTTGTCAGGGACGCAATTGGATTGGTTCTATCAGTTGGAAGGGACCAACATCCGCAATTGGGAAGATTTGGCGGCCGCTTTTTACAAGCAATACCAGTATAATGTTGACTTAGCTCCGACACGGACACAGTTGCAAGACATGTCTATGGGTACATGTGAAGGTTTCAAGACCTATGCTAAAAAATGGCGAGATCTCGCGGGAAGGGTCCAACCCCCTCTATCTGATAGAGAATTGGTGGATATGTTCTTAGGCACGCTATCTGGTCCATTCCTCAAACACTTGATCAGAAGATCCTCGACTGGGTTTACTGGATTAATCATGACCAGTGAACGAGTAGAAGCGGGTATAAAAAGTGGCAAAATTTAAAGAGATGCATCCTCAAGTGCGATAAAGAATCCCTTTACCGGAAAGAAGGAGGTCAGTGTTGCATATAACCATAGGAATCAGGACAAAACTGAACACCATCCAGTGGTAGGGGATGTCATGATCTCTAAGCCTGCACTTACTCAACAAAGGAATAATCAGTCTAGAACAGAAAGACTAGTAAGATAGTTTACCCAGTCTCAAGTATTGCCGCATCTGTTGAAACCTAATCTGGTAACCTTGCGGGAAGCTCCAAAGAATCCCAACACTGCCTCTCCCCATTATAACCCAAATGCTCGCTGTGCTTACCATTCTGAAATTCCCGGTCATGATACAAACAATTAACGGGCTTTGAAAAACAAGGTGCAAGACCTTCTCGAGGCAGAGGAAATTGAATTGGGCGCTCCTAAGATCCCAAATGTTATCACTGCTCCTATGCCCAGGCACGACCGTGGTGTTAACGCTGTTGAAGATGATGTGTTTGTTACTGTTGTTGATGAACTTGTTACTCCTCTCCTAACCGTCAAAAAGAACCTGTTGAAGGTCGGTTTATTTCTGGGCTGTGGTGAAGGCTACCACCTCTGTTTATCCCTATTGACTAGTTGTCATTTATTGGAGGCAAGTGTCCAGCGCCTGATGGATGACAAAGAGATTTTGTTTGAAAAGACTCCCGTTCCAACCATTGCTTACAAGGATGTTTCAATAATAACCATTTCCGCCAATCCTCCCAGGGTCTCAACCAAAAGACCCGTTAGGATTACATCTGTTTCGAAGGTTACTCCTCTGATAATTACTATGTCAGGACCAATCCTATACTCCTCATACAAAAATGTTCCCTGGAACTATGGGGGTGACGTCTACTACCACGGTGTCAAGTAAGAATGGCCTGATGTTGAAGACCCAATTTTTGAGAAGGCTGACCTCGACGTTGGCAAAATTTTGGGAACCAACAAAATAACCAGAAGTGGAAGAGTGTTCTCCCATGAGATTGCTCCTCTGAAAGTTGTTACCGGTTCTGTGATCATTCCTGCTTTTGCTCTTGTTGATATTACTACTACAATTCCTGTGATTACCCCTGCTGACACCCCTATCACCGAATCGACCGAGACTCAGGGCAAAGGAATTTTGGTCGAGCCTGTCCGGATGAAGGCGCAGTCAGTATCTATCCCAGAGGCTTCCAAGAAAGAGATGGAAGAAATTTTGAAAATAATAAAGAGAAGCGACTACAATATAGTCGAACAACTATGGCAGACCCCTTCAAAGATTTCTATGCTAGCTTTACTGTTGTGCTCCGAAGCTCATGCGAAGGCCTTGGTGAAATTTCTTAAAACTGCCCATGTGCCACAGGAAACCTCTGCTGACCAATTCGAAGATTGTGTGGCCAGTTTGACAGCTGATAACAGTTTGGGCTTTTCTAATGCTGATCTGACACCTAGAGGGAGGAAACACAATGAGGCGTTGCATGTCTCTGTCAAATGCAGGGGCACTACTTTGGCCCATGTCCTGGTAGATACTGGTTCATCATTGAATGTGCTGCCTAAGAAGGATCTGGATAGACTAGACTGTGAAGGTTTGACCTTAAAACCCAACAACATAGTGGTAAGGGCCTTCGACGGTTCGAAGAGAATGGTGCACGGGGAGGTGGACATTCCTATCAAAGTTGGAACTCAAACATTTGATTCAACTTTCTATGTGGATATTCTCCCTTCTTATTCCTATTTATTAGGCCGACCTTGGATTTATGACGATGGTGCCGTCACCTCTACATTACATCAGATGTTGAAGTACCCAATCAAGGGAAAATCATCACTGTCCATGGAGAGGAGGAATATATGGTCAGTCAACTGAACTCTTTTAGGTATGTGGAAATGGATGGTGAATTCATCAAAACTCCATGTCAGCATTTCTAGGAAGTCCCACAAACAGTTGCAGCAACCAAGACTGTTTCCAAAGTTCCGAATATTACCATACCTTCGCTGATGATGGCTTCTCTAAAAGATGCCAAGGCAGTAGTCGAAGAAGGTGGGTGTACCATTTGGGGCCAACTCCCGGATATTCCCTACAAATCTGAAAATTTGGTTTGGGTTTTATTTCAGGAGTCCAGAAATTTGGTCGTCGTGCTCGTACCAGGGGACCACCTTTGCGGATTAACAACCATGAAGTCAACATAGTGGAAGATAGTGGTGACAGCTGTGACCTGGAAGAATGGATTTTTCCAACTATCTGCGGAGGACTCAACAACTGGGAAGCCAAATATTTTGTCCCTATTACTTTTATCCAACAGTAATTGTCTTTAAATTTTTCTTGGACTTGTAATATTTAAACGATTTAGACTTTAAAACCTTGTGTCTTACCCGAGGCACAACGGTCCATTTGTGAGGGTTGTTACTTAATTTTTATATGTCATCAATAAATCATGGACATTTTTGCATGCAAATTTTACGCTCCTTGTTTTTCTTTTTCTACATTTTTATTTTTTTAAAAGATAGATATACTCTTACACAGACTCACATATCAAAATGCAGATCCACATCCACTCAGGATCCCATGGGTATCGATTCTGCTATGGCCTATCGTGACTTTGAAAATCCGATCTACCAAGTCGAAGATGGAGGTGAGGAAGATTGTGAGGTGCCAGGGGAACTAGCCAGGTTACTACAATAAGAAGAAATGACCATACAACCCCTCGAAGAACCGGTTAACACAGTTAACTTAGGTACCGAAGAAGACAAGAAAGAAGTCAAGGTAGGTGCCAATCTGGAACCTAGTGTCAAGAAGTGCTTAACTCAGTTACTACATGACTATGTTGAGGTCTTTGACTAGTCATACGAAGACATGCCAGGACTTGACGCTGATATCGTGGTCCATCGTCTACCGACAAAATAAGACCGCCCTCCGGTAAAACAAAAAGTCCATCGCATGCGGCCATAAATGTCAGAGAAGATCAAAATTGAAGTCATGAAACAGTTCAACACCGGATTCTTAGCTGTCACCTCCTATCCATAATGGGTCGCCAAAAGATTGTTCCAGTGCCTAAAAAGGACGGTCAAGTACGCATGTGTGTGGATTATAGATATTTGAATAGGGCAAGCCCTAAGGATGATTTCCTGCTTCCCTATATCGATATTCTGGTTGACAATACCGCACAACATAAAGTATTATCCTTCATGGATGGTTTCTCCAGGTATAATCAAATCAAAATGGCACCTGAGGATATGGAGAAACGACCTTCGTCATACAGTGGTACATGTTCCGTTACAAAGTTATGTCATTCGGGTTAAAAAATGCTAGGGCAACTTATCAGCGCGCCATGGTAGCTCCGTTTCACAATATGATCCATCATGAGATAGAGGTCTACGTGAATGACATGGTAGTCAGATCTCAAACCAAAGAGGAACATCTTGACCATTTTTAGAAACTGTTCGAAAGGCTAAAGAAATTCAAGCTAAGGTTGAACCCGAGTAAATGCACATTTGGAGTGAGGTCCGGTAAACTCCTAGGCTTCATTGTCAGCAGTAAAGGTATCGAAGTGGAACCTGCAAAGGTAAAAGCAATACAATAAATGCCTGCTCCTCGCACCGAGAAGGAAGTCAGAGGATTCTTAGGACGGCTAAACTACATCGCCAGATTCATTTCTCACCTAACCGCTACTTGTGAACCAACCTTCAAATTACTGAAGAAAGATCAAGTGTTGGATTGGAACGACGAATTCCAGGCTCCCTTTGACAGGATCAAAGATTACCTTCAAGAGCCTCCTGTTTTAATGCCGGCAGTCGAGGGAAGACCTTTGATCATGTATCTAACTGTCATGGAAAATTCAATGGGGTGTGTGCTGGGGTAGCATGAAGAGTCTGGCCGAAAAGAGCATGCAATATACTACCTGAGCAAAAAGTTTATCGACTGTGAAACCAGATATTCACTGCTCGAGAAAACTTGATGGGCTCTGGCACGGGCTGCTCGCCGGCTAAGACATCATATGTTGACCCATACTACCTTATTGATATCCAAGATGGATCCAATTAAATACATATTCGAGAAGCCCGCCCTCTCTGGAAGAATAGCAAGATGGCAGATGATTTTGACTGAATACGACATTCAATACACTACCCAAAAAGCAATAAAGGGCAATGTGCTAGCCGATCACCTTGCTCATCAGGCTGTGGATGACTACCAGTCCATGAAATTCAATTTCCCAGATGAAGACATCATGTTGGTAAACAATTGTGAAGAACTCAGACCATATGACGGACCTGAACAAGGATCCTGATGGACCTTGGTTTTTGACGGAGCTTCCAACGCACTCGGCAATGGCATAGGTGTTATGATCATATCCCCTGAAGGATGTCATACTCCCTTCACTGCAAGAATTTGTTTCAATTGTACCAATAATATGGTGTAATATGAAGCGTGTATTATGGGTCTCAAATCCGCCATAGATTTGAGAATCAAGTCCTTAAGGGTATTTGGAGATTCAGCCTTAGTCATCAGTCAGATCAAAGGAGAATGGGACACGAAGCACCCTAATCTCATCCCCTATAAAGAACATGTGTTAACATTAATCTCACTTTTTGAGAAAATTACCTTTGAACATTTTCCACGAGAGGAAAATTAACCAGCGGACGCGCTAGCCACTATGTCACCCATGTTTAAAATCAGGTGGGATAACGAAGCTCCCCAAATCACTATTGAGCGGATGGATGAACCAACTTACTGTCACGAGATAGATACTGAAGAGGTAGTGGACAAGCCTTGGTTTCATGAAGTTAAGAGGTATCTCGAGGCCCAAGAGTATCCGGAGGGAGCTTCAGTCAATGATAAGAAGTTCTTAAGAATATTTTTTGCTAAATTCTTCCTCCGTAACAGAGTCCTCTATAAATGCAACCACGACTCTACTTTGCTTCGTTGCGTAGACCAGAGTGAGGCAAAAAAGATCATGGCTGATTTACACGAAGGTACCTTTGGCACTCATTCTAGTGGGCACACGATGGCTAAAAAGATCCTACGAGCAGGATACTACTGGTCCACCATGGAAGAGGATTGTTATCAACATTCACGAACTTATCACAAGTGCCAGATCTATGCTGACAAAGTACATGTGCCTTTGTTTCCCCTAAACGTCCTGACTGCTCCTTGGACCTTCGCAATGTGGGGCATTGACATGATTGGAGAGATCAAGCCCACAACTTCTAATGGATACTGCTTCATCTTGGTTGCAAATGATTACTTCACGAAGTGGGTCAAGGCAGCTTCATTCCCTTCTGTTACCAAGAAAGTTGTAGCCCGATTCATCAAACAGAATCTCATCTGTCGGTATGGTATCCCGGAAAGAGTCATCACGGATAATGGTACCAATCTCAACAATACTATGATTACCGCACTATACGCGCAATTCAAGATCTAGCACCATAACTCTTCTCCTTACCGGCCAAAGATGAATGGCGCTGTCGAAGCCGCAAATAAAAACATCAAGAAGATCATACAAAAAATGACAGTGACCTACAAGGACTGGCACGAGATGTTACAATTTACTCTCCATGGTTACCGTACCAAGGCGCGCACGTCAACAGGGGAAACTCCTTTCTCTTTGGTATACAGTATGGAAGATGTCCTACCAATTGAAGTCCAAATACATTCTCTGAGAATCATAAAAGATGCATGGCTGAATAAAGATGAATGGATTCAAACTCGACTTGAGCAGTTGGACTTGATTGATGAGAAAAGGCTTACGGCTGTTTGTCATGGTCAGATGTACCAAAAACGTATGATCAAAGATTTTAACAAGAAGGTCAGACGTCAGGTATATCAGGTTGGTGACTTGGTAATCAAGCATATCATATTGCCACAAGGTGATCCCAGGGGCAAATAGACTCCTACATACGAAGGACCATTTGTGATCAAAAGCATATTCTCTAGTGGAGCAATGATCTTAACCACTATGGATAGAGACGACCTTCCGCATCCTGTAAATGCAGACATAGTCAAAAGATACTACGCATGAATAAAGACCCGCTAGGTCGACTGGCCTAGGCAAAAATTAGGGCATTCCAGCGAACCAAAAGGGTTCGGGCAAAAATTAGGGATAAAATACAAAAAAAATCTGTACACCCGGCAAGCTGAAAACCTGAAAGGATGACTTGGGAAAAAAAGGGTATTCCGGTGGACTGAAAACCCGATAGGGCGGTCCAGGAAAAAGTTAGGGATTGAAAGTGTATGACTATGTCCCGTTGGATCACCTTACATACAACCTTTAGTATCGACTGATAAACTCAAACAATTCTAGTCAATCTGCGATACGATGGGAGAACTGACTTGAGGGTTTTGCATTTTATCGCAAATGTTGCGGTTAGCAAGAGTAGCCACCGACTTTTCTTTTATCCAAAAGGAAAGGTGAAAAAGCACATGAAAGGCCTTTGAGATTATTTCTTGAGTTCGGGGGGTAGATTATGAAAAGGGAAGGTATTAGCACCCTTTTCATCCATGGTTTTTCATGGGATCTTAGTTAATTGCTAGATCACTTGCTTTTGTTTGAAATTGTGCTTTGTGTGGTTTTTGAAAGTATTTTGTAAAAAGAGGCCATTTGTTGTACCCCAAAATTTGCCCTCCCATATTTCTCAAAACATTTCAAGAAAAATTCACAAGTCCAACCCGGCGCGTCATATTCAGGTGTTCTTTCACCAAGATATCTCTGATAACGTATTCTCAAATTCAGGTTCGGCTCAAGAGTTAATTCTTTAAAGAAGGTATCCGAATGTGTGAGTTTTCTTGAAGAAATATGGTGAAAAAGTGTGCTGAAAGTGCAGTTAATTATTAAATATTAATTATTATTATTAATTATTAAATATTTTTGTAAATAAATATGTACATTAATTATTTAGTAAATTAGGTTTTAAACGTTAACCTTTTCTTTAATAATTAAAAATACTTAGAACTAGGATTTCCTTCTAATTTTAAATTTTTTTCTTATTTCATTTAATACCAAAAACATAAAAAACATTTCTTTCCTTTTATTAAATAATTAATTAACTTTTTAATTTCATTTAATTTCTTTAAAGGGTCCAACGCCCTCGAACGTTCTATTTTTATTCTTTTCGCACGTTATTTCTTTTCTTGTGAATATTATGTAATTGCTCAAGCCATGTAATAGTAATTAGGAATTTATTTATTTTCCGCATTTTTTACCAAACGGGTCTTTGTTAATTTGGCGATGTATAGACCCGCGCCTTGTAATAGCGTAGGACTTTACTTTCGGCATTTAAATTTCCGCACTTTCAAATTATAATTGCATGAAAGAATGTATGGCCTAAATTAAAAACAAGCGTAGATCACCATGATACATGTACAAGATAATATTAACATGAAAACAACACACAAATTCACACACCACTCTTAGGGTACGCCTCACTGTTGCCTTACCTTCGAAACGTGGTCGTCGAGTATAGGATGTTTTAGTAAGTCCTTATGTCGTTGATCCATATGCCTCAAAACAAGTTGCCTCGAAAAAGTTGCCTCGGAATTAAAAAGGATCAATGGCATAAGGGTAGCTTCTAAGGTGTCCTACTGTTGCTCTGGTGACCACAATGTCCCTACAATCGAATTGACCCGAACACCTCCAACGGTGGTGCTACCTACTTCTCAATGGTGGGATGGCACTACCTTAAGGACATTTACATAGCCTAATTCCTTAGGGTAGGTAGATGACTCGTAGATACTTGCTCTAATTCAAAACAAACAAAACTCTTTTCACACCGACACTTTCAAAAGGCTTTCAAAACAATTTTTCAAACACTCTTGAGGACTGATACAAGAGTCGATCTGAAATCTTTAAACAAAACTTTTTTTCAAACCCACTCACAATTGAAAAACAAACACTTTTGAAAACACAATGAGCAAGTATCTAAGAGCCCATGGATAACCATGGATAGAAAGGGTGCTAACACCTTCCCTTTCTATAAATCTACCTCCCGAACCGAGAGATAATCTCATAAGGAATTTTGTTGTGCTTTTGTCCTGTCCATGTTGGAGAAAATAAAAGACGGTGGCGACTCTTGCTTCCGCGACATTTCACGAACCAACGTTAAACAGTCAGTTCCAGATCCACCGATCACAGAACTGGCGACTCTGCTGGGGACTGTACTTAAAGTAAGGTGTACCTTAGGATAGCTCAGACTTGTGTTTTCAATTGCTGTGTTTGTTTGCTTTATTATTGTGGGCTGCATCGGAGTTACATAGATCCTAACCCGGATCTGGGGATACCCTGTTAGGTAGCATAAGCTGTGAGAGACCTGTCCGGCATAGACCGACACGGGTGAAGCAGTGGCTACGTTGGCGTGACACCTTGGTCTGTACCGATATCCCTTGTGTTGCAACGAGGAGAATATGGGTCTTCTGAGGAGTCATTAAGTACCAACCGACCTTAGAACCTTAAATGACCCAACTTGGCCAATAGAACAGTAGCAATATGCTACGCCCATTGAGGCTAAACTCTCGTGATGGTTCTGGCCACAAGAAAAGATTGCGATGCTGGAGTTATGACCGATTGAGGGTAGTCAGTGATATTGGGATCCTCTAGAACCCGGTTACTTCTGATAGGACAGGTTTTAACCAACAAACTGAAAGAGGGTAATACCTAGACCCCATGCTGGCCTACACTCTAAGGGCTCTTTGTGTGACTTGTGTGCCTTCGAACTTGACTATGTGCATGCTTGTTGTCTGACACTTGAGTTTCTTGCAGGTTTTGTTTATAGTCCTTAATCTGGACTCATAACAGGGTTTACCTATATCACTCCATGCATAGCATAACATCATACCATTGCATACATCCTGCATAAGGACTAATCCATTTCAAGGATCTCAAGGGTCTGTGATGCAGGTCATGATGAACCAACGGTCTAGCAAGGGGAAAAGGGGATTTATTTTCCTCTAGCCAAGGTTGGTAACCTGAGTCAGGGGCTATGACCTACTAGATATGGTGAGCTTTGACTCCTGAAGAAGGTTCCTCTAGCCAAGGTTGTTTGGAGATCAAAACACAATGACTCGAGTCAGGGGCTATGACCCACTCCATATGGTGAACCTTGACTCTTGAAGAAGGACTCTCAACAACATGAAGTTCCTTTCATCAAACTACAACTTCAACTCTAACAATTTTCTTGTCTACCCCGCGAGATCCTTGAAAACATTGCATGCATATATACATATCATTGCATTACAGGTATCCCTTTTTACAGGTTGCTTACCTTCTTCGCTGTTTATTTCAGCCGATCGTCATGAATCCTGAATCATCTACTGAGAAATCCATCAAGGCTCTCCAGGCTCAGAACGCCCAGTTCCAAGAGTTGATCATGAGTTTGGCCCAGGGGCAACAAGATCTGAAGACCCTGCTTTTGAAAAAGAAGAAGAAGAGGACGGTGCTGTTCAACCCTAGACGCAAATCTGGGAATGGATCACAAAATGAAGTTGAGCAGACTACCCCTTCTGTTGGGAAAGACAGTCCCCGAGAAAGGGAGGTTCCTAGTCCAGTGGTCTCCGACAACGAGATCGATTACAATGATGAGAAGTACCCTTCAGCTGAGGACAGGTATAAACAGTTGGAAGACCGGCTAAGTGCCATGGAGATACAAAAAGTGCCCGGCCTGGACTTCGAGGATCTAGGTCTGTCTTCTGGGGTAGTAATCCCGCACAAATTCAAGGCACCTGCCTTTGCCAAGTACGACGGGGCATCCTGTCCTAAACTGCATCTCAGGTCTTACACAAGGAGGATCCATCCCTACACGACTGACAAGAATTTATGGATTCACTTCTTTCAGGATAGTCTGTCTGGAACCCAACTCGACTGGTTCTATCAACTGAATGGAGCCAACATCCGTACCTGGGAAGACTTAGCCACTGCATTCTACAAGCAATACCAGTATAATGCCGACCTTGCTCCCACACGCACTCAGCTCCAGGGAATGTCTATGGGTACAGGCGAGGGCTTTAAAGAGTATGCTCAAAAATGGAGGAACCTTGCTGGAAGGGTACAACCACCTCTAACTGACCGCGAGCTCGTCGACATGTTCTTGGGGACCCTGTCTGGTCCATTCTTCAACCACCTGATTGGGAATTCTGCCGCTGGGTTTACAGATTTGGTCTTGACCGGGGAAAGATTAGAAGCTGGCATCAAGTCAGGGAAAATACAGAATGGTGACTCCTCGAACACTGAGAAGAAACCATCCAAGAGAGAATCTAGTACTGTCTATGGCTCAGGAGGGCAGAATAGGTCCGAACACCGCCAAGATGTCAACGCGGTGGTTATTGCAAAACCGGCCGGCGCTCCTCAGCGTCATAATCAGCAAAGGGAAGAGAGACCCAAAAGGCAATTCACTCCCCTCGGCATGACCTTGTCACAGATATTGCCACAGTTGCTGGAAACCAAGTTGGTAACTCTCATGGACCCTCCAAAGAATCCCAACATGACGCCTTCAAGGTATAACCCCAACGTTCGCTGCGCTTATCATTCTGACAGCCCGGGGCATGCTACAGATGACTGTTGGACTTTGAGAAACAAGGTTTAGGATCTGATTGACGCAAAGGAAGTCCAACTCGACTCCCCAGAGGCTCCCAATGTGATCACTGTTCCCTTGCCAAAACAGGGCTAGGATTGGATTTTTTGTTCATTCGAATGTTCAAGTTGTATTTTTCTTTGATTGTTCAAACGTTTATTCATGTTAAACATTGTTATTTCATTAATGCACTACACATGTCTGTTTTGAAGTAATTATTTCGTATTCACTATATACAAACTATTTTCATTTTTCTGTGATGATCAATTCTCGGTTAATAATTCTAAGCCTCTTGAGGGAGGATGACGAAAACGATACCACGATCTCTACAGTATGCTTTTGAACAGACCCCGCTGATGAGGTACAGGCATTGTTTCAATTCCTAAACACTGGAGTTATAAGGAAGATAATCCCTCGTCAACCCCTTCGAGCCAAAGAAGTAGGAGTTTTTCTTTTCACAAAATTAAACCCTTAATAGTAACCTGGGGCAGGGTAGTTTTCTCAGTTGATCCAGGTGCACGATGAACGGCACCAAAGGAGTCCTTACAAAACAAAAGACAGGGATGGTTCCGAATGATCATAAAGATAGGCAGTCATTATCTCTCAAAATAAAAGCCCAATAAGTCAAAACCTATGAAGGAGACTTACAAAACTGGGGCATCCCGCTGACTGTAATCACAAAAGAAACAGTTCAGGCAAAAGACAGGGATAATGAAATAAAAAAGAAAGAGGTTCTAACAAACCCTCAACAAAAAAGGAATGACTGCCTATTCAAAATAAATTGTCAACATCTGAACCATCATTGGAATATCAGAGCAAAGACTCAAACGAGGTCTAACGCATGATCAACTGAGTTTAGGTTTGGAGAACATCACGAAGAGCGGGTGGGTACAAATAAAATTTGAGCCTTTATCCTTTGTTTCTTAAACCGTGAACCAGGCCACGTTACAACCCTAAAAAGTCATAGCTGAAGCATGAGCTAGTTCGAAAGCATACTGTTACAAAGGTATCCTGACTCCTTAAGGCTCGCAGTAAAATAACGAGTTTGACATCAAAGTTTACAAAAGAACTCACTTGTTTTATTAAAAAAAAACTGCATTTTCAAAAACTTCGAAACAGACATAAGCTTTGCATTTTTAACATAACTTTGTTTGCATATGACTATTTGTTTGAACAGCAGGGAAATTCGCACGATGAATACCTAGTGAACAAAAGCACTTCCAATCAAGGGGCAGACGTGATTATTGTCCATCATCTGGGGCAATTAAGTCAAGATTCGGAGAATCTCTCAAAAGGCCAACCAGCTTGGGGCAAATCTCCATCACTTGGGGAATTGGACGATCAAACGAAGATCTTCTGGTATGGCGACACAACGCTACAACAGGGGCACCTCCCTACATCCTGAGAGCATGGACATAGTAAAAAAAAAATACTACGCATAATCAAAGACCCGCTAGGTTGACACACCTAGGCAAAAATAAGGGCTTCCCGGCGAACCAAAAGGGTTCGGGCAAAATAAGGGATGAAATGAAAAAATCTGTACACCCGACAAGTCGAAAACCTGAAAAGGCGGCTTGGGCAAAAATGGGTATCCCGGTGGACTGAAAACCCGAAAGGGCGATCCAGGAAAAAATCAGGGATCAAAGCGTACAACTATGTCCCGTCATCTCGCCTACCAAAAGAAGATTTGTCGAATCGGAAGTCGTCTAGCACCTCACAGGCACCGTCTCCCGCAGAAGCTGGGGCAATAAGAATTGTCCAAGAAATCTGGGTGTTCTGTCCACCGAGATCCCAAGGTAAGTTCAGCTGAAGAACACGACTAAGATACCTTCACTCCCTGCAGAGTACGAACGCTCCCCCGACTTTATTCAAAGTTATTCTCGCCAGAGCTTCTAACTGGGTTATCCTCAGCTAATTACCACGGAAAGATCGTCCTCGGCGAAGTTCTTCCTATCCCCAGCAGGATTCATCCAATCTTCCAACATAACTTACCAATGGTATCCCCAGCGGAGTTATCATCAGCACCTCAGCAAAGTGCCTCTCTTTCCCCACAGAGTTACCTCCCCGCAGAGTAATCTATTCGCCAAGTTTATTCCCCAACGGAGTCATCTTCTCCTACCGATATTCTTGCAATCATCATCCCCAACGGAAATGAAGAATCTCACTCTTCAACATCAGCCCAGGATTTGACTTCCCGGCATCCGTCAAGGATCTATTTTCCCAGACGAAGATACATTCATAAACATCACATTGTTATACATCATGATACATGCATATACGCATCATATCATACAATCTCATGTGTTGAGAACATCATTGCTTGATTCATATCATGCATTGCATATGAATGACCTTTACCTTTCAGGAAGGATACAATTAAATGATCAGCTATGTAGACGAATACAGTCAAAAGAGACCAACCCAGTCAAAGAATACAAATCCAGTTAAATCAATGCCTAAAGATTTCTCTGATACAACCCGTCGTTATAGACACTCGTCGTTATAGACACTCGTCGTTATAGACACTCGTCGTTATAGACACTCGTCGTCATAGACACTCGTCGTCATAGACACTCGTCGTTATAGACACTCGTCGTTATAGACACTCGTCGTTATAGACACTCGTCGTTATAGACACTCGTCGTGATAGACACTCGTCGTGATAGACACTCGTCGTGATAGACACTCGTCGTCATAGACACTCGTCGTTATAGACACTCTTCGTCATAGACACTCGTCGTTATAGACACTCGTCGTCATAGACACTCGTCGTTATAGACACTCGTCGTCATAGACACTCGTCGTTATAGACACTCGTCGTTATAGACACTCTTCGTGATAGACACTCGTCGTTATAGACACTCGTTGTCATAGACACTCGTCGTTATAGACACTCGTCGTTATAGACACTCGTCGTTATAGACACTCGTCGTTATAGACACTCGTTGTTAAAGACCACCCATGCATGGAAATAACCTGTCAGTAGAGATAACTCACCAACCTTTCTGAATTCCAGACTCGATTCCTGTATCTTGCCAGGGCACGTCTGAAGAGTTCGAAGATCCGATTCCTGTATCTTGCCAGGGTGTATCTGTTGACGACTATGTTCCAGACTCGATTCCTGCATCCTGCCAGGGCACGTCTGAAGAGTTCAAAGATCTGATTCATGTATCTTGCCAGGGTGTATCTGTTGACGACTATATTCTCCGGACTCGATTCCTGTATCTTCCCAGGGCACGTCTGAAGAGTTTAAAGATTCGATTCTTGTATCCAGCCAGGGCACATCTACACAAAGAGTTTGAAGATCAACTCCTGTAACAGGCCAGGTAATTATTTTCTTTTCTCAGGTACGCAAGTTCTCGCTAAGGAATCTCTTACGCGATCGACACCTAGATGGCATCTGTAAGCCCATCCACATACCAACAGTCTCCAAATGGCGTCTATAAGCCCATTCCTGACAAGGTTCTATCGCATCTCCAGATGGCATCTATAAGCCCATCCTCCTATCCATCATTCCTCCAAATGGCATCTATAAACCCATTCCCACAATCACGTTGCTGATACTCTACTATGCGAGTGCAAATTTCTGGGCACTCTAGTGTTCGATCATCTTCCACCTTCGGATCACGAAAGGCACGCAAGCCAATCTACATCCCCAGGTTTAAGAAGATTGAACAGGGGCAACTGTTGTACCCCAAAATTTGCCCTCCCATATTTCTCAAAACATTTCAAGAAAAATTCACAAGTCCAACCCGACGCGTCATATTCAGGTGTTCTTTCACTAAGATATCTCTGATAACGTATTCTCAAATTCAGGTTCGGCTCAAGAGTCAATTCTTTAAAGAAGGTATCCGAATGTGCGAGTTTTCTTGAAGAAATATGGTGAAAAAGTGTGCTGAAAGTGCAGTTAATTATTAAATATTAATTATTATTATTAATTATTAAATATTTTTGTAAATAAATATGTACATTAATTATTTAGTAAATTAGGTTTTAAACGTTAACCTTTTCTTTAATAATTAAAAATACTTAGAACTAGGATTTCCTTCTAATTTTAAATTCTTTTCTTATTTCATTTAATACCAAAAACATAAAAAACATTTCTTTCCTTTTATTAAATAATTAATTAACTTTTTAATTTCATTTAATTTCTTTAAAGGGTCCAACGCCCTCGAACGTTCTATTTTTATTCTTTTCGCACGTTATTTCTTTTCTTGTGAATATTATGTAATTGCTCAAGCCATGTAATAGTAATTAGGAATTTATTTATTTTCCGCATTTTTTACCAAACGGGTCTTTGTTAATTTGGCGATGTATAGACCCGCGCCTTGTAATAGCGTAGGACTTTACTTTCCGCATTTAAATTTCCGCACTTTTAAATTATAATTGCATGAAAGAATGAATGGCCTAAATTAAAAACAAGCGTAGATCACCATGATACATGTACAAGATAATATTAACATGAAAACAACACACAAATTCACACACCACTCTTAGGGTACGCCTCACTGTTGCCTTACCTTCGAAACGTGGTCGTCGAGTATAGGATGTTTTAGTAAGTCCTTATGTCGTTGATCCATATGCCTCAAAACAAGTTGCCTCGGAATTAAAAAGGATCAATGGCATAAGGGTAGCTTCTAAGGTGTCCTACTGTTGCTCTGGTGACCACAATGTCCCTACAATTGAATTGACCCGAACAACTCCAACGGTGGTGCTACCTACTTCTCATTGGTGGGATAGCACTACCTTAAGGACATTTACACAGCCTAATTCCTTAGGGTAGGTAGATGACTCGTAGATACTTGCTCTAATTCAAAACAAACAAAACTCTTTTCACACCGACACTTTCAAAAGGCTTTCAAAACAATTTTTCAAACACTCTTGAGGACTGATACAAGAGTCGATCTGAAATCTTTAAACGAAACTTTTTTTCAAACCCACTCACAATTGAAAAACAAACACTTTTGAAAACACAATGAGCAAGTATCTAAGAGCCCATGGATAACCATGGATAGAAAGGGTGCTAACACCTTCCCTTTCTATAAATCTACCTCCCGAACCGAGAGATAATCTCATAAGGAATTTTGTTGTGCTTTTGTCCTGTCCATGTTGGAGAAAATAAAAGACGGTGGCGACTCTTGCTTTCGTGACATTTCGCGAACCAGCGTTAAACAGTCAGTTCCAGATCCACCGATCACACCATTGTTTAGGCAATCTTTATAACGATTCTCGTTCATAAGAATGTGTACAAAGATGTTGATCTTTTTGAAAATGTTTTCAATATTTGTAAGATGTTTGGAAATGTGTGTGTTTGTTTTAAAAATAGCAAGGATATTTGTTTTGAAATGGAGCAAGTAATTAGGAGCGATCTACCTACTCAAATGTCTTTCTTGTTCATTTTCTTCTCCTTTGACATTGTTGTCTTACCATTGATTTGGTAAGCAACCCTATCTTTGGATGTAAACGGGACGGGCGTGGGTCATTGTATAGCCATTATTAGCAATTTTTCAAGGTATCTTAGCATTCTTTTTGAGGGACTAAGATCAATTTATAAGGCAACTTTGAATGGCGTCATCGAGGGACTATGATCTTGTATTTGTTTGTTTTTGCTAAGATACCTTACATGCGTAATATGACCAATTTTGTAAGGCAACCAAGTGAGGTAACCCTAGGGGTGCTTGTGTGCAAGTGTGTCATTTTCATGCTTGTTTTTGTCTTGAATTAGGGTTTTCTATTTGATTGATTTTTATCCTCTCATACAAACCCTAATTACTAGCATATTATGTAAAAGCGATAAATTGCGAAATTTAAAGTTACTACGCTATTACAACATTTGTGGGAGGTATACAATTTATGAATGGGGATTGCAATAATATAAACCTAATTAATCTATTACAACCAAATTGAATATGTACAAATAAATGGAATAAATAGGATACAAGATGAATTAAATATGCAAGAATATGTAAATGCAAAGAAGATTTTTGTTTGGTTTTTTATGTGAAAAAGTTTTAACCTAAACCTAATGAGAAAAGAAACAAATAAATCAAAATTAAATTAACTTAAATTAATTAAGAAAATAAATTAATTTAGAAAAGATTCTTTTTGAATAAAAAACCCTAATTCTATTTTGATTGAAAGAACATGAGTTTTAAAGAAAAAGTATTTTTATTTTTATATTTTTTTATCTTAAAAAAATAGATTGTAGTATTATGAAATATTTTTGGTCTTTTTTTATATTAAAATAAATTATTTAATGGGTATGAAGAAAAAATAAATATTAACCTAGTTCTAATTTAATTTACAAGATTATTTAATAAAAATAGATAATATATAACTAAATAAACTATTTTTTTGTGAGAAAAATAAAATAAAATAAGCCAAAATATAAATCTATCATTTTTATATTTTTTATGATTTTTAATATTTAAGAAAATATATTTAAGAAAATAAAATGAGAATAAAATAAATAAATAAAATGATAATGGGCCAGGGGTGTCACAAGTAAACAGGGTGCATGATGTTAGCAAAAAAACATAAGCCCATGAAACAGAAGCCCAGCGCTGCAAGGGATAAAAAAAGTGGAAAAATGTGAGAAAATGCAAAAGTCAGCGCGCTGAGGCTCGAACCCATGACCTCTAGCAATAACGCGCGCTGCCTTACCACTGGGGTGGCTATACATCCGTTTATATAAACAAAACCACAAATATATATTAGAAACTGCTTCCTGAAGGCAACTTTATCTTCAACCTTGAGCCATGGCCGGACCACCTGTATCTTCCTCATTTCTCCATAAAAATGGAAAGTTCAAACATGAAAATTGTGGTGTTTCTTCCCACGAGTTCAAACACATAACTTATGTAAACTAAAAGTTAAAGATAAAATCTAATTTCACTGGCCCTAATTTGAAACCTAATTTTTGAAGAAATTTCAAATCCAAAATTCTCTATACACAGTTAATATAAATGAAAAATATGAACATGGTTAGCTTTAGAGCAAGGATATCTACATTTTGCTTTTACAACTCTGGACCAAACGATGCTTGCATGAAGAGATAGAAGTTTGAGTTTTTACCTCTTGCAGCTGGAATCGTGAATGGAGTTTGAGCAAATTTTGAGAAGGCCTGAGGATATGTTTAGCTTGCCTGGACCTCCTTGAGTGTATTCCAACCCTTACTTTATCCTGAAAGTCTCTGAATCTCTCTACTCAAGTCAACCTGCAAGCTTGATATTTGAAAAAGGTGGATGGTGAAGGACGAGCTACAATCTTGAAACAGGGGCTTGGATCACTTTGATATGATGTATATTAAGTGTTTGCGTGGTTAAAACTCAATACGCACGAATGGGTTTGGAGATGGCTATATGAGGTTCAAAATTTTCAAGCTATGGCAGATTCTGAGTTACAAGGTATTTGGGAGTGTTTTGGAGTCTTAGCCTTCGTGTGTCAACTTGCAAATAATGCGTCTACTTATAAGCAAGTGGTCTTAAGTCTTGTAACAACTCAGATTTCAAAAACTCACATGTTTTCTTGGTTACTTGTTTTTGAAGCAAGGCTAGCAAGCATGGTTTCAAGGTGTAGTACCAAGCTTGTAGGGGGGCTGAGACCTTTAAACATACTTGTTCTGATTGAGTGGAGTGTGTTTGTGCAGAAAAAACAAGTGCAAGGCTCAATGCAAGCTGACTTTGCATAAAGCTTGCTTTTCCAAAATGGCAATGTTGCCTTTCTCCCAAAAATGGAATTATTCTTGTACAATGCATTCAATGCTTAGCTTAAAGCTTCCAATAGCTGTGAAAACATTTAATAATGGAGTGAACGTCAAGTTAGAAGCCTGCAAACTAGGATTTTTTCAACATGCTTGAGGATTGGATCCAATGTTCTTCACAAAATGACTTGAAATCCAAGTGACAAATCACCAACTTCATCTCTTCGATTCTCCCTAAGCAAGAATGATATTGTTGTACCCCAAAATTTGCCCTCCCATTTCCTCAACATTTTCTCATCACAAAAACCTTGAAGATCAAGATCCAGTTAGGGTTTCCTCTGCTCAAGACTTCTCCTTGCACTGTGGACTCAAATTAGGGTTTGTGTTTGAACAAAGATGTTTTTACCTAAAATGCCTAAGATGACTTTCATGCTTCATGTTGGACTCCCAAGTTTATCCATACCAAGTTTCAAGTCTTGATTCCAAGTTTTGCCCAGTCAATTGGACAGATGACCTAAGAAATCAGCTGTATTGGGGAAAAAGTCAACTGTGGCCAATTGACAGTCAAATCTCATGAAAATTGACCCACATCAACATTATGAACTCATATGGACCATTTGATCAAGTTTGGATCACAATTCCACAAGAAATTTGATCAGATCACCAAAAGGGCAAAATGGTCATTTTTAGGGTTTTGACTGCACAAGGGTAATTTTTGACTGTTTGACCTAGCCAATGGCAAACCAAGCTCACATATGGACTCAAGGACCCCATGGAATTATTTTGACATGATCAACAAACTCAAAAGATCCCAAGTACACAAGATTGACAGTTGAATTTCCCAGTCAATTGATCAATTTTGACTGTATACTGAAAAGTCAAACTTTGACTTTTTGGTCAAAATCAAGAGTCAAGATCCATTTTTCATCAAAACATGCCAAATCATGAAATTGTTCACCAAGAAACCAAGAAATGCAAATTAGGGTTTGAAATGGAATTTTTCATAACTTAGAATTTTTCTAAGTTATGGAAAACCCTAATTTCTTCCCAACTTTGCCCCACTTTTTCACCAAGATTCATTTGGATTCAAACAAAAGTCAAAACATGAAAGTTGTAGCTTGTTGCATAATCTACAACTTTGATTCACAAAGTTTTCCCAAATGAGTCTTGTATCTCAAGTTATAAATTTTTGAATAAGGGCACTAAACCATTCATAACTTAGTGAAAATTTGACCTTTTTGACAAGGTTTTCTACCTAACTTCAAGGCCATTTTCCATACACTTCCACTTGGAATTTCAGTTTGCATTTCAAAGATGGATTGTATTACACATTCCAAGCTTTCCAAAATGTCCAAGAACTTCTCAAACAACCTCATGGTTAGGGAGAATCGAATTTTGCAAAATGGACAAAAGTCACTTTGATTCATGGCCATGTACATGTTCATACACTTTGCAATTTTTCAAATCAGCATGGGCAAGCTAGTTACAGGCCTCTAATCCTTTTCTTACTCAATAATTAAATGCCAATCCATTGTGTTTTAGCTTTGTTTTGTTCATATAGTCATTACACAAGGAATTAAGCCTTAATTGGAAAAAGTGATTTATCCATTTTTGCAAAGTAGAACTTTATGTCAAATTTGAAAATCAAGAGGTACAATGCATATCTTTGGACACAAGATTCATGGACATAACACACTGATCAAGACTAAAAGATGCAGCACATTTTGAGGGGCCTGTACAAGCCTAGAAGAAAGTTGGCATTTTCTTGCTTCACATAGAAGAAACATGGCATAACTTGTACCAACTTACAAACCAGCTTACAAACACTTAGACAAACTGATCAAACACATTCCATACATCTAAACCAAGCTAAAGCATGAGCCTTTTACCTCCAATCCATCCCAAAACTCAGAATCACCTTGAAACTGCCCAAACAGAGCAACCTCTGCAGATTGAGTTCCAACTCTCAATCCTTTCAAGCATTCTTGCCCAAACCAGTTCACATACCTTCCTTACCATCTATGCAAGCTATCCAAAAGCTAAAGCACGATCTGTAACACCTCCAAGCCACTTCACCATTTTTATTTTTCTGTTTTGCAGTTGAAGTTCTCTAACACGATTCAGGGAGTTTCAAGACAAAGTAGAACTTGGAATAGCATCCTTACACTTCAAGGAAGCTATACAAATCATCATCTTGCTCTGAAAACTCTTCCATTGCAAAGCACGATTCCAACTGAACAGGTATCTTCATGAAGTTCTATCTCTCAGTATATGCATTGTTAGCTTTAGGTTTGTGAAGGAAACATGTCACAATCATAGCCCTGAACATGCCCATATGATTAGATTTCATTTATATTATGTATGCTTAGAGAATTTTGGTTCTGAACATTGATGAAAAACTAGGTCAGAAATTGGGGGAGAAGAAATTCTCCCTCATCTTAGAGAGTTAAGTCAAGTTCTTTATATCCCTGAATTCGTCTCTAAATGCTCTACACTTTTCATGTTATGAGTTTTGCTTGAAAGTCCAGGAATTGGAAGATAGAAAACGCGTGTTCTTTGTTGTTCATACAGTCTGGAGGTTGAAGAAGGAGTTTTCTGGGCTGGGCCTGTTTGGTTATTTCTGTTTGCACCACTCTTTTGCTTTCACACCCCCTAGGCCCATTTGGCTTATTTTTAATGATTTCTGACTTTTTCTTTTTTTGATTGATTCATTTATTTTTTCTCATGTTATTAAAAATATAAAAATCTTTTTTCTCACCATTTTTTAATTTATTAGGTATTTATGTGATTTTCTTTTGATTAATACATAAATAAATGAATATATATACATTTCATTAAAATATTGAGAAATATGTAAAAATGCTTTTATTTTCATTTTTTATTTTACCTTACCCTCTGAAAATATTTTACATAAAAAATACTTTTTTTTTTACGAATATTAAAAATTATTATTATTTGTATATATAACACATATTTAAAATAATACATATATACATATATTTATTAATATATTTAGGGTAAATACAAAATATATACACTTTTTTTATTATTATTAATATTTAATATAAAAATACATTTTTGACAAATACTTCATTTTATTCTATTTTTTGTACATAATAAATAAATACTTGTATTAAATTAAATAATAATACATTTTATTTAATAGAATTAGGGTTTTGCCCAAAATATGAAAAAACTCCAAAAAATAATACCTTTTTATTTCCTTTTTATTCTTACATAAATAATTCTTTTTTCATACATATAAAAAATTCTTTTTTTGCATTCTTGCATATTTGTCTTATTTTATTTAATCTATGCAAATTATTTGTCTTGTAAATATTCAACATTGATGTAATAGTTTTAGGTTTAAATTCCTTGTCAAAATCCCCATTTGAACATTTGTACCCCCCTTCCCATATTTGGTTTTGTAATAGCTTAGTAAATTTATTTTTGCACTTTATTGCTTTCCAATTATACCATGTTAGAATTAGGGTTTGTATGCGAAAAAAATAGTTATGACCTAATCTCAAGACAAATAAGCATGAAAATGGACACACAAATCACACTTGCACCCCCTAGGGTATTCCACTTGTTGCCTTTCAAAATTGGGCCATATTGTATGTTAGGTCTCTTTGGGCAAAACAAACAAATCAAATGATCATAGTCCCTCGATAACACTTTCAAAATATTGCCAAAACAAATGATCAAGTCCCTCAAAGAAAATGCCCAAAGATACTTGGCGCCATTGCAATTATGGCCTAAACGATGACCCGCGCCTGTCCCTTTCACATCCTAACATAAGATTGTCCACCAAGTACAATGGTGGAACAAACTTGTTAAAAGGGTTAAAACATAGCAATAAACTTTGAGAAATTTAGGAGTAGATAACCTCTTAGTTACTTGAATCAATCTTGCAAACTAAAACACTTGCCTATTTCAAAAAAAACACACATCACTACACTTTCAAAACAACTTTCAAAAATAAATGAAAACCTTTTTAAAAGACATACATCTTTGTATACATCCCCACATGGATCATTACAAAGGTTGCCACCACATTGGCTTCTTTTCAAAACATTTTCAAACCCACACACACAAGCACCATTTAAAACAATTGAAAACAAAAGGCAAGTGATCTAAGCAAGTAACTAAGAGCCCATGGATAACCATGGATAGAAAGGGTGCTAATACCTTCCCTTTCTATAATCTATTCCCCGAACCCAAGAAAACATCTCAAAGGTTTTTGCTGTGCTTTTTAACCTTTCCTTAGGATAAAATAAAAAGTCGGTGGCGACTCTTGCTCAACCGAAACATTTGCGAAAACAAACGCAAAACCTCAAGTCAGTTCTCCCACCGTATCACAGATATCAAGGAGTTATTAGACATTTTTGAAAGCTTGTAATGTGCTATACAACTCATCTTTGAATTGCTTTTGAATATTCCCCTTGGAAGCATGTGAAAAATTGCCATGAAGTTAGGTCAAAAATCTGCCTAATTAGGGCAAAATTTCACTAAGTTATTTTTAGTTCATGAGCATGTATTCACAAAATTATACCTTGAGATCCAAGCCTTTTTATGAAAAATTGTGTGAATTAAAGTTGTATATTTCATGGGGATATACAACTTTCATGTTGGAAGTTTCCTTTGAATCATCTTACATCATGGTGAAAATTAGGCTCAAAGTTGAGAAAAAATAAGAAATTTTCTATACTTGGAAAAATTTCTAAGTTAAGAAATTTCAACTTTTCAAAACAAAATCTTAAATTCTTGATTTCTTGATGAACAAGTTTCACATTTTGGCATGTTTTGATGAATTATGATCTTTTTCACTTGATTTTGACCAAAAAGTCAAAGTTTGACTTTTTAGTATACAGTTGACTTTTGATCAGTTGACTGAAAAATTCATCTGTCAATCTAATGGACTTGTAGTGTTTTGAACCATGTCATTAGGTCAAAGTGATGCAATTGGACTCTTGAGATCATGCCTTAAACTAATTGATCATTTTTTAGGCCAAAAATAAAAAATTGCTCTTTCTCAGTCAAAACCCTAATTTTGACCATTTTGCCATTTTGATGATTTGATCAAATTTCTTGAGGAATTATGGTCCAAACTTTATCAAATGATACATATGAGTTTAAAATGTTAGTGTGGATCAAAAATTATGAAGTTTGACTGTAAATTGGCCATGGTTGACTTTTTCCCTAATACAACTAATTTGTAGGTCAACTATTCAATTGACTAATCAAAAGTGTGATCCAAAGCTTAAAACTTGACATGAGTAATCTTGGGGGTCCATAATGATCCATGAAGTTTATATGGGGCATTGGAAGTTCAAAAATCCTTGTGCAATCTCAAACCCTAATTTTCAGTCATCAGTGCTTAAGGAGATGCCTTGAGCTGATCAACCCAAATGCAGTCTTGATCCAAAGGAGATCTTGTGAGAAAATTCTTGATAAGTAGGAGGGAAAATTTTGGGTTACAACAGATGCCCCTGTTCAATCTTCTTAAGCACAAAGAGTTAGATTGGCGTGTTTTTCCAGTCGTGACTCGAAGGTGGAAGATGATTGGACACTAGAGTGCCCAGAAATTTGCACTTGGCGGCGTGATGGTTGAGAGAATGGGCTTAAAGATGCCATTTAGAGAGGTGATAGAAAGCTGTAGGATATAGGATTAAAGATGCCATCCAAAAGTGATTATTTGTATTGTAATTTGTAAGCTGAAAGAATGAGTATTAGAATGGCGTACGTGTCTGGAGTGTATCTGAGGTGTATCTGGAAGAGGCTTTGATTAAGTATCAGAATGGCTTCCGTGTCTGGAGCGTATTTGTACTGCACTTGAAAGTTGAATCAGAATGGCGTTCGTGTCTGGAGCGTATCTCTACTGTATCTGAAGTCTGAATCTGAATGAGTATCAGAATGGCATCCGTGTCTGGAGCATATCTGTATTGTATCTGAAAGTTGGGTCTGAATGAATGTTAGGATGGAATCCATATCTGATGCGTATCTGAACTGTATCTAAAGACTGAATCTGAATAAGTATTAGAATGGCATCCGTGTCTAGAGCGTATCTGAACTGTATCAAAAGGTTGAATCTGAATGAGTATCAAGATGGCATCCGCGTCTGGAGCATATCTGAACTGTATCTGAAAGCTGAATCTGAATGAGTATCAGAATGGCATCCGTGTCTGGAGCGTATCTGAACTGTATCTGTAGATTGAATCTGAATGAGTATCAGGATGGCATCCGTATCTGGAGCGTATCTGAACTGTATCTGTAGATTGAATCTGAATGGTAGCTGTTAATCTTATCCTGAAAAGGGTAAAATGTTAGCTAAAATGCCAAGTCATGATACATGAAATGTATGCATAATGGGATTATGTTGTATGCATTCGTGTTTATCAATGTTTATGATATATGAATGCGATGTATGCATATGTGAGTTGATCTGCTGCATTGCTGTTGGATTGAGGAAAATAAATCCCTAAATGTTGCTGAGGATATGTAAGTCTTCATGCCTTGAAGTCGAAGTGTTGATGAATTTCCATTTTGAGAAATAAACTCTGTTGTAAGGGAAGTGCCATGTGCTGCTTATAAAATCCTATTGGGGAATCCTGAGAAATTTGACAACTTCTACTGGGGATCAATAATTTGAAACTTTGTTCCGCTGGGGATTTAAACGACGTACTGCAGGGGATTACTTATGGGATAACTTAGAGGTATTTCCCTATCCTTTCATCCTATCAGTAATTGCCTCTTTTTCATTTTGTTTATTTATCAGTAATTATGTTCAAATGCATATGTTCGACAATGAATCATTGGACGTTTTTGTAAACAAAACACAAGCGTAAAGAAAAGACAAATAGTTTTTGCACTTTCAAAGATATATCTTTATATTGACTTTGAGTAAGTATTTTTGTACAAGGAGACAAACATTCTGGTAAGAGAATGCTGTTATAAAAAATGAAAATTTTGATACAAAGAAAATATAGCTATGTGTAAAAATCCCATGGGGTTTCCATTTTGCTATAGCCTTCGTATCTCCGAGCATCTTGTCTATTTGTTGTCTTGTCTGAAGCTGATTGAATTGATCAGAATTGCTGAGTTTGTCAGTGGAAGCCAAAGTTTGTCCATAAAGTGCTCTAACGGGATATAGTCATATGCCTTAATTCCCTAACTTTTTCCTGGACCTCCCTTTCAGGTTTTCAGTCCACCGGGATACCCTTTTTTGCCCAAGCCGCCTTTTCTGGTTTTCAGCTTGCTGGGTGTACAATATTTTTTTTTTGTTTTATCCATAACTTTTGCCCGAACCTTTTTGGTTCGCCGGGAGGCCCTTGTTTTTCCTAGGTATGTCAACCTAGCGGGTCTCTTTTGTGTAGTATCTTTTGACTATGTCCGCGTTCGCAGGATGCGGCAGGTCGTCACTATCCATGGTGGTTAAGATCATTGCCCCACCAGAGGAAATGTTTTTGATTACAAATGGTCCTTCATAGATAGGAGTCCATTTGCCCCTAGGATCACCTTGTGGCAGTATGATGCGTTTGATCACTATATCTCCAACTTGATACACTTGGCGTCTGACCTTTTTGTTGAAAGCCTTGATCATTCGTTTTTGATACATTTGACCATGGCAAACAGCAGTAAGTCTTTTCTCATCAATCAAGTTCAGTTGATCAAGTCGAGTCTGGATCCAGTCGTCTTCGTTCAGCCCTGCATCCTTCATAATCCTTAGAGAGGGGATTTAGACCTGGATAGGCAAGACAACTTCCATGCCATAAACTAGAGAATAGGGTGTTGCCCCGGTTGATGTACGGGTCGTGGTACGATACATGTGGATAGCGAATGGTAACATCTCATGCCAGTCTTTGTATGTGACTGTCATTTTCTGTATGATCTTTTTAATATTTTTATTTACAGCTTCGACAACACCATTCATCTTTGGCCGATAGGGAGAAGAATTGTGATGCTGAATCTTGAATTGCTCGCACAAGGCGGTGATCATAGTGTTGTTGAGATTTGTACCATTGTCAGTGATGATCCTTTCTGGGATACCGTACCGGCAAATGAGATTTTTCTTGATGAAACGAGCAACAACATTCTTGGTAACGGAGGCGAAAGAAGCTGCTTCAACCCACTTTGTAAAATAGTCAATGGCCACTAGGATGAAGTGGTGTCCATTGGAGGCTGTCAGCTTGATTTCCCCAATCATATCAATCCCCACATAGCAAAGGGCCAAGGAGCTGTTAAGATATTTAGAGGAACCAGAGGTACGTGCACCTTGTCAGCATAAATCTGGCATTTATGGAAGGTTCGAGAGTGTTGATAGAAATTTGCTTCCATGGTGGACCAGTAATAGCCTGCCCGTAGGATTTTCTTTGCCATCGTATGCCCACTGGAGTGGGTGCCAAAAGTGCCCTCATGTAATTCTGCCATGATCCTTTCAGCTTCAACCTTATCTACGCACCGAAGTAACATAGAGTCATGATTGCGTTTGTATAGGATGCCATTACTAAGGAAAAACTTAGCAGAGAATCTCCTCAAGAACTTCTTATCATTGACCGAAGCTCCTTCTGGATATTCTTGAGTCTCGAGATACCTCTTGACTTCGTGAAACCAAGGCTGGTCCAGTACTTCTTCAGTATTAATCTCGTGATAGTGTGCTGGTTCCTCCATTCGTTCAATGGTGATCGGGGGAGCTTCGTTATCCCAAATAAGTTTAAACATAGATTACATTATGGCTAGAACGTCTGCTAGTTGATTTTCTTCTCGCGGGAAATGCTCGAAGGTAATCTTCTCAAAATGTGGTAACAATGTCAAAACATGTTCTTTATAAGGGATAAGGTTAGGGTGTTTGGTGTCCCATTCCCCTTTGATCTGGATGATAACCAAAACTGAGTCTCCGAATACATCCAAGGTTTTGATCCCCAAGTATATGGCAGCTTTAAGACCAAAGATGCACGCTTCGTACTCCGCCATGTTGTTCGTACAATTGATTCAAAGTCTTGCGGTAAATGGAGTATGACATCCTTTTGGAGATATGAGTACAACACCAATACCATTTCCGAGTGTATTGAAGGCTCCATCAAAGAACAAGGTCTATCGTGATCCTTGTTCAGGTCCGTCATATGGCCTAAATTCTTCACAGTTGTCTAATGTCATGATGTCTTCATCCGAAAATTCAAACTTCATGGACTGGTAGTCTTCTACAGCTTGGTGAGCAAGGTGATCGGCTAATACACTGCCCTTTATAGCTTTCTGGGTAGTATATTGTATGTCATATTCTGTCAGGATCATCTGCCATCTCCCTATTCTCCCAAAAAGAGCAGGCTTCTCGAAAATGTATTTTATCGGATCCATTTTAGATATCAACAAGGTAGTATGAGTCAGCATATACTATCTTAGCCGGCGAGCAGCCCATGCCAGAGCATAACAAGTTTTCTCGAGCAGTGAATATCTGGTTTCATAGTCGGTAAACTTTTTGCTTAAGTAGTAGATAGCGTGCTCTTTCCGGCCAGACTCGTCATGCTGCCCCAATACACACCTCATTGAGTTTTCTAAAATAGTTAGATACATGATCAATGATCTTCCCTCGACTGGTGGTATCGACACAGGAGGCTCTTGTAAGTATTCTTTGATTTTGTCAAAAGCAAATTGACATTCATCATTCCATTTGACTACTTGATCTTTCTTCAATAGTTTGAAGATTGGCTCCCAAGTAGCTGTCAGGTGAGAAATGAATCTGGAAATATAGTTCAAACGCCCCAAGAATCCTCTGACTTCCTTTTCAGTGCGAGAAGCAGGAATCTCTTGTATTGCTTTGACTTTGGCAGGATCTACTTCAATACCCTTGTTTCTGACGATGAAGCCCAAGAGTTTACCAGACCGTACCCCAAATGTGCATTTGTTTGGATTCAACCTCAGCTTGTACTTCTTCATTCTCTTAAACAGTTTTTGTAAGTGATCAAGATGCTCTTCCTCTGTTTGACATCTGACTATCATATCATCCATATAGACCTCTATTTCGTGATGTATCATGTTGTGAAATAGAGCTACCATGGCACGTTGGTAAGTTTCCCCAGCATTCTTTAGTCCGAACAACATCACCTTATAGCAGAAAGTGCCCCACTGCGTGACAAATGTTGTTTTCTCCATATCCTCAGGTGCCATTTTGATTTGGTTGTAACCTGAGAATCCGTCCATGAAGGAAAACACTTTGTGTTGTGCCGTATTGTCAACTAGGATATCTATGTGAGGGAGTGGAAAATCATCCTTAGGGCTTGCCCTATTTAAATATCGGTAGTCCACACACATTCGCACTTTGCCGTCCTTTTTGGGCACGGGAACAACATTGGCAACCCATTGAGGGTAAGAGGTGACAGCCAAGAATCCATCATTGAATTTCTTCATGACCTCTACTTTAATATTTTCTGACATATCCGACCTCACTCGACGAACCTTTTGCTTTACTGGTGGACAATCCTCTATGGTAGGCAGACGATGTACCACAATATCTTCATCAAGTCCTGGCATGTCTTCATACGACCAGGCAAAGACTTTGACATAATCGTGTAACAACTAAATTAGACGCTTCTTGACACTGGGTTCCAGATTGGCACCCATCTTGACCTCTTTTTTATCTTCTTCGGTACATAGGTTGATCGTATCCACGGGTTCTTCGTGAGGCTCTATGGTTCTCTCTTCTTGTTGTAATAGTCTGGCAAGTTCCCCTGGTACTTCACAATCTTCCTCACCTTCATCTTCGGCTTGGTATATTAGATTCTCAGAGTCACAAAAGGCCATAGCAGTATCGTTACCCATGGAATCCTGAATGGATGTATACCTGCATTGTGAGTGTGGGTGTGTGTAAGGGTGTAGCTATCTTTGAAATAAAGTAAAATGTAACAGAAAAAACAATGAGCACAAAAGTTTGTATGTGAAAACGTCCATGATTCATTGATGTCATATGAAAAATGAGATAATAACTCTTACAAATGGACCATTGTGCCTCGGGTAAGACACAAGGTTTTAAGAGTGCGAATTGTTTTGAATATTTCAGATCCAACAAAATGTAAAGACAAATTACTGAGGGATGAAAGTGATTGGGACAAAGTCTCTAGCCTCCCAATTGCTGAGCCCTCGGAAAGATCCAATCCTCTAGGTTGCAGCCATTTTCAACATCTTCCACTGCGTTGACTTCACGATTGCTGATCTTCAAGGGTGGCTCTCCAGCACGGGTGCAGCGTACAACCTTCTGAGAACTTGAAGTGAGACCTAGGCCAAACTTGTCAGATTTATATGGGATATCTGGAAGTTGTCCCCAGATAGTGCACCCTTCTTCCTCTATTATTGCTTTGGCATCTTTCAGCGACGACATCCGGAGTGGAGGCCTTGTAATCTTGGGAACAACCTTGGTCACTGCCACATCTTGAGGGACCTCTTCAAAGTGTTAAAATGGAGTTTCAATGAATTCACCGTCTAATTCCACATATCTGAAGGAATTGAGATGGATGATCATGTATTCTTCCTCTCCATGAACGGTGACAATCTTCCCTTGAACTAGATATTTCAACATTTGGTGCAACGTAGAAGTAACAACGCCAGCATCGTGGATCTATGGTCGGCCTAGCAGGCAGGAGTATGAAGGGCGGATGTCCATCACATAAAAAGTTGAATTTAAGGTTTGGGTTCCAACCTTTATTGGAATGTCTACCTCCCCATGTACCATCCTCTTAGAACCATCAAAAGCCCTTACCACTATGTTTCTTGGCTTTAAAGTCAACCCCTCACAGTCAAGTCTATCAAGAGCTTTCTTGGGTAATACATTCAGAGATGAGCCAGTATCCACCAAAACATGCGCCAGAGTTGTGCCCCTGCATTCCACTGAGACATGCAATGCCTCATTATGCTTCCTTCCCCTCGGTGTTAGATCAGCATCTGAAAAACCTAAACCATTGTCCGCAGTTAGACTAGCTACACAGTCTTGAAATTGATCAACATATGTCTCTTGAGGTACATGGGCGGTTTTTAAGAACTTCACCAAGGCTTTTTCATGTGCCTCGGAACATAGTAGTAATGCCAACATGGATATCTTGGAGGGAGTTTGCCCCAGTTGTTCAACTGCATCGTAGTCGCTTCTCTTTATAATTTTTAGGATCTCCTCCATTTATTTCTTGGAGGTCTCAGGGATAGTTAATGATTGAGCCTTCGTCCGTACAGGCTCAATCATAACACCTTTTCCTCGAGTCTCGGTTGACTCGGTAGCAGGAATGTTAGTCGGAATGATTACAGGGGTTGTAACGGTTTTGTCAATTGGAGTATTCGCAAATATGATTATGGGTGTGGGAGTAACCTTTAGAGCAACCACAGGGATGATTACGGGTCCAGAACCTGCTTTTGGGGGAGCAATTTCTGGAGAAAAGATCCTACCACTTCGGATAATTTTGCTAGTTCACGCAATGTTACTGATGTCAGATTTGACCTTCTTGGAGCTTGAATATTCAGTGGATGGCCAGTTTTGTTTGATACCATGGTAATAGACATCCCCTCCATAATTCCATGGTATTGTTTTGTCTGATGTATATGGGACTGGTCCAGGAATTGTGATTATTAAAGGAGTTGGTTTTGGAACTGATGTAATTCTAACGGGTCTTTTAGTGGATACCCTGGAAGAATTGGCGGAAATGGTAATGATAGAAACATCTTCAAAAGGAACAGGTGGAACAGAAGTCTTCTCAAATAAAATTTCTTTGTTATCTATTAGGCACTGAACGCCTATTTTCAACAAAGGACATCCGGTTGGGGAGGACAAATAGAGATGGCAAACTTCACCACAGCCCGGGAACACACTGGCATTCAACAAATTCATTTTAACAGTCAAAATTGGGGTCATGAGTTCATCAATTTAAGTAACCAATAAATCTTCTTCAACGACATTGGTATTGTGGCCATGTCTGGGCATAGGGGCAGAAATGACATTTGGGTTTTCAGGCGCATCAAACTCAATTTCTTTTGCTTCAATAAGGTCTTGTATTTTGTTCTTTAGAGCCCAACAGTTATTAGTATCGTGACCAGGACTTTCAGAATGATATGCGCAACGGGCATTGGGATGATAACAAGGAGATGTTGTATTGGGGTTTTCTGGAGCTTCTTTCAAGGTCACTAAGTTGGATCTTAATAAATGAGGTAATACTTGAGTCGGGGTCATGTTGATTCTGGTGAACTGCCTGACTGGCCTTTCTACCCTTGGTTGATTATTTCTTTGATGATCGGGCGCAGGCTTTGGGATCATAACATCCCCCACCATTGGTCGGCGTTTGGCCCTATCTTGGTTTCTCTACGGATATACGACAACCACCTCTTTCTTTCTGATGAAGGGTTTCCTTACAGCTGTAGAAGAAGACGTGTCTTTCTGAATCTTTCCATTCTTTATACCGGCTTCTATCCTCTCTCTAGTCAAAATTAATTCAGTAAAGCCTGTAGATGAACTTCCGATTAAATGATTGAAGAATGGACCAGACAAGGTGCCCAAGGACATGTCTACCAATTCTCTCTCAGACAACGGGGGTTGAACTCTTCTAGCCAAATCTCTCCATTTTTGTGCATAGTCCTTGAAACCTTCATTGGAAACCATGGCCATATGTTGTACCCCAAAATTTGCCCTCTCATTTATCAAGATTTTTCTCACAAAACTTCTTGGACTCAAGACAAGATTAAGGTTTGGTCAGCTAAAGACATCTCATCTTGCACTAATAACCTAAAATTAGGGTTTGAATTTGCACAAGGATTTTTGAACCATCAATACTTCATGTGACTTTCATACATCATTTTGGACCCCTAAGATTGTTCATGTTAAGTTTCAAGCCTTGAACCATATTTTTGATCAGTCAATTGGACAGTTGACCTAAAAATCAGCTGTATTGGGGAAAAAGTCAACCATGGCCAATTTACAATCAAAATTCATAATTTTTTATCCACATCAACATTTTAGACTCATATGTACCATTTGATCAAGTTTGGATCACAACTCCTCAAGAAATTTGATCAAATCATCAAAAGGGCAAAATGGTCAAAATTAGGGTTTTGATTGAGAAAGGGCAATTTCTGATTTTTAACCTAGCCAATGACCAATTGAGTTCAAACATTATTTCAAGGGTTCAATGGCATCATCTTGACCTAATTACATGGTTCAAAAGATTTCAAGTTCATTGGATTGACAGATGAATTTTGCAGTCAACTGATCAAAAGTCAACTGTATACTGAAAAGTCAAACTTTGACTTTTTGGTCAAAATCAAGTGCCAAGAGTCATAATTCATCAAGATATGTCAAAATATGAAACTTGTTCACCAAGAAACTCAAAATTGAAAATTAGGGTTTTAATTTGAAAATTTTCATTACTTAGAATTTTTCTAAGTATAAAAATTTTCTTGTTTTTTTCCAACTTTTCACCACTTTTTCACCATGATACATTTTGATTCAAAGAAAACTTCCAACATGAAGGTTGTAGTCCTCTATGAAATCTACAACTTTTCTGCACAAACGTTTCCCAAAATATGCTTGGATCTCAAGTTATGAATTTGTGAATATAGGTCCATGAACTTCTTAACTTAGTGAAATTTTGCCCTAATTTAGGCAGGTTTTGGACCCAACTTCATGGACATTTTTCACCTAGTTCCAATAGGTATCTCAAATTTCATTTCAAATATGGATTATAGATCACATTGAAAGCTTTCCAAAATGTCCAAGAATTCTCCAAGATCATTTTTGAGTAGGGAGAATCGAAGAAGGGAAGTTGGCATTTTCTCACTTTTGTTCAAGCCATTTTTACATAGCATCAAGTTGCAAATCAAGTCTATGCTAGTTATATCTTGATTTACAGGTCCTAAGCTTGCTATACACTCCATAATTAAATGAAAACTCAGTTTAAAAAGGCTTTATCTTTGCTTTTGAAGCTTTACACAAGGTGTATTTCCATTTTTGGCCAAAAGGTTACAATGCCATTTTCATAAAGAGCAACTTTTGCAACTTTGTCAATCTTGAGCGTTGAACCTGTCCCTTTGGTACAAGCAATTTCTACAGGTCTCAAGCAATGTGTACCAACTCTTATCAACCCTCAAGCAAGCCAGGACGAGCATGTAGCATTGGTCTTGTCAACTTTACTTCAAATGCAAGAAAAGTTGCAAAAGATTCTAGAGCTTGCACATCTAGTAAGGGCTGACTTTGGATTACTTCTCTACATATTTGCAAACTTGTTACAAGGCATAGCACGCTCAGATTGAACCTGAAACACTCTGAAACTCAAAAACACCAAAATTCTGCTAAAACACACAGTTTCTGCAAAACCATAGCCAACTCTCATTTGGCTCGTGCGTTTTTTGTTTAAATACTTCAAGCATCTCATATACATCATACCAAAGCAATCCAAGTCATCACCCTGGTTTTGTAACCCCTATTTCAGCATCCACCATTTTCACTTTGGAAGCTTGCAGCTTGACTTGTCTAGAGAGTTCCAACCATCCTCAAAGCAAGATAAGCATTGGAATAGCTCCAGGGAAGTTCAAGGAAGCTCAAACAATCATCAGGCCTCCATTAAAGTCCCTACATTGCCCTACTCGAATCCAGCTGAAGGAGGTAATTTCTTAAACTCTATCTCTCTAAATAGGCAACTTCAAGCCACGATTTGTGAAGGAAAAATGTAGCTCTCATCATGAAAAAACTGTACATATCATTACTTTTCATTTATGTTACTTGTGCTAAGACAATTTGAAGCTTGAAGTCCCTGAAATTTTTAGGCCACACATTAGGGGTTCCAAAATTCTCCTTGATCTTTTAGAGTTAGGTTACATAATTTATATGGTTGAAATCGTTAGCTCAAATGCCACATGTTTCATGTTATGAGTTTTTGTTTTTATGCAAGCATGAGCAAGATCCAGATTTGAACTAAAACGCGCGCAGGGAAGCTATCCAGAGGACAGGGATGAAGTTCTGGGCTTTTGGCGCCTTGGGCCTTTTTGTTTTTGCTAATCACACCCCCTGACTTGTTATTTGCACCCCCTGGCTAATTTGTTATATTTTTTTCATACTTTTATATTTATTGCTTTTGATTATTTTTTCTAAATAATAAATCCTAAAAATAATTTCTTTATTTTTGCAATTTTATTTTATTTTTTTTATTATTATTTTTTACATACAAATTAGATTATTTTGATAAATAGATTTTGTTTTATTAAATAACTTGTAAATATATTTAAAAATACTTAATATTTTTATTATACTATTTATACTCATAAATACTTATATATATATATATATATATATATATATATATATATATATATATATATATATATATATATATATATATATATATATATATATATATATATATATATATATATATATATATATATATATATATATATATATATATATATATATATATATATATATATATATATATATATATATATATATATATATATATAAACATAATATTATTTATTATTTTTTATACAAAAATATATAAGTTAGCAAATATAGAATATTATTTTCTTTTAATTGAAAAAACTAGGGTTTTAAACCCCTCCAAAAATAATATTATTTTTTCTAGGGTTTGAATTAATTTTTTTTCTCATACAAAAACCAAACACAACATTTTACATGAACATATTGCATTGCATTTTAAATATTTGTCTTATATTTATTTAATTCGCAATATTCGATTTGGTTGTAATAATATATTTAGGTTTATATTTGTGCAAAATCCCCATTCAAACTTGTATTCCCCCCTCCCATAAAAATTGTTGTAATAGCTTAGTTTATTTTACACAATTTATCGCTTTTATACCATGATTAGTAAATTAGGGTTTGCATGACAAGAACAAAAACAAAGCAAAAATAGAAAACCCTAAATGCAAGACAAAAGCATGAAAATGATACATTTTGCACACAAGCACCCTTAGGGTTTCTCCCACTTGGTTGCCTAAAATAAAATGGCCATGTTACGCACGCGAAGTATCTTGGCAAAACAAAACAAGTATAAGATCATAGTCCCTCGATGACGCTATTCAAAGGTTGCCTAAAAAAATGATCTTGGTCCCTCAAAAATGCTAAGATACTTGGCAACATTGCTATCATGGTTATACGATGACCCACGCCCATCCCGTTTACATCCAAAGATAGGGTTTCTTACCAAATCAATGGTAAGTCAACAATGTCAAAGGAATAGAAAATGCACAAGAAAGACATTTGAGTAGGTAGATAGCTTTTAAGTTACTTGCTCCATTTCAAAATAATCCTTGCTATTTTAAAAAACAAACACACACACAATTCAAAACATCTTACAAAACATTGAAAACATTTTCAAAAGACAAACATCTTTGTACACATTCTTACGAACGAGAATCATTACAAGGATTGCCTAAACGAATGGCCTCTTTTACAAAATACTTTCAAAATCACACCAAACACCATTTCAAACAAAACAAAGCAAGTGGGCTAAACAAGTAACTAAGAGCCCATGGAAAACCATGGATGAAAAGGGTACTAGCACCTTCCCTTTTCATAATCTACCCCCCAAACACAAGAAAACATCTCAAAGGTCTTTCCTGTGCTTTTTTACCTTTCCTTTTGGATAAAAGAAAAGTCGGTGACGACTCTTGCTAACCGCAACATTTGCAAACACAAAACACAAAACCTCAAGTCAGTTCTCCCACCGCATCACACCATACTCTGGAGTTGAGTACGGGTAGGCGCCAGATCAACATTGTACTGATATTGTTTGTAGAAAGCTGCAGCAAGATCTTCCCAATTGTGAATGTTAGCTCTTTCTAGTTGGTAAAACCAGTCAAGTTGAGTTCCAGACAGACTGTCTTGGAAGAAATGCACCCATAAGTCTTTATCAGCGGTGTGGGATTGAATATTCCTCACATATGACCGGAGATGCATTTTAGGGTATGAAACTCTATCATATTTAGTGAATACAGGTGCTTTAAATTTCGGAGGAATCACAATCCCCGACACCAAACCCAATTCCTCAAAGTCCAAGCCTGGAACCTTTTGGATTTCCATCGCGCTCAAACGCTCTTCGAGATGTTTATACTTGTCATCAACTGGAGGGTATTGCTCTTCAGAGTAGTCCTCTTCTTCCTCTTCTTCCTTTGATTATGATGGGATAACGGTTTCCTTGCCTTTACCATCTTGGTTGTCTCTTTCACCAGAAGTTGTTGCAAAGTCCAAAGTCCTTCTTGTCTACCCATGAAATCTTCTTCCCATGTTTAAGACTCTGATTACCTTCTTGGTTTTCTTTTTCCTCTCTCTAGCCAGCAAAGTCTTCAATTCTTCTTGTCCCTTAGCTAGGGTCAAAAGAAACTGTTGAAACTATGTATTCTAAGCTTGAAGATCCTTCACTGTTTGCTCAAGATCCATCTTACTGAAATAAACATTAGAGAGATGAGGAGACTTGTTGCAAAAACCTGCTTATGTTATGATGAATGATATATGCATATGCAATGTTTTCAAGGATTTCAAAGATTAAAATCTGTTTTAGACAAAAAGGAAACACACGTTATATTAATAAGATAAAGTTTGAATACATCAACGCCCCTAGGGCAAAAATAATACAAAATCTCTAAGATAGAAAAGTAGTGTGCATCCTCTTTGGTGCAATGTAGGCATTCAGAGTCTGCTCCTAATGAAGTATCCTAGTAAGCTCCAAAACCTTCTTCTCGCTTGCGTAGAATTGGGCTTCGAAAGTATCTCTCTCTCCTTTGAGTTGTATCCAATCCCTTTGTAAGTCTTCAAGAGATGTGGGCATGTTAGGATGTAGGATAGTGTATGGAACATCTCCCTCCATGACAGGCTCAATGATTACCGGGAGAATGGAGGGGTAAGGCATCATAAGACTCTGAGCACGAGTTCGTACCCGTTTGAGGTAAGGCTCAAGTGGGATGGAGTTTTTGTGCCCCAAAGTCTTGCTATCCACCTTGTTTAACATACTCCAAGCTCGGATAAACCTCTGGCGAAGACCTTGATTGTCTTTGTCGTAGTCGAATACCAAACCTTGAATCAACATTTCATGCAGGCCATACCTTCGGGCATAACCAAACTGTCTTAAAGCCAAGCAGGTATTTTAGGTGATACCTCCCCTAATTCCAAGTAAAGGGACATTAGGGAATTCTCCACAACAGTCAACAATGATAATATTCTCTTTGGATCGGGAGCACCAATGAATGTCTGAATGTTTGAGCGTCATCAACCTTTGTGACCACCTTGAACCTTGCTCATTCTTTAATACAGATTAAGGAAGATGAGAAATAAACCATCTTTCCAAGAGAGGAGTGAAACACATAAAGACACCTCTTTTCCTCATTGTGCGAGTGTGAAAAGAGTGTAGGATATCCCCTAGCAATGTAGGCACCGGGTTGCGAGATATGAAGATTTTGACGGTGTTCACATCTATGAGTTGGTCAGGATTTGGAAACAAAACCATCCCATAGATGAGGAGAGCCACAATTTCCTCAAAGGCTTGCAAGTCCAAGGAATTATAAAAGCTTTGGTCTTTCTTAAACAGGAACTTTGCTAGGAAACCTTTGACATCACTCCTTGTTTCCCAATGAGTTGTGACATCAGATGAGTGCAAGTGTAGAGCTTGAGCAATCTCTTATGGCTTTGGGTATCTTTTCGTACCATTGAAAGATAGTTGATTGAGAATGAGAATCCTCAAGTGTTGGGAGAATTCTTCCAAAGTAGGCACAAGTTGATAGTCGGGAAATGTGAAGCAATGGTGTAAAGGATCAAAGAACTGAAAGAGCACCTTCATCATATCCTCATCTGTGTTGGAGGTGACCAAGTTGAGTAGTCGACCATGTCTCTCGGTGAATGGAGAGTTTTCAGGAATCTTTGAAACTAGCTCCTTAAGTTGTGGAGGAATTCTCACAAGGTTGACTTGAATAGTTTTCCTGCAAAGTGAATCCATATCCTACAAAACAAGAACAAAGATGAATCCCAAAATCCTTGAAATGGTTAGTGGATGCATATGATGTTCATGATGTTCGTAATGTTATGTACAAGTATGTATATACAAATAAAGCAAACAAGTCCTTAGTTTAGGCTTGCATGGAGTTTTATAGGTAAGTACCCTCTTGAAGTTTAGTTGGCTTAAACCTGTCCTAGTAATAGTAACCGGGTTCTAAGGAGCTTAATATCAATGGATTGTTTCCTTGGTCATTGTTTTAGCTCAAGCCTCTTTAATGGCGACCGAAATATCCCAAGAAACCAAACCTCAATGAGTGTAGTATCGAGTATCTACCAACTTCGGATTGCACCAAAGCCGGTCATCTCACTACATCCTAAAGGCCAGGTTAGTCAAGTAAAGGTCTAATAGTTCATTAGTGCTTCATGACATTACTCAGCAGCCCCGTATTCTCTTTTATTAACTCAAAGGCTACCGGTACCCACAAATATGTCGCACTAACGTAGCTATTGCTTAGACCATGTCGGTATACCCTGCACAGTTTCCACAACGTATTTCTACTTACCTATAATGTATCCCAAATCCGGGTAGAGGATTCAAACCCAAACAAAGAACCATAATGTAAAGCATACAAGTCAAACAATGTAAGCAAATAAATGTGATTTATCCCTAAGGTAACCCCTCTTTTAGAATAGTCCCCAGCAGAGTCGCCAGTTCTGGTGATACGGTGGGAGAACTGACTTGAGAGTTTTGTGTTTTATCGCAAATGTTGCGGTTAGCAAGAGTCGCCATCGACTTTTCTTTTATCCAAAAGGAAAGGTGAAAAAGCACAGGAAAGACCTTTGAGATTATTTCTTGAGTTCGGGGGGGGGGGGGGGGTAGATTATGAAAAGGAAAGTTATTAGCACCCTTTTCATCCATGGTTTTCCATGGGCTCTTAGTTACTTGCTAAATCACTTGCTTTTATTTGAAATTATGCTTTGTGTGGTTTTTGAAAGTATTTTGTAAAAAGAGGCCATTGTTTAGGCAATCTTTGTAATGATTCTCGTTCGTAGGAATGTGTACAAAGATGTTGATCTTTTTGAAAATGTTTTCAATATTTGTAAGATGTTTGGAAATGTGTGTGTTTATTTTGAAAATAGCAAGGATATTTGTTTTGAAATGGAGTAAGTAATTAGGAGCGATCTACCTACTCAAATGTCTTTCTTGTTCATTCTCTTCTCCTTTGACATTGTTGTCTTACCATTGATTTGGTAAGTAACCCTATCTTTGGATGTAAACGGGACGGGTGTGGGTCATCGTATAGCCATGATTAGCAATGTTGCAAGGTATCTTAGCATTCTTTTTGAGGGACTAAGATCAATTTATAAGGAAACTTTGAATGGCGTCATCGAGGGACTATGATCTTGTATTTTTTTGTTTTTGCTAAGATACCTTACATGCGTAATATGGCCATTTTTGTAAGGCAACCAAGTGAGGTAACCCTAGGGGTGCTTGTGTGCAAGTGTGTCATTTTCATGCTTGTTTTTGTCTTGAATTAGGGTTTTCTATTTGATTGATTTTTATCTTCTCATACAAACCCTAATTACTAACATATTATGTAAAAGCGATAAATTGCGAAATTTAAAGTTACTACGCTATTACAACATTTCTGGGAGGGGGGGGGGGGGGGTATACAATTTATGAATGGGGATTGCAATAATATAAACCTAATTAATCTATTACAACCAAATTGAATATGTACAAATAATTGGAATAAATAGTATACAAGATGAATTAAATATGCAAGAATATGTAAATGCAAAGAAGATTTTTGTTTGGTTTTTTATGTGAAAAAGTTTTAACCTAAACCTAATGAGAAAAGAAACAAATAAATCAAAATTAAATTAACTTAAATTAATTAAGAAAATAAATTAATTTAGAAAAGATTCTTTTTGAATAAAAAACCTTAATTCTATTTTGATTGAAAGAACATGAGTTTTAAAGAAAAAAGTATTTTTATTTATATATTTTTTTGTCTTAAAAAAAATATTGTAGTATTATGAAATATTTTTGGTCTTTTTTTTATATTAAAATAAATTATTTAATGGGTATGAAGAAAAAATAAATATTAACCTAGTTCTAATTTAATTTACAAGGTTATTTAATAAAAATAGATAATATATAACTAAATAAACTATTTTTTGTGAGAAAAGTAAAATAAAATAAGCCAAAATATAAATCTATCATTTATATATTTTTTATGATTTTTAATATTTAAAAAAGATATATTTAAGAAAATAAAATGAGAATAAAATAAATAAATAAAATGATAATGGGCCAGGGGTGTCACAAGTAAACAGGGTGCATGATGTTAGCAAAAAAACATAGGCCCATGAAACAGAAGCCCAGCGCTGCAAGGGACAAAAAAAAGTGGAAAAATGTGAGAAAATGCAAAAGGCAACGCGTTGAGGCTCGAACCCATGACCTCTAGCAATAACGCACACTGCCTTACCACTGGGGTGACTGTACATCCGTTTATATAAACAAAATAACAAATATATATTAGAAACTGCTTCCTGAAGGCAACTTCATCTTCAACCTTGAGCCATGGCCGGACCACCTGTATCTTCCTCATTTCTCCATAAAAATGGAAAGTTCAAACATGAAAATTGTGGGTTTCTTCCCACGAGTTCAAACACATAACTCATGTAAACTAAAAGTTAAATATGAAATCTAATTTCACTGGCCCTAATTTGAAACCTAATTTTTGCAGAAATTTCAAATCCAAAATTCTCTATACACAGTTAATATAAATGAAAACTATGAACATGGTTAGCTTTAGAGCAAGGATATCTACATTTTGCTTTCACAACTCAGGACCAAATGATGCTTGTATGAAGAGATATAAGTTTGAGTTTTTACCTCTTGCAGTTGGAATCGTGAAAGGAGTTTGAGCAAGTTTTGAGAAGGCCTGAGGATCTGTTTAGCTTGCCTGGACCTCCTTGAGTGTATTTCAACCCTTACTTTGTCCTGAAAGTCCCTGAATCTCTTTACTCAAGTCAACCTGCAAGCTTGATATTTGAAAATGGTGGATGGAGAAGGAAGAGCTACATTCTTGAAACAGGGGCCTGGATCACTTTGATATGATGTATATTAAGTGTTTGGGTGGTTAAAACTCAATACGCACGTGTGGATTTGGAGATGGCTATCTGAGGTTCAAAACTGTCAAGCTATGGCAGATTCTGAGTTGCAAGGTGTTTGGGAGTGTTTTGGAGTCTTAGCCTTCGTGTGTCAACTTGCAAACAATTTGTCTACTAGTAAGCAAGTGGTTTTAAGTCTTGTAACAACTCAAATTTCAAAAACTCACATGTTTGCTTGGTTACTTGTTTTTGAAGCAAGGCTAGCAAGCATGGTTTCAAGGTGTAGTACCAAGCTTGTAGGGGGGCTGAGACCTTTAAACATACTTGTTCTTATTGAGTGGAGTGCGTTTGTGCAGAAAAAACAAGTGCAAGGCTCAATGCAAGCTGACTTTGCATAAAGCTTGCTTTTCCAAAATGGCAATGTTGCCTTTCTCCCAAAAATGGAATTATTCTTGTACAATGCATTCAATGCTTGGCTTAAAGCTTCCAACAGCTGTGAAAAAATTTAATTATGGATTGAAAGTCAAGTTAGAAGCCAACAAAGTAGGATTTGTTTAGCATTCTTGAGGATTGGATCCAATGTTCTTCACAAAATGACTTGAAATCCAAGTGACAAATCACCAACTTCATCTCTTCGGTTCTCCCTACTTAAGAATGATATCAAGGAGTTCTTTGAAATTTTGGAAATCTTGCAATGTGCTATTCAACTCATCTTTGAATTGCTTTTGAATATACCCCTTAGAACCATGTGAAAAATTTCCATGAAGTTAGGTCAAAAATCTGCCTAATTAGGGCAAAATTTCACTGTTATTTTTAGTTCATGAGCATGTAATCACAAAATTATAACTTGAGATCCAAGCATTTTTAGGAAATATTATGTGAAGCAAAGTTGTAGATTTCATGGGGATCTACAACTTTCATGTTGGAAGTTTCCTTTGAATCATCTTGCATCATGGTGAAAATTTGGCTCAAAGTTGAGAAAAAATAAGAAATTTTCTATACTTAGAAAAATTTCTAAGTTAAGAAATTTCAACTTTTCAAAACAAAATCTTAAATTCTTGATTTCTTGATGAACAAGTTTCAAATTTTGGCATGTTTTGATGAAGTATGATTTTTGGCACTTGATTTTGACCAAAAAGTCAAAGTTTGACTTTTCAGTATACAATTGACTTTTGATCAGTTGACTGAAAAATTTATCTGTCAATCCAATGGACTTGTAGTGTTTTGAACCATTTCATTAGGTCAAAGTGATGCAATTTGACTCTTGAGATCATGCCTTAAACCAATTGATCATTTGTTAGGCCAAAAATCAGAAATTGCCCTTTCTCAGTCAAAACCCTAATTTTGACCATTTTGCCCTTTTGATAACTTGATCAAATTTCTTGAGGAATTGTGGTCCAAACTTGATCAAATGGTACATATGAGTTTAAAATGTTAGTGTGGATAAAAAATTATGAAGTTTGACTGTAAATTGGCCATGGTTGACTTTTTCCCCAATACAACTGATTTTTAGGTCAACTGTTCAATTGACTGATCAAAAGTGTGATCCAAAGCTTGAAACTTGACATGAGTAATCTTGGGGGTCCATAATGATCATGAAAGTCATATGGGGCATTGGAAGTTCAAAAATCCTTGTGCAATCTCAAACCCTAATTTTCAGTCATTATTGCTTGAGGAGATGCCTTGAGCTGATCAACCCAAATGCAGTCTTGATCCAAAGGAGATCTTGTGAGAAAATTCTTGATAAGTAGGAGGGAAAATTTTGGGGTACAACACAATCCAATCAGCTTCGGACAAAGCAGCAAGTGGATGAGACGCTCAGAGACATGAAGGCTATAGTAGAATGGGAACCCCGTGAGATTATTTCACATAGTTATCTTTTCTTTGTATCAATTTTCATTTTCTACGACGACACTCCTTTACTAGGATGTTCGTCTCACTGTACCAAAAAATACTTATTCAAGTTAATACAAATATATTCCTTTGAAAGTGCAAAACTACTTCTTTGGCTCGAAGGGGTTGACGAGGGATTATCTTCCTTATAACTCCAGTGTTTAGGAATTGAAACAATGCCTGTACCTCATCAGCGGGGTTTGTCCAAAAGCATACTGTAAAGATCGTGGTATCGTTTTTGTCATCCTCCCTCAAGAGGCTTAGAATTATTAACCGGGCGTTGATCATCACAAAAATATGAAAGCAATTTGAATATAGTGAAAATAATTGGATTAATTCAAAACAGACGTATGCAATGCATTAATGAAATAAAAGAGTTTGCTATGACATTAATTGTTTGTATAAGAAAAGAAAAATACAACTCGGAAATTCAAATAAACAAAAGCCTTCAATGATTTGGCAAAGGAGCAGTGATTATGTTTGGAGTCTCTGGCGCTTCGAACTGGACTTCCTTGGCATCGATCATGTCTTGGACCTTGTTCTTCAGAGCCCAGCAGTTGTCCGTAGTATGCCCCGGGCTATCAGAGTGGTATGCGCACTTCTCATTGGGATGATAGTTGGGAGCAGAAGTGTTTGGATTCCGGAGAGGAGCCCTTAAGGTAATCAGCCCTGCCTTCAACATTTGCTGTAGCGCTTGATCTAGTGACATGTTGATCTTAGTGAACTGTCTTTTGGGTGCGACCTCCTTACGTTGCTGCCCCTGTCTTTGCTGAGCATGCATAGGATTAGAGATCTGGGTTGCCCCTACATGTTGATCATGACGACTCTTTTTACCATGCACAGCATTGAACTCCTTCTTCCCATGGTGGGGCTTTTTCTGAGTGTCAGAAGGTGCAGCTTCTGAAATCTTCCCACTTTGATGCCAATTTCAATTCTTTCTCCAGTCAAGATCAGATATGTAAACCCAGCAGAAGAGTTACCAATCAGATGGTTGAAGAACGGACCAGACAGGGTCCCCAGGAACATATCAACGAGCTCACGGTCAGTCAAAGGTGGCTGCACCCTTCCAGCCATGTCTCTCCACTTCTGCGCATACTCTTTGAATCCTTCACCCGTTCCTAGTGACATACCCTGGAGTTGGGTACGCGTAGGAGCGAGGTCGGAATTATACTGATACTATTTGTAAAATGCAGTAGCCAAGTCCTCCCAGTTACGAATGCTGGTTCCATCCAGCTGATAGAACCATTTGAGTTGAGTCCCTGAAAGACTATCCTGGAAGAAATGGATCCATAGATTCTTGTCTGCAGTGTACGGTTGGATCTTTCTCACGTATGATCTGAGATGTAGCTTAGGACAGGAAGCCCCGTCGTACTTTGCAAAAGCAGGTGCTTTGAACTTGTGAGGGATCACCACCCCAGAAGATAGACCTAGATCTTCGAAGTCCAGGCCGGGCACTTTCTGTATCTCCATAGCACTTAGACGGTCCTCTAGCTGTTTGTACCTATCCACGGCGGGAGGGTACTGTTCATCATTGTAATCTGTCTCGTTGTCGGAGACCACGGGAATAGGAACCTCTCTCCCTTGTGGGCTGTCTTTCCCAACAGATGGGGTAGTCAGCTCAGCCTCATTTTGTGATCCATTCCCAGATCTGCGTCTAGGGTTGAACAAAATAGTCCTCTTCTTCTTCTTCTTCATAAGCAGAGTCTTCAACTCCTGTTGACCCTGGGCTAGGCTCATAACCAACTCCTGGAACTGGGCGTTCTGGGCCTGGAGGGCCTTGATAGCTTGTTCATTGGATGATTCAGGATTCATGATGATTGCTGAAATAAACAGCGAAGAAGATAAGTGACCTGTAAAAGGGGTACCTGTAATGCAATGATGTGTATGTATGCATGCAATGTTTTCAAGGATCTCGCGGGGTAGACAAGAAAATTGTTAGAATCTTGTAGCTTGATTGAAGGAACTTTATGTTATTGAGAGTCCTTCTTCAAGAGTCAAGGCTCACCATATCGAGTGGGTCATAGCCCCTGACTCAAGTCATTAACCTTGGCTAGAGGAAAATAAATCCCCTTTTCACCTTGCTAGACATTTGATTCATCATGACCTGCATCACAAACCCTTGAGATCCTTGAAATGGATTAGTCCTTATGCAGGATGTATGCAATGGTATGATGTTATGCTATGCATGGAGTGATGTAAGTAAACCCTGTTATAAGCCCAGATTAAGGACTGTAAACAACACCTGCAAGGAATTCATGTGTCAGATAACAAGAACATGCAAGTAGTCAGGTTTGAAGGCACACAAGTCACACAAGACAACCCTTAGAGTTCAGGCCATCATGAAGTTTAGGTACTACCCTCTTGAAGTTGGTTGGCTCAAAACCTGTCCTATCAAAAGTAACCGGGTTCTAAGGAGCTCAATATCATTGGGTTGTTTTCTATGTTCATTGTTTTGATTTTGCCACTGAACTGGCGATCAAAATATTCCAAGAAAACAACCCTTAATGAGTGTAGTATCGAGTATCTACCAACTTCGGACTGCACCAAAGTCGGTCATCTCACTACCCCTAAAGAGGCCAGGATGGTCAAGTAAGGTTCCTAAGGTCAGTTGATGCTTCACGACACCACGCGGCGGCCCCGTACTCTCCTTGACTTGACTCAAGGGTTACTGGTACTCACCAAAGTGCCACATCAATGTAGCAAACTGCTTCAACCGTGTCGGTATACCCCGCACAGTTCCCTCACAGTTTGTTGCTACTTTCTAAAAGGTATCCCCCAGATCCAGGTTAGGATCTATGAAACTCCAAGACAGGCCCACAATATTAAAGCAAACAAAGCAAGCAATCGAAAACAAGAGTGGTCTAATCCTAAGGTACACCTCACTTATTAATATCCCCAGCAGAGTCGCCAGTTCTGTGATCGGTGGAAATAGAACTGACTGTTTTTTAAGCTGGTTCGCGAAGTGTCGCGGTAAGCAAGAGTCGCCACCGTCTTTTATGTTCTCCAATATGGAAAGGACAAAAGCACAGCAAAATTCCTTTTCGAGAATGTTTCTCGGTTCGGGAGGTAGATTTATAGAAAGGGAAGGTGGTACCACCCTTTCTATCCGTGGTTATCCACAGGCTCTTAGGTACTTGCTCTTATGTTTTCAAAAATTGTTTGCTTTTCAAGTGTATGTGGGTTTTGAAAAAGTTTTGCTTGAAAATTTTCTAGGTAACTCTTGCATCTGTCCTCAAGAGTGTATGAAAAATTTGTTTGAAAACCTTTTGAAAGTGTCAGTGCGAAAAGTTGTTTTTGTTTTTTGAGAGAGCAAGTACCCATGAGAAAATATACCTACTCTAAGGAATTAGGTTGTGTAAGAGTCCTTTAGACAGTGCTATCCCACTATTGAGAAGTAGGTAGCACCGTCGTTGGAGGTATTCGGGTCAATTCGATTAAGGGATATGTGTGGTCACCAAAGCAATAGTAGGACGCCTTAGCGGTAACCCTAATGTCCTAGATCCTTTTTATCCGAGACAACCGTTTCGAGGCAACTGGATCTTAGACAGGAGGGCGACCTCTAAGACACCCTATACTTGACGACCACCTTCGAGGCAACCAGTGAGGCGTACCCTAGGAGTGGCATGTGCATGTGTGTTGTTTCAGTTTATGTTTATCTTTGAACATGCATTTGTGAGCTACGGATTGATTTTATTTTTCATACAAGTCTTTCATGCATATTAACAATTAAGAGTGCGGAAAATAAATTGCGGAAATATGAATCTACGCTATTACAAGGCGCGGGTCTATACATCGCCAAAAACATAACCCGTTTGGAAAATAAATGCGGAAAATTAAAGAAAGCGATAAAGATCCTAATTAACTATTACATCCTTGGAAATAGATACATCAATATAATCAAAAGGAATTAAAGCGCGCAAGAAATTAAATCGGGACGTCCTTAGGGTTTTGACCCTTTTTTGAGAGAAAGAATTGAATTTGTCCTTTTTTTGCAATTAAATTAAATATTAAACCTAAACCTAATTAATTAATTAATTTAAAAGAAAAATGTTTTTGTGTGTTTTTTTAAGTCTTAATAAAAATAAAAAGAAATTAAAAGTCAAAAGAAAAACCCTAATTCTAAGTTTATTTTATTTATTATGAAAAATGTCAAAGTTAACCTAATTAACTAAATTAATTAATTTACATTTATTTACAAAATAATGAATTAAAGTGAAATTAATAATTAGTAATAAAAAATATTTATATTTTAATAGTCTGAATTTATTATGAAAATTAATATTAATTATGTTAGTTAAATAAATAATAATATTAATAATAAAAATAGTTAGTTAAAAGAAAATAAAAAAAGCAATTAACCAGGGGGGGTGTTGACCCAAGAATGGAGGTGAATTTGTTGAATCTGGCCCACTAACACACAAGCCACGTTTGACTTTCTGGATCAGGTGCGTGTTCATTGACTAGAGTACACCATAGCCTTTCATCTTTGGCCATTGGTTTTGAGTGGGAAGACACTTGGCACGCTGATTGCTTGAAGCGCATGATGGACGCTTTGGGGATGCCTGCACAGGAGCATGTTAGAAAAAATATGAACAAGCGTTTGGGGGACCTGGGAATCGAACCCAGGTCCCAATGGTTACCAACCACGTCACCTTCCACTACGCCATTGTGTTGCATCTGATATTATAATACAAAACAATCAATACATTAAGTAATTAATTCATAGGCTGTAAAACGAAAACGTGCGCACTTATTTCAAACCAGCCAATCATGCATCCACACGTAATCGTCTTCTTCCTTTTCCTGCAAAAATAATAAACAGATAGCGGGGGTTTTTAACCCCCACAAAGTAAAACGACCAATAATAGCGACTAGCTCCCTAGGCTATATAAATAGGGCGCGATATGTCCTTTGGATTCGTCTGGTTACAAGGATCACAACCATATGCATGAGAGGTCCCAATTTTTCCTGTATAAGAAATCCCCAATTTTGAAGCTTGAAAAACCTAGAATTCGTCAATGGTGGTTTACGATTCAGGGCACCATAATGCAATTCACCTATATCATTAGCTTCAGAAAGGTGTTAGCAATGCAAAACAATGGTTATAACATGTCAATGATGCATAAAAATGTGAGTTTCAATTTTGACAAAGTTAAGCAAACCGTGAATCTGTTAGAGGCGATTTCTTGAGGTTAAACGCTTGGTTTCGATTGCAAAAGGTTTCTGAGTGTCCTAGCAACGTGTATGAATCCTTAAATTGCCTTGAGAGGGCCTGGAAGTGAGAAAACAGTTTTGACTTTGTTCTTGATTTTTTGAATATGGTTATGGTGTTTCTTGCAGCAATCTCACGTTAATGGCATTAGGGTTCACTTCAGTATATGTAATAGGATGGAATTAGGGTACAATCTTGGTCAAAGATCCATGGCATTATGATTTCAATATTTGATTGGAAATCAAATAATTTTCAATCTTTTTGATTGATAAAACTTGCCAAACATGGAGATTTTTTTCTCTTTGATTGATGCACGAATTTGCCAGCTTGCCCTGAGTTTATTTGCTTCACAAAAGATTGAAAAAAATCACATCTTTGAATTTCCTACATTTTAAATCAATTAAATGAATTAATATTAATAAAAAATTCAATTAATTAATTAAAAATAAGAAAATAAATCAATTTAAGCTCAATGGGTCGTGTATAGGCCTTGGACAAAGTTTCAAGAAGAAATTTGAGGCCCATTAGCAAAAATGAGGTGTTTTGAGCAAAATTGACTTTTGCAAATTCACAAAAATTTCCCAACTTCTACAATGCATATCTTGCTCAATTTTGATCATATGAACATGTTCTTGGACATTTTGGAAAGGTCTTGAAGTCCTCTAACCAATGCCTTTGGTCCCATGTCATTTGGATTTACCAATCTCAAGTTATGGTCTTTGACTTGAAGTGCATTTTTGTTGACTTTTGAAATTGACCTATAATGTAGAAATTGATAACTTTTTGTGAGAGCATTTCTTGGACTTGGAATGTGAAGATGAGTTGTAGTAAATGTCATCCCCTTCAAAATGAGCATTGGATGAGATTTTTCTAATGAACCATGAAAAAGTTATGCCTTGGTCAAGTTACAGTTGACTTTTTCAACTGTCCAAAAATGGAAACTTTTGCATCTTGATGATTTTTGAGCCATGCTTGTGGAATCATGATCAAGATTTGATCAAATGATGATTGTGTGCTCAAAATAATATGTTGACCAAAAATTTTGACTTTTGACTGCCAAATGACCATTTTACCCCTACAGTTGATTGTGAATCAATTAGGGCTTTTGACTGTGCAACTTGACCCTGTGAGTCTTGAAACTTAATATGTAGATGCTTGGGAATATATGTAGGCCTATGTGACTTGATTGAGACCTTGAAAACCTCAAATTCATTGAAGGAACCAAAACCCTAATTTTGACTGTGTTAGTAGGCATTTGGACTGTGCAACCCTTGAGCAATCTTGAAGAATATGGGAGGGCAAGTTTTGGGGTACAACAGCAGGCTTGCCCGTGTTTCCAGTTTGTTTGGAGATTTTATGCAGGCAGGCTTGAGGTGTTATGCATGCTTGCTTGTGGTTTATGTTTACAGGTTTTTGGAGATTTTATGCAGGCTTGCTTGCAATTCAGTTTGTGGCTCTCTCTGTGTTCTCTTCTTTCTCTCTGAACTGCTCTCTCTTTGTTATATTTCTCTATATCCTCTTAGCCTGCCAAACTGTAAACCTTTTTACTTTACTCTCTTTCTCTCTCTCCGGAAAGCATATTTTATTGCTTAACAATACTTTTATTCTGAAAAGGTTGTTGGATTGAAAATGATGGAAATGTTTTGACAATATAGCTTGCTTGAAATTTGGTTTTCCTCTGCACTCTGTACTTTCTTATTTTCTGCATTGACAGCTTTGATAGCTTGTAGGCAGTTTGTTGACAACTTGGTTGTGCAACTTGGCTGATAGTTTGAACTTGTGACTTAGTTTGTTCAGTTTGAACTTATGCAGCTTGTGCAACTTGGTTTGCCAATGCAACTTGGTTTGGCATTTTTCTTTTCCATTTGCACAACTTGGTATACTTTTTATGCAGCCCTGTGCCTTCTTTGTGTTTAATTGTATGCTTGCAAAGGATAATTTTATTTTCCTCTTTGTGAACCAAGAAGAGAAATCTTCTTGTGATTTGCAAAGAGGACGAGTAAAACATGATGAAATCCAGAAAATCTGATTCCGGCCAACAATCTTTAATGATGAATTTTTAATTGTCTGTCTGAGCATACTTTTCAATTTAACTGTATTGACTTTTTTTCTTCTGTCTTTGCAGGTAAATACCAGTTAGGGATCAAAGAAGTATGAAGACTTCAAGAGGCTTAGAAGATAGTTTTATTTTATTTTTAATCATTGTAATAAACATTATTGTAAACACTGTAAATAAATTTACTGTATTCAAATAACACTTGTAACAATAATTAAAATAAATAAAATCCTTTGTCAGATATTTCAATATTTCTTTCACACTGTTTATTTATTTATTTAAATCTCTTGAATTAAAATGACTGGAAATGTATCCCAATTATTTTAACTTAGATAAAATAAATAATCAATAAACATTGTAGTCTCACAATCTTGCATTAACCAAAAATACGCCCGACATTCCAAATAACCAAATGCATTGCACAGTTAAACAAACAAACGTCCATACGCCTTTTACCTCACTGATCAAACTAAAGCTTCAAACTTTCAATCAGAAGCCTCAGCTTCTATCCCATATGTTAAGGCTTTGAGAAACAAACTGAACTCTTGAACAAGCATCAAAGCAGTGTGACAGTCAAATGAAATGTTGTGGATTCCAATTCTTCTGAGAATGCGTGTGCAAACCCTAATTTTGGATTTACTGTCAAAGAAACGTCTGCTTGATCAAAACCTGAGCCAAACTCAACCAAATCAATAGGAACCCTAATAATCTGTTTGACTGATTCAAAAATCAATGGAAAACCTAATTTTGGATAGACTGATAAGAAAAGCCTGTTTGACCGATTCTTGAGCCAATCTAAAAAATCAGGGAAAACCCGAAGCTGTGATTTCTTGTGAAAAAGAGGAGGGCAAATTTTGGGGTACAACAATTGCCCCTGTTCAATCTTCTTACACCTGAAGAGTTAGATTGGCGAATATGCCATTTGTGACTTGAAGGTGAAAGATGATTGAACACTAGAGTGCCCAGAAATTTGCACTCGTCAAAGCATAGTTGAGGGAATGGGCTTAAAGATGCCATTTGGAGATTATTGAATCTTGCTGGAGATGGGCTTAAAGATGGCATCCAAGAATGTTTGTTGTAAGTGCAAGAAATGAGTATCAGAAAGGTGTCCAAGTTTTGGAACGTCTCTGAGCTGGGGTTCTGAATAAGCAATAGATTGACATCCGTATTTGGAAGCACTCGTAAACTGTTTTCAGAGGTCTTAAATCTGAGCAAGCGATAGATTAACATCCATATCTGGAGAACCCGTAAACTATTTTCAGAAGTCTTGAAGTTGAATAAGCATTAGTTGGTCGAGTAGATATTTGTCCTGTCTGGTTTCAGGTATTAATCTCTGACCTGAGAAAGAAAGATAGTTTTCTTGGCTTGTTACAGGTATTGATCTTCAATCTCTACAGGTATATAGTTTTCCTGGCTGGTTTCAGGTGTTATGATGTCGGGAATGGGCTTACAGATGCCATTTGGAGATATGATGGATAGTTATTGGAGATGGGCTTAAAGATGCCATCCAAGAATTCTTGTTGAATTGTAATTTTGTAAGTTAAAGAAGGAACCTGTGTAGGGTTTTCTGATGATGAGTCCGTGTAAATTGCATCTGGAATTGATAAGGAACCGGTGTAGGGTTGACTGATGATGAGTCTGTGTGAAACTGCATCTTGGAAGGAAAGAACCTGTGTAGGGTTGACTGATGATGAGTCCGTGTGAAACTGCATCTGGAATTTGAGAAGGAACCGGTGTAGGGTTGCTTCATGATGAGTCTGTGTAAAACTACATCTGAATTTGAGAAGGAACCGGTGTAGGGTTGCTTCATGATGAGTCAGTGTAAAACTACATCTGAATTTGAGAAGGAACCGGTGTAGGGTTGCTTCATGATGAGTCTGTGTAAAACTACATCTGAAATTGAGAAGGAACCTGTGTAGGGTTGCTTCATGATGAGTCCGTGTAAAACTACATCTGAAATTGAGAAGGAACCTATGTAGGGTTGCCTGATGATGAGTCGATGTAAAACTACATCTGAATTTGAGAAAAAACCGGTGTAGGGTTGCTTCATGATGAGTCTGTGTAAAACTACATCTGAAATTGAGAAGGAACCTGTGTAGGGTTGCATCATGATGAGTCCGTGTAAAACTACATCTGAAATTGAGAAGGAACCAGTGTAGGGTTGCTTCATGATGAGTCCGTGTAAAACTACATCTGAAATTGAGAAGGAACCGGTGTAGGGTTGCTTCATGATGGTCAAGTAGATAATTGTCCTGTCTGGTTTCAGGTACTAATCTGGAACTTGAAAAGGTTGATGGTAGCCATCTGTCGATTGACCTTTTTCTAAAAAAGGTAAAATGTTAGTTGTATGCAATGTCATGATGTATGAAATGCACGATGTCATGATGTTCTCAAAATAAATGAGATTGCGTTGTATGCACTTATCATGTATGTAAATAGGATGTATGAAATGTGAAATGTTAATGAATGTATTTTTGTATGGGAAAATAAATCCTTGACAAAAGCTGGGGAGTCGTTAAATCCTGGACTACTGTTGAAGAGTATGTGTGTCTTCAAACTTTGCTTAGAATATTTCCAAAGGATTCCTGTTTTGTTGTTTGAGGAGAAATCCGCTGGGGGAAGTTGAAAACTCTGTGGGGAGTATGTTTATTTCTGCTTGGGAAAAGAGTTTAGGAGTCTTGGTCGTTCGTTGCTCTCTGGGGAGTCGAAGTTGAATTGATATCTGGTCGGGTCCAGGTTTCGCAGTAACTTGCTGGGGATTGTAGAGTAGTCTATTGGGGAAGAGGAGTTGTGGTCCTTTTATTTGTAGTAGTCGGAGAGGCAAACTCAAGCTGGGGAATCCTGGTGTTGTTGGGGAAATAAACCCTGTCGTCAGTCCTCTAGAGAGGTGACATCTTCATTGGGGGAAGTCCTCGAGGATTCTTGAGGTTGATTCAGTTGGGGAAAAGAGTTTTCAAAGATTAAACCCTTGCTGAGGAGTCCTCCTATGAGAAGGACTTTGGGGAGACTTGTCATTGCTCCTAGTAGCGAATGTTTGTGGCCTTGTATGTAACCCTTCACTGAGATTGATGTTCAACGCCCCCAAGTGATGGTGAGGGAGGCCTGCCCCTGGTTACTCTGCAATTCTTTGAGAGATTTCCTGGAATCTTGACTGGACTGCCCCAGGTGTGCTAGATAGTGACATGTCATACCCCCTTGTTGATAGGAGATTTGTCGTTGGAAGTTTCATCTCACTTGAAGTGATTTTGTTCACTGAGAGGGCTTTCGTTCATCAGATATTCGTTGTGTGAATTTCTCCGTTGTCAAACAAATAGCCAAATGCAAACAGTGATATTCAAGTAATACAAAGTTTATGCTTGTCTTGAAGTTTTGAAAAAATGCGTTTTTTAGCAGAAAACTCTTTATAAGACAAATTCAACACAAGATTTAGGGCAAAGCCTTACAGGAGTCAGGATACCTTTTGTAACAGTATGCTTTCGAACTAACCCATGCTTCAGTTAGGACTTTTGAAGGGTTGTAACGTGGCTTGGTTCACGGTTTAAGAAACAAAGGATAAAGTCTCAAAGTTTATTTGTACCCACCCGTTCTTCGTGATGTTCTTCAATCCTAAGCTCAGTTAATTGTGCGTTTGAACTCCAATTGAGTCTGGAATGACGTTTTTGGTGATGGTTCACACAAGTTGAAATTATTGGAAGGCAGTCATTTTTGCAACATTTTTCATGTTGTTGAGGATTTGTAGCGACCTCGTTCTTTTGATTTATTATCCCTAATTTTTGCCTGACTGTTCCTGTTTTGAGATTACAGTCAGCGGGATGCCCCAGCTTTCTTAAGCCTCCTTTGTAGGTTTTGGCTTAGTGGGCTTTTCTCTTTTTTTTGAGAGATTGACTGCCTATGAGATAAGGAACCACCACTGTCTTTTGATTCCAGAGGAATGCTTTTTGATTTCGTTCGTTGTATTATGAACTGAGAGTTTTGCGACTTCGATGCGCTTCTTTTGAATTAACTGAGTGACTACCCTGCCCCAGGTTTAAATTAAAGGTTTCAATTTGTGTTTAAAACAGAAAACTTCTACTTCTTTGGCTCAAAGGGGTTGACTAGGGATTATCTTCCTTATAACTTCAGTGTTTAGGATTTGAAAGAAATGCTTGTACATCATCAGCAAGGTCTGTTCAAAAGCATACTGTATGAGATTATGGCATTGTTTCGTCATCCTCCCTCTAAAGGCTTGTAACTTTTAGCAAGAGTTAAATGTCATAAAGAGAATAAAAAGCATAGTTTAAATGTAATGAAAATGAGTGGATCAAATCAAGACAAACATATGCAATTCATTAATGAAACAAAGTTTGACATTAATAGATAATTGTTTGAATAACAAAAGGAAATACAACTTGAAAATTCAAATGAAACAAAGACGCTCTCAATGATTTGCCAAAGGAGCATTGATTATGCTGGAGTCTCCGGAGGACCAAACTCGATCTCCTTGGCATCAATCAAATTTTGAATCTTGTACTTCAATGCCCAACAATCGTTAGTATCATGCCTGGGACTGTCAGAATGATAAGCGCACGTTGCATTAGGATTGTAGTTAGGAGAAGAAGTCTTGGGGTTTGGATGAGGTCCTATTAATGTAATTAGATTCACCCTCAACAAGTGTTGCAACGCTTGAGACAACGACATGTTGATGTCGGTGAACTGTCTTTTAGGCTCATCTGGCTTTCGTTGATTTCCCTTTTGCTGTTGTCGGTGTGACGTAGAACCAGAGACTAGGACTTCCCCTACGTGCTGGTGACGGTGACTTTTTTGACTGTTCACAACATTGGACTCTTTCTTCCCATTGTAGGGTATTTTCTGGGCATCAAAGGGTGTAGCTCCTTGGATCTTTCCACTTTTGATGCCAGCTTCGACCCTTTCGCCGGTTAGTATTAGCTCAGTGAACCCGGCTGAGGAGCTTCCAATTAAGTGATTGAAGAAAGGCCCTGTCAAAGTTCCCATGAAGATGTCAATCAGCTCCCTGTCAGTTAAAGGGGGTTGTACCCTACCAGCCAAGTCTCTCCACTTTTGGGCATATCCTTTGAAGCTCTCGTTGGAACCCATGGTCATGCTCTGCAATTGCACACGAGTTGGTGCAAGATCAGCATTGTACTGATACTGTTTGTAAAAAGCAGTGGCTAGATCCTCCCAGGTGTGGATGCGGGAACTCTCCAATTGATAGAACCATTCGAGTTGAGTCCCTACTAGGCTTTCTTGGAAGAAATGGATCCAAAGCTTTGGATCAGTAGTGTATGGTTGAATCTTGCGGACATAAGATTTTAAGTGCATCTTAGGGAAAGAGACTCCATCGTACAGGGCCAAAGTAGGGACTTTGAACTTTGGCGGGATGACCAAACTAGAAACCAAACCCATGTCTCCTAAATCCAAGCCAGGTATCTGTTGAATCTCCATAGCACTGAGGCGATCCTCCAACTGTTTGTACTTGTCATCAGCGGGAGGGTATGGTTCCTCGGAGTAGTCAACTTCAACTTTATCAATCTCCAAATTGTGGTCTTCTTCAAGACTATCCCCTACATTGGATGGAGTTGAAAGATCTAGAGTTCTCCTGACTGGTCCTCCAGGTCTTCCTCTCAAGTTCAGGATGTTCACCGCCTTCTTGGATTTTTTCTTCTTTTCTTTGAGAAGGAGAGCTTTCAGGTCCTCCTGCCCCTTAGCCATACCCAGAAGCATTTGTTGGAATTGAGCGTTTTGAGCTTGGAGATCTTTCACCGTTTGTTCCATATCCATCTTACTGAAATAAACAGTAGGAAGATAAGAAGACCTGTATGGGAGAAACCTGTCATGATATGATGCATGATATGTGGATGCATGTTTTCAAGGATCTCTCGGGGTAAACACAAGAAGATGTTAGAGATTGAACTTTGGTCAACATCTTTGATTGGAGAACTTTGTAATGGTGGATGTCTTTCCACGAGAATCAAGCTCACCATGTCGAGTGGGTCATAGCCCCTGATTCAAGTTGTTGCACTTGATCTTTGACGGTGTTTGTTTAGAGGAAAATGAAACCTCTTACCCTTTGGTAGACGTCTGGTTCAACACGACCCTTCATCAAAAAGACCCTTAAGATCCTTGAAATGGTTATTGAAAATGCTATGGTATGATGTTATGATGTTATGTACAGGTATGCAAAAGTAAGCAAGTGTATATACAGGTAATCATATTCACACAAAGCAGACAAGTCCTTAGGTTTAGGCTTGCATGGGGTTTGTAGGTAAGTACCCTCTTGAAGTTAGTTGGCTCAACCTGTCCTATAAATAGTAACCGGGTTCTAAGGAGCTCAATATCACTGGATTATTTTATGTGTTCATTGTTTTGGTTTAGCCACTTAACTGGCGACCAAAATATTCCAAGAAAACAATCCTCAATGAGTGTAGTATCAAGTATCTACCAACTTCGGACTGCACCAAAGTCGGTCATCTCACTACCCCTAAAAAGGCCAAGATGGTCAAGTAAGGTTCTAAGAGTTCGTTAGTGCTTCATGACATCGCTCAGTGACCCCGTATTCTCCTTGACTACTCAAGGGCTACCGGTACCCACAAATATGTCACACTAACATAGCTACTGCTTCAACCATGTCGGTATACCCCGCACAGTTCCCTCACATTTTATTGCTATTTACCTAAAAAGGTGCCCCCAAATCCGGGTGTAGGATTTATAACAAACCCAAACAAGGAACCCAAAAAATAAAGCAATCAAAGCAAGAATGTAAAGGTGATCTAAAACCCTAAGGTAACCCCACTTTTAGAAAATTTCCCCAGCAGAGTCGCCAGTTCTGTGATACGGTGGGAGAACTGACTTGGGTTTTGCGTTTGTGTTCGCAAATGTTCGGTTTAGCAAGAGTCGCCACCAACTTTTTATTTTATCCTAAGGAAAGATCAAAAAGCACAGGAAAGACCTTTGAGATGTTTTCGTGGGTTCGGGGGGTAGATTATGAAAAGGGAAGGTGCTAGCACCCTTTTCATCCATGGTTATCCATGGGCTCTTAGTTACTTATTTTAGATCACTTGCCTTTGCTTTTCAATTGTTTGAAATGGTGCTTTGTGTGTGTGGTTTTGAAAATGTTTTGAAAAAGATGCCTTGTCTAGGCAACCTTTGTAATGACTCTTGTTTGAGTATATACAAAGGTGTATGTCTTTTTGAAAAGATAATTCAATGTTTTGAAAGTTGTTTGGAAATTGTTTTTGAAGTTGTGTTGTGATGTGTGTTTGAAAAATGGCAAGGATGTTTTGCAAGTTTTTTGATCAAGTAACTAAGAGTTGTCTACCCTATTTTACTCAAAGATTTTTCTTATGTTTTAACCCTTTTAACAGTGTTGTTTCACCATTGTATTTGGTGAACAACCTTGCGTTAGGATGTTAAACGGGACAGGCGCGGGTCATCGTGTACAATCATTGAAGGCAACTTGTGAGAAGCTTTAGCAATTTTGTAAGGGACGAGATCATTTTATCGAAGGCAACATCGAGGGTCATCGAGGGACTAATGATCTTTGTTTATCGAAGGGACATTTGCTAGAGTGTCTCATACTCGAGGGACATGATTGCGTTTTTCCGAGGCAACAAGTGAGGTTACCCTAGAGGTGCAAGTGTGAATTGTGTATTGATTTTCATGCATTTATCTTTGTGTTAGGTTATCTAGCGGTTGATTTTGAATCTTCGCATACAAACCCTAATTACTATACAGTATATAGAAAGCGATAAATTTCGGGAATTTAAAGTCTAAGTTATTACAAATAAGTATCCGGGGATGGGGGTACAAATGTTTACAAATGGGGATGAGTCTTATCAGAATACTAATGTCCAAATATTATATTTACAACCAAATCGAATCGTCACATTCTCAATGTAAAAATAACAAGGTATAAGAATCAAAGAGAATCAAAAGCATTGTATGATGCATATGATTATTTACAAATGATCAAAATATTAACCTAATGTATATTAAGTATTATTATTTTTGTATTTTTGTTAATGCCTATAAACAAAAGGTTTTTTAAAGAAAAGAAAGCCTACTTTAAGTTAAAAAAATCTATTATTTATGTATTTTGTTTTTTAAGGTAATGAAAATTATTAATAAAATCTTATACAGAAAAGTTAATATATCATTTTTATTAAAAAAAAAGAATTAAGTCATAAGAAAAAAAGAAAATATGATAACAAAAATAAAAATGGCTTTTGAGTATGTACTTTAATCCAAATAAAATAGGGCAGCATTGGGCTAAAGGGGGTGCAGGCGCCAGTTTGTAATTTGGGCTTAGGGGTTTGAAGGGGCAGAAGCCCAAACGCATTTGACAAGTTTTGTTAGGGTTTCAGTTTGCTTGGCTCAGAATTAGGTTTCACAGTTTGAAATGGCGCCGCTCCCTTCTCATCTTCTTCGCCTCTTCACCATTCTCAAACAGGACCATTGATGCCCTCTATGCCTGGCTACTGGAGCGCCGCCCCCTTTCACCCCTTTATCTTCTCCCAGCGATCCAAGCTTGGTGTTTCGAAAGGTTTGATTCGTTCATTCGTATTTTTTAGGTTTTTTCAGAGTTACATTAGCGTGTTTCTTGTACATTATTACTTGCATGTTTTGATCCTTATGCTTTCTTTTGTTTGATGTTTACATGTAGTATAAACTTGAGGGTTTGAGGAATGTACCTTGAATGTCCTACTTCTGAGAATGATGGAGGGAGGAAAGGGCTAGGTGGCGCCTCCTTGGTGGCCGAAATGAGGAGGACGTGATGACAAGCTTGCTTCCTGGTATTTGTATCTTTAGCTTCGTTTTGTGATGATAATGTTTCTGAAAATGCTGTGTTATTTTGCTTCTGAGTTCTTCTCTTCTCCTTCTGAATGTTTGTCAAATCTGAAACTTGCTTGTTGTTCTGATTTGAGATGATTAGGTTGATGATGATGAATTCTGAGACATTGCTTTTTGTTTTGTTTCTCTTTGAAGGCAAATCTGGTATTTTTGTGTTGGATTGCAACTTTGCTTTTGGTAGACTATGCTGATTCTGTGATGAACCCCTGTTCTGAGAATGCTTGTTAATTATCTTCTGACTCTCTTCCTCTCTTTCTTGTCAATGATGATGTCTTTCTGAGATGCTTGTTGTTGTTACTATGGATTGGTGTTTGGATTTCCTGAAGGTTTCAACATGTTTGGATTGAAGGCAAGTTTGCTTTTGATTTTAGGAAGGCAGGCTTGTTGAGGGTTTTTAGTTTGAATTGGTTTTTCTGTTGAAGGTTATGCAGGCTTGATGTTATAGGCAGGTTTGGAGGAAACAGGTTTGTTGGAAACAGGCCTCAAGGCTTGTTGTTGTTTGGAAATTTGGATACAGGTTTCTGGTACAGGCAGGCTGTGTTATGCAGGCTTGCCCGTGTTTCCAGTTTGTTTGGAGATTTTATGCAGGCAGGCTTGAGGTGTTATGCAGGCTTGCTTGTGGTTTGTGTTTACAGTTTTTTGGAGATTTTATGCAGGCTTGCTTGCAATTCAGTTTGTGGCTCTCTCTGTGTTCTCTTCTTTCTCTCTGAACTGCTCTCTCTTTGTTATATTTCTCTATATCCTCTTAGCCTGCCAAACTGCAAACCTTTTTACTTTACTCTCTTTCTCTCTCTCCAGAAAGCATATTTTATTGCTTAACAATACTTTTATTCTGAAAAGGTTGTTGGATTGAAAATGATGAAAATGTTTTGACAATATTGCTTGCTTGTAATTTGGTTTTCCTCTGCACTCTGTACTTTCTTATTTTCTGCATTGACAACTTTGATAGCTTGTAGGCAGTTTGTTGACAGCTTGGTTGTGCAACTTGGCTGATAGTTTGAACTTGTGACTTAGTTTGTTCAGTTTGAACTTATGCAGCTTGTGCAACTTGGTTTGCCAATGCAACTTGGTTTGGCATTTTTGTTTGCCATTTGCACAACTTGGTATACTTTTTATGCAGCCATGTGCCTTCTTTGTGTTTAATTGTATGCTTGCAAAGGATAATTTTATTTTCCTCTTTGTGAACCAAGAAGAGAAATCTTCTTGTGATTTGCAAAGAGGATGAGTAAAACATGATGAAATCCAGAAAATCTGATTCCGGCCAACAATCTTTAATGATGAATTTTTAATTGTCTGTCTGAGCATACTTTTCAATTTAACTGTATTGACTTCTTTTTTCTGTCTTTGCAGGTAAATACCAGTTGGGGATCAGAGAAGTATGAAGACTTCAAGAGGCTTAGAAGATAGTTTTATTTTATTTTTAATCATTGTAATAAACATTATTGTAAACACTGTAAATAAATTTACTGTATTCAAATAACACTTGTAACAATAATTAAAATAAATAAAATCCTTTGTCAGATATTTCAATATTTCTTTTACACTGTTTATTTATTTATTTAAATCTCTTGAATTAAAATGACTGGAAATGTATCCCAATTATTTTAACTTAGATAAAATAAATAATCAATAAACGTTGTAGTCTCACAATCTTGCATTAACCAAAAATACGCCCGACATTCCAAATAACCAAATGCATTGCACAGTTAAACAAACAAACATCCATACGCCTTTTACCTCACTGATCAAACTAAAGCTTCAAACTTTCAATCAGAAGCCTCAGCTTCTATCCCATATGTTTAGTCTTTGAGAAACAAACGGAACTCTTGAACAAGCATCAAAGCAGTGTGACAGTAAAATGAAATGCTGTGGATTCCAATTCTTCTAAGAATGCGTGTGCAAACCCTAATTTTGGATTTACTGTTAAAGAAACGTCTGCTTGATCAAACCCTGAGCCAAACTCAACCAAATCAATAGGAACCCTAATAATCTGTTTGAATGATTCAAAAATCAATGGAAAACCTAATTTTGGATAGACTGATAAGAAAAGCCTGTTTGACCGATTCTTGAGCCAATCTGAAAAATCAGGGAAAACCCGAAGCTGTGATTTCTTGTGAAAAAGAGGAGGGAAAATTTTGGGGTACAACACACTTCATATCACATAGATACTGCTCAAACTCAAGAACAATTTATGTAGTGCTCTTATTCTCAACTTCGAAACAAAAGACAATATTAGATAAACTTGATTGTTTGGAGTTGGTTCAGCAACCTTCAACATAAAGAGAAGTCTAGCAGCTTCCTGGAGTTTCATAAAGTCCACACAACATCTTGAAGGGTTTCAGAGTCTAAACCTAAAGTGCACTTGCAAGGTAAGTCATCTCAACCTTGAATTTTCCATACATTATTGTTGGTTTATTTCTGAAGATAAGATGAAGTAATCACTACTCTTGAAGTTAATCATTTCCTTACTATTCATTTTTATCATTTATATGTTGAAAACTGACTGATACATACAAAAGAATGGTGATAGAGGTAAAAATTGTAACATGGGTCGATATATACTCACATGGGTCGACACATTCTAATTAAAGAAACAGGGTATGAGTCGACACATGACCTTATGTATCGACTCATACTGCTATCCAGGGCCTAGAACAGAAAGATGGAAAGTGCATGAGTTAACACAAAACACGTATGTGTCGACACAAGCAGGAAATGAGTCGACACATCCCATTATGCGTCGACTCATACTGAGTTGATTTGGTTTGGCAGGGGCAAGGAAAGTTATGTGTCGATGCATAACAGCATGTGTCTACACATAATAGTTCAAAATGCTGTTTTTCTATCTTTTTACGTTGTTTCTGTATTATACACATATATATACTCCATTACTGTCCACTCATTTGATATGGTTGTAATAATTAGGCACTTGTTTCATCCCCATTTGCAAACTGTATCCCCACCCCCTAATAGTGTAATAGCGTAGGATTTTAATTTCCGCAAGTTTACCACTTTCCATATAATTGCTAGTAAGATAGGGTGTGTATGGAAATATAAAAACAACCGCTAGATAACCCTAATCAAATAAAAATTAACTTGAATCGAACACACTTTTCACACGCGCACCTCTAGGGTAACCTCACTTCTTGCCTCGGAAACACGGTCATGTACCTCAGATATGGGACGCCTTAGCAAAGACCCTTCCATAAAAAAGATCGTAGTCCCTCGATGTTGCCTTCGGTAAAACGATCTAGTCCCTTACGAAAAATTGCTAAAGCGTCTCATAAGTTGCCTTCTATGACCATACGATTCACCCGTGTCTGGCCCTTCACATCCGACGATGGGGCTTCTTACCTAAATCAATGGTAAGATAGCAACATCTAAAGGAGGAGGAGAAGAACATCTAAGACCTTTTGAGTAGGTAGATTCGCTCCTAGTTACTCGCTTGCTCACAACAAAAACATTTTATACACCAACACTTTCATTCGAAATATTTTCAAAAGATAAAACTCTTTGTACGTGTTCTTATAGAAACGAGAGCCATTACAAAGAAGATACATTTTCAAAATCACTTTCAAAAACACATTCCACAAACACCTCTTTGAACTATTTTTGAAACAACACTTTGTACGCGTTCTTACAGAAACGAGGACCATTACAAATACATTTTCAAAAAACTTTCAAAACCCACATCACAAGCATACTTTCAAACAAAAGCAAGTGATCTAGCAAGCAACTAAGAGCCCGTAGATAACTAAGGATGAAAAGGGTGCTAATACCTTCCCTTTTCATAATCTACCCCCCGAACTCAAGAAAACATCTCTGAAGGTCTTTCCTGTTCTTTTCAGCCTTTCCTCATTGGATAAAAGAAAAGTCGGTGGTGACTCTTGCTATCCGCAACACTTGCGACAAAACGTAAAACAACCAAGTCAGTTCTCCCACCGCGTTATAGCGTGCCATCATTGGTTGGAAGATGACATGTTGGTCATCTTCAACCTCCATCCAACGTGAATTGCAGGTCTCTCAAACTGTAAAATCAGAAGCTCAGACCTATGCCATTATCTTCATCTCTTCAAGATGAAGACAACCACACCTTCACGACAAATTTATATAAACTGTAGCTCAATTAAATTGGAGGGAAAGTTTTGAAAAGGGATTTGAAATTTCATGGTCAAAACAAGTTTCCAGATGAAAGTAAGTGTTGCGACTAGAACCAGGGCAATGAGAGCATCACAATGATATCAAAGTTTTTAAGAATTGATGAAGGAATCTACCTATTGAAGTTGAGTTGCAGAGCTCTGAAACTAGAATTCTATGGAGAAATCTAAGGCACGATTCTTGAATGTAATTATATGGTTAGCTTCAGAGAATATCAAGGAAGGTGAATTGATGGAAAAATTGGATTGAAAATAGCTTGAAAGCAGATTTCGAAGTAGCAGAATTTTGAGTTATTGAACAAGTTTGGCAGGGTGATTCTGGCTATCCAAGCTTGAGAAAATGAATGGGGGATGACCCTCTATTTATAGGGAATCAAATGGAATGTCCAAGCGTGTGAAATTATGAAGTTTGGAGGGAAATCGTGTGAAGTTGCAAATAAGAAAAGTGTGACTTCTAATTTGATCAAAACTTATCCAAAACGCGCATTTTGTTGTGCTAATTAATTCTGGAACTTCACTAAACATGTTTATAGGCAAAAACGCGTGGAAAACTTGTGATTAGAAGCCAAAACAAAGACTTCAAATTCTGACTTATGGGGAAACTTCAGTTTTAAGTTACCAAGTTCAATCCAATGGCATTCTCAACTCAAGGGGTCTTAAGGCATGATTCTTAATGCTTTATAAAGACGAGGTTACAAGATTTGTAATGGAAAAAGAATCGAATCAAATGGATGCTTGAGCTGAAAGTCGCATTGAGTCAAAGTTGGGAAAAAAAGGTTGACTTTCCATACTTATAAATATTTCAAGTTTTTCTTCAAAAGTGACCTATAATGTTTTGCATCCAAACATGACTTTCCTCTTGGAATTTGCTCTTGACCAAAAAAGTTGGCATGAAATAGACCTATTGAATGACATTTTTAAACTTGAACTAATCAAAATCTCCAAAAATTGAGAGAGTTATGGATTGTTGAAGTTGGCAAAAATCATGAAATGACCTATAATCTTTTGTATCCTTAGGGCATCTTCCATCCATTTTCTCACTTGCTCATAAAAGAAGGAATAAAGTTCACATCCTCAAGATCATTATGGAAAAAGAGTTGGACCAAGGTGGTAAAAATTGACCAAGTTATGATCATTTGAAGTCACACATAGGAAAATGGGGGTTCATCTGGAGGACTTGTAATATTTCTTCATCATCAAGTTTCTTCCACATGAAAACTCCTTGGAAATTTTGAAGTAATTTGTTGATAACCCTTTTAAGAGAAGGATGTCTTTGGAATCACTCCAAAATACCAAAAGATGAGAAAGATATGCTTCTTTGAAGTTCAAAACCCTAGCTCCTAGATCAAGAAAAATGCCTTGAGGAACTTTGACAATTTTGAAAACACTTCTTATACCAACACAAATTCTTTGTAAATATAAGTTGTTGAGGATGATAATGAGAACTCATATCAATGACAACCACTTCCATATCTTGAGAATTGAGAGAAATATGCATTTGTGACCCATGGGAATAAAGCCTTGTCCAAGCATGACAACTTCTCCAATCAATCCCTTGTACTTTTGAACCAAATTTGATAATCTTGAAATGTGGTGAACCAAAATAACCTGCCATTCCATTTCCTCCAAAACAAATACAATGGTGAGGTTTGAACTTCTCAAGCTTTATTGACTAGGGCATGGAAATAAACTCATGAACCCATGGAGCAACTTGCTGAATTTCATTGCCTTTACCTACATGAGTAACAAGCAAGACAAACCAACATTGCATTTTATTAATTAAAAGAAGAAATCAAGACAAAAAATATTCACGATCACAAAAGAACACAAGTCAAGGTTCTTGGTGATTCCTCAAAGAGCAAAGCTAAATATAGGGAGGGGAACCAAGAATCCTAATGTGATCTTGTTGTGATGGAATCAACATGGTATAATGAGGGGATCTTAGGGGAAAAAATTGGGGTACAACACTCGCGTTAGGAGAAACCTACATTGTTCGATACTAGTCTTGATGAGTCCTAAAACTTGGAAAACATAAACTTAATATTCCTTTTGAGGGAATTTTATATTAGTTTGATCTTACCGGCTTAACATGCAAATCGTCTCTCACATGCATCAACATACAAACACTTGCATCAACATACATATAAAAGGATATAGTTATGGACCCTAGCGCAATTGTTCTCCCAAGCCAATGAGAGAACCTAAGCTAACCTAATAATGATCTAAACTTCTCCAAGATAGATCTCCATGATTATCTTCCTTCAATATTGTCTTCTTCCTTTTCTTAATTACATTACATTACATTACATAAAAGAATACTCGTTTTAAATACGAGGAAATGAGATGAGAAAAGAAGTTACATCAAGAGATTGAGAGAAAGGCACAACACGCAAGTCGTATTTTAAAATCCCAAAAACAAAATAAAGGAATCTAAGGCCATAATTGATCACCACAAGACAACAATAATAAACACTTTATTATTATTAATTTAAATTATGTTAATTAAATAAGTCAAACTAAATTTCAGTGATTGATCACACTACACAAAGTTAGCCGGGGGTTCCGCTTCCCGATCAGCGGACAGTGGTCCCATCAACGTTGTTTTTTACACAACTCTTATGCTGTTACAACCCTAATCCGCATAACTTTGTGACAGCACAACCCTTGTGCCGTCATGAACCCTAATGAAAATAATTTCATACCGTCAAACACAACTCAATTAATAATTCAGTATGATCGATCAATATGCCATTGCTTCACCATACTAACGTCGGATTCTGAAGCGAATGACAAACGATCTTTCAAAAGAATAACAACCATTCTCTGAATTAATGGAAGAAATCGAAACAGTATATCCAATATACCATCTTTGCACCAAAATTGTTTATATCATATATAAAGTTGATCGGTCATATTAGTGTAACTTATGGACGACCGATGTATCGTTGCTTCCCCATACTAGTGTCGAATTCCGAAGCATAGTCAATATTGATTCGCCCAAATCGTACACACCACGATGCCAAAATTTAATTTACTCAGTTATTATTCAATTTATTCTGTGTTTTAATCTGATTAATACAAAACATATAGGAAATAAACAACTATCAGACCCATGGTTTCATAAGTGGCTCTGATACCACTGAAGGAAAATTGTGATCCAAAACGCAGCGGAAAATTAAAATTTTCCTTTAGCGATCCTTACGAATGGGAATCGTCAGTGATAGAAATCATTACCTCTTGTGGTGATTTAGACCTTTAATTTTATGATCACTGTTGTACCCCAAAATTTTCCCTCTCATTTATCAAGTAATCTCTCACAAGATCTTCAATGGTTCAAGTTTGCAACACTGATACATCAAATTAGGGTTTGAGTTTACACAAGGACAGTTGGACTTTTAATGCCTCAAATGACTTTCATGGATCATTATGGACCTTCAAGATTTCTAATGTCAAGTTACAAGCATTGGATCACAAAGTTGTTCAGTCAATTGATCAGATGATCTAAAAACAACAGTACTGATGAAAAAAGTCAACTATACCCTGAAAAGTCAAACTTTGACTTTTTGGTCAACATTACATTCCCAAGATCAAAATTCATCAAGAAATTCAAAAATATCAAGCTTGATCATCAAAAAGTCAAAAGTCAACTTGAAAAGTCAAAATTTCCAAGACTTAGAAATTTTCTAAGTGTTTTAATACATGATAATTTCATCACTCCATGCGATACTTTTACCAAGATGCAAGACGGTTCAAGGAAAACTTTCAACATGAAAGTTGTAGATCCTGATGAGATCTACAACTTTTCTTTGTTGATCAAATCCTAGAAGTGCTTGGATTTTAAGTTATAAATTCAAGAAGTCATGACATTTTCATTTAACACTTAGATAAATTTTCAACAGATTTTGTTCAGGATTTTATCCCAACTTCTTGGCATTTTTTCACATAATTACAAGATGATTTTGTCAAAATGGCCAACATGAAAGTTATAGAGGATGTTTCAAGCTTTCAAAAATATCCAAGAGCATGAATTTATCATACTTGAGCTAGGATATTCAAGGGCTTGAAGTTGGGCATCCATCCTTGAATTACAAGTCATTCTAGTGAAGAACACATAACAAAACTCTTATGTTATACTGCATAATCTTATGTTGTAGGTTTCCTTTCTTGCAAATATCATCATAATTTAATGCTTACATCCACTCTTGAGCTATTACCCAAGTGTTTAAACCATTGTCCAAAAGATCTTTCCATTTATGGATAAAGGCACCATTGTTATTCTTGAAAAGCAAGATTTTTGTACAAAGTTTTTCTTGAGCCCATACCTTGCTGGTTGCTGATTATACTCCACCATAAATCATGGGAAATAGCTCCTCAATACCAGCAACTTTGGTACTTCATATTGGGACTATGGAGTACTAGACTTAGTTTTGATCTTTGTAATCCAACCAAACCATAACATGCTGTTTTAAAAATCTAATCAGCTCATATGCACAAACCCCTTGCCTATAAATAGAAGAAGCATTTGCAAGAGAAAGAGGTTAGAAAAAATAGAGAGAAAAGCCATAAGTTTTGTTTTAAACTAGCTATCAAGATCCCATACTCTCCAAAAAAGCCATAACTGTCCAAAAAAGCTTCCACTCTTGAGTTTTAAAGTCCAAATATTTTGAACTCTCACACCTTGCAAGCTCTGTCCAAACATCCAAGCACCTCACATACATCACCTAGAAATTGTTCAAACTCAAGAACAAGCTTCTACAACACCTCTGCTTTCTCTTCCAAGTTCAAGAACAGTCAAGACAACAACTCAAGCTCAGAATATAAGATCCATCTCCAAGGTAAGTTTCTTGACTTTAGTTCTTCATTTCAAGCATCATTAGTAATTCATTTTTAAAGACAAAGTGTAGTAACCTTTGTCCTTGAAGCTAAAATTTTGTTTATCTTCCATTCTTTTCATTATATGTAAAAAACTAACCCATATATGCAGCAAAACAATGTTGAAGCAAACAAAATGACAGTATGAGTCGACACATAGCCTTATGAGTCGATACATACTGCTTTACAGGCCCAAAACAGAGGGAAAAACAGTGTATGAGTCGACACAAAACACGTATGAGTTGACACATACCATTATGTATAGACTCATACTGAGTTGATTTGGCAATACAGGGATTTTCAGATGCTGACTTAATGCCTTTTGGGAAGAATCACAATAAAGCTCTACATGTTTCTGTCGAGTGCAAGGGGACTACCTTAGCACATGTGCTAGTCGACACTGGTTCTTCTCTGAATGTATTACCCAAGGGGGTGTTAGACCGTCTTGACTATGAAGATTTATTCTTGAAGCCAAGTGATATCATTGTAAGGGCATTTAATGGATCAAAGAGGATTATTCATGGGGAAGTAGATCTTTCGATCACAGTGGGCTCCCAAATCTTCAACTCCACCATCTTTATTATGGATATTCATCCTGCCTATTCTTGTCTGTTAGGTCGCCCGTGGATCCATAAAGCTGGGGCAGTAACCTCAACTCTCCATCAGAAACTCAAATATCCAGTCAAGGGAAGAAGAGTTTATGGTGAGCCACCTTAACTCTTTCAAATACGTAGAGATGGATGGAGAATTCATTGAAACCCCATGTCAAGCCTTTGAAGTCATGCCACCGATGATTGCTGCTACCAACGTTTCTTTTGATGAGTCTAAAGCTATTAAGGCCATGCCAAAGATGGTTTCAGTCAAGGACGTTTGTGCGACAGTTGAAGAAGGAAATTGAGATACTTGGGGGCAACTCCTAGATATCCCATTTAAAGCAGACAAGTTTGGTTTGGGCTTCACCGTCAAAGCTCAGAAGAAAGTGAGGCGTGCTCGTGCTGAAAATCCACCTCTCCGCATTGGAAGCCATGAAGTCAACGTCATGGGTGATTATGAAGAAGGAGCTACATTTGAAGATTAGGTGTATCCAACTACAACGGAGCTGAAGAATTGGAATGCAAAGGACTTTGTGCCCATCTCCTTCATTGAGGAGTATTCTACTTATTATTGCTTTTATTTCAATTCAAGAACATGTTGTCTGTAATATTTTAACAATGACTTTTCAGCCATATGCCTGGCCCGGGGCACTTTGGTCCATTTGTCAAGGGTTTTATTTATGTTCATCTAATCATATGATCATTCATTACATTGGACTCTTTTTCATTCAAATATTTTTGTTCATTGTTTTTCTTTTCTTTCAAATACATTTTTCAAAAAAATAGCCATGTATCTTACATGCACACACACACACTCTTGCAAGTCCACATCCACTATAGATCCTATTGCCAATGACTCTACTATTGCCGACTATGACTTTGAATGTCCTATGAACCAAGCCAAAGACGAAGGCGAGGAAGATTGTGACATACCGGGAGAACTAGCCGGACTTCTATTACAAGAGGAAAAAGCTATTCAACCACATGAAGAGTCAGTTGAAGTTATCAACCTGGGCTGAGTCAGACAAGAAGGAAATCAAGATCGACGCTAATTTAGAAAGCAGTGTCAAGAGAAGGTTGGTCCAAATGTTGCGTGATTATATGGAAGTATTTGCTTGGTCTTATGAAGATATTCCCGGGTTGGATACCGACATCGTAGTCCATCGACTTCCGAGAAAAGAAGATTGCTCTCCCGTCAAATAAAAGGTTCGTTGCATGAGGCCTGATATGTCTGAAAAGATCAAAGTTGAAGTGATGAAACAATTTGATACAGGGTTCCTAGCCGTGACATCCTATCCTCAATGGGTTGCCAATGTGGTTCCAGTGCCAAAGAAAGACAGGAAAGTTCGCATGTGCGTAGACTATAGGGATCTGAATAGGGCAAGCCCCAAGGATGACTTCCCTATACCATACATTGACGTATTAATTGATAATACTGCTCACCATAAATTTTTCTCTTTCATGGATGACTTCTCAGGCTATAATCAAATAAGGATGGCTCCCGAAGACATGGAGAAGACTACTTTCATTATGCAATGGGGCACCTTCTGCTACAAGGTCATGCCATTAGGATTAAAGAATGCAGGGGAAACATATCAAAGGGCTATGGTAGCTTTATTTCATGACATGATTCATCATGAGATAGAGGTATATGTGGATGGTATAATTTCCAGATCACAAACCGAAGAAGAACATCTCGATCATCTGTAAAAATTATTTAAGAGGCTGAAGAAGTAAAAGTTGAGGTTAAACCCTAACAAGTGCACGTTTGGAGTACGATCAGGAAAGCTTCTAGGTTTTGTTGTCAACAATAAAGGCATTGAAGTTGATCCTGCCAAGGTAAAGGCCATCCAAGAAATGCCAGTCCCTCATTCTGAAAAAGAAGTCAGAGGATTCTTGGGTCGTCTCAATTACATTGCTCGCTTTATATCACACTTGACTGCTACTTGTGAACCAATCTTCAAACTCTTGAAGAAAGATCAGGTAGTCAGATGTAATGATGAGTGCCAGGTTGCCTTTGACAAAATCAAAGAATACCTACAAGAACCTCCTATTCTCATGCCTCCAGTTGAAGGAAGACCCTTGATCATGTACTTGACAGTATTAGAGAACTCTATGGGGTGTGTTTTGGGCCAACATGACGAGCCTGGCCGAAAAGAGCATGCTATTTATTACCTGAGAAAAAAGTTTACCGACTGTGAAAACAGATATTCACTGCTTGAGAAAACTTGATGCACTCTGGCATGGGCTGCTCACCGGCTAAGACAATATATGTTGACTCATACCACTTTGTTCATTTCTAAGATGAACCCAATCAAGTACATCTTCGAGAAACCTGCCCTTTCCGGACGGATAGCCAGATGGAAAATGATCTTGACTGAGTACGATATTCAATACACTACACAAAAGGCCATCAAAGGAAGCGTGCTAGCTGATCATTTGGCCCATCAAGCTATGGATGATTATCACTCAATGAACTTCGACTTCCCTGATGAGAACATCATGCTAGTAACCGACTGTGCGAAACCTGGACCATATGACGGACCTGAACAAGGATCCCGATGGACTATGGTCTTCGATGGGGCTTCCAACGCCTTAGGTAACGGAATTGGTGCTGTAATCATCTCTCCTGAAGGTTGCCACACTCCTTTCACTGCCAGACTATGCTTCGATTGTATGAACAATATGGCCAAGTATGAAGCATGCATCTTAGGTTTGAAAGCTGCTATTGACTTAAGGATCAAGCATTTGGATGTGTTCGGGGATTCCGCCCTAGTGATCAGCCAAGTAAAAGGAGATTGGAACACTAAACACCCTAATCTTATCCATTACAAGGAACTTGTGCTATCCCTAATTCCTTACTTCGAAGAGATCACTTTTGAGCACTTCCCTAGGGAGGAAAACTAGTTGGCTGGCACCTTGGCAACCACGTCTTCAATGTTCAAGGTCAGATGGGACAACGAAGCCGCTATGATTACAATTGAAAGATTCGACGAACCTGCACATTGCTATGAGCTTGACACCGATGCGGAAAAGACATGATACCATGAGGTGATGAGATATCTTAAAACATAAGAGTATCCCGAAGGAGCATCCATCAATGACAGAAAAGGAGGCAATGGAATATTGTACAAGCGCAACCATGATTCAAATCTACTCTGATGTGTGGACAAGAAGGAGGCAGAGGAAATCATGGAAGACATGCACGATGGTTTCTTCGGTACTCACTCAAGTGGACATATGATGGCTAAGAAAATCTTAAGAGCCCGTTACTATTGGTCAACAATGGAGACTGATTGCCATCAACATTCAAGAACTTGTCACAAATGCCAAATCTATGCTGACAAGATCCACGGGCCTCCTATCCCTCTGAATGTCACGACCGCTCCGTGGCCATTTTCAATATGGGGCATTGACATGATTGGAGAGATCAAGCCCACCGCTTCCAACAAACATCGCTTCATTCTTGTTGCTATCGACTATTTTACCAAATGGGTCGAAGCCGCCTCGTTTGCCTCAGTCACCAATAATGTGGTAGCCAGATTCATCAGACACAACCTCATCTATCGTTATGGTATCCCCAAAAGGATCATCACTGATAATGGGACTAACCTCAACAATTCTATGATCACTGAGCTTTGCACTCAGTTTAAGATCAAGCATCACAATTCTTCTCTGTATAGACCAAAAATGAATGGCGCAGTCGAAGCAGCCAACAAAAATATCAAGAAGATTGTGCAGAAAATGGTAGTAACCTATAAGGATTGGCATGAGATGTTTCCGTTTGCTCTACATGGCTACCGTACTTCAGCTAGAACATCAACTAGGGCAACTCCTTTTTCTCTAGTCTATGGCATGGAAGTTATTTTGCCAGTGGAAGTTCAGATTCCCTTGCTGAGGATTATGAATGAGGCATGCATAGGCGAAGATGAGTGGATTCAAACGAGATTGGATCAACTGAACTTGATTGACGAAAAATGGTTAGTTGCTGTTTGCCATGGTTAGATGTACCAAAAACGGATAATCAAGACTTTCAACAAAAAGATCAAGCCTCGAGTATATCAAGCTGGTGACTTGGTGATAAAACGCATCATTTTACCACAAGGAGACCCCAGAGGCAAATGGACTCCCACCTATGAAGGGCCATTTGTTGTCAAGAGAGTTTTCTCTGGTGGTGTCATGATGATGACTACCATGGATGGTGAAGATTTCCCACATCCTATAAACGCGGACATAGTTAAAAAATACTACACATAAGAGACCCGCTAGGTTGACACACCTAGGAAAAACAAAGGGCATCCCGGCAAACCAAAAGGCTTGGGCAAAAATTTGGGATATATGCAAAAGATTGTACACCCGACAAGTTGAAAACCCGAAAGGGCGACTTGGGCAAAAAAGGTTATCCTGGTGGGCTGAAAACCCGAAAGGGCGGTCTAGGAAAAAATTAAGGATTGAAAGCGTATGACTATGTCCCGTGGAATTAACACAATCAATTTTATCACCAAGGTCCAAGTTCAAACGGTCCAAGATCAATCCAATCACTTCTATCAACGACAAGGGACATTCTAAGACATTGGGGCAATAGTAGAGTTGGAAGGCAATAAGATCATTTCACATGGATATTTGTTTTCATTCTCAATTTCGTTTTCCTTTCGACGATTTCCTCTTACTAGGATCTCCGTCTCTCTGTACAAAAACTCCTATTCATGGGCAAAATATCAATACAAATATACTTTGAAGTGCAAAATTTCTGTCTTTATTTTGAATGCAAATTTGTCCAATGACTAAAATTGAATGAACATATGCATATGAACATAATTAAAACTGTTTGGCACATGTGACCTAAGCAATAACAGACACCTCTTTAATCAATATGGAATACCCCCACAGAGTTATTTCATTAACATCCTCCTCAACAAAGTTACTCACAAAGTCTCTTTGCATAGGATAATCCCCAACCAGAGTCTCAATCTCTTGGCAGCTCTCTCTCCAGCTAAGTCGATTTTTACAAGTCAAAGCCTCGTGGATCTCTTCCTAAAAGAAACTCACTTCCCCAACAAGGTTTATTTCCCCAACATGTTTTATTTCCCCAACAGGTTTTATTGCCCTAACAATAATCGAGGAACCATAAAATTCCCTAGCCTAATACATCCTCCCCAACCGAGTTTGTACTCCCTTAGCATAGTATATCTTCCCCAACTGGGCCTGTTATTCCCAGCTGAGTATATCCTCCCCACTTGAGTGTAGCCTCCCCAAGTTGAGTCCTTCCTACCCAACTAAGTCTACACTCTCCAGTTTGAATTTTCCTTTCATATTATTGCAAATCATATGGCCACAACCCCTGATCCCTAGTAAAGTCGTCAGTAAAGCCTTTACTATTTCCAAAAAGATACTATGAAGCCTGGACCTGACCAATATTAGCATAATTTTCAAAGTTATTACTGAAGCTTGGACCCGACTAGATAATAGTTTGACTTCTTCAATTGCCAAAGCCTGGGCCCGACCAGATAGCAGTTTAATTCCTACAAAGTCATTAGCAAAACTCCTCTTCTCCAGTAGAGTTTGCCACTACCCTTAGTGAATTACTAAAACCTGGACCTGACCAGATAACAGTTTGAGTATCTGAAACCTGGACCCGACCGGATAACAGTTGATCTCAATTTCAAGATACTATGAAACCTGGACCCGACCAGATAACAGTTGATCTCAATTTCAAGATACTATGAAACCTGGACCCGACCAGATAACAATTGATCTCAATTTCAAGATACTATGAAACCTGGACCCGACTAGATAATAGTCTAACTTTTCAAAGATATAGAAGAACCTGGACTCAACCCGACCAAGGTTTAACTTCTCTTCCCCAGTAGAGTTTTCCTCTGCCCTAACAAATTACTGTGAAACCTAGATCCAACCAGATATTAATTTTCAATTTCATCTTTTCAAGCAAGTTATTGCGAAGCCTGGATTCGATCAGATAAAAATTACCCTCAGAAATTCATTGTGAAACCTGGAAACCGACCAGATAACAACTAAATCCCCAAACAGTTTATTGTGAAACCTGGACCCGACCAGATAGCAATTGACCTCATCAACCTCAGAAATCTGCAAAGCCTGGACTCGACCAGATGACAGTTTTTCAAACAGTTTATTATGAAACCTGGAGCTCGACCAGATAACAATTAACTATGATCTCCAGAGAGACATTATGAAGCCTGGATTCGACCAGATAATAGTACAACTTTCCAAAAACCATGAAACCTAGACCCGACCAAATAGTAGTTACCACTTCAAGTTACTGCGAAGCCTAGATCCGACTAGATAACAGTTAACTTCCGTGTCTCCAGCAAGTTGTTATGAAGCCTGGATCCGACCAGATAACTATTCAATTTCAAGAAATTTTCTGCAAAGCCTGGAATCCAACCAAATAACAGTTAATTCGTCTCTTCCCCCAGTAAGTTGCTTGAAACCTAGATCCGACCAGATATCAGTTGACTACATCATCCTCAGCAAATTGTGAAGCCTGGATCGGACCAGATAATAGATGACATTCAAGAGATATTCCCCAGTGAAAGCATCCTTTCAACAAAGTTTTAAGATATGTATATTCTTCATCTCCAACGGCAATCAGGGATTCAACCCCCCAGAATTTCCGCAGCAGCAGTCAGGGATTTATTTTCTCAGACAGAAACATACATCTCAAGTTCATACATCATAGCATCTACATACCATATTTGTTGTACCCCAAAATTACCCTCTCATTTATCAAGTATTTTCCCACAAGATCTCCTTTGGTTCAAGACTACACTAGGGTTGATCAGCTCAAGACATCTCCTTAAGCATTGATGACTAAAACTAGGGTTTGAGATTGCACAAGGATAATTGAACTTTAAATGCCTCATATGATTTTCATGGATCATTATGGACCCCCAAGATTAATCATTCCAAGTTTCAAGCCTTGAATCACATTTTTGCTCAGTCAATTGAGCAGTTGACCTAAAAATCAACTGTATTGGGGAAAAGTCAACTATGGACAATTTATAGTCAAACTTCATAATTTTTGATCCACATCAACATTTTAAACTCATATGTATTATTTGATCAAGTTTGAACCACAACTCCTCAAGAAATTTGATCAAATCTCCAAAAGGGCAAAATGGTCAAAATTAGGGTTTTGACTGAGAAAGGGCAATTTCTGATTTTTGACCTAGCAAATGGTCAATTGGTTTAAGGCATGATCTCAAGAGTTCAATTTCATCATTTTGACCTAATGGCATGGTTCAAAACATTGCAAGTCCATTAGATTGACAGATGAATTTTTTCAGTCAACTAATCAAAAGTCAACTGTATACTAAAAAGTCAAACTTTGACTTTTTGGTCAAATTCAAGTGCCAAAGATCATAATTCATCAAAACATGTCAAAATATGAAACTTATTCATCAAGAAATCAAAAATTCAAGATTTCATTTTGAAAAGTCAAAATTTCTAAACTTAGAAATTTTTGTGTTGGAAATTTCATGTTTTTTCATATTTTTGAACAGAATATTCACCATGATGCAAGATGATTCAAGAGAAACTTCCAACATGAAAGTTTTAGATCTCCATGAAATATAAAACTTTGCTTTACTTAACTCCTTCCAAAAGTGCTTGGATATCAAGTTATAATTTTAAGAACATGTGGTCATGAAACAAAACACTTAGTGAAATTTTTGCCCTAATTTGGTCAGGATTTTGACCCAACTTCATGGCACTTTTTCATATAGTTCCAAGGGGAATATTCAAAATCAATTCAAATATGGGTTGTAGAGAACATTACAAGATTTCCAAGATGTCCAAGAACTCCTTGAGATCATTCTTGAGTAGGGATAATCGAAAAGATGAAGTTAGAGTTTTCACACTTGAATTACAAGTCCTTTTGTGATGAACAAGAATTCAATTTCAAAGCTATGCTGCACAATTTTGTTTTGCAGGACTCTAAACCTCAAGATCTATCCATAATCAGAATATTACACTTGCTTTTGAGCTATTATCCACTTGATTCAAGCTTTGTCCAAGTAAATTTTCCATTAATGGAACAAAATTCACACTTCCATTTTGGAAAAGTGACTTTAATTACAAAGTAAACTTGTATGGAGCTTTGCACCTGTTCTTTCTGCACAAGCATGCTCTATAAACTCATAACAAACGTGTTTAAAGTTGCAAGCCACCCTACAAGACATGTACCTTGCATTGAAACCATGTTTTTCAAGATAACTTCAAAAACAAGTCAAAAACTCATAACATGTGATCTTTGTTTTCTGACCTCCTCAAGTCCTCTAATATTTTCCATACATATTAACAAGTCAATTGCAACACAACACATTTATTTAGAAGCCCTCAAAGACTCTCAAGCATTCATAAGTCAGAACTATCCAAAAATTCCATTTTTTGAACTTCAAACACCCATCTCCATTTTCACTCGTGCGTTTTAACTTTTAACTATCTAAACACTTCATATACATCATATAGAACTCATCTCAACACCTGCTAAACTTCTGTAACTTCATCTTCATCATCCACCATTTTTAAAAAAACTCGACTACAATTGGACTTGAGTAGAGAGTTCTAGTTGGTTTCAAAATAAAGTAAGGCTTGCAACACACTCAGGGAGGTCCTGACAAGCTAACCAGATCATCCTTACACCTACAAGGTTTCTCAAACTCCATACATGATTCCAGCTGCAAGAGGTAAGTTTTCAAACTTCTATCTCTTCATACATGAATCATTTGAGTTTGACTTGTGAAAATAAAATGTAGATACCATTGCCACAAAGTTGTACATATCCATAGTTTACATTTATATGGCCTGAGCTTAGAGAATTTTAGGGTTGAAGTTTTCTAAAAATTTTAGGTTTTGAGTTAGGGCTAGAAAAATTCTCATTCATCTTTGATTGTTAGCTTAAGTTGTTTATATGGTTAAATTCGTGGGAAAAAATGCCACAACTTTCATGTTTGAACTTTTCATTTTTGTTGAGAGATGAAGAAGATACAAGTCCTTTGGCTGGAGGTTGAAGATGAAGTGTAATCAGGACATGTTTTATGTTATGTAATTATTGTTTCAATTATATTAACGGATGTATAGCCACCCCATTGGTAAGGCAACATGCTGGTAATCAAGAGGTCATGGGTTCGAGCCCCAGCGCGCTGCCTTTTGCTTTTTCTCTCATTTTTTTTACATTTTTGATCCTTCTAGCGCATGGGCCTTCCCCTCCCGGGCCTGACTTTTTTTTCTAACATTCCTCCCCCCTGTTTCATATTTGCACCGTGGCCCAATTTTATTTTATTTCTTCTTTTTTTTTTTAAATTTAATTTCTTAAAAATATTTTCTAAATACTAAATAAATCATAAAATACAAAAAATGATGTATTTATATTTTGACTTGGTTTATTTTTTTTTTCTCACAAAAAATATATTTTTATTTATTATACGTTATTTATTTTATTAAGTAAACCTTACAAATTTAATTAATATTATTTATTTATTTTTCTTCACACCATTTAAAATACATTATTTTAATATGAAAAAGACTAAAAATATTTCATAATACTATAAATATTTTCAAGATAAAAAATGCCAAAAAAATACTTTTTTTAAACTTTACTTTCTTTTGATTAATTAATAGAATTAAGGTTTTCATCTAAAATCTTTTCTCAACAATTTCAAATTTAATAAATTATTTTTTATTTTATTAGGTTAAGGTAAAATTCCTTTTTCAATAAACATCAAACAAAATATCCATTTTCTCCACATTTACCTTCTTGCATATTTAATTCATCTTACACATTATTTATTTCGATTCTTGTGTAAATTCAATTTGGTTGTAATAGAATAATTAGGGTTTAATTTCTTGCAATCCCTATTTGTAATTTGTACACCCCCTCCCACAAATGTTGTAATAGCGTAGTAACTTTAAATTCCGCAATTTATCGCTTTATATACAATTGCTAGTAATTAAGGTTTGTATGGAAATACTTAAAACCAATAAATAGCAAACCCTAATTCAAGACTAAATCAAGCATGAAAACAATGCATTTTGCACACAAGCACCCCTAGGGTTAGTCCACTTGGTTGTCTTATACAAAATATCCATATTAGTCCCTCGATGACGCTATCTAAGTTGCCTTATAAATGATCTTAGTCCCTCAAAAAGAATGCTAAGATATCTTGCAACATTGCTAATCATGGTTATATAATGACCCACGCCCGTCCCGTTTACATCCAAAGATAGGGTTGCTTACCAAATCAATGGTACGACAACAATGTCAAGGGAAAATAAAATGAACAAGAAAGATATTTGAGTAGGTAGTTTCCTCCTAATTACTTGCTCCATTTCTAAACAAACATCCTTGCTATTTTAAAAACAAACACATACACTTTCAAACATCTTAAAAAATTGAAAACATTTTCAAAAGATCAAACATCTTTGTATACATTCTTACAAATAAGAATCATTATAAAGATTTCCTAAACAATAGCCTCTTTACAAAATACTTTCAAAAACCACATCAAGCACAATTTCAAACAAAAAGCAAGTGATCTAGCAAGTAACTAAGAGCCCGTGGAAAACCATGGATGAAAAGGGTGCTGATACCTTCCCTTTTCATAATCTACCCCCCGAACTCAAGAAACAATCTCAAAGGTCTTTTTTGTGCTTTTTCACCTTTCCTTTTGGATAAAAGAAAAGTCAGTGGCGACTCTTGCTAACCGCAACATTTGCGATCAAAAGTAAAACCTATAAGTCAATTCTCCCACCGTATCACAGAACTGGCGACTCTGCTGGGGATTATTCTAAAAGTGGGGTTACCTTAGGGATAGATCACATTCACTTGCTTATATTGTTTGACTTGTATGCTTTACATTATGGTTCTTTGTTTGGGTTTCAATCCTCTACCCGGATTAGGGATACATTATAAGTAAGTAGCAATAAATTGTGGAAACTGTGCGGGGTATACTGACATGGTCTAAGCAATAGCTATGTTAGTGTGACATATTTGTGGGTACTGGTAGCCTTTGAGTTAATCAAAGAGAATACGGGGCCTCTGAGTGATGTCATAAAGCAATAATGAACTTCTAGAACCTTTAATTGACCAACTTGGCCTTTAGGATGTAGTGAGATGACCGACTTTGGTGCAGTCCAAAGTTGGTAGATACTCGATACTACACTCATTGAGGTTCTAGAACCTAATGATTTGTTTGTATATACATACTTGTACATAACATCATGAACATCTGAACATCATATACATTCACTAACCATTTCAAGGATTTTTGGGATTTATCTTTGTTCTTGTTTTATAGGATATGGATTCACTTTGCAGGAAAACTGTTCAAGTCAATCTTGTAAGGATCCCTCCACAACTTAATTTTCTAGCTTCAAGGATTCCAAAAAACTCTCCATTCACCGAGAGACATGGTCGCCTACTCAACTTGGTCACCTCCAACACAGACGAGGACATGACGAAGGTGCTTTTTCAGTTCTTTGATCCTTTACATCATTGATTCACATTTCTCGACTATCAACTTGTGCCTACTTTGGAAGAATTCTCCCAACTCTTGAGTATTCCCATTCTCAATCAACTACCTTTCAACGGTACGGAAAGAGACTCAAAGCCAGAAGAGATTGCTCAAGCTCTACACTTGCACTTGTCTGATGTCGCAACTTATTAGGAAACAAAGAGTGGTGTTAAAGGTTTCCTAGCAAAGTTCCTTTTTGAGAAAGCCCAAAACTGTTGGAATTCCTTGGATTTGTAAGCCTTTGAGGAAATTGTGGCTCTCCTCATCTATGGGATGATTTTGTTTCCAAATCCTGACCAACTCAAAGATGTGAACACCGTCAAAATCTTCATACCTTGCAACCCGGTGCCTACATTGCTAGGGGATATCCTACACTCTTTTCACACTCGCACAATGAGGAAAATAGGTGTCCTTATGTGTTGCACTCCTCTCTTGGCAAGATAGTTTATTTTGCATCTTCCCCAATCTGTATTAAAGAACGAGCAAGGTTCAAGGTGGTCATAAAGGTTGATGATGCTCAAACATTCAGACATTCGTTGGTGCTCTCGATCCATAGAGAATGTTACTATTGTCTATCGTTGTGGAGAATTTCCTAATGTCCCTTTACTTGGAACTAGGGGAGGTATCACATACAACCCCTGCTTATCCTTAAGACAATTTGGTTACGTCCGAAGGGATGGCCCGCACGAGATGCTGATTCAAGGTTTGGTATTTTACTACGACAACGACGATCAAGGTCTTCGCCAAAGATTTATCCGAGCTTGGAGGATGTTAAACAAGGTAGATAGCAAGACTTTTGGGCATAAAAATTCAATCCCTCTTGATCCTTACCTCAAATGGGTACAAACTCGTGCTCAGAGTCTTATGATGCCTTACCCCTCCATTCTCCCGGTAATCATTGAGCCTGTCATGGAAGGAGATGTTCCATACACTATCCTACATCCTGACATGCCTACCTCTCTTGAAGACCTACAAAGGGATTGGATACAACTCAAGGGGGAGCGAGATACATTCGAAGCCCAATTCTATGCAAGCGAGAAGAAGGTTTTAGAACTCACTAGGCTACTTCATGAGGAGCAAACTCTGAATGCTTACATTGCACCAAAGAGGATGCGTACTACCTTTTTATCTTAGAGTTTTTGTATTATTTTGCCCAAGAAGGCGTTGATGTACTCAAGATTTAATCTATTAATATGACGTGTGTTTCCTTTTTGTCTAAAACAAATTTGAATCTTAAAATCCTTGAAAACATTGCATATGCATTTATCATTCATCATAACATAAGTAAGTTTCTTGCAACAAGTCTCCTCATCTCTCTACTGTTTATTTCAGTAAGATGGATCTCGAGAAAACGGTGAAGGACCTCCAAGCTCAGAATGCACAGTTTCAACAGTTGTTCTTGACCCTAGCCAAATGACAAGAAGAGTTGAAGACTTTGCTGGAGGAGGAGAAGATAAAGAAGACAAAGAAGGTAACCAGTGTCCTAAACATGGGAAGAAGATTTCATGGGCAGACAAGAGGACCCTAGACTTTGCAACGACATTCGGTGAGAGAGACAATCAAGATGGGAAAGGCAAGGAAACAATTGTCCCGTCAGAATCAGAATCAGAAGAGGAAGAAAAATACTATTCCGAAGAACAATACCCTCCAGCTAATGACAAGTATAAACATCTCGAAGAGCGATTGAGCGCAATGGAAATCCAAAAAGTGCCTGGATTGTACTTTGAGGAATTGGGTCTAGTATTGGGGATTGTCATTCCTCTAAAATTCAAAGCACCTGTGTTCGCCAAATATGACGAAGTTTCATGCCCTAAAATGCATCTCCGGTCTTATGTGAGGAAAATACAACCCCATACCGCTGACAAAGACTTATGTGTACACTTCTTCCAAGACAACCTGTCTGGAACTCAACTTGATTAGTTTTACCAGTTAGAAAAAGCCAATGTTCATAACTGGGAAGATCTTGCTGCATCCTTTTACAAACAATACCAATACAATGATGATCTCGCGCCTACCCGTACTCAACTCTAGAGTATGGCCATGGTTTCCAATGAAGGCTTCAAGGACTATGCGCAAAAATGGAGAGACTTGGCTGGAAGAGTTTTACCTCCCCTATCTGAAAGAGAATTAGTAGACATTTTTTTGGGCACCTTGTCTGGTCCCTTCTTCAATCACCTAATTAGGAGTTCATCAGCAGGTTTTACTGAACTGATGTTGACCGGAGAGAGGGTAGAAGCCAGGATAAAAAGTGGAAAGATTCAAAAAGATACATCCTTTGCTGCTATAAGGAAGCCATTTATCGGAAAGAAAGAAGTGGTTGCTGTTTATCCTCAGGGAAACCAAGATAGGACCGAACTCCGTCCAATGGTGGGGGATGTTATGATTCCTAAACCTACGCCTGATCAGCAAAGAAAAAACCAACCAAGGATGGAAAGAACAGTCAGGCAATTCACCAGAATTAATATGACCCTGTCTCAGTTATTGCCACATCTGTTGAGATCCAACCTAGTGACCTTGAAAGAAGCTCCTAAGAATCCTAACACAACATCTCCTCACTATCATCCTAATGCCCGCTGTGCATACCACTTTGAGAGTCCCGACCATGACACTAACAACTGTTGGGCATTGAAGAACAAAGTATAAGACCTCATTGAAGCCAAAGAGATTGAATTCGATGCGCCCGAAAAGCCAAATGTCACTTTTTCCCCTATGCCCAAACATGGCCATAATACCAATGTCATTGAAGAAGATATGTTTGTTACTTTAGTTGATGAACTTGTGACCCCACTCCTGATTATCAAAAAGAATTTGTTGATTGCCGGTGTATTCCCAGACTATGATAAAGGCTGTCATTTCTGTTTGTCCTCACCAACCAAATGTCCTTTGTTGAAAGCAAGCGTTCAGTGCCTAATAGATAACAAGGAAATTTTGTTTGAAAATACTTCTGTTCCACCTATTCCTCTTAAAGATGTTTCTATCATTACCATTTCCGCCAATTCTTCCAGGGTCTCCACCAAAAGACCCGTTAGAATTACATCAGTTCCAAAAGCAACTCCTTTGATAATTACAATGCCTGGACCAATCCCATATTTGTCAAACAAAACCATACCATGGAATTATAGAGGGGATGTCTACTACCACGATATCAAACAAGACTAGACAACTGCCGAAGATTCAAGTTCTGAGAAGGTTGACTCCAATATCAGTAATATTGCGGGAACTAGCAAGATTACCCAAAGTGGAAGGATATTCTCTCCAGAAATTGCTCCCCCAAAAGCAGTTTCTGGACCCGTAATCATTCCTGTTGTTATTGCTCCTCCGAAGGCTATTCCAAGTCCTACAGTCATCTCCACCAATACTCCAACTGACAAAGCTGTTACAATCCCTGCTATCACTCCTACTGACATTCCTGCTGCCGAGTCAACCGAGACTCGAGGTAAAATATTCTGATTGAGCCTGTACAGACGAAGGCACAATCATCGGCTATCCCGGAGACCTCCCAGAAAGAGATGGAGGAAATTATAAAGATCATAAAAAGAAGCGACTACGATGTAGTCGAACAACTGGGGAAAACTCCATCCAAAATTTCCATGCTGGCTTTACTACTATGTTCCGAGGCGCATGAAAAAGCCTTGGTAAAATTCATGAAAACTGCCCATGTACCCCAAGAGACATCTGCCGATCAGTTCCAAGACTGCATATCCAGCTTGACTGTAGATAATGGTGTAGGTTTTTCGGATGCTGATTTAACGCTAAGAGGAAGGAAGCATAATGAGGCATTTCATGTCTCAGTGGAATGTAGAGGCACAACCTTGGATCATGTTTTGGTGGACACTGGCTCGTCTGAATGTGTTGCCTAAAAAAGCTCTTGATAGGATTGACTGTGAGGGATTGACATTGAAGCCAAGCAACATAGTAGTAAGGGCTTTTAACGGCTCTAAAAGGATGGTGCATAGGGAAGTGGATATCCACATAAAGGTTGGAACCCAAACTTTCGATTCAACTTTTTATGTAATGGACATCCGCCCTTCATACTCTTGCTTGCTAGGCCGACCATGGATCCACAATGTTGGCGCTGTTACTTCTACGTTGCACCAAATGCTGAAATATCTGATTTAAGGGAAGATCATCACCGTTCATGGAGAAGAAGAGTATATGATCATCCATCTCAATTCCTTCAGATATGTGGAATTAGATGTTGAATTTATTGAAACTCCATTCCAATACTTTGAAGAAGTCCCGCAAGACGTGGCAGTAACGAAGGTTGTATCTCAGATTCCCAAGATCACAAGGCCTCCACTCAGGATGTCATCTTTGAAGGAAGTAAAGGCAGTGATAGAAGAAGGTGGGTGCACTATCTGGGGACAACTCCCGGATATCCCATACAAGTCTGACAAATTTGGCTTGGGTTTCACTTCAAGTGCTCAGAAGGCTGTACGTCACGCTCATGCTAGAGGACCACCCCTGAAGATTAGAAACCGTGAAGTCAACGCGGTATAGGATGATGAAGATGGTTGCAACCTGGAGAATTGGATCTTCCTAACTGTCAGTGGAAGGGAGACTAGATATTTTGTCCCGATCACTTTTATCCCACAGTAATTTGTCTTTACATTTTGTTGGATCTGTAATATTAAAACAATTCATACTCTTAAAACCTCGTGTCTTACTCGAGGCCCAATGGTCCATTTGTAAGGGTTATTATCTCATTTCCATATGACATCAATGAATCATGGACGTTTTGCATACAAAATTTGTGCTCATTTTTTTCTTTTTTACATTTTCATTTCTTTCAAAGATAGATAGACCCTTACACACACTCACACTGCAGATCTACATCCATTCGGGATCCCATGGGTAATGGTTCTGCTATGGCCTTCTGTGACTCTGAAAATCTAATCTACCAAGCCGAAGACAAAGATGCGGAAGATTGTGAAGTACCAGGGGAACTTGCCATATTACTACTACAAGAAGAGAAAACCATTCAGCCTCACGAGGAACCCGCGGATACAATCAACCTAGGTACCAAGGAAGACAAAAGAGAATTCAAGATGGGTGCCAATCTGGAACCCAGTGTCAAGGAGCGTCTGATTCAGTTGCTACACGAGTATGTTGAGGTCTTTGCCTAGTCGTATGAAGACATGACAGGACTTTATATAGATATTGTGGTGCATCGTCTACCTACAAAAGAGGATTGCCCACCGGTAAAACAAAAGTTGTTAGGGGGGATAGTGGTCATTGTATCTCAATGTATCTTTTCCATTATGTATTACCATGTCCCAAACTTTGTAATCATCTATGGAGTCTCGCCACTCGCAGACTACCATTCTATTAATGAAATTCAAGCTTTTACCCAATTCTTTGTGTTTCTTATTTTATTTATCTTGCAAAGGCTCCATTTATTACTGATAATAATTTTCAAAGCAAAGAGATTAAATAACAAAATTTATTTTTCAAAAAAAAAGGATTTTTACAATTTACTTTTACTTTGAGATTTGTGATGAAACAATGACAACAAAAATGGTGATCCCAAGAATGGACAAACTCCAGTTGATTTGAGAGGTTTTTGTTTCCCCCAGGAAGGGCTACTCGGTTTATTTTCGCCGTATTGGGTTTATGGTCCCGGTATCCTCGGTCAAGTTTGGATTCATTTCTCCTTTTTCTGAGTTTTCATGATGTGATGTTTCAATCCGCATTTTTCTCCAGTGAAGTAGGCTTGAATTCCCCAGCGAAGTTTGTTTGTTTCGGTTTCAGTCTGCTTTATTTGAGAGTGGTCTTGCAATCTCCACTAGGCATGTTACTTTTGAAAAAAAACACTGGTTTTCCCGATGAAGCCTGAAGAAGGATGTTCTACCCCAGCATCTGATTGATTTGTCCGCCTCCGGGTTATGTTTCTCCTCAGTAAACTTAAAAGCAGGCAGTAGGTTTGGTTTCCGCAGCTGGCCTTTACCTTTTTCGAATGATCATTTTGGTTGAAGCTTAGCCGAGTGCTGTTAGTGCGTGAGGCAGTTTTGCCTGGTTGTTCCCCATGTTGTGTATCTGTTTTGTCAGCATGCACACGATAACACTCATACATTCATACATGCATCATGCATAGCTAAAATTGACAAATCATTGTTCATTGACATTTGTTAATATTTTTTGACATATTACCCTGTTTTGTAGATTTACGTCGCCCTCTCTTCAATAGAGTGTTGGCCTTAAGCAGAAAACGCATACTCTTTCAATTTCTCTACTGAGTTGTCCCTCATAGAAGATTTTTGCTTTAAACCTTCCGATACAGTTCCTTGTTTGGACGGATCTTGTTTTCCCTTTTGAGTTTATTTCTCAAAGGATGTATTCTAGTTGACTGTTTCATTCCAGTTTATTTCTGGTTTGGATCTGTGATCCCCCGACAACATTATTTACTTTGGAATTCTGGAAAAAAAACTCCAAGCTTTTGGTTGGTGCATTTATTTTGCACAAGAAGACTTTATCCCCTTTGCGAGAATATCATGGTATCTCCCCAGGAAGTCATACCTCTTGCCCCCAAAATTCATTTCTTTTTACAATCCTCTGTGACCGCAAATAGCAAGTTATCTTTATTTGAGACAACTCATGTATTATCCTTTCCAGGCGGTGTGCCTTGGTTAAAGAAGAAGTTGAGACCCGTTCTAGGAGAAACACCATAATCTTGGGGAAACTTGTTCTCTTTCTACCTTCAGTGAAAGTTGGTAGACCATCGGCAGTGAACATCGGTGTTTATTATCTTTTTACTATCTTCAGTGAACGTTGGTAGTTCATCGTCAGTGAATGGCGGTGATATGATATTTTCTCTTTCTACCTTCAGTGAAAGTTGGTAGATCATCGACAGTGAACGTCGATGTTTGTTATCTTGCTACCCTCAGTGAACGTTGGTAGTTCATCGTCAGTAAACGGCGGTGATATGATATTTTCTCTTTCTACATTAGTGAAAGTTGGTAGAGCATCGGCAGTGAACGTTGATGTTTGTTATCTTGCTACCCTCAGTGAATGTTGGTAGTTCATCATCAGTAAACGGCGGTGATATGATATTTTCTCCTTCTACCTTCAGTGAAAGTTGGTAGACCATCGGCAGTAAACGTCGATGTTTGTTGTCTTGCTACCCTTAGTGAATGTTGGTAGTTCATCATCAGTAAACGATGGTGATATGCTATTATCTCTTTCTACCTTCAGTGAAAGTTGGTAGACCATCGGTAGTGAACGTCGGTGTTTGTTATCCTTTTGCTATCTTCAGTGAACGTTGATAGTTCATCGTTAGTGAACGGAAGTGCCATGATATATTCTCCCTCTACCTTCAGTGAAAGTTGGTGGGCCATCGGCAGTGAACATCGATGTTTGTTATCTTTCTCGCTGCCTTCTGTAAACGTCGGTAGCTTCACCTTCGGTAGAAGTTGTTGTGTACTTTGACCATCATACCATCCTCTCTGATTCAGTTCTTTTGGTCTGCCAGTGATTTATTTTCCTGGTGAGGTTGCTCCCTTGTTTCTTTATTATTGTTACACCCCCAATGTTATCTTTGCGTCTCTTTGGTCCTATTCATATGCATTCATGATCATAAGCATTTTCATGGTATCTTAGGGCCAAAAATAGGGTTTGTTTTATATTTAAGTATCATCGATCGCGTCGACACGAAGATTTTTAACCTTCGTATCTCCAGATATAATAAATTTAAATAAGGGCAATTGTTGTACCCTAATTTCCCCCCCTAAGATCCCTTTATCATACCATGTTGATTCACTCACAACAAGATCACACTAGGGTTCTTGGTTCCCCTCCCCACTTTGAGCTTTGCTCCTTTTGAGGAATTACCAAGCACCTTGACTTATGTTCCTTTTGTGATCATGAATATTGTTTTGTTTTCTTCATTTAAACTAATAAAATGCAATGTTGGTTTGTCTTGCTTGTTATCCATGTAGGTGAAGGGCAATGAGATTTAACAAATTACTCCATATGTTCATAAGTTTATTTCCATGCCCTAGCCAATAAAAGCTTGAGAAGTTCAAACCTTATCATTGAAGTTATTTTGGAAGAAAGGGTATGTGTGATGCAGTGGGAGAACTGACTTGAGGTTTTGCGTTTGTGTTCGCAAATGTTGCGGTTTAGCAAGAGTCGCCACCGACTTTTATTTTATCCAAAAGGACAGGTAAAAAAGCACAGGAAAGACCTTTGAGATGTTTTCTTGAGTTCGGGAGATAGATTATGAAAAGGGAAGGTACTAACACCCTTTTCATCCATGGTTATCCATGGGCTCTTAGTTACTTGTTTAGATCACTTGATTTTGCTTTGAAATCGTTTGAAATGGTGCTTTGTGTGGTTTTGAAAGTATTTTGAAAAGAGGCCTTTGTTTAGGCAATCTTTGTAATGATTCTCGTTCGTAAGAATGTATACAAAGATGTTTGTCTTTTGAAAAATGTTTCAATGTTTTGAAAGGTGTTTGGAAATGTTTTGAAAATGTGTGTGTGTTTGTTTGAAAATAGAAAGGATTGTTTGAAAGAGATGTGTTTTTGAAAGTGATTTTGGAAAGGTGTATTCTTTGTAATGGTTCTCGTCTCTATAAGAACGCGTACAAAGTGTTTGTCTTTTGAAAATGTTTCAAAGTGAAAGTGTAGGTGTATGAAATGTTTTTGTTTGTGAGCAAGCGAGTAACTAAGAGTGAATCTACCTACTCTAAAGGTCTTAAATGTGCTTTTCCTTCTCCTTTAGATGTGACTATCTTACCATTTATTTGGTAAGAAGCCCCGTCATTGGATGTGAAGGGACGGGCATTGGGACGATTATATAGTCATAGAAAGCAACCCATGTGACGTTTTAGCAATGTCGTTTTAGGGACTAAATCGTTTACCGAAGGCAACATCAAGGGTCATCGAGGGACTACAATCTTTTATCGAGGGTCTTTGCTAAAATGCCCATGTTCGAGGGACATGACTATATTTCTTATAGGCAACAAGTGAGATTACCCTAAGGGTGCATGTGTGAAAGTGTGTTTGATTGCATGCACTTGTCTTTGGTTTTTTGTGGTCTACTTGTTGGTTTTATCTTGCCATACACGCCTAATTACTAGCATTTACGTTTGGAAGCGATAAATTGCAAAAATGTAAAGTCCTACGCTATTACAATATTTAGGGGATGGGGGTACATATTTATGAATAGGGATTGCAAGTAAAAGTAAGTCCTAAGTTACTATTACAACCATATTGAAATGTATAATATAAAAAATAAATGGATTTGTTTAGAAAATGTTTTTGTCTTAATGAAAAAAGAATAAATTAATTAGTAAAAGGAAAATATTTTTATGTCTTTTTATGTTAATATTAAAAATGATGAAAAAGGAAATAAATGCAAGGTGGAAACAGCGTGTTTCTGCAAACAAGGAAACAAGGATCAAAAGTTCTGAAGACAAGCGCGTGACTCAGCAGGAGACGTCAGTGGAATCAGAAGTTCTGGATTCGTACACTCTGAGGTCCTACAAAACGTTAGAGGGAAAACACAGAGGTTCTGGATTGGTGTTCATCCAGTGAACTAAAAGTCAGAAGTTATATGTTACACTAAAACAGTGAGCAAACGTCAGCAGTTCAGTGTATTTGACATGTAAGGAGAACTCATAAGTTTTGTGCTGTGTTAGAACAGTGAGTGAGTCTCAGAAGTTTTGTGTTGTGCTAAGACTGTGAGTGAATCCTAGAAATTCTGTGTGTTAACAGTGAGAAAATCCTAGAAGTTCTGTGTGTTAAAACTATGAATGAACATCAGAAGTTTGATGCCACGTTTCAACTTTCAATCAGCATATCAGAATGGTAACAACACAATAGTTCATAGAAGTTCTAATCCTAAGTCTGAGCCTAACATTATTCTAGAAGTTCTGATCAATAGTTTTCTATTCATGCAATGATATATACAACATTAATGCTATGATATTTACATGTTAATGATGTTCAGAATGAAAAACAAGCAAATTCAGAAAGACTTATATTGAATCTGGAGCGTGGGCTGGGAGCTTTAAGTGACTGCCTTTGGATGTTCTGAGTCAGCAAGAGAAACGGAAGAGTGGTGGTGTTTTTTGGTTCAAAGGGAAGAACAAAGGTTTCTTTTTTGAATGGGTGGATGGTTAGAAACTGTATGGACGTTTTCTAGTAAAAAAGCAAATTGGGTACAAATGAAGTTTGGAGGCAGGAAGTTCAAAGTTATGAAACACTAGGAATTTTGGTAGAGTTTCACAATGTTTTCTTGCTAGAATTTTCTGTTCCTCTTCTAGCAATTTTTTATGGGTTTTTGGACCGGGGTTTTTCAGTGGACAATGGTGTTCTATTTATAGGCAAGGCTTTGTGAATTTTTAAACATTTAAGTGGCGCCAATACCATGCAGTAGGTGCTGACTTGCTCTTGAAGGAAGTTCATGAAAATTTGTGATGATGGATAACTTTTCAGCCTAGGCTGGAATAGTAAGCGAGATTTAAGGAAAAGTGACACCCATAGGCGAAAAGTGGCGCATAGATCCACGCCTAAGCCTGCACGAGGGTGTTATTATGCCACACGTCGAGAGACCCCTTGGATGAATGCTAAAAAGTGGTTGTGAGCATTAATGAGCATTAAATGGTGATGAGATTTGTCAAAATCAGAAATCTTGTAATAGGGGATTTTGCATCATTACCTATAACCTGAGCCAGCAGTTCTGCTTTACCAAAAAACAATGCAAACCAAGATCTGACCTTGGCCTCCTGCTGCCTCAACAAATTCTGAGGGTTTTGTAGACTTTCCAGCATGTTCTTTTGAGCTGCCTTTGAAAACTCCGGACTTAGATATTTTGCTTCAGTGTTACAACCAATCTTCTGACCCCTTCACTTCTGATTCCAGCATGTTCTAAAGGAGTTTCCAGGCTTCGTTGCCTTCTTTGCATTTCTCTAACAAACTCTGGATGAACTTGCGTAATTGCTGAAAGAGCCATGTTCTGACTGAATGTTATGTGCTGAAACAAGTTTGCAACTTCTGACCGTTTTTGCCTGGAGGTTGGTTCATAAGTTCTGAAATTCCATTTTTCTTAAACGCTTCAGAAAAATTCTAAGCATTTAGAATTTAACTTTTTCAAGGTAAGAATTTGACTTTTGAGCTTGCAAATGACCACTTTGCTCTTGTAAATGTTTTACTTGGAAAGGGATGACAATTCAGGACTTGGATTTGTTTAAGGGAAACTCTGAGAATCCAGGATGATTTCCTGAAGAATGAGAGGGCAAATTTTGGGGTACAACAGTTGCCCTTGTCCAATCTTCTTAAACCTGAAGAGTTAGATTGGCGAGCTTGCCGTTCGTGACTCGAAGGTAAAAGATGATTGGACACTAGAGTGCCCATAAATTTGCACTCGATAAAGTGTATTTGAGGGAATGGGCTTAAAGATTCCATTTGGAGAGGTGACAGAGTCTTGTTGGAGATGGGCTTGTAGATGCCATCCAAGAATGTTTGCTGAATTGTGAGTTGTATTTCAGGAGAATAAGTATCAGAATGGTGTTCGCATCTGGAATGTATCTGTATTGTAATCTGAAGGTGATTTTGAATGAGCGACAGAATGGCATCCATATCTGGAGCGTATCCGTACTGTATCTGAAAGCTGAAACTGAATGAGCAAAAGAATAGCATCCATATCTGGTGCGTATCTGAACTGTATCAAAAGGAATCTGAAATAAGTATCAGAATGTTATCCATATCTGGAGCTTATCTGAACTATCTCTAGAAGGAAATCTGGAATAAGTATCAGAATGTGATCCATATCTGGTGCGTATCTGAACTATCTCTAGAAGGAAATCTGGAATAAGTATCTGAATGTCATCTGTATCTGGAGCATATCTGAACTATCTCTAGAAGGAAATCTGGAATAAGTATCAGAATGTCATCCGTATCTGAACTATCTCTGGAAGGAAATCTGGAATAAGCATCAGAATGTCATCCGTATCTGGAGCGTATCTGAACTATCTCTAGAAGGAAATCTGGAATAAGTATCAGAATGTCATCCGTATCTGGAGCGTATCTGAACTATCTCTAGAAGGAAATCTAGAATAAGTATCAGAATGTCATCCGTATCTTATGCGTATCTGAACTATCTCTAGAAGGAAATCTGGAATAAGTATCAGAATGTCATTCGTATCTGGTGCGTATCTGAACTATCTCTAGAAGGAAATCTGGAATAAGTATCAGAATGTCATCCGTATCTGGAGCGTATCTATACTGTATCATGATTGCATATTGTTAATGGTAGCTCTTTAATCTTATCCTGAAAAGGGTAAAGTGTTAGCTGAAACACAAAGTTATGCTGCATGTATGATGCAATATATGTATTTATCAATGTTTATGATATATGGATGTAATGTATGCGCATGTAAGTTGATGTGCTGTATTGCTGAGGAAAATAAATCCTCGATTGCTGCCGGGGAAAATAAATCCTTGACTGCCGAGGATAAGAAATCCTTTGCGACTGTTGGGGATATAAAGATCCTCCATGTCTTGAAGTTGAAGTATTTGACAAAAATCCGTTGTGAGCAATGCCATATACTGCCTGAGTAGTCTGCCTGGGGAGTCCAGAGAACTTTGATGACTTCTAATGGGGATTACACAATGAGAATCCTTGTTCCACTGGGGAATAAAGAGAAACTCTGATGATTTCTGTGGGGAATTAATAAAGAGAATCTTCATTCCGTTGGGGAGTAATGAAAACTTTGGCGACTTCACTGGGGAATTAAGAATGAGAATCTTCATTCTGTTGAAAAATAAAAACTCTGTGGGGAAGAAGGCTTACTGCTGGGGCGTAGGTTCAGGAGCTCGGGTTGTCTTCCATTCTACTGGGGAATTATCCTAGGTTAGGGATAAACAAAAGTTAACTATTATCTGGTTGATTTTCAGACTTCAAGACAACCTGCTGGGGAATTTGAAGAAACTGAATGGTTTCCACTGGGGATCAGTAGTTTGAAGTTTTGGCTCCGCTGGGGATTAAGCTGCACACCGCGAGGAATCTGTAGTTTGTTGGGGAAATAAACCCTGCTGTTAGTCTGTTGGAGGAGTGTTTTTACTGAGAAAAGTTCTTGGTGGAGAGTTTTCAGAGATTGAAACTCTGGCCGGGAAATCATCCTACGAGAAGGGGTTTTGGGGAGGTTTTGTCATTTCCCCTAGTAGCGAGTGTTTGCGGCTTTTCCAGGAAATGTTTGACTATACATAACACTTTGCCGAGATTGACGTTTAATATCCCGAATAATGGAGATGGGGATCTGCTCCTGGTTACTCTGCAACTCTTGAGAGATTTATTGGAATCTTGATTGGACTGCCCCAGGTGTGTTGGACAACAACATGTCCTGTCCCTCTGTTGATAGGAGGAGCGCTGTGATACGGTGGGAGAACTGACTTGAGTTTTGCGTTTGTTTTCGCAAATGTTTCGGTTGAGCAAGAGTCACCACCAACTTTTTATTTTATCCTAAGGAAAGGTTAAAAAGCACAGCAAAAACCTTTGAGATGTTTTCTTGGGTTCGGGGAGTAGATTATAGAAAGGGAAGGTATTAGCACCCTTTCTATCCATGGTTATCCATGGGCTCTTAGTTACTTTCTTAGATCAACTTGCCTTGATTTTCAATTGTTTGAAATGGTGCTTTGTGTGTGGGTTTGAAAATGTTTTGAAAAAAAAGATGCCTTGTATAGGCAACCCTTGTAACAATTCTTTACTCGAATGTTTTACAAAAGGTGTTTGTCTTTTTGAAAAGATGTTTCAAGGTTTTGAAAGTTGTTTTGAAGATTTGTGTTTGTGAAGTGTGTTTTGAAAAAATAGGCAAGTGTTTTTGTTTTGCAAGTTGACAAGTAACCAAGAGCTATCTACCCTAAAGTTCTCAAAGATCTTTGCTATATTTTAACCCTTTTAACAATTTTGTTCCACCATTGTATTTGGTGGACAATCTTGTGTTAGGATGTGAACGGGACGGGCGCGGGTCATCGTTTAGACCATGATTGCAATGGTGCCAAGTATCTTTGGGCAATTTCCTTTAAGGGACTTGATCATTTTTAGGCAACTTTTGAAAGCGTCATCGAGGAACTATAATCTTTTGAATTGTTTTGTTTTTGCCCAAAGATACCTAACATGCAATATGGCCCATTATTGAAGGCAACAAGTGGAGTACCCTAGGGGTGCAAGTGTGATTAGTGTTGTCCATTTTTCATGCTTGTTTATCTTGAAGTTAGGTCAAACTATTTTTGGTTAATTGATTTGCATACAACCCTAATTCTAACATGGTATAATTAGAAAGCTTTTAAATGCGAAAAATAAAAGATCCTAAGTTATTACAACACAATATATGGGATGGGGGGTACAAATGTTCAAATGGGGATATTTTAAGCAAGAATTAAAACCCTAGACTATTACATCCAAATTGGAATTTTACAAGGTATTTAATTACACAATAGTCAAATAAAATAAAATAAATATGCAAAAATGCAAAAAGGTTTTTTTTATATGTATAAAAAGATATTTTTCATATATTAAATAAACAAAGATAAAAATTAATTTTTGGTATTTTTAAGTATTCTAAGGCAAAACCCTAATTTTACAAATAAAAGTATTTATTATATAATATATGCAATATTTATTAATTATATACAAAAAATAAATAAAAGAAGGTATTTTATATAAAAAAGTATTTTTGAGGTCAAAATATTAATAAAAATAAAATGTATTAATTCTTTGTATTTTCCCTAAATATACTAATAAATATAAGTATTCTACATTATTTATTAAATATATATTATATGTACAAAAAATAAAATATTTAATATTATAAAAAAAGTAAATTTTATGTAAAATGTTTTCAAGAGATAATATAAAATAAAAAATCAGGAATAAAACATGTTTGTATTATTTTTTTTTATATTCTAAAATAAAAGTATACTTATTTATTTATTTACAAAAAACTAAATAAAGCCAAATAAATATCAAAATAAATGCAAAAAATATGGGAAAAATTATTTTAATATTTTTTATGCTTTGTCAACAATAAATAAGTCAGAAACAAAAATCAAAAGTCAAAAATAGCAAAAATAAAATGCAATGGGCTAAGGAGGTGCAAATGTGAAATAGTGGTGTGAAAAGAAAAACAAATCTCAGGCCCAGCCCAAGACTCTGTCTTCTTCAACCTTCAGCTTCTTTAAACAAAACGCATGCCTCTGCTATCTCAAGATCCTTGGACTTTCAACACAAACTCACAACATGAAAAATGTTAAGCATCAAACCACGATTCTGGACATATAAAAAACTTAACCTATCTCTCAGAAATGAGAGAGAATTTCTTCATCCCTAATTCTTAACCTAAGTTTTTATCAATGTTCAGACCTTAAATTCTCACAGCACATGCAAAATAAATGGAAAGTAAAGATATGTATAGCTTCAGGGACATGAGTAGAACATTTTTCATTCACAAACTTAGAGCTAACTCTTCCTATATTGAGAGATAGAAGTTCATGAACTTACCTATTCAGCTTGGATCGTGTCTGATAATGGAGGCACTTTCAAGGCAAAGTGAGTATTGGTACAGCTTGCTTGAAGGTCAGGGATGCTTCTCCAACCTTTACTTTGCTTTGAAACCAAGTGAATCAAGCTATAGCAATCCACCTGCAAAACAGAAAATGTGAAAATGGTGAAGTTGGTTAGAGGTGTTACAGTCTGCTTCCAAGGCTTGGGACAGTTTGTAGGGATGATAGGGAATGTGTTTGAACTGGTTTGGATGAAAGTGCACGAGTGGATTGAGCTATGGGATTCAAACTGCAGCTTATGCCCTGTTTTTGCAGTTTTATGGTGTTTCTGTGAATGGAGAGATATGGAAGATGATAGGCTCGTGTTTCAGCTCAGTTAGGTTATTTGGAAGGTGTACAACAACTTTGCTTAAGCTTGTTCTTGCTGAAATGAGAGTTGGTTTAAGTTATGCCAAGTTACTTCTAACTTAAGCAAGAAATGACAAGTTGGTTTCTAGGCCAGTACAATGCCTCTATCTATGCTGCACATTTGAGTCTTGGTTAGTGGGATATGCCTATGCCTTTGTGCCTCAAAGATCTGCATTGTACCTCATAGATTGCAAAGTTGACATAAAGTAACACTTTACAAAAATGGATAATATGCTTTTTCTTATTAAGGCTTAATCTTGTATGCAATGCTTAAACACATAATGCAAGGCTTGAACACAAGGGGTTTGCATTAAATTTATGAGTGTGAATGGGATAAAGGACATGTAATCCATCTTAGAACATGTTGAGTTCAAAATGCAAGGTTATGGACATGTAAATTGGTCATGAATAAAATGAGTTTTTCCCAACTTGCCAAATTCGATTCTCCTTAACCATGAGGTTGTTTGATGATTTCTTTGACATTTTGGAAAGCTTGGAATGTGTACTACAATCCATCTTTGTAATGCAAATTGAAATTCCAAGTGGAAGCATGTGAAAAGTTGCCATGAAGTTAGGCAAAAATCCTGCCTAGAATAGGTCAAAAATTTTCTAAGTTAAGAATGTTTTGCACCCTTATTCCAAAATTCATAACTTGAGATACAGGCTTCTTTTGAGGAAACTTTGTGAATCAAAGTTGTAGATTTTGCAATGAACTACAACTTTCATGTTTTGACTTTTGTTTGAATCCAAATGCATCTTGGTGGAAAAATGGGACAAAGTTAGGAAAAAATTAGGGATTTTCATAACTTAGAAAAATTCTAAGTTATGAAAATTCTTCATTTTAAACCCTAATTTGAAATTTTGGGTTTCTTGATGAACAAGTTTCATATTTTGACATGTTTTGATGAAAAATGAATCTTGACACTTGATTTTGACCAAAAAGTCAAAGTTTGACTTTTCAGTGTACAGTCAAAAATTGATCAATTGACTGGAAAATTCATCTGTCAACCTTGTGCAATTGGGATCTTTTGAATTTGTTGAACATGTCAAGACAAATCCATGGGGTCCTTGAGTCCATATATGAGCTTGGTTTGCCATTGGCTAGGTCAAACAGTCAAAAATTGCCTTTGTGCAGTCAAAACCCTAAAAATGACCATTTTGCCCTTTTGGTGATCTGATCAAATTTCTTGTGGAATTGTGATTCAAACTTGATCAAATGGTCCATATGAGTTCATAATGTTGATGTGGGTCATAAATCATGAGGTTTGACTGTCAATTGGCCACAGTTGACTTTTTCCCCAATACAACTGATTTCTAGGTCAATTGTCCAATTGACTGGGCAAGGATTGGAATCAAGGCTTGAAACTTGGCATGGATAAACTTGTGAGTCCAATGTGAAGCATGAAAGTCACTTTGGGCATCCTAGGTTAAAACATCTTTGTGCAAACTCAAACCCTAAATTGGGTCAACAGTGCAAGGAGGAGTCTTGAGCAGAGCTAACCCTAACTTGATCTTGAGTTCCAAGAGTATTGTGGTGAGAAAATATTGATGAAATGAGAGGGCAAATTTTGGGGTACAACAGTTGCCCCTGTTCAATCTTCTTGCACCTGAAGAGTTAGATTGGCAGGTTTGCCTTTCGCGTCTCGAAGGTAAAAGGAGATTGGACACTAGAGTGCCCTTAAATTTGCACTCGTCAAAGCAATGGATGTGGGAATGGGCTTAGAGATGCCATTTGGAGATGGGCTTAAAGATGCCATCTAGAGGGGTGACAGAATCTTGTCGGGGATGGGCTTAAGGATGCCATCTGGAATGAGTATCAGAAAGGTGTCCATGTTTTGAAACACCTCTGAACTGGGGGTTTTGAATAAGTAATGGATTGGTATCCGTGTTTGGAGAATCCATAAACTATTTTCAGAAGTTGGAGAAGAATCTGAACAAGCGATAGGTTAACATCCGTTACTGGAGAACCCGTGAACTGTTTTCAGAAGTCTTGGAGTTGAATAAGCAATAGAGAGGCATCCGTTGATGGGAAGCGTCCGTAAACTGTTTTTAAAAGTTGCAAGCGATAGATTAACATCCGTGGTTGGAAGAATCCGTAAACGGTTTTCAGAGGTTGAAGAAGAATCTGAACAAGTGATAGGTTAACATCCGCTACTGGAGAACCCGTGAACTGTTTTCAGAAGTCTTGAAGTTGAATAAGCAATAGAGCAATATCCGTTGTTGGGAATCGTCCGTAAGCCGTTTTCAAAAGTTGAGAAGAGTCTGAACAAGCGATAGGTTAACATCCATTGCTGGAGAACCCGTGAACTGTTTTCAGAAGTATTGGAGTTGAATAAGCAATAGAGCAGCATCCGTTGTTGGGAAGCGTCCGTAAACTGTTTTCAAAAGTTGCATCTGAACAAGTGATAGATTAACATCCGTTGTTGGGAAGAATCCGTAAACTGTTTTCAAAAGTTGAGAAGAGTCTGAACAAGCGATAGGTTAACATCCGTTGCTGGAGAACCCGTGAACTGTTTTCAGAAGTCTTGGGGTTGATTAAGCAATAGAGCAGCATCCGTTGTTGGGAAGCGTCCGTAAACTGTTTTCAAAAGTTGCATCTGAACAAGCGATAGATTAACATCCGTTGTTGGGAAGAATCCGTAAATTGTTTTCAGAAGTCTTGAGGTGGAGGAGGAACCGGTGTAGGGTTTCCTGATGATGAGTCCGTGTAAAACTGCATCTGGTAGAATCTGGAATAAGTATCAGAATGTTGCCATGTCTGGGTCACATCTGAACTATTTCTAGAAAGAATCTCGGAAGATGATGATCTTTGTCTGTCAACTGATCTTACCTGAAAAAGTAAAGAGTTAGATGTATGCAATGTCATGATGCATGATGCAATGTATGTTATATCAATGTTTATGATATGAACGTAAATGAATGCGCATGTAAGCTGAAGAGATATCTTACAGAGGATAGATGAATCCTAGATGGCTGAAGATAAAAGAATCTTGACTGCTGCCGGGGAGAATAATTCCTTGGCTGTTGTTGGGGAGGGCAGGAATCTTTTGATTGCTGAGGATGAGACATCCTTGTTGACTACTGCTTGGAGAATTAGGAGCTTGGGTTGTATACCAATCTACTGGGGAATTCCTGACTTGAGGAGATCCTCACTGGGGGAATATTCGAATATTCTGTGAGGAACTGAAAATGAAAGTCTTTAAATTGTTTGAGGAATACCAGGTCTTCAATCGTTGAGGGGCCTTAGGACCACTGCGGGGAATTGGAATTTCCTTGGTGACTTGCAGGATAAGAGAATTTCTGATGATCTCTACTGGGGAGTTCAGAACCTGATAGACTCATGCTGGAGAGGTAAGGCTGAGCATCCTCAGCTTGGTGGGAAGTAACTCTGTGGGGAAAAGGTTCACTAGCCTGGTTCAGCTGGGGATTGATGGTTGGAAATTTTATTTCCGCTGGGGATACTAAAACTTAACTCTGAGGGGAATCGAGTTCTGAAAGGCTCTTTGACGGGAGAAATCAGTATTGGGAAAGCTTTTCCTGATGAGGATCCTGAAGTCTAACTCTGTTTAGGGAATTAAGTTCTGACTGAGGAATTTGGATTTCAAATCTGCTCGGGATTTCCTTTGAAAGGGTATCAAGATATCTATCTGCACCTTCAACTTATCATTGATCATCTTCCTTGATTCATAAGGAAATGATTGTGTTCAAATGCATATGCCTATTTAACAAAACATTGGACGTTTCTCAAATAAAACAATAGTGCAAAAGAAAAGAGAAAAGGAAAACGACGCAAATTTATGGAAAAGTATTTGTATTAACTTTCTATGAGTATATTTGTACAAAGGAGACAATCATCCTAGTAAGAGGATGTCGTCGTAAATATTGAAAAATTTATACAAAAGAAAGATGGCTATGTGAAATAATTCCATGGGATTCCATTCCGCTACAGCCTTCACAACTCTGAATATCTGTCCATTCAATGCTTCTTCTGCCGATGGCTGGATTGATCAGAAGCTTGGAACTGGTTGATGAAGAGATTGTCCTAAAAGTGATCCGACGAGACATAGTCATACGCTTTAATTCCCTAACTTTTGCCTGAATCGCCCTTTCGGGTTTTCGATCCACCGGGAAACCCCTTTTTTCCCAAGCCGCCCTTTCGGGTTTTCAACTTGCCGGGTGTACAATTTTTTTTTTATCCCTAATTTTTGCCTGAACCGCCCTTTCGGGTTTTCGGTCCACCGGGATGCCCATTTTTGCCCAAGTCGCCCTTTCGGGTTTTCGACTCGTCGGGTTATTTTATGCGTAGTATCTTTTGACTATGTCTGCGTTCGCAGGGTGCGGCAAATCGTCGCCGTCCATGGTGGTCAGAATCATTGCACCACCAGAGAATATGCTCTTGATCACAAATGGTCCTTCGTATGTAGGAGTCCATTTGCCCCTGGGATCACTTTGCTGCAGGATAATCCGCTTGATCACGAGATCTCCGACTTGATATACTTGTCGTCTGACTTTCTTGTTGAAAGCCTTGATCATCCGTTTTTGATACATTTCACCATGGCAAACGGCAGCGAGTCGCTTCTCATCGATCAAATTGAGTTGATCAAGTCGGGTCTGAATCCAATCATCTTCATTCAAACCTGCGTCCTTCATAATCCTTAGAGAAGGAATCTGAACTTCCATAGGCAGGACAGCTTCCATGCCATATACCAAAGAAAATGGGGTTGCCCCAGTTGAAGTACGTGCCGTCGTACGGTATCCATGCACAGCAAACGGTAACATCTCATGCCAGTCTTTGTAAGTGACTGTCATTTTCTGAATGATATTCTTAATGTTTTTGTTCGCCGCTTCAACAACACCGTTCATCTTCGGCTGATAGGGAGATGAATTGTGATGATAAATCTTGAACTATTCGCACAATGCGGTGATCATAGTGTTATTCAGATTTGTACTGTTGTCTGTGATGATCCTGTCTGGAACACCATACCGGCATATGAGATTTTGCTTGATGAAGCGGGCAACCACATTTTTAGTAACAGAGGCGAAGGAAGCTGCTTCGACCCATTTGGTGAAATAGTCAATGGCAACCAGGATGAAATGATGTCCGTTGGATGCCGTGGGCTTGATCTCTCCAATCATGTCAATGCCTCACATTGCAAACGGCCACGGAGCTGTCAGAACATTGAGAGGAACCGGAGGGATATGAACCTTGTCAGCATAGACTTGACACTTGTGGCAAGTACGAGAATGTTGATGGCAATCAGCTTCCATGGTAGACCAGTAATAGCCTGCCCTTAGGATCTTCTTAGCCATTGTATGCCCGCTCAAGTGAGTGCCAAATGTGCCGCTGTGTATCTTGGTCATGATTAACTCTGCTTCACCTTTGTCTACACATCGGAGTAAAACACAATCATGGCTTCGTTTGTAGAGGATGCCGTTGCTCAGGAAGAACTTGGCAGCGAATTTTCTTAAGAACTTCTTGTCATTTATGGAAGCTCCTTCAGGATATTCTCTAGTTTGGAGATACCTTTTGATTTCATGAAACCAGGGTTGTTCCACTACTTCTTCGGTATTAATCTCGTGACAATGTGCAGGTTCATCCATTCGCTCGATGGTGATTTGGGGAGCCTCGTTATCCCAGTTGAGTTTAAACATGGAAGACATTGTAGCCAGAGCATCTGCTAGCTGATTCTCTTCTCGCGGGAAATGCTCGAAGGTAATTTGCTCGAAATAAGGCAACAATGTCAAGACATGTTCTTTGTATGGGATAAGCTTAGGATGCTTGGTATCCCACTCTCCTTTGATTTGACTGATAACCAAAGCCGATTCCCCGAATACGATCAAAGATTTGATCCCCAAGTCTATAGCAGCCTTGAGACCAAAGATGCAAGCTTCATATTCAGCCATGTTGTTTGTGCAGCTGAAGCAAAGTCGGGCCGTGAAAGGTGTGTGACAACCTTCCGGGGAAATGAGTACCGCACCGATACCATTTCCAAGTGCATTTGAAGCACCATCAAAGTACAGGGTCCATCAGGATCCCTTTTCGGGTCCGTCATACGGTCCGTTACCTTCAATGTTGTTCAGATTCATGATGTCTTCGTCCGGGAAGTCAAATCTCATGGGTTGATAATCTTCGATAGCCTGATGAGCTAGATGATCAGCTAGTACACTCCCTTTTATAGCTTTTTGAGTGGTGTACTGGATGTCATACTCGGTTAGGATCATTTGCCATCTAGCTATTCTTCCAGATAAAGCGGGCTTCTCGAAGATATACTTGATAGGGTCCATTTTGGAAATCAACAAGGTAGTATGAGTCAACATATACTGCCTTAGTCGGCGAGCAGCCCATACCAAAGCGCAACAAGTTTTCTCGAGCAGTGAGTAGCGAGTCTCACAGTCGGTAAACTTTTTTCTAAGGTAATAAATAGCATGCTCTTTTCGACCAGACTCGTCATGCTGGCCCAAAACACACCCCATTGAGTTATCCAAGACAGTCAGATACATGATCAATGGTCTTTCTTCGACGGGTGGCATTAGAATAGGAGGTTCTAGCAAATACTCCTTGATCTTATCAAAAGCAGCTTGGCAATCGTCGTTCCATTCGACTACCTGATCTTTCTTTAATAGTTTGAAAATTGGCTCACAGGTAGAAGTCAAATGAGAGATGAATCTGGCAATATAGTTCAAGCACCCCAAGAACCCTCTAACCTCCTTTTCAGTACAGGGAGCAGGTATCTCTTGTATTGCTTTCACTTTTGCTGGATCGACTTCAATGCCTTTGTTGCTTACAATGAATCCTAGAAGTTTACCAGACCTAACTCCAAAAGTACACTTACTTGGATTCAGCCTGAGTTTGTATTCTTTCAACCTGGCAAACAACTTTTCTAGATGTTCAAGGTGCTCCTCCTCTGTTTGTGATCGAGCTATCATATCGTCTACGTAAACTTCAATTTCATGATGTATCATATCATGAAATAAAGCTACCATGGCGCGTTGATAAGTTGCCCCTGGGTTCTTCAGTCCGAACGACATCACCTTGTAACAGAAAGTACCCCATTGTGTGACAAAGGTTGTTTTCTCCATGTCTTCGGGGGCCATTTTGATTTGATTGTAACCCGAGAATCCATCCATGAAAGAAAACACTTTATGCTGAGCTGTATTGTCGATCAAAATATCAATGTGTGGTAGCGGAAAATCATCTTTGGGGCTGGCCCTATTCAAATCCCGGTAGTCCACACACATTCTGACTTTACCATCTTTTTTAGGTACTGGCACGATGTTGGAAACCCATTGTGGATAGGATGTAACAGCCAGAAAGCCAGCGTCAAATTGCTTCATTACTTCTGCTTTGATCTTCTCAGACATGTCAGGCCTCATTCGGCGGACTTTTTGTTTGATCGGTGGACAATCCTCTCTTGTGGGGAGACGGTGAACCACGATGTCTGTGTCTAAACCCGGCATGTCTTCATAAGACCAAGCGAAGATTTCAACCTACTCATTTAACAACTGTATCAGGCGCTCCTTGACACTTGGTTCCAGATTGGCACCCACTTGTACCTCCTTCCGGTCTTCCTCGGTTCCTAAGTTGACAGTTTCCAACAACTCTTCGTGAGGTAAGATGGCCCTTTCCTCTTGCTGTAGAAGTCTGGCTAGTTCCCTTGGTACTTCACAACCTTCGTCATCTTCATACTCGGCTTGATTGACCAGATCTTCAGAGTTATTGAAGGACATAGCAGAATAGTCACCCATGGAATCCAGAGTGGATGGGTACCTGCATTTGTGAGTATGGGTGTGTGTAAGGGATAGCCATCCTTAAATAAAAAATGCAAAAGGAAAGAAAATGAACACAATAGTTTATCAATGAAAAACGTCCAATGAATCATTAAACATGGCATATGGATATGAAGATAATCAAAACCCTTACAAATGGACCTACATGCCCCGGGCAAGGCATGAGGTGAAAAAGTAGTGTACGGATTGTTCAAAAGTAATTATTACAGACCACAGGAAATGTTTGACAGATAATTACTGATTAATAAAAGTAATAGGGACAAAGTCCTTTGCCTCCCAGTTGCATAGCCCTCCTTTGATGGTTGGGTAGATCCACTCTTCAATGTTGACCTCCTCGTCTTCACCCTCCAAAGCGTTGGTTCCGTAAGGAGAAATCTTGATGGGCGCCCTTTCAATCTTTGAACGGCGCATAGCTTTCTGTCCTGCAGCAGTGAATCCTAATCCAAACTTGTCTGTTTTGTGAGGAATATCAGGCAACTGCCCCCATGTCGAATTCTTCCCTTCCTTTATTGCGGCCTTCACATCTTTTAGAGATGCCATCCTGGCCATCTGCTTTGGTACCTCAGCTACCATTTTTGCTACTGTTATTTCAGGAGAGACTTCTTCGAAGTGCTGGAATGGTGTCTCAATGAATTCACCCTCTACCTCTACATATCGGAACGAGTTCAGGTGACTGATCATATACTCTTCTTCACCGTGGACGGTTATTATCTTTCCCTTGACAGGGTACTTCAACATTTGATGTAAGCAAGAGGTGACTGCCCCGACATTGTGTATCCATGGCCTCCCCAGCAAGCAAGAGTATGATGGACGGATGTTCATCACATAGAAAGTCGAGGGGAACACTTCTGTGCCAACTTTAATGGGAATGTCCACCTCCCCATGTACCATTCTCTTTGACCCGTCAAATGCCCTTACAACGATATTGCTTGGCCTTAACTCCAAGCCTTCACAGTCTAAACGGTCGAGAGCCTTCTTGGGCAGCACGTTCAGAGAAGAACCGGTGTCGACTAGAACATGAGCCAGAGTAGTTCCTTGGCATTCCACTGACACATGTAATGCGTCGTTGTGCTTTCTTCCTTTTGGGGTCAGGTCGGCATCAAAGAAGCCTAAACCGTTGTCTGCAGTAAGACTGGCTACACAGTCTTGGAATTGGTCGGCCGAGGTTTCCTGGGGCACATGGGCTGTCTTCAGGAATTTTATCAGTGCCTTGGCGTGCGCTTCTGAGCAAAGCAGTAATGCTAACATGGAGATCTTCGAGGGGGTTTGCCCCAGTTGTTCTACCACGTCGTAATCACTCTTCTTAATTATCTTCAGGATCTCCTCTATCTCTTTCTTGGAGGTTTCTGGGATGACCAAGGGTTGAGCCCTCGTCCTGACGAGCTCATCTTGGGTTCCTTTACCCTTATCAACAGAGGTAGGAGGGACAATACCAGGAACAACAGCTTCTTCAATCAATGGGGTTCTAGCGGAGAGTTTTATTGGTGCAGGAATAACTTTGGCAGCAGATGATGGTCCAAAGATTGCTTTTGGGGGGAAATCTCTAGAGAAAATATTCTCCCACTTCGGGTGATCTTGCTTGTGCCTGCAATGTTTCCAATGCTGGCTTCTTCTTCATCAGAGCTTCCTTTGGTTACTTCAACTTGTTTAATACCATGGTAGTAGACGTCACCGCCGTAATTCCATGGTATTGACTTTTCAGAAATGTAGGGGACAGGCCCTGGCATTGTTATCTTCAGAGGAACATACTTTGTAGTTGGTGTAATCTTAACAGGCTTTCTGACGGCTTTGGAAAGATTGGCGTGAATGGTGATAATTGAGACGTCTTCAGTAGGGGTTGGAATAGCAGAAACTTTTTCAAACAGAATTCGTTGACTATCTATTAGGCCTTGGATGCCTTTCTTCAGTAACAGACAGTCAAACGGCAGAGAGTAACAACAGTAGCAATCTTCTTTGCAACCCGGGAAAATCCCGGCCTTTAACAGATTTAACTTGATGGTTAACAGCGGAGTCATCAGATCATTGACATCAGCAACATACAAATCTTCTTCAATAGCATTGACATTTTGACCGTGCTTCGGCATCGGAGCGGATATCACGTTTGGCTTCTCTGGAGCGTCGAACTCCACCTCTTTCGCCTCTATCAAGTCTTGAATTTTATGCTTGAGTGGCCAACAATCGTTGGTGTCGTGCCCGACACTGTCAGAATGGTAGGCGCATTTAGCATTAGGATGGTAATGCGGAGAGGATGTATTCACATTTTTTGGTGCCTCTTTGATAGTGGCGAGATTCAACTTTAACAGATGGGGAAGCACTTGCGCTGGCGTCATATTAATGCGGGTGAACTGCCGTTGTGGCCGTTCCACCCGTTGTTGATTTGGTCTGGACTGGTTATAGCGAGGTTGCTCACTTGATGGATTTTGGATCATTACGGCCCCCACAGTCGGCCGGCGCTCAGTCTTCCCTGCTCTTCTCTGAGAGTACACAACAACCGTTTCCTTCTTGAAAGGCTTCTTCTTAATACTTGCAGCGGCACCCTTCTGTATCTTCCCTGACTTGATACCAGCTTCTATCCTCTCCCCAGTTAAGATCAAATCTGTAAACCCAGCGGAAGAATTACCAATCAGATGGTTGAAGAATGGACCAGACAGGGTCCCTAGGAACATGTCAACAAGTTCACGGTCAGTCAAAGGTGGCTGCACCCTACCATCCAAGTCTCTCCACTTTTGCGCATACTCTTTGAATCCTTCGCCCGTCCCCAGTGACATACCCTGAAGTTGGGTACGCGTAGGAGCGAGGTCAGAATTGTACTGATATTGTTTATAAAATATGGTGGCCAAGTCTTCCCAGTTTCGGATACTGGCTTCATCCAGCTGATAGAACCACTCGAGTTGAGCCCCAGAAAGGCTATCCTGAAAGAAATGGATCCAAAGGTTCTTGTCTGCAGTGTAAGGTTGGATCTTTCTTACATATGACCTGAGATGCATTTTTGGACAGGACAGCCCGTCATACCTTACAAAAACTGGCACTTTGAACTTCGGGGGGATCACAATTCCAGCAACTAATCCCAATTCTTCGAAATCCAAACCCGGAACTCTCTGCAGCTCCATAGCTGCCAACCTGTCTTCCAAACCTTTGTACTTATCATCGGCGGGCGGGTATTGTTGATCAGAGTAGTCTTCGTCCTCTTCAACCTCCTCTTCTTCCATATCGGACTCGGAAGGTACTGCAGCCGCATTCCCTTTACTGGTTCCCTCCTCAGAAGTAGGGGGAAATTCAAGCACTCTTCTGGCTTCTCCTTCAAACCTTCTTCCTAAAGTAGCCACCCCGAGTCTCTTTTTCTTCTTTTTCACTTGGTCTTTGTTCCCCAGTAGGGCCTTTAGATCCTCCTGACCCTTAGCCAAGGTTATCAGGAGTTGTTGAAACTGTGCGTTTTGAGACTGCAAGTCCTTGACCGTTTGCTCGAGATCCATCTTACTGAAATTAACAACAGAAAGATAAGGAAACCTGGTGTGGAGACCTGCTTATACACATGATGAATGGTATTCTTATATATGCAATGCATTCAAGGATTTAGAATATTCAAAATTGTTGCAAACAAAAGAGAACGCACGTCATATTAATAAGAAGAAATTTGTCAGTACATAAATGCCCCATGGGCCAAATATTACAAAACTTCTCAAGGTAAAAAGACGTTGCGCATCCTTTTTGGTGCGATGTAGGTGTTGAGGGTCTCTTCCTCATGGAGTCGGCGGGTAAGCTCTAGAACCTTCTTCTCACTGGCGTAGAAGCTGGCTTCAAAAGTGTTTCGTTCCTCCTTGAGTTGAATCCAACTCTTCTGCATCTCCTCCCACGATGTAGGCATGTCAGGATATAGGATGGTGTAGGGAACCTCTCCTTCCGTAACGGGCTCTTTAATCACAGGGAGAACATGAGGATATGGCATCATTAGACTATGGGCTCGAGCTCGTACCCATTTGAGGTAAGGCTCAAGAGGGATGGAGTTCTTGTGCCCCAGTGTCTTGCTGTCAACCTTGTTAGGCATCCTCCAAGCTCTGATGAACCTTTGGCGAAGTCCTTGCGCATCATTGTCGAAGTCAAAAACTAGGTCAGGAATCAACATGTCGTGAGGGCCATCCCTCCGTGCATATCCAAATTGCCTCAAAGCTAGACAAGGGTTGTAGGTAATGCCCCCTCTAATGCCAAGTAATGGAACATTAGGGAACTCTCCACAACGATCGACGATGATGACATTTTCTCTGGACCGAGAACACCAATGTACATCAGAGTGAGTAAGAGTCATCAACCGTTGGGACCACCTTGAGCCTTGGTCATTCTTCAAGACAGATTGTGGAAGGTGCGAAATAAACCACCTTGCAAGGAGAGGAGTACAGCACATGAGAACACCCCTCTTTCTCATTGTTCGTGTGTAAAATGAGTGAAGAATGTCCCCAAGCAATGTTGGTATTGGATTTCTGGACAAGAAGATCTTGACGGCGTTGACATCTACGAGCTGGTCAGGATTTGGGAACAAGACCAACCCATAGATAAGGAGTGCCACAATTTCTTCAAAGGCTTGTAGGTCCAATGAATTCCAACATTCTTGTGCCTTCTCAAACAAGAATTTTGCTAAGAAACCTTTGACGTCGCTTCTAGTTTCCCAATGCCCCTTGATGTCAGATGGCTGTAGATGTAGTGCTCGAGCAACATCCTCAGGCTTTGGTTCCTTTTCCGTACCGTTGTAGGGTAGTTGATTAAGGATAGGAATTCTCAGGAGTTGAGAAAACTCCTCCAAAGTGGGCACCAACTGGTAGTCAGGGAAAGTGAAACAGTGATGAAGAGGGTCAAAGAACTGGAACATCACCTTCATCATGTCCTCTTCAATGTTGGTGTTGACTAGGCTGAGCAGTCTACCATGTCTTTCACTGAATGGTGAGCTTTCCGGAATCCTTGATGTGAGCTCTTTGACCTGAGGAGGGATTCTCACAAGGTTGATTTGGATGGTTTTTCTTCGAAGAATTTCCATGACCTACAAAACAAGAACAAAGATGAAGATCTAAACCCTTGAAATGGTTAGTGAATACATATGATGCTTTATGATGTTTATGATGTATGCACAAACACATGTACAAGCAAATCACACCAAACCCTAGTTTCAGGCTTGCATGAGGTTTCATAGGTAAGTACCCTCTTGAGTGTAGTTGGCTTAAAAACCTGTCCTATAAATAGTAACCGGGTTCTAAGGAGCTCAATATCATTGGATTGTTTTCATTGTTCATTGTTTTGGTTTAGCCACTTAACTAGCGACCAAAATATTCCAAGAAAACAACCCTCAATGAGTGTAGTATCGAGTATCTACCAACTTCGGACTGCACCAAATCCGGTCATCTCACTACCCCTAATAAAAGGTCAAGATGGTTAAGTAAGGTTCTAGGTCATTAGTGCTTAGTGACATCACTCAGTGGCCCCGTACTCTCCTTGATTGAACTCAAGGGTTACCGGTACTCACAAATATGTCGCACTAATATAGCTATTGCTTCAACCGTGTCGGTATACCCCGCACAGTTTCCACAATGTATTGCTATCTATGAATGTTTCCCCAAATCCGGGTGTAGGATTGCAAACCCAAACAAGAGAGCCAAGATATAAAGCAATCAAATCAAACAATTAGTCATGCAAGAGGGTGATCTAAGCCCTAAGGTTACTCCATTTAAAAAATTCCCCAGCAGAGTCGCCAGTTCTGTGATACGGTGGGAGAACTGACTTGAGTTTTGTGTTTGTTTTCGCAAATGTTTCGGTTGAGCAAGAGTCGCCACTGACTTTTTATTTTATCCTAAGGAAAGGTTAAAAAGCACAGCAAAAACCTTTGAGATGTTTTCTTGGGTTCGGGGAGTAGATTATAGAAAGGGAAGGTATTAGCACCCTTTCTATCCATGGTTATCCATGGGCTCTTAGTTACTTGCTTAGATCAACTTGCCTTGATTTTCAATTGTTTGAAATGGTGCTTTGTGTGTGGGTTTGAAAATGTTTTGAAAAAAAAGATGCCTTGTCTAGGCAACCCTTGTAACAATTCTTTACTCGAATGTTTTACAAAAGGTGTTTGTCTTTTTGAAAAGATGTTTCAAGGTTTTGAAAGTTGTTTTGAATATTTGTGTTTGTGAAGTGTGTTTTGAAAAAATAGGCAAGTGTTTTTGTTTTGCAAGTTGACAAGTAACCAAGAGCTATCTACCCTAAAGTTCTCAAAGATCTTTGCTATGTTTTAACCCTTTTAACAATTTTGTTCCACCATTGTATTTGGTGGACAATCTTGTGTTAGGATGTGAACGGGACGGGTGCGGGTCATCGTTTAGACCATGATTGCAATGGTGCCAAGTATCTTTGGGCAATTTCCTTTAAGGGACTTGATCATTTTTAGGCAACTTTTGAAAGCGTCATCGAGGGACTATGATCTTTTGAATTGTTTTGTTTTTGCCCAAAGATACCTAACATGCAATATGGCCCATTATTGAAGGCAACAAGTGGAGTACCCTAGGGGTGCAAGTGTGATTAGTGTTGTCCATTTTTCATGCTTGTTTATCTTGAAGTTAGGTCAAACTATTTTTGGTTAATTGATTTGCATACAACCCTAATTCTAACATGGCATAATTAGAAAGCTTTTAAATGCGAAAAATAAAAGGTCCTAAGTTATTACAACATAATATATGGGATGGGGAGGTACAAATGTTCAAATGGGGATATTTTAAGCAAGAATTAAAACCCTAGACTATTACATCCAAATTGGAATTTTACAAGATATTTAATTACACAATATTCAAATAAAATAAAATAAATATGCAAAAATGCAAAAAGGTTTTTTTCATATGTATAAAAAGATATTTTTCATATATTAAATAAACAAAGATAAAAATTAATTTTTGGTACTTTTAAGTATTCTAAGGCAAAACCCTAATTTTACAAATAAAAGTATTTATTATATAATATATGCAATATTTATTAATTATATACAAAAAATAAATAAAAGAAGGTATTTTATATAAAAAAGTATTTTTGAGGTCAAAATATTAATAAAAATAAAATGTATTAATTCTTTGTATTTTCCCTAAATATACTAATAAATATAAGTATTCTACATTATTTATTAAATATATATTATATGTACAAAAAATAAAATATTTAATATTATAAAAAAAGTAAATTTTATGTAAAATGTTTTCAAGAGATAATATAAAATAAAAAATCAGGAATAAAACATGTTTGTATTATTTTTTTTTATATTCTAAAATAAAAGTATACTTATTTATTTATTTACAAAAAACTAAATAAAGCCAAATAAATATCAAAATAAATGCAAAAAATATGGGAAAAATTATTTTAGTATTTTTTATGCTTTGTCAACAATAAATAAGTCAGAAACAAAAATCAAAAGTCAAAAATAGCAAAAATAAAATGCAATGGGCTAAGGAGGTGCAAATGTGAAATAGTGGTGTGAAAAGAAAAACAAATCTCAGGCCCAGCCCAAGACTCTGTCTTCTTCAACCTTCAGCTTCTTTGAACAAAATGCATGCCTCTGCTATCTCAAGATCCTTGGACTTTCAGCACAAACTCACAACATGAAAAATGTTAAGCATCAAACCACGATTCTGGACATATAAAAAACTTAACCTATCTCTCAGAAATGAGAGAGAATTTCTTCATCCCTAATTCTTAACCTAAGTTTTTATCAATGTTCAGACCTTAAATTCTCACAGCACATGCAAAATAAATGGAAAGTGGAGATATGTATAACTTCAGGGACATGAGTAGAACATTTTTCATTCACAAACTTAGAGCTAACTCTTCCTATATTGAGAGATAGAAGTTCATGAACTTACCTATTCAGCTTGGATCGTGTCTGACAATGGAGGCATTTTCAAGGCAAAGTGAGTATTGGTACAGCTTGCTTGAAGGTCAGGGATGCTTCTCCAACCTTTACTTTGCTTTGAAACCAAGTGAATCAAGCTATAGCAATCCACCTGCAAAACAGAAAATGTGAAAATGGTGAAGTTGGTTAGAGGTGTTACAGTCTGCTTCCAAGGCTTGGGACAGTTTGTAGGGATGATAGGGAATGTGTTTGAACTGGTTTGGATGAAAGTGCACGAGTGGATTGAGCTATGGGATTCAAACTGCAGCTTATGCCCTGTTTTTGCAGTTTTATGGTGTTTCTGTGAATGGAGAGATATGGAAGATGATAGGCTCGTGTTTCAGCTCAGTTAGGTTATTTGGAAGGTGTACAACAACTTTGCTTAAGCTTGTTCTTGCTGGAATGAGAGTTGGTTCAAGTTATGCCAAGTTACTTCTAACTTAAGCAACAAATGGCAAGTTGGTTTCTAGGCCAGTACAATGCCTCTATCTATGCTGCACATTTGAGTCTTGGTTAGTGGGATATGCCTATGCCTTTGTGCCTCAAAGATCTGCATTGTACCTCATAGATTGCAAAGTTGACATAAAGTAACACTTTACAAAAATGGATAATATGCTTTTTCTTATTAAGGGTTAATCTTGTATGCAATGCTTAAACACATAATGCAAGGCTTGAACACAAGGGGTTTGCATTAAATTTATGAGTGTGAATGGGATAAAGGACCTGTAATCCATCTTAGAACATGCTGAGTTCAAAATGCAAGGTTATGGACATGTAAATTGGTCATGAATAAAATGAGTTTTTCCCAACTTGCCAAATTCAATTCTCCTCAACCATGAGGTTTTTTGATGAGTTCTTGGAAATTTTGGAAAGCTTGGAATGTGTACTACAATCCATCTTTGTAATGCAAATTGAAATTCCAAGTGGAAGCATGTGAAAAGTTGCCATGAAGTTAGGCAAAAATCCTGCCTAGAATAGGTCAAATTTTTTCTAAGTTAAGAATGTTTTGCACCCTTGTTCCAAAAATCATAACTTGAGATACAAGCTTCTTTTGAGGAAACTTTGTGAATCAAAGTTGTAGATTTTGCAATGAACTACAACTTTCATGTTTTGACTTTTGTTTGAATCCAAATGCATCTTGGTGGAAAAATGGGACAAAGTTAGGAAAAAATTAGTGATTTTCATAACTTAGAAAAATTCTAAGTTATGAAAATTCTTCATTTTAAACCATAATTTGCAATTTTGGGTTTCTTGATGAACAAGTTTCATATTTTGATATGTTTTGATGAAAAATGAATCTTGACACTTGATTTTGACCAAAAAGTCAAAGTTTGACTTTTCAGTGTACAGTCAAAAATTGATCAATTGACTGGAAAATTCATCTGTCAACCTTGTGCAATTGGGATCTTTTGAATTTGTTGAACATGTCAAGACAAATCCATGGGGTCCTTGAGTCCATATATGAGCTTGGTTTGCCATTGGCTAGGTCAAACAGTCAAAAATTGCCTTTGTGCAGTCAAAACCCTAAAAATGACCATTTTGCCCTTTTGGTGATCTGATCAAATTTCTTGTGGAATTGTGATTCAAACTTGATAAAATGGTCCATATGAGTTAATAATGTTGATGTGGGTCATAAATCATGAGGTTTGACTGTCAATTGGCCACAGTTGACTTTTTCCCCAATACAGCTGATTTCTAGGTCAACTGTACAATTGACTGGGCAAGGATTGGAATCAAGGCTTGAAACTTGGCATGGATAAACTTGTGAGTCCAATGTGAAGCATGAAAGTCACTTTGGGCATCCTAGGTCAAAACATCTTTGTGCAAACTCAAACCCTAAATTGGGTCAACAGTGCAAGGATGAGTCTTGAGCAGAGCTAACCCTAACTTGATCTTGAGTTCCAAGAGTATTGTGGTGAGAAAATATTGATGAAATGAGAGGGAAAATTTTGGGGTACAACAAGCGCCATCCTTCTTAAATTGATTTTGTTTACTGAGAGAGTTTCGTTTACTGGACATTCATTGTATAAATTTCTCCGCTGTCAAACAAATAGCCATATGCAAACAGTGATATTCAGGTAATGCAAAGTTTATGCTTGTCTTGAAGTTTTGAAAAATGCGTTTTTAGCAAGTAAAGAAGTTTTGTATGAAAAATTCAACTCAGGATTTTGAGTAAAGCCCTACAGGAGTCAGGATACCTTTTATAACATTATGCTTTCGAACTAACCCATGCTTCAATTAGGAGTTTTGAAGGGTTGTAACGTGGCTTGGTTCACGGTTTAAGAAACAAAGGATAAAGGCTCAAATTGTATTTGTACCCACCCGCTCTTCGCGATGTTCTTCAATCCTAAGCTCAGTTAATTGTATGTTTGAACTCCAATTGAGTCTGGAATGACGTTTTGATGATGGCTCAGACAAGTTAAGTTTATCGGAAGGCAGTCGTTTTTTTTGCAACATTTTTTTTCATGTTGTTGAGAATTTGCAGTGAACTCTTGGCGATTTATTATCCCTGACTTTTACCTGACTGTTCTTGTTTTAAGATTACGGTCAGCGGGATGCCCCAGTTTTCTTAAGTCTCCTATATATGTTTTGACTTAGTGGGTTTTTCTTTTTTGAGAGATAATGACTTCCTATGTGATAGGGAACAATCACCATCTTTTGATTTCAGAGGAATATTTTTGATGTCATTCGTTGTATTACGAGATGAGAGTTTACGGCTTAAAGCACATTTGAATTAACTGAGAGACTACCCTGCCCCAGGTTTTGACTAAAGGTTTCAATTTGTGTTAAAACAGAAAACTTCTACTTCTTTGGCTCGAAAGGATTGACTAGGGATTATCTTACTTATAACTACAGTGTTTAGGATTTGAAAGAACGCCTGTACATCGTTAGCAAGATCTGTTCAAAATCATACTGTATGAGATTATGGCATTGTTTTCGTCATCCTCCCTCTAAAGGCTTGTAACTTTTATCAAGAGTTGAATGTCATAAAGTGAGTAAAAAGTATATAATGAAAATGAAATAATTCAAGACAAACATACGCAATGCATTAATGAAACAAAGTTTGACATTAACAAATAAATGTTTGAATAACAAAAGAGAAATTACAACTCGAAAATTCAAATGAAAAGAAACTTCTTTGTCTGAACTTGTCACTTTAGGTGGTGAGCCCCTGAAGGACGACAGAAAAATTCAGTCTAGCCATCTTGTGTGAACTCTAGCATTCCCTCGTCGACTAGGTTTTGAATATTGTATTTCAACTCCCAACAATTGTTTGTATCATGTCCAGGACTATCAGAATGATAGGCACACCTGACATCTGGATTGTAGCTGGGAGAAGAAGTTTTGGGTTTTGGAGTAGGTCTTATTGGTGTAATCAAATTCATCCTCAACATATGTTGCAAAGATTGGGACAACGGTATGTTGATCTTGGTAAACTGTCTTTTGGGATCGCTTTTCCTTTGCTGATTTTCCGGTTGATGTTGACGAAGTCGTTGTTGGGCTTGTGACTTGGAAGAAAATTGGGAAGGTCTTCTCTCCCTTAAACCAGCTTCTTGTCTTATGGGAGGCTGAATGATGACCTAATCCCCAATTCTAGATGTTTTCCCCATTTGGTTACATCCGTCTTGACGAAGATTGTTGATGAGGACCCTTAACTCTTCTTGTCCTTGAGCCAGGTTTTGAATAAGAGCCATCTGGCCCACCAGTTATCCCATCATCTGGACTTTCATTGTTGCCATTTCAATTTGTAACCTTTCCAACTAATCATCCTTGGTGTCCTCCGGATTCCCCATGACTATGCCCCTTGTGAGGAGAGCCTTCACCTCTTCTTGCCCCTTGGATAGGTTCAATAACATCTCTTGAAGTTGAGCGTTTTGGGCCTGGATGTCCTTGGTAGTCTGTTTTAGAGCCATCTCTACTGAAATAAATAGTAGGAGGATAAGGAGACTTGTCGCAAAGACCTGTTTATGTTTTATGATGAATGATATGTATTCATGCAATGTTTTCAAGGATTTGAAAATTCAAAGTTGTTTTAAACAAAAAGAAACACACGTTATATCAGTAAAATAGAATTTGAATACATCAATGCCCCTAGGGCAAAATAATACAAAATTCTAAGATAAAAAGACATTGCGCATCCTCTTTGGTGCAATGTAGGTGTTGAGAGTCTGATCTTCACGAAGTAGCCGAGTGAGTTCCAAAACCTTTTTCTCGCTTTCATAGAATTGGGCTTCGAAAGTATCGCGCTCTCCCTTGCGCTGTATCCAACTCCTTTGTAAGTCTTCGAGTGATGTTGGCATGTCAGGATGTAGGATGGTGTATGGAACCTCTCTTTCCATAACAAGCTCTATAATCACCGGGAGAATGGAGGGGTAAGGCATCATAAGACTTTGGGTGCGGGTTCGTACCCACTTGAGGTAAGGCTCAAGAGGGATGGAATTATTGTGTCCCAGAGTCTTGCTATCCACCTTGTTTGGCATCCTCCAAGCTCAGATGAATCTTTGTCGAAGTCCTTGATTGTTGTTGTCGAAGTCGAAAACCAATCCTTGAATCAGCATGTCATATGGGCCATCCCTTCGGGCATAACCAAACTGTCTTAGAGCCAAGCAAGGGTTGTAGGTGATGCCTCCCCTAATGCCAAGTAGAGGGACATTAGGGAATTCCCTACAACGGTCAACAATGATGACATTCTCTTTGGATCGAGAACACCAATGAATATCTGAATGGTAAAGTGTCAATAACCGTTGTGACCACCTCAAACCTTGCTCATTCTTCAAGACTGATCGAGGAAGATGATAAATAAACCATCTTTCCAGGAGAGGAGTGCAACACATGAGAACACCTCTTTTCCTCATTATACGAGTGTGAAAAGAGTGGAGGATATCTCCAAGCAAAGTAGGCACCGGGTTGCGAGACATGAAGATTTTGACAGCACTCACATCTATGAGTTGATCAAGATTAGGGAACAAGACCATCCCATAGATGAGAAGAGCTACAATCTCCTCAAAAGCTTATAAGTCCAAGGAGTTCCAACAGCTTTGGGCCTTCTCGAACAAGAACTTTACCAAGAAGCCTTTGACACCACTTCTAGTTTCCCAATGGGTTGTGACATCAGATGAGTGCAAGTGAAGGGCTTGAGCAATCTCTTTTGGCTTTGGATCTCTTTCCGTACCATTGAAAGGTAGTTGATTGAGAATAGGAATCCCCAAGAGTTGAGAGAATTCTTCCAAAGTAGGCACAAGCTGGTAGTCAGGAAATGTGAAGCAGTGATGCAAAGGGTCAAAGAACTGGAAGAGAACTTTCATCACGTCTTCCTCTTTGTTGGTAGTGACCAAGTTGAGTAGACGACCATGCCTCTCGGTGAATGGAGAATTCTCAGGAATCATTGGAGCTAGCTCCTTGAGTTGTGGAGGAATTCTTACAAGGTTGACTTGGATAGTTTTCCTGCGAAGTGAATCCATAACCTACAAAACAGGAACAAAGATGAATCTCCAAAATCCTTGAAATGGTTAGTGGATGCAGATGATGTTCATGATGTCCATGATGTTATGCACAAGTGTATATGTACAAGCAAATCACACAAGTTCCTAGTTTAGGCTTGCACGGGGTTTCATAGGTAAGTACCCTCTTGAAGTTTAGTTGGCTCAACTTGTCCTAGAAATAGTAATCGGGTTCTAAGGAGCTCAATATCACTGGATTGTTTCCTTGTTCATTGTTTCAATTTAGCCTCTTGACTGGCGACCGAAATATTCCAAGGAACCAACCCTCAATGAGTGTAGTATCGAATATCTACCAACTTCAGACTACACCAAAGTCGGTCATCTCACTACATCCTAAAAGGCTAAGTTGGTCAAGTAAAGATTCTAAAAGTTCATTAGTGCTTCATGACATCACTCAGCGGCCCCGTATTCTCTTTGATTGACTCAAAGGCTACCGGTACCCACAAATATGTCTCACTAACATAGCTATTTCTTAGACTATGTCGGTATACCCCGCACAGTTTCCACAACGTATTGCTATTTATCTATAATGTTTCCCAAATCCGGGTAGAGGATTCAAACCCAAACAATAGAACCAAAATGTAAAGCAAACAAATCAAGCAATTGTAAGCATGTAAAGGTGATCTAAACCCTAAGGTAACCCCACTTTTATAATCATATTCCCCAGCAGAGTTGCCAGTTCTGTGATGCGGTGGGAGAACTGACTTGAGGTTTTGCGTTTGTGTTAGAAAATGTTGCGGTTTAGCAAGAGTCTCCACCGACTTTTATTTTATCCAAAAGGAAAGGTAAAAAAGCACAGGAAAGACCTTTGAGATGTTTTCTTGAGTTCGGGGGGTAGATTATGAAAAGGGAAGGTACTAGCACCCTTTTCATCTATGGTTATCCATGGGCTCTTAGTTACTTGTTTAGATCACTTGCTTTTGCTTTGAAATCGTTTGAAATGGTGCTTTGTGTGGTTTTGAAAGTATTTTGAAAAGAGGCCTTTGTTTAGGCAATCTTTGTAATGATTCTCGTTCGTAAGAATGTATACAAAGATGTTTGTCTTTTGAAAAATGTTTCAATATTTTGAAAGGTGTTTGGAAATGTTTTGAAAATTTGTGTGTGTTTGTTTGAAAATAGCAAGGATTGTTTGAAAGAGATGTGTTTTTGAAAGTGATTTTGAAAAGGTGTATTCTTTGTAATGGTTCTCGTCTCTATAAGAACGCGTACAAAGTGTTTGTCTTTTGAAAATGTTTCAAAGTGAAAGTGTAGGTGTATGAAATGTTTTTGTTTGTGAGCAAGCGAGTAACTAAGAGCAAATTTACCTACTCGAAAGGTCTTAAATGTGCTTTTCCTTCTCCTTTAGATGTGACTATCTTACCATTTATTTGGTAAGAAACCCCATCGTTGGATGTGAAGGGACGGGCGTTGGGACGATTGTATAGTCATTGAAAGCAACCCATGTGACGTTTTAGCAATTTCGTTTTAGGGACGAAATCGTTTACCGAAGGCAACATCAAGGGTCATCGAGGGACTACAATCTTTTATTGAGGGTCTTTGCTAAAACACCCATGTTCGAGGGACATGACTATATTTCCGATAGGCAACAAGTGAGATTACCCTAAGGGTGCATGTGTGCAAGTGTGTTTGATTGCATGCATTTGTCTTTGATTTTTGGTGGTCTACTTGTTGGTTTTATCTTGCCATACACGCCTAATTACTAGCATTTACGTTTGGAAGCGATAAATTGCAAAAATGTAAAGTCCTACGCTATTACAATATTTAGGGGATGGGGGTACATATTTATGAATGGGGATTGCAAGTAAAAGTAAGTCCTAAGTTACTATTACAACCATATTGAAATGTATAATATAAGAAAGAAATGGATTTGTTTAGAAAATGTTTTTGTCTTAATGAAAAAAGAATAAATTAATTAGTAAAAGGAAAATATTTTTATGTCTTTTTATGTTAATATTAAAAATAATGAAAAAGGAAATAAGTGCAAGGTGGAAACAGCGTGTTGCTGCAAACAAGGAAACAAGGATCAGAAGTTTTGAAGCCAGGCGCGTGACTCAGCAAGAGACATCAGTGGAATCAGAAGTTCTGGATTTGTACACTCTGAGGTCCTGCAAAATGTTAGAGGGAAAACACAGAGGTTCAGGATTGGTGTTCATCCAGTGAACTAAAAGTCAGAAGTTATATGTTACACTAAAACAGTGAGCAAACGTCAGCAGTTCAGTGTATTTAACATGTAAGGAGAACTCATAAGTTCTGTGCTGTGTTAGAACAATGAGTGAGTCTCAGAAGTTCTGTGTTGTGCTAAGACTGTGAGTGAATCCTAGAAATTCTGTGTGTTAACAGTGAGAAAATCCTAGAAGTTCTGTGTGTTAAAACTATGAATGAACATCAGAAGTTTGATTCCATGTTTCAACTCTCAATCAGCATATCAGAATGGTAACAACACAATAGTTCATAGAAGTTCTAATCCTAAGTCTGAGCCTAGCATTATTCTAGAAGTTCTAATATATAATTTTCTATTCATGCAATGATATATACAACATTAATGCTATGATATTTACATGTTAATGATGTTCAGAATGAAAAACAAGCAAATTCAGAAAGACTTACCTTGAATCTGGAGCGTGGGCTGGGAGCTTTGAGTGACTGCCTTTGGATGTTCTGAGTCAGCAAGAGAAACAGAAGAGTGATGGTGTTTTTTGGTTCAAAGGGAAGAATAAAGGTTTCTTTTTTGAATGGGTGGATTGAGAGTATATATATATATATATATATATATATATATATATATATATATATATATATATATATATATATATATATATATATGGTTAGAAACTGTATGGACGTTTTCTAGTAAAAAAGCAAATTGGGTACAAATGAAGTTTGGAGGCAGGAAGTTCAAAGTTATGAAACACTAGGAATTTTGGTAGAGTTTCACAATGTTTTCTTGCTAGAATTTTCTGTTCCTCTTCTAGCAATTTTTTATGGGTTTTTGGACCGGGGTTTTTCAATGGACAATGGTGTTCTATTTATAGGCAAGGCTTTGTGAATTTTTAAACGTTTAAGTGGCGCCAATACCATGCAGTAGGTGCTGACTTGCTCTTGAAGGAAGTTAATGAAAAGTTGTGATGATGGATAACTTTTCAGCCTAGGCTGGAACAGTAAGCGAGATTTAAGGAAAAGTGACACCCATAGGCGAAAAGTGGCACATAGATCCACGCCTAAGCCTACACGAGGGTGTTATTATGCCACACGTCGAGAGACCCCTTGGATGAATGCTCAAAAGTGGTTGTGAGCATTAATGAGCATTAAATGGTGATGAGATTTGTAAAAATCAGAAATCTTGTAATAGGGGATTTTGCATCATTACCTATAACCTGAGCCAACAGTTTTGCTTTAACAAAAAACAACGCAAACCAAGCTCTGACCTTGGCCTCCTGCTACCTCAACAAATTCTGAGGGTTTTCTAGACTTTCCAGCATGTTCTTTTGATCTGCCTCTGAAAACTTTGGACTTAGAGATTTTGCTTCAGTGTTACAACCAATCTTCTGACCCCTTCATCTTCTGATTCTAGCATGTTCTGAAGGAGTTTTCAGGCTTTGTTGACTTCTTTGCATTTCTCTAACAAACTCTGGCTGAACTTGCATAACTGTTGAAAGAACCATGTTCTGAGTGAATGTTATATGCTGAAACAAGTTTGCAACTTCTGACCGTTTCTGCCTGGAGGTTGGTTCAGAAGTTCTGAAATGCCATTTTTCTTAAACGCTTCAAAAAAATTCTAAGCATTTAGAATTTAACTTTTTCAAGGTAAGAATTTGACTTTTGAGCTTGCAAATGACCACTTTGCTCTTGTAAATGTTTTACTTGGAAAGGGATGATAATTCAGGACTTGGATTTGTTTAAGGGAAACTCTGAGAATCCAGGATGATTTCCTGAAGAATGAGAGGGTAAATTTTGGGGTACAACAGTATGTCAAGGTTTATTTTGGTTCACCACATTTCAAAGTTATCAAGATTTATTCAAAATTACAAGGGATTGATTGGAGAAGTTGTTATGTTTGGTCAAGGCCTTGTTCATATTGGTCACAAGGGCATAGTTCTCTCAAATTTCAAGATATGGAAGTGGTTTTGGTGGCTATGAGTCCTCATTATCATCCTTAACAACTTCTATTCACAAAGCAAGAATATTGGTACAAGAAGTTTGTTCAAACTTGTCAAAGTTCCTCAAGGCATTTTCTTGATCTAGAAGCTAGGGTTTTGAACTTCAAAGGAGTATATCTTGCTCATATTTTGATATTTTTGAATGATTCCAAATACATCCTTCTATTTAAAGGGTTATCAATAAATCACTTCAAAAGTTCCAAGGATTTTTCATGTGGAAGAAATATGATGAAGAAGAAAGATTACAAGCCCTTCAGATGAATCCCCAATTTTACATAAGTAACTTCAATTGATCATAACTTGGTCAATTTTCATCACCTTGGGTCAATTAATTTTACATAATGATCTTGAAGATGTGAACTTTATTCCTTCTTTTATGTGCAAAGTGGGAAAATGGATGGAAGTTGCCTTAAATATGCAAACTATTATAGGTCATTTCATGATTTTTGGCCAACTTCAACAAGTCATAACTTGCTCAATTTTTGGATATTTTGAGTGGTTCAAGTTTCATAATGTCATTTAAGAGATCTAATTCATTCCATCTTTTTTGGTCAAGATCAAATTCCAAGTGGAAGGCTATGTTCTGATGCAAAAGATTATAGGTCATTTTTAAAGAAGAATTTGAAATATTTCTAAGTATGGAAAGTCAACCCTTTTTCTTCAAATTTGACTCAATGCAACTTTCAGCTCAGGCATCCATTTGATTCCATTCTTTTTCCATTGCAAATCTTGTAACCTCATCTTTCTAAAGCATCAAGAATCATGCCCTAAGACCCCTTGAGTTGGAAATGCCATGGATTTGAATTTGGTAACTTGAAACTGAATTTTCCACAAAGTCAGAATTTTGAAATCCATAATGTGACTTCTAAACATAAGATTTATGCGTGTTTTTGATTTAAACTTGATTAGAAAACTTCCTAGAAGTGATTAGCATCCCAAAACGCAAAATTTGGTTGAGTTTTGATGGAAATGAAGTCACACTTCACTCGTGCTCGACCTTCATCCAATTTCCCTCCAAACTTCATTGTTTCTTCCTATTTTCATTCCCATTCAATTCCATATGAATAGAGGGTCATCCCCCATTCATTTCTTCAAGCTTTGAGAGCCAAAAACACCCTGCTAAAACCTCACACGAACCCATCTTTTTTTAATTCAGTTTCTGAGATTTAAGCTCCCTTTTCCAAAATTCTTTGCGCATTCATCATCCTTAAGCATCATACAAACTCTCCAGCACTTAAACCAATCAAAACGAGCCATAATTCAAGCTACAAAAGTCCAGTTTCAAAGCTTGTTCCTTGAACTTCGAAAAGGTAGAATTCTCCACCATTTGGATCCAAATCAAGCACTAATCTATTCTACTCCTTCTTCTGATTCTAATGTTGCTTACAATTTTTAAATCCATTGAGAATTGAGAGAGAAATCTCAAATTGAAGGTGCTCGCTATTTTCTGGGTTTTTGATTCATATCTCTCTCCATACCTTATATAAGTTTGGCGCGATGGTGGTGTTAGAATCATCTTGAAGAGACGAGTTCAATGATACTAGCCTGGGATTCTAATTTTTCCATTTGTAGGATCTCACAAAATCCCCATTGCAGGGTGTCTGGAGGTTTAAGATGATGACATGTCTTGTCTCAGCCAATGATAGCGTGTCAAACGTTTTAATTTCACTGGTTGTCCTTTTTCTGATCCTATGTGTATCTCACTAAAGTCCATATCAAACACAACGCGTCTGGTCCACTGCATCAGCTTACTAACGTGTTTTGACTTTGATCTGATGGTCCACATCTTTTTGGTTTTTTTTTATTTTCTGATTTTATATTTTTATTGATTAAATTTTCAAAAATTCATAACTCTTTTATTTTTTATCCAAAAATTATGAAAAAATTCACAAAAATACTTTGAATTATTTCTGATCCCATGACTATTTTTTCACATTTTTATTGACATTTGATATTTTTTGTATTTTTTTTGAATGATTTTCTTTCTTTTAATTACTTAAAAAATACTTTCTGACATTTTTTAATTCAGAAAAAATTCATAAATATTATTTTGCTTATGTTTTACTTTCTGAAAATTTTATGGAATTTTATATTAAGGTTTACTATTTTTGACCTATTTTCTATTTGTTTGAGCAATTTTAAATAGTTTAAAAATAGTTCCTGCGTTTTAAAAATTACCAAAAATTTTATAAAAATATTTGGACCCATTTCTGATTTTTCTATGGTCTTACTTTTTATTTTTTGATTAATTTGAACACAGTTTATATTTTTCTCTTTATTTTCTATTTTTAAACATTATTTTTTACCCTTTTGTATATATTAAAATGTGATATTATTTTGTGACTATTTTCTGCTTGATCTTGGGTTAGATTTTGGATCATGAACTTTATTAACATCATTGGATCCATGGTGTTGAGTTTAACTCCACAAAAATGGATGAATGATTTTAATAATAGTTTGATTAAAATTTAATTCAAATGTGGTTTGTGTATTTTTTTCCCATCCCCTTCATCTCATCCCCTTCTTATCGCACTAGGTGTTATTGGAGCATGATCTCTATATCATGTCTCAAAACAAATGGTGCATAAATTGCTATTGACCGGCCTCAAAATAGGTGCGACTTCTATATAAGTCCACTTACGATTGCTTAACATAGCGCTAAATTTTGTCCCGATTCGAATAAATGATCATTCATGGCTCAAACTTATGATTGCAAGCCCAAGTATGTTAATTTGATCTCTTTGATCCAATAACTTTGAGATTCATTGTGTGAAGGCTTTGGTTCTATCAATCCTCTAATGGATCTACAACACCTTTGGTCAACGCGGATAACTTAAACATCGTTGATCATTAAATGGTACTTATAAGAATTCCTAATGGATGATATACTTGACAAAAAGAAAATGCAACTTGTTGTGTGGAGGCTTTGGTTCTACCAATCCTATAATGAGTTCCAAATGCAAGTTTCAAGATGGTCATCTAACTAACCACTAATTATTGACTTATTTTTACCTTATGCTTTTATTCTTTTTTATGCTTTATATACTATTTACTTTTAGCATTTATATTTCATGCCATTTTTCATCTTTGCTCATTTGAGCATTTATTTTCTTGCCATTTTGTACTTTGCTCACTTGAGCTTTTTCTTTTCCTTTCTTAAGAAACTTAATAATCAACATAAACCCTAAAAAAGCTTTAATGGTACTTGGACTATTTGGTTATTATCCTTGGCATTATGGAGCATGGGACTTTTTCTTGGACTTAGGATTAGAAACCTTGGCCTATCCTGGAGACCTTGTGATCTTATCTGATTATTTTGTCTAGAGTTCTTGAGGTTTATCTCAAGATATTGGGTTGCTTGTTTGTTTTTGTGTGCAGGTTTTTGTGATTACATTCTCTGTTCGTAATCTAGAATTCACCCGTATACAACCGTTACTCTGCCCAATTTTATGAAGACTTAATACACTTGAAGTTTGGTTCTCTCAAGAGGTCTAGTATCTTTGCTTGCTTGGTTTCAATCCAAAGAATTGGAATTATATCTTGGCTCATAATGTCAAATATTGGCTTTTTGTTGGTTAGATGGTTCTTATCCCTAGATTTTACCTTATGCTTTAGGATAGTCTATTCTTCTCCTCCCATCTTCTTTAATTTCCAAATCCTCTCCCTCCTTTTGAAAACTCTTCTTGTTTTGAAACTTGAACTATTTTCATAATAAACTTGGACTTATGTCCATGCATTTTCAAAAAAATTTCATAAATAAATCTCCAATCAAGTTAATAATACCTTGACATTTTTTTTGTGAGAAGACTAAAAGTCAACCAATATCATTTCAAACCATTTTGCCACTTTGGCTTTTTACCTTTGAAACTTTTCTTAAAAGATAAAACTCTTGTCAATCCTTGTAGTGATGCAAACAACTATACTTCTACAATATGTAGTGAAGAGAGATATTTTCCACTTGGGTGTTGAGTGAGGCATTGTTGATTTTGAAATCCAAGCCATATCCTCCACTTTGAGATGATGCAAATTCCCCTTTCTCATGATTGTGGGTAGTAGGTGTGTTTTCCATACGGATAATGACGATGATGTTTTATCTTATAAAATTAACCAACGCATTTGTGTTTCAAATTTTTAAAAGAGGAACTACGTGTACCCTGATCCCCTATTGCACGAAAGGTGGTACGTATGCACTAAAGGTTTGCAACCGCGACGGGTGCAAAATCATAAAAAATATATTTCTTTCCTCACCTCCACCATCCATTTTTTATATACAACAGTTTTTATAGCCAAAATATACAGATTTTACAAAGAGGCTCCTGCGGAGTACCGTAGATGTTTAGGGTGCTAATACTTTCCCTTTGCATAACCAACCCCCTTACCTTGAATCTTTCCCCCCTCTTTTTGGGTTATTCGCTCTTTTCCCATTCCTTTGGAAACAATAAAGCGCGGTGGAGATTTTTATTTTGATTTGTATAAAGTCTAGTCAATCCAATGGCTTAGTCTTGAACATTTCTACCGCTACAAGTATACTACCCAAAAAAATAAAGGGAAATGTAATAGCCGATCACCTTGCTCCCCAAGCTGTGGAAGATTACCAGTCCATGAGGTTCGAATTCCTAGATGAGGACATCATGATGGTAAACGAATATGAAGAACTCAGGCCATATGACGGACCTGAACAAAGATCCCGATGGACCCTGTTTTTTGATAGGGCATCTAACGCACTCGGCAATGGTATTGGTGCAGTACTCATATCTCTTGAAGGGTGTCATACTCCATTTACTGCAAGACTCTGCTTCAATTGTACAAATAACATGGCGGAATACGAAGCGTGCATCTTTGGTCTCAAAGCTGCCATAGACTTGGGGATCAAATCTTTAAATGTATTCGGAGATTCAGCTTTGGTTATTAGCCATATCAAAGGGGAATGGGACACCAAACACCCTAACCTTATCCATTACAAAGAACATGTTTTGACGTTGCTCCCACATTTTGAGAAGATTACCTTCGAGCACTTCCCGCGAGAAGAAAATCAGCTAGCCGACGCACTAGCCACAATGTCATCTATGTTTAAACTTAAATGGATAATGAGGCTCCCTAGATCACCATTGAACGAAGGGATGAACCAGCACACTGTCACGAGATTAATACTGAAGAAGTAATGGACCAGCCTTGGTTTCACGAAGTCAAGAGGTATCTCGAGGCTCAAGAATACCAAGAAGGAGCTTCAGTCAATGATAAGAAGTTGTTAAGGAGATTCTCTGCTGAATTCTTCCTTAGTAATGGCATTCTTTACAAACTCAACCATGACTCCATATTACTTCAGTGCGTAGACAAGGTTGAAGCTGAAAGGATCATGGTTGAATTACATTAAGGCACTTTTGGCACCCATTCCAGTGGGCATATGATGGCAAAGAAAATCCTACGGGCAGGCTATTATTGGTCTACCATGGAAGAAGATTGCTATCAACACTCTCGAACATTCCATAAGTGCCATATCTATGTTGATAAAGTGCACGTACCTCCAGTTCCTCTGAATGTCTTGACGGCTCCTTGGCCCTTTGCTATGTTGGGAATAGATATGATCGGGGAAATCAAGCCGACAACCTCCAATGGACACCGCTTCATCCTAGTGGCATTGACTATTTTACAAAGTGGGTTAAGGCAGCCTCCTTCGCTTCCATCACCAAGAATGTTGTCGTCCGGTTCATCAAGCAGAATCTTATTTACCGGTACGGTATCCCGGAGAGGATCATTACTGACAATGGTACAAATCTCAACAACACTATAATCACCGCCCTGTGCGAGCAATTCAAGATTCAGCATCACAATTCTTCTCCTTATCGGCCAAAGATGAATGGTGCTGTCGAAGCCACGAATAAGAACATTAAAAAGATCATACAGAAAATGACAGTCACATACAAAGACTGACATGAGATGCTACCATTCACTCTCCACGGATATCGTACCACAGCTCGCACATCAACCGAGGCAACACCATATTCTCTAGTATACGGCATGGAGGTTGTCTTGCCTATTGAGGTCCAAATCCCCTCTCTAAGAATTATGAAGGATGCAGTGCTGAATGAAGAAGATTGGATCCAGACTCGACTTGATCAACTAAACTTGATTGACGAGAAAAGGCTTACTGCTGTTTTCCATGGTCAAATGTATCAAAAACGGATGATCAAGGCTTTCAAAAAAAGGGTCAGACGCCAAGTGTATCAAGTTGGAGATCTGGTGATCAAACGTATCATACTGTCGCAAGATGATCCTAGGGGCAAATGGAATCCTACATACGAAGGACGATTTATAATCAAAAACATTTTCTCTTGTGGAGCAATGATCTTGACCACCATGGATGGTGACGACCTGTCACAACCTGCGAACACAGACATAGTCAAAAGATACTACGCATAAGAGATCCTCTAGGTTGATACACCTAGGCAAAACAAGGGCATCCCGGCGAACCAAAAAAGGTTCGGGAAAAAATTAGGATAAAAACAAAAAAAAATTGTACACCCAGCAAGTTGAAAACCCGAAAGGGAGACTTGGACAAAAAAGGGTATCCTGGTGGACTGAAAACCCGAAAGGGCGGTCCAGGTAAAAGTTAGGGAATTAAAGGGTATGACTATGTCCCGTTGGATCACCTTATGGACAACTTGCAAATTCGAAATTTTTGACCAATTCAATCATCTTCGGATAAGGCAACAAATGGACAAGATGCTCAGAGATACAAAGGCTATAGCAGAATGGGAACCCCATGGGATTATTGCACATGGCTATCTTTTCTTTGTATTAAAATTTTCATTTTTTACGACAGCATTCTATTACTAGAATGTTTGTCTCATTGTACAAAAATACTTACTCAAAGTCAATACAAAGATATCCCTTTGAAAGTGCAAAAAACTATCTGTTTTTTTTTCTTTTCGCTTGTGTTTTGTTTACAAAAACGTCCAATGATTCATTGTTGAACATATGCATCTGAACATAATTATTGTTTACAAATAAACAAAATAAAAGACAATCGCTGATGGCTTTAAGGGACAGGGAAATCTCTCTAAGTTTATCTCCATAATTCCATGCAGTGTGCAGTTTAATCCCCAGCGGAACAGAGCTTCCAATTATCAATCCCCAGTAGAAGTCGTCAAATTTCTCAGGATTCCCTAATAGGTTTTACAAGAAGTACACGGCATTCCCCTTACAACAGAGTTTATTTCTCTAAGTAGAAATTCGTCAACACTTAGACTTCACAACATGAAGACTTATACTCCATGTTCTCAACAGCAGTCAGGGATTTATTTTCCCCAATCCAACAGCAGTGTAGCAGATTAACTAACATAAGCATACATCGCACCCATATATCATAAACATTGATGAAACAAATGCATTATACTACGTATTTCATACAACACAAACATTGCATGTCAGCTAACATTTTATCTTTTTCAGGATAAGATTAATCAAACAGCTACCATTAACAATGTTCAAAGTCTTTGGATACAGTTCAGATACGCTCTAGATAAGGATGCCATTCTGATACTCATTCCGATTCAACTTTCAGATACAGTTCAGATACACTCCAGACACATATGCCATCCTGACACTCATTCAGATTCAACTTTCAGATACAGTACAGATATGCTCCAAACACAGATGTCATTCTAATACTCATTCAGATTCAACTTTTTAGATATAGTTCAGATATGCTCCAGACACGGATGCCATTCTGATACTCATTCAGATCCAACTTTCAGATACAGTTCAGATACGCTCCAGACACGGATGCCATCCTAACACTTATTTAGATTCAACTCTCAAATACAGTATAGATACGCTCCAAACACGGACGCCATTCTAATACTCATTCAGTTTCAACTTACAAATTACAATTCAACAATCACTTTTGGGTGGCATCTACAAGCCCATCTCCTGCAACTTTCTATCACTTCTCCAAATGGCATCTTTAATCCCATTACCTCAACCACCACATCATCGAGTGCAAATTTCTAGGCACTCTAGTGTCAAATCATCTTTCACCTTTAAGTCACGAATGACGGATCTGAAAATCTAACTCTTCAGGTTTAAGAAGATTGAACAGGGGCATATGTTGTACCCCAAAATTTTCCCTCTCATTTATCAAGTATTTTCCCATAAGATCTCCTTTGGTTCAAGACTGCACTAGGGTTGATCAGCTCAAGACATCTCCTTAAGCATTGATGACTAAAACTATGGTTTGAGATTGCACAAGGATAATTGAACTTTAAATTCCTCATATGATTTTCATGGATCATTATGGACCCCCAAGATTAATCATGCCAAGTTTCAAGCCTTGAATCACATTTTTGCTCAGTCAATTGAGCAGTTGACCTAAAAATCAATTGTATTGGGGAAATAGTCAACTATGGCCAATTTACAGTCAAACTTCATAATTTTTTATCCAAATCAACATTTTAAACTCATATGTATCATTTGATCAAGTTTTTACCATAACTCCTCAAGAAATTTGATCAAATCTCCAAAAGGGAAAAATGGTCAAAATTAGGGTTTTGATTGAGAAAGGGCAATTTCTGATTTTTAACCTAGCAAATGGTCAATTGGTTTAAGGCATGATCTCAAGAGTCCAATTGAATCATTTTTACCTAATGGAATGGTTCAAAACATTGCAAGTCCATTGGATTGAGAGATGAATTTTTTCAGTCAACTGATCAAAAGTCAACTGTATACTAAAAAGTCAAACTTTGACTTTTTGGTCAATTTCAAGTGCAAAAGATCATAATTCATCAAAACATGTAAAAATATGAAACTTATTCATCAAGAAATCAAAAATTCAAGATTTCATTTTGAAAAGTCAAAATTTCTAAACTTAGAAATTTTTCTAAGTGTTGGAAATTCCATGTTTTTTCATAACTTCGAACAAAATTTTCACCATGATGCAAGATGATTCAAGAGAAACTTCCAACATGAAAGTTGTATATCTCCATGAAATATACAACTTTTCTTTACACAACTCCTTCCAAAAGTTCTTGGATCTCAAGTTATAATTTTAAGAATATGTGGTCATGAAACAAAACACTTAGTGAAATATTTGCCCTAATTTGGTCAGGATTTTGACCCAACTTCATGGAACTTTTTCATATAGTTCCAAGGGGAATATTCAAAAGCAATTCAAATATTGGTTTTAGAGCACATTAAAAGCTTTCCAAAATGTCTAAGAAATCCTTGAGATCATTCTTGAGTAGGGAGAACCAAAGATATAAAGTTAGGGTTTTCACACTTGAATTTCAAGTCATTTTGTGATGAATAAGAATTCAATTTCAAACCTATGCTGCACAATTTTGTTTTGCAATCCTCTAAACCTCAAGATCTATACATAATCAGAAGATTACACTTGCTTTTGGGCTATTATCCAATTTATTCAAGCTTTGTCCAAGTAAATTTTCCATTAATGGAACAAAGTTCACACTTCCATTTTGGAAAAGTGACTTTAATCACAAAGTCAACTTGTTTGGAGCTTTGCACCTGCTCTTTCTGCACAAGCATGCTCTATAAACTTATAACAAACATGTTTAAAGTTGCAAACCACCCTACAAGACATGTACCTTGCATTGAAACCATATTTTTCAAGATAACTTCAAAAACAAGTCAAAAACTCATAACATGTGATCTTTGTTTTCTGACCTCCTCAAGTCCTCTAATCTTTTCCATACATATTAACAAGTCAATTGCAACACAATACAGTTTTTTAGAAGCCCTCAAAGACTCTCAAGCATTCATAAGTCATAACTGGCCAAAAACTCCATTTTTTGAACTTCAAACACCCATCTCCATTTTCACTCGTGCGTTTTCACCTTTAACTATCTAAACACTTCACGTACATCATATAGAACTCATATCAACATCTGTTAAACTTCTGTAACTTCATCTTCATCATCCATAAAAAACTCCATTACAGTTGGACTTGAGTGGAGAGTTCTAGCTGGTTTCAAAACAAAGTAAGGCTTGCAACACACTCAGGGAGGTCCTAGCAAGCTAACCAGATCATCCTTACACCTCCAAGGTTGCTCAAACTCCATTGACGATTCCAGCTACAAGAGGTAAGTTTTCAAACTTCTATCTCTTCATACAGGTATCATTTGAGTTTGATTTATGAAAATAAAATGTAGATACCATTGCCACGAAGCTGTACATATCCATAGTTTTCATTTTTGTTGAGAGATGAAGAAGATACAGGTCCTTTGGCTGGAGGTTGAAGATGAAGTGTAATCAGGGCACGTTTTGTGTTATGTAATTATTGTTTTAGTTACATTAACGGATGTATAGCCACCCCAGTGGTAAGGCAGCGCGTTGGTAATCAGGAGGTCATGGGTTCGAGCCCCAGCGCGTTGCCTTTTGCTTTTCTCTCATTTTTTTTACATTTTTGATCCTTCCAGCGCGCATGGGCCTTCCCCTCCTGAGCTTGACTTTTCTCTAACATTCCTCCTCCCTGTTTCATATTTGCACCCTGGTCCAATTTTATTTTATTTCTTCTTTTTTATTTTATTTTTTATTTTCTTAAAAATATTTTCTAAATACTAAAAAAATTATAAAATACAAAAAATGATGTATTTATATTTTGACTTGGTTTATTTTATTTTTCTCACAAAAAAAATATTTTTATTTATTATACTTTATTTATTTTATTAAGTAAACCTTACAAATTTAATTAATATTATTTATTTATTTTTCTTCACACCATTTAAAATACATTATTTTAATATGAAAAAGACTAAAAATATTCCATAATACTATAAATATTTTCAAGATAAAAAATGCCAAAAAAATACTTTTTTTAAACTTTACTTTCTTTTGATTAATTAATAGAATTAGGGTTTTGATCTAAAATATTTTCTCAACAATTTCAAACTTAATAAATTATTTTTTATTTTATTAGGTTAAGGTAAAATTTCTTTTTCATAAAACATCAAATAAAATATTCATTTTCTCCACATTTACCTTCTTGCATATTTAATTCAACTTGTACATTATTTATTTCGATTCTTGAATAAATTCAATTTGGTTGTAATAGACTAATTAGGTTTTAATTTCTTGAAATCCCCATTTGTAATTTGTACACCCCCTCCCACAAATGTTGTAATAGCGTAGTAACTTTAAATCCCGCAATTTATCGCTTTATATACAATTGCTAGTAATTAGGGTTTGTATGGAAAGACTTAAAACCAATAAATAGCAAACCCTAATTCAAGACTAAATCAAGCATGAAAACAATGCATTTTGCACACAAGCACCCCTAGGGTTAGTCCACTTGGTTGCCTTATACAAAATAGCCATATTATGCATGTGAGGTGTCTTAGCAAAAACAAGCAAATACAAGATCATAGTCCCTCGATGACGCTATCTAAGTTGCCTTAAAATGATCCTAGTCCCTCAAAAGAATGATAAGATACCTTGCAACATTGCTAATCATGGTTATATGACGACCCACGCCCATCCCGTTTACATCTAAAGATAAGGTTGCTTACCAAATCAATGGTACGACAACAATGTCAAAGGAAAAGAAAATGAACAAGAAAGACATTTTAGTAGGTAGATTGCTCCTAATTACTTGGTCCATTTCCAAACAAACATCCTTACTATTTTCAAAACAAACACATACACTTTCAAACATCTTACAAAATTGAAAACATTTTCAAAAGATCAAACATCTTTATAAACATTCTTACAAACAAGAATCATTACAAAGATTGCCTAAACAATGGCCTCTTTACAAAATACTTTCAAAAACCATATCAAGCATAATTTCAAACAAAAAGCAAGTGATCTAGCAAGTAACTAAGAGCCCGTGGAAAACCATGGATGAAGAGGGTGCTAATACCTTCCCTTTTCATAATCTACCCCCCCCCCCCCCCCCCCCGAACTCAAGAAACAATCTCAAAGGTCTTTCCTGTGCTTTTTCACCTTTCCTTTTGGATAAAAGAAAAGTCGGAGGCTACTCTTTCTAACCGCAACATTTTCGATCAAACAAAACCTATAAGTCAGTTATCCCACCGTATCACAATATGCATTTAACATAATACCACATCTGGTGAACATCAAGCATGCATCTGCATTTTACTAACTCTTTTTCTCACAGGTAAAACATCAAGTTTTAATATAAATCGACAAGAAGTTTGTGCTGATACTTCTTCCAATGTTTACCAACATTCCTCCAAATGGCATATATAAGCCCATTCACCATCCATCTTTGAGTGCAAATTTCTGGGCACTCTAGTGTTCAATCATCTTTCACCTTCAAGACACAAATGGCGGACTCGCCAATCTAACTCTCCAGGTTTAAGAAGATTGAATAGGGGCAGCTGTTGTACCCCAAAAATTTCCCTCTCATTTATCAAGTAATCTCTCATAAGATCTTCAATGGTTCAAGTTTGCAACACTGATAAATCAAATTAGGGTTTGAGTTTGCACAAGGACAGTTGGACTTTTAATGCCTCAAATGACTTTCATGGATCATTATGGACATTCAAGATTGCTCATGTCAAGTTCCAAGCCTTGGATCACAAAGTTGTTCAGTCAATTGATCATATGATCTAAAAACAACAGTACTGATGAAAAAAGTCAACTATACCATGAAAATTCAAACTTTGACTTTTTGGTCCACATTACATTCCAAAGATCGAAATTCATCAAGACATTAAAAAATATCAAGCTTGATCTAAGTGTTTTTATACATGATAATTTCATCACTTCATGCCATACTTTCACCAAGATGCAAGACGGTTCAAGGAAAAATTTCAACATGAAAGTTGTAGATCCCAATGAGATATACAAATATGTTCTATTGATCAAATCCTAGAAGTGCTTGGATTTTGAGTTATAAATTCATGAAGTCATGATATTTTCATTTAACACTTAGAGAAATTTTCAACAGATTTTATTCAGGATTTTATCCCAACTTCTTGGCATTTTTTCACATAATTACACGATGATTTTGTCAAAATGGCCAACATGAAAGTTATAGAGGATGTTTCAAGCTTTCCATAATATCCAAGAGCATGAGTTTATCATACTTGAGATAGGATATTCTAGGGCTTGAAGTTGGGCATCCATCCTTGAATTGCAAGTCATTCTAGTGAAGAACACATAACAAAACTCTTATGCTATGCTGCATAATCTTATGTTGCAGGCTTCCTTGCTTGCAAATCTCATCATAATTTAATGCTTACACCCACTCTTGAGCTATTACCCAAGTGTTTAAACCATTGTCCAAAAGATCTTTCCATTTATGGCATAAAGGCACCATTGCTATTCTTGAAAAGCAAGCTTTTTGTACAAAGTTTGTCTTGAGCCCATACCTTGTTAGTTATTGATTATACTCTACCATAAATCATGGGAAATAGCTCCTCAATACCAGTAACTTTGGTACTTCATATTGGGACTATGGAGTAATTGACTTACTTTTAATCTTTGTAATCCAACCAAACCATAACATGTTGTTTTAAAAACCTAATCAGCTCATATGCACAAACCCCTTGCCTATAAATAGAAGAAGAATTTGCAAGAGAAAGAGGTTAGAAAAAATAGAGAGAAAAGTCATAAGTTTTGTTGTAAACTAGATATCAAGATCCCATACTCTCCAAAAAATCCATAACTGTCCAAAAAAGCTTCCACTCTTGAGTTTTAAAGTCCAAATATTTGGAACTCTCACACCTTGCAAGCTCTGTCCAAACATCCAAGCACCTCACATACATCACCTAGAAATTGTTCAAACTCAAGAACAAGCTTCTACAACACCTCTGATTTCTCTTCCAAGTTCAAGAACAGTCAAGACAACAACTCAAGCTCAAAATATAAGATACATCTCCAAGGTAAGTTTCTTGACTTTAGTTCTTCATTTCAAGCATCATTAGTAATTCATTTTTGAAGACAAAGTGTAGTAACCTTTGTCCTTGAAGCTAACCTTTTATTTATCTTCCATTCTTTTCATTATGTGTAAAGAACTAACCCATATATGCAGCAAAACAATGTTGAAGTAAAAAAATGACAGTATGAGTCGACACATAGCCTTATGATTCGATACATACTGCTTTACAGGCCCAAAAACAGAGGAAAAAACAGTGTATGAGTCGACACAAAGCACGTATGAGTCGACACATGCAGTGTATGAGTCGATACATACCATTATGTATCGACTCACACTGAGTTGATTTAGCAATACATGGGCAAGGAAAGTTATGTGTCGATGCATAGGAGCTTGTGTCGACACATAATAGTTCAAAATGATTTTTTTCCTTCTTTTTACACTATTCTTACATTTCCTTTATTGTTATTCGATATGGTTGTAATATTTAAGTTCCTATTTCATCCCAATTTGTAAATTGTACCCCCATCCCCTAAATAATGTAATAGCGTAGGACTTTATTTTCCACAATTTAACGCTTTCAAATACAAATGCTAGTAATTAGGGTTTTATATGGAAAGACTAAAACCAATCAATAGAAAACCCTAATCAAAGACAAAAACAATGCATGTAAATTAATACACTTGCACACAATCACCCCTAGGGTAAATCCACTTGGTTGCCTTGCAAAAATGGCCATATTACGCATGTGAGGTATCTTAGCAAAGACGAGCAAAATACAAGATCATAACCCCTTGATGACGCTATCTATGTTGCCTTTCAAAATGATCTTAGTCCCTAAAGAAAAATGCTAAGATACCTTGCAATATTGGTAATCATGGTTAAACGATGATCCACGCCCATCCCTTTTACATCCAAAGATAGAGCTTCTTACCAAATCAATAGTAAGATAGCAATATCAAAAGAAAGTAAGAAATGAACTAAGACTTTTGAGTAGGTAGATTGCTCCTAGTTGCTTGCTCAATTTCAAATCAAACACTCTTGCTTATTTTTAAAACAAACACCCACACTTTTAAAACACTTTCAAAACATCTTCCAAACTTGAAAATAATTTCAAAAGATCAACACATTGTATACATTCTTACGAACGAGAATCATTACAAAGTTTGCCTAAACAATGGCCTCTTTTCAAAAATACTTTCAAAACCACACAAAGCACAATTTCAAACAAAAGCAAGTGACCTAGAAAGTAACTAAGAGCCCATGGAAAACCATGGATAAAAAGGGTGCTAATACCTTCCCTTTTTATAATCTACCCCCCGAACTCAAGTAACAATCTCAAAGGTCTTTCCTGTGCTTTTTCACCTTTCCTTTTGGATAAAAAAAAGTCGGCGGCGACTCTTGCTAACCGCAACATTTGCAATAAAATGCAAAATAACCAAGTCAGTTCTCCCACCGTATCACAATCACAAACATTGATGAATAGCAACGTCTCTACTCAGTCCACACGAACAAAATGCTTCTGGTCACAATGCTAATTGCTTACGAACGAAAGCTTTGAGTGAGAGAGTGAGACAAAATACGACTAGGGTTTCAAGATCGAAATTTCATCAAGTGAAATGCTACATCATAAGGGTTCTATTTATAGAACCACTTATGGTCTGCAAGCTAAAAGCCCAATTAAGGCTGTGTCATACCCCAAATTTGTCCTACCTCAGCGATCCTTTTCTTAGAGTTATTTAATTAAAGATGGTACAATAATATCTGATGGACTGTGTTTATTCAAGATCAAGGGGGTGTATTTTAACAAGAAGATTTAGTTGTTATTAAAAAAGAAGTGGTGAAAATTAAATCCGGGAGTGTGCAAAAGAATAGAAGAATTAACGCTAGGCCCAATTGAAATTAAAGAAGAAGTTCTGACTGCAAACAAAGAAATGCTAGGCTGTATGGATCAAGCGCTGACCCATCAGAACTTCTGAGACAAAAATCCCAGAAGTTCTTCTTTACAGAAATAAACGCAAAAAGATGTGTAGATCAGAGCTAGAATCACGCACAAGCTAGTTATGATACAGAACTGGAATATCAGATCTTCTAGCAGAGTCAAGCAAGGGAAGAATCATATTATCTTCCACAACTCAAGCTCAGAGTTTCAGAGGCTAAGCAACCCAAGCCTAAATCTGTTGGACGTGTGCTGTATCAATTTCAATCAAATCTTCCACAGAGTATCAATTCCAATCAAATCTTTTTAATTCTATCCTCAATCTTTGGTCTAGCCGTAGTCCAAGCCTAAAAATTGAACATTATAAATAGAGGAGCAGATTAGCAAAACAAAAAGTAAGGAGACGAGGAGAGAGAGAGAGAGGAATTTGTAGAGAAAATAAATACAGTAACGCTTGAAGAAAGAGTAAGAATAGGAAGAACACAAGAGTTTCTGGAAAACCCAGAAGAAGAACACGCAGGAGGATAACTGAGGTTCCAATATATGGAACCCTAGTTTCAATTGTTGTCGCTCCACCTTTCATCGCTGTTGTCACCAGAATCTGTAGAAGAAGAAGGAAAGGACAACAAAACACGCACCAGAATTAGAAGTAAAAGCACCAAAGGGGTAATAAATTTTAATCTGTTTCTTTACTGTTTTCATACTAGGTAGGGTCAGAAGAACATAGGCAGGGTTGAAACCATAAAAAAGATCTGTAGATAGTCTTATATTCTGATTGCATGTTCACGCTAATTTATTATGTTCAGATGTAGTTCCATTTTTAGAAGTTCTGATTAGGCTTAACCCAGGTTTCAGATTTCTTCCTTGTCCAGAATCAGCATTAGGCTTATATACTTTATGTCTTCCCTTTTCCAGAAACTCTGAGTAGAGGGCTTAGCCCAGAATTTGACGTCACTATTTTTCTTACTTTGCAAACTAGCCTATAGTGCCCCTTCCAGAAGTTCTGCGACTGGTTCAAAACCCAGTTAATTTTCATGCATCCCCTGCAGAACTTCTGCCCCTTTCAGAACATCCCTTTTTCCAAAATTTTCGCTATGGCTTAACAACCAGAAGATACACCGCCCTGTTCATTAATTGATTTTTCTTTACTCTTCTAATTATTTGTAATTATTAATTTTTATTGTAAATATTAATATTGTTTATTATATCACTTAAATTATTCTCACATCAAAAAATTGCATATTATTTTTTATATTATTTGCATTAAATATTTTTTATATCATGCATTAATAAGAATTTTACAATTAATATCTATAAAAAATACTCAACAAATCTCAAACTTTTTTTCGCAATCAAATAATCTAAACAACTATTTTTGCAAAAGGGTTTTAAGCAAATTTTGACTTACTGCGCATTTAGCCAAAATCTCCGCAATCACTACTCTCGGCCAAAATGCAAGGTGATTCAAAGTACGTTTGCAACCCTTAAAAAACACAAACCCATACGAACTATGAATTGGGACTCTAATTCCTCATAAGAGGATACGTAGGCATACAATCAAAAATCGTAGCGAGTTCCCCTATAAAAAATTTAAACCCTTTCCCCTATAAAAATATTTAAACCCTTTCCCCTAATTAAAATTTAAAATCCTATTTTACCCGAACCTAAACCTAAAACCTAGTATCCTTGTGAACAAGGTAGATGAAGGGTGCCTAACACCTTCCTTTCGTCTAATGAAATCTGAAACCTAGAATCTCTGCCTGCGAATCATGGTTTCCTATTAGATGCCCTTCCCTAGGATAAAAACTGATAGTGGCGACTCTTGATTTAAAAACCAGTCGCTACAGTTGGTGACTATGTTGGGGAGATTCAACTTTAGGTTTTAGGGTTTTTACTTTGGGATTTTTATTTATTTATTGCATTATTTATTTATTACATTATTTATTGCATTTATTTATTTATTGTCAATTATTTTTATCATATATTTACTGTGTGGAGGGAATTTTTATTAAAAAAAAAATATTTTCAATAACCCTTAGAAAGAAGGTTCGTTTATTAGCTTAGGGGGTACATCATCCCTGCGAGTTTATGTGATGACTTTGCCTAGAGTCGGTGAACTTCCGAAAAAGGAATACTTATCGAGAGATATCCTCTTGACGAGTAGGACTTTGGAAGGTCACCCATGACTCTTTGTAACGACCTTAACCTAAAATCTCATGACGAGACCTTTCACGACTTTGAGACGAAAGTTTCGGTCCGTAAAGAGGCTCCACCTAAGGGAGGCCCTTGCGCCTTTTCCCTCTGGTGTTATTCATGATACCTTTAAGGAAACCACCTTCTGGGGGGGGGGGGGGGGGGGGGGTAGATTAACCGTAGTTCAAAACTAATGAATCTACCTTCTAAGGGTACTTACCATAAAACCCCACCACTAAACCATACATCCATACATTCATGATGTTTTACGGTGGCAGAACCAATTGTTATATACTATTTTTTTGTGTTTTTTGTTTGCAAATGTGCGGTAAGCAAGAGTCGCCACTGTCTTTTCTTTTATCCAACAAAGGAAAGGGTGAAAAGAACAGGAAAAAGACCTTTTTGATAACTTTCTGAGTAAGAGGGGTAGATTATGGAAAGGGAAGGTGTTAGCACCCTTTCCATCCATGGTTTTCCACGGGCTCTTAGAGGTTTGCTCATTTTTAAAATGCTTTTGTGCTTTGTGTATTTGAAAATGTTTTGAAAACGCCTTAGTGCGGCGTTTCTTTTTGTGTTTAATTCTTGTGTCGGTCCTCAAGAATGTTAACAAAGTAAATGTTTTGAAATTGTTTTTGAAAAGTGGTTTTCTGTGTAAGTGCAAAAAAGTATTTTTTGAGAAACTTATAACAGCTATCTACTTTTATACTCTAAAAGGTTGTTCTTTTCCTCTTTTCCTTTAGACAATGCTATCCTATTATTATTGAGTAGGTAGCACCATCGTTGGATGTTTTGAGGGACAATCGAAGGGACGTTACAGTCACGAAGGAAATCACGGAGAGGATTTAGTAATTCTATTTGAGGGACTAGATCATTTACCAAGAAGGAAACTGTAGGGTCATCGAGGGACTATGATCTTATAATTTTATGGGTCTTTATTAAAGCATTCCTTCCTCATGACTGTTTTTTAAAGGCAACCAAAATGGGCGTACCTTAGAGGTGTATATGTTCAATTGTGTTGTGTTTCAGTTATTTTTTGTCTTTTTGTTAAGTTTACTAACGTTTGATTATTAGTCTTATCATACAAGCCTAATTACTAGCAGTTAATATGAAAAGCAGTAAAATGCAGAATATAGAGGTCTTACGCTATTACAATATTTTGGGGAGGGGATTTACATTATACAAGGATGAGGGGAATAAAGTAGTAAATGTCCTAATTTATCTATTACATCCAGTAAGCAGATACAATAATAGTAAAATAGGGAAATAAATAAACGCGCGTAAAAATAGAAAAGACTTCTAAAAATCCTAAAGAAAAGAAATTTTGTTGTTGTTGTTTTTGGTATAAAAGAAAACAAAGCCTAAGTCTATTTAATTTTAATTTTAAGAAAAAAGTTAAAATAATTAATTTATTTATTTACAAAATTAATTTAGTTGGAAAAAATACTAGCTTAATATTTTTTTGTGATTTTTATTTTAATGCTAAAAGGTAAAAAGTCTACTAAGAAAAAAATAAAGAAAAGAAACAAATACAAAATAAAGGTACAATGAAGCACCCTTCGATTGGGGTGAAGAAAAGGGGAATTCGATCTCAAAGGGAAGAGATATGGTCTCTTCGATTTGGAGGTGGATGAAGTCTTCGATCCAGGAAGGATGGGTGTCCTTAGACCCAGGGAAAGAGTATCTCTTTCGATCCAGAAGGGGATGCCTTCTTCGATCCAGGAGACTATGGATTTCGATCCAGAGAAGTTATCTCCTTCCATATGGGATGCTATACCTGCAAAAGTACATTAGTGAAACAAAATGCAAGACCTGGGTATCGAAACCCAGGTCCTTCGATCTTGTGCTTGCTGGATCTTCTTAGGTTATGTCTGCAACAAATGTTAGCAAACGAAGAACATGACTTGGGTGCCAAACCCAGGCCCTTTGATCCTATCTAGGATGGAAAATCGAAGGTAACAACAAGTAATGATGTGTTATGAAAATGTAAAGTTGGACAATTTACCCTTTCTTACCAGCAGATTGAGTCTTCGATTTGGGCGCTTACTGGAGGTGAGCACCTTCGATCTGGGGCTTCTGGGTGTGGCTGCTTTTGTTGATGGATGGATTTTGCTTGAAAAATTCTGGAAACTTTTGATGGATTTTATGGGCAGCCTCTCTCCAATGTTTTTTTCGTTTTTCCCCTTTGCAACATTTATGATCTCTTTATACAGAGGGGGTAGAGGGGACAAGAAGGCAAAGGTTTAAATAGCCTTGATTATGTTTGAAAGACATGAATAAGAATTTGTAACATTGGCCAAACACATGGGATCTTATCCCTTTTTGAATTTGCTATTGTGTAACTGACCTTCGAATGCCCTCCTTCGAATGGGCTGCTAGCCTCCTTCGAATGGGTCTTCTAAATGCATCTTCGAATAGACTTCATATGCATGCTTTGAATGGGCCTTCTAAAGGCTTCTTCGAATGAACCTCTTATGCGTGCTTCGAATGGGTCCTCTGAAGGCTTCTTCGAATGGACCTTTTGGAATGATAATTGAAGTGCTTGGCCATACCAATCGAAGGGCTTGTTTATCATGCATGTCAAAGCTGTCTTTGTTTGAAATGCTAAATCTAATGATTCTTTCCCATGCCAATCGAAGGGCTTGGCCATGAGGCCAATCGAAAGCTTCTTTTGGAATGTCAATCGAAAGGCCTGGCCACAATGCCAATGGAAGGGCTTGGACATGAGGCCAATTGAAAGGCCTTGTTCAGGTGCCAATCGAAAGACATTGTTAAGATGCCAATCGAAAGACACCTTATCAAAGGACACTTTGACCAACTTCTAAATTTGTTATTATTTCTTCAAACAAGTGTTTGTAGCCACCCATGTGAGAGAAGATCTTGTAAAAAGTGAGAGGGAAAATTTTGGGGTACAACAGCTGCCCCTGTTCAATCTTCTTAAACCCGAAGATGTAGATTGGATTGTCTGCCTTTCATGATCTGAAGGTGGAAGATGATTGAATACTAGAGTGCCCAGAAATTTGCACTCATCTAAAGTGATACTGCTGGTGAATAATATTGGGAATGGGCTTACAGATGCCATTTGGAAAAGGTGACAGGAGACTGTCGGAGATAGGCTTAAAGATGCCATCCAAGGAGTATGACGGAGAGTCGTCGGGGATGGGCTTAAAGATGCCATCCAGAAGACTGTTTATTTCATGAGATACTCCTTTGTGGGGATTCCTGCTCCTACTGTCCGAGGAGGAGTCCGTTGAGGAATGTTGATCTCTGTCTTGGAACATAGAGTTTTAGGAGCTTTAGTCGTCTGTTACTCTATTGGGGAGTTATCTCTTGATTGAAGAGATGGAAGTGAACTGCTATCTGGTTAAGATCCAGGATTCACAGTGACTTATTGAGGATGATAAGGCTGACTGCTATCTGGTCGTACTCCATGCTTCACAGCGACTTACTAGGGAAATGAGATTAAAACTGTTATCTGGTCGTACTCCAGGCTTCAGTGACTTGAACTGTTGTCTGGTCGTGCCCAAGCTTCAGTGATTTGAAGAAAATAAGCTGTTATTTGGTCGGATCCAGGCTTCAACTTGAATCTGAGGTGTACCGATATCTGGTCGTATCCAGGCTTCGGTAATTTGAAGAGATTAAACTGTTATCTGGTCGGATCCAGGCTTCAACTTGAATCTGAGGTATACTACTATCCGATCGAATCCAGGCTTCATAGTAACTGACAGAGTAAACTTCTATATGGTCGGATTCCAGGCTTCGTAGTGCTTTTATACTATTATCTGGTCGAAATCCAGGCTTCAAAGTGTCTTTGAAGAAGTGAATTACCATCTGCTCGGATTCCAGGCTTCACAACACCTTATACTGTTATCTGGTCGAAATCCAGGCTTCACAGTGTCTTTGAGGAAGTGAACTACTATCTAGTCGGATTCCAGGCTTTGCAACACCTTATATTGTTATCTGGTCGAAATCTAAGATTCGCAATGTCTTAAATTGTTGATTGGATATTATCCGGTCGGGTTCCGGGCTTCATAGTAACTGACAAGGTAAACTACTATCTGGTCGAATTCCAGGCTTCGCAGCACCTTATACTGTTATCTGGTCGAAATCCAAGCTTCACAGTGTCTTTGAGGAAGTGGACTACTATCTGGTCGGATTCCAGGCTTCGCATCACCTTATACTATTATCTGGTTGAAATCCAAGCTTCACGGTTTCTTCAATTGGAATGGAAATCAGAGAGATCTTAGTGTCATTCTGACTGAACAAGAGAAGATCTTGGAAGGACATCTTTCTGAGGAAATTGTTGAAATAGCCCTTCACCAGACATAGCTTTTGAGAAGACTACCAAGTCACATAAGTAGCGGTGTTTGTTGATTTGATCTTTCCCTAAAAAAGGTAAAGAGTTAGTCATATGCAATGTCATGATGTATTAAATGCGTTGTGACGAGGTTCTCAAAATAAATGAGATTATGATGTATGCGATGTATATGCATATTGTTGTACCCCAAAATTTGCCCTCCCATATTCTTCAAAGTTTTGACAAGCATCACCTCAAATGGTTCAAAGTCTACTCAAAGGCTACACAGTCAAGCACCCTCCTAAGCCAGTCAAATTAGGGTTTTGGTTCTTGCAAGGAAGTTGAGGTTTTCAAAGGCTCAATCAAGTCCCATATGCTCATATACATTGTCAAGCACCTACATGTCAAGTTTCAAGGCTCACAAGGTCAAGTTGCACAGTCAAAAACCCTAATTGCCTCACAATCAACTACAGGGGCAAAATGGTCATTTGGCAGTCAAAAGTCAAATTTTTTTGTCAACATCTTATTTTGAAGCCACAATCATCATTTGATCAAGTCTTGATCATAATTCCTCAAGAATGGCTCAAAAATCATCAAGATGCAAAAGTTTCCATTTTTGGACAGTTGAAAAAGTCAACTGTAACTTGACCAAGGCATAACTTTTTCATGGTTCATCAAAAAAATCCCATCCAATGCTCATTTTGAAGGGGAGGACATTTCCTACAACTCATCTTCACATTCCAAGTCCAAGAAATGCTCTCACAAAAAGTTATCAATTTCAACATTATAGGTCATTTTTAAAAGTCAACAAGAAGGCATTTTAAGTCAAAGACCATAACTTGATATTGGTAAATCAAAATGACATGGGACCAAAGGCATTGGTTAGAGGACTTCTAGACCTTTCCAAAATGTCCAAGAACATGTTCATATGATCCAAATTGAGCAAGATATGCATTGGAGAAGTTGGGAAATTTTTGTGAAATGGCAAAAGTCAACTATCCTTGAAACTTCAATTTTTGACAAAAGGGCCCACTTTTTTCCACTTGATTCAGCCTTGTCATGCCACCCACGTGTCCCATGATTAATTTCAAGATTAAACATTAATTTTTCTATTTTATTTAATTTTTATTGATTTAATCCATTTTAAATCCATAAAATTCAAATAAAATCAAAAAAAATTAATTAAAGGGGATCTTTGTGGTTTGAATGACCTTTATATGCCATTTACTAGCTGCCAAATTAGTGCAAGCTATTTTTTGTACACAATTTTGAATTTGTGCCAAGATGTCCAGATACATGTAAGCATGGAAAGGGAAAGTTTTGCAAATTTTGGAAGCTTTTTAATTTGTTGGATTTTGGTTTGAAAGCATGGCTTTATGGCTTAGATTCTTGCCTTATTTCTTTGTCCCCTCCATCTCCTCTATAAATACAAGCCATGAGAAAGCATTACAGACAAATACACACAGCCTAGAGAACGCCCCAAAATTGCAAAACTTTTCTTGAAGTTGTCAAGCTCGAAAGACCTGATCTAGCCAGATTCAACTACTTCCAAGCACTCCATCAACATCCCAGGTACCCCAAATGCTTATTTCTATTTTTTCATAACATGTTCATGTGCAGGTTTCACAAAGGCTTTCCACCATGTGCATCAAACGATCATGCGCCAAGTGGCCTCAAAGATCAATCCAGGAGCAATGAGATGCTGGATATCATGCTCCAAGTCAAAGCACGTGCAGGCAATTCCTAAAGTCAACAAAGGCTTAAGCTTATTGGGCCATATTGCTTCCTCAAACCTCCATACCTGGGCCAACACCCCCATGGTTCTTTTCATATTTTCTTTTGTTTTCTTTTCCTTTTTTATTTTCTTTTAACTAATTATTATTATTAACTATTATTATTATTATTATTATTTAATTCATAGATAATTATTTTCATAAACAAAAAAATAAAAAAAAAACTAATATTTTTATTATTCTTATTTATTAATTTCACTTTAATTCATTGTTTTGTAATTAAATTATAATTAATTAATTAGTTTAATTAGGCAATTTTAATCTTTTTTTTAATAACTAAAATAAATTTAGAATTATATTTTATTAACTTTTAATTTTAATTCCTTTTTATTTTATTTCATTAAAAACATAAAAACACAAAAAAACACTTTTCTTTTAATTAATTAATTAATTAGTTTAATCATTAGTATTAATTGCATTTAATTCAAAAAAAAGACAAAAAATTCAATTTCTTTTCTTAAAAGGGTCAAAACCCTTAGAACGTTCCCGATTAATTTTTATTCGCGCGCATTTACTTTATTTTGATTATTATGTAACTGCTTCAAGAATGTAATAGTAATTAGGTTTATCGCTTTATTTAATTTCTCGTACTTATTTACCAAAACGGGTCTTTGTATTTTTGGCGATGTATAGACCCGCGCCTTGTAATAGCGTAGAATTTATATTTCCGCAATTTACTTTCCGCACCCCTAACTGTTAAATGCATGAAAGAATGTATGTCAATAAAATCAATCCGTAGCTCACAAATAACATGTACAAAAACATTAACTGAAAAAACAACACACAAAGCACATGCCACTCCTAGGGTACGCCTCACTGGTTGCCTCGAACGTGGTCATCAAGTATAGGGTGTCTTAGAGGTCGCTCTTCTGTCCAAAAGATCCAGTTGCCTCGAAACGGTTGCCTAGGATAAAAGGATATAGGACATTAGGGTTACTTCTAAGGTGTCCTACCATTGCCTAGGTGACCACACATGTCCCTTAATCGAATTGACCCGAACACCTCCAACGATGGTGCTACCTACCTCTCAATGGTGGGATAACACTATCTAAAGGACTCTTACACAGCCTAATTCCTTAGAGTAGGTAGATCTCTTAAGTACTTGCTCTTTTCAAACAAACAAAAACAACTTTTCGCACCCCACACTTTCAAAAAGTTTTCAAACAAAACACTTCATACACTCTTGAGGACTGATACAAGAGTTACTTAGAAGTTTTCCAAACGAACTTTTTTAAAACCCACACACACTTGAAAAGCAAACAATTTTGAAAACATAAGAGCAAGTACCTAAGAGCCCTTGGATAACCACGGATAGAAAGGGTGCTAACACCTTCCCTTTCTATAAATCTACCTCCCGAACCGAGAGACATCTCGAATAAGGAATTTTGCTGTGCTTTTGTCCTTTCCATGTTGGAGAACATAAAAGACGGTGGCTACTCTTGCTTACCGCGACATTTCGCGAAACCAGCTAAAAAACAGTCAGTTTTATTTCCACCGATCACAGAACTGGCGACTCTGCTGGGGAATTAATAAGTGAGGTTTACCTTAGGATTAGACCACTCTTATGTTTTCAATTGCTTGCTTTGTTTGATTTAATTTTGTGGGCCTGTTTTGGGAGTTTCATAGATCCTAACCCGGATCTGGGGATACCCTTTTAGGTAGCATAAGCTGTGACGGACCTGTCCGGCATAGACCGACATGGGTGAAGCAGTGGCTACGTTGGTGTGGCACCTTGGTCTGTACCGATATCCCTTGTGTTGCAACGAGGAGAATATGGGTCTTCTGAGGAGTCATTAAGCACCAACCGACCTTAGAACCCTAAATTGACCCAACTTGGCCATAGAACAGTAATAGTATGCTACACCCATTGAGGCTAAACTCTCGCAATGGTTCTGGCCGCAAGAAAAGATTGTGACGCTGGAGTTATGACCGATTGAGGGTAGTCAGTGATATTGGGATCCTCTAGAACCCGGTTACTTTTGATAGGACGGGTCTTAACCAACGAAACTGAAAGAGGGTAGTACTTGAACTTCATGCTGGCCTAAACTTAAGGCTATATGTGTGACTTATGTGCCTTCAAACCTGACTACTTGCATGCTTGTTATCTGACACTTGAGTTTCTTGCAGGTTATGTTTACAGTCCTTAATCTGGGCTTATAACAGGGTTCACTTACATCACTCCATGCATAGCATAACATCATATCATCATACCATCGCATACATCCTACATAAGGACTAATCCATTTCAAGGATCTCAAGGGTCTGTGATACAGGTCATGATGAACCAACTGTCCAGCAAGGGGCAAAGGGGATTTATTTCCCTCTAGCCAAGGTTGATAACTTGAGTCAGGGGCTATGACCCACTCGATATGGTGAGCCTTGAATCTTGAAGAACGACTCTCAACAACATGAAGTTCCTTCAATCAAGCTACCGAATTCAAATTCTAACAAGTTTCTCTGTTTACCCCACGAGATCCTTGAAAATATTGCATGCATACATACACATCATTGCATAACAGGTACCCTTGTTACAGGTCACTTACCATCTCCGCTGTTTATTTCAGCAATGGCTTCCCAACAAGACAACCAGGATCTTCACGCTTAAGAGACTCGGTTCGGGGAGATCCTCCTAAATCTATCCAAGGGGCAGGAAGAGCTGAGAACACTCCTCATGGGGACTTTGGTCAGGAACAGTCCTGAAGACGATAAGGACGAACGGCTGAAACGTCTACAAGCTGAGGTGGATATAATGAGAACCCAGATGCTGGGGCAAATGGCTCTTATCCAAGACTTATCTCAAAGACAAGGAGAGCTCAGGGTTCTCATCAACCAACTGCTTCGGGATAACCAACTGGGGCAAACATCTAAGGTTGAAGAGCAAGCCATCATTCAACCACCTGTGGTGCAAGAAGACAAGGGAAAAGTTCCTCAGTTTGCTTCAGGGTCACAAGCCCAACATCAACCTCACCAGCATCAACAGGGTAATCGGCGTAAGAGAAATACGTCTGGAAGACATTTCTCGGAGACTGGTATACCATCATCACTGATACTGAGACACTTGTTGAAGGTCAAGCTGATTTCTTTAAAAGATCCTCCTAAGAATCTTAACATAACCTCCCTGAAGTACAATCCTGATGAAAGGTGTGCCTACCATTCTGACAGTCCTGGGCATGACACTGACGACTGTTGGAGCTTGAGGAACAAGATCCAGGACTTGATCGACGGAAGGGTGCTGGAGTTCATGACGGGTGGCAAAATGAAAATCTTCTGCTGAGAATCTTCCATCTGAGATGACTAGTGCAAACTAAGAAGCTTTTGTTCATTCGAATGTTCAAGTTGTATTTTTCTTTGCTTATTCAAACAATTATCATGTCAAACTCTATTATTTCATTAATGCATTACACATGTCTGTTTTGAAGTAATTGTGTTCTCTATATTCAAAATTGCTTTTATTTTATTTTTTCTTGATGTTCAATGCTCGATTAATAATTCTAAGCCTCTTGAGGAAGGATGACGAAAACAATACCACAATCTACAGTATGCTTTTGAACAGACCCCGCTGATGAGGTACAGGCATTGTTTCAATTCCTAAACACTGGAGTTATAAGGAAGATAATCCCTCGTCAACCCCTTCGAGCCAAAGAAGTAGGAGTTTTTCTTTTCGAAAATTAAAACCCTTAATCATAACCTGGGGCAGGGTAGTTCTCTCAGTTAATCCAAGTGCACGACGAATGGCACCAAAGAGGTCCTTACAAAACAAAAGACAGTGATGGTCCTGAATAATCATAAAGACAGGCAGTCATTACCAAAAAAACTAAGGCCCAATAAGTCAAAACCTATGAAGGAGACTTACAAAACTGGGGCATCCCGCTGACTGTAATCACAAAAGAAACAGTTCAGGCAAAAAGTAGGGATAACGAAATCAAAAAAGAAAGAGGTTCTACAAACCCTCAACCAAAAAAGAAATGACTGCCTATTCAGAATAAACTGTCAATGTCCGAACCATCACCTGAACATCATAGCAAATACTCAAACAAGGTCTAATGCACGATTAGTTGAGTTTAGGTTTGAAGAACATCACGAAGAGCGGGTGGGTACAATTACATTTTGAGCCTTATCCCTTGTTTCTTAAACCGTGAACCAGGCCACGTTACAACCCTTAAAAGTCCTAGCTGAAGCATGGGTTGGTTCAAAAGCATACTGTTACAAAGGTATCCTGACTCCTTAAGGCTCGCTTTAAAATCCTGAGTTGACATCACATTTTACAAAATTTGCTGGTTTTACTGAAAAAAATGCATTTTCAAAAACTTCAAGACAGACATAAGCTTTGCATTTTTGGAATAACATTGTTTGCATATGACTATTTGTTCGAACATACAGAGAAGTTCGCATGACGAATGTCTAAATGAAAAAAAGCACCTCCAATCAAGGGGAATGGCATGATCATTGTCCATCATCTGGGGCAGTTAAGTCAAGATTCAGAGAATCTCTCAAAAGGCCAACCAGCTAGGGGCAAATCTCCGTCTGGATCACTTGGGGAATTGGATGATCAAACAAAGATCTTTTGGTGGTATGGCAACACAATACTACCGACAGTGACACTCCCTACATCCTGAGAGCACGGACATAGTCGAAAAAATACTATGCGCAATCAAAGACCCGCTAGGTTGACACACCTAGGCAAAAATAAAGGCTTCCCGGCGAACCAAAAGGGTTCGGGCAAAAATAAGGGATGAAATGAAAAAATCTGTACACCCGGCAAGTCGAAAACCTGAAAAGGAGGCTTGGGCAAAAATGGGTATCCCGGTGGACTGAAAACCCGAAAGGGCAGTCCAGGCAAAAGTTAGGGATCAAAAGCGTACGACTATGTCCCGTCATCTCATCACTTGCCTACCAGAAGAAGATTTGTCAAAACGGCAGTTATCAAGACCTCCACAGGTACCTTCTCCCGCAAGAACATGGGCAATAATGAGTTGTCTAAGCGATCTAGTTGCTCTGTCCACCAAGGTGCCAGGGTAGGTTCAGTTGAAGAATTTGACCAAGATACCTTCACTCCCCGTTGAGTAAGACCAGAATCATAAATACTCTCCCCAAGCAGAGTTGGTCTCCCGTCAGTCCTAACAAGGCACTGTATCTCCAGCAAGTCAGCAACACTCTCCCCAAGCAGAGTTAGTCTACTGTCAGCCTTAAGGAAGTTGGGTATCCCCAGAAAATCTCAATATTCCCCAATGGAGTATACAGATGTTCCTAAGCAAGCATCCCCGGCAGTCTTAATATAAGATTGTTCCCCGGCGGAATACCAGACACCCCAGTGGAGCCATTCCCCAGTGCAGTCCAAAAGTTTCCCCAGGAAAGTTGAATCAATCTCCCCAGTAGATTCTGGAAGCTTATCCCCCGCAGAGCACGAACGCGTCTCCCCAGCTTTATTCAAAGGTTATTCCCCACCAGGGTATAATTGGGTTATCCTCAGCTAATTACCACGGGAAGATCGTCCTCGGTGAAGTTCTTCCTATCCCCCAGTGGAGTCCATCAAAATTCCCCAACATAACTTATCAACGGAATCCCCAGCGGAGTTATCATCAAAACCTCAGCAGAGTATCTCTTCCCACAGAGTAATTCCCCGTAGAGTAATCTCTTCGACAAGTTTATTCCCCAACGGAGTCATCTTCTCCTACCGGTTTATTCTTGCAACCATCATCCCCAGCGGAAGCGAAGAACTCCACTCTTCAAACATCAAGCCCAGGATTCAATAAACTCCCGGCATCCGTCAAGGATTTATTTTCCTAGACGGGAATACGTTCATAAACATCGCATCGTCATGATACATGCATATACACATCATACAATCTCATTTTATGTTGAGAACATCATCGCTTGATCCATGTCATGCATTGCATGTGACTGACCTTACCTTTCAGGAAGGATACAGTTAAATGATCAGCTATGTCAAAGAAGACAAATACAGTCGAAAGAGACCAATCCAGTCAAAGAAGACAGATTCAGTCAAAAAAAGACAAGTCCAGCTAAATCCCAAATGTTTTTCTGATGCTCATCCAGTCAAAGAAGACAATCCGTCATTATAGACACCCGTCGTTATAGACATCCGTCATTGAAGACAACTCGTCATTGAAGACAACTCGTCATTGAAGACAACCCGTCAGTATAGACACCCGTCATTGAATACATCCCGTCATTATAGACACCCGTCGTTATAGACACCCGTCATTGAAGACACCCGTCATGGAAGACAACTCGTCATTGAAGACAACTCGTCATTGAAGACAACTCGTCATTGAAGACAACCCGTCAGTATAGACACCCGTCATTGAAGACATCTCGTCATTGAAGACAACTCGTCGTTATAGACACTCGTCATTGAAGACAACTCGTCATTGAAGACAACCCGTCAGTATAGACACCCGTCATTGAAGACAACTCGTCATTGAAGACAACTCGTCATTGAAGAAAATTCGTCATTGAAGACAACTCGTCATTGAAGACAACCCGTCAGTATAGACACCCGTCGTTATAGACACCCGTCATTGAAGACACCCGTCATGGAAGACAACTCGTCATTGAAGACAACTCGTCATTGAAGACAACTCGTCATTTAAGACAACTCGTCATTGAAGATCACTCGTCGTTGAAGACAACCCGTCCATGAAGACAACCCGCCTAAAGAGACAACTCGTCAAGAAAGACAAAACCTCCTCTGGTTCAGTTAAATCCTAAAGATTTTTCTGAGATAACCTGTCAGTAGAGACAACCCATCAACCTTTTGAAGTTCCAGATTCGATACCTATATTTAGCCAGGGCATGTCTGGGAGCGACTGAGTGAAGATCAACCCCTGTAGCAGGCCAGGTAATTATCTTTCTTTCTCAGGTACGCAAGTTCTTGCTAAGGAATCTCTTACGCGACCGACACCTAGATGGCATCTATAAGCCCATCTCCACAACTATCCATCACAGTTCCAAATGGCATCTATAAGCCCATTCCCGACAAGGTTCTGTCACATCTCCAGATGGAATCTATAAGCCCATCCTCCTATCCACCATCTCTCCAAATGGCATCTGTAAGCCCATTTCCGCCATCACACTGCTGATACTCTACTATGTGAGTGCAAATTTCTGGGCACTCTAGTGTTCAATCATCTTCCACCCTCGGATCACGAAAGGCACACAAGCCAATCTACATCCTCAGGTCTAAGAAGATTGAACAGGGGCAACTGTTGTACCCCAAACTTTGCCCTCCCATATTCTTCAAAGTTTTGACAAGCATCACCTCAAATGGTTCAAAGTCTACTCAAAGGCTACACAGTCAAGCACCCTCATAAGCCAGTCAAATTAGGGTTTTGGTTCTTGCAAGGAAGTTGAGGTTTTCAAAGGCTCAATCAAGTCCCATATGCTCATATACATTGTCGAGCACCTACATGTCAAGTTTCAAGGCTCACAAGGTCAAGTTGCACAGTCAAAAACCCTAATTGCCTCACAATCAACTACAGGGGCAAAATGGTCATTTGGCAGTCAAAAGTCAAAAATTTTGGTCAACATCTTATTTTGAAGCCAAAATCATCATTTGATCAAGTCTTGATCATAATTCCTCAAGAATGGCTCAAAAATCATCAAGATGCAAAAGTTTCCATTTTTGGACAGTTGAAAAAGTCAACTGTAACTTGACCAAGGCATAACTTTTTCATGGTTCATCATAAAAATCCCATCCCATGCTCATTTTGAAGGGGAGGACATTTCCTACAACTCATCTTCACATTCCAAGTCCAAGAAATGCTCTCACAAAAAGTTATCAATTTCAACATTATAGGTCTTTTTTAAAAGTCAACAAGAAGGAATTTTAACTCAAAGACCATAACTTTATATTGGTAAATCAAAATGACATGGGACCAAAGGCATTGGTTAGAGGACTTCTAGACCTTTCCAAAATGTCCAAGAACATGTTCATATGATCAAAATTGAGCAAGATATGCATTGGAGAAGTTGGGAAATTTTTGTGAAATGGCAAAAGTCAACTATCCTTGAAACTTCAATTTTTGACAAAAGGGCCCACTTTTTTCCACTTGATTCAGCCTTGTCATGCCACCCACGTGTCCCATGATTAATTTCAAGATTAAACATTAATTTTTCTATTTTATTTAATTTTTATTGATTTAATCCATTTTAAATCCATAAAATTCAAATAAAATCAAAAAAATTAATTAAAGGGGATCTTTGTGGTTTGAATGACCTTTATATGCCATTTACTAGCTGCCAAATTAGTGCAAGCTATTTTTTGTACACAAAATTTTGAATTTGTGCCAAGATGTCCAGATACATGTAAGCATGGAAAGGGAAAGTTTTGCAAATTTTGGAAGCTTTTTAATTTGTAGGATTTTGGTTTGAAAGCATGGCTTTATGGCTTGGATTCTTGCCTTATTTCTCTGTCCCCTCCATCTCCTCTATAAATACAAGCCACGAGAAAGCATTACAGACAAATACACACAGCCTAGAGAACGCCCCAAAATTGCAAAAATTTCCTTGAAGTTGTCAAGCTCGAAGGACCTGATCTAGCCAGATTCAACTACTTCCAAGCACTCCATCAACATCCCAGGTATCCCAAATGCTTATTTCTATTTTTCCATAACATGTTCATGTGCAGGTTTCACAAAGGCTTTCCACCATGTACATCAAACGATCATGCGCCAAGTGGCCTCAAAGATCAATCCAGGGGCTATGAGATGCTGGATATCATGCTCCAAGTCAAAGCACGTGCAGGCAATTCCTAAAGTCAACAAAGGCTTAAGCTTATTGGGCCATATTGCTTCCTCAAACCTCCATACCTGGGCCAACACCCCCATGGTTCTTTCATATTTTCTTTTGTTTTCTTTTCCTTTTTTATTTTCTTTTAACTAATTATTATTATTAACTATTATTATTATTATTATTTAATTCATAGATAATTATTTTCATAAACAAAAAAATCAAAAGAAACTAATATTTTTATTATTCTTATTTATTAATTTCACTTTAATTCATTGTTTTGTAATTAAATTATAATTAATTAATTAGTTTATTTAGGCAATTTTAATCTTTTTTTTAATAACTAAAATAAATTTAGAATTAGATTTTATTAACTTTTAATTTTAATTCCTTTTTATTTTATTTCATTAAAAACACAAAAAAACACTTTTCTTTTAATTAATTAATTAATTAGTTTAATCATTAGTATTAATTGCATTTAATTCAAAAAAAAGACAAAAAATTCAATTTCTTTTCTTAAAAGGGTCAAAACCCTTAGAACGTTCCCGATTAATTTTTATTCGCGCGCATTTACTTTATTTTGATTATTATGTAACTGCTTCAAGAATGTAATAGTAATTAGGTTTATCGCTTTATTTAATTTCTCGTACTTATTTACCAAAACGGGTCTTTGTATTTTTGGCGATGTATAGACCCGCGCCTTGTAATAGCGTAGAATTTATATTTCCGCAATTTACTTTCCGCACCCCTAACTGTTAAATGCATGAAAGAATGTATGTAAATAAAACCAATCCGTAGCTCACAAATAACATGTACAAAAACATTAACTAAAAAAACAACACACAAAGCACATGTCACTCCTAGGATACGCCTCACTGGTTGCCTCGAACGTGGTCATCAAGTATAGGGTGTCTTAGAGGTCGCCCTTCTGTCCAAAAGATCCAGGTGCCTCGAAACGGTTGCCTAGGATAAAAGGATCTAGGACATTAGGGTTACTTCTAAGGTGTCCTACCATTGCTTAGGTGACCACACATGTCCCTTAATCGAATTGACCCGAATACCTCCAACGATGGTGCTACCTACTTCTCAATGGTGGGATAGCACTATCTAAAGGACTCTTACACAGCCTAATTCCTTAGAGTAGGTAGATCTCTTAAGTACTTTCTCTTTTCAAACAAACAAAAACAACTTTTCGCACCCCACACTTTTAAAAAGTTTTCAAACAAAACACTTCATACACTCTTGAGGACTGATACAAGAGTTACTTAGAAGTTTTCTAAACGAACTTTTTTAAAACCCACACACACTTGAAAAGCAAACAATTTTGAAAACATAAGAGCAAGTACCTAAGAGCCCGTGGATAACCACGGATAGAAAGGGTGCTAACACCTTCCCTTTCTATAAATCTACCTCCCGAACCGAGAGACATCTCGAATAAGGAATTTTGCTGTGCTTTTGTCCTTTCCATGTTGGAGAACATAAAAGACGGTGGCGACTCTTGCTTACCGCGACATTTCACGAAACCAGCTAAAAAATAGTCAGTTCTATTTCCACCGATCACACATATGCCATGTGTGATACGGTGGCAGAAATGACTGTTAATACTGGTTTGCATTTTGTATTCGCAAATGTCGCGGTAAGCAAGAGTCGCCACCGAATTTTATTTTATCCAATCAGAAAAAGGAAAAAGAACAGAAAAAACCTTTTTCGAGATGTTTCTGAGTACGGGGGGTAGATTATAGAAAGGGAAGGTGTTAGCACCCTTTCTATCCGTGGTTTTCCATGGGCTCTTAGGTATTTGCTCATTTTGAAATTGCTTGTGTGTGCTTGTTTTGAAAAATTTTGTTTTACTTAGTTTTAACCCTTGTTTCTGTCCTCAAGAGTGTTACGAAGTTGTTTTTGAAAATTTTGTTTGGAAAGTGTTGGTGTGAAAAAGTTTGTTTGTTTGAGCAAGTACCTAGGAACTAATCTACCTACTTGAAAAAGACTGTTCGTTTTCCTTTTAGACAATGCTATCCCATTATTGAGAAATAGGTAGCATCGTCGTTGGAGTTTTAAAGGGACATTCGAAGGGACATGTGCGATCACAAAAGCAATGTTAGGAAATGTTAGTAATCATCCTAAAGCCTTAAAGATCTTGTTCCGGGGCAACATCCGAATGGGCCATTTTAGATCTTTCGGGGATAGAGGACAACCACTAACAAACCCTATACTTCATGACCGTTTATCGAAGGCAAACGGAGTGGAGTAAACCCTAAGAGTGAGCATGTGCATGTGTTTGATTTCAGTTATTTAATCTTTGCACAAGTACGATGATCTACTGTTTTAATTTTCAGTTAGTCTTTCCATACAATCCTATTAACATACATCTAAGCATTTTATAGTTTGCGAAAATTAAAATGCGGAAAAGTTTAAAGTCCTAGCTATTACAGGGCTTTTGCAGATACATGAATATCTTGACTGAAAATAAAAATGCGGAAGTTTAAAACCCTAATTAAACTATTACAAACCGGGAACAGTTACATCAATGAAAAAAATATTCGTACGGCAAAATACTAATGCGCGAGAATTAAAGCTGGAAAAGAGTTCAAAACCCTAAAAAACTAATTTGCTCATTAACATTTTTTTGGATTTTTTTATAAAAAAGAATTTGAATTTAACCTAACTTTTCTAATTAATTTTAATTAATGAAAAGTAAGTTCAAGTTGATGAAATTAATTTATTTACAAAAAATTAATTTATTAAAAAAAAGGAAACTAAGTTCTATTTTTGTGGTTTTGGTTTTATGATTTTATAAAAAAATTAATTAAAAAAAAGATAATTAAATTAAATAATGAATAAACAAAATTAATTAAAAAATGAAAAGGTTAGAAAAATGGGCCTGGGGGGTGTGAAACCCAAATTGGAGGGGTGTTTGTTGAATTTTCCAAGGCCCAGATCCGGTTGGCCCATTGCAAGTGTTGGATTTGGCCTTGCTGGATTGGGGACGTCCATCATGGGACTGCATCCAGGAGCATTGGATCTGAGTGATGCATGATCTGATGATGATGGTGTGAAGTTGTATGGTGCACTTCCATAGCCTGCAAGCACTGGATCCACAAGAATTCGTTTGGAAAATAGAAAAACGTTGGACCTGGGATTCGAACCCAGGTCCTCTCCTTTACCAACGCGTATCAACACCAACTGAGTTGCCAAGTCATTCATACATATAACAATAATAATATATTATATGTAAAAACAAGCCGATGTAAATGAAAACACACGCAATTTCAAATGAGCTAACCAGATTGTGCCACGCCTTCATCTTCCTCCGCTGGCTGTCATTTTAGCCTAGGGACTTTTACCTAAGGTCTCATGCCTGAAACTACAACCCTGCGTTATTCAAATATCTAGCGCAAGCAATATAAATTTCATTTAAGACCATGAATCAACTGAGCTTGAAGCCCTGAACATCATAGTGTCCATGCCTAGCCCTAATTTTTCCTGTAGAACGAAACCCTAAAACGAACTCAGAAACCCTAAGAATGGCAAACCGTGATTCCTGCACTTAAAACTCAATTAAATGATCCAGCAAGCATCGAGACATTGTAATAAACAAGAATGTATGATTGAATTCCATCAAAAGAGCATGTATACATGTAATCAAAAATAAAAAATAATTGAATAACAGGGTTGCGGATTTTATGATTCAAGGCGCTTTGTTGCGTGCAAAAGGTGCAGTTAGCTTCAAGAGATTTCCAGGAACGTGTTGCAACCCTTAAATCTCCTTGAGGATGGTTGTGGTATGGAATTTGGTCTGAGATTTTTCTGACAAAATTGCACTATGTTCTTGGCCGTTTCACACGATTTTTCTGCCCCCTGGTGCCTTGCATTTTTTGTGTATATGTACTAGACTGCATTAGGTTAACAAAAAACATGCACATCTTTGCCAATTATCAAGATTTGATTTGATTCCATCTTTGCGCTATTTCTTTCTATATCAAGCCAAATCATACCATTTTCATCCCAATCATCCTTGGCACGATTTGATTTGGTTTGACAGCATATTTGCATTATAATTCCATTCAAAATCAGATCAAAAACAAATCTTCCATATTTTATATCATTTATTTGATTTAATTTGACTTTTAAATGATAAAAAATCAAAATAAATTAAATAAATAAAACCAATAATATATGGTAGAGTTTTTGGGTCGTGGATCATGTTGGAAGCATAATGCAAGCTTAAAAAGTTGGGCCCATTTGGCAAAAATGCATTTGTGAGCACATTTGACTTTTCGCAATTTTCCAAAAATGGTCAACTTTGCCAAGGCATATCTCTTCCAATTTTAACCCTAGAGAGGTGTTCTTGGACTTTTTAGAAATCTTAGGACGTATGCTAAACAACCATTTTAGTCTCATCTCAATTGGGTCTTCCATGTTCATGTAAGAAGCTTTGACCCAAAAGGTGTTTTTTGTTGACTTTTCAAAAGGACCTATAATGTAGAAATTCATATCTTTTTATGAGTGCATATTTTGAACTTGTGGTATGAATATGAGTTGTAGGGAATTGCATCCTCTTCAAAATGAGCCTTGGAGGGAAAATTTATGATAAAGTAAGAAAAAGTTATGCTTGGTCAAAGTTTGGTTGACTTTTCCTAAGAAACCCCAATTTAGCAACTTTTGGGTTTTGATGAATTTGGGGCATTCCTTGGGGAATCATGATCAACCCTTGATAAAATAATGTACATAAGTTCAAAATGTTGATGTTGACCAAAAATCATGAAGCTTGACTATATGTGGGCCACAGTTGACTTTTGACCTAGTACAATTGATTTTCGGACATCTGGGCAATTGACGGAGCAAACTTCTTGTGCAAGGCATGAAACTTGACATGGATGATCTTAAGAACATATTAGGACCATGGAAGGCATTTGGGACTGTTGTACCCCAAAATTTTCCCTCTCATTCCTCAGGGGTTCTCTCACAAGATCTTCTACAACGCCATGTTTACAGCACTAATACATCAATTTAGGCTTGGATTTGGCACAAGGGCAAAATGGTCAATTGCATATTAGAAAGTCAAACTTTGACTTTTTGGTCAAAATTACATTCCAAAGATCAAATTTCATTAAGACATGCAATAATCTCATACAGTATGCTTTTGAACAGACCTTGTTGACGATGTACATACATTCTTTCAAATCCTAAACACTAGAGTTATAAGGAAGATAATCCCTAGTCAACCCCTTCGAGCCAAAGAAGTAAAAGTTTTCTGTTTTAACACAAATTGAAACCTTTAATCAAAAACCTGGGGCAAGGTAGTCTCTCATTTAATTCAAATACGCGTTCAAGCCACAAACTCTCATCTCGTAATACAATGAATGGCGTCAAGAAACATTCCTCTGGAATCAAAAGACGGTGATGGTTCCCTATCACATAGGCAGTCATTATCTCTCAAAAAGAAAAGCCCACTAAGTCAAAACCTACAAAGGAGACTGTTGTACCCCAAGATTTGCCCTCTCATTTCATCAACACTTTCTCATCACAAGACTCCTGGAATTCAGGATCAAGCTAGGGTTTGCTCTGCTCAAGACCCTTCCTTACACTGTTAACCCAAATTAGGGTTTGAGTTTGCACAAGGATATTTTGACCTATAATACCCAAATTGACTTTCATGCTTCATGTTGGGTTCACAAGTTTGCCCATACCAAGTTTCAAGCCTTGATTCAAATCTTTACCCAGTCAATTGGACAGTTGACCTAGAAATCAACTGTATTGGGGAAAAAGTCAACTGTGGCCAATTGACAGTCAAACCTCATGAAATTTGACCCACATCAACATTATTAACTCATATGAACCATTTTATCAAGTTTGGATCACAATTCCACAAGAAATTTGATCATATCACCAAAAGGGCAAAATGGTCATTTTTAGGGTTTTGATTGCACAAAGGCAATTTTTGACTGTTTGACCTAACCAATGTCCTATAAAGCCCACATATGGACTCAAGGACTCAATTACATTGTCTTGACCCATTCAACAAGTTCAAAAGATCTCAAATGTATAGGATTCACAGATGAATTTTTCAGTCAACTTATCAAAATTTGATTGTATACTGAAAAGTCAAACTTTGACTTATTGGTCAAAATCAAGTGCCAAGAGTTATTTTTCATCAAGACATGTCAAATTATGAAACTTGTTCATCAAGAAACCCAAAAATGCAAATTAGGGTTTAAAATGGAAAAAAAATTTATAACTTAGAAATTTTCTAAGTTATGAAATTTTCTTATTCTTTTTCTAACTTGGTCCCATTTTTTCACCAAGATGAAATTGGATTCAAACAAAACTTGAAACATGAAAGTTGTAGTCCATCACCAAGTCTACAAATTTGATTCACAAATTTTTCTCAAAAGAAGCTTTTATCTCAAGTTATGATTTTTGGAACAAGGGTACCTATTACTTTTAACTTAGAGAAAATTTGCCCTAATTTAGGCAGGATTTTGACCCATCTTCTTGGCCATTTTTCACATAGTTCCCATGGAATTGTTACACATAGCCATCTTTCTTTTGTATAAAATTTTCCAATTTTTACGACAACATTCTCTTACTAGGGTGTTTGTCTCCTTTGTACAAAGATACTCACAAAAGTTAATACAAATACACTTCCAAGTGCAGAAATTTGCTTGCCTTTCTTTTCTTTTTTACACTTATGTTATATTTGAAAACGTCCAATGTTTTGTTAAATAGGCATATGCATTTGAACATAATCATTGCTTACAAATAAAACGAAATTGAAAAAAGATAGTTACTGATAGGTTGAAGGTGTAGGAAGATATCTTTATGCCATTTCAGAAGAAATCCCCTACGATACATCATTCAGATCCTCAACAAAGCTAAAAATTGGAATATATTTCCCCAGCAGGGTTAAGCTTCAAGATCCTCGACAGAGCCATTGCTTTCTAAAGCTTAATTCCCCAACTAAGCTGAATTTCAAAATTCCCATCAGAGTCAAGTTTCAAGATCCCCAGTGGAGTCCAAAAACCCTGAAAATCCTATCCCCGGCGGAGCCAGAATAGTGAGCATTTACCCACAGATTCATTTCCCAGCAGATTGAAGATTCTCAGTCTCATTTCTCCAGCAGAGGTATCCCAGGTTTTAACTCCCCAATAGATATTTTTCAGAGTTTCCCTTATTCCCCAAGTAGTCAGCAAGGTTTTTCTCATCTTCAAATCCTCAGCATCGGTCAAGGATTTATTTTCCCCGGCAGCGGTCAAAGATTTCGTTATCTCCAGCTATCCGGATTTTATCTTCCTCAACAAGACGACTACTCAGCTTACATGCATAACCATTACATTCATATATCATAAACATTGATGAAATACAGTTCATTGCATCATACATATCATGCAACATAACTTTGTGTTTTAGCTAACATTTTATCCTTTTCAGGATAAGATTAAAAGGCTATCATTAACAATTATTCAGATACAATATGGATACACCCCATATACGGAGGTCATTCTATTACTCATTCGGAGTTTCAATTCAAATATAGTACAAATACACCCCAGACACGACAGTCATTCTACTACTCATTAAGACTTCAGCAATCCGATACAGACTAGATACGCTCCAGACACGGCGGCCATTCTATATCTCATTCAGATTCAATTATCAACCTCAAGTTCAGATATGCTCCAGACACGGATGCCATTCTGACCCTTACACCAGCGGTTTTATTCCCTCAGTGCAGTCGCCACATAAGTCATTCTACTACTCATACAGATCTCAACTTCAGATACAATCCAGATACGCTCCAAACGCGGTTGCCATTCTGTCACTCATTCAGAGTTCATCCCCAGCACACAGTTGCTCCATACACAGATATTTCTCTGTTACCCGGATACAATACAGATACACTCTAGACACGGCAGTCATTCTGATATTCATTCAACATTCAAACACAGTTACAGCTCAGATACGCCCCAGACACGGACACCATTCTTTTGCTCATATAAACTCAGTCTCCAGATACAGTTCAAGTGCATTCCAGACGCGGATACCATTTTGATACTCATTCTTTTGGCCTACAGCATTGCAATTCAATAAAGGTTCTTGGATGGCATCTTTAAGCCCATCTCCAGCAAGATTCTGCCATCTCCAAATGGCGTCTTTAAGCCCATCTCCAACAAGATTCTTCCATCTCCAAATGGCGTCTTTAAGCCCATTCCCGCACCTATGTTTTGACGAGTGCAAATTTACGGGCACTCTAGTGTCCAATCCTCTTTTACCTTCGAGTCGCAAAAGGCAAACTTGCCAATCTAACTCTTCAGGTTCAAGAAGATTGAACAGGGGCAATTGTTGTACCCCAAAATTTTCCCTCTCATTTCATCAACACTTTCTCATCACAAAACTCCTGGAATTCAGGATCAAGCTAGGGTTTGCTCTGCTCAAGACCCCTCCTTGCACTGTTAACCCAAATTAGGGTTTGAGTTTGCACAAGGATATTTTGACCTATAATACCCAAATTGACTTTCATGCTTCATGTTTGGTTCACAAGTTTTCCCATACCAAGTTTCAAGCCTTGATTCAAATAAACCCAGTCAATTGGACAGTTGACCTAGAAATCAACTATATTGGGGAAAAAGTCAAATGTGGCCAATTGACAGTCAAACCTCATGAAATTTGACCCACATCAAGATTATGAACTCATATGAACCATTTGATCAAGTTTGGATCACAATTCCACAAGAAATTTGATCATATCACCAAAAGGGCAAAATGGTCATTTTTAGGGTTTTGACTGCACAAAGGCAATTTTTGACTGTTTGACCTAACCAATGACAAATCAAGCCCACATATGGACTCAAGGACTCAATGACATTGTCTTGACCCATTCAACAAGTTCAAAAGATCTCAAATGCATAGGATTGACAGATGAACTTTTCAGTCAACTGATCAAAATTTGACTGTATACTAAAAAGTCAAACTTTGACTTTTTGGTCAAAATCAAGTGCCAAGAGTTATTTTTCATCAAGACGTGTCAAATTATGAAAATTGTTCATCAAGAAACCCAAAAATGCAAATTAGGGTTTAAAATGGAAAAAAATTTATAACTTAGAAATTTTCTAAGTTATGAAATTTTCTTATTTTTTTTCTAACTGGGTCCCATTTTTTCACCAAGATGCAATTGGATTCAAACAAAACTTGCAACATGAAAGTTGTATTCCATCACAAAGTCTACAACTTTGATTCACAAAGTTTTCTCAAAAGAAGCTTGTATCTCAAGTTATGATTTTTGGAACAAGGGTACCTAAAACTTTTAACTTAGAGAAAATTTGCCCTAATTTAGGCAGGATTTTGGCCCATCTTCTTGGCCATTTTTCACATAGTTCCACTTGGAGTTTCAAGTTTCATTACAAAGAGGGATTTTATTACATGTTCCAATATTTCCAAATTGTCCAAGAACTCCTCAAACACCCTTGTGGTTAGAGAGAATCGAATGCTTGAAGTTGGCAAAAACTCACTTTTGTCCATGGCCAATACATGTTCATAACAACTTGCAATTCTGATCTAGCTAGCTTGGTTCAACATTACAGGTCTCAAAACCAATTTGCACTCCATAATTTAATGCCAATCCATCAGTTTAAGCCTTTGTTTTGTTCACTTGGACATTATACACAAGACTAAGCCTTAAATAGAAAAAGGCAAATTGCCATTTTTGCCTAATTTCACTTTATGTCAAAACCAAATCCTTGAAGCATGGGGGCCGGATCTTTGAGGCAAGATCAAGTCCACTAATTCCAGTAACCAAGAACAAAAGTTGCAGCATGATAGGAGGGCTGATACAGGGCTATAACATCATTTCCATTCTCTTACTTCAAGTAGAAGAAAAGTGGAAAAACATAAGCAAGCTCTCATATCAGTTAACACAAGCTTACAAGAACTTTGTGAACAAATTCCATACATCCCAACAAGCCTAAAACATGACCCTTTCATCACTCATACCTCCTGATACTCAGAACCACTCTTTTTCTACAAAACAAGACAGGTTCTGCATTTTGCAAGCCACAACAAAATTCCATCGTGCGTCTTGTCCCAAGATAGTTCCAACACCTTCCAATCAACTTACCTGAACTATCCCAGGCCCCCATTGCAAGCTGTAACACCTCTAACACACTTTGCCATTTTCATTTCAAAGCTCTGCAAGTTGAGTTCTATAGCAAGATTCAAGGTGTTTCAAAGTAAGCCAAGCATTGGAGAAGCTTCCTTGGACCTCAGGCAAGCTCAACAGAAGCCCAAACACCATTGAAGGTTGCTACATTGTCCAGCTCGAAGTCAACTGAAACAGGTATTTCATGGACTTCTATCTCCCTATCTAGGAATGGTTAGGCTTAGGTTTGTGAATGAAATATGTTGTACTCATAGCCCTGAAGCCATACATATGCTTAGTTTTCATTTACATTAATCGTGCTGAGAGAATTTAACTCATGAACTTTCTGAAAAAACTGTTAAAACAAAGTTTGAATCTACTACCCTAAGTTTAAGTTTTGATGATAACAAAATGAAAAGATATATTAATTATGTGATTCATGTAAGAACTATTTGCTACCTAAAATATTACTTTATGTTTTGTAGAAACTCTGATAGGTATCAGCAAGAGCACACCTAATCAGCATCAGAATATTGGTTATTAACATCAGCATCAGAAGTTGCTATATCAGAATACCAGAATCAGAAGAACAACTCACGCGAATGCTGAAGCTTGATGAACAGAACTGCGCTCAACACTCTGATAAAGACAACAACAGTTCATCAACACTTAAGCAGAGTCAAAATGAGGCCAAGCCAGAACACGCTTTAAGTAGCAACGATACTGTGCATTCAAAGCGAATTATTACCAACGGCATCATTCCAGACAAGATCTGCTTATTAAGGAAAGTTTGTTAATGGCATTGAATCAAGATTATTGCTCCAACGTTCAACAAATTCAGTGCTATATAAACAAGACAATAAAGATTGAATTGGCTAATGCTCTACAACTATTTCCACGCCTAAAAGCTATTCTACATCTTCTCATTCTCAGTTTGCTAAAAAGCTCCAATTATTCCTTACTCAATATTTTAGCAATCTAGTTTCATAAGCTTAAGTTGTGTAATATCACAGTTGTGATAAACTGTTTTTGTAGAAAACACTCACACACCTAGATTTCCATTCTGTGTAAGAAAGTGATTCCTTGACAAACCGGTTGTGGTTTGCATCAAGAAGGCTTTAGCAGTTGTTAAAGCAGATTGTAATATTCAGTTGAATATAGTGGATTAAGACCTCCTTGGAGAGAGGCGAAATCACCTTGACGGGTGGACTGGAGTAGTTTGAGATCAAACGAACCAGGATAAAAATATCGTGTTCATTGCATTGATTTTCAGTTTTACAATTCAACCCCCCCTTCTTGTGTTTTTCACTTCTTCAATTGGAATCAGAGCGCCTGGTTCTGAGCTAAAACACTTAACCGTGTCAGTACAAGATCCAGCGTCAGAAAAACACAATGGCAGGAAATTATTCTCACACCAGCAATGACAACCATGAGGACAGAGACAGATTCAGCGGGAAACCTCCAGTCTTTGATGGAGAAAACTTTGATTACTGGAAAGACAGAATTGAAAGCTTCTTTCTGGCACATGATGCTGATCTGTGGGACATGGTGACAGATGGATACACGCACCCTGTGAATGCAAGCGGTCAGAAGATTGGTAGGAAAACAATGTCTGACCAACAAAAGCGTGACTTCAAGAATCACCACAAGGCCAGAACCATCCTTCTCAGCGCCATCTCGTATGCTGAATATGAAAAGATCTCCAACAGAGACACAGCAAAGAACATGTTTGACTCACTCAGAATGACGCATGAGGGCAACGTTCAGGTCAAAGAAACTAAAGCTCTGGCGCTCATTCAGAAGTATGAGGCGTTCAAAATGGAAGAAAGTGAATCCATTGAAACAATGTTCTCAAGATTCCAGATTCTGGTAGCTGGTCTCAAGGTTCTGGACAAAGGTTACTCTACTGCTGATCACGTCAAGAAAATCATCAAAAGCTTACCCAAGCAGTGGAGGCCAATGGTTACAGCTCTGAAGCTAGCAAAAGATCTCAACAAAATTTCTCTGGAGGAACTTATCAGCTCCCTCAGAAGTCATGAGATAGAGCTAGAAGCTGATGAACCCCAGAAGCAAGGTAAGCCTTTAGCATTAAAATCTAACAAAAAATCTGAGTCTAAAGTTTTGCAGGCAGTTGAAGAAACATCTGATGGATCCTCATCAGAAGAAGACGAACTCTCCCTCCTCTCCAGAAGAGTGAATCAACTGTGGAAGCAGAGGCAAAGGAAGTTCAGGAATCCCAGAAGATCTGATCAGAACGAGTCTTCTTCCAGATACAGAAGGACAGATTCTTCCTCTGGATACAGAAGATCTGAAGGCTCCTCAGGAAGCAGAAAGCCAAACACCAAGGACATCATCTGCTATGAGTGCAATGAGCAAGGACACTACAAGAGTGACTGCCCAAAGCTTCAGAGGGAAAAGCCCAAAAAGAAGTTTGGAAGAGAAAAGAAGAAAAGTCTCATGTCTACATGGGATGACTCTGACTCGTCTGAAGCTGACTCAGAATCAGATGATGGGAGAGCAAACATAGCTCTCATGGCCAACATTTCAGAAGATAGTGAAGCTTCTGAATCAGACTCAGAATCAGATACTGAAGAGGTATTTCCTGACTTTGCAGTTAATTTTACCAAGGCTGAACTTGCTGAAAGCCTTAATGAAATTCTGGAAAGGTATCAGCAGATTAGAGTTAAATTCAGAGACCTGAAAAGGAATCTTGAATCTGACTCTAATAAGACTGAGAGTCTTAAATTGGAGAATTCTGAGCTGAGAATTAAAATTTCAAAATTAGAAAATACTTTACAAAACTCTCAGAAGGAACCAATTTCTGAAACTCCCAGCAACGCTGATGAGATCATCAAGGAGTATGATCACAGTTTCCAGAAGTTCCTTGCTAAAAGCATAGATAGAAGCAAAATGGGTTCAACGATCTATGGAGTTAGCAGAAACGGCAGGAAGGGAATAGGATACCAAGGTAAGGTTCCTACACCAAAGAATGTCATGGATTTAACTATTAAACACACTCCTCTAAATTCACATTTTGTGTATGGTCACACACATGATATTAAATACACTAGCAGTAAGTATTCTGTGAAACCAAAATTCAACCAGAGTTTTGGTAAATCTAACAAATCAGGACCCAAGAAAATCTGGGTACCTAAGGATAAAATAATACATGTTGCAGATATCTTTAGCAGCAAATCAGAAACACCAGTCATGGTACCTGGACTCTGGCTGCTCGCGACACATGACGGGAAGAAGGCATATGTTCCAAAGCCTGGAACTTAAGCCTGGAGGCCACGTTGGCTTTGGAGGCAATCGTAGGGGAAAGATAATTGGCTCTGGAACTGTAGGTAATGGAAATCTTCCCTCTATTAATAATGTTCTGCTAGTAGATGGATTAATGCATAATCTGTTATCCATAAGTCAATTAAGTGATAACGGTTATGATATAATCTTTAATCAAAAATCATGTAAAGCTGTTAGTCAGAAAGATGGGACTATCCTGTTTAATGGAAAGAGGAAAAACAACATTTACAAAATCAAACTTTCTGAACTGAAAAGTCAGAATGTAAAGTGCCTTCTGTCTGTTAACAACGAGCAGTGGATCTGGCACGGAAGATTGGGGCATGTTAGTATGAGAAGAATATCTCAGATTAACAAACTCAATCTGGTCAGAGGACTTCCTAATTTGAAGTTCAATTCAGATGCTCTGTGTGAAGCATGTCAGAAAGGCAAGTTTGCAAAACCTTCTTTTAAATCTAAAAATGTTGTTTCTACCTCTAAGCCATTAGAACTTCTACACATTGACTTATTTGGACCAGTCAAAACTGCTTCAGTCAGTGTTAAGAAGTATGGGTTAGTAATCGTAGATGACTATAGCAGATGGACATGGGTAAAGTTCTTAAGACACAAGGACGAGTCACACTCTGTGTTTGTTACCTTCTGTAACCAAGTTCAGAATGAAAAGGATCTTAGAATCGTTAAAGTCAGAAGTGATCATGGTGGAGAGTTTGAAAACAAAGATTTTGAGTCATTCTTTAATGACAGAGGCATTCTGCATGATTTCTCTTGTCCTAGAACTCCCCAACAAAATGGAGTTGTAGAATGAAAGAACAGAACATTGCAAGAAATGGCCAGAACCATGATCAATGAGACAAACGTTGCTAAGATCTTCTGGGCAGAGGCAATAAACACAGCGTGCTACATTCAGAATAGAATCTCAATAAGACCTATTCTGGAAAAGACTCCATATGAATTGTGGAAGAACAGAAAGCCCAACATTTCATATTTTCATCCATTTGGATGTATCTGTTTTATGTTAAATACAAAGAATTATTTGAACAAGTTTTACTCTAAAGCACAGAAGTGTATTATGTTAGGATACTCTGAACGCTCAAGAGGGTACAGAGTATACAATACAGAAACACAGATTATGGAAGAATCAATCAGTGTTCGTTTTGATGATAAGCTTGACTCTGAAAAGTCAAAGCAGAATGAAGTTTTTGCAGGTATGGAAATTGAATTTACAGGTTCTGAAGACAAGTCATCAAAAGCTCTCAACACAGACACTCCTTCAACGTCTGAAAGGAGCACTGCTAGTAATCCTACAACAGCTGTTGATCAACCTCAGAAGAGATTACCCAGAAGCAGCTTGGATCACCCAGAAGAAACTATCTTAGGAAGAAAGGAAGATCTAATCAGAACAAGAGCAAGCTTCAGAAACTCTGAAGAAACCCTCATGGGACTTGTGTCTCTGATTGAACCTTCTTCTATTGATGAAGAACTTCTGGATAATGACTGGATTCTGGCAATGCAAGAAGAGCTGAATCAATTCACCAGAAATGACGTATGGGATCTTGTTCCCAGACCAAAAGGATTCAACGTCATTGGAACAAGATGGGTGTTCAGAAACAAGCTAAATGAACAAGGTGAAGTCATCAGAAACAAAGCACGACTAGTTGCACAAGGTTATAGTCAGCAAGAGGGGATAGACTATACAGAAACCTTTGCCCCATTCGCCAGGTTAGAATCTATCAGACTTTTAATTTCATTTGCTGTTAATAGAGGCATGACTCTGTATCAGATGGATGTCAAGAGTGCATTCTTAAATGGTTATATAGAAGAAGAGGTTTATGTGCACCAACCCCCTGGTTTTGAAAATACAAAACATCCAGAACATGTTTTCAAACTAAAGAAGTCACTATATGGTCTGAAACAAGCTCCCAGAGCTTGGTATGAAAGGCTAAGTAACTTTCTGTTAGAAAATGAATTCACCAGAGGGAAGGTGGACACTATCTTATTCTGTAAGTCAGTTAAGAATGACATCTTAGTCTGTCAAATTTATGTTGATGATATTATTTTTGATCTACTAATCCTTCTCTTGGAAGAAAATTTGCTAAGTGTATGCAGGCAGAATTTGAGATGAGCCTCATGGGGGAACTGAAATTCTTTCTAGGAATTCAGATCAATCAAACTCTAGAGGGAACTTACATTCATCAGAGAAAATACATCAGAGATCTTCTGAAGAAATTTGACCTCTCAGAATGTAAGCCATCAAAGATTCCAATGCATCCCACATGCATTCTGGAAAGAGAAGAGGTAAGCAAAAAGGTAGAACAGAAAGTATACAGAGGTATGATTGGTTCTCTCCTTTATCTGACAGCTTCAAGACCTGATATATTATTCAGCGTATGCATCTGTGCTAGATTCCAATCAGATCCTAGAGAATCTCACTTAACAGCTGTTAAGCGAATTTTCAAGTATCTGAAAGGTACTACTAATCTGGGTTTGTTTTATAAAAAATCTAGTGATTACAGTTTAGTAGGCTACTGCGATGCTGACTTTGCTGGAGACAGAGTAGAGCATAAAAGTACTTCTGGAAGCTGCCAGTTTCTGGGAGAAAATCTGATCTCTTGGTCCAGCAAAAGGCAATCCACAATTGCGCTATCAACAGCAGAAGCTGAGTACATAGCAGCAGCAGGATGTAGCACACAAATGCTCTGGATGAAAAGTCAGCTTGAAGACTTCCAGATTTTTGAGAGTAACATCCCTATACTCTGCGACAATACTTCTGCTATTTGCTTAAGTAAGAATCCCATTTTACATTCTAGAGCTAAGCATATAGAAATAAAACATCATTTCATTAGGGACTATATTCAGAAAGGAATTTTGAACTTAAAATTTATAGATACAGACCATCAATGGGCTGATATCTTCACTAAACCCCTTTCTGAAGATAGATTCAATTTCATTCTGAAACATCTCAGCATGAAAATCTGCCCAGAGTGAAAATGTTTTAATTCCATATATTTATCTTCAGAATGTATTTGTTTTACTGTGAACTTCTGATCAATCTCTTTTCAGAAAGAAAGAACATGCAGATTGTATCAGATGCTAGTCTTAAAGATCTGAGCGTTTCAGCTCAAGGATGGATGTGCAGGATAGCAAGATAGATACAGTAGTCAGCATAGTGCACAAGCATACTGAAACTGCTGATCAGATTAAGGCAGTGCTGGAGACTCTGTTCACGCGCCTTCCTCCCCAACCTTAGATTTTCATTCATGCTATTTTCATGTTTTCTTTGCATATCTTCTGTACTGTTTTGTCTGGCTCTGAACATTTTAATATGATAAGTTTTTCTGCTCTAATTGTTTTAGCACTCCACTTACACTTTTTGATTGCTGACAAAAGGGGGAGAATAAGAAAGATATATTTTTCAATAACGGATTACTGAGACAGAAAATCTCAGACATTCTAACTCTGATATACTTGAATATGTTTTCTGTTTTTGCTTAAGTCTACAGGTACAAGATTGATCTCTAAACTCACTGAAGACTAAAGCCCTGATACTCTGATCCAAAGCAAAACTCTGATAAAGCTCTGATACTCTGATCTGAAGCTCTGCTCTGATATTCTGATCTAAAGCCTCTGATAGTCAAAGCTCTGATATTCTGATGTTCAAAGAAAGGCAATAAAGATCTGATCCTGAAGAACTCTTGGAATTAAAAAGGGAAGTTATAAATTCAGGGGGAGTATCTCTGATCCCAACTCTCATATCTCTTTATCCCTTATCTTTGATAACTTCTAACTCTGATAACATCTTATCATATAGTTATCTCTGATACTTTTCACGTCATTTTCAATTAAAAATATCTAGTTTTTGTCATCATCAAAAAGGGGGAGATTGTTAGAACAAAGTTTGAATCTACTACCCTAAGTTTAAGTTTTGATGATAACAAAATGAAAAGATATATTAATTATGTGATTCATGTAAGAACTATTTGCTACCTAAAATATTACTTTCTGTTTTGCAGAAACTCTGATAGGTATCAGCAAGAGCACACCTAATCAGCATCAGAATATTGGTTATTAACATCAGCATCAGAAGTTGCTATATCAGAATACCAGAATCAGAAGAATAACTCACGCGAATGCTGAAGCTTGATGAACAGAAATGCGCTCAACACTCTGATAAAGACAACAACAGTTCATCAACACTTAAGCAGAGTCAAAATGAGGCCAAGCCAGAACACGCTTTAAGTAGCAACGGTACTGTGAATTCAAAGCGAATTATTACCAACGGCATCATTCCAGACAAGATCTTCTTATTAAGGAAAGTTTGTTAATGGCATTGAATCAAGATTATTGCTCCAACGTTCAACAAATTCAGTGTTATATAAACAAGACAATAAAGATTGAATTGGCTAATGCTCTACAACTATTTCCACGCCTAAAAGCTATTCTACATCTTCTCATTCTCAGTTTTCTAAAAAGCTCCAATTATTCCTTACTCAATATTTTAGCAATCTAGTTTCATAAGCTTAAGTTGTGTAATATCACAATTGTGATAAACTGTTTTTGTAGAAAACACTCACACACCTAGATTTCCATTCTGTGTAAGAAAGTGATTCCTTGACAAACCGGTTGTGGTTTGCATCAAGAAGGCTTTAGCAGTTGTTAAAGCAGATTGTAATATTCAGTTGAATATAGTGGATTAAGACCTCGTTGGAGAGAGGCGAAATCACCTTGACGGGTGGACTGGAGTAGTTTGAGATCAAACGAACCAGGATAAAAATATCGTGTTCATTGCATTGATTTTCAGTTTTACAATTCAACCCCCCCTTCTTGTGTTTTTCACTTCTTCAATTGGAATCAGAGCGCCTGGTTCTGAGCTAAAACACTTAACCGTGTCAGTACAAGATCCAGCGTCAGAAAAACACAATGGCAGGAAATTATTCTCACACCAGCAATGACAACCATGAGGACAGAGACAGATTCAGCGGGAAACCTCCAGTCTTTGATGGAGAAAACTTTGATTACTGGAAAGACAGAATTGAAAGCTTCTTTCTGGCACATGATGCTGATCTGTGGGACATGGTGACAGATGGATACACGCACCCTGTGAATGCAAGCGGTCAGAAGATTGGTAGGAAAACAATGTCTGACCAACAAAAGCGTGACTTCAAGAATCACCACAAGGCCAGAACCATCCTTCTCAGCGCCATCTCGTATGCTGAATATGAAAAGATCTCCAACAGAGACACAGCAAAGAACATGTTTGACTCACTCAGAATGACGCATGAGGGCAACGTTCAGGTCAAAGAAACTAAAGCTCTGGCGCTCATTCAGAAGTATGAGGCGTTCAAAATGGAAGAAAGTGAATCCATTGAAACAATGTTCTCAAGATTCCAGATTCTGGTAGCTGGTCTCAAGGTTCTGGACAAAGGTTACTCTACTGCTGATCACGTCAAGAAAATCATCAAAAGCTTACCCAAGCAGTGGAGGCCAATGGTTACAGCTCTGAAGCTAGCAAAAGATCTCAACAAAATTTCTCTGGAGGAACTTATCAGCTCCCTCAGAAGTCATGAGATAGAGCTAGAAGCTGATGAACCCCAGAAGCAAGGTAAGCCTTTAGCATTAAAATCTAACAAAAAATCTGAGTCTAAAGTTTTGCAGGCAGTTGAAGAAACATCTGATGGATCCTCATCAGAAGAAGACGAACTCTCCCTCCTCTCCAGAAGAGTGAATCAACTGTGGAAGCAGAGGCAAAGGAAGTTCAGGAATCCCAGAAGATCTGATCAGAACGAGTCTTCTTCCAGATACAGAAGGACAGATTCTTCCTCTGGATACAGAAGATCTGAAGGCTCCTCAGGAAGCAGAAAGCCAAACACCAAGGACATCATCTGCTATGAGTGCAATGAGCAAGGACACTACAAGAGTGACTGCCCAAAGCTTCAGAGGGAAAAGCCCAAAAAGAAGTTTGGAAGAGAAAAGAAGAAAAGTCTCATGTCTACATGGGATGACTCTGACTCGTCTGAAGCTGACTCAGAATCAGATGATGGGAGAGCAAACATAGCTCTCATGGCCAACATTTCAGAAGATAGTGAAGCTTCTGAATCAGACTCAGAATCAGATACTGAAGAGGTATTTCCTGACTTTGCAGTTAATTTTACCAAGGCTGAACTTGCTGAAAGCCTTAATGAAATTCTGGAAAGGTATCAGCAGATTAGAGTTAAATTCAGAGACCTGAAAAGGAATCTTGAATCTGACTCTAATAAGACTGAGAGTCTTAAATTGGAGAATTCTGAGCTGAGAATTAAAATTTCAAAATTAGAAAATACTTTACAAAACTCTCAGAAGGAACCAATTTCTGAAACTCCCAGCAACGCTGATGAGATCATCAAGGAGTATGATCACAATTTCCAGAAGTTCCTTGCTAAAAGCATAGATAGAAGCAAAATGGGTTCAACGATCTATGGAGTTAGCAGAAACGGCAGGAAGGGAATAGGATACCAAGGTAAGGTTCCTACACCAAAGAATGTCATGGATTTAACTATTAAACACACTCCTCTAAATTCACATTTTGTGTATGGTCACACACATGATATTAAATACACTAGCAGTAAGTATTCTGTGAAACCAAAATTCAACCAGAGTTTTGGTAAATCTAACAAATCAGGACCCAAGAAAATCTGGGTACCTAAGGATAAAATAATACATGTTGCAGATATCTTTAGCAGCAAATCAGAAACACCAGTCATGGTACCTGGACTCTGGCTGCTCGCGACACATGACGGGAAGAAGGCATATGTTCCAAAGCCTGGAACTTAAGCCTGGAGGCCACGTTGGCTTTGGAGGCAATCGTAGGGGAAAGATAATTGGCTCTGGAACTGTAGGTAATGGAAATCTTCCCTCTATTAATAATGTTCTGCTAGTAGATGGATTAATGCATAATCTGTTATCCATAAGTCAATTAAGTGATAACGGTTATGATATAATCTTTAATCAAAAATCATGTAAAGCTGTTAGTCAGAAAGATGGGACTATCCTGTTTAATGGAAAGAGGAAAAACAACATTTACAAAATCAAACTTTCTGAACTGAAAAGTCAGAATGTAAAGTGCCTTCTGTCTGTTAACAACGAGCAGTGGATCTGGCACGGAAGATTGGGGCATGTTAGTATGAGAAGAATATCTCAGATTAACAAACTCAATCTGGTCAGAGGACTTCCTAATTTGAAGTTCAATTCAGATGCTCTGTGTGAAGCATGTCAGAAAGGCAAGTTTGCAAAACCTTCTTTTAAATCTAAAAATGTTGTTTCTACCTCTAAGCCATTAGAACTTCTACACATTGACTTATTTGGACCAGTCAAAACTGCTTCAGTCAGTGTTAAGAAGTATGGGTTAGTAATCGTAGATGACTATAGCAGATGGACATGGGTAAAGTTCTTAAGACACAAGGACGAGTCACACTCTGTGTTTGTTACCTTCTGTAACCAAGTTCAGAATGAAAAGGATCTTAGAATCGTTAAAGTCAGAAGTGATCATGGTGGAGAGTTTGAAAACAAAGATTTTGAGTCATTCTTTAATGACAGAGGCATTCTGCATGATTTCTCTTGTCCTAGAACTCCCCAACAAAATGGAGTTGTAGAATGAAAGAACAGAACATTGCAAGAAATGGCCAGAACCATGATCAATGAGACAAACGTTGCTAAGATCTTCTGGGCAGAGGCAATAAACACAGCGTGCTACATTCAGAATAGAATCTCAATAAGACCTATTCTGGAAAAGACTCCATATGAATTGTGGAAGAACAGAAAGCCCAACATTTCATATTTTCATCCATTTGGATGTATCTGTTTTATGTTAAATACAAAGAATTATTTGAACAAGTTTTACTCTAAAGCACAGAAGTGTATTATGTTAGGATACTCTGAACGCTCAAGAGGGTACAGAGTATACAATACAGAAACACAGATTATGGAAGAATCAATCAGTGTTCGTTTTGATGATAAGCTTGACTCTGAAAAGTCAAAGCAGAATGAAGTTTTTGCAGGTATGGAAATTGAATTTACAGGTTCTGAAGACAAGTCATCAAAAGCTCTCAACACAGACACTCCTTCAACGTCTGAAAGGAGCACTGCTAGTAATCCTACAACAGCTGTTGATCAACCTCAGAAGAGATTACCCAGAAGCAGCTTGGATCACCCAGAAGAAACTATCTTAGGAAGAAAGGAAGATCTAATCAGAACAAGAGCAAGCTTCAGAAACTCTGAAGAAACCCTCATGGGACTTGTGTCTCTGATTGAACCTTCTTCTATTGATGAAGAACTTCTGGATAATGACTGGATTCTGGCAATGCAAGAAGAGCTGAATCAATTCACCAGAAATGACGTATGGGATCTTGTTCCCAGACCAAAAGGATTCAACGTCATTGGAACAAGATGGGTGTTCAGAAACAAGCTAAATGAACAAGGTGAAGTCATCAGAAACAAAGCACGACTAGTTGCACAAGGTTATAGTCAGCAAGAGGGGATAGACTATACAGAAACCTTTGCCCCATTCGCCAGGTTAGAATCTATCAGACTTTTAATTTCATTTGCTGTTAATAGAGGCATGACTCTGTATCAGATGGATGTCAAGAGTGCATTCTTAAATGGTTATATAGAAGAAGAGGTTTATGTGCACCAACCCCCTGGTTTTGAAAATACAAAACATCCAGAACATGTTTTCAAACTAAAGAAGTCACTATATGGTCTGAAACAAGCTCCCAGAGCTTGGTATGAAAGGCTAAGTAACTTTCTGTTAGAAAATGAATTCACCAGAGGGAAGGTGGACACTATCTTATTCTGTAAGTCAGTTAAGAATGACATCTTAGTCTGTCAAATTTATGTTGATGATATTATTTTTGATCTACTAATCCTTCTCTTGGAAGAAAATTTGCTAAGTGTATGCAGGCAGAATTTGAGATGAGCCTCATGGGGGAACTGAAATTCTTTCTAGGAATTCAGATCAATCAAACTCTAGAGGGAACTTACATTCATCAGAGAAAATACATCAGAGATCTTCTGAAGAAATTTGACCTCTCAGAATGTAAGCCATCAAAGATTCCAATGCATCCCACATGCATTCTGGAAAGAGAAGAGGTAAGCAAAAAGGTAGAACAGAAAGTATACAGAGGTATGATTGGTTCTCTCCTTTATCTGACAGCTTCAAGACCTGATATATTATTCAGCGTATGCATCTGTGCTAGATTCCAATCAGATCCTAGAGAATCTCACTTAACAGCTGTTAAGCGAATTTTCAAGTATCTGAAAGGTACTACTAATCTGGGTTTGTTTTATAGAAAATCTAGTGATTACAGTTTAGTAGGCTACTGCGATGCTGACTTTGCTGGAGACAGAGTAGAGCATAAAAGTACTTCTGGAAGCTGCCAGTTTCTGGGAGAAAATCTGATCTCTTGGTCCAGCAAAAGGCAATCCACAATTGCGCTATCAACAGCAGAAGCTGAGTACATAGCAGCAGCAGGATGTAGCACACAAATGCTCTGGATGAAAAGTCAGCTTGAAGACTTCCAGATTTTTGAGAGTAACATCCCTATACTCTGCGACAATACTTCTGCTATTTGCTTAAGTAAGAATCCCATTTTACATTCTAGAGCTAAGCATATAGAAATAAAACATCATTTCATTAGGGACTATATTCAGAAAGGAATTTTGAACTTAAAATTTATAGATACAGACCATCAATGGGCTGATATCTTCACTAAACCCCTTTCTGAAGATAGATTCAATTTCATTCTGAAACATCTCAGCATGAAAATCTGCCCAGAGTGAAAATGTTTTAATTCCATATATTTATCTTCAGAATGTATTTGTTTTACTGTGAACTTCTGATCAATCTCTTTTCAGAAAGAAAGAACATGCAGATTGTATCAGATGCTAGTCTTAAAGATCTGAGCGTTTCAGCTCAAGGATGGATGTGCAGGATAGCAAGATAGATACAGTAGTCAGCATAGTGCACAAGCATACTGAAACTGCTGATCAGATTAAGGCAGTGCTGGAGACTCTGTTCACACGCCTTCCTCCCCAACCTTAGATTTTCATTCATGCTATTTTCATGTTTTCTTTGCATATCTTCTGTACTGTTTTGTCTGGCTCTGAACATTTTAATATGATAAGTTTTTCTGCTCTAATTGTTTTAGCACTCCACTTACACTTTTTGATTGCTGACAAAAGGGGGAGAATAAGAAAGATATATTTTTCAATAACGGATTACTGAGACAGAAAATCTCAGACATTCTAACTCTGATATACTTGAATATGTTTTCTGTTTTTGCTTAAGTCTACAGGTACAAGATTGATCTCTAAACTCACTGAAGACTAAAGCCCTGATACTCTGATCCAAAGCAAAACTCTGATAAAGCTCTGATACTCTGATCTGAAGCTCTGCTCTGATATTCTGATCTAAAGCCTCTGATAGTCAAAGCTCTGATATTCTGATGTTCAAAGAAAGGCAATAAAGATCTGATCCTGAAGAACTCTTGGAATTAAAAAGGGAAGTTATAAATTCAGGGGGAGTATCTCTGATCCCAACTCTCATATCTCTTTATCCCTTATCTTTGATAACTTCTAACTCTGATAACATCTTATCATATAGTTATCTCTGATACTTTTCACGTCATTTTCAATTAAAAATATCTAGTTTTTGTCATCATCAAAAAGGGGGAGATTGTTAGAACAAAGTTTGAATCTACTACCCTAAGTTTAAGTTTTGATGATAACAAAATGAAAAGATATATTAATTATGTGATTCATGTAAGAACTATTTGCTACCTAAAATATTACTTTCTGTTTTGCAGAAACTCTGATAGGTATCAGCAAGAGCACACCTAATCAGCATCAGAATATTGGTTATTAACATCAGCATCAGAAGTTGCTATATCAGAATACCAGAATCAGAAGAATAACTCACGCGAATGCTGAAGCTTGATGAACAGAAATGCGCTCAACACTCTGATAAAGACAACAACAGTTCATCAACACTTAAGCAGAGTCAAAATGAGGCCAAGCCAGAACACGCTTTAAGTAGCAACGGTACTGTGAATTCAAAGCGAATTATTACCAACGGCATCATTCCAGACAAGATCTTCTTATTAAGGAAAGTTTGTTAATGGCATTGAATCAAGATTATTGCTCCAACGTTCAACAAATTCAGTGTTATATAAACAAGACAATAAAGATTGAATTGGCTAATGCTCTACAACTATTTCCACGCCTAAAAGCTATTCTACATCTTCTCATTCTCAGTTTTCTAAAAAGCTCCAATTATTCCTTACTCAATATTTTAGCAATCTAGTTTCATAAGCTTAAGTTGTGTAATATCACAATTGTGATAAACTGTTTTTGTAGAAAACACTCACACACCTAGATTTCCATTCTGTGTAAGAAAGTGATTCCTTGACAAACCGGTTGTGGTTTGCATCAAGAAGGCTTTAGCAGTTGTTAAAGCAGATTGTAATATTCAGTTGAATATAGTGGATTAAGACCTCGTTGGAGAGAGGCGAAATCACCTTGACGGGTGGACTGGAGTAGTTTGAGATCAAACGAACCAGGATAAAAATATCGTGTTCATTGCATTGATTTTCAGTTTTACAATTCAACCCCCCCTTCTTGTGTTTTTCACTTCTTCAAAAACTAGGTTAAAAATTAGGGCCAGAGAAATTCTCTCTGGTCTTTGAGAGTTAATCCAAGTTTTTTACATGGTTAGATTCGTTATTTGATGCTCTACAAGTTTTATGTTTTGAGTTTTGTCAAAAGATTAAAGAATCAGGAGATACAGGTTGGGGTAGCTAGCGCGCGTTTTTTCAAATTCTGTTGGACAGAGGAAGAAGATGAAGTAGCTGGGCTGGGCCTGGCTACTTCCTACTTTTGGCACCCCCCATTTTCAGTTTCACACCCCCTGGCCCATTTTCTTATATTTTAATATTTTTGCATTTTTATTTTATTCTCTGACTTTGATATTTTATTTTCAAATATAAAAAATGATCCAAAAATATTTTTATAATTTTTTGCATTTATTTGGTATTTATTTTATTTATTTCCACCATAAAAATGTTTAAATACTTTATGTTATTTTGTTTAAATCTAAAAATAATGTAAAAAATATGTTTATTTTCATTTTTATTTTTATACACATTTGAAAATATTTTCTTGAAATATATACATTTTTGTAAATAATTTATTTCAATTTTTTACACATTTAATATATTTAATGTATAAATATACTTATATATTTTATCTTATTAAATAATTAGGTCAAAAATACAAAAAATGTTACATTTTCATTTTTATTATTATTTTGGACCAAAAATGTCATTTTTTACAATATACTTTTATTTTTTTTTATGAATTAGTATTTTATTGCACATAATTAATAAATAATTTTACTTATTAGGAATTAGGGTTTCTTGCCCTAAATAGGAAAAATAATTAAAATTGATCTTTTTATTTTACTTTTCACATTGAAAAAATACTTTTTACATACTAAAAACATTTTGGCATAATACATTTTATTTATATTTATTTATTGTATTTATTTCAATTATTGTACATTTAAATATTGTATCTTGTACATTCAATTTGGTTGTAATAGTAATCTAGGGTTTAATTTCTTGTCAAATATCCCCATTTCAAATTTGTACCCCCCTCTCTATATCATGTTGTAATAGTGTAGCATTTAAATTCCCGTACATTTAAAAGCTTTCAATTATGCCATGCTTAGACCTAGGGTTTGTATGCAAAGAAAATCAACAATTAGTTTGACCTAATCCAAGATAACATGCATGAAAAACAAACACAATACACACTTGCACCCCTAGGGTTTCATCCACTTGTTGCCTTCAAAATGGGCCATGGTTGCATGATGAGTACTTTGGCAAAACAAAAACAAACAAAAAGATCATAGTCCCTTAATGACGTTATCTGAGTTGCCTAAACAAAATGATCAAGTCCCTCAAGAAAATTGCCAAAGATACTTGACACAATTGCTATCATGGTCTATACGTTGACCCGCGCCTGTCCCGTTAAACATCCTAACACAAGGTTATTCACCAAATGCAATGGTGAAACAACACTGTTAAAAGGGTTAAAAACATAAGAAAGATCTTTGAGTAAATAGGGTAGATAGCTCTTAGTTACTTGATCAATCTTGCAAAAACATCCTTGCTACTTTTCAAAACACACTCCACAACACAATTTCAAAACCCTACTTTCAAACATTGAAAACCTTTTAAAAGACAAAAACACCTTTGTATACATTCAAACAAGAATCATTACAAAGGTTTCCACGACGATGGCCTCTTTTCAAAACATTTTCCAAAATCGCGCACAAAACACCATTTCAAACAATTGAAAAGCACCATTTCAAACAATAGAAATGCAAAGCAAGTGATCTAAGTAAGTAACTAAGAGCCCATGGATAACCATGGATAGAAAGGGTGCTAATACCTTCCCTTTCTATAATCTACTCGCCGAACCCAAGAAAACATCTCAAAGGTCTTTCCTGTGCTTTTTGACCTTTCCTTAGGATAAAATAAAAAGTCGGTGGCGACTCTTGCTAAACCAAAACATTTGCGAACACAAACACAAAATCCCAAGTCAGTTATCCCACCGTATCACAGAGACTAAATAAAACTGGGATGTCCCGATGACTGTAATCTCAAAACAAGAACAATCAGGCAAAAATCAGGGATGACAAATCAAAAGAAAGAGTTCACTACAAATCCTCAACAACATGAAAAAAAATTATGCAAAAAATGACTGCCTTCTGATAAACTAAACTTGTCTGAACCATCACCAAAATGTTATTCTAGACTCAATTGGAGTTCAAACGCACAATTAACTGAGTTTAGGACCGAAGAAATCACAAAGAACGGGTGGGTACAAATACACTTTGAGCCTTTATCCTTTGTTTCTTAAAAACCGTGAACCAAGCCACGTTACAACCCTTCTAAAGTCCTAATTGAAGCACGGGTTAGTTCGGAAGCATACTGTTACAAAAGGTATCTTGACTCCTGTAAGGCTTTACTCAAAATCTAGATTTGAATTACAAACTTCTTCACTTTCTAAAAACGCATTTTTCAAAACTTCAAGACAAACATAAAACTTTGTATTACTTGAATATCATTGTTTGCATATGGCTATTTGTTTGACAACAAAGAAATTCACACAATGAATATCCAGTGAACGAAAGCTCTCTCAGTGAACCAAATCACTTCAAGAAGGATGACACTTCTATTTACAAATCTCCTATCGACAAGGGGACATGACATGTCACTATCCAGCATACCTGGGGCAGCCCACTCAAGATTCCAAGAAAACTCTCAAATTGCATAGTAACTGGGGGAAAGTCTCCATCTCCATCACTTGGGGCATTGAACGTCAATCCCAACAAAGCGTTATGTTTTACCCCAAAATTTTCCCTCCCATATTTCTCAAAACATTTCAAGAGAAAGTCTCAAGTTGCTCAAGGAAACCCAAGGGTTGACTAGACAAGCTCTCTCCTAAGGCAGTCTACCTCAAATTAGGGTTTCATGTTGCATAAAGATACTTGAGTCTAATGGATCCAAAATTCTCACTATTTTCCTAATATGTTCTCAAGAACATCCATGTCAAGTTTCAAGTCTTGCAGAGAAAGTTTGCTAAGTCAATTGCTCAAAGGCCTGAAAATCGACTGTGCTAGGGCAAAAGTCAACTATGGCCTAAATACACTGAAACTTCAATATTTTTGGTAAACATCCTAATTTTGAAGTATTATTCATCATTTGATAAAGGGTTGATCATGATTCATCAAGGATTGCTTACAATTCATCAAAACCAAAAAGTTACTAAATTAGGGTTTTGTAGGAAAAGTCAACTCAACTTTGACCAAGCATAACTTTCTCATACTTTATGAGAAATGACCCATCCAAAGCTCATTTTGAATATGATGCAATGCTCTACAATTAATATTTATCTCATAATTTCAAAATATTCCCTCACAAGATGTTATGAATTTGGACATTATAGGTCATTTTGAAAAGTCAACAAAAACACATTTTTTGTCAAAGACTCATACATGAACATGGAAGACTAAATTGAGATACTACTAAAAGGGTTGCTTAGAGGACATCTCAATATTTATAAAAAGTCCAAGAACACCTTCAAAGAGTCAAAATTGAGAAAGTTATGCATTGGTGAAGTTGACCCTTTTTGCAAAATTGCCAAAAGTCAATTATGCCTCAAATTGCAATTTTTGCTAAATGGGCCTAACTTTTTGCACATGTTTTGAGTTGGTAGCATGGTCCACGAGCCCTAGCTCTCCCCCTTTGTCTTTATCTTATTTTTACTATTTATTTTGATTTTTTATTACAATTAAATCAATTTAAATCAAAACAAATCATGAAAAATCCAAATCATTGAAACTTCAAGATCTTGTGCATATTTCAGGTCCTATATCCAGCTAGCAAGTGAATCAATTCGTGCAAGGCATAGGTGGGCATAAAAAGATTGATTTTGACCTATTTTTGGAAAGATTTTCAAGTGAATCAAATCAAAATCAAAAGCCATAATTGATAAAGATTGAGAACACTTTTGCAACCCTAATTCAATCAGTGGTATATAGGGTACAATTGCAGACCAAAATCACAGGGTTTTGAGGCGCACAAAGGCAGAACCAAACTTGAAAAAATCAAAGAAAAGTGGTAATCGATTTTTCTACTTCCAGGAATTTTCAAGGCCCTCTAGCCATCTCATTCGCTTCCTGGGATCACAAGCAAGCTATACCAATCAAGAACAAGGATTTTCCTGCGCTAAAACCCAATGTAAGTGGTTCACAACTTTGGCTTGTTCTTGAAATCGAATTACATGATTTTGGCATTTATAGCATGAAATATTTACATATTCTTGTTCCTTGAGGCATTTGCAAGCTACTCATACCATTTAATTGCATTATTGTTAGCTGTACAGGAATCCACCATTGTTAGGGTTCCTTGTTGTGTTTTGGGTTTTTCTTATACAGGTGAAATTGGGCCATAAGAAGGGCACCATGATGCTCAGCAAGACAAGACGAGTTGATTCATGGAATTATATTTTGTTTATCATGCCCATGGGAGATTTTGAAATAAGCAAGGGTTGTAGCTACGGACATATGTCCGTAGGTAAAAGTCTATGACTTTTACCAACGGAGCGAGGTTGGGGACGACCTGCGTGGCACCACCTTACTTGTCCATTTGAATTTTGGCGCTTTTTTCCCACTAACCCACATCATTATATATTATCATTTATTATTATTTCATGTACAATAAACATGTGCAACGCAGTTGGTAAAGAGGCCAGTGGAGAAATCCATGGGGCCTAGGTTCGAATCCCAGGTCCTCCCATTATTTCACATTATTTTTCTATAAATGATCAGGCGCGTGTATAAGCATGGAAACCACCATGTACCCTCATCATCCAACCAACCAGATGTCCAGGAAGCCATATCTGATGGCCATCAGGTGGTGACCATGATACACCCCAGTCAACGCGCAGCATGGAGTCCAGGAAGTCAACGTGGGTCAGCTTGTTTTTGGCCCAGAAATTGCTATTCACACCCCCTCAAATTGCTGATTTCTCAGGCCCATGTCTCTTTTCCTTTATTCTTTTTATTTTCTTAATTAATTAATTTAAATTATTTTTACTAACACCAAATTAATTCTTTTTTCATAAAAATCACAAAAATAATATTTTTCATCCAATTAGATTTAGAATTTATTTTTTATCCAAAATTAATTTAAATTAGTTTATTTAATTTTAGGGTAACTTTTAATTCTTTTGTAAATAGATTAAAAACAATTAGAAAATTAGGGTTTTAGTGTATTTTAAATTCTATTTTCTTTTTCTTAAAAATAACAAAATACAAAAATAGGTCATGTAAATTATTTTCTTTAATTAATTTAATTACTAATTAGATTTGTATTTAATTAAAAAACCTTATTCTTTTTCTTAAAAATAATCAAAAACAACAAAAATAACTTTTTCTTTTAATTAGGTTAGGCGGGGTCAAAACCCTAACTTTTATCGTTCTTAATTCATCACACGCACTTTATTATTTTTACCATATTGATGTAATGGCTTACAAGATGTAATAGCTTAATTAGGACTTTTTCTGTTTTATTTATCGTTCTTTTTTTTACAGGTTGTTTTTGACTATGTAATTAATACCCAAAGCCTTGTAATAGTTTAGCTTTAGTTTCCGCATTTTAACTTCCGCAAAATATTAACTGTTAGATGTATGATATTAGGGTTGCATAACAAGAATGTATGATTAACTTTAAAACGGTTAGCAAATCCTAAATGTGCAAAGATAATAACTTGAAATTGAATCACTCGCACATGCGCACTCCTAGGGTATACTCCTACTTCGGTTGCCTTCGGTAAACGATCACTAAGTATAGGGTATTTTAGTGGTCGCTCTTTTGTCTCGAAGATCAAAGTTGCCTCGAAATTGTTGCCTCGAATATTGATCTTAAGACATTAAGGTTATTACTAAGACGTCCTAACATTGCTTTAGTGATCGTACGTCCCTTTTCGAATTGACCCTTTAAAACTCCAACGACGGTGCTACCCACTCACTAATAAGGGGATAGCATTGTCTAAAGGAAACGAACATAGAACAGTTATTTTTTCGAGTAGGTAGATGCTAGTAGGTACTTGCTCAAACAAACAAACTTTTCCACACCTACACTCTTTTCAAACAAAGTTTTCAAAACAACTTCGTAACACTCTTGAAGACAGAAGAAAGGGCTAAATCGAAGTAAAACAAAACTTTTCAAATCAAACACACGCAAGCAATTTTTTTAAAAATGATGAGAAAGTACCTAAGAGCCCGTAGAAAACTACAGATAGAAAGGGTGTTAATAACTTCCCTTTCTATAATCTACCCCCATACTCAAAATCTTGAAAAAAGGAATGTTTCTGTGCTTTGTCCTTTCTAGTTGGATAAAATAAAAGTTGGTGGCGACTCTTGCTTACCGCGACATTTTACGAACACAAACGCAAAACGTAAACCAACATTTTAAAACAGTATGGTTCTAGCCACCGCATCACAGAACTGGCTACTCTGCTGGGGACTTAATAAGTGGGGTATACCTTAGGATTAGTTCATAATATTTGCTTCTATTGTTTGATTTGATTGCTTTACCTTTGAGGGCTTTGTATTGGGAGTTACTATAGATCATAACCCGGATCTGGGAGACACCTTTTAGGTAAGTAGCAATAAACTGTGAGGGAACTGTATGGCATAGACCGATACGGTTGAAGCATTAGCTACGTTGATGTGGCACATTGGTTGGTACCGGTATCCCTTGTGGAGAAACAAGGAGAATACGAAGCTGCTATGTGTGTCGTTAAGCATCAACTCACCTTAGAACCTATAATTGACCAACTTGGCCATAGGAAGTAGTGAGATAGCCAACCTCAGTGTAAAGCTGAGAACTGGTTGATACTCGATACTACACTCACTGAGACCATACTCTCGAGATAGTTCCGACTGCAAGAAAAGATTGCGTGAGCTGAAACCATGACCGATAGAGGATGGTCAGTGATATTGAGAACCTCTAGAACCCGGTTACTATTATTAGGACAGGTTGAAACCGACTGAACTTCAAGAGGGTAGTACCTAGACCCCATGCAAGCCTGAGACTTAAGGGCTCTTGTGTGACTTGTTTGCCTTTACCATGTTTATTATCTGCTATACCTATTGTGTGTTTTATCATGACATCATGCATCATGACATAGCATGCATACTTCATTGTACTAACCATTTCAAAGACCGAGGGAATTTATCTTTGTTCTGTTTTGCAGATTATGGCTTCCGTGCGCAGAAATACCATTCGAGTTAACTTCATGAAAATGTCTGCTCAACTCAGAGAGTTAGTCTCAAAAGTTCCTGATACTTCTTCATTCGTTAGAAGACATGGTCACCTCCTTATCCTGGTCACTTCAAAGTTGGATGAGCAGATGATGAGTGTGTTGTTCCAGTTCTTTGATCAGTTGCATCATTGTTTCACCTTCCTGGATTATCAGCTAGTTCCTACTTTGGAGGAGATTTCTGAATTACTGGGCATATCCATCCTAGAGCAGACACCCTTCACAGGTTTGGAAGAGGTTCCTAGACTTGAGGACATTGCTTCAGCCTTACATCTAAAAAGGGCTGATGTAGTATCCAACTGGGAGACACGGAGCGGGGTTAAAGGTTTCTTGGCCAAGTTTCTAATGGATCAAGCTCAACAGTTCTGGGATAATTTGGACTTTCAAGCATTTGAATACATCTTGGCTCTCCTCATCTACGACTTGGTTCTTTTCCCTAATCCAGATTCCTTCATAGATGTGAATGCGGTCAAGATCTTCTTGTCTCGTAATCCAGTGCCTACTCTTCTGGGTGATATTTTACATGCTCTCTATACTCGTACTATGCGAAGAAGGGGGACCCTCATGTGTTGCACGCCACTGCTGGAGAGGTGGTTTATTTCGCACCTCCCCAAGTATGTATTGAAGAATAAGGAAGGTGTAGGTTGGGCTTACAAAATCATGTCCCTTGCTCATACGGACATTCTTTAGAGTTCTAAGGATATGGAAAGAGTAGCTGTCATTGATCGATGTGGGGAATACCCTAATGTCCCGTTGCTTGGAGTTAGAGAGGGAATAACCTACAATTCTTGTTTGGCTTTATGACAGTTTGTACGCGCTCGGAGAGACAGTCCCCATGAGCTTCTTCTTACAGATATTGTCTTTGACTACAAGGGGGACGTGGATGAGCATCACCGAAGGTTTATATGGGCCTGGGGCATGGTGAACAGGTATGACCCTCATGAGCTAGGACCAAAGACTTATCTCCCTATGCAACCTTATCTCCAGTGGGTTCGAGCCCGTGCTCAAAATCTTGGGATGCCTTATGAAGTTGTATTGCCAGTGATTGTGGAGCATACCAATAAAGATGGCGTTCCTTATACATTCCTTTATCCCTACTGATTTTGGGGCATTGAAGAGATCTTGGATTCAGCAGAAAGAAAAAAGGGATACCTATCGGGAGAAGTATCATGAGCAGGAAAGGAAAATCTTGAAGCTCATGAGGCACCTTGAGAATGAAAGGATGATCAATGACTATGTCAGCACGAAGGGGAAGCGACCATGAGATTTCTGATTTTTGCTTTTTCTAGTTTAGATTTGTTTTCAGTCTATTTCTTTTGTAAATGCCTTAAAGGTATTGTTAAACATTTTTACAAGTTTGAATCTAATAAAAAATTTTATTTCTTGGTTTGCAAATGAAAGTCTTTGAAATTATTTCATACGCATTCCGTTATCATGCACCTCATTACAGGTACCATTACAGGTTTCTCATCTTCTTCGCTGTTTATTTCAGCATAAAATGTCTTCTGAAACACCTACCGATCAAGCCATCAAAGCTCTTCAAGCACAAAATGCTCAATTCCAAGAGATGTTCTTGAACTTGGCCAAAGGAAAACGGGATTTGAAGACTCTCATCCTGAAGGAGAAGAAGAAGAAGAAAAAGAAGGTGGTTCTGCTGAATTTGAGTCACAGATTTGGGAATAGGTTGCGACAGGAAGCTGATCTGTCTCATTCATCTGGAGGAGGAGAGAATCAAGAGGAAGGAAAGGGTCCTAGTCCTATAGTCTCTAATATTGATACTGATTTTGATGATGAAAAGTACCCTTCTGCTGAGGATAGGTACAAACAACTTGAAGACTGTCTAAGTGCTATGGAGATTCAGAAGGTCCCTGGTCTGGATTTCGGGGATTTAGGATTATCTTCTGGTGTGGTGATCCCTCACAATTTTAAGGCTCCGGTTTTTGCTAAGTACGATGGAGTATCCTATCCAAAACTCCACCTCCGCTCGTACATCAGAAAAATTCAACCTTACACTGCTGATAGAAACCTGTGGATCCATTTCTTTCAAGATAGTATGTCAGGGACTCAGCTTAAATGGTTTTATGAATTGGAAGGAGCTAATGTCTGCAACTGGGAGGACCTTGCTGCTGCTTTTTACAAGCAATACCAGTATAACGCCGACCTTGCTCCCACGCGTACTCAGCTTCAGGGTATGTCTATGGGTGCAGGAGAAGGCTTTAAGGACTATGCTCAGAAATGGAGAGATCTGGTCGGAAGAGTCCAACCCCCTCTGTCTGATAGGGAGTTGGTGGATATGTTTCCTGGGACTTTGTCTGGTCCATATTTCAATCACTTGATCAGAAGTTCATCATCTGGGTTCACTGAATTGATTTTGACTGGGGAGAGGGTAGAAGCTGGTATCAAAATTGGCAAGATACAGAAAGGTGCTTCATCAAGTACGGAAAGGAAGCCTTTCAAGAAAGAATCCAGTGCAGTTTACATCTCGAGGAGCAAAAACCGACCTGAACGCCGCCAAGCAGTGAATATGGTAGTAATATCAAAACCTACAGTTTCCCCACAATGCAACAATCAGCAAAGAATGGAGAGGCCGCAGAGACAGTATACTCGGCTCAGTATGACTTTATCTCAAATTTTACCGCAGTTATTGAAGACCAACCTGGTAACTTTGAGGGAGGCCCTGAAGAATCCCAGCACCACATCTCCGTTGTATAATTCAAATGCCCGCTTCACCTATCACTCCGATAGCCCAGGGCATGATACCAACAACTGTTGGGCCTTGAGGAATAAGGTGCAAAATTTGATTGAAGCTAAAGAAATTGAGTTTGACGCCCCGGAAAAGCCTAACGTCATGACTGCTCCTATGCCCAAGCATGGAGTGAATGTTGTGGATGATGATTCATTTGTGACCTTTGTGGAACACATTTCTACTCCGTTAATGACAGTTAAGAAGAACCTATTGTTGGCCGGTTCATTTCCGGGCTGTGGCGAAGGTTGCCACATATGTTCCATCCTACCTGCTGGTTAGAATTTATTGAAATCAGGTGTTCAACGCCTGATGGATAACAAAGAGATCTTGTTCGAGAAAACTTTGATTCTGTTGATTCCTGTTGAAGATATTTCCATAATAACCATTTCCGCCAATCCTTCCAAGGCTTCCCCGAGAAGGCCTGTTAGGATTACATCTGTTCCGAGAGTTGCTCCATTGATCATTACTATTCCTAGTCCTATCCCATACACTTCGGATAAAGTTTTCCCATGGCACTATGGGGCCGATTTGTATTATCATGGGATCAAACAAGACTTGAAGGTTGAAGAAGCCGATACTGAGATCAGCAATATTATCGGGGATAGCAAGGTCACCCGAAGCGAAAGACTCTTCTCTCTTGAGATTTTCCCTCCAGCTGTTCAAAAACCTGTTGACATTCCATCTTCCAGTACATCAGCTACTGCCCCAGTTCATATTCCAATTATCACCCCTGTCACTGAATCATCTGACGCTCGGGGCAAAGAAGTTACAGGTGAGCCTGCCCGGACGGAGGCACCTAAGAAGGTCATTGTAGAAACCTCTAGGCAGGAGATAGAGGAAATTCTAAAGATTATCAAGAAAAGCGACTACAACATAGTCAAACAGCTGGGGCAAACCCTGTCAAAGATCTCCATGTTATCCTTATTATTGTGCTCGGAAGCCCACGTAAAGGCTTTAGTTGCTTTCCTTAAAATTACGCATGTGCCACAGGAAACTTCTGCTGATCAATTCAAAGACTGTGTGGCTAGTTTGACCACCGACAACGGGTTGGGTTTCTCCGACGTAGATCTGAATGCCAAAGGAAGGAATCACAATGATGCTCTGCATGTCTCGATCGAGTGCAGGGGCACTACTCTGGCCCACGTACTGGTGGATATTGGGTCCTCGTTGAATGTTTTACCCAAGAAAGCACTAGATCGGCGGGACTGTGAAGGGTTGGTTCTGAAGTCGAGTAATATTGTGGTTAGAGCTTTTGATGGGTCAAAAAGGATGGTGCACAGGGAGGTGGACGTCCCTGTTAAAGTTGGCTCTCAGACTTTCGCATCGACGTTCTATGTGATGGATATCTGACCATCTTATTCTTGCTTGTTAGGTCGCCCTTGGATTCATAAGGATGGGGCAGTGACTTCTACGTTCCACCAGATGTTGAAATATCCAGTAAAAGGGAAGATTGTTACGGTGCAGGGTGAGGAGGAGTACATGGTAAGTCATCTTAATTCCTTTCTCTATGTGGAGATGGATGGAGAGTTCATTGAAACCCCGTGTCAGAACTTTGAAGAGGTCCCCTAAACTCTGGCGTCGACTGAAGTTGTTGTTGAAGAACCTCCAATGAAGATGGCTTCCTTCAAGGATGCTAGGGTTGTTATTGAAAAAGGTGGGTGTGCAAATTGGGGCCAACTCCCTGTCTTTGCACACAAGACTGACAAGTTTGGTTTGGGTTTTACTGCAGAAGCTCAAAAGGTTGTTCGGCGTGCGCGAATTGGAAGACCTCCTCTACGCATCAGTAATCTGGGCGTGAATGCAATTGAAGATGATGAAGAAGAGTAAGAAATCGATAGTTGGATTTACCCGACTACCAACGGTGGCTTGAACAATTGGACGACGAAGGACTTCGTGCCCGTTTCTTTTATTACACAGTAATAGACTTTTGTTTTGAGATTTGTAACAGAAAATTTGAAACTTTACGGCCCGGTGCCTTGCCCGTGGCACTGTGGCTCTGTTTGTGAGGGCTTCTTGTTTGTCATTTTCATATATCATCAATAAAGCATTGGACATTTTCTTGCATTACAAATTTTGTGCTCCTTGTTTTTCTTTTCTATCTTGCACTTTATCAAAACAGTTATTGTCTTACACATACTCATATATCATAATGCAGATCCACATCCACTCTAAATCCCATTGATAACAACTCTGCTACTGCCAGTTATGACTTTGAAAATCTGATCAACCAAGTCGAGGATGAAGGTGGGGATGATTGTGAAGTGCCTGGGGAACTTGCTAGACTGTTACTACAGGAAGAGAGGGCCATACATCCTCCAAGAGCCACCTGTGATCGGTGGATCTGGAACTGACTGTTTAACGCTGGTTCGCGAAATGTCGCGGAAGCAAGAGTCGCCACCGTCTTTTATTTTCTCCAAATGGAAAGGACAAAAGCACAGAAAAATTCCTTAAAGAGATTGCTCTCGGTTCGGGAGGTAGATTATAGAAAGGGAAGGTGTTAGCACCCTTTCTATCCATGGTTATCCATGGGCTCTTAGATACTTGCTCATTTGTGTTTTCAAAAATGGTTTGTTTGCTTTTCAATTGTGGGTTTTAAAAAAGTTTCTTTGAAAATTCCAGTTCGACTCTTGTATCGGTCCTCAAGAGTGTTTGAAAAATTGCTTTCGAAAGCTTTTTGAAAAGGTGTCGGTGTGAAAAGTGTTTTTGATTTGTTTTGAAATTAGAGCAAGTATCTAGAGTCGTCTACCTACCCTAAGGAATTCGTCTGTGTAAATGTCCTTTAAAGTAGTGCCATCCCACCATTGAGAGGTAGGTAGCACCACCGTTGGAGGTGTTCGGGTCAATTTGAGGTTCGGGACATGGTGATCACCAAAGCAATGGGAAGACACCTTAGAAGCTACCCTCATGCCAGGTTCCCGGATCATGAGGACTTACTAAGACATCCTCTACTCGACGATCACCTTTCGAGGCAAGGCAACAGTGAGGCGTACCCTAGGGGTGGTGTGTGCGATTTGTGTGTCGTTTTCATTTGCATTTATCTTGTCATGTTATTGGTGATCTATGCGTTTGTTTTTATTTTGCCCATACATTCTCTCATGCTATTTATTTAACAGTTAAAAATTGCGAGAAAAGTAAATTCTAAGCTATTACAAAAGGCTCGGGTCCACATCGCCAAAATTAAACCAGGACCCGATTTGACGGAAAAATAAAGAATTAAAAAATAAAGTGCGAGAAAGTTAAAAGGTTACATGGCCTTGGGAGAGATACATAAATATTTAAACGAAAATAAAATAAATATGCGAATAAGGATTAAATCGAAACGAGGGCGTTGGACCCTTTTTGCAAAATTAAACTAATGAAGAATTAATTAAAATTAAAAGAAAGAAAGAACTTGTTTTTTTTGGTATTTTTTAGTATTTTAGGATTTAAATAGAAAAAGAATTAATTGAAATTAAATGCTAACCCTAATTCTATTTGTTTTTAATTTATTAAGAAAACATTGAATTTTAACCTAAATTAACCCTAATTTTTATATACAATTTAATTATAAAATAAATATTTAATTATTTTAATTATCATGAAAGAAAGAAAAGATAAAAAAAAAGGATGAAAATTGATTAAACCCTAATTCTATGTTTTTTTAGATTTTTTTTTTAAAAGAATTAAAATTGCAAACCTAATTTAAAACTAAATTCAATTACATGCAATTTATTTATGAAAATACTTAAAATAAAATATTTATTATATTTTTGCTCTTTTCTGACTTTTTTATGTTTTTTGTGTTTTTATGGAAATAATTAATTAATTAAATAAAACAACAATTAGAAAGAAAATAGAAAATAAATAAAAAATAAAGACTTGCAAACCTAGGGGGTCTGCCCCTGATTTTGGAGGTGAAGCCCAGCACTTTAGGGCCCAATTCCTTAAGCCTCGCTGACTTTGGCACTAAGGTGTATCAGTGTTGACCATGGTTCATCATATTCCTTGGATCTGGGCCTTTGATCTGATGCCCTCGGACGCGTGGATGGCTTGATTATGGAGGTGCATGATGTGCGTTTACACTGAAGCTGCATGTGAATATGGGTTGAAAAAATATATTGAAAGTATGAAGACCTGGGGCTCGAACCCAGGTCATGTGCTTTTCCACCACTACGCCTTGCCAGCTGAACCAGTTTACGCATGTTAATATATAATAAACAACAAATATAATAAATAAAACAAGCGTTAGTGGGGCCTCTGCGCGCGAACTTTCAAACAGGCCAACCATCTCTTGCCACGAATTCATCTTCTTCGTTGTATTTTATTTTTCTGAAATACAAAGGACAAAGGCAACGGTTTTGTTAGCGTTCCCCTAGGCCGGTTTTGGAAAAATAGCGACTAGCCCCAGGGGCTCTATAAATTAGGCGCGAGGGTAGCCTTATAATCGTCTGAACGCCCTGATTTGGATGGTGGTGGTCTTGAAGGCCAATTTTTCCTCATTCAAAAACCCCTAATCCAAGGTCCTGTAAACCCTAGAAATTGACAATGGTGAAATCGTACACAATGCATAATACTTCAATCAAATCACATGGTTAGCTTCAGAATCACACAAGGAACATGAATCAAACATTAAAAAAGGCTAAATGCATATGAATTGGAATGCACGATTATGAAAAAAAAGTGAGAAAAGTTAGCTTCTGTACAACGATTCAAGAGGTTATGTTTGATGTTTTTGATTGGGAATCGTTCAGTGAAGCTTCAGCAAGCTAATGAAACAAAAATCGTGCCTTGAATCGCCCTAGAATGTGGTTTTCAGAATTGAGTTTCTTGCAAAAAATTTCAAGTTTTATGAATGGTCCCTAGCGCAGCTTGATGGTTCTTTTGATTAGGTTTTCGTTCTATGCTTATGTATGAATCAATTAGGTCAAGAAAAACAAAACAAATCAATTGCATTCATGGTTTTGAGATTTGATTTTCAATCATATTTTTTTCAATCTTTTTCATGCAATTTTGTACCAATCATGATCCAATCAATCCAAATCTTTCCATATTGAATTATGCACGAATTATTGAGTAGATTACATGTGCAAAAAGATTTGTTAGGTTAAGTTAAATATTTTTCATATATTTAATTGATTTAAATGAATTATTATTAATAAAAATTCAAATAAATAAATAAAAAATGAATAAAAACTTCCCTTTGGGCCAAGTGGTCGTGCACATGCTTGGGATGATGAATTGTGGAAGAAAAATGGGCCCATTAGCAATTTTAGGTCATTTGAATCAATGTTGACTTTTCAAAATATCCAAAAATTTCCCAACTTCCACAAGGCATAACTTGCTCAATTTTTAAGCTTTTCTCATGTTCTTGGACATTTTGGAAAGGTCTTTGAGTCCTCTAACCAATGCCTTTGGTCCCATGTCATTTTGATTTACCAATATCAAGTTATGGCCTTTGACTTAAAGTCCCTTTTTGTTGACTTTTAAAAATGACCTATAATGTTGAAATTGATAACTTTTTGTGAGAGCATTTCTTGGACTTGAAGTATGAAGATGAGTTGTAGGGAATGTCTTTCTCTTCAAAATGAGCTTTGGATGGAATTTTTCTGATAATCCATGTGAAAGTTATGCCCTGGTCAATTTCAGTTGACTTTTTCAACTGTCCAAATAAGGAAACTTTTGCATCTTGATGATTTTTGAGCCAAGCTTTGAGAATCATGATCAAGCATTGATCAAATGATGTTTGTGGCTTCAAAATGATATGTTGACCAAAAATTTGAACTTTTGACTGCCAAATGACCATTTTGCCCCTACAGTTGACTGTAGTGCAATTAGGGTTTTGACTGTGCAATTTTGTGCTGAATGTCTTGAAACTTTGTATGAGGACACTTGACCATATTTGTAGGCATGTGGAACTTGATTGGACCTTTGGAAACTTCATTTTCTTGATCAGAAGCAAAACCCTAATTTTGACTGCTTAGGAGGCCCTTGCACTGTGCAACCCTTGGGGAACTTTGAAGTTTTGACTTGGCAATTTTTTGAAGAATATGGGAGGGCAAATTTTGGGGTACAACAGTTGCCCCTGTTCAATCTTCTTAGACCTGAGGATGCAGATTGGCTGACGTGCCTTTCATAATCCGAGGGTAGAAGATGATTGAACACTAGAGTGCCCAGAAATTTGCGCTCACATAGTAGCAGTGTGATGATGGAATGGGCTTATAGAGGCCATTTAGAGACTGATGGATAGGATGATGGGCTTATAGATGCCATCTGGATGTTGATCGTATAAGAGATTCCTTAGCGGGAACCTGCATACCTGCAAAACAGAAAATGATTACCTGACACGTTGCAGGAGCTGATTTTCAGATGCTTAGTATAGATGTGTCCTGGCTGGTTACAGGAGCTGGATCTGGAGCTTCAAATGGTGATGAATGAACCAGGGGTGGTTACTACCTTAGCATGAACGGTAAGAGAACCTTGGGTGATTTTAACTTCAACAACGCTCGTTGAGAAAATCTTGGTGGGAATTACCATCTTCGCAGTATCGGGAAGAGAACCAATAGGCAATTATAATCTCAAAAGGGAATTACATCTCACGCACCGTCGGGGAGAGAACCAAAGGAAATCATAACCTGAAAGGGAATTACATCTCACGCACCGTCGGGGAGAGGACCATAGGAAATCATAACCTGAAAGGGAATTACATCTCACGCACCGTCGGGGAGAGGACCATAGGAAATTATAACCTGAAAGGGAATTACATCTCACGCACCGTCGGGGAGAGGACCATAGGAAATCATAACCTGAAAGGGAATTACATCTCACGCACCGTCGGGGATAGGACCATAGGGAATCATAACCTGAAAGGGAATTACATCTCACGCACCGTCGGGGAGAGGACCATAGGGAATCATAACCTGAAAGGGAATTACATCTCACGCACCGTCGGGGAGAGGACCATAGGGAATCATAACCTGAAAGGGAATTACATCTCACGCACCGTCGGGGAGAGGACCATAGGGAATCATAACCTGAAAGGGAATTACATCTCACGCACCGTCGGGGAGAGGACCATAGGAAATTATAATCTCAAAAGGAATTACATCTCACGCACCGTCGGGGAGAGAACCAATAGGAAATCATAATCTCAAACGCGAACGTTGGAGAAAACCTGAGGTAACTTCTACTGAGTCTTCATCAGAAAAATCTGTTGGGAGTCGATTTAGCGGGACTAGAGAAGGCCTTGGACTGGATAAGAAATCTTTGGAGTCGATTAATTGAACCGGTCTAGGTCTTGAAATATGATTGAGAATTTAACTGCATCTTTCCTGAATGGTAGAGGTCAGTCATATGCCATGCATGATATGGACCAAGTAATGATGTTCTCAACATAAATGAGATTTGTATGATAAGATGCGTCTATGCATGTTATAATGATGTATGTGATGTTTTATGAATGTGTTTTTCGTCTAGGAAATTAAATCCTTGACGGGTGCCGGGAAGTCACTCCTGGGCTGATATTGAAGAGTAGATTTTGCTTCCGCTGGGGATGATAGTTGCAAGAATACCGGTAGGAGAAGATAACTCCGTTGAGGAATAAACTTGGCAAATGGAGGATTCTGCGGGGAGAAAAATACTCTAACGACCATGCTGGGAAGTGATACTCTATGGGGAGAGAGATACTTTGCTAAATGTTGATAATAACTTGCTGGGGATATCTTCGATGTATTGGAGGTATTGAGAGACTTCGCTGGGGGTAAGAGAACTTCGTCGAGGACGCTCTTTCCGTGGCTTTTGGCTGAGGATAACCCAGTTATATCCTGTTAAGGAAATAACTCTTACAAATAAAGTCGGGCGACGCGTTCGCGCTCTGCGAGAGATAAGCTTCCAGAATCTACTGGGGATAAGCTTACTGCTTGGGGATATAAATTCCCACCTTCCTGGGGAACTGGATTGGACTTTCCTGGGGAAGTTTTGCATTGCGGGGGAAGTGATTCCTTTGAATGTCTGGTATACCGCCGGGGAACAATCTTTAGACCAAGACTGCCGGGGATGCTTGTTAAGAATATGTATATATGCTGCTGGGGCATGTTGAGATTTGCGGGAGGATACTCAACTTCCTTAAGATTTGATAACTCTACTTGGAGAAGAATGCACTGATTGCTGACTTATTCTCTGGGGAATTAAGATGTACTGGTCATGTTCTTTAGCTGAACCTACCTTGGTACCTTGGAGGACAGAACAATTAGATTGCTTAGACAACTCTTTATTGCCCCTGTTTCTAATGTTGCCTGTAATTAATCCTTTGTTTCGTATGCAAATATTTATGAGTTAGCAAATTATTGTCAATGCATATATCACAAATTGAACCTTGGACGTTCTTCGCAAAACAAAACAGAAAAAGAAAAACAGTTGGCACATTTAACTGAAAAGTATATTTGTATTGATTTTTGAATGGCCCGAAAATAGGCGTTTTGTGTACAAGAGGCTGACGTCCTAGTAAGAGAACGCCGCCGAACAAGAGAGTTTATACAAATTTTGTACAAAAGAAAATAAAACAGCTGTGTGAAATGAATGATCCCACTGGGTTTCAACTCTGCTATTGCCGTTATATCTCCGAGCGTCTCATCACTTGATGACCTTGGTTGAAGGTGAAGCTGACTGATTGATGCCGTCTGAACTTGATGTAGATACCGGATTCTGGATGCAAAGTGATCAATGAGACATAGTGTTACGCTTTTATCCCTAATTTTTGCCTGGATCGCCCTTTCGGGTTTTCAGTCCACCGGGATACCCATTTTTGCCCAAGCCGCCTTTTCAGGTTTTCGACTTGCCGGGTGTACAGATTTTTCATTTCATCCCTTCATTTTGCCCGAACCCTTTTGGTTCGACGGGAAGCCCTAATTTTTGCCTAGGCATGTCAGCCTAGCGGGTCTTTTTTTCATGCGTAGTATCTTTTTACTATGTCTGCATTAGCGGGGTGAGGAAGGTCGTCACCGTCCATGTTGGTTAGAATCATGGCTCCTCCTGAGAACACGTGCTTAACCACAAATGGCCCTTCGTACGTAGGGGTCCATTTGCCCCTTGGATCACTCTGAGGAAGGATAATTCTCTTGATTACCAGATCCCCAACTTGATATTCCTGTGGTCTGACCTTTTTGTTAAATGCCCTGATCATCCATTTCTGATACGTCTGACCATGACAAATAGCAGCAAGTCTCTTTTCATCAATGAGGTTGAGCTGATCAAGTCGTGTCTGGATCCAATCATCTTCGTTCAGATTTGCGTCCTTCATTATCCGGAGAGAGGGTATTTGTACTTCGATCGGTAAGACTGCCTCCATACCATAAACCAGAGAGAAAGGAGTTGCCCCGGTTGACGTCCTAGCTGAAGTACGGTACCCATGTAGAGCGAACGGTAACATCTCGTGTCAATCCTTATAAGTCACTGTCATTTTCTGCACAATTTTCTTGATGTTCTTATTTGCTGCTTCTACAGCCCCATTCATCTTCGGTCTGTAAGGAGAAGAATTGTGGTGCTGTATTTTGAACTGCTCGCAGACTTCAGCGATCATCTTATTATTCAGATTGGTACCGTTGTCTGTAATAATTCTTTCTGGGACGCCATATCGACAGATCAGATTATGCCGAATGAACCGTGCCACAACAGTCTTGGTTACCGTAGCGTAGGATGCTGCTTCGACCCACTTCGTGAAGTAATCGATCGCTACCAGGATGAAGCGATGCCCATTAGATGCCGTAGGTTTAATCTCGCCGATCATGTCTATGCCCCACATTGCAAACGGCCAAGGCGCAGTCAGAACATTCAGGGGAACCGGAGGAACATGCACCTTGTCTGCATAAATCTGGCACTTATGGCATGTCCTGGAATGTTGGTAGCAGTCAGCTTCCATTGTGGACCAGTAATATCCTGCCCGAAGGATCTTCTTAGCCATAGTGTGTCCACTGGAATGTGTACCAAAGGTCCCTTCATGTAACTCTTCCATGATCCTTTCTGCTTCAGTCTTATCCACACAACGCAATAAAGTTGAATCATGGTTTCGCTTGTACAAGATGCCGTTGCTAAGGAAGAACTTTGCTGCGAATCTTCTCAAGAATTTCTTATCATTGACAGATGCACCTTCAGGGTATTCCTGAGCTTCCAGATATCTCTTTACTTCATGGTACCAAGGCTTCTCAGTCACCAATTCAGTCTCGAGATCGCAACAGTATGCCGGTTCGTCCAGTTTCCAGATGATGATCCGGGGAGCCTCATTGTCCCATTTGACCTTAAACATAGAAGACATTGTAGCTAACGCGTCCGCCAACTTATTCTCTTCTCTTGGAAAGTGTTCAAAGGTTATCTCTGTAAAGTGGGGGATCAAGGTCAACACACATTCTCTGTAAGGAATAAGGTTCGGATGTTTCGTATCCCACTCTCCTTTGATCTGATTGATCACAAGAGCGGAATCTCCGAAGACACTTAGAAACTTGATCCTTAGATCGATCGCAGCTTGAAGACCCATGATGCATGCCTCATACTCCGCCATGTTGTTGGTACAGTTGAAACACAGCCGGGAAGTTAGTGGAGTATGAGTACCTTGAGGTGATATGATTATGGCGCCGATACCGTTTCCCAAAGCGTTGGAGGCTCCGTCAAAGTGCATGGACCATCGGGATCCTGGTTCAGGTCCTTCATCCGGTCCAGGTACTTCACAATCAGTCACAATCATGATGCTTTCATCCGGAAACTCGAAGTTCATTGACTGATAATCATCGACGGCCTGATGTGCCAAGTGGTCTGCCAATACACTTCCCTTGATGGCTTTCTGGGTCGTGTACTGAATGTCGTATTCCGTCAAGATCATTTGCCATCTTGCAATTCTCCCAGACAGAGCAGGCTTTTCGAATATGTATTTTATAGGATCCATCTTTGAGATCAATAAGGTAGTGTGAGTCAGCATATACTGTCTCAGCCGGCGAGCAGCCCATACCAAAGCGCAGCAAGTTTTCTCAAGCAGTGAGTATCGGGTCTCACAGTCGGTAAAATTTTTGCTAAGGTAATAAATGGCATGCTCTTTTCGGCCAGACTCGTCATGCTGCCCCAGCACACACCCCATTGAGTTGTCGAGTACTGTCAGGTATAGTATCAGAGGTCTCCCTTCAACCGGTGGCATAAGGATGGGTGGTTCTTGGAGATACTCTTTGATTCTGTCAAAAGCAGCCTGACATTCATCATTCCAACGTACTACCTGATCTTTCTTCAGCAGCTTGAAGATTGGTTCACAGGTAGCGGTTAGGTGCGAGATGAACCGAGCAATGTAATTCAGGCGTCCTAAAAAGCCTCTGACTTCCTTCTCTGTCCTAGGAACTGGCATCTCTTGAATAGCTTTGACCTTAGCAGGGTCCACTTGAATTCCCTTGTCACTTACCACAAAGCCTAGCAACTTTCCAGATCTTACCCCGAAGGTGCACTTGTTCGGATTCAACCTCAGCTTGTACAGTTTCAACCGGTCAAATAACTTCTGCAGATGATCTAGGTGTTCTTCCTCAGTCTGGGACCTAGCGATCATGTCGTCCACATACACTTCTATCTCATGATGGATCATGTCATGAAATAGAGCAACCATGGCACGTTGGTAGGTTGCCCCAGCATTCTTCAACCCGAATGGCATGACCTTGTAACAGAAGGTGCCCCACTGAGTAACAAATGTAGTCTTTTCCATGTCTTCAGGTGCCATCTTGATCTGATTGTAACCTGAAAAGCCATCCATGAAAGAGAACACCTTATGCTGAGCCGTATTATCAACAAGGACATCAATGTGAGGTAGAGGGAAGTCATCTTTGGGGCTAGCCCTGTTCAGGTCCCTGTAGTCAACACACATTCTGACCTTACCGTCCTTCTTAGGTACTGGTACCACATTAGCAACCCACTGAGGATAAGAAGTCACTGCGAGGAACCCAGCATCAAACTGTTTCATAACCTCGGCCTTAATCTTTTCAGACATCTCTGGACGCATCCGACGGACCTTTTGCTTAACTGGAGGGCAGTCTTCCTTAGTCGGCAAGTGATGGACCACAATATCGGTATCCAACCCGGGCATGTCTTCGTAGGACCAGGCAAAGATCTCCATATAATCATGCAGCATTTGAGTCAACCGTTGCTTCACGCTGAGCTCTAGGTTGGCACCAATCTTTACCTCTTTCCTGTCTGCCTCAGTACCCAAGTTTATTGTTTCCACTGGCTCCTCATGGGGTTGAATTGCCCTCTCCTCCTGAAGTAACAGTCTTGCAAGTTCGCCAGGCACTTCGCAATCATCTTCACCTTCGTCTTCGGCTAAGTTGATCGGATTTTCGAAGTCATAACCGGCAGTAGCAGAGTCGTTACCAGTGAGATCCAGAGTGGATTGAAACCTGTATGAGTGAGTGTGTGTGTAAATACAGCTGTTTTGAAATATATGTAAAAGAAAGAAAGACAGAAAAGGAGCATAAAATTTGCAATGCGAGAAAACGTCCAAGATTTTCATTCATGATATATGAAATGACAATTTATATGCCCTCACAAATAGAACCACGGTGCCTCGGGTAAGACGCCGGGCCATAGAGTTTATTATTGTTTATTACAAATACCAAAAACATAGGAATTCATTACTTAGTAACAAGAGAAACAGATAGGTTGTCCTTTGCACTCCAATTGTTAAGTCCATTGTCGGTTGCCGGGTAGATCCAGCTATCAAACTCAGCTTCATCCACTTCCTCTTCGTCTCCAATAGCATTCACTCCATGAGCAGGCAGGGGAGCTGTCACTACATTAGGCTTCTCAGATGCCTCAAACTGTACCTCCTTAGCGTCAATAAGATCCTGCAGCTTACTCCTTAAAGCCCAACAGTCGTCAGTAGAATGCCCCGGGCTATCTGAATGGTAAGCACAACGAGCATTCGGGTTGTACTTGGGAGATGCAGTATTTGGAAACTTCGGCGCCTCTCTGACAGTCACTAAGTTGGTTGAGAGCAACTGTGGCAAGATTTGCGACAAGGTCATACTCAAGCGGGTGAACTCTCTCCGGGGTCTCTCAGCCCTTTGAGGATTGGTCGGCCGAGGAGCGGCAGCAGGCTTAGCAATCATTACCGCACTGACAGATTGGCGGCGCTCAGGTCTCTCTGATCTCTTGGATCCATACACGGCACTAGCCTCCTTCTTGAAGGGTTTCTTCTCGGAACTAGATGATGCTCCCTTCAGAATCTTTCCAGACTTCAACCCAGCCTCAATTCTTTCTCCAGTCAGAATCAAATCAGTGAATCCCGCAGAAGAATTCCCAATGAGATGGTTGAAAAATGGCCCAGATAGGGTCCCCAAGAACATGTCTACCAACTCCCGATCAGTCAACGGTGGCTGCACTCTGCCAGCCAGGTCTCTCCACTTCTGAGCGTACTCCTTAAAACCTTCGCTTGAACCTAACGACATACCCTGGAGTTGGGTACGTGTAGGGGCAAGGTCGGCATTATATTGATACTGCTTGTAGAAAGCAGTAGCCAACTCCTCCCAGTTACGAACTTTGGTCCCATCCAGCTGATATAACCATTCGAGATGAGTCCCTGAAAGACTCTCCTGGAAGAAGTGGATCCACAAATTCTTATCCGCAGAGTACGGTTGAATTTTCCGAACATAGGACCTGAGATGTAGCTTGGGACAAGACGCCCCTTCATATTTAGAGAAAGATGGTGCCTTGAACTTCCGAGGAATAATCACACCAGTAGACAAACCCAGATCTCCAAAATCCAGCCCAGGTACCTGTTGAATCTCCATAGCATTCAACCTATCCTCCAGTTGCTTGTATCTGTCTTCTGCAGGAGGGTACTGCTCTTCATCAAAATCAGTCTCGTTGTCGGAGACTACCGGACTAGGAACCCTTGCTTCTGCCTGAGGAGTACTCTTGCCAACAGAAGAACCAGCCTCTTCCTGCTGTAGAGCATTGCCAAACCTTCGGCCCGAGTTGAATAGAACAGTTCTTCTCTTCTTCTTCTTCTCCTTCTTCAGGAGCATAGCCTTCAGCTCTTCTTGGCCTTGAGCCAAACCCTTGATTAATTCCTGAAACTGCGCATTCTGCGCCTGAAGAGCCTTGATAGATGTCTCAGTTGATGCAGAGTCGGGATTCATGATGCTGAAATAAACAGCGAAGAACTGTAAGCAACCTGAAAAGAGGAAAAACCTGCTATACACATGATGAATGATATGTGTTTATGCAATGCATTCAAGGGTTCGAAAGTTCAAATTTGTTGTAGACAAAAAGGAACACACGTTATCATTAAGGAAATAACTGTTTTAGTACATCAAAGCCTCATGGGCAAAATAATACAAAAATCAAATCAATCCCAAAATATGCTACGCATCCTCTTTGGAGCTATGTAAGTGTTGAGATTCCTCTCCTCATGCAACAGACGGGTGAGCTCCAAGACCTTCTTTTTGCTGGCATGTAGACTAGTCTCAAGAGAATTCCGTTCTTCCTTAAGCTGGATCCAGCTCTTCTGCATCTCTTCCCAGGATGTGGGCATATCAGGGTGCTGAATAGTGTAGGACACTTCTCCTTCCAAGACTGGCTCTTTGATCACAGGGAGCATATAAGGATAAGGCATCACTAACTTCTGGGAGCGGGCGCGTACCCACTTGAGATAAGGTTCTAACGGGATGGAGTTCCTGTGCCCCAGTGTCTTGCTGTCTATCCTACTGGGCATCCTCCAAGCTCTGATAAATCTCTGGCGAAGTCCTTGAGTATCATTGTCGAAGTCAAAAACTATGTCAGGAATTAACATGTCATGAGGACCATCCCTCCGAGCATAACCAAACTGTCTCCAAGCCAGGCATGGGCTGTAAGTAATACCTCCTCTGATTCCAAGTAAAGGAACATTAGGGTACTCCCCGCAACGATCAATGATAGTGACATCTTCTCTGGACCGAGGGCACCAATGTATATCTGCATGTGTAAGAGTCATCAACCGTTGTGACCATCTCAAACCCCGCTCATTCTTCAAAACTGATTGTGGAAGGTGCGAAATAAACCACCTTCCCAGGAGAGGAGTGCAACACATAAGGACACCTCTTTTTCTCATGGTTCGAGTGTAACATGAGTGAAGGATGTCCCCCAGCAACGTAGGTATAGGATTCCTGGACATGAAGATCTGGACAACACTGATATCAATAAGCTGATCTGGGTTAGGGAACAACACCAAACCATAGACAAGGAGGGCCACAACCTCTTCAAAAGCTTGCAAGTCAAGGGAGTTCCAACATTCATGGGCCTTCTCAAACAGAAACCTGGCTAAGAACCCTTTGATACCACTTCTAACTTCCCAGTGTCCCTTGAGGTCAGATGACTGTAGGTGCAAGGCTTTAGCAATCTCTTCAAGCTTAGGTTCCTTTTCTGTACCGTTGAAGGGTAGCTGATCAAGGATAGAGATCTTCAGGAGCCGGGAGAACTCCTCCAATGTAGGTACCAACTGATAGTCCAAGAAGGTGAAACAGTGATGCAGAGGATCAAAGAACTGGAACAGGACCTTTATCATATCTTCCTCAATGTTGGTGTTGACCAAGCTGATGAGGCTTCCATGTCTTTCACTGAATGAAGAGTTCTCGGGAATCCTAGATATAAGCTCCTTAAGCTGAGGAGGGATCCTTACAAGACTGACTTGAATTGTCTTTCTACGAACAGTTTCCATGTCCTACAAAATAAAGAACAAAGATGAAGATTCGAACCCCTAAAATGGTTAGTCAATGCATATGATGCTGGATGATGTCATGATGCTATGATTAAACACACCACAGATATTTACAAAGACAAACATGTAAGGCACACAAGGCACACAAGATAAGCCCTTAGGGTTTAAGGCCAGCATGGGGTCTGGGTAGTACCCTCTTGAAGTTGGTGGGTTCAACCTGTCCTATCAAAGTAACCGGGTTCTAAGGGTCCCAATATCACGGGATTGCTTTCATTGTTCATCGTTTCGATTTAGCCACTGAACTGGCGACCGAAATATTCCAGGAAAGCAACCCTCAATTGAGTGTAGTATCGAGTATCAACCAACCTCGGACTGCACCAAAGTCAGTTATCTCACTACCCTAAAGAGGCCAAGATTGTTCGATTAAGGTTCCTAAGGTCTGTTGATGCTTCACGACACCACGCGGAGGCCCCGTACTCTCCTTGACTGAACTCAAGGGTTACTGGTACACACCAAAGTGCCACATCAACGTAGAAGACTGTTTCAACCATGTCGGTATACCCCGCACAGTTCCCTCACAGCCTTGTTGCTACTTTCTAAGAAGGTATCCCCCAGATCCGGGTTAGGATCTATAGAACTCCCAAGCAACCCACAATTTAAAGCACACAAGGAAAACAATTGAAAACACAGTTATGAACTAGCCCTAAGGTACACCTCACTTTATAAGTTTATGTCCCCAGCAGAGTCGCCAGTTCTGTGATCGGTGGATCTGGAACTGACTGTTTAACGCTGGTTCGCGAAATGTCACGGAAGCAAGAGTCGCCACCGTCTTTTATTTTCTCCAAATGGAAAGGACAAAAGCACCGAAAAATTCCTTAAAGAGATTGCTCTCGGTTCGGGAGGTAGATTATAGAAAGGGAAGGTGTTAGCACCCTTTCTATCCATGGTTATCCATGGGCTCTTAGATACTTACTCATTTGTGTTTTCAAAAATGGTTTGTTTGCTTTTCAATTGTGGGTTTTAAAAAAGTTTCTTTGAAAATTCCAGTTCGACTCTTGTATCGGTCCTCAAGAGTGTTTGAAAAATTGCTTTCGAAAGCTTTTTGAAAAGGTGTCGGTGTGAAAAGTGTTTTTGATTTGTTTTGAAATTAGAGCAAGTATCTAGAGTCGTCTACCTACCCTAAGGAATTCGTCTGTGTAAATGTCATTTAAAGTAGTGCCATCCCACCATTGAGAGGTAGGTAGCACCACCGTTGGAGGTGTTCGGGTCAATTCGAGGTTCGGGACATGGTGATCACCAGAGCAATGGGAAGACACCTTAGAAGCTACCCTCATGCCAGGTTCCCGGATCATGAGGACTTACTAAGACATCCTCTACTCGACGATCACCTTTCGAGGCAAGGCAACAGTGAGGCGTACCCTAGGGGTGGTGTGTGCGATTTGTGTGTCGTTTTCATTTGCATTTATCTTGTCATATTATTGGTGATCTATGCGTTTGTTTTTATTTTGCCCATACATTCTTTCATGCTATTTATTTAACAGTTAAAAATTGCGAGAAAAGTAAATTCTAAGCTATTACAAAAGGCGCGGGTCCACATCGCCAAAATTAAACCAGGACCCGATTTGACGGAAAAATAAAGAATTAAAAAATAAAGTGCGAGAAAGTTAAAAGGTTACATGGCCTTGGGAGAGATACATAAATATTTAAACGAAAACAAAATAAATATGCGAATAAGGATTAAATCGAAACGAGGGCGTTGGACCCTTTTTGCAAAATTAAACTAATGAAGAATTAATTAAAATTAAAAGAAAGAAAGAACTTGTTTTTTTTTGGTATTTTTTAGTATTTTAGGATTTAAATAGAAAAAGAATTAATTGAAATTAAATGCTAACCCTAATTCTATTTGTTTTTAATTTATTAAGAAAACATTGAATTTTAACCTAAATTAACCCTAATTTTTATATACAATTTAATTATAAAATAAATATTTAATTATTTTAATTATCATGAAAGAAAGAAAAGATAAAAAAAAAGGATGAAAATTGATTAAACCCTAATTCTATGTTTTTTTAGATTTTTTTTTTTAAAGAATTAAAATTGCAAACCTAATTTAAAACTAAATTCAATTACATGCAATTTATTTATGAAAATACTTAAAATAAAATATTTATTATATTTTTGCTCTTTTCTGACTTTTTTATGTTTTTTGTGTTTTTATGGAAATAATTAATTAATTAAATAAAACAACAATTAGAAAGAAAATAGAAAATAAATAAAAAATAAAGACTTGCAAACCTAGGGGGTCTGCCCCTGATTTTGGAGGTGAAGCCCAGCACTTTAGGGCCCAATTCCTTAAGCCTCGTTGACTTTGGCACTAAGGTGTATCAGTGTTGACCATGGTTCATCATATTCCTTGGATCTGGGCCTTTGATCTGATGCCCTCGGACGCGTGGATGGCTTGATTATGGAGGTGCATGATGTGCGTTTACACTGAAGCTGCATGTGAATATGGGTTGAAAAAATATATTGAAAGTATGAAGACCTGGGGCTCGAACCCAGGTCATGTGCTTTTCCACCACTACGCCTTGCCAGCTGAACCAGTTTACGCATGTTAATATATAATAAACAACAAATATAATAAATAAAACAAGCGTTAGTGGGGCCTCTGCGCGCGAACTTTCAAACAGGCCAACCATCTCTTGCCACGAATTCATCTTCTTCGTTGTATTTTATTTTTCTGAAATACAAAGGACAAAGGCAACGGTTTTGTTAGCGTTCCCCTAGGCCGGTTTTGGAAAAATAGCGACTAGCCCCAGGGGCTCTATAAATTAGGCGCGAGGGTAGCCTTATAATCGTCTGAACGCCCTGATTTGGATGGTGGTGGTCTTGAAGGCCAATTTTTCCTCATTCAAAAACCCCTAATCCAAGGTCCTGTAAACCCTAGAAATTGACAATGGTGAAATCGTACACAATGCATAATACTTCAATCAAATCACATGGTTAGCTTCAGAATCACACAAGGAACATGAATCAAACATTAAAAAAGGCTAAATGCATATGAATTGGAATGCACGATTATGAAAAAAAAGTGAGAAAAGTTAGCTTCTGTACAACGATTCAAGAGGTTATGTTTGATGTTTTTGATTGGGAATCGTTCAGTGAAGCTTCAGCAAGCTAATGAAACAAAAATCGTGCCTTGAATCGCCCTAGAATGTGGTTTTCAGAATTGAGTTTCTTGCAAAAAATTTCAAGTTTTATGAATGGTCCCTAGCGCAGCTTGATGGTTCTTTTGATTAGGTTTTCGTTCTATGCTTATGTATGAATCAATTAGGTCAAGAAAAACAAAACAAATCAATTGCATTCATGGTTTTGAGATTTGATTTTCAATCATATTTTTTTCAATCTTTTTCATGCAATTTTGTACCAATCATGATCCAATCAATCCAAATCTTTCCATATTGAATTATGCACGAATTATTGAGTAGATTACATGTGCAAAAAGATTTGTTAGGTTAAGTTAAATATTTTTCATATATTTAATTGATTTAAATGAATTATTATTAATAAAAATTCAAATAAATAAATAAAAAATGAATAAAAACTTCCCTTTGGGCCAAGTGGTCGTGCACATGCTTGGGATGATGAATTGTGGAAGAAAAATGGGCCCATTAGCAATTTTAGGTCATTTGAATCAATGTTGACTTTTCAAAATATCCAAAAATTTCCCAACTTCCACAAGGCATAACTTGCTCAATTTTTAAGCTTTTCTCATGTTCTTGGACATTTTGGAAAGGTCTTTGAGTCCTCTAACCAATGCCTTTGGTCCCATGTCATTTTGATTTACCAATATCAAGTTATGGCCTTTGACTTAAAGTCCCTTTTTGTTGACTTTTAAAAATGACCTATAATGTTGAAATTGATAACTTTTTGTGAGAGCATTTCTTGGACTTGAAGTATGAAGATGAGTTGTAGGGAATGTCTTTCTCTTCAAAATGAGCTTTGGATGGAATTTTTCTTATAATCCATGTGAAAGTTATGCCCTGGTCAATTTCAGTTGACTTTTTCAGCTGTCCAAATAAGGAAACTTTTGCATCTTGATGATTTTTGAGCCAAGCTTTGAGAATCATGATCAAGCATTGATCAAATGATGTTTGTGGCTTCAAAATGATATGTTGACCAAAAATTTGAACTTTTGACTGCCAAATGACCATTTTGCCCCTATAGTTGACTGTAGTGCAATTAGGGTTTTGACTGTGCAATTTTGTGCTGAATGTCTTGAAACTTTGTATGAGGACACTTGACCATATTTGTAGGCATGTGGAACTTGATTGGACCTTTGGAAACTTCATTTTCTTGATCAGAAGCAAAACCCTAATTTTGACTGCTTAGGAGGCCCTTGCACTGTGCAACCCTTGGGGAACTTTGAAGTTTTGACTTGGCAATTTTTTGAAGAATATGGGAGGGCAAATTTTGGGGTACAACACCACCAATTCTGATGCCTTCAGTTGAAGGAAGACTTTTGATCTTATACTTGACAGTGCTGGATAATTCAATGGGGTGTGTGCTGGGGCAGCATGACGAGTCTGGCTGAAAAGAGCATGCTATTTACTACCTTAGCAAAAAGTTTACCGACTGCGAGACCCGATACTCGTTGCTCGAGAAAACTTGTTGCACTTTGGCATGGGCTGCTCGCCGGCTGAGACAGTATATGCTGACTCGCACTACCCCATTGATATCAAAAATGGATCTAATCAAGTACATCTTTGAAAAGCCTGCCTTGTCCGGAAGAATAGCAAGATGGCAGATGATTTTAACTGAGTATAATAGCCAATACAAAACCCAAAAAGCAATCAAGGGGAGTGTGTTGGCAGATCATTTGGCACATCAGGCCGTGGATGGTTACCAATCCATCAATTTCGAGTTCTCGAATAAGAACATCAAGAATATTATGCAGAAGATGACGGTGATATACAAAGACTGGCATGAGATGTTACCATTCGCTCTTCATGGGTATCGCACCTCATCACGGACATCAATAGGGGCAACACCCTATTCTCTGGTGTATGGCATGGAGGCAGTCTTACCCATTGAAGTCCTGATACCCTCTCTTCGGATTATGAAGGATGCGGGTTTGAACAAGGACGATTGGATCTAGACCCGGCTTGATCAGCTGAACTTAATCGATGAAAAAAGACTTACTGCTATTTGTCATGGTCAGACGTATCAAAAGCGAATGAACGAGGAATTTAACAAGAAAGTCAGATGACAAGAATATCAAGTCGGAGATCTAGTGATCAAACGCATCATACTACCGCAAGGTGATCCCAGGGGCAAATGGACCCCTACTTACGAAGGGCCATTTGTGGTTAAGAACATTTTCTTGGGAGGAGCTATGATTCTAACTACCATGGATGGTGACGACCTTTCTCACCCCGTTAATGCAGACATAGTGAAAAAATTAGAGACCCGCTAGGTTGACTGGCCTAGGCAAAAATAAGGGCTTCCCGAAAAACCAAAAGGGTTCGGGCAAAAATAAGGGATGAAAATGAAAAGAATTATACACCCGACAAGTCGAAAACCTGAAAAGGCGGCTTGGGCAAAAAAGGGTATCCCGGTGGATTGAAAACCCGAAAGGGCGGTCCAGGCAAAAATTAGGGATTAGAGCGTAACACTATGTCTCATTTGGATCATCTTGCAACCAGACTTCGATATCGACTATCAAGCTCGGACGGTGCCAATCAATCTGATCTACCTTCAACCAAGTAGCAAAGTGATGAGACGCTCGGAGATATAAGGGAAGTAGCAGAGTTGGAACCCAGTGGGATTGTTCACATAGCTGTTTTTCTTTGTTTTTTCACAAATTGTATAAATTCTATCTTTCAGAGGCATTCTCTTACTAGGACGTCAACCTCTTGTACAAAAACGCCTATTTACATGCCAACTTCAAAATCAATACAATCCATTTTCACAAAGAAATTTCAAATTATTTTCTCTTTTCTGTTTTGTTTTGCAAGAACATCCAATGGTTCATTTTTTATATATGCATTTAACAATGATTGCTGCTCATAAATATTTACATGCGAAACAAAAGACGATTACTCGTAATATCAGAAACAGGGGCAAACAAGAAATGTCCAGACCTTACAGTTGCCCTATTCACCAGGTACAGGGATAGACCCAACTGAAGAAAATGACTAAAAATATGTACACTCCCCGCAGAGTAAGAAAAAGACAGTGATGTTAACTGTCCCGAACAAGACACAACTCTCCTCAGTTGAGGTTCGCAATCGCGAATGAGTCGGTAAAATTCTCCCCAAGTAGAGTTTATCTATCACCCGCACTAAAATATTATCCCCAGTGGAGTTTATTTCTTCCACAAGCAGAAACTCAATCACCAACAGGGTTCATTATCGCCAGCAACGGTAATTCATCCCCAGCCGAGGTTATTTCTCCAAATCAAGGGATCTTCAGACAAAGCATATCTTCCCCACAAAGTCAGTTTATTCTCCAGCAGGATCATCCTCTCAATCACCTTCGGTCGTTATCCCCAGCGAGCGAAAATATTTCATTCACCAGCAACAGTCTGGGATTTATTTTCCCAACTTGAGAATATCATAAAAACATTGCATGTCCATACATCATAACATGCGCATACGCATCATACAGCACAATCTCATTTATTTTGAGAACATCATTACTCAATACATGTCATGCATCATGACATTACATACAACTAACCCTCTACGTTTCAAGAAAAGATACAATCAAATCCTTAAAGTTCAAGCTATGAATCCCGGGTAGGACCGGATAATACCTTGATTTCTACATCATATTATGAAGCTCGGAGAACGACCGGATAACAGTATCAAACACCATGAATCCTGGATTCGACCAGATAGTGGTTTATCTTTAAGCTATGAAGCCCGGATTCGACTGGATAATAGTTTAGTCCCCAACAAGTACCATGAAGCCTGGACTCGACCAGATAGTGGTATATCATAAACACAAGTCGTGAAGCCCGGATTACGACCAGATAACAGCTCTACAAGTTATTATGAAGCCTGGATTACGACCAGATAGTAATGCGAGTGTCTGTGAAGCCTAGACTACAACCAGATAGCAGCCACGAATACTATGCAGCCTGGATTACAACCAGATAGTGTTATATCTTTAATACAAGTTATGAAGCCCGGATTCGACCGAATAATATCTTGATTTCTCCGAACACCATGAAGCCTGGATTCGGCCAGATAATGGAATGAGACATCACGAAGCCTGGATTACGACCAGATAGCGGTAAGATACACTGAAGCCTGGATTACGACCAGATAATAGTGAGGGACACTGTGAAGCTTGGATTACGACCAAATAACAGTTTACCTGGCCAATTACTATGAAGCCCGGATTCGACCGGATATTAGTAGGCCTTAAAATCAAATGGAAGCCCGGAGGCGACCGGATAACCACTTGATTCCTTATGAAGCCTGGATTACGACCAGATAAGAAGTAAGGTATTGTGAAGCCTGGATTATGACCAGATAGCAGTACAGGACACCATGAAGCCTGGATTCGACCATATAATGGTATAAAGCATCGTGAAGCCTGGATTATGACCAGATAACGATAAAAGGACTGAAGCCTGGATTACGACCAGATAATAGTACAAGACACTGCGAAGCTTGGATTTCGACCAAATAGCAGTTTACCTTGACAAATACTAAGAAGCCCGGAGTCGACCGGATATTAGTGTGCCCTAAATTCAAGTTGAAGCCCGGAGGCGACCGGATAACAACTGAATTCCTTCTGAAGCCTGGATTACGACCAGATAAGAATTGATAAATTGCGAAGCCTGGATTACGACCGGATAGCAAGTGTAATCTCATCTCCCCAGTAGGTCATTGTAAAGCCTGGATTACGACCAGATAGAAGTCGGTATTATCACTATGAAGCCTGGATCACGACCAGATAGTAGTTCAGTTTCACCTCCTCGACTAAGAGACGATTCTCCAGTAGAATAACAGACGACCGAAGCTCCTAAAATTCTATTTCTCTCAAGACAGAGACCAATATTCCCCAGCATAGTCTTCCTCAACAACAGGTATACACACTCTCACAAAGGAATCTCTTATGCGATCGACACTCCTTCAGATGGCATCTTTAAGCCCATCTTCTGTCATCATTTCAAAATGGCATCTGTAAGCCCATTCTCGACATCATAAGACAAATACCACTTCATGCGAGTGCAAATTTCTGGGCACTCTAATGTTCAATCATTTTCCACCTTCAGATCACGAAAGGAAAGCACGCCAATCTACACCCTCAGGTTTAAGAAGATTGAACAGTGGCAGCTGTTGTACCCTAAAATTTTCCCTCCCATATTTCTCAAAACATTTCAAGAGAAAGTCTCAAGTTGCTCAAGGAAGCCCAAGGGTTGACCAGACAAGCTCTCTCCTAAGGGAGTCTACCTCAAATTAGGGTTTCATGTTGCATTAAGATACTTGAGTCCAAGGGATCCCATATGATCACTATTGTCCTAATACGTTCTCAATAACATCCATGTCAAGTTTCAAGCCTTGCAGAGAAAGTTTGCTCAATCAACTACTCAAAGGCCTGAAAATCGACTATGCTAGGCAAAAGTCAATTGTGGCCTACATACAGTCAAACTTCAAGATTTTTGGTCAACATCCTCATTTTGAAGTATTATTCATCATTTGATCAAGGGTTGATCATGATTCATTAAGGATTTCTTACAATTCATCAAAACCCAAAAGATGTTAAATTAGGGTTTTGTAGGAAAAGTCAACTCAACTTTGACCAAGCATAACTTTCTCATACTTTTATGAGAAATGGCCCATCCAAAGCTCATTTTGAAGAGGATGCAATTCTCCACAATTAATAATCATATCCCAAGTTCAAAACATGCCCTCACAAGAAGTTATGAATTTGGACATTATAGGTCATTTTGAAAAGTCAACAAAAACACCTTTTTTGTCAAAGCTTCATACATGAACATGGAAGACTCAATTGAGATGAGACCAAAAGGTTCGCTTAGAGAATATCTCAAGCTTTATAAAAAGTCCAAGAACACCTTCAAAGAGTCAAAATTGAGAAAGTTATGCATTGGTGAAGTTAACCCTTTTTGCAAAATTACCAAAAGTCAACTATGCCTCAAATTGCAATTTTTGCTAAATAGGCCTAAATTTTTGCACTTGTTTTGAGTTGGTAGCATGGTCCACGAGCCCTAGCTCTTCCCCTTTGTCTTTATCTTATTTTTACTATTTATTTTGATTTTTTATTACAATTAAATCAATTTAAATCAAAACAAATCATGAAAAAATCCAAATCATTGAAACTTCAAGATCTTGTGCATACTTCAGGTCCTATATTCAGCTAGCAAGTGAATCAATTCGTGCAAGGCATAGGTGGGCACAAAAAGATTGATTTTGGCCTATTTTTGGAAAGATTTTCAAGTGAATCAAATCAATATCAAAAGCCATAATTGATAAAGATTGAGAACACTTTTGCAACCCTAACTCAATCAGTGGTATATAGGGTACAATTGCAGACCAAAATCACAGGGTTTTGAGGCGCAAAAAGGCAGAACCAAACTTGAAAAAATCAAAGAAAAGTGGTAATCCGTTTTGCTACTTCCAGGCATTTTCAAGGCCCTCTAGCCATCTCATTCGCTTCCTGGGATCACAAGCAAGCTATACCAATCAAGAACAAGGATTTTCCTGCGCTAAAACCCAATGTAAGTGGTTCACGACTTTGGCTTGTTCTTGAAATCGAATTACATAATTTTGGCACTTATAGCATGAAATATTTACATATTCTTGTTCCTTGAGGCATTTGCAAGCTACTCATACCATTTAATTGCATTATTATTAGTTGTACAGGAATCCACCATTGTTAGGGTTCCTTGTTGTGTTTTGGGTATTTCTTATACATGTGAAATTGGGCCATAAGAAGGGCACCATGATGCTCAGCAAGACAAGACGAGTTGATTCATGGCATTAGATTTTGTTTATCATGCCCATGGGAGATTTTGAAACAAGCAAGGGTTGTAACTACTGACATATGTCAGTAGGTAAAAGTCTATGACTTTTACCAATGGAGCGAGGTTGGGGACGACCTGCGTGGCACCATCTTACTTGTCCATTTGAATTTTGGCGCTTTTTTCCCACTAACCCACATCATTATATATTATCATTTATTATTATTTCATGTACAATAAACATGTGCAGCGCGGTTGGTAAAGAGGCCAGTGGAGAAAGCCATGGGGCCTGGGTTCGAATCCCAGGTCCTCCCCATTATTTCATAATATTTTTCTATAAATGATCATCCGCGTGTATAAGCAGGGAGACCACCATGTACCCTCATCATCCAACCAACCAGATGTCCAGGAAGCCAGATCTGATGGCCATCAGGTGGTGACCATGATACACCCCAGTCAACGTGCAGTATGAAGTCCAGGGAGTCAACGTGGGTTAGCTTGTTTTGGGCCCAGAAATTTCTATTCACACCCCCTCAAATTGCTGATTTCTCAGGCCCATATCTCTTTTCCTTTATTCTTTTTATTTTCTAAATTAATTTATTTAAATTATTTTTACTAACACCAAATTAATTATTTTTTCATAAAAATCACAAAAATAATATTTTCATCCTATTAGATTTAGAATTTATTTTTTATCCAAAATTAATTTAAATTAGTTTATTTAATTTTAGGGTAACTTTTAATTCTTTTGTAAATAGATTAAAAAAAATTAGAAAATTAGGGTTTTAGTGTACTTTAAATTCTATTTTCTTTTTCTTAAAAATAACAAAATACAAAAATAGGTCATGTAAATTATTTTCTTTAATTAATTTAATTACTAATTAGATTTGTGATTAATTAAAAAACCTTATTCTTTTTCTTAAAAATAATCAAAAACAACAAAAATAACTTATTCTTTTAATTAGGTTAGGCGGGGTCAAAACCCTAACTTTTATCGTTCTTAATTCATCGCGCGCGCTTTATTATTTTTACCATATTGATGTAATTTCTCACAAGATGTAATAGCTTAATTAGGACTTTTTCTGTTTTATTTATCGTTCTTTTTTTTTACAGGTTGTTTTTGGCTATGTAATTAATACCAAATCCTTGTAATAGTTTAGCTTTATTTTCCGCATTTTGACTTCCGCAAAATATTAACTGTTAGATGTATGATATTAGGGTTGCATGACAAGAATGTATGATTAACTTTAAAACGGTTAGCAAATCCTAAATGTGCAAAGATAATAACTTGAAATTGAATCACTCGCACATGCGCACTCCTAGGATATACTCCCACTTCGATTGCCTTCGGTAAATGATCATTAAGTATAGGGTATTTTAGTGGTCGCTCTTTTGTCTCGAAGATCAAAGTTGCCTCAGAAAGGTTGCCTCGGAATTGTTGCCTCGAATATTGATCTTAAGACATTAGGGTTATTACTAAGACGTCCTAACATTGCTTTAGTGATCGTACGTCCCTTTTCGAATTGACCCTTTAAAACTCCAATGACGGTGCTACCCACTCACTAATAGTGGGATAGTGCTGTCTAAAGGAAACGAACATAGAACAGTTCTTTTTTCGAGTAGGTAGATGCTAGTAGGTACTTGCTCAAACAAACAAACTTTTCCACACCTACACTCTTTTCAAACAAAGTTTTCAAAATAACTTCGTAACACTCTTGAAGACAGAAGCAAGGGTTAAATCGAAGTAAAACAAAACTTTCCAAATCAAACACACGTAAGCAATTTAAAAAAAAAATGATGAGAAAGTACCTAAGATCCCGTAGAAAACTACGGATAGAAAGGGTGTTAATACCTTCCCTTTCTATAATCTACCCCCCGTACTCAAAATATCGAAAAAAGGAATTTTTCTGTGCTTTTGTCCTTTCCAGTTGGATAAAATAAAAGTCGGTGGAGACTCTTGCTTACCGCGACATTTTGCAAACACAAATGCAAAACGCAAACCAGCATTTCAAAACAGTCCGGTTCTGGCCACCGTATCACGGGTTACATACAGTCAAACATTTCCAGGCAGTGCTACAAACACTCGCTGCTAGGGGCAATGACAAATCTCCCCAAAATCCTTCTCACTGGATGATTCCCCAGCCAGAGTTTAATCTCTGAAAACCTTTCCCCAGCTGAGGTAACTTCAAGAATCCTCGAGGACTTCCCCAACAAAGTCGTTACTTCTCTAGCAGACCGGCAACAGGGTTTATTTCCCCAACAAACGGCAGAAATCCCCAGCTTGAGGTGGCCTCTCCAACTACTACAAATCAAAGGATTACAACTCCTCTTCCCCAGTAGACTACTCTACAATCCCCAGCAAGTTACTGTGAAACCTGGACCCGACCAGATGTCAGTTCAACTTTGACTCCCCAGTAGAGCAACGGACAACCGAGACTCCTGAACTTGTTCCCCAAGCATGAATAAATACTCTCCACAGAGTTCTCAACTTTCCCCAACGATGTTCTCCTCAACAAAACAAGGATCCTCGGTGGAAACATTCTAAGCAAAGTTTGAAGACATACTCTTCAACAACATTCCGGGATTTAATAACTCCCTAACACTTATCAAGAATTTATTCTCCAAGACCAAATTACATTTCAACAACATTCATAGCATATGCATACAAAATACATATAACACAATCTCATTTATTTTGAGAACATCATGACATCATGCATTTCATACACTGTGACATTGCATACATCTAACGTTTTACCTTTCCAGGAAAAGGTCAATCAACAGATGGCTACCATCAACCTCTTCAAGTTCCAGATTAACACCTGTAACAAGCCAGGAAAACTATCTTTCTTTTTCAGGTCAAAGATTAACACCTAAAATCAGACAGGACAACTATCTACTTGACCATTGAAGCAACCCTATATAGGTTCCTTCTCAGGAAATTTCAAGATGCAGTTTTACACGGACTCATCATGAAGCAATCCTACACCGGTTCCTTCTCTTTCCAAGATGCAGTTTTACACTGACTCATCATCAGGTAACCCTATACAGGTTCCTCCTTTTAGATGCAGTTTTACACTGACTCATCATTAAGCAATCCTACACAGGTTCTTTCTTTCCAAGATGCAGTTTTACACGGACTCATCATCAGGAAACCCTACACCGGTTCCTTCTCTTTCCAAGATGAAGATTTACACTGACTCATCATCAGGCAACCCTACACAGATTCCTCCTTTCAGATGCAGTTTTACACGAACTTATCATGAAGCAACCCTACACAAGTTCCTTCTCACTTCCAGATGCAGTTTTACACTGAGTCATCATCAAACAACCCAACCTTCCGATACAGTTCAGATACGCTCCAGACACAGATGTCATTTTGATGCTCATTCGGATATAGTTCAGATACGCTCCAGACATGGAAGCCATTCTGATACTCATTCAGATTCAACCTCTTGATACAGTCCAGATACGCTCCAGACACGGAAGCCATTCGGGCACTCATTCAAAGACATTCTTGATACAGTTCAGATACGCTCCAGACACGGAAGCCATTCTGATACTCATTCAGATTCAAACTCTTGATACATTCCATATGCACTCCAGACACGGAAGCCATTCTGGCACTCATTCAAAGACATTCAAGACACCTCCATATACGCTCCAAAAGATGGAAGTCATTCTGATACTCATTCAAAGACACCTCCAAATATAATTCGGATACGCTCCAGACACGGAAGCCATTCTGATACTCAGTCAGACTCAATACAAATAGGCTCCAGACACGGACGATATTCTGATGTTCAACTTACAGATTACATCTAAACAAGTATTCTTTGATGGCATCTAGAAGCCCATCTCCAACAAGATCCATTACCTCTCCAAATGGCATATTTTAAGCCCATTCCCCACATAATCAACTAACACATCTTCGAGTGCAAATTTTCTGGGCACTCTAGTGTTTAATCATCTTCCACCTTCAAGTCACGAATGGAAGAATTACCAATTTAACTCTTCAGGTGTAAGAAGATTGAACAGGGGCAGCTGTTGTACCCTAAAATATGCCCTCTCATTTCATAAGGGATCACCCTGGATCCTCAAGTTAGTTTCCAAGCCTTGAACTACAAATTTTCCAGGAAAATCACTCAAAAGGGGAAAATGGTCATTTGCACACTGAAAAGTCAAACTTTGACTTTTGGATCAAAATCAAGCTTCAAGTATCATATTTCATGAAGACACGTTGAAATATGAAGTTTTGTTTCATCAAAATCCAAGAGGTCAAAATTCTAAATACTTAGAATTTTTTCTAAGTGTTTAAAAAAAATGACACTTCAGAACTTCTGAGCCAGCCTCCAGGCAGGTGCAGTCAGAAGTTACAAACATGGTTCAGAACATAGTGTGATCGGTGGATCTGGAACTGACTGTTTAATGCTGGTTCGCGAAAATGTCGCGGAAGCAAGAGTCGCCACCGTCTTTTATTTTCTCCCAATGGAAAGGACAAAAGCACAGAAAAATTCCTTAAAGAGATTGCTCTCGGTTCGGGAGGTAGGTTATAGAAAGGGAAGGTGTTAGCACCCTTTCTATCCATGGTTATCCATGGGCTCTTAGATACTCGCTCAATGTGTTTTCAAAAATGTTTTGTTTGCTTTTCAACTGTGGGTTTTAAAAAAAGTTTCTTTGAAAAATTTCAGTTCGACTCGTACGTCAGAGTGTTTGAAAAATTTGCTTTTTGAAAGCTTTTGAAAAGTGTTAGTGTGAAAAGGTTTTTTTTTGTTTTGTTTGAAATTAGAGCAAGTATCCTTGAGAACCTACCTACCCTAAGGAATTCGTCTGTGTAAATGTCCTTTAAAAGTAGTGCCATCCCACCATTGAGAGGTAGGTAGCACCACCGTTGGAGGTGTTCGGGTCAATTCGAGTTTGTAGGGACATGGTGATCACCGGAGCAATGGGAAGACACCTTAGAAGCTACCCTCATGCCAGGTTCCCGGATCATGAGGACTTACTAAGACATCCTCTACTCGACGATCACCTTTCGAAAGGCAACAGTGAGGCGTACCCTAGGGGTGGTGTGTGCGATTCGTGTGTCGTTTTCGTTTGTATTTGTCTTGTCATGTTTGTTGTGATCTACGCTTGATTTTATTTTAAGTCCATACATTCTTTCATGCTTTTTGTTAACAGTTAAAAATTTGCGGGAAAAAGTAAATCTAAGGCTATTACAAATGGCGCGGGTCCACATCGCCAAAATTAAACCGGACCCGATTTGACAGAAAAATAGATAAAGCAAAATAAGAGTGCGAGAAGTTTAAGTTACAATGCTTCGGGACAGGTACATAATTATTTAAGCGAACTAAAAATAAACGCGAAATTAAATAAATTACGAACGAGGGCGTTGGACCCTTTTGCAAATTAAATTAATAAGGAATCAGAATTAAAATTAAAAGAAGAATGTTTTTGGTATTTTGTGTTTTTTATGATTTAAGGAGAAAAAAGAATTAATTAAAATTAAAATGAAATGTTAAACCTAATTCTAATTATTTTTAAGTTATTAAGAAAAATATTGAATTTTTAACCTAATTTAAACTTAAATTATTTATGTACAATTTAATTATGAAAATAAATAAATAATAATAATATTATGATAAAAAGGAAGAATTAAAAGGAATGGAAATTGTTAATTAAACCTAAATTCTATATTTTTATTATTTATTAAAAGAAATTAAAATTGTAACCTAATTAAAACTAATAATTGCATGTTAATTTAATTATGAAAATATTAAAATAAAATAATCTATTATATTTTTATCTTTTTCTGATTTTTCTGTATTTTTTATGTATTGTAAAAATAATGAATTAAACTAAAACAATAAAACAAATAAAAAATAATAATTAAAAAAGATATGAGGAAAATAAAAACACTTGCAAACCAGGGTGGGGGTGTAGTCCCAATTTGTGAGGTGTGAGCCCAGCAATTTGGCCCAACAAGCATGGCCTTGTGGACTTTTCAGAGTCACGTGTAGCAACGTTGACTCACACTCATGGTGTACATCAATCTTCAGCCTTGGATGTGATCCTCCTGGACACGTGCATGTTTGATTACTGAGGACGCATGGTATACCTTAAGGTTGTGCCTGCATAGGATTTATTATAGAAAAACAATATTGAAATTATTCAGACCTGGGACTCGAACCCAGGTCTTGGATGTTGAAACCACAAGCCTTTGCCCGCTGAACCAAATGACGCGTTTGTTATATAATAGATGAATAAATAATATAATAGAAAAAACAAGATGTTAGTGGGTAGCGCGCCAATTTTCAAACGCGCCAATCGCTGTGTGACACGAGATCATCTTCTTCCTCATCCTGTAAAACAAAACACGATGGCAACGGTTTCACGTGCGTGGCCTTAGGGGTGTTTCCAGAAAATAGCGACTAGCGCCATGTAACTCATAAATTGGGCGCGACTATATCAATCTCTTCGTCCAGATGCGTTGAGTGCAATGGTGGTGGCCTGGAACCCCAATTTTTCCTTATCTCAAAAGCCCCAATTTAAAATGCTGCAAACCCTAAAAGCCACGCATGGTGAATTCTTATACACAGCGTTATAATCAAATCAAAAGCATTGGTTAGCTTAGAAACATCACACTGAACAAGAATCCATAAATAAAAATGCAAAAAGATGCGCGAATTATGATATACGATTATGAATTTTTTGCTTTACAGTTTGAGTTACAGGTACCAATTCCTGGAGCTTTTGTGGTTGATATTGATTGGAATGCGTTCAGGAATGCTTAAGGAAGCTATTGAAATAGGTTTTGTGTCTCGAATCAATCTCTAGCACTGATTTCAGATTTGAGTTTTTTGGACAATTTTTCAAGTTTGTATGGTATTCTTGAGCGCAGCTTTTTGTCTAATGCCATTAGGTTTGTGCTCCTGGTTATGTATGGAAGCGATTAGGTTAACAAAATTCAACAAAATCTCTTGTATTCAATGGTTTCAATATTTGATTTCCTTAAGGATCTTCCATATATTTTCCATGTGCATTTTTGTTCAATCATGCCAATCAGCTCCAAATCTTTCCCCATTTGTATTTACACGAAATATTGAGTATTAAACATGCATAAAAAGATTGGTTAAGGCAATTTTGATATTTTTCATGTATTTAATTGATTTAATTGAATTAATATAAATAAAAATCCAAATAAATAAATAAAAAATGAGAAAATACTTCCCTTTGGGCCAAGTGGTCGTGCATATGCTTAGAATGATGAATCATGGAAGAAAAATGGGCCCATTAGCAAATTTAGGTCATTTGAAGTAAAGTTGACTTTTCAAAATTCCCAAAAATTTCCCAACTTTCACAAGGCATAACTTGCTCACTTTTTAAGCTTTCCACATGTTCTTGGACATTTTGGAAAGGACTTTGAGTCCTTTAACCAATGACTTTGGTCCCATGTCATTTTGATTTACCAATCTCAAGTTATGGCCTTTGACTTAAAGTCCCTTTTTGTTGACTTTTGAAAATGACCTATAATGTTGAAATTGATAACTTTTTGTGAGAGCATTTCTTGGACTTGGAATATGAAGATGAATTGTAGGAAATGTCTTTCTCTTCAAAATGAGCTTTGGATGGAATTTTTCTGATAATCCATGTGAAAGTTATGCCCTGGTCAATTTCAGTTGACTTTTTCAGCTGTCCAAATATAGTAACTTTTGCATCTTTGATGATTTCTGAGCCAAATTTTGAGAATCATGATCAAGAATTGATCAAATGATGTTTGTGGCTTCAAAATGATATGTTGACCAAAAATTTGAACTTTTGACTGTCAAATGACCATTTTGCCCCTACAGTTGACTGTAGTGCAATTAGGGTTTTTGACTGTGCAATTTTGATCTGAATGCCTTGAAACTTGATATGAGGATGCTTGACCATCTTTGTAGGCATGTGAGACTTGATTGGGCCTTTGAAAACTTCCTTGTCTTGATCAGAACACAAACCCTAGTTTGGACTGTATAGGAGAATGTTGGACTGCACAACCCTTGGGGGAATTTTGTGACTTGGCTTGGCAATTTCTCGAAGAATATGGAAGGGCAAATTTTGGGGTGCAACAGTTGCCCCTGTTCAATCTTCTTAGACCTGAGGGTGCAGATTGGCTGACGTGCCTTTCGTAATCCGAGGGTAGAAGATGATTGAACACTAGAGTGCCCAGAAATTTGCGCTCACATAGTAGCAGTGAATGGGGGAATGGGCTTACAGATGCCATTTGGGGGTTGATGAATAGGATGATGGGCTTATAGATGCCATCTGGATGTTGATCGCGTGGGAAATTCCTTAGCGAGAACCTGCATACCTGCAAAAGAAAAATGAGTACCTGACACGTTGCAGGACTTGATTTTCAGATGCTTGGTACAGATGTGTCCTGACTGGTTACAGGAGCTGAATCTGGAGCTTCAAACGCTGATGAATGAACCAGGGATGGTTGCTGTCTTAGCATGAATGGTAAGATAACCTTGGGCGACTTTTACTTCAACAACGCTCGTTGAGAAAAATCTTGGCGGGAATTACCATCTTTGCAATATCGGGAATAGAACCATAGACCGTTATAACCTGAAAGGGAATCACCTCACTCGCCGTTGGAGAGGGAATCATAGGAAAAGGAATTGTCACCTCACACACCGTCGGAGAGGGAACCATAAGAGACTATCACCTCACGCTCATCGTCGGAGAGGGAAACATCTGAAGAAGGAATTACCACCTCACACTCATCGTCGGAGAGGGGACCATAAGTTCTGCTGAGTCTTTATCAGAAAAATCTGTTGGGAGTCGATTTAGCTGGACTAGAGAAGGCCTTGAAATATGTTTGAGCATTTTAACTGCGTCTTTCCTGAAAGGTAAAGGTCAGTCATATGCCATGCATGATACGGATCAAGCAATGATGTTCTCAACATAAATGAGATTTGTATGATATGATGCGTCTATGCATGCTATAATGATGTATGTGATGTTTTATGAATGTTTTTCGTCTAGGAAAGTAAATCCTTGACGGGTGCCGGGAAGTCGTATCCTGGGCTGATGTTGGCAAGTAGATTTTGCTTCCGCTGGGGGATGATAACTGCAAGAATACCGGTAGGAGAAGATGACTCCGTTGCGGAATGAACTTGGCGAATGGAAGATTCTGCGGGGAGAAAAGATACCCTAACGACCATGCTGGGAAGCAAAACTCTGTGGGGAGAAATGCTCTGCTGATTGTTGATAATGACTTGCTGAGGATATGCTTGTCGTTAGAAGTGTTGATGGACTTCGCTGGGGATAAGAAGACTTCGTCGAGGACACTCTTTCCGTGTCTTTTGGCTGAGGATAACCCAGTTATATCCTGTTAAGGAAATAACTCTTTAAATCCAGCCGGACGACGCGTTCGTGCTTTGTGAGGGGATAAGCTTGTTGCTTGGGGATATGAATCCCATCCTTCCTGGGGAGATTGGATTGGACTCTTCTGGGGAAGTTTTGGACTGTAATGTTATAAGTTGAAAGAGGGAACCTATGTAGGGTTGCTGGATGTCGAGTTCGTGTAAAACTTCGTTTTTTTTTTTTTTTTTTTGGAAAGGGAGAACCTGTGTAGGGTTTCTGGGTGACGAGTCCATGTAAAACTGCATCTTGAAGAGGGGGAACCGGTGTAGGGTTGCTTGGTGAGGTAAGTTCATGTAAAACTTCTTGATGAACCGGGGTGAGGTTATCTTGAACTAAATCCATGTAAGACTTCTTGAGGAACCGGGGTTAGGTTACCTTGGGGTAAATCCATGTGAGATTTCTTGACGAACCGGGATAAGGTTACTGGAGACGAGTCCATGTGAGACTTCTGGGGGAACCGGGGTTAGGTTACCTTGAGATAGATATGTGTGAGATTTTTTGACGAACCGGGGTAAGGTTGCTTCGGATAAGTTCGTGTAAAAACTTCTTGATGAACCGGGGTGAGGTTAACTTGAGCTAAATCCATGTAAGACTTCTGGGGGGAACCGGGGTTAGGTTGCCGCAGGATAAATTTGTGTAAAATTTCTTGACAAACCGGGGTAGGGTCATCTTGAGATAGGTCCATGTAAGACTTCTGGAGGAACCGGGGTTAGGTTACTTGGATAAGTTCGTGTAAAAACTTCTTGATGAACCGGGGTTAGGTCATCTTGAGATAGGTCCATGTGAGACTTCTGGAGGAACCGGGGTAAGGTTACTTGACGAGTTTGTGTAAAAACTTCTTGACGAACCGGGGTTAGGTCATCTTGAGCTAAATCCATGTAAGACTTCTGGAGGAACCGGGGTTAGGTTACCTGGATAAGTTTGTGTAAAAACTTCTTGATGAACCGGGGTTAGGTCATCTTGAGATAGGTCCATGTAAGACTTCTGGAGGAACCGGGGTTAGGTTACCTGGATAAGTTTGTGTAAAAACTTCTTGATGAACCGGGGTTAGGTCATCTTGAGATAGGTCCATGTAAGACTTCTGGAGGAACCGGGGTTAGGTTACCTGGATAAGTTTGTGTAAAAACTTCTTGATGAACCGGGGTTAGGTCATCTTGAGATAGGTCCATGTAAGACTTCTGGAGGAACCGGGGTTAGGTTACCTGGATAAGTTTGTGTAAAAACTTCTTGATGAACCGGGGTTAGGTCATCTTGTGGAGGAGGAGTCTGTGTATGATTTTGTCTGAAGGTTGAGAAGAAACCGGTGTTGGGTTGCATGACTTTGATTAAGTGGATGATTGTCCTGTTTGGTCTCAGACGTTAGCCCACGATCTGGAATTTGTAAAGGTAGATGGTAATCATTCTTATGTTGATCTGTCCTTTGTACTTTGGTTGACAGAGCAATTGGATCGCCTGGATAACTCATTATTGCCCCTGCTTCGGAGGTGAGGGAAGAGGATACCTGTGTGGGTGATTGACAAATCTTCGGGTAGGCAAGTGACGAGATACCGGAACATAGTCGTACGCCTTGATCCCTAACTTTTGCCTGAACCGCCCTTTCGGGTTTTCAGTCCACCGGGATACCCATTTTTGCCCAAGCCGCCTTTTCAGGTTTTCGACTTGCCGGGTGTACAGATTTTTCGTTTCATCCCTTATTTTTGCCCGAACCCTTTTGGTTCGCCGGGAAGCCCTTATTTTTGCCTAGGTATGTCAACCTAGCGGGTCTTTGATTATGCGTAGTATTTTTTCGACTATGTCCACGCTCTCAGAATATAGGGAGTTGCCCCTGTTGGAAGTATTTTGCCATGCCCCAGATAATGGGCAATGCTCCTACTGTGCCCCTTGATTGGAGGTACTTCTGTTCACAAGGTGTTCGTCGTGCGAATTTCCCTGCTGTTCAAACAAATAGTCGTATGTAACCAAGGTTATTTTAAGAATGCAAAAGTCTATGTCTGTCTTGAATTTTGAAAATGCATTTTTTGTAATACAGTGCGGTGTCAACTCAAGATTTTACAGCAAACCTTCAGGAGTCAGGATACCTTCGTAACAGTATGCTTTCGAACTAACCCATGCTTCAGCTAGGACTTTTAAGGGTTATATCGTGGCCTGGTTCATGGTTTAAGAAACAAGGATAAAGGCTCAAATTATTTGTACCCACCCGCTCTTCGTGACGTTCTCCCAACCTAAACTCAGTTGATCCTACGTTAGACCTTGTTCGAGTCTTTGCTTTGATTTTCCGGTGATGATTCGGATGTTGATAACTTATTTTGAATAGGCAGTCATTCCTTTTTTGTTGAGGGTTTGTAAGACCTCTTTCTTGTCTGATTTTTTTTGTTATCCCTTTCTTTTTTGCCTGAACTGTTTCCTTTTTGGGGTTACAGTCAGCGGGATGCCCCAGTTTGGTAAGTCTTCTTTATTGGTTTTGACTTTTTGGGCTTTTCGTTTATGATTTTTTTTTTGGTAATGACTGCCTGTCCTTATGATTGTTCTGAACCATCATGTCTTTTGTTTTTGAAAAACTCATTTGGTGCCATTCATTGTGCACTTGGATCAAATGAGAGAACTACCCTGCCCCAGGTTATGATTAAGGGTTTTGATTTTCGAAAATAAAACTCCTACTTCTTTGGCTCAGAGGGGTTGACGAGGGATTATCATCCTTATAACTCCAGTGTTTAGGAATTGAAACAATGCCTGTACCTCATCAGCGGGGTCTGTTCAAAAGCATACTGTAATGATCGCGGTATCGTTTTCGTCATCCTCCCTCAAGAGGCTTAGAATTTTCAATTAAGAGTTGACCATTGCAAAAATATGAAAGCAGTTTTAAGCATAGTAAACATAATTAGATCAAGACAGACATGTGTAATGCATTCATGAAATAAAAGAGTTTAACATAATAATTGTTTATCTGAACAAGAAAGGAAAGATACAACTTGAATTCAAATGAACAAAAATCTCTCGACCCTAGCCATGTTTTGGCAATGGAGCCGTGATCACGTTGGGGGTCTCAGCAGATTCAAACTCGATCTCTTTGGCATCGATCATGTTCTGAATCTTGTACTTTAGTGCCCAACAGTCCTCAGTATCGTGCCCCGGGCTATCAGAATGATAAGCACACCTTGCTTCTGGATTATAGCTAGGAGAGGAGGTCTTGGGATTGGCAGGAGGGTTGATCACTGCAATCAGGTTCATCTTCAACATGTGTTGCAATGCTTGTGACCATGGCATGTTAATGTTGGTGAATTGCCTTTTAGGCCCGTCCGGCCTTTGCTGGTTTCCCCTTTGTGGTTGACGGCGTGGTGCAGAACCAGAGATCATGACTGCCCCTGCATGTTGATCACGGCGACTCATTTAACTGTATGTAGCATTAGATTCCTTCTTTCCTGTGTAAGGCTTTTTATGAGTGTCAGAAGGTGTGGCCTCTTGAATTTTCCCACTCTTGATACCAGCTTCAATTCTTTCACCGGTCAGGATGAGGTCGGTAAATCCAGCAGATGAGTTACCAATGAGGTGATTGAAGAATGGCCCCGATAGGGTCCCTAAGAACATATCAACGAGTTCCCGGTCAGTCAACGGAGGCTGCACCCTTCCAGCAAGGTCTCTCCATCTTTGTGCGTACTCCTTGAAACCTTCACTTGACCCCAACGACATACCCTGGAGTTGGGTACGTGTGGGAGCAAGGTCAGCATTGTACTGGTACTGCTTATAGAAAGCAGTTGCCAACTCCTCCCAGTTACGAACTTTGGTCCCATCCAGTTGATAGAACCATTCGAGGTGAGTCCCTGAAAGACTTTCCTGGAAGAAGTGGATCCACAAGTTCTTATCTGCTGAGTATGGTTGGATTTTCCGAACATAAGACCTGAGATGTAGCTTGGGACAAGACGCCCCGTCATATTTAGTGAATGATGGTGCCTTGAACTTCCGAGGGATGATCACACCAGTAGACAAACCCAGATCTCCGAAATCCAGCCCAGGTACTTGTTGTATTTCCATAGCCTTCAAACGGTCTTCCAACTGCCTGTACTTGTCCTCAGCCGGAGGGTATTGTTCGTCGTTGAAATCTGTCTCGTTGTCGGAGACCACTGGACTAGGCACCTCTCTCTCATGGTGACTGCTTTCCCTCACAGATGGGGTAGTCCTCTCAGTTTCAATTTGCGGTGTGTTCCCAGATCTGCGTCTAGGGCTGAACAAAACAGTCCTCTTCTTCTTCTTGTCCTTCTTCAAGAGCAGAGCCTTCAGATCTTGTTGCCCCTGAGTCAAATTCATGATCAGCTCTTGGAACTGGGCGTTCTGAGCCTGGAGGTCCTTGATAGTCTGCTCGGCTGATGATTCAGGATTCATGACGATCGGCTGAAATAAACAGCGGAGAAGGGTAAGCAACCTGTCAAAGGGATACCTGCAATGCAATGAGATGTATGACATGCATGCAATGATTTCAAGGATCTCGCGGGGTAAACAGAGAAACTTGTTAGATTTGAAAACTGGTAATTTGATTGAAGAAACTTCCTGTTGTGGAAAATCCTTCTTCAAGGGCCAAAGGCTCACCATATCCAGTGGGTCATAGCCCCTGACGCCCTTGGCTAGGGGAAAATAAATCCCCTTTGCCCCTTGCTGGGTGTTTGATTCATCATGACCTGCATCACAAGCCCTTGAGATCCTTGAAATGGGTTAGGATGTATGCAATGGTATGATGTCATGATATGCATGGGGTAATGTGAGTAGCCCTGTTGCGAGTCCCAATTAAGGACTACAAACAAAACCTGCAAGAAACTTAGGGTACTCTGTTATGAGTCCTGCAAGAAACAAGGGTCAGGTAACAAGCATGCAGATAGTCAAGTACGAAGGCACACAAGTCACACAAAGGAGCCCTTAGAGTTTAGGCCAGCATGAAGTTTGGGGTGCTACCCTCTTGAAGCTGGTGGGTTCAACCTGTCCTATTAGAAGTAACCGGGTTCTAAGGATCCCAATATCACTGGATTGCTTTCATTGTTCATCGTTTCGATTTAGCCACTGAACTGGCGACCGAAATATTCCAGGAAAGCAACCCTCAATTGAGTGTAGCGTCGAGTATCAACCAACCTCGGACTGCACCAAAGTCAGTTATCTCACTACCCTAAAGAGGCCAAGATAGTTCAATTAAGGTTCCTAAGGTCTGTTGATGCTTCACGACACCACGCGGAGGCCCCGTACTCTCCTTGACTGAACTCAAGGGTTACCGGTACACACCAAAGTGCCACATCAACGTAGCAGACTGTTTCAACCATGTCGGTATACCCCGCACAGTTCCCTCACAGCCTTGTTTCTACTTTCTAAGAAGGTATCCCCCAGATCCGGGTTTAGGATCTATAGAACTCCCAAGCAACCCACAATTTAAAGCACACAAGGAAAACAATTGAAAACACAGTTATGAACTAGCCCTAAGGTACACCTCACTTTATAAGATATTCCCCAGCAGAGTCGCCAGTTCTGTGATCGGTGGAAATAGAACTGACTGTTTAACGCTAGTTCGCGAAAATGTCGCGGAAGCAAGAGTCGCCACCGTCTTTTATTTTCTCCCAATGGAAAGGACAAAAGCACAGAAAAATTCCTTAAAGAGATTGCTCTCGGTTTGGGAGGTAGGTTATAGAAAGGGAAGGTGTTAGCACCCTTTCTATCCATGGTTATCCATGGGCTCTTAGATACTCGCTCAATGTGTTTTCAAAAATGTTTTGTTTGCTTTTCAACTGTGGGTTTTAAAAAAAGTTTCTTTGAAAAATTTCAGTTCGACTCGTACGTCAGAGTGTTTGAAAAATTTGCTTTTTGAAAGCTTTTGAAAAGTGTTAGTGTGAAAAGGTTTTTTTTGTTTTGTTTGAAATTAGAGCAAGTATCCTTGAGAACCTACCTACCCTAAGGAATTCGTCTGTGTAAATGTCCTTTAAAAGTAGTGCCATCCCACCATTGAGAGGTAGGTAGCACCACCGTTGGAGGTGTTCGGGTCAATTCGAGTTTGTAGGGACATGGTGATCACCGGAGCAATGGGAAGACACCTTAGAAGCTACCCTCATGCCAGGTTCCCGGATCATGAGGACTTACTAAGACATCCTCTACTCGACGATCACCTTTCGAAAGGCAACAGTGAGGCGTACCCTAGGGGTGGTGTGTGCGATTCGTGTGTCGTTTTCGTTTGTATTTGTCTTGTCATGTTTGTTGTGATCTACGCTTGATTTTATTTTAAGTCCATACATTCTTTCATGCTTTTTGTTAACAGTTAAAAATTTGCGGGAAAAAGTAAATCTAAGGCTATTACAAATGGCGCGGGTCCACATCGCCAAAATTAAACCGGACCCGATTTGACAGAAAAATAGATAAAGCAAAATAAGAGTGCGAGAAGTTTAAGTTACAATGCTTCGGGACAGGTACATAATTATTTAAGCGAACTAAAAATAAACGCGAAATTAAATAAATTACGAACGAGGGCGTTGGACCCTTTTGCAAATTAAATTAATAAGGAATCAGAATTAAAATTAAAAGAAGAATGTTTTTGGTATTTTGTGTTTTTTATGATTTAAGGAGAAAAAAGAATTAATTAAAATTAAAATGAAATGTTAAACCTAATTCTAATTATTTTTAAGTTATTAAGAAAAATATTGAATTTTTAACCTAATTTAAACTTAAATTATTTATGTACAATTTAATTATGAAAATAAATAAATAATAATAATATTATGATAAAAAGGAAGAATTAAAAGGAATGGAAATTGTTAATTAAACCTAAATTCTATATTTTTATTATTTATTAAAAGAAATTAAAATTGTAACCTAATTAAAACTAATAATTGCATGTTAATTTAATTATGAAAATATTAAAATAAAATAATCTATTATATTTTTATCTTTTTCTGATTTTTCTGTATTTTTTATGTATTGTAAAAATAATGAATTAAACTAAAACAATAAAACAAATAAAAAATAATAATTAAAAAAGATATGAGGAAAATAAAAACACTTGCAAACCAGGGTGGGGGTGTAGTCCCAATTTGTGAGGTGTGAGCCCAGCAATTTGGCCCAACAAGCATGGCCTTGTGGACTTTTCAGAGTCACGTGTAGCAACGTTGACTCACACTCATGGTGTACATCAATCTTCAGCCTTGGATGTGATCCTCCTGGACACGTGCATGTTTGATTACTGAGGACGCATGGTATACCTTAAGGTTGTGCCTGCATAGGATTTATTATAGAAAAACAATATTGAAATTATTCAGACCTGGGACTCGAACCCAGGTCTTGGATGTTGAAACCACAAGCCTTTGCCCGCTGAACCAAATGACGCGTTTGTTATATAATAGATGAATAAATAATATAATAGAAAAAACAAGATGTTAGTGGGTAGCGCGCCAATTTTCAAACGCGCCAATCGCTGTGTGACACGAGATCATCTTCTTCCTCATCCTGTAAAACAAAACACTATGGCAACGGTTTCACGTGCGTGGCCTTAGGGGTGTTTCCAGAAAATAGCGACTAGCGCCATGTAACTCATAAATTGGGCGCGACTATATCAATCTCTTCGTCCAGATGCGTTGAGTGCAATGGTGGTGGCCTGGAACCCCAATTTTTCCTTATCTCAAAAGCCCCAATTTAAAATGCTGCAAACCCTAAAAGCCACGCATGGTGAATTCTTATACACAGCGTTATAATCAAATCAAAAGCATTGGTTAGCTTAGAAACATCACACTGAACAAGAATCCATAAATAAAAATGCAAAAAGATGCGCGAATTATGATATACGATTATGAATTTTTTGCTTTACAGTTTGAGTTACATGTACCAATTCCTGGAGCTTTTGTGGTTGATATTGATTGGAATGCGTTCAGGAATGCTTAAGGAAGCTATTGAAATAGGTTTTGTGTCTCGAATCAATCTCTAGCACTGATTTCAGATTTGAGTTTTTTGGACAATTTTTCAAGTTTGTATGGTATTCTTGAGCGCAGCTTTTTGTCTAATGCCATTAGGTTTGTGCTCCTGGTTATGTATGGAAGCGATTAGGTTAACAAAATTCAACAAAATCTCTTGTATTCAATGGTTTCAATATTTGATTTCCTTAAGGATCTTCCATATCTTTTCCATGTGCATTTTTGTTCAATCATGCCAATCAGCTCCAAATCTTTCCCCATTTGTATTTACACGAAATATTGAGTATTAAACATGCATAAAAAGATTGGTTAAGGCAATTTTGATATTTTTCATGTATTTAATTGATTTAATTGAATTAATATAAATAAAAATCCAAATAAATAAATAAAAAATGAGAAAATACTTCCCTTTGGGCCAAGTGGTCGTGCATATGCTTAGAATGATGAATCATGGAAGAAAAATGGGCCCATTAGCAAATTTAGGTCATTTGAAGTAAAGTTGACTTTTCAAAATTCCCAAAAATTTCCCAACTTTCACAAGGCATAACTTGCTCAATTTTTAAGCTCTCCACATGTTCTTGGACATTTTGGAAAGGTCTTTGAGTCCTTTAACCAATGCCTTTGGTCCCATGTCATTTTGATTTACCAATCTCAAGTTATGGCCTTTGACTTAAAGTCCCTTTTTGTTGACTTTTGAAAATGACCTATAATGTTGAAATTGATAACTTTTTGTGAGAGAATTTCTTGGACTTGGAATATGAAGATGAATTGTAGGAAATGTCTTTCTCTTCAAAATGAGCTTTGGATGGAATTTTTCTGATAATCCATGTGAAAGTTATGCCCTGGTCAATTTCAGTTGACTTTTTCAGCTGTCCAAATATAGTAACTTTTGCATCTTTGATGATTTCTGAGCCAAATTTTGAGAATCATGATCAAGAATTGATCAAATGATGTTTGTGGCTTCAAAATGATATGTTGACCAAAAATTTGAACTTTTGACTGTCAAATGACCATTTTGCCCCTACAGTTGACTGTAGTGCAATTAGGGTTTTTGACTGTGCAATTTTGATCTGAATGCCTTGAAACTTGATATGAGGATGCTTGACCATCTTTGTAGGCATGTGAGACTTGATTGGGCATTTGAAAACTTCCTTGTCTTGATCAGAACACAAACCCTAGTTTTGACTGTATAGGAGACTGTTGGACTGCACAACCCTTGGGGGAATTTTGTGACTTGGCTTGGCAATTTCTCGAAGAATATGGAAGGGCAAATTTTGAGGTGCAACACATAGCTTTCAGTCAGAACATGCCTCTTCAGCATCTACGCAAGTTCAATCAGAGTTTGCTAGGGTAATTTAAAGAAGGCTAAGAAGCGTACTGCAAGCTTTCTAGAAAGTCTGAAAGCTCCTTCAGAACATGCTGGAGCCAGAAGATAAGAGGATCAGAAGATGGGATGCTACGCTGAAGCAGAACTTCTGATCCAGAACTAAGCCTTGGTGTAGAGTTTCACGTTGCAGTATTTCTGGTTGTGATAAGTCTCATCATCATTTAATGCTCATTTAATGCTCACAACCACCTTCTGAGTCTTTATCCAAAGGATTTTCACCACGTGTACCTCTACTGTCTTAGGATAGCAACTTTGCTACTAAGCCCATGCTTTGCTTTTGTTTTTCCTTAAATCCTACTGACAGCCACCATGCTTGCTTCAAAGACAAGGCAGCGCTTCAGCAGATGAAGGCTATTTTCAAAGCTTTGGTCAGAACTTGACCAAATCCCAAAAACCTTGCTTATACAACTTACTGCAGACCTATGACCAACAGCTGGCTCAACCTACGCCTGCATCTCATGAAAACACCAAACTAGCATACGAAAACTGTGATGAAAAAAGCAAAGGAACAGGATGCCAAAACAGGTTCAAATCCTATTTGTTTTTCCCCCTAAAGTCACAGCAAATTCATCTATAAATACTTGGCTCCATCACACGTTCAAGGGGCTGGCTTTTGAGGAGAGAGATTGGCCAAAAGAGAGAAAAGGAAATTGTGAAACCTTCATAAAAATCTAGATTTCTCATACATAAACAAACCTTTGTTCTTCCTTTTGAACAAAAGGACACAACCACTCTTCCGTCTGTCTTACTGACTCAGACCATCCAGAGGTAGCCACTCAAAGCTCCAAGCATGCTCCAGGTAAGTCTTTCTGACTTTACTTGCTTTTCATTCTGAACATCATTTACATATAAATACCATAGTATTAATGTAGAACATACCATTGTATGAATAGAAAAACTATGGATCAGAACTTCTAGAATAATGCTAGGCTCAGACTTAGGATTGGAACTTCTATGAATTGTTGTGCTGTGATCATTCTGATTTTGCTGAACTGAATAAATTGTTGTTGTGCTGATTAAGAGCTGAAATGTAACACAGAACTTCTATTTTTCACTCATCGTTTCAACACACAGAACTTCCATGATTTCTCTCACTGTTAACACACACTGAACTTCTGATGTTCACCCACTGGCTCAGTACAATACAGAACTTCTGATGTTCACTCACAATCTTAACATAACACAGAACTTCTGAATTCTCCTCACATGCCAAATACACTGAACTTCTGATGTTTCCATCAGTTGTTTTCAAACACTCAGAGTTTATGATTTTCACATGCTGACAATGTACTGAACTGTTGATGTTTTCTCATTGTTTTAGTGTAATATAGAACTTCTGACTTTTGGTTCATTGGCTGCATACCACCCAGAACCTTTGTGTTTGTCCCCTAACATTTCTTGCAGGACCTCAGAATTTACCTGTTCGGAACTTCTGAACTTCTGATATCCATTGACGTTTCCTGCTGAGTCACGCGCCTGGCTTCAGAACTTCTGATCCTTGTTTCTTTGTTTGCAGCAACACGTTGTTTCTATTTTTGCATTTATTTTCCTTTTCATCTTTTTTTAATATTAACATAAAAAACATAAAAATATTTTCCTTTTAATTTATTTCCTTAAGACAAAAACATTTTTAAACAAGTCTATTTCTTTCTTATATTGTACATTTCAATATGGTTGTAATAGTAACTTAGGACTTATTTTTTACTTGCAATCCCCATTCATACATATTTACCCTCATCCCCTAAATATTGTAATAGCGTAGGACTTTACATTTCTGCAATTTATCGCTTTCAAATGTAAATGCTAGTAATTAGGCGTGTATGGCAAGATACAAACAACAAAATAGACAACTCTAATCAAGACTAAATGCATGCAAATCAAACACTCTTTGCACACATGCACCCTTAGGGTAATCTCACTTGTTGCCTAAAAAATGGTCAAGTTATGCATGTGGGGTGTCTTAGCAAAAACAATCGAAATACAAGATCATAGTCCCTCGATGACGCTATCAAAGTTGCCTTTCGAAATGATCTTAGTCCCTAAAGAAAAATGCTAATACATCTCACAACATTGCTATCATGATCATACAATGACCCAACGCTCGTCCCTTCACATCCAACGATGGGGCTTCTTACCAAATCAATGGTAAGATAGCCACATCTAAAGGAGAAGGAAAAGCACACTTAAGATCTTTCGAGTAGGTAGATTCACTCCTAGTTACTCGCTTGCTCATAACAAAAACAATTTTATACACCTACACTTCCATTTTGAAACATTTTCAAAACAAACACTTTGTATGCGTTCTTATAGAAACGAGAACCATTACGAAGTTCCATTTTCAAAATCACTTTTAAAAAACACATTTCACAAACACTCCTTTGAATTATCTTCCAAACAAACAATTTGTACGCGTTCTTATGGAGACGAGAACTGTTGCAAAGACGTTTTCAAAATACTTTCACACACACCACAAGCACATTCAAACAAAAGCAAGTGATCTAGTGAGTAACTAAGAGCCCATGGAAAACCATGGATGAAAAGGGTGCTAATACCTTCGTTTTTTCATAATCTACCCCCCGAACTCAAAAAAAACATCTCTAAAGGTCTTTCCTGTGCCTTTTCACCTTTCCTTTTTGAATAAAAGAAAAGTCGGGGGCGACTCTTGCTAAACCGCAACATTTGCGAATACAAACGTGAAACCTCAAGTCATTTCTCCCACCGTATCACATATGGATCTCAAGTTACAAATTCATGAAGTCATGACATTTTCATTTAACACTTAAAGAAAATTTCAACAGATTTTGGTCAGGATTTTACCACAACTTCTTGGCATTTTTTCACATAGTTCCAAGATGATTTTGTCAAAATGGCCAACATTAAAGTTATAAAGGATGTTTAAAGCTTTCCAAAATATCCAAGAGCATAAATTTATCATGATTGAGCTAGGATATTCAAGGGCTTGAAGTTGGCCATCCATCTTTGAATTGCAAGTCATTCTAAGTAAAGAACACATAACAAAACTCTTATGATTTGCTGCACAATCTTATGTTGCAGGCCTCCTTGCTTGCAAATCTCATCATAATTTAATGTTTACACAAGATCTTGAACTATTACCCAAGTGTTTAAACCATTGTCCAAAAGATTTTTCCATTTATGGCATAAAGGCACCATTGCTATTATTGAAAAGCATGCTTTTTGTACAAAGTTTGTCTTGAGCTCATACCTTGCTTGTTGTTGTTTATACTCCACCATAAATCATGGGAAGTAGCTCCTATATACCAGCAACTTTGGTACTTCACCTTGGGACTATGGAGTACTTGACATAGTTTGATTTCTGTAATCCAACCAAACCATAACATGTTGTCTTGCAAACTTAGTCAGCTCATATGCACAAACCTCCTGCCTATAAATAGAAGAAGCATTTGCAAGACAGGGAGGTTAGAAAAAATATAAATAAAACCAGAAGTTTTGTTGACAAACTCTCAAAAAATCTCATAACTGAAAAAGGTCATAACAGTTCAGAAGGCAACACCTCAAGCTCAAAACATAAATTCTAGCTGCAAGGTAAGTCTCCTTAACTTTAAATTCTTCATTTCAATCATCATCATGTGGTTCACTTTTGAGGCTAAAATGCAGTGACCTTTGAAGAAAAGGTTTATAAAAAAATCGTGAACAATTGCCAAGATTGAGTGAAAAGTTTTCCATGAAATAGTATCATGAACAGGGAGGTGTAAGACAATTGTTTTTCAAAACCATACAGCAGGCAATCGATTGCACCCTTCATGCAAATCGATTGCACGGGGTTCCAATAGCCAGATTTCGAAATATTTTAAGTGTGAAATCGATTTCACAACCATGCAAATCGATTGCACGAGGTTCTAGTAGCCAGATTTCCAAATATTTTGAGTGTGCAATCGATTGCACAACCATGAAAATCGATTGCACGGGGTTCTAGTAGCCAAATTTCCAAATATTTTGAGTGTGCAATCGATTGCACAACCATGCAAATCGATTGCACTGGAAGTCAGTAGCCATGTTTTGAAAAACCGAAGCATGCAATCGATTGCACTAACATGCAAATCGATTGCACTTAAATAAAAATTGAATTTTTGCTTTGAAAAAACTTGAATAAAGAGTTGGACAATATAAAATGTTTCTTTTTGACCATTGAGCATATATATCTTAAGTTCAAGGTAAGTATCATCATTATACCTTGAAATTTGCTAAGGGCTTGAACCAAAGACTTCATCAGAAGAGGCTTTTATCTTGATCAATAATTTTTGCCTTCTTTATCAATCATGATTTGTCTTCATCAAAACAAAAGTGCATTCGAGAAGATTGATTTTACGGCATGTGTCGACACATAATGATCCAAAATGTTTTCTTTTCCTTTCATTTTTCTTTGTTTTTATATGCTTCATATATTTTCTTCATGGCTATTCAATATGGTTGTAATAGATAATTAGGACTTTAATTTCTTGCAATCCCCATTTGTAAATTTGTACAACACATCCCCAAATAATTGTAATAGCGTAGGATATTTACTTTCCGCAATTTATCGCTTTATATATAACATGTTAATAATTAAGGTTTGTATGGAAATATAAAACCAATCAAATAGAAAACCCTATCTCAAGACAAAATCAAGCATGAAAATGACACACTTGCACACAAACACCCCTAGGGTTACTCCACTTGGTTGCCTTGAACAAAATGGCCATATTACGCATGTAAGGTATCTTAGCAAAATAGACAAAAAAACAAGATCATAGTCCCTCGATGACGCTATTCAAAGTTGCCTTACAAAATGATCTTAGTCCCTCAAGATGCTAAGATACTTTGCAACATTGCTAATCATGGTCATACGATGACCCACGTCCGTCCCTTCACATCCAACGATGGGGCTTCTTACCAAATCAATGGTAAGATAGAAACATCTAAAGGAGGAGGAAAAGAACATCTAAGACCTTTTGAGTAGGTAGGTTCGCTCTTATTTACTCGCTTGCTCACAACAAAAATATTTTATACACCAACACTCTCATTTTGAAACATTTTTTAAAACAACACTTTATATGCATTCTTATAGAGACGAGAATCTTTACAAAGGCCTCTTTTACAAAATACTTTCAAAACCACACAAAGCACAATTTCAAACAAAAGCAAGTGATCTAGCAAGTAACTAAGAGCCCATGGAAAACCAAGGATGAAAAGGGTGATAATACCTTCCCTTTTCATAATCTACCCCCCGAACTCAAGAAACAATCTCAAAGGTCTTTCCTGTTTTTTTTTTACCTTTCCTTTTGGATAAAGGAAAAGTCAGTGGCGAATCTTGCTAACCACAACATTTGCGATAAAACGCAAAACCTTCAAGTCAGTTCTCCCACCGTATCACAGAACTGGCGACTCTGCTGAGGAATATTATAAAAGCTGAGTTACCTTAGGGATATATCACATTTACTTACTTACATTGTTTGATTTGTATGCTTTACATTATGGTTATTTGTTTGGGTTTGAATCCTCTACCCGGATTTGGGATACATTATAGGTAAATAGCAATACATTATGGAAACTGTGCGGGGTATACCGACATGGTCTAAGCAATAGCTATGTTAGTGCGACATATTTGTGGGTACCGGTAGCCTTTGAGTTAATCAAAGAGAATACGGGGCCGTTGAGTGATGTCATGAAGCACTAATGAACTTCTAGAACCTTTACTTGACCAACTTGGCCTTTAGGATGTAGTGAGATGACCGGCTTTGGTGCAGTCCGAAGTTGGTAGATACTCGATACTACACTCATTGAGGGTTGGTTTCTTGGGATATTTCGGTCGCCATTAAAGAGGCTTGAGCTGAAACAATGACCAAGGAAACAATCTAGTGATATTGAACCCCTTAGAACCCGGTTACTATTACTAGGACAGGTTGAGCCAACTAAACTTCAAGAGGTTGCTTAGCTACAAACTCCATACAAGCCTAAACCTAAGGATTTGTCTGCTTTGTGTGTATATGTTTATTTGCATATAAACTTGCTTACTTTGCATACTTGTACATAACATCATAACATCATATCATAACATTTTCAATAACCATTTCAAGGATCTCGAGGGCCTTTGATGCAGGGTTACATTGAACCATACGTCTATCAGGGGAAAGAGGATTTATTTTCCTTTAACCAAACTCCGTCAAGGATCAAGTACAAAAAACTTGAGTCAAGGGCTACAACCCACTTGGCATGGTGAGCTAAATTCTCGTGGAAGGACATCCACCGATACAAAGTTCTCCAATAAAAGTTGTTGATCAAAGTTCAACTTCTAACTTTTTATTATGTTTACCCCACGAGATCCTTGAAAACATGCATCCACATATCATGCATCATATCATAACAGGTTTCTCCCATACAGGTCTCCTTATCTTCCTGTTGTTTATTTCAGTAAGATGGATATGGAACAAACAGTGAAAGATCACCAAGCTCAAAACGTTCAATTCCAACAAATGTTCCTGGCTATAGCTAAGGGGCAAGAGGACCTGAAGACTCTTCTTCTTAAAGACAAGAAGAAAAAGTCCAAGAAGTCAATAGGCGTCCTGAACTTGGGAAGAAGACCTAGAGGACTGGTCAAGGGAGCTCTAGATCTTTCAACTCCATCCAACATGGGGGATAGTCTTGAAGAAGACCACAATTTGGAGATTGATGAAGTTGAAGCTGACTACTCCGAGGAACAATATCATCCCACTGATGACAAGTACAAACAGTTGGAGGATCACCTTAGTGCTATGGAGATTCAACAGATACCTGGCTTGGATTTAGGAGACATGGGTTTGGTTTCTGGAGTGGTCATTCCGCCAAAGTACAAAGTCCCTACCTTTGCCTTGTACGATGGAGTCTCTTGCCCTAAGATGCACTTAAAGTCTTATGTCCGCAAGATTCAACCATACACAACTGATCCAAAGCTTTGGATCCATTTATTCCAAGAGACCCTAGTAGGGACTCAACTCGAATGGTTCTATCAATTGTAGAGTTCTTGCATCCACACTTGGGAGGATTTAGCTGCTGCTTTCTACAAGCAATATCAGTACAATGCTGATCTTGCACCAACTCGTGTGCAATTGCAGAACATGACCATGGGTTCCAACGATAGCTTCAAAGGATACGCCCAAAAGTGGAGAGATCTGGCTGGTAGGTTTCAGCCCCCTTTAACTAACAGGGAGCTGATTGACATCTTCATGGAAACTTTGAAAGGGCCTTTCTTCAAACACCTAATCGGAAGCTCCTCGGTCGGGTTCACCGTGCAAATACTGACTGGCGAAAGGGTCGAAGCTGGCATCAAAAGTGGAAAGATCCAAGGAGTTACAGCCTCTAACGTTCAGAAAAATCCATACAATAGAAAGAAAGAGTCCAATGCTATGTACGGCCAAAAGAGTCATCATGATCAACATGTAGGGGCAATCCTGATCTCTAATCCTACATATGTTCAACAAAGACAGGGAAATAGGCGTAGGGTAAGATATCAAGAAAGACAGTACACTAACATCAACATGCCTTTGTCTCAAGCATTACAACATTTATTGAAGGTGAAACTGATCACACTAAAGGATCCTCCTCAAAATCCCGATACCTCCTCTTCTAAGTACAATCCAAGCGTAAGATGTGCCTATCATTTTGACAGTCTCGGACATGACACTGACGGCTGTTGGACTTTGAAGAACAAGATTCAAGACTTGATTGATGCCAAGGGGATCGAGTTCGACCCTCCAGAGACTCCAAATTTGATCACTGCTCCTATGCCGAATCATTGAGAGCGTCTTGTTCATTTTGAATTTTCAATTGTAATACCTTTTTTATTTAAACAATTATCTATTAATGTCAAACTTTGTTTCATTAATGCATTGCATATGTTTGTCTTGAATTAATTCATTCGTTTTCATTTCATTTAAACTATGCTTTTTACTCTCTCTATGACATTCAACTCTTGCTAAAAGATACAAGCCTTTAGAGGGAGGATGACGAAAACAATGACATAATCTCATACAATATGCTTTTGGACAGACCTTGCTGACGATGTACAAGCGTTTCTTCCAAATCCTAAACACTGGAGTTATAAGGAAGATAATCCCTAGTCAACCCCTTCGATCCAAAGAAGTAGAAGTTTTATTTCTTACACAAATTGAAACCTTTAATCAAAACCTGGGGCAGGGTAGTCTCTCAGTTAATTCAAATGCGCGTTAAGCCGCAAACTCTCATCTCGTAATACAACAAATGACATCAAAAACATTCCTCTGGAATCAAAAGACGGTGATGGTTCCCTATCACATAGGCAGTCACTATCTCCCAAGAGGAAAGCCCACTAAGTCAAAACCTATGAAGGAGGCTTAAGAAAAACTGGGGCATCTCGCTGACTGTAATCTCAAAACTAGAACAATCAGGAAAAAAATCAGGGATAATGAATCAAAAAGAGGTCACTACAAATCCCCGACAACATGAAAAGTGTTGCAAAAATGTCTGCTTTCTCAAATAAACTTCCAAATATCTAAACAATCATTCCAGATTCAATATGAGTTCAAGCGTACAATTAACTGAGTTTAGGACTGAAGAACGTCACGAAGAGCGGGTGGGTACAAATATATTTTGAGCCTTTATCCTTTGTTTCTTAAACCGTGAACCAAGCCACGCTACAACCCTTCAAAAGTCCTAATTGAAGCATGGGTTAGTTCGAAAGCATATTATTACAAAAGGTATCCTGACTCCTGTAAGGCTTTACTCTAAATCCTGAGTTTAAATTTTCTTGCAAAACTTCTTTACTTGCCAAAACGCATTTAGGAAATTTCAAGACAAGCATAAACTTTGCATTATTTGAATATCGTTGTTTGCATATGGCTATTTGTTTGATAGTGGAGAAATTCACACAACGAATATCCAGTGAACGAAAGCTCTCTCAGTGAACAAAATCACTTCGAGTGGGATGACACTTACAATGACAAATCTCCTATCAACAAGGTGGCATGACATGTCACTATCTAAGCACGCATGGGGCAATCTAGTCAAGATTCCAAGAAATCTCTCAAGAAGTACAAAATAACCAGGGGAAGGTCTCCATATGAATCACTTGGGGCATTGAACGCGAATCCCGACAAAGGGTTACATATAGTCAAACATTTCCTGGAAGTGCCATAAACACTCGCTACTAGGGGCAGTGACAAATCTCCCCAAAATCCTTCTCATAGGATGACTCCCAGCCAGAGTTTCAATCTCTGAAAACTTTCTCCCAACTGAATCGACTTCAAGAATCCTCGAGGATTTCTACCAGTGAAGTCGCTGCCTCTCCAACAGACTAAGCAACATGGTTTATTTCCCCAACAAACGACAGGATTCCCCAGCTTGAGGTGGCCTCTCCGACCACTACAAATCAAAGGACCATAACTCCTCTTCCCCCAGTAGACTACTCTACAATCCCCAACAAGTTACTGTGAAGCCTGGATCCAACCAGACATTAGTTCAACTTCGACTCCCCAGTAGAGCAACAGACAACCGAGACTCCTGGACTTTTTCCCCAAGCAGGAATCAACACTCTCCACAGAGTTTTCAACTTTCCCCAGCGGAGTTCTCCTCAACAAAACTGGGATCCTCAGTGGAAACATTCTAAGCAAAGTTTGAAGACATACCTACTCTTCAACAGCAATCCGGGATTTAATAACTCCCCAACACTTGTCAAGGATTTATTCTCCAAGACAAAATTACATTTCAACAACATTCATAGCACATGCATAAAAAATACATATAACATAAATCTCATTTATTTTGACAACATCATTACGCAATGCATACATCATGACATTGCATACAACTAACTCTTTACCTTTTCAGGAAAGATCGATCGACAGATAAAGGTTATCATCTTTTGGAGTAGTAATCGTCCAAGATTCCTTCATCATCCTGCTGAGGTAGTAGTCGTCTCAAGATTCCTTAATCACCTTGCTGAGGTAGTAATCATCCAAGATTCCTTCATCATCCTGCTGAGGTAGTAATCGTCCAAGATTCCTTCATCACCCTGCTGAGGTAGTAATCATCCAAGATTCCTTCATCATCCTGCTGAGGTAGTAATCGTCCAAGATTACTTCATCACCTTACTGATGTAGTAATCATCCAAGATTCCTTCATCATCCTGCTGAGGTAGTAATCATCCAAGATTCCTTCATCACCTTGCTGAGGTAGTAATCATCCAAGATTCCTTCATCACTTTGCTGAGGTAGTAATCGTCCAAGATTCCTTCATCACCTTGATGAGGTAGTAATCATCCAAGATTCCTTCATCATCCTACTGAGGTAGTAATCGACCAATATTCCTTTATCATCCTGCTGAGGTAGTAATCGCCCAAGATTCCTTCATCATCTTGCTGAGGTAGTAATCGTCTAAGATTCCTTCATCACCTTGCTGAGGTAGTAATCATCCAAGATTCCTTCATCATCCTACTGAGGTAGTAATCATCCAAGATTCCTTCATCACCTTGCTGAGGTAGTAATCATCCAAGATTCCTTCATCACCTTGCTGGGGTAGTAATCGTCCAAGATTCCTTCATCACCTTGCTGAGGTAGTAACCATCCAAGATTCCTTCATCATTCTGCTGAGGTAGTAATCGACCAAGATTCCTTCATCATCCTACTGAGGTAGTAATCGTCCAAGATTCCTTCATCATTCTGTTGAGGTAGTAATCATCCAAGGTTCCTTCATCACCTTGTTGAGGTAGTAATCATCCAAAATTCCTTCATCATCCGGCTGAGGTAGTAATCGTCCAAGATTCCTTCATCACATTGTTGAGGTAGTAATTATCCAAGATTCCTTCATCATCCTGCTGAGGTAGTAATCGTCCAAGATTCCTTCATCATTCTGCTGAGGTAGTAATCATTCAAGATTCCTTCATCATCCTGCTGAGCTTTCAGATATACTTCAGATACGCTCCAAACACGGATGCCATCCTGATACTCATTCAGATTCAGCTCTCAGATACGAGTTAGATACAATCCATTTATGGATATTATTCTAATACTCAACCCAACACATCCACTATTCCAATGTAAATCAACAAGAGATTGATTATGATACTTCTTCTATTCCTACCAGTAATCATTTTGGGTGGCATCTACAAGCCCATCTCCAACAACTTTCCATCATCCCTCTAAATGGCATATTTAATCCCATTCCCTACATAATCAACTAGAACATCATCGAGTGTAAATTTTTGGCACTCTAGTGTTCAATCATCTTCCACCTTCAAGTCACGAATGGCAGATTTACCAATCTAACTCTTCAGGTGAAAGAAGATTGAACAGGGGCAGTTGTTGTACCCCAAAATTTGCCCTCTCATTCCTCATAGGTTCTCTCACAAGATCTTCTACAACGCCAAGTTTACAGCACTGATACATCAATTTAGGCTTGGATTTGGCACAAGGGGAAAATGGTCAATTGCATAGTAGAAAGTCAAACTTTGACTTTTTGGTCAACATTACATTCCAAAGATACAATTTCATCAAGACATGCAAGAATATCAAGCTTGATCATCAAGAAAGTCAAGAAAGTCAAAAGTCAACTTGAAAAGTCAAGATTTCCAAGACTTAGGAATTTTCTAAGTTTTTTTTACATGATAATTTCATCACTTCATGCCATTCTTTCATCATGATGCAAGATGATTCAAAAGAAACTTTCAACATGAAAGTTATATATTTCTATGATATATACAACATTGCTTTACACAACTTCTCCTAAATATGATGGGATCTCAAGTTACAAATTCATGAAGTCGTGACATTTTCATTTAACACTTAGAGAAATTTTCAACAAACTTTGGTCAGGATTTTACCCCAACTTCTTGGCATTTTTTCACATAGTTCCAAGATGATTTTGTCAAAATGGCCAACATTAAAGTTATAGAGGATGTTTCAATCTTTCCAAAATATCCAAGAGCATAAATTTATCATGATTGAGCTAGGAGATTCAAGGGCTTGAAGTTGGCCATCCATCTTTGAATTGCAAGTCATTCTAAGTAAAGAACACATAACAAAACTCTTATGATTTGCTGCATAATCTTATGTTGTAGGCCTCCTTGCTTGAAAATATAATCATAATTTAATGTTTACACAAGAGCTTGAACTATTACCCAAGTGTTTAAACCATTGTCCAAAAGATTTTTCCATTTATGGCATAAAGGCATCATTGCTATTCTTGGAAAGCAAGCTTTTAGTACAAAGTTTATCTTGAGCCCATACCTTGCTTGTTGCTGATTATACTCCACCATAAATCATGGGAAGTAGCTCCTCTATACCAGTAACTTTGGTACTTCACCTTGGGACTATAAAGTACTTGACATAGTTTGATTTTTGTAATCCAACAAAACCATAACATGCTGTCTTGCAAACTTAGTCAGCTCATATGCACAAACCTCCTGCCTATAAATAGAAGAAGCATTTGCAAGACAAGGAGGTTAGAAAAAATAGAAAGAAAACCAGAATTTTTATTGACAAACTCTCAAAAAATCTCATAACTGAAAAAGGTCATAACAGTCCACAAGGCAACACCTCAAGCTCAAAACATAAATTCTAGCTGCAAGGTAAGTCTCCTTAACTTTAAACTCTTTATTTCAATCATCATCATGTGGTTCATTTTTTATGCTAAAATGCAGTGACCTTTGAAGAAAAGGTTTGTAAAAAAATCATGAACAATTGCCAAGATTGAGTGAAAATTTTTCCACGAAATAGTATCATTAACAGGTAGGTGTAAGGCAGCTGTTTTTCAAAACCATACAACAGGCAATAGATTTCACCCTTCATGCAAATCGATTGCACGGGGTTCCAGTAGCCAGATTTCCAAATATTTTTAGTGTGTAATCGATTGCACAACCATACAAATCGATTGCACGGGGTTCTAGTAGCCATATTTCTAAATATTTTGAGTGTGCAATTGATTGCACAACCATGCAAATCGATTGCACGGGGTTCCAGTAGCCATATTTCCAAATATTTTGAGTGTGCAATCTATTGCACAACCATGCAAATCGATTGCACTGGAAGTCAGTAGCTATGTTTTGAAAAACTGAAGCATGCAATCGATTGCACTAACATGCAAATCGATTGCACTTAAATGAAAATTGAATTTTTGCTTTGAAAAAACTTGAATAAAGAGTTGGAAAATATAAAATGTTTCTTTTTGACCATTGAGCATCTATATCTTAAGTTCAAGGTAAGTATCATCATTATACCTTGAAATTTGCTAAGGGCTTGAACCAAAGACTTCATCCAAAGAGGCTTTTAGCTTGATCAATAATTTTTGCCTTCTTTATCAATCATGATTTGTCTTCATCAAAACAAAAGTGCATTCGAGAAGCTTGATTTTACGGCATGTGTCGACACATAATGATCCAAAATGTTTTCTTTTCCTTTCATTTTTCTTTGTTTTTATGTGCTTCATATATTTTCTTCATGGCTATTCAATATGGTTGTAATAGATAATTAGGGCTTTAATTTCTTGCAATCCCCATTTGTAAATTTGTACACCACATCCCCAAATGATTGTAATAGCGTAGGATATTTACTTTCCATAATTTATCTCTTTATATATAACATGTCAATAATTGAGGTTTGTATGGCAAGATAAAACCAATCAAATAGAAAACCCTAATTCAAGACAAAATCAAGCATGAAAATGACACACTTGCACACAAACACCCCTAGGGTTACTCCACTTGGTTGCCTTGAACAAAATGGCCATATTACGCATGTAAGGTATCTTAGCAAAACAGACAAAAAAACAAGATCATAGTCCCTCGATGACGCTATTCAAAGTTGCCTTACAAAAATTATCTTAGTCCCTCAAGATGCTAAGATACTTTGCAACATTGCTAATCATGGTCATACGATGACCCACGTCCGTCCCTTCACATCCAACGATGGGGCTTCTTACCAAATCAATGGTAAGATAGAAACATCTAAAGGAGGAGGAAAATAACATCTAAGACCTTTTGAGTAGGTAGGTTCACTCTTATTTACTCGCTTGCTCACAACAAAAACATTTTATACACCAACACTCTCATTTTGATACATTTTTTAAAACAACACTTTATACACATTCTTATAGAGACGAGAATCATTCCAAAAGCCTCTTTTACCAAATACTTTCATAACCACACAAATCACAATTTCAAACAAAAGCAAGCGATCTAGTAAGTAACTAAGAGTCCATGGAAAACCATGGATGAAAAGGGTGCTAATACCTTCCCTTTTCATAATCTACCACCCAAACTCAAGAAACAATCTCAAAGGTCTTTCCTGTACTTTTTTACCTTTCCTTTTGGATAAAATAAAAGTCGGTGGCGACTCTTGCTAACCGCAACATTTGCAATAAAACGCAAAACCTTCAAGTCAGTTCTCCCACCGTATCACCGGGACCTTGGGAGTTCCCAAACCCTGATGAAAATGGAAACCCTAGTTTGAGGTACATTACCTTAGGAGAGAGTTTGTCTGGTCAAATCTTGAGCATCCTTGAGCAAATTGAGGACCTCAATGGGCATGTGTTGAATAAAATGAGAGGGAAAATTTTGGGGTACAACACCATGATGTATGAATATGGGATGTTATTGATATGTTTCCCATTCTAGGAAAATAAATACCGGACTACTGCTGGAGAGTATTGGGAAGCTGAATCCTTCATTTCTGCTGGGGATGATGAATGGAGATGATTTGCTGGGGATTTCCTATTTGTGTTTGAGGATAACCTGCTGGTGATTGACTCTACTTTGAGAATTGATTCTGCTTGAGAATAACTCTATGGAGAGAGATGCTTGTTGGAAGATTTTACCGCTGTAGAGAAATAAACTCTGTTGGGAAATGAATTTCCGTAGTTTGAGAAATAAACCCTACCTGGGAAAATGTTTTATAACTATTTGAATTGGGCTGGGGAAAACAAACTTCAGTTGGAGAAGGTAATCTCTGCTTGGGGAAGAAGAGGGCGAAACTCTAGTTGTTTCTGCTGTTGTGGGGAACATAGATGTCACAGACGTATGTTAAGGATACGACGATGACTTTGCATTAGGACGTTTCTGCCCCTGTGCATGCTGGAGATTTTGTGAATGGATCTATGTCGTGATTGTACTTGAACATGTATTGAATGAGTGTCAGAATGACATCCGTCTCTGGATCGTATCTGAACTGTACTTGAAACATGTGTTGAATAAGTGTCAGAATTGCGTTTGTCTCTGGATCGTATCTGCATTGAACTGTTGCTAGGAGATAGACTGAACTAAGTATCAGGATGACATTTGTTTTGGATCGTACATGAACTGTTGCTAGAAGATGATCTGAATAAGTATCAGGATGTTATCCGTCTCTGGATCGTACCTGAACTAATTTTGGATGATATGTTGAAATAAGTATCAGAATGACATTCTTCTCTGGATCGTATCTACACTATACTGGGAGAGAATCTGGAGTAGGTGTCAAGATGACATCCGTTTCTAGATCGTACATGAATTGTTTCTAGATGATATGTTGAAATAAGTGTCGGAATGACATCTGTCTCTGGATTGTATTTGCACTGTACTATTGAGAATCTGGAGTAGGTGTCAGGATGACATCCGTTTCTGGATCGTACCTGAACCGTTTCTAGATGATGTGTTGAAATAAGTGTCAGAATGACATCCGTCTCTTGATTGTATCTGCACTGTACTGTTGAGAATATGGAGTAGGTGTCAGGATGACATCTGTTTCTAGATTGTACCTGAACCATTTCTAGATGATGTGTTGAAATAAGTGTCAGAATGACATATGTCTCTGGATCGTATTTGCAATGTACTGTTGAGAATCTGGAGTAGGTGTCAGGATGACATCCATTTCTGGATCGTACCTGAACAGTTTCTAGATGATGCATTGAAATAAGTGTCAGAATGACATCCGTCTCTGGATCGTATCTGCACTGTACTGTTGAGAACCTGGAGTAGCGATCAGGATGACATCCGTTTTTGGATCGTACCTGAACCATTTCTAGATGATAATCTGCTTTATTCAGAATGTTTCCATTGGGAATTCTTGTTTTGTTGTTTTGAGAAGAAATCCATTGAGGAACATTTATTTTGCTTGGTTGTACATGATTCGCTGCTGGAATTCATGTCTAATGCCCCAAGTGATTCAGATGGAGGTATGCCCCCGGTTGCTTGGCTTTTTTGAGAAATTCCTTGAATCTTGAATTGACTGCCCCAAATGATGGACAATGATCATGTCGTACCCCTTGGTTGGAAGTGTTTTTCCACTTGAGGTGAACCTTTTCATTGATAAAGTTTTTGTTCACTAGATATTCGTCATGCGAATTTCTCTGTTGTTGAACAAACAGTCATATGCAAACAATGGTATTTTAAGAATACAAAGCTTAAGTTTATCTTGAAGTTTGAAAATTTATTTTTTAGTAAAACAAATTTTGCAAGAGAGTGATATCAACTCAGGATTTATAGCAGGTCCTACAGGAGTCAGGATACCTTTTATAACAGTATGCTTCCGAACTAACCCATGCTTCAGTTAGGACTTTTAAGGGTTGTAGCGTGGTCTGGTTCATGGTTCAGGAAACAAAGGACAAAGGCTCAAAATTTATTTGTACCCGCCCGTTCTTCGTGATGTTCTTCAGTCATATGTTCAGTTAATTGTGCGTTCAGATACCAATTGAGTCTGGCATCATGTCCTTGATGTTCTGGTGATGGTTCAGAAATTGAATGTTTGTTTGAGAGAGGTAGTAATTTTGTAACCTTTTATTTTTGTTGAGGATTTATAGTAACCTCTTTCTTTTTTATTTTGTTATCCCTTCTTTTTCCTGAACTGTTTCTTTTTGTGATTACAATCAGCGGGATGCCCCAATTTTTTTCTTAAGTCTCCTTCATAGGTTTTGACTTAATGAGATTTTATTTTGAGAGATAATGACTGCATGTATTGACGATTAGGCAGAACCGTCACCGTCTTTTTATTTGGAAGGATGTCTTCGATGCCATTCATTGTGTACGAAGCGGAAGGTTGTGACTGAATGTGCGTCTGAATTAACTAAGAAAGCTACCCTGTCCCAGGTTATGATTAAGGGTTTTAATTTGTGTGAAAAGAAAAACTCTTACTTCTTTGGATCAAAGGGATTGACTAGGGATTATCTTCCTTATAACTCCACTGTTTGGGATTTGAAACAACGTCTGTACATCGTCAGCAACGTCTATTCAAAAGCACATTGTATAGATTGTGGTATCGTTTTCGCTATCCTCCCTCTAAAGGCTCAAAGCTTTTCATCAAGAGTTGAATATCATGTAAAGGAAGCAAGAAAGAAATTTAAATAAAATGACAATGAAATCATTCAAGACAAACATGTGCGATGCATTAATGGGAAAACCAAAGTTCGGCATAACAGTAATTATTTGAACAACAAATGAAATTACAAATGAAAAATAAAAAATGAATTGGACGTTCTCAATGATTTGGCCTAGGAGCAGTGATCACTTTGTGAGTCTCTGGAGGGTCGAATTCAATCTCTTTGGCGTCAATCATATCCTGAATTTTGTTCTTCAGAGCCCAGCATCCATTGGTATCATGTCCCGGACTTTCAGAATGGTACGCACACCTTTCGTCGGGGTGGTAACTAGGAGCAGAAGTATTGGGGCTTCGCAGAGGAGCCTTTAGCTTAATCAACCCTGCTTTCAACATGTGTTGTAGCGCTTGAGCTAGTGACATGTTGATTCTGGTGAATTATCTCTTAGGCATGACCTCTTTATGTTGATTCCCATGTTGGTGTCGTTGCATAGAGTTAGAGACCAGTATTTCCCCTACAGATTGATTGTGGTTGTCGGCCTTATAACGACCTTTCTGGCCATACACAGCATGGGCTTCCCTCTTACCAGCAAATGGCTTCTTCTTAGCATTAGAATATGTAACCATCGGGATCTTCCCACTCTTGATACCATGTTCGATCCTTTCTCTGATCAGAACCATATCTGTGAACCCGAATGAGGAACTCCTAATCAGCAAATTGAAAAATGGGCCTGTTAGAGTGCCCATGAACATGTCTACCATCTCACGATCATTCAGAGGAGGTTGTACCCTTCCAGCTAGATCTCTCCATTTTTGCGCATATTCCTTGAACCCTTCTCTTGAGCTCATGGACATGTTCTGCAGTTGCACTCGAGTTGGTGTCAGGTCAGGATTGTATTGGTACTTCTTGTAGAAAGCAGCAGCCAAGTCTTCCCAGGTATGGATGTCAGTTCCTTCTAGTTGATAGAACCAATCTCGTTGGGGCCAGCCAAACTTTCTTGGAAGAAATGGACCCATAACTTCCGGTCAGTAGTGTGAGGATGGATCTTTCTGACATATGACCTCAAGTGAAGCTTAGGACAGGAAACACCATCATATTTTGCGAAGATGGGGACCTTGAACTTAGGTGGGATGACCACCCCTAGAATCAAACCTAATTCTTAGAAATCCAGACCGGGCACCCTTTGAATCTCCATGGCATTGAGCCGATCCTCCATCCGTTTGTATCTATCGTCAGCAGGAGGATATTGCTCCTCAGAGTAGTCAGGTTCATCTTCTTCAGATGTTGGATTTTTGTATCCTTCATCTGATTCCTCATCTTATTCCTCTTGATTATCCCCTCCCTTTGATGGGGTGGTGAAGTCTAGAGCTCGGTTAGTTGGTTTTCTTCTTCCCACACTTAAAACACGAACTATTTTCTTTCCCCTCTTAGCCTTCTTTTTGATGATCAGAGCTTTCAGGTCTTCTTGCCCCTGGGTCAGAGTCAGGAACATTTGTTGGAACTGAGCATTCTGAGCCTGAAGGTCTTTGATTGTTTGTTCGAGAGCAATATCTTTACTTGCTGAGATAAACAACGAATAAGATGAGGACCCTGCTTTGAAACTTGTTTATGCAATAACATGTAACATATACGTATGCAATGTTTTCAAGGACTCGTGGGGTAAACAAGAAGATGTCAGCAGTTGAAGTTTGTAGCTTTGAAGAACTTCGTATCGTAGAGTGTCCTTCTACAAGAATCAAGCTCGCCATATCAAGTGGGTCATAGCCCCTGACTCAAGTTGTTGCATTTTGATCTTTTGACGACATTGTATAAAGGAAAATAAATCCCCTTACCCCTTGCTGGATGTCTGGTTTATCCTAACCTGCATCACAAACCCTTGAGATCCTTGAAATGGTTAAGGAAATGTTATGGCATGATGTTATGATGTGTATTCTATGCGTTAAGCAAAAGTGTAAGGTGATGTAAGCAAGTAAACCCTGCAAGAAATCCAGGTTATTGGATAGTGACTGTAAACAAATCCTGCAAGGAAATCATGTTGTCAGATAATAAAAACCTGCAAATAGTTCAAGTTGAAAGAAAACAAGTCACACAAGCAGCCTTAGGTTTAGGCTTGCATGGGGTTTAAGGTAGTACCCTCTTGAAGTTGGATTGGTTCAACCTGTCCTATAAATAGTAACCGGGTTCTAAGGGATCTCAATATCACTGACCCTTCCCACAAGCTTCGTTCGATAGGTGATTGACTCACAACCAAACAAAACTCAGGAGTCAAGTCTCAATAAGTGTAGCATCGAGTATCTACCGACTTTGGGAATACACCAAAGACGGCCATCTCGCTACGTCCTAATGGCCAAGTTGTTCATTTAAAGGTTCTAAGGTCAGTTGACGCTTTATGACACCACGCAGCAGCTCCGTATTCTCCTTGATTAACTCAAGGGCTACTGGTACCAACCAAAGTGTCGCATCAACTTAGCCATCGCTTCAACCGTGTCGGTATACCCCACACAGTTTCCACAATCTATTTCTACTTACCTAAAAGGTGCCCCAGATCCGGGTGTAGGATCTATAGAAACAACCCAAATAGCCCTCCAAGGGTAAAGCAAACAAAGCACAACAAAGCAGTTACATAATGAACTAACTCTAAGGTAACCCCACTTTTTATCTCTCCCCAGCAGAGTCTCCAGTTCTGTTTTACGGTGGCAGAACCGACTGTTATATACTATTTTTTTTTTGCATTTTTTGTTCACAAATGTGAGGTAAGCAAGATTCGCCACCGTCTTTTCTTTTATCCAACAAAGGAAAGGGTGAAAAGAACAGAAAAAGACCTTTTCGAGAATTTTCTGAGTAAGGGGGTAGATTATGAAAAGGGGAGGTGTTAGCACCATTTCCATCTGTGGTTTTCCACGGACTCTTAGAGGTTCGCTCATTTTTAAAATGCTTTTGTGCTTTGTGTATTTGAAAATGTTTTGAAAATGCCTTAGTGCAGTGATTTTCTTTGTGTTTAATTCTTGTATCGGTCCTCAAGAATGTTAACAAAGCAAATGTTTTGAAATTGTTTTTGAAAAGTGGTTTTCTGTGTAAGTGCAAAAAAGTATTTTTTGAGCAAACTTCTAATAGCTATCTACTTTTAACTCGAAAAGGTTGTTCTTTTCCTCTTTTCCTTTAGATAGTGCTATCCTACTATTAGTGAGTAGGTAGCCCTATCGTTAGATGTTTTGAGGGACAATCGAATGGACGTTACAGTCACGAAGGCAATCACGGAGATGCTTTAGCAATTCTGTTTGAGGGGCTAGATCATTTACCGAGAAGGCAACTGTAGGGTCATAGAGGGACTATGATCTTCTGATTTTACGGGTCTTTGCTAAAGCATTCCTGCCTCATGACTGTTTTTTAAAGGCAACCAAAGTGGGCGTACCTTAGATGTGTATATGTACAATTGTGTTGTGTTTCAGTTATTTTTTGTCTTTTTGTTAAGTTTGCTAGCGTTTGATTATTAGTTTTATCATACAAGCCTAATTACTAGCAGTTAATATGAAAAGCAGTAAAATGCAGAATATAAAGGTCCTACACTATTACAATGCTTCGGGGAGGGGATTTACATTATACAAGGATGAGGGGAATAAAGCAGTAAATGTCCTAATTTATCTATTACATCCAGTAAGCAGATACAATAATAGTAAAATATGGAATTAAATAAACGCGCGTAAAAATAGAAAAGACGTCTAAAAATCATAAAGAAAATAAATCTTTTTTGTTGTTGTTTTTGGTATAAAATAAAACAAAGCCTAAGTCTATTTAATTTTAATTTTAAGAAAAAAAGTTAAAATAATTTATTTATTTATTTACAAAATTAATTTAGTTGGAAAAAATACTAGCCTAATATTTTTTTGTGATTTTTATTTTAACGTTAAAAGGTAAAAAGTCTACTAAGAAAAAAAATAAAGAAAAGAAACAAATACAAAATAAAGGTACAATGAAGCACCCTTCGATTGGGGTGAAGAAAAGGGGAATTCAATCTCAAAGGGAAGAGATATGGTCTCTTCGATTTGGAGGTGGATGAAGTCTTCAATCCAGGAAGGATGGGTTTCCTTAGACCCAGGGAAAGAGTATCTCTTTTGATCCAGAAGGGGATGCCTTCTTCGATCCAGGAGACTATGGCTTTCGATCCAGAGAAGGTATCTCCTTTGATCTGGGATGCTATACCTGCAAAAGTACATTAGCAAAACGAAATGCAGGACCTGGGTATCGAAACCTAGGTCCTTCGATCCTGAGCTTGCTGGGTCTTCTTAAGCTATGTCTGCAACAAATGTTAGCAAACAAAGAACATGACCTGGGTACCAAACCCAAGCCCTTTGATCCTATCTAGGATGGCAAATCGAAGGTAACAACAAGTAATGATGTGTTATGCAAATGTAAAGTTAGACAATTTACCCTTTCTTACCAGTAGATTGAGTCTTCGATTTGGGCGCTTACTGGAGGTGAGAACCTTCGATCTGGGGCTTATGGGTGTGGCTGCTCTTGTTGAAGGATAGCTTTTGCTTGGAAATTTCTGGCAACTTTTGATGGATTTTATGGGCAGCCTCCCTCCAATGTTTTTTTTCCCCTTTGAAACATTTGTGATCTCTTTATATAGAGAGGGTAGAGGGGACAAGAAGGTCAAGGTTTAAACAACCTTGACTGTGTTTGAAAGCCATGAATGGGAATTTTTAACGTTGTCAAACACATGGGATCTTGTCCCTTTTTGAATTTTCTATTGTGTAACTGACATTCGAATGCCCTCCTTTGAATGAGCTGCTATCCTCCTTCGAATGGGTCTTCTGAATGCATCTTCGAATGGACTTCTTATGCATGCTTCGAATGGGCCTTCTGAAGGCTTCTTCGAATGAACCTCTTATGTGTGATTCGAATGGGTCCTCTGAAGGCTTCTTCTAATGGACCTTTTGGAATGCCAATCGAAGTGCTTGGCCATACCAATCGAAGGGCTTGGTTATCATGCATGTCGAAGTTGTCTTTGTTTGAAATGATAAATCAAAGGATTCTTTGCCATGCCAATCGAAGGGCTTGGCCATGAGGCCAATCGAAATCTTCTTTTGGAATATCAATCGAAAGGCCTGGCCACAATGCTAATCGAAGGGCTTGGACATGAGGCCAATCGAAAGGCCTTATTCAGGTGCCAATCGAAAGACACTGTTAATATGCCAATCGAAAGACACCTTATTGAAGGACACTTTTACCAACTTCTAAATTTGTTATTTTTTCTTCAAGCAAGTGTTTGTAGCCACCCATGTGAGAGAAGATATTGTAAAAAGTGAGAGGGAAAATTTTGGGGTACAACACATACATTCATATTTGTCATATATTCATCAGTTGCATCTGTTATCTGTCTTATTCACAGGGTACCAAAACAAAATATATTAAAGTCAAATTTTTTGGGACTGTTTAAACAAAAAATGGATACCAAAGGGAAACAACTTGTCTGCGTCAATGCCTTCCAGCCCGACCTTTTGGAAATCAAAACTATAAAGGGGAAGTTATATGAGAGAGCTTTGAAGATGTAAGCTCGCTGCTATGGGGATACCCTTGACTTGACCAGAGAAGATGTTCAAATAGATGTTGTATCTGCCCTCATTCAGTTCTATGACCCTCCGCTGAGATATTTTACTTTCCAAGACTTCCAGCTAGCACCGACTCTGGAAGAATTTGACAAAATTCCGAACTTTTCCAAAGAGAAGGTCTGTGTAGGTATCGCACAAATTGTTGAAGTCAAAGTTTTGGCAAAATGCTTAGGGATCCCCTACCCTGAGTTAGTGAAAAATTACCGACGGGAAGGTCCGATACAAGGAATCAAAAGGATATACTTAGAGGCTAAGGCACTTGAATTTTCTAACTATAAAGAATGGGAGTCTTGTGTTGATTGTTTGGGGCTACTTGTATTTGGTGTAATTTTATTTCCTCGAACCACAGACTATATTGACCCTGCAGCCATTAGCATACTTTGGGGCGCGAAAGTCATTAATACTGATCCAACTCCTGCTATACTTGTTGATGTTTATTACACTTTGCATGTGATGTATGAAAAGAGAAAAGGCACTTTGAATTATTGCATTCCACTCCTATATACTTGGTTCATGACCCATCTTTACAAAGAAGACTATATGATTATGAAGCTGACCAAATGCGAATGGCCTTAGAAATTAAAGTCTCTCACTGCAAACATAGTGCTATGGTATGCAAGGAAGCTAGATATTGGTGACATCACTATTAGTTGTGGAGACTTTCCTAATGTCTCGTTGACTGGATCACGAGGTTGTATTAACTACAACCCTACTCTAGCCCTGCGACATCTAAGGTATCCCTTGGAAGATAGACCTACAGACGAACAACTCCAACCATTGATCATCCACGACATGGGTACAAAGGACCAAGAGTTGCTCAACAAGGTTATTCGGGATTGGAATAAGGTCAATAAGAGGAGAGCTGAAAGAAAGAATGTTGTAGCAAGAGAGCCTTACACCAGATGGGTCAGAGATAGGGTACAAATTATCAAGTTGCCCTTTGAGGTAGATCCAGGGTACAAGACAGAAGTCCTAGAGGTCAGCCTATATCCTTGGAAGAAGTTGATAATTAGAAAAATGCCCTAAAGCAAGCTGAAAGGGAAAAGAAAGAGTTAGAACTCAACCTTCACGAACTAACCAAAGAGAAGAAGCAGATGCAGCTCATACTTGAGTCCAAGGACCTACAAATTGAGAGAGATCAAAAAGCATTAGAGAAGGAGAGTCTCAAACGAAAGCATACAACCGAAGGGCTGCTAAGTGCAACCTTCAATCTGGATTCCCACAACCAATGGTTAGAAGATGTTGCTGCGGAAATTGGGAAGTTAACCAGATGAGGGGTGATCTAGAGGAAGACCTAAAAGCCCAGATCCAAGGTTTAACACAAGTTTCCTTAGACCAAGAAGAGAAAATAAAGTACCTCACCACTGGACTGCAAGACATCCAAGAAGCAGAGAATAAAGAACGCCTCGAGAGGATGGAAGCACAAGGACTCTTGGTTCAAAAAATTGAAGAATACAAACAAGTATGCCTAGAATTACAGGGTCTTGAAAAAAACTTCCTTACTCAGCGGGGACTTTATATAGAAATGAGGGGTGAAAAGATGTATACATAAATGAGGGGTGAAAAGATGTATTGGGAAGAGCAGTATGTCAAGATCGCCCAAGCAGGGAGAGACAACCATAAGATAATCCCACATCTTTATCAAGAGTACCGGTATTACAAATAAAGACATGAAAAGCTTATCTTCTTAGCCAACAATCTTATTGAGGATATCCCTAGAAGTCCGAGAGACGCAAAAATTATGATGGTTCCTCTTCCAAAGGATGTTGAAGACTTTCTCTATCTTTGTCGAGCAATGGTTGATGGTTTCAGAGCACACATCCGCAGGCGCACCTAGAAGATTTACCTCCCTTCATTTTTGTTTGTGTAAACAAGTTTTGATTCAAAGTTGTAATATTTTTCAATATCTGGATTATGTTACTTTCAATAAAGGCATTTGGTTTTCGTATCTCGTTTGCGTATCCATTTCAAAGACAGTCACCAATTAAAATAATAATAAACAAAAGATAACTGTGTACCTAAGTGAATAAGACATTTCATGTTCATATGCATTCATCTGCATGCATGCATTCATAAAACACATGCATATCATATCAAAACTTATCTCTCACGAAATCTCTCCACTAAACCATTGGTAGAAGAAGATCTCTACCTCCTTGGCCTTCGTATCAAACAAGGGCCTACCAGCAAAAAGCAATGGAAAAAATTGAGGAGAATCAGACTGTGTTCAAAGAAGATCTCGACCAAGTAAAGATTGATGTAAGTTCAATGAAGGGAGATCTGAGTCAAGTTCTCCTGGCTCTGAGGAACATCATTGACAGGCAGGACCAGATTCCCAGGGTAGCTTTTAAAGAAATAGCTCAAACTATTGGTGCATCAAGCGGTCACCAACCAAGGAAAGAACCAGAGGCAAGACTCCAAAAGTCTGTCATGGCCCAACAAGAAGCTGAGACTGAAGGGTTTGTCCCACCACCATAAAAAGCATGGACCCTACAAATCCCAGTCAACAACATGGACAACTACTTGGACCTACAATACGGAGACCATGACCCACAGGATTCCAACCAGGTACCCTTAAAGATGACTGGTACTCATGTTGTTGACAATCCATCGGTGGCTGATAAGTACAAAGCTCTAGAGGAATGATTAAAAGTTGTCGAAGGTTTTGATGCTTTCGAGGTAGACCCTCTCGAAATGGGCCTAGTTCCTGGTGTGGTAATTCCACCAAAGTTCAAAGTACCTGACTTAGGAAAGTACAAGGGGCACACATGTCCAAGAAATCATCTATGCATGTATTGTAGGAAGATGCATGCCCATGCCCACAATCTGAAGTTGATGATTCACTATTTTCAGGATAGCCTAAGTGGGGCATCTTTAGACTGGTATATGCAATTGGAGAGAACACACATTCAAACCTGGGCATATCTTGCTAATGCTTTCTTAAAGCATTACAAATATAACCTGGACATGGCGCCTACCCGCATGCAACTCCGAAATCTGTCTCGGAAGAAAGAAGAGTCCTTCAAAGAATATTCTCAAAGATGGAGGGAGATGGCATCTCGTGTGCAACCACCACTATTATAAAAGGAATTAGTTGACATGTTCATGGGAACTTTGCAAGGGATGTATTACGAGAAAATGGTTGAGAGTATCTCTTTAGGATTCTCAGATCTAATTACTATCAAAGAAAGAATTGAGACTGGAATAAAAAGTGGGAAAATATCAGGGGGATCATCAAACGCCCCCCATAATCCAAAAAGACCTGCTTCAAACTACCCAAAAAGAAAAGAGGGAGAAATTAACGTTGTAGCCTCACAACCAAGGGCATCACAACCACTAATGATCCTGCAAGGGCAGAAACAAGATAGACTTAAAAGGCCACAAATAAACTTTGATCCACTCCCTATGCCACCCAGCCAGTTATTACAACACTTGGTTAAGGCATCATTGGTGGAAATCAAACCTCTAGCTCCTCCAATCGGGCCACTTCCACGAAGGTATAATGCCGATGCCAAATGCGAGTACCATGCTAATTCTCTGGGGCACACTGTTGTACCCCAAAATTTTCCCTCCCATATTCCTCAAGATTTGTCAAGAATGATCTTTAAGTTGCTCAAGTTGGCTCAAGGATTGGACAGTCAAATCACCTCCTAAGGCAGTCAATTCAAAATTAGGGTTTTGTGTTGCATCAAGGTCCTCACATCCAAATGACCTCAATTGTTCCCCAATGTCCTAATATGTTCTCAAGTTCATCCATGTCAAATTTCAAGCCTTGCAGAGAAAGTTTGGACAGTCAATTGCACAAGAGACCCAAAAATCGACAGTGCTAGGGCAAAAGTCAATTGTGTCCCAAATACAGTCAAACCTCAAGATTTTTTTGTCAAAGTTCTCATTTTTAAGGATAATTAATCATTTGATCAAGGGTTTATCATGATTCATCAAGGATTTCTCAATATTCATCAAGATTCAAAAGTTGCTAAATTAGGGTTTTGTAGGAAAAGTCAACTCAACTTTGACCAAGCATAACTTTCTCATAATTTATGAGAAATGACCCATCCAAAGCTCATTTTGAAGAGGATGCAATTTCCTACAAGCCATCTTCATACCCCAAGATCAAAAAATTCTCTCACAAAAAGTTACAAATTTGGACATTATAGGTCATTTTTGAAAGTCAACAAAAACACCTTTTTTTCCAAATATTATAACTTGAGCATGGAAGATCAAAAGTATATGAGACCAAAATTGTTGATTAGAGGACATCTCAAGGTTTCTGAAAATTCCAAGAACACCTCCTAAAGTTCAAAATTGAGGAAGTTATGCATTGTTGAAGTTGGGCCTTTTTCCAAAGTTGTTAAAAGTCAACTATCCTCAAAACTCCAATTTTTGACAAAAGGGCCCACTTTTTCCACTTGATTTGGTATTGTCATGACACACACGTGTCCCATGTTTAATTTCATGACCAAACATTTATTTTCTATTTTATTTCATTTTTATTGATTTAATTCATTATTAATCAATATTAAATCAAATAAAATCTAAAAAAATATGTAAAGGGATTCTTGTGATTTGTACAGCTTGCAAATACCATGTGACACTCAATCAATTCGTATCAAGTCAAAACAAGCACAAAAAATCAGATTTGGCCTATTTTTGGAAAGCTTATCAATGGTGATCAAATCCAATATTCCCTCTTCAATGCATAAGAATCATGGCCCATATTTTGACCTAAAATCATCCTATTATATGCACACAAGCTAGCCAAACCTAAAACACGCACAAAACCTTGCAGAAACGGCCATACCAATTTGGTGAAAAAGCTTGAAAAGTGTGAGATCGAAAACGATATTAGAGGCACTTTCAGACCAAAAACTCAACACTACTCCTTTGCTTGATATCCTGTGAAGCTGTAGCAATCAAAACTAGCTCTTGAGACCCTCTGAAACTCGCCGTAAGTCATCACGAATATGCCTCTGCACATGGAATCGTAACTCAGTTTTCTTGCATCCTTTTGCCAAATTTCTTGCATATTCATACTGACCATTAAATTTCCAAGCATTCTGCATTATTTGATTTCATTCTTGTGGCTTCTAACCCCGTATCCAGAACCTAGGGTTCTTGTTCTTGTTTTTAGGCGTTTTTTATGCAGGTTAAATTAAGGCCAATGATGGGTATAGGATTGATCAGGGAGGAGAGACGAACACATTGATGTTCTCCATTTGCATTTATACAGCCTGTAACTCATGTTTGGATGACACCTGCGAATTTTGCTACGGATCTAAATCCGAAGGAAACAAACCAGGGAATTATGAAGAAGACGACTACGCATCCTCTTCCTATTGGCTGGTTTAAACTAGCGCGCCATATTTTTTTTTATTTCAGGAATAAGGCATTGTTTTGTATATAATATTTAACTTCTATTCCACTAACGTATGAACGCGCTAGTTGAGTTGGCAAGCAGGTTGATGAAAAACCAATGGGACCTGGGTTCGAATCCCAGGTCCCCCAAAATGCTTCTTATTATTTTCTTGCATATATTCCAATGAATTTCCAGGTATGAAGACCACCATACGCCTCAGAGGTCAACATGCCAAGTGGCCCACCAGGCAGATCTAGTGACCCAGACTGCACGCCCATCATAGTCCTCAGTCAACAAACAAGCATGGAATCACAAAAAGTTCAACAGGTTGGACGTTTGGGCCTGGATATTGCTGACTCCAACCTCAAATTAAGCCCAACACCCCCCCCCCCTGAGTTTGTTTATATTTTAATTCTTTTCATTATTTTCTTTTTATTTCTATTTTATTATTATTATTATTTTAATTAACCAATTAACTTTTTTTCATAAAAAAATCAGAAACAACAAAAAATATTTTTATTTAATCCCATTAATTTTATTACTTATTTTTGTAAATAAATAATTTATTTATTTATTTAGTTTAAATAGGTTTAATAATAACATATTTTGCAATAAATTAAAATTGATTTAGAATTAGGTTTCTTTTATTTTTACCATTTTTATTTTATTTCCCTAAATAATAAAAACCCAAAAAAAATCTTTTCATTTAATTAATTCAATCATTAATTTAGACTTAATTTTTAATTCAAAAAATAACAAAAATATGCTTTATTGAATAAAAAGGGTCAAAACCCTAAAGGACACGTCGATTTAATTTTCTTGCGCGCGATTAATTTTTGATCCATATTTTAATATTGTAACTGCTTCGAGGATGTAATAGTCTTAACTTAGAATTTATTTACCGCTTTTATTTACTTTTCGCAATTTAATTTTAGAGGGTTTGTCTTTGGGATGTAAATATCCGACGCCTTGTAATAGCTTAGATTTATTTTCCGCAATTTAATTTCCGCAACCATTAACTGTTAGATGTTTGAATAATAGGCAATGCATGACAAGATTAACCTTTAACCTAAAATCAACAGTAGCTCACCATAACATGTACAAAGATAATATAACTGAAAAACAATACACTTGCACATGCCACTCTTAGGGTACACCTCACTTGGTTGCCTCGAACGTGGTCATTGAGTATAGGAAGTTTTAGAGGTCGTCCTCTTGTCCAAAGATCATAGTTGCCTCGAAACGGTTGCCTCGGAAAAATGATCTAAGACATTAGGGTTACCGCTAAGGCGTCTTAACATTGCTTTAGTGACCACACGTCCCTTAATCGAATTGACCCTTAAACTCCAACGACAGTGCTACCTACTCCTCAATAGTGGGATAACATTATCTAAAGGACATTTGTACAGATTAATTCCTTTTTCGAGTAGGTAGATGGTTCTTAAGTACTTGCTCCTTTTAAAACAAAACAAAACTTTTCACACTTACACTCCTTTCAAAATAAAAACTCTTTTCAAACCCACAAACACAAAGAAAAGCAAACTTTTGAAAACACAATGAGCAAGTACCTAAGAGCCCGTGGATAACCATGGATAGAAAGGGTGCTAACACCTTCCCTTTCTATAATCTACCTCCCAAACCCGAGAAATATCTCAAAAAGGAATTTTTCTGTGCTTTTGTCCTTTCCTTGTTGGATAAAATAAAAGACGGTGATGACTCTTGCTTACCGCGACACTTTGCTAAAACAAACGCAAACGCGAACCAGCATTCAAAAACAGTCAGTTTTCATTCCCACCGATCACACACACCATAGAGCAATGTTGGGCATTCAAACACAAAGTGCAGGACTTATTAGAATCTCAAGATATCACCTTTGATAAACCTAACATCAAGACAAATCCCATGCCTCCACATGGAGGGCCAACAATAAATGCAATTGAAGTAGTCACTAACTTTGGAGCAACCAGACAAGCAGAAACCCCAATCAACTTGTTAAAAGAATATATGTTCGAATGTGGGTTCCTGTTGGAACATAATAAAGCCTTTGAAAGAACTTTGCAAAAGCTAATGGACCAGGGGATAGTCTAATTCGGACCATACCCTGAAGCAAAATATGTAGCCACGATTGAAGGAAAGAAGGCATTGGTAATCCCTTTCCAAGGCCCAGATCTTAACAAGAAAACTCTAGTGATCCCGTGGGAAGAATCGACGGAGACCACAAGGATGACACCCAAGAAGACTTTCATAATACCAACTATTCCAAAGGCCACAATGGTGATTAAGGGACCCTCACCCATCCCTTATGAGAGTAACAAAGCAGTACCATGGAGTTATGACTCGGCCATATACATTAATGGAGTGAAACAAGAAAGTGAGCCCTCACCAAGTCAGGGACCTACAATTTCTAATATAGAAGGGAGAGGGGGCATGGCCCGAAGCGGTCGAATTTTTGGAGCTGAACCATCAAAAAAGAAGGATGAGGCTCCAACAAAGGACAAAGGAAAAGCAGTGGCTGATACAAGTCAAGGGACAAAACCTCCAAGCAAAAACTTTACTGATCAAGAGGCAGAAGAGTTTCTGAAAATAATCAAAAGAAGTGATTACAGAGTGGTGGACCAGCTTCACCAAACTCCAGCGAAAATCTCCATACTCTCACTACTCATCAACTCTAAATCACATCGAGACTCCTTGATGAAAGTACTAAGTTCAGCTCACATTGCGAAAGAAATTTTGGTGAATCAATTTGATAATGTCGTAGCAAACCTAACATACGGATCATACCTGGGTTTCAGCAACAATGAATTGTCGCCACAGGGTCGAGCTCATAACAAGGCACTCCATATTACTATGCAAATAGGTACTACCCATTTACCCAGGGTTCTCACTGATACCAGTTCTGCCCTCAATGTATTGCCAAAGTCCAATCTGATAAAGTTAACAATAGATGATGTTCTGATGAGGCTAAGTTCTACAATAGTGAAAGCATTTAACGGTTCTCAAAGCTCAGTGTTAGGAGAGGTGGATCTTCTAGTTAAAATCGGGCCGCATATTTTCAATATCACTTTCTAGGTCATGGATATAGAACCAACACACACTTGCTTACTGGGGAGACCTTGGATCCATGCAGCAAGGGCAATCACCTCGACCCTGCATCAGAAATTGGAGTTCCTAGTGGAGGGGAAATTAATCATAATCGATGGTGAGGAAGATATCTTCGTAAGCCACATTGAATCATACAGATATATCAGTGTCGACGAAGACTTTATAGCTACTCGGTTCCAAGCCTTGGAAATTGCTTCAATGGTGACTTTACCAATCGAGAAGGGTAATAAGACTAAGGTGACATCATGGAGAGATCGGCAAACAACCATGGGATGTGATGCATCAAAAGGCTGGGGAAAGCTCCTAGAAATACTTGAGAAGAAGAATCGCTTTAGATTGGGCTATGAATCATCAAAAGCTACTCCAAAAGGCAAAGCACGCTTCCCTCTAATTCAAGAGACCTTTGTCAACAAGGGAACAGAGCATGGCAGACACGTGGCGATGATATCCAACAAAGTTCACACCAGAAATGCAATAGACTTTATCAGGGAGTGTGCTCCAAGAGAAGAAATTAAAAGCTGGACTGTCGTGGAGATTCCCGAGATCTTTTTCTTTCCTAAGTAATTTTTCTTATTTTTGAAAGAACCTATGTCAAGCCCGAGGCATAGGGGTTTCTCGTAAGGGTTCCCCATTTTTGTTTCAGACAATATTTACAATCAATAAAAGTTATATTTTGTTTTCAATCAAGATCCTTGTCTTTCTCTTGCATTTACTCCTAAAAAAAATTAAAATGGCAATACTTTATATGCATATTCATTTTCAAAAACTCATATACTAAAATCTGCACCAAAACATGATAAATGTGTAGATCCATGCCCAAAACCACCGATAATGTTACTGCTACGACCCGATATAATTTTGATGCTCCTATCAACTAAGTCAAAGAGGAAGATGATGAAGATCTTGAACTCTCTGAGGAAATAGTGAGAGAAATAGAATGAAAGGCTGACAACATACAACCATATCAAGAGGCTATCGAGACCATTAATCTGGGCACAGGGGAAGATCCAAAATAAATCAAGTTAGGGGCAACGTTGGAGCATAGCGTCAAAGACAAGCTGATCGAGTTATTACATGAGTATGTGGATATATTCGCCTGGTCTTACAGGGACATGACAGGGTTGGATACAGACATCGTGGTGCACAGACCACCTCTCAAAGAAGGGTGTTCTCCAGTTAGGAAAAAATTTAGGAGAACTCGTCTAGATATGTCTAGTAAAATCAAAGAAGAGGTTCTTAAACAATTTAATGCAGGGTTCTTAGCAGTGGTAGATTATCCACCCTGGGTAGCTAACATTGTGCCAGTACCTAAGAAAGATGGAAAGATACATATGTGTGTGGATTATCGAGATCTGAACAAAGAAAGCCCCAAAGACGATTTCCCGCTACCCCACATAGATGTTCTGGTGGATAACACGGCTCAAGCCTCAGTATTCTCACTCATAGACGGCTTCTCGGGCTATAATCAAATCAAAATGGCGCCCGAAGAGATGGAAAAGACTACCTTCATGACACCCTGGGGAACTTTCTGCTACAAAGTAAGGCCATTTGGTCTCAAGAATGCATGGGCAACCTATCAGAGGGCAATGGTCACGTTATTCCATGATATGATCCACAAAGAGGTTGAAGTGTAAGTAGATGATATGATCGCCAAATCCCATATGGAGGAAGAACACATCATACATTTACAAAAGCTATTCGAACGGCTACGCGAATTCAAACTGAGTTTATATGCGAACAAATGTACATTTGGCATCAGATCAGGCAAATTGTTGGGTTTCATTGTAAGCCAGCGGGGTATCAAAGTGGACCCCGACAAAGTAAAAGCTATACAAGGGATGCCAGCACCGAGGACAGAAAAAGAAGTGCGTGGGTTCTTAGGGAGATTGAATTACATCTCAAGGTTCATATCGCATCTAAAAGCTACATGCGAGCCAATATTCAAGTTATTACAAAAATATCAGATGGTAGTATGGGATGATGATTGTCAAACTACCTTCGAGACAATAAAACAGTATCTGCAAGAGACACCAATCTTAATGCCGCCATTCCCCGAAAGACCACTTATCACGTATCTGACAGTGCTCGAAGGATCAATGGCTTGTGTTTTGGGACAACAGGATGAAACAAGCAGAAAGTAACATGCGATTTATTACCTCAGCAGGAAATTCACTGACTGCGAAACCAGGTACTCACTCCTCGAGAAAACTTGTTGCGTATTGGCTTGGGCTACCAAGAGGTTGAGGAAATATATGTTAACCCACACTACGTGGTTAATAGCAAGAATAGATCCTCTAAAATACGTGTTTGAAAAGCGAGCTCTTACCAGGAGAATCGCATGATGGCAGATGCTATTATCAGAATACGACATCCAATACGTCACTCAGAAGGTCGTCAAAGGTAGTATACTAGATGATAATCTAGCTCACCAATCGCTGCCAAAATATCAGCCTATGAAGTTCGACTTCCCAGACGAAGATGTCATGATTATAACTGACTATGAAATACCAGGACCCGACGAAGGACCCGAGCCAGGGGCACGTTGGACACTCATGTTCGATGCGGCTTCAAATGCACTAGGGCACGACATAGGGGAAGTTTTTAATTCTCTAAAGAACTATCACAAGCCATACACCGTGATATTGTGTTTCGACTGCACCAACAACATTGCCGAGTACGAAGCTTGCATACTAGGGCTAGAAGCTGCCGTTGATCTAAGAATAAAGCAACTCGAAGTATTTAGGGACTTTGCATTAGTCATATATCAGGTTAATGGCGAATGGGATACAAAACACCCAAAACTAATTCCATATCGGGATCATGTTTTGAAGTTGGCTGAGGAGTTCACCGAGATCACTTTCAGCTACATCCCGCGAGAAGAAAATCAAATGGCAGACTCCCTGGAAACTTTATCAGCTATGTTCAAGGTAACCTAACCGAATCACGAACCATGCATCATAATCAGAAATTTCGAAGATCCCGCACACTGTCTTGCTATGGAAGAAGGACCAGAAAACAAGCCTTAGTTCTACGACATCAAGAAATACTTGGTAAAACAAGAATATCTAGAAAATTCCTCTATCATTGACAAGCGAACCCTGTGAAGGTTAGCTTCAAAAGTCTTTCTGAGTAATGGGGTATGTGATATAGTGGCAGAACCGACTGTTTAATATTGGTTTGCATTTTTTGTTTGTAAATGTCACGGTAAGCAAGAGTCGCCATCGACTTTTCTTTTATCCAACAAAGGAAAGGGTGAAAAGAACAGAAAAATACCTTTTCGAGATTTTCTGAGTAAGGGGGTAGATTATGGAAAGGGAAGGTGTTAGCACCCTTTCCATCTGTGGTTTTCCACTGGCTCTTAGGTACTTGCTCATTTTGAAAACTGTTTGTGTATTTGTGTGTTTTGAAAGTTTTTGTTTGCTTTATGGTAACTCTTGTATCAGTCCTCAAGAGTGTGATAAAGCATTTTTTGAAAATAGTTTTTGAAAAGTGTGTAAGTGTGAAAAATTCAGATTTGAGCAAGTACTTAAGAACAATATACCTACTCGAAAAAGGATGTTCTTTTCCTCCTAACCTTTAGATAGTGCTATCCTACTATTAGTGAGTAGGTATCCCTATCGTCGGATGTTGAGGAAGAATCGAAGGGACGTTTTACAATCACAAAGGAAATTTATGGAGACGCTTTAGCAATTTTCTTTTAGGGACTAGATCATTTACCGAAAGGCAACTGTAGGGTCATCGAGGGACTATGATCTTTTTTTTATTTATGGGTCTTTACTAAAGCGTTCCTGCCTTATGACTGTTTTATTTAAAGGCAACCAAAGTGGGAGATACCTTAGAGGTACGCATGTGCAAGTGTGTTGAGATTCAGTTATTTTTTATCTTTTTGTTAGGTTAGCTAACATTTAATTATTAGTCTTTCCATACACGCCTAGTTACTAACAGTAATATATACAGAAAAATAAAATGCGGAAAGTATAAATCTAGACTATTACATAGCTTCGGGGAGGGAGATTTACATTCCAAAGCAATTGGGGAAAATAAAATAAAGCAATAAAAAGAGTCTACGTATCATCTATTACATCTCATACAAAAATTACAATAATATAAGCAATGCGAAATGAAATAAACGCGCGAAAAGTTGAAAGTACGCCTGAAAACATAAAAGAAAATCTTTTTTTTGTTGGTTTTTATTTTAAAAAAAGTTAGATTAAGAAAAATAATTAAACTAATTATCCTAAAGTCTACTATATAAAATTAAATTAAGAAAAATAAACTAAGCCTTTTTTGTGGTTTTTTTTATTATGAAAAGAAAGTAATTAGACTTAAATTCTAATTCATTTTTAATTAAGAAAAAAGTTAAAATATTAATTAATTAATTAAAGAAATTAATTATTTAATTAAAAAAATCTATGTCTAATTTTTTTGTGAGTTATTATTATTATTATTAAAAAAGATTAAGAAATGAAATAACTAAATAAAACAAAAAGAAAAGAGATTGGGCTTGATGGCTGAAGTAGAATGGGGGTTGCAATTGAAATTTCGCTAAGCCCAAATTATGAAGCCCAAGTCTATCCCTGAATCCAGTGTGAGCAGTACTTAATGGTACATGGTATCTCATGTTCTAGACGTCATGCATTCCATGTGATTCCCCTAACATGCTCTAAGGATATCCAGGAACTCATATACACACATTAGAACATTCAACAAATTAATAAAAATAGAGATTAAAATTTGAGATTATACCAAAATGGTGATAGCTTAGATTCGTTGATATGGGACCTTGCAAGCTTTGAGGATGGTTGGAACAAGTCCCTGGGAACCTCAAGAGCAATGTATGATTACTAGTTCATACCAAAAGTACCTGCAGAGTGGGTTTCAAATTTTTACCACTTTTGATAATTTTTCAAAAATAGTAGAGCTCTCTCTAGGTTGTGTAGGCTTCTTGAAATGCTTTCTAGATGCTTGTATATATAGAGAGGAATGAGAAGACAAGAAAATAAAGGTTTAAACAACCTTAAAGCAAACGTTTCAAATCCATGAATGAAATTTGTAACTTTGGCCAAAAACAAGGAAACTTGTCATTTTTTAAATTTGAATGAATGTGGACACCTTTGCACGAAATTTTATGGGCCTAGGCTGTCCAAAACATCAACCCAAAGCTCAAATCCTATTTCCAATTATTTTATACATTTTATTTTATATTTATTTGAAATAAATTAAAATAAATATGAATAAAATTGTTAGAAAATGCAAGGCATGGCAAGAATAATTTTAGAGGTCCTCTATAAACTTAGGAAGATGCTTGAAGTCCAAGAAATTGATCCCTTGCCTTAAAACTTCAATTTTGCTCAATGCATAATTCTTGAAAATTCCCAAATTTTCCCAACTTGGGCAAGCCATAACTTGCTCAATATTTATCTCATGATGATGATCTTGAACTTTTTGGAAACCACAAGATGTCTACTTCAATCCCTATTTTTATCAATTTTGAATTTGAAGATTTTATCTTGATGTAAAAGGTCTTGGCAAAAAGTGGCTTTTGTTGACTTTTTGAAAATGACCTGTAATTTATGAGCTTGTATATTTTAAATGGTATATTTTTTGGACCTGAGGGATGAATATAAGTTGTAGGTAATGAGAATATATTCAATATGAGCTTTGGTTGGGGGGAAATGGATGAAGTATGTGAAAGTTATGTCTGGTCAAAGTTCAGTTGACTTTTCCTAAAGAAACCCTAATTTAGCAATTTTTACTTTTGATGAATTAGGGGCATTTCTTGAGGAATCATGATCAAACCTTGATCAAATGATGTATATTACTTCAAAATGTTTAGGTTGACCAAAAACCTTGATGTTTTATTGTATATAGGCAACAATTGACTTTTGACCTAATACAGTTGATTTTCAAGCATTTGAGTAATTGTCTGAGCAAACTTGTTGTGCAAGGCATGAAACTTGGCATGGACAATCTTGAAGACACATTAGGACTATGGAAAACATTTGAGACCTTTGGAGCTCACATATCTTGATGAAAATTGAAACCCTAGTTAGAGGTTCATTGCCTTAGGAGGAGAATTTGTCTGGTCAATTCTTGGTCATCCTTGGGCAAGTTGGGGACCTCAATGGGAATGCCTTGAGTAAAAATGGGAGGGAAAATTTTGGGGTGCAACAGGGTACTATACAAAATAAACTATGACATGGTACTACTCAGGTGTGTGGAGAATCAAGAAGCGGATACACTTATGAGAGAAATCCACGAGGGTACTTTCGGGACTCATACAAATGGGTATGCCATGGCTAGAAAGATTCTGCGAGCAGGGTATTATTGGTTAACAATGGAATCCGACTGTTATCACTACACGAAGACGTGTCATAAATGTCAGATCTACGCCAATAAGATAAATGTGCCACCAACTCCTCTGAATATCATGAGCTCCCCTTGGCCATTCTCAATGTGGGAAATTGATATGATTGGAATGATCGAGTCGAAAGCATCCGACGGACACTGTTTTATACTGTTAGCCATCGAATACTTTACCAAGTGGGTAGAAGCGACATCCTACGCCGATTTGACAAGACAAGTGGTTACACGCTTCATCAAGCAGAATATCATATGCAGACACGGTGTCCCAAGTCAGATAATTACAAACAACGGGTCCAATTTAAACAATAAAATGATGAAGGAACTGTGCGATGACTACAAAATTGAGCATCATAATTCCTCACCATATAGACCAAAGATGAATGGGTCCGTCGAAGCAGTCAACAAAAATATTAAGAAAATCATCCAGAAGATGGTGAAAACGTACAAAGATTGGCACGAAATGCTTCCCTTTGCTCTACATGGCTATCGCACTTCGGTGCTCACATCAACAAGCGCGACTCCTTTCTTGCTAGTATATGGCATGGAGGCAGTACTTCCAATTGAAATCGAGATACCATCTGTTGTACCCTAAAATTTGCCATCCCATATTCTTCAAGGTTTGTCAAGGATCATCTTCAAATGGTTCAAGATTTCTCAAGGGTTGCACAGTCCAAATGCCTCATAAGCCAGTCAAAATTAGGGTTTTGTTTCTTTCAAGGAATTTGAGGTTTTCAATGGCTCAATCAAGTCTCATGTGCCTATATACATCCTCAAGCATCTACATGCCAAGTCTCAAGACTCACAGTGCCAATTTCCACAGTCAAAAGCCTCATTTGACCCACTGTCAACTACAAGGGCAAAATGGTCATTTTACAGTCAAAAGTCAGAATTTTTGGTCAACATCTTATTTTGAGTCCACAATCATCATTTGATCAAGTCTTGATCATGATTCCAAAAGGATGGCTCAAAAATCATCAAGGTGCAAAAAGTTACTATTTTTGGACAGTAGAAAAAGTCAACTGTATCTTGACCAGGGCATAACTTTTTCATGGTTCATAAGAAAAATCCCATCCAATGCTCATTTTTAAGGGGATGACATTTCCTACAATCCATCTTCACATTCCAAGTCCAAGAAAGGCTCTCACAAAAAGTTATCAATTTCTACATTATAGGTCAAATTCAAAAGTCAACAAAAATGCACTTTAAGTCAAAGACCATAACTTGAGATTGGTAAATCCAAATGACATGGGACCAAAGGCATTGGTTAGAGGACTTCAAGACCTTTCCAAAATTTCCAAGAAAATATTCATATGATCAAAATTGAGCAAGATATGCATTGGAGAAGTTGGGAAATTTTTGTGAATTTGCAAAAGTCAACTTTGCTCAAAACACTTTGTTTTTGCTAATGGGCCTCAAATTTCTCCTTGAAACTTTATCCAAAGCCTATGCACGACCCATAAAGCTTAATTGAATTTATTTTCTTATTTTTTATTAATTAATTGGATTTTTAATTGATTTTAATTAATTTAATTAATTTAAATTGTAGGAAATACAAAGATTTGATTTTTCAATCTTTTTGTGAAGCAAAGATGACCTAGATATGCTGGCAATTTCGTGTACAAATCAAGGATATCAAAATCTCCAAGTTTGGCAAGTTTCTTCAATCAAAAAGATTCAAAAAGATGTGATTTCCAATCAAATATTGAATCATCATTCCAAGGGATTTCTTTGCAAGATTCTGACCTAAATTCATTCTACTATATATATACATAAGCTAACCCTAATCATGCATACGTGAAAGCTGCTGCAAGAAAGCCATAACCAATTCAAAAAAATTCAAGAAAACTTGAAAACTTATTTCCATATTCTAGCACGATTCAAAGGCTTTTGTTGATCCAAACACATTGCTGGAAGTGCCAGGGACGTGTAGCAATCAAAACCAGGCGCTGAAGCTCAAGAAACCATCAAGAACATACCCACGGTTTGCATATTATTTTCAGAATCGTAACTCTAAATTCATAAGCATTTAACGTGATTTTTTGACTGTTTTGCATTGCTTGAATTCATATGAAACTAATGGCATAAGATAATTGGATTATAATGCACAGAATCGAAAGTTACCATTGACAAATTCTAGGGTTCCTGAGCTTTGGATTTGGGGCTTTATTATCCAGGAAAAATTGGAACCTTTAAGACCCATGGTTAGAATCGTTGAGACCAGACGAATCCAAGGGGACCATTGCGAAATATTTATATTCAACACAGGCCTAATCGCTATTTTTCCTCATGGTGTTTTGTGGGGGTTAAAAACCCCCGCTATCTATTTGTTTTTTACAGGCATCAGCGAAGAAGATGAGTACGTGGTGATACATCATTGGGTAATTCAAAAAGGGCGCGCGTGTTTTGCTTGTACAACATATGTGATTGTTTTTATATATTATATTTACTTATTGTTATAATAACAAACGCAAGCAAATGGCGTAGTGGTTGTTGTGCTGGTTGGAAATGATTGGGACCTGGGTTCGATTCCCAGGTCCACCCCAAACGCTTATATTATTTTGTTTAACATGATCACATGCAGGCTTCCCAACGTATTCCACCATGTACCTCACTTACCAACATTCCAGGTGGCTTCAAATCCAAATCTTGTGGCCAAAGACGAGGGATCATGGTACTCCCTAGTCAACCAACGCCTGGCCAATCAAAGAAAGTCAAAGCAGGCTTGAGGATAATGGGCTTGAAAATTACTAACTTGCCTCCATATTGGGCCATCACCCCCCTGGTTTATTATTCCTTTTTATTTTCTTTTATTAATTATTATTATTATTATTTAATTAACTCAATTAATTATTTTCATAATAAAATCAGAAAACTAAAATATTTTTATTATTATTAATTTCACCTTAATTTATTATTTTTGTAAATAAATAAATGTAATTAATTAATTTAGTTATTTTAATTAGGTTAACTTTAATTATTTTCATAACAAATAAAATAAATTAGAATTTGGGTTTTCTTGACAATTTTAATTTCTTTTCTTTTATTTCATTAAAACATAAAAAACTTAAAAAATATTTCTTTTAATTAATTAATTAATTAGTTTTAGGTTTAATATTTAATTAAATGCAAAAAGGACCAAAAATTCATTCTTTTCTCAAAAAGGGTCAAAACCCTAAGGACTTCTCCGATGCAATTTCTTTTCGCGCATATTTATTTTTGATCATATTTATGTAATTGCTCCGGGAATGTAATAGCGTAATTAGGACTTTTTATCGCTTTCTTTTATTTTCTCGCATTTACTTTTCAAGGGTTGCTTTTGGCGATGTAAATACCCGACGCCTTGTAATAGCGTAGCTTTACTTTCCGCACTTTACTTTCCGCAATTATTAACTGCTATGCATGACAAGACTTGTTCTCAAAATAAAATCAAAACGTAGCTCACCATAACATGTGCAAAGATAATTTAACATGAAACCTGACACACTCGCACATGCCGCTCTTAGGGTACGCCTCACTTGGTTGCCTCGACGTGGTCATTAAGTATAGGGTGTTTTAGAGGTCGCCCTCCTGTCTAAAGATCCAAGTTGCCTCGAAACGGTTGCCTCGGAAAAAAAGGATCTAGGACATTAGGGTTACCGCTAAGGCGTCCTACCGTTGCTTTAGTGACCACATGTCCCTATAATCGAATTGACCCGAAACTCCAACGACGGTGCTACCTACTTCTCAATAGTGGGATAGTACTGTCTAATGGACATTTACACAGCTTAATTTCTTTTGAGTAGGTAGAGGTTCTCAGGTACTTGCTCTTTCAAAACAAAAATACTTTTCGCACCTACACTTTTCAAACAAAAGTTTTCAAACAAACACTTCATCCACTCTTTAGGACAGATACAAGAGTTAAATTGAAGTTTTCAAACAAACTTTTTCAAAACCCACAAACACAAGAAAAGCAAAACATTTTTGAAAACATAATGAGCAAGTACCTAAGAGCCCGTGGATAACCACAGATAGAAAGGGTGCTAACACCTTCCCTTTCTATAATCTACCTCCCGAACCGAGAAACATCTCGAAAAGGAATTTTGCTGTGCTTTTGTCCTTTCCTTGTTGGAGAAAATAAAAGACGGTGGCGACTCTTGCTTACCGCGACATTTCGCGAACCAGCATTCAAAAACAGTCAGTTCTATTTCCACCGATCACAGAACTGGTGACTCTGCTGGGGATATAATAAGTGAGGTGTACCTTAGGATTAGATCATTCTATGTTTTCAATTGCATGTTTTGTTTGCTTTAATATTGTGGGCTTGCATCGGAGTTTCATAGATCCTAACTCGGATCTGGGGAATACCCTTTAGGTAGCAATAAACTGTGAGGGACCTGTCTGGCGTAGACTGACACGGGTGAAGCAGTAGCTACGTTGGTGTGACACCTTGGTCTGTACCAATATCCCTTGTGTTGGAACGAGTAGAATATGGGTCTTCTGAGGAGTCATCAAGCACCAACTGACCTTAGAACCTTAAATTGACCCAACTTGGCCATAGAACAGTAGCAGTATGCTACACTCATTGAGGCTAAACTCTCGCGATGGTTCCGGCTGCAAGAAAAGATTGCGAAGCTAGAGTTATGACCGATTGAGGGTAGTCAGTGATATTGAGATCCTCTAGAACCTGGTTACTATTTTTTAGGACAGGTCTTAACCAACTGAAACTGAAAGAGGGTAGTACCTAAACTTCATGCTGGCCTAAACTCTAAGGGCTGTCTTGTGTGACTTGTGTGCCTTATCATGTTTGCCTTTTGTGAATACTTGTGGTGTGCCTTTATCATAACATCATACCATCATAACATTGCATGCATCCTGCATAAGGACTGACCCATTTCAAAGACAAGAGGGTTTCATCTTTGCTCTATTTTGTAGGACATCATGATGCCTATGCGAAGGAATACTATTCGGCTCAACTTTGTTTAACCACCTGATTTGCTTAAAGAATTGGTTGATAGGATTCCAAATACTACTTCCTTCATCAAGAGGCATGGTTCTCTTCTCGGTTTAGTCACTTCAAAGTGGGACCAACAACTGATGAGTGTCCTGACCCAGTTTTATGATCTGCTATACCATTGCTTCACCTTTCAAGACTTCCAGTTGGTCCCTACCCTGGAAGAATTCTTTGATTCGCTTGGTATCCCTGTTTGGGAACAAACTCCATTCACTGGTTGGGAAAAGACTCTTAGGCTTGAGGAGATTGCTGCAGCCCTTCCCTTGACCAAAGAAGAGGTAATGGCTAACTAGGAGACTAGAAGCGGAATTAAGGGCTTTTTGGCTAAGTTTCTGATTGGTAAAGCTAATAGTTTCTGGAATGACCTAGACTTCAGGGCGTACGAAGACATTCTGGCTCTCCTAATCTATGGTCTAGTATTGTTTCCAAATCCTGATACCTTTGTTAATGTCAACGCCATAAGGATCTTCATCTCTCGGAACCCTGTGCCCACTCTCTTGGGTGATATCCTGCAACAGCTCTATGCTCGTACTTCCCGAAGACGGGGAACTTTGTGGTGTTGTGCTCCTTTACTAGTGAGGTGGTTTATTTTGCACCTCCCTAAGTTCGTGCTGAAGAACAAAGAAGGAAGAGGCTGGGCTCATAGGATAATGTCTCTTACTGATAATGACATCATTTGGACTCTCAGAGGTTTAGATGAGGTGGCTGTTATTAATCGTTGCGGAGAGTATCCTAATGTTCCATTGATCGGTACCTAGGGAGGAATCTCTTATAACCCATGTTTAGCTCTCCGTCAGTTTGGAAGAGCCAGAAGAGCAGGGCCTCATGAGATGTTGATACCTCACATCAGTTTTGAGTTTCAGGTAGATAGTGACGAGTTGCGTCGTAGATTTATCCGGGCTTGGGACAGAATTCACAAAGCTGACCCACATGAGTTGGGACCAAAGACTTCTCTACCAATGGAATCCTACTTCAGATGGGTCTGCATCTGTGCTCAGAAGTTAGGTATGCCATACGAAGCGGTCAAGCCTATTACTCTTGAATTTCCTGATAAAGACGGGGTTCCTCCAACTGTTCTTCATCCTCAGATACCCACTGATATTGATACACTAAAGAGGTCTTGGGCGCAACTACAGGAAGAACGGGATTCTTATCGGGAAAGGTTCAATGAACAGGAACAGAAAATCCAGAAGCTGACTAAACAATTGGAGAACGAGCGGATCCTGAATGACTATATCCGTACTGAGAAGAAGAGGCCATGGGAGCATTGATGGATCTTGGATGTTTCTTTTACAGTTTTTATTTACTTTTCAGTATTTTCATTCTTGTAACGCCTAAGGGCAATTTGTTGAACAATTTAAATTCCAAAGTTGAATCTAATAAAGTGTGTTTCTTTTTTGTCTACAAAGTTGAATCTCGATTGTCTTTGAAAACATAAATCATACGCATTCCATTCATCATATGCATCACAGGTACCCTTTTTACAGGTCACTTATCTTCTTCGCTGTTTATTTCAGCAATCATCATGACTTCTGAACCTACTACTGAACAAGCTATCAAGGCCCAGAATGCCCAGTTCCAAGAGTTGGTTATGAGCCTAGCCCAGGGTCAACAGGAGTTGAAGACTCTGATTCTGAAGAAGAAGAAGAAGAGGACGGTGTTGTTCAACACTGGACGCAGATTTGGGAACGGACTACAAAATGAGGTTGATCTGACTACTTCCTCTGTAGGGAAAGACAGTCCCCAAGAGAGAATGGTTCTTAGTCTCGTGGTCTCCGACAACGAGATGGATTATAATGATGAACAGTATCCTCCTGCTGAGGATAGGTACAAACAGCTGGAGGACCGTTTAAGTGCTATGGAGATTCAACATGTGCCCGGGTTGGACTTTGGAGACCTAGGCTTATCCTCTGGGGTGGTGATCCCACATAAGTTCAAGGCGCCTGCTTTTGCGAAGTACGACGGAGCTTCCTGTCCTAAGCTGCACCTCCGATTGTATGTAAGGAAGATCCAACCTTACACTGCTGACAAGAATCTATGGATCCATTTCTTCCAGGATTATCTTTCAGGGACTCAACTCGAATGGTTCTATCAGCTGGATGGAGCCAGTATTCGTAACTGGGAGGACTTGGCTACTGCGTTCTATAAGCAGTATCAGTATAATTCCGACCTCGCTCCTACGCGTACCCAACTCCAGGGTATGTCACTAGGGACGGGTGAAGGATTTAAGGAGTATGCTCAAAAGTGAAGAGACCTGGCTGGAAGGGTGCAACCACCTTTGACTGACCGTGAACTTATGGATATGTTCTTGGGGACCCTGTCTGGTCCGTTCTTCAACAATTTAATTGGATATTCTTCTACTGGGTTTACAGACCTGATCTTGACTGGTGAGAGGATAGAAGCTGGTATCAAGTCTAGGAAGATACAAAAAGGTGCCTCCTCGAGTACTGAAAAGAAGTCGTTCAAGAAGGAATCTAGTGTTGTCTACGGTTCAAGGAGACAGAATAAACCGGAACGCCGCCAAGCTGTCAACACGGTGGTTATTTCTAAGCCTGTTGCTGCTCCTCAGCAATATAACCAACCAAGGGGTGAGAGACCTAGAAGGCAGTTCACTCGACTCAGTATGACCTTGTCCCAGATATTGCCGCAGTTACTGACAACCAATCTGGTGACTATAAAAGAAGCTCCGAAGGTGGTAAACACAACATCTCCAAAGTACAATCCTAACGCCCGCTGCGCTTATCACTCTGACATCCTGGGGCATACTACGGATGATTATTGGACTCTGAAGAATAAGGTTCAGGACCTTATTGATGCTAAAGAGGTTGAGTTCGAGGCGCTCGAGAGGCCTAATGTTGTAACAGCCCCCATGCCCAATCATGGAGTAAATGCTATTAGGGATGATGACGACGTGGAGGAATCTGAATTCGACAACTGGATCTACCCAACGACCAACGGTGGACCAAGCAACTGGACTGCGAAAGACTTCATACCTATTACTTTTGTCACTCAGTAATGAACTCCTTTGTTTTAAATTTGTAACGAACAATAATTTGAAACTTTATGGCCCGATGTCTTACCCGGGGCACCGTGGCTTCATTTGTGAGGGCTTTTGTGTGTCATTTTCATATATCATTAATAAAAGCATTGGACGTTTTTTGCATTTCAAATCTTTCGCTCCTTGTCTTTCTTTATTATATATTGCAAAACAACTATATTTACACACACTCACATATACAGGTCCCAATCCACTCTGGATCTCACTGGTAACGACTCTGCTACTGCCAGTTATGACTTCAAAAATCCGATCAACTTAGTCGAAGACGAAGGTGAAGATGATTGTGAAGTGCCTGGTGAGCTTGCAAGACTGCTACTCCAGGAAGAGAGAGCCATTCAGCCACATGAAGAGCTAGTGGAAACGGTAAATCTGGGTACTGAGACAGACTGAAAGGAAGTCAAGATTGGTGCCAATTTGGAGTCTAGTGTGAAACAACGGTTGATTCAGATGCTGCATGACTACGTGGAAATCTTTGCCTGGTCTTACGAGGATATGCCTGGGTTGGATACTGACATTGTGGTTCATCACCTGCCTACCAAGGAAGAATGCCCTCCGGTAAAACAGAAGGTCCGCGGTATGCGTCCAGAGATGTCCGAGAAAATCAAAGCTGAGGTTATGAAACAATTCGACGCCAGTTTTCTAGCAGTGACTTCTTACCCACAGTGGGTCACTAATGTGGATCCAGTGCCGAAGAAAGATGGTAAAGTCCGAATGTGTGTTGATTACAGAGATCTGAACAGGGCGAGCCCTAAGGATGACTTCCCTCTGCCTCACATTGACGTTCTGGTTGACAACACTACTCAGCATAAGGTATTCTCCTTCATGGACGGTTTCTCCGGTTATAATCAACTCAAGATGGCTCCCGAAGACATGGAGAAGACCACTTTTGTTACTCAGTGGGGCACCTTTTGCTACAAGGTCATGCCGTTTGGGTTGAAAAATGCTGGGGAAACCTACCAACGTGCCATGGTTGCTTTATTTCATGACATGATCCATCATGAGATCGAATTATACGTCGACGATATGATTGCAAGGTCCCAAACTGAGGAGGAACACCTTGACCATCTACGGAAGCTATTTGACCGGTTGAAGTTGTACAAGCTGAGATTGAACCCGAACAAGTGCACCTTCGGGGTAAGATCTGGAAAATTGCTAGGCTTCGTCGTGAGCGACAAAGGTATTCAAGTGGACCCTGCCAAGGTGAAAGCCATACAAGAGATGCCAGTGCCCAAGACAGAGAAAGAAGTCAGAGGCTTTCTAGGACGGCTGAACTACATTTCCCGATTCATCTCGCACCTAACTGCTACTTGTGAGCCAATCTTCAAGCTACTGAAGAAAGATCAAGTAGTACGTTGGAACGATGAATGTCAGGCCGCTTTCGAAAGAATCAAAGAGTATCTCCAAGAGCCACCCATTCTTATGCCACCGGTTGAAGGGAGACCTCTAATCTTATACTTAACAGTATTGGACAGCTCAATGGGATGTGTGCTGGGTCAGCATGACGAGTCTGGCCGAAAAGAGCATGCTATTTATTACCTTAGCAAAAAGTTTACCGACTGTGAGACCCGATACTCACTGCTCGAGAAAACTTGTTGCGCTTTGGTATGGGCTGCTCGCCGGCTGAGACAGTATATGTTGACTCACACTACTCTGTTGATTTCAAAAATGGATCCAATAAAGTACATCTTCGAAAAGTCTGCCTTGTCCGGAAGAATAGCAAGATGGCAGATGATCTTGACTGAATATGACATCCAGTACACGACTCAAAAAGCAATCAAGGGAAGTGTATTGGTAGACCATTTGGCACACCAGGCAGTGGATGACTACCAATCGATGAACTTTGAATTTCCAGACGAGAATATCATGGTAGTGACTGATTGTGAAGTACCTGGACCGGATGAAGGACCTGAGGAAGGATCCCGATGGTCTATGCACTTTGACGGAGCCTCGAACGCTTTGGGTAACGGTATTGGCGCCGTGATCATATCTCCTAAAGGCTCTCATACTCCACTTACTGCCCGACTATGTTTCAACTGCACCAACAACATGGCGGAGTATGAAGCATGCATCATGGGTCTTCGAGCTGCAATTGACCTAAGGATCAAGTTTCTGAGTGTCTTCGGAGATTCCGCTCTCGTGATCAGTCAGATCAAGGGCGAGTGGGATACGAAACACCCAAATCTTATTCCTTACAAGGAGTATGTATTGACGTTGATCCCCCATTTCGAGGAGATAACCTTTGAACACTTCCCAAGAGAGGAGAATCAGTTGGCGGACGCGCTGGCTACGATGTCTTCTATGTTCAAAGTCAAATGGGACAACGAGGCGCCCCAGATCATTATTTGGAAATTGGATACACCTGCTCACTGCTGTGATCTCGAGACCGAAGAGGTAACAGAAAAGCCTTGGTATCATGAAGTAAAGAGGTACCTTGAAGCTCAAGAATACCCCGAGGGCGCGTCTGTTAATGACAAAAAGTTTTTGAGAAGGTTCGCAGCAAAATTCTTCCTCAGTAATGACATTCTTTACAAACGAAACCATGATTCAACCTTACTGCGTTGTATGGATAAGACTGAAGCAGAAAGGATCATGGCAGAGTTGCATGAAGGTACCTTCGGAACTCACTCCAGTCGACATACCATGGCAAAGAAAATCCTCCGGGCAGGATACTACTGGTCCACAATGGAAGCCGACTGTTATCAGCATTCTCGGACATGTCACAAATGTCAGATCTACGCTGATAAGGTGCACATTCCTCCAGTTCCTCTAAACGTCATGACAGCCCCTTGGCCTTTTGCAATGTGGGGCATTGATATGATCGGCGAGATCAGACCTACGGCATCCAACGGGCATCGTTTCATCCTGGTAGCGATTGATTACTTTACGAAGTGGGTTGAAGCAGCTTCCTTTGCTACCGTAACCAAGAACATAGTGGCACGGTTCATTCGGCATAACCTGATCTGTCGATACGGTGTACCAGAGAGGATCATTACGGACAATGGTACCAATCTTAACAACAAGATGATCGCCGAGCTCTGCGAGCAATTCAAGATACAACACCATAACTCTTCTCCTTACCAGCCGAAGATGAATGGGGCTGTGGAAGCAGCTAATAAGAACATCAAGAAGATTATGCAGAAAATGACAGTGACCTACAAAGATTGGCACGAAATGTTACCATTTGCTCTTCATGGGTACCTTACCTCAGCACGGACGTCAACAGGGGCAACACCCTATTCCTTGGTATACGGCATGGAGGCAGTCCTTCCCATTGAAGTTCAGATACCCTCTCTCCGGATAATGAAGGATGCAGGTTTGAGCGAAGACGACTGGATCCAGACTCGGCTTGATCAACTAAACCTAATTGACGAAAAGAGACTCACTGCTATTTGTCATGGTCAGACGTACCAAAAATGGATGATCAAGGCATTTAACAAGAAGGTCAGACGACAAGAGTATCAAGTTGGGGACCTAGTAATCAAGCGCATCATTCTACCTCAAGGTGATCCCAGGGGAAAATGGACCCCTACATACGAAGGGCCATTTGTGGTTAAGAATATCTTCTCAGGAGGAGCTATGATTCTGACCACCATGGATGGTGACGTCCTTCCTCACCCCGCCAATGCAGACATAGTAAAAAAATACTATGCATAATTAAAGACCCGCTAGGTCGACTGGCCTAGGCAAAAATAAGGGCTTCCCGGCGAACCAAAAGGGTTCGGGCAAAAATAAGGGATGAAATGAAAAAATCTGTATACCCGGCAAGTCGAAAACCTGAAAAGGCGGCTTGGGCAAAAATGGGTATCCCGGTGGACTGAAAACCCGAAAGGGCGGTCCAGGCAAAAGTTAGGGATAAGCGTAATACTATGTCTCATTGGATAACCCTGCATCCAGACTTCGGTATCAACTATCAGGCTTAGACGGCACCAATCAATCAGCTTCATCTCCAACTAAGCAGCAAAGTGATGAGACGCTCGAAGACATAAAGGCGATAGCAGAGTTGGAACCCAGTGGGATTTTTTCATATAGCTGTTTTGTTTTGTTTTCACAAAATTGTATAAATTCCATTTGTCCGACGGCGTTCTCTTACTAGGACGTCGGCCTCTTGTATATAAAACGCCTATTTATAGGCAAATTTCAAAATCAATACAAGCTCACTTTTTCAGACAAATCGCAAATTGTTTTTCCTTTATCTATTTTGTTTTGCAAAGAACGTCCAATGTTCATTTTTGATATATGCATTTGACATTAATTGCTGATCATGAATATTTGCATACGAAACAAAGGAATAATTACAGGTGACATCAGAAACAGGGGCAATAAGAATTGTCTAAGCGATCTAGTTGCTCTGTCCACCAAGGTACCAAGGTAGGTTCGGTTGAAGAATGTAACCAGGATACCTTCACTCCCCGCAGAGTAAGACAAGATTCAGCAATACTCTCCCCAAGCAGAGTTGGTCTCCCATCAGCCTTAAAAAGGCGCAGTATCTCCAGCAAGTCAGCGATACTCTCCCCTCAAGCAGAGTTGGTCTACCATCAGTCCTGGAAAAGTTGGGTATCCCTAGTAAATCTTATCATTCCCCAGTGGAGTATAGATATTCCTCAGCAAGCATCCCCGGCAGTCTTAATATTCCTCAACAGAAATATAAGATTGTTCCCCGGCGGAATACAGACACCCCAGTAGAGCCATTCCCCAGTGTAGTCCAAAAGTTCCCTAGGAGAGTTGAACCATCTCCCTAGTAGATTCTGGAAGCTTATCCCCTGCAGAGTACAAATATCTCTCCCAGCCATATTCAGAGGTTATCCCCACCAGAGTCTAACTGGGTTATCCTCATCAAATTGCAACGGAAAGACATCCTCAGCGAAGTTCTTCCTATCCCCAGCGGAGTTCATCATCAAATCCCTCAATAGAACTTATCAACGGGGTCCCCAGCGGAGTTATCATTAAAATCTCAATGAAGCATCTCTTCCCACAGAGTAATTACTCGCAGAGTAATATCTTCACCAGGAGTATCCCCCAACGGAGTCATCTTCTCCTACCGGTTTATTCTTACAATCATCTCCGTTCATCATCCCCAGCAGAAACGAAGAATTCTACTCTTCAACATCAGCCCAGGATTTAACAAGCTCCTGGCATTCGTCAAGGATTTATTTTCCCAGATGAAAATACATTCATAAACATTTCGCATTTCATATCTCCTGCTTACATACATGATAAAGTGCATACAACACAATCTCATTTATTCCTGAGAACATCATGACATCATGCCTTTCACACATCATGACATTGCATACAACTAACGTTTTGCCTTTTCAGGAAAAGGTCAATCAAAAGATGATTACCATCAACCTTCAAGTTCCAGATCAACACCTGTAACTAGCCAGGAAATATCTGTGAACGACTGATTGTAGATCTATACCTGTACCTAGCCAGGAAAGTTATCTACATGAAGAGATTGAAGATCAACACCTGTAACAGGCCAGGAAATTATCTTTCATTCTCAGGTCAGAGGTCTACACCTGTATCCAGCCAGGAAAGCTATCTCGACCAACCTTTTGAAGTTCCGGATTAATATCTGTATCTAGCCAGGAAATATCTGTGAGCGATTGATTGTAGATCTATACCTGTATCCAGCCAGGAAAGTATCTGCATGAAGAGATTGAGGATCAACACCTGTAACAGGCCAGGAAATTATCTTTCATTCTCAGGTCAGAGATCTACACCTGTATCCAGCCAGGAAAGCTATCTCGACCAACCTTTTTTAAGTTCCAGATTCAATACATGTATCTAGCCAGGAAATATGTGTGAGCGATTGATTGTAGATTTATACCTGTATCCAGCCAGGAAAGTATCTGCATGAAGAGATTGAAGATCGACACCTGTAACAGGCCAGGAAATTATCTTTCATTCTCAGGTCAGAGGTCTACACCTGTATCCATCCAGGAAAGCTATCTCGACCAACCTTTTGAAGTTCCATATTCGATACCTGTATCTAGCCAGGGCATATCTGTGAGCGACTGATTGTAGATCCATACCTGTATCTAGCCAGGAAAGTATCTGCATGAAGAGATTGAAGATCAACACCTGTAACAGGCCAGGAAATTATCTTTCATTCTCAGGTCAGAGGTCTACACCTGTATCCAGCCAGGAAAGCTATCTCGACCAACCTTTTGAAGTTCCAGATTCGATACCTGTATCTAGCCAGGGCATGTCTGTGAGCGATTGATTGTAGATCTATACCTGTATCTAGCCAGGAAAGTTATCTACATGAAGAGTTTGAAGATCAACGCTTGTATCTAGCCAGGAAATCATCTTTCTTTCTCAAATCAGAGATCTATACCTGTATCTACCAGGAAAGCTATCTCAACCAACCTTTTCAAGTTCCAGATCAACACCTGTATCTAGCCAGGAAATATCTGTGGACGACAGATTGAAGATTAATACCTGAAACCAGACAGGAAAACTATCTTTCTTTCTCAGGTATGCAAGTTCTCGCTAAGGAATCTCTTACGCGATCGACACCCCCAGATGGCATCTATAAGCCCATTCTCGACAAGATTCCATCATATCTCCAGATGGCATCTATAAGCCCATCCTCCTATCCATCATATCTCCAAATGGCATCTGTAAGCCCATTCCCGACATCACATTGCTGATACTACACCATGCGAGTGCAAATTTCTGGGCACTTTAGTGTTCAATCATCTTCCACCTTCGGATCACGAAAGGCCCGCAAGCCAATCTACATCCTCAGGTTTAAGAAGATTGAACAGGGGCAACTGTTGTACCCCAAAATTTGCCCTCCCATATTCTTCAAGGTTTGTCAAGGATCATCTTCAAATGGTTCAAGATTTCTCAAGGGTTGCACAGTCCAAATGCCTCTTAAGCCAGTCAAAATTAGGGTTTTGTTTCTTTCAAGGAATTTGAGGTTTTCAATGGCTCAATCAAGTCTCATGTGCCTATATACATCCTCAAGCATCTACATGCCAAGTCTCAAGACTCACAGTGCCAATTTTCACAGTCAAAAGCCTCATTTGACCCACAGTCAACTGCAAGGGCAAAATGGTCATTTTACAGTCAAAAGTCAGAATTTTTGGTCAACGTCTTATTTTGAGTCCACAATCATCATTTGATCAAGTCTTGATCATGATTCCACAAGGATGGCTCAAAAATCATCAAGGTGCAAAAAGTTACTATTTTTGTACAGCAGAAAAAGTCAATTGTATCTTGACCAGGGAATAACTTTTTCATGGTTCATAAGAAAAATCCCATCCAATGCTCATTTTGAAGGGGATGACATTTCCTACAATCCATCTTCACATTCCAAGTCCAAGAAAGGCTCTCACAAAAAGTTATCAATTTCTACATTATAGGTCAAATTTAAAAGTCAACAAAAATGCACTTTAAGTCAAAGACCATAACTTGAGATTGGTAAATCCAAATGACATGGGACCAAAGGCATTGGTTAGAGGACTTCAAGACCTTTCCAAAATTTCCAAGAAAATATTCATATGATCAAAATTGAGCAAGATATGCATTGGAGAAGTTGGGAAATTTTTGTGAATTTGCAAAAGTCAACTTTGCTCAAAACACTTTGTTTTTGCTAATGGGCCTCAAATTTCTCCTTGAAACTTTATCCAAAGCCTATGCACGACCCATCAAGCTTAATTGAATTTATTTTCTTATTTTTTATTAATTAATTGGATTTTTAATTGATTTTAATTAATTTAATTAATTTAAATTGTAGGAAATACAAAGATTTGATTTTTCAATCTTTTTGTGAAGCAAAGATGACCTAGATATGCTGGCAATTTCGTGTACAAATCAAGGATATCAAAATCTCCAAGTTTGGCAAGTTTCTTCAATCAAAAAGATTCAAAAAGATGTGATTTCCAATCAAATATTGAATCATCATTCCAAGGGATTTCTTTGCAAGATTCTGACCTAAATTCATTCTACTATATATATACATAAGCTAACCCTAATCATGCATACGTGAAAGCTGCTGCAAGAAAGCCATAACCAATTCAAAAAAATTCAAGAAAACTTGAAAACTGATTTCCATATCCTAGCACGATTCAAAGGCTTTTGTTGATCCAAACACATTGCTGGAAGTGTCAGGGACGTGTAGCAATCAAAACCAAGCGCTGAAGCTCAAGAAACCATCAAGAACAGACCCAGGGTTTGCATATTATTTTCAGAATCGTAACTCTAAATTCATAAGCATTTAACGTGATTTTTGACTGTTTTGCATTACTTGAATTCATATGAAACTAATGGCATAAGATAATTGGATTATAATGCACATAATCGAAAGTTACCATTGACAAATTCTAAGGTTCCTGAGCTTTGGATTTGGGGCTTTATTATCCAGGAAAAATTGGAACCTTTAAGACCCATGGTTAGAATCGTTGAGACCAGACGAATCCAAGGGGACCATCGCGAAATATTTATATTCAACACAGGCCTAATCGCTATTTTTCCTCATGGTGTTTTGTGGGGGTTAAAAACCCCCACTATCTATTTGTTTTTTACAGGCATCAGCGAAGAAGATGAGTACATGGTGATACATCATTGGGTAATTCAAAAAGGGCGCGCGTGTTTTGCTTGTACAACATATGTGATTGTTTTTATATATTATATTTACTTATTGTTATAATAACAAATGCAGGCAAATGGCGTAGTGGTTGTTGTGCTGGCTGGAAATCATTGGGACCTGGGTTCGATTCCCAGGTCCACCCCAAACGCTTATATTATTTTGTTTAACATGATCACATGCAGGCTTCCCAACGTATTCCACCATGTACCTCACTTACCAACATTCCAGGTGGCTTCAAATCCAAATCTTGTGGCCAAAGACGAGGGATCATGGTACTCCCTAGTCAACCAACGCCTGGCCAATCAAAGAAAGTCAAAGCAGGCTTGAGGATAATGGGCTTGAAAATTACTAACTTGCCTCCATATTGGGCCATCACCCCCTGGTTTATTATTCCTTTTTATTTTCTTTTCCTTTTTATTTTCTTTTATTAATTATTATTATTATTATTTAATTAACTCAATTAATTATTTTCATAATAAAATCAGAAAACTAAAATATTTTTATTATTATTAATTTCACCTTAATTTATTATTTTTGTAAATAAATAAATGTAATTAATTAATTTAGTTATTTTAATTAGGTTAACTTTAATTATTTTCATAACAAATAAAATAAATTAGAATTAGGGTTTTCTTGACAATTTTAATTTCTTTTCTTTTATTTCATTAAAACATAAAAAACTTAAAAAATATTTCTTTTAATTAATTAATTAATTAGTTTTAGGTTTAATATTTAATTAAATGCAAAAAGGACCAAAAATTCATTCTTTTCTCAAAAAGGGTCAAAACCCTAAGGACTTCTCCGATGCAATTTCTTTTCGCGCATATTTATTTTTGATCATATTTATGTAATTGCTCCGGGAATGTAATAGCGTAATTAGGTCTTTTTATCGCTTTCTTTTATTTTCTCGCATTTACTTTTCAAGGGTTGCTTTTGGCGATGTAAATACCCGACGCCTTGTAATAGCGTAGCTTTACTTTCCGCACTTTACTTTCCGTAATTAGTAACTGCTATGCATGACAAGACTTGTTCTCAAAATAAAATCAAAACGTAGCTCACCATAACATGTGCAAAGATAATTTAACATGAAACCTGACACACTCGCACATGCCACTCTTAGGGTACGCCTCACTTGGTTGCCTCGACGTGGTCATTAAGTATATGGTGTTTTAGAGGTCGCCCTCCTGTCTAAAGATCCAAGTTGCCTCGAAACGGTTGCCTCGGAAAAAAAAAAGGATCTAGGACATTAGGGTTACCGCTAAGGCGTCTTACCGTTGCTTTAGTGACCACATGTCCCTATAATCGAATTGACCCGAAACTCCAACGACGGTGCTACCTACTTCTCAATAGTGGGATAGTACTGTCTAAAGGACATTTACACAGCTTAATTTCTTTTGAGTAGGTAGAGGTTCTCAGGTACTTGCTCTTTCAAAACAAAAATACTTTTCGCACCTACACTTTTCAAACAAAAGTTTTCAAACAAACACTTCATCCACTCTTTAGGACAGATACAAGAGTTAAATTGAAGTTTTCAAACAAACTTTTTCAAAACCCACAAACACAAGAAAAGCAAAACATTTTTGAAAACATAGTGAGCAAGTACCTAAGAGCCCGTGGATAACCACAGATAGAAAGGGTGCTAACACCTTCCCTTTCTATAATCTACCTCCCGAACCGAGAAACATCTCGAAAAGGAATTTTGCTGTGCTTTTGTCCTTTCCTTGTTGGAGAAAATAAAAGACGGTGGCGACTCTTGCTTACCGCGACATTTCGCGAACCAGCATTCAAAAACAGTCAGTTCTATTTCCACCGATCACACCATCACTTCGGGTTCTAATGGAAACAAAGCTGGAATAAGCAGAATGGGTGCAGACACAGCTCAATCAGCTCAACCTTATTGAAGAAAAAAGATTAATAGCTCTGTGCCACAGTCAGCTACATCAGAAGTGGATGAAGAGAGCCTTCGACAAGAAAGTCCGTCCTCAAATATTCAAAGAAGAGGATCTGGTGCTCAAGAAGATTCTGCTACCTCGTCTCGATTCACATGGTAAATGGACACCCAACTATGAAGGTCCATACGTAGTCAAAACAACATTCTCGGGAGGTGGTCTTATCCTCACAATAATGGATGGGGAAGAACTACCGCATCCGGAAAATTCAGATGCAGTCAAAAAATACTATGTATAAAAGGTTCACTAAGCTCGAACCCTAAATGGGAGACTTAGGCAAAAAGGAGCGTCTCGGTGGATCGAAAACCCTAAAGGGCGATCCAGGCAAAAATTAGGGGCATATAAAAAGAATTATCCCGGTGGATCAAAAACCCAAAAGGGCAATCTAAGAAAAAGTTAGGGATTTCATACAAGGAAATAAAGAACAAAAGACTGCGATCTAAGAACTACGACTACAAACCACGAAGGGAGAGATAGATCAAAATCATACGACTCAGAAGTAAAGGAGATAAGGGCTATCAAAAGGATATTGGAGAAACAACAGTAACAATTACCATTTTCATTGCCATTCACAGTTTTGAAAATTTGCGTAATTACCTCTTTATAGGAATTGCATCTTGCACATTCACCTATTCAGAGGCATAATCAATAAAACAGTTGTTTTCTTTGCACCTTTCAAATTGCATTTTTTCTTTTTTCTGACTTGTTTACAAAATACTACGATTATTACTTGTGAATATTGTCCTAAAATCGTTTCGGGGAAATTAACAAATAAAAGCATTTGACAGAACATCGAAAAAGAATTTTGGTTAGAAAAACATTAAAAGAAAATCCACGATCACGTCCACGCATATGTCTACGTCTGCGCCTATGCTTACACCTGTAACACAAAGTCCATGCATCTGTCTATGCTCACAACTCAAAAAGTCTATGCCTAATACATACGTCTACCCCGACGCTTACAACACAACAAAATCAATGTTCACATTGTTCACTGTGTTCAAATTCAACAAAGCTACAACAATACAACATGCAACGCCAGGGGATTGATAACTCTAAGCCAATGGTTTAAAGGAGAGAATGTCGGAAGTAGTTTACATAACATTTCAAGGCACACATACAAAACATACATGCATTTTGCATACATCTTCATACATACATTTGGCATATCCAAAGCATATATACACTATACATTTTTGCATACAATACGCTTACAGTCAGGATTCCATATCAATATCAAACATCATACATTTTGCATATGCATAAATCCAATACACATACGCTTAGGGTTCCATCTTAATACCAAACATAATACGCCTATATCACACATCAAACAAACCATCTTACCCTCTATTCAATCATCTAAGGGTCAGTCAACCAAACACTCCTCCTACAATTCAGCCCATCACCTAAGTCTCCATGCAGTGATGAGTTCCTTACAAAGTAGTCCATTACCTAATTCTCCATGCAATAATGAACGAAACTCCGTACATTGCCTCTAAGCCTCAACGTACTCTCTCAGCTCACTACATTGCCTCTAAGCCTCGACGTATTTGCAAACTCCATACATTGCCTCTAAGCCTCAATATACTCTCTCAACTCACCATGTTGCCTCTAAGCCTCAACATATTCGAAAAACTCCGTACATTGCCTCTAAGCCTCAATATAATCTCACCGCTCACTATATTGCCTCTAAGCCTCAACGTATTCGCAAACCCTGTACATTTCCTCTAAGCCTCAATGTACTCTCTCAGCTCACTACATTGCCTCTAAGCCTCAATGTATTCGAAAATCTCTGTACATTGCCTCTAAGCCTCAATGTACTCTCACCGCTCACTATGTTGCCTCTAAGCCTCAACTTATTCACAAACTCCGTACATTGCCTCTAAGCCTCAATGTACTCTCACCACTCACTACTTTGCCTCTAAGCCTCAACGTATTCGCAAATCTTCGTACATTGCCTCTAAGCTTTAATGTACTCTCATCACTCACTACGTTGCCTCTAAGCCTCAACGTATTCACAAATCTCCATACATTGCCTCTAAGCCTCAATGTACTCTCACCGCTCACTATGTTGCCTCTAAGCCTCAATGTATTCACAAACTCCGTACATTGCCTCTAAGCCTCAATGTACTCTTACCGCTCACTAAGTTGCCTATAAACCTCAACATACTCACCCTATACATTGCCTCTAAGCCTCAATGTACTCTCTCAGCTCACTATGTTTCCTCTAAGCCTCAACGTATTCACAAATATTCGTACATTGCCTCTAAGCCTCAATGTACTCTCACCACTCACTATGTTGCCTTTAAGCCTTAACGTATTCGCAAACTCCGTACATTGCCTCTAAGCCTCAATGTACTCTCACCACTTACTATGTTGCCTCTAAGCCTCAACGTATTCGAAAATCTCCGTACATTGCCTCTAAGCCTCAATGCACTCTCATAGCTCACTACATTACCTCTAAGCCTCAACGTATTCGCAGAAACTCAGTATATTGCCTCTAAGCCTCAATGTACTTTCCTCATCCAACCCACAACTTTAAATCCTAGAGAGCGATATATCATCGGCTTCGCTTATTTTCTCAAGATTCGTGAGGGTGTGCTATATCAGCATAACCTTATGAATGGATCAGACAAATTTTAGATATTCCAAGTATTCAATAAGCTCCCAATCAAAATGCGCTAGACCTGCATTTTCTCGCGCTATTCGATTGGAAGATAATTTAATAGGGGCAGTTGTCATACCTCAGCGATCCTTTTCTTAGAGTTATTTAATTAAAGATGGTACAACAATATCTGATGGACTGTCTTTATTCAAGATCAATGGGGGTGTATTTTAACAAGAAGATTTAGTTGTTATTAAAAAAGCAAGGGGTGAAAATTAAATCCGGGAGTGTGCAAAAGAAAGGAAGAATTAACGCTAGGCCCAATTGAAATTAAAGAAGAATTTCTGACTGCAAACAAAGAAATGCTAGGCTGTATGTATCAATCCCTGACCCGTCAGAACTTCTGAGACAAAAATCCCAGAAGTTCTTCTTTACAGAAATAAACGTAAAAAGTTGTGCAGATCAGAGCTAGAATCACGCACAAGCTAGTGTTGATACAGAATTGGAATATCAGATCTTCTAGCAGAGTCAAGCAAGGGAAGAATTAAATTATCTTCCATAGCCCAAGCTCAGAGTTTCAGAGGCTAAGCAACCCAAGCCCAAATCTATTGGACGTGCGGTGTATCAATTTCAATCAAATGTTCCACAGAGTATCAATTCCAATCAAATATTTTTAATTCAATCCTTAATCTTTGCTCTAGCCATAGTCCAAGCCCAAAAATTGAACATTATAAATATAGGAGCAGATTAGCAAAACAAGAAGAAAGGAGACAAGGAGAGAGAGAGGAATTTGCAGAGAAAAGCAATACAACAACGCTTGAAGAAAGAGAAAGAATAGGAAGAATACAAGAGTTTTTGGAAAAACCAGAAGAAGAACACGCAGGAGGATAACTGAGGTTCCAATATGTGGAACCCTAGTTTCAATCACCATCATTCCACCTTTCATCACTGTTGTCACCAAAATCTGCAGAAGAAGAAGGAAAGGACAGCAAAACACGCACCAGAATCAGAAGTAAAAGCGCCAAAGGGGTAACAAATTTTAATTTGTTTCTTTACTATTTTCATACTAGGTAGGGTCAGAAGAACATAGGCATGGTTGAAACCATAGAAAAGTTCTGTAGATAGTCTTATATTCTGATTGCATGTTCACGCTAATTTCTTACGTTCAGATGTAGTTCCATTTTTAGAAGTTCTGATTAGGCTTAACCCAGGTTTTAGATTTCTTCCTTGTCCAGAATCAGCATTAGGCTTATATACTTCTTGTCTGCCCTTTTCTAGAAACTCTGAGTAGAGGGCTTAGCCCAGAATTTGACGTCCCTATTTTTTGGACTTTGCTAACTAGCTTACAACGCCCATTCCAAAAGTTCTGCGACTGGGTCAAAACCCAGTAAATTTTCCTGCATCCCCTGCAGAACTTCTGCCCCTTTCAGAACATCCCTTTTTCCAAAAAATTTGCTAGGGCTTAACAACCAGAAGATACACCCCCTGTTCATAAATTGTTTTTTCTTTACTTTTCTAATTATTTGTAATTATTAATTTTTATTGTAAATATTAATATTGTTTATTATATCACTTAAATTATTCTCACATCAAAAAATTGCATATTATTTTTTATATTATTTGCATTAAATATTTTTTATATCATGCATTAATAATAATTTTTGCAATTAATATATATAAAAAAACACTCAACAAATCTCAAACTTTTTTTTTGCAATCAAATAATCTAAACAACTATTTTTGCAAAAGGGTTTCAAGCAGATTTTGACTTACTGCACATTTAGCCAAAATCTCTGCAATCACTACTCTCGGCCAAAATGCGAGGTAATTCAAAGTACGTTTGTAACCCCTGAAAAACACAAACCCATACGAACTACAAATTGAGACTTTGATGCCTCATAAGAGGATACATTGGCATATGATCAAAAATCGTAGTAAGTTCCTCTATAAAAAATTTAAACCCTTTCCCCTATAAAAAATTTAAACCCTTTCCCCTATAAAAATACTTAAACCCTTTCCCCTAATTAAAATTTAAAACCCTATTTTGCCCGAACTTAAACCTAAAACCTAGTATCCTTGTGAACAAGGTAGATGAAAGGTGCCTAACACCTTCCTTTCGTCTAATGAAGTCTGAAACCTAGAATCTCTGTCTGTGAATTAGGGTTAGATGCCCTTCCCTAGGATAAAAACTGATAGTGGCGACTCTTGATTTAAAAACCAGTCGCTACAGGCTGCAAGCTAAAAGCCCAATTAAGCCTACGGGTATCATACCTTATGATATACCGTATATCACTTAAGCATGTGGTACCTTACCATATTCCATATTTCACTTAAGTGTATCGTACCTTACGGTGTTCCATAATTCACTTAAGTACATTGTACCTTACGGTGTTCCTTAGTTACTCTATCTCTCATCAACCTGTCCTTATGTATGTGACTATGTAGGCTTTTATGATGTTGGAAATCATTTTAAATCACACATTTAACATAATAAACAGTGAGCGGTATCTAGCAACACATCACTGCTACCCAAGTCACTAAAATGTCATGTGATCTAACAAACCTTTCCATGATAATATTTGTGTGTACAATTATCCTTTTGCCCTTATGTCTATATTGAACACAAGGCATAGACCGTGTCACTCTTGTCCAATTCAATATTTATCCCTTATACATTTATCCTGTTATGCAATATGGACAAATTTCATCTAGGTTACTCATGTCCCTCATCATGCTTTGTGAAGTACCCATCAACTGTCTTTATGGTCATCCAGTTACGGGTAATGTTTGATCAATAATAAAGTAATTAACTCTACATCTAGGGTCCATAGTGGTTTCAGGTCTAAGGGTGGTATACACCATTATCACCATGAGAATAACTTATGACACCTTGCATAACATTCTATGTAGTATTCTCATAGCGGATCAATCTAGTATAAATATTACTCCTAATATTCATACCCGTGTCAAGACTTAATAACTCCTTATCCATGATCCATGAGGTGTGATCATCAGTCTATCTTCATAATAATCTCAATGCTTTAATATTATACCACTTCGCAATAAAGCTCGACTACAAATACTTTAAGAATATTGTTCTTATGTTTAATGAGATTTCATGATTATATCACACTTAACATTTCATTAAACATATGAAATATTCTAGGGACTTTATTAATTCAGAAAAGCAAACATGATAAAGAAATTCCTTTTATTATTAATAAATAATTCGATATAAGTACCAAAAGTATTAGCCTATAGGGCTTACACGAACAGTTACAACTCTCCCCCGCTTAGAACATTTTTGTCCTTGAAAATTACCTGATGCGAACAACTATAATACGACTCTCACATGTTACTCTCTGGATTCCACAACATGAACATCGTCTCTACTATTTCATCACACAACACCACCACCATAATAACGCCGACATAATTGTAATATTGACATCTTCGACACAAACATTAGTACCACAATGCTACGATTCACCAATCGAATGTATAACTTAATACATCTATTGACATGGAAATAACATGAATAATATATAAACCTATCACCTAAGAATTCCATTCTAGAATGTCCTATAGTTTGCATTATCCCTACAACTTCTAATGTTTAATCCTTGACTCCAAAATTCATACCCGTATAACGAACTGTGTCACATTACGCTTCCACTGTGCTACTCTAATTGTCTACCTTAAGTCACTGTTTTCACTTTGATTTCCATAAACTATCATATCTACAAGTTTCACATCTATCTTCAGACTTTTTTTAGTATCCACCAGAAACCGTTGTTCTCTTTTCGACATCCTCAACCTTCCACTCTACGGTGTTAGCTCGCATACGAACTCAAGTCTCTGAACTGCTCAATAATTTCCAACTCTTCCATAGCCACTTTCCCATTAGGTTCACGCGAACTGGTGAAAGACTGTCATCTCGATAGAACGCCAATCACCTTACACACTATCAAGCTTGAAAGACAAGTCTATTCAATACAACACGATCCCATCTATTATCAATAAGATATTGAGGGTGATTAGTTCCTCAATTTGTCAATAGATAACCGACAACCATAATGGAGCATAAACCATCATTACCAAACTATAATAGTGTTCCTCTAGAACTTGTGCTCAAAGTCACCTAAAGTACTAAGGCCCAATAATTTGCTTTGAGGTTTACAAATTCTTCCATAATTTACTTTTTATTTGATCTCGTCGATGAGACACCATCGCCCAAATACATTACATAATCTTCTTTACACACACACAACACAACACAATTGTTAAGTATCCTCCATTACAGGAAATACTACTGCACCAAGTATAATTCAAATCGTTTCGCTCAAAAAAATCTTTATCCAAGTAGAGGACTTTAACAACATCAGTAAATCCTTAGTTCTTCCTTAAAATCCCACAACCTCTAGGATCCATATATTTTCACATTTGAATCTCATTCCAATCGCAATCTCAGTAATACCATCCCCACATCCCGATTGGTGATAGAAAATCTCCAAATTCTCCTTGACACATGTCAATATTATGTCATCAATAACATGCAATCCACTTTACAATCTAAATTTCTCTTTTCCCCAAAGATCTCTCCACTCTAACCATTATCAATTGGCATAAAATGCACTTCTATGTGTTTCTCCAATACCTTCACACCCTTACTAATACCAACATCTCACTCATTAACAAAATATCATTCTTGACCTCATCTCAAACAAACTGCGACAATAACTAGTTAAGCCCAAAAAGCTTCTAGTCTATGTAACCGACTTCAGAGTCTCTCAATATAGAATTGCATCTACTTTGGATGGATTCACAAATACCATCACCTAATATAACATGCTCAAGAAAAATTATCTCCTCAGACCGTAATCTATACCTTGATCACTTAGCATAACGATTCTTCCCTTTCGACGTCGAAATTCAAATTGCAACGTTCAACATGCCTATATTATGACTTAGATTAAATCATATTATTCATAATACACACCACAACAAATTGATCCAAAAATTCGTAATACCTACACAAAGTTCTAAAAGTTGTCCTCCAACTATCCTCACCCTTCACCCGAGTTTGAAGGTAACCCAACCTCAATTTGATTATACTAAAGACATACTCGTCTACCAGTTGGTCCATCCAAATTGTCAACCCCTTTGAAGTGGATATTTAATCTCAATCGCTACCTTAATCAACTGTCGGTAATCCACACACAATTTTGTACTACCTTCTTTCTTCTTAACTAATAACAGAAGAGATACCTAAGTGATACACTCGGTCTCATAAATTTCCTTTCCAACAAATATTCTAATTTCTTCCTCAATTCACCCAACTCTGAAGCTGACGTCCTGTACGGTGCCATAGAAACAAGTTTGGTACCAAGGACAAGATCAATAACAACTCCACCTCCCTCCAACATCACCACGTGACAAATAAGTCAATTTCAGGTAATTGAACCATTTTTAAAACAACATTCATCCAGTTACCTTTCTAACGCTTCAAACAGAACTCAAATCAGACGTCCAAAACTCAGGTTATGAGTTTTTAAAGTTTTTGCTAAAATTGTCAGCTTCAGGTGGACCCGGGTACCCATATACCCGTAACCAGTTACACCCTATCAAAATGGACAAAAAACTATTTTCGAGCGGTAACCGGTTACCCATATACTGGTAATCGATTCTCACTGTACCAGAGTAAAATAAAACTAGATTTTTATGTTACGAAAACCAATTATTTCATATCCAAACATCCATAACTTCCACATACTTCATCGCTCATGTTCCAAATTATAGTTCTTATCTATATACATCATTATCAACATTCTAATTAAGTAAACACATTTAATCATGCAATTACTCAATTATATTACATTAATCCCAACACTGATACGTCAAACACATCTCAACAATTTCAACACCGACACCCAATCATATCAAAACATTAATATTCCAATTCTTTTCATAATACTACTAATATCTTTGAGTTCCAACTCTGTCTCGTGATTCACAAAGACCTAACAACATTAACGACATTCAACAAACACTTACATGATTCCAACAACAAAATTTATAGCAATTCATCACTCTATCATTACTCCGAACAACGACAGCACACACAATGGTAACTCAACACTGGAAACTTCACGATCAACATGTAGTGTTGAAAACATTATAACCATCTGAGCTTCATCTTCTAAGAGTGATCCTACTTACTTAACAGATATCTTCCAGCATAAGAATCTACATCGACTCATCAAAGCAATTCGTAATCACTTAGTTTAACCTCAAATAGTTTACCCCAAGGATAACCTCAAGTTACTCCAACATCTCTCCCTATTGACCAATTACAATCATTTCCAGAAAAACAACAGGAATTACACTCACTGGCACATAATTATCCATAATATCGCCCTCCACTCTTAGAGACGCGAATAATACGAGTACCTGATCATTCCCCCTTAAGAACACTTTGACTGACCATTAGACTTAAATCCTAAATCAGTAATTCCTCCAAATTTGGGAAACAACATAATTTCTCCAATCTTTGCACTTATTTGATTTACAGCACCCTGAACCAACTGTTCACACCTGAACCATCTCAGAAGAAAAAACTTCTCCTCCACTTGTTTCAATCTCACTCCTGTAAATAAGTGATTAGAAAAGCAATCAAGCACCGATAATATTTCACACACTTGTCACATACTAAGGAACAAACAACATTAAACAACTTGGTCGGACAGACCGACCTGCTATGATATCACTAATATAACACCTTAATTCCCCGTCGATAATTTAATCAAAAATCAGTAAATTAATTCATAAAATAAAACATCAAGAATAGGATGCAACATCTTTATACATCATACATGCTCATATAAAAAGATACGCAACACATAGTCGCTTATTCATCACGTCTGAACTTCATTTCATTTATCCGCAACGGAAAACATCACTAGTAATTATTATCAACATGAGGGATAGTCATCATAATTCAAAATTCAATGTAAAACATCAATTAAATCCAACAAATAGAGTTATATAATAGTTCACTCCCATCATAATAAAACAAGCGCAAAACCCCCCAAGTTTTACATATCAGAGTTGACACTGACTCAATCTACGTAAAATGAGGCAGTTCTCAGCGAACCCCTACCTCGAGCTACTTCCGATCATCTACACGTTATCCACGTAGAGGCAACATTCAAATAGAAGAAGTGAGATATCATAACAATATAAAAGAAAGCATAATAACGAGTAGATAGCAATTTAAGTACGCATAATTATACTTCTATACCTCACACCTTTACTTCATTCATCACACCACAAAGTACATCAACATATAAGCAATATGCACATAACACATAACACTCATCATAATATAACTCATACTCTTTCAGCATCAAAACATCAAATTATCAATCATAGTGCAATTCAATGAGACCGACACAGACTCATTGCATGTGGTACCAATAGGGAAGAACCCTCATAATAATGCCAACTTAGGGAAGCAACATCATAACGCCAATACATGCAATCTCTCGCCAATACATGCCATTGTTCCCCAATACAGGTCATCGTTCGCCAATACATGCCATCGTTCATGAATGCATGTGACACTGACATGCAACAACACAATTCACAATGATTATTCTTATTTATCAATTCCACACCAATATAGGCCATCGTCATCATCATTATCATACAATACATCATGCAAAACAATCGGATCATTCATACAATATCATCTTACTTAATCGCAACTCAGTTCATGGCACATTACTCAGAAATATACACAGATAAACATCAATGTTGGTCAAATAATTAGCTACTGTGTTCTAATTTATTTATATAGGATAGAAAATCATTTTAGCTTCGTATTGATCCAGATGACGCGTCAAACGGACGTCCGAGTCAAAAGTTACGGACTTTTAAAGTTTTGAAAACATTTCGGTTCAACATAGACAAGAAATCAGTTTCCCCAAAACTGGAAACCCGTTTCTGCATTTTTACAATAACCCGCGTGACAAAACATGTTGAAGAAACCAGTTTCTTCAAAACTAGAAACATGTTTCTTCTCAGACATAAACATATTTCTTCTGCAATTTCTCAGGCAGAAACTAGTTTCCCAAAAACTAGAAACTGGTTTCTGTTTCGCAGAACAAATTTTTCTGCTATTTTCCAAAATACGATTCATGTTCCCATCAACCGCAAAACATCTCAGTTTTCAATTCAAGTCAGTATCATATGATTCCACAAAACACACACTTCATATCCATCATTCCAACATAACTCACATAAATAATTTTAACCAATCTCATCAGATTTATAATCAACAATTCATCAAAATACAAAACCCCACAAAACAATAGTAATGAGAAATAAAAAACACACAATCATAGAACCTAATTACTACCATTCCCCATCATCATGCAATCTATTATAGAGTTAGAACTCCGCCATTACCTTGGATCGATGATTCTAAACTTCTACTATGAATCCCTTGGTTCTTGCTTCGAATACGATCACTTCCTCTTCTTTCTTTCTCGTTCTCTATTTCTCTTCTCTCGTTCACAACATGTCACGTTCTCACTTCTAATTTTCTTCTTCGGACTACTTAACCCCTTAGACCCCTAAATCCATATTCCAACTTTGTCCTTCCTTATTAAAATAATAATAATATAATTATAAAAACTATAATTATTATTTTAATTCAAATAATATTAATATTAAACCAACACTCTCCTTTCACCTATATTTTTTTTACATTTTTAGTCATACACCCTCAATATCTTAATATCAAAATAATTAAGGTAAGAACCTCTCATTAGAATACAATAACAAATTATATCGTTCATCAAAACACACTAAAAATATTACATTCGAATAATTACGTAATTTAAATAATTTAAATAAAATACAGGGTGTTATTGGGATTTTAAATTTTGTAGTAACATTGGTTTTGTTAGTGGATAGTATTTTTAGTGGGATTTTTGTGTATGGGTGGTTTCTTGAGGTTAAACTAGGATAGTATTGTTATATGTTTGGCTTTTTATGCTTGTTTGACTTTCGAGCATATGGTCGTGAGAATCCCCTGCAACCTTTCAATAAGGTGGGTAGTCTATCTTCTTTATGATGATAAGAAAGCAGTTTGATGTATATTATCTTTGATATAAAATAAAATTGTGAGATATAATTTATAATATGCATTAAATTATAAATTTATTTTGGTAATTATAAATTTATTTTATGATCATGTGTGTGATCATAAAATTATGGTGTCTTTTATGTGTTTGAATGTAAAAAATCGAATCAATCTAATAAATTAAAATCGTATTAGTTTAATTTGATTTGACTCGATTTTACTTCTAAAAGAAAATTAAACTGTATTTTTTTTCTTCCTGCAGTTCGAATGACTTTTTGCGTCAAAATTACCTAAATCACTTTGTTTAAATTGATGTAAAATGATGGTTTAAGGTTCAATCTCTTGTGATATCATTTATATTTATTATTTATGTGTTATGTAAATAAGTTGTTAATATTTAAATCAATAATATTTATAAAAAAAATTATATTTATTAAGTATAAAATTAAATAAAAAATATTTATCTATTATAATATTCATATACAAAATATATATATAACTATATGAAATGATTGTTAAAAAATATACTACTAATTTTCTTATATATATATATATATATATATATATATATATATATATATATATATATATATATATATATATATATATATATATATATATATATATATATATATATATATATATATATATATATATATATATATATATATATATATATATATATATATATATTTGAGTTTTTTATAAGCATCTTATCAGTTGGAATTATTGGGATGAAGACATGATATAAGTCAAATAATATAAGTGCAACATTTTCATATTCATAATGGAGAATAATCTATAATCAATTATCATAAAGGAGTATCAATTAATTTTTGTTAGTGTAACTTTAATAAATTTAGGTTAATGCTAATATGTGTTTTTAAGATAATTAGAAAAATTTTAATAAAAAAATAATTTAAAAAATTAATTATATATTTATAATAAATGTAATACATAATTTTCATTTTTTAAAATTTAATTTTTTATATGTAATACCATTACTCGTAAACTTAGGCAGGAGGCTTAGCGTAGCTGCGAACGTATATTACACGAGTAATATTTGTACTATTTAAATTTATTTAAGTTTTTTTTTTTATTTGTCAAAAAAAAAATATTTTTAATTTATTGAGCATGGCATAATGGTAAATTCGTAGAAATATGTGGCCATTGAAGAAAACTCATCTAATTGGTTTAGTTAATTGATCGGTTAATTCAATGTACATCATTTTCTTTGTCTTTTTGAGGAACACATCAAATCAAATTAGTTCAATATGAAATTGTACAAAATGTATTGGTTAGTTAAACCAAATTTGTACCATACCTTTTTTCATAAAATATTAAACTTCGGGGATTCGTTAAAGTTTTATTTCTTTAATTAAACTCAACTATAAAATGTTTATAAAAAATTAAACTATAAAAAAATGTAGTTAAATATAAAATTATAGATATAATTTATTTTATAATAAATTTCTATTAATTGAATTGAGCAAAATAAATTTATCATTACAATCATACATATCAGATACTCAACAAATATAAAACGATATTAAAAGTTGAACCATTATAATCAAATGATTTTGTAAAAATATATTTAAACTATCCATATTTATTAGAGAATTTAATTCATATGCGCTGATCAAACAAAATCTAAAAAACAAATACTTAAAATATTCCAAATATATATTATTTCTTTTACCAAATACCTAAAGTATTCTTTCTTTTACCAAAAATAATGTATTTTCTTTCTACAAAGTTTTAGCAGATATATAAAATTGAATATTTATTTAAATGTTTTTACGGGAGAGCAAGGAATTTAGAAAGATGCATTGGATTAACTAGAATAATGTTAGTCTTGATTGAGATAATAGTACTTTAGGGTGAGGATAATTCAAGAGTTCAATATTTCTGTAGTCGAAAATTGTGTTAGTTAGGTCAAGCCAATAAGATCTATGTGGGAGAAAGACGTTGGGTGGCGCAAAAATTTGAACTTTATTAAAGAACTAATGAGTTTGTTTAAGGAAAAATGGGTTGTAGAGAGTTTATTCTTTGAAAGATGTGGGTTTTATTTTGTTAAAAAGGCCTCAATTATGCATTGATAGGTGAGAGATGAATGAAAGATGCTGGATGGTGGGAGAAAGACATATATTTGCTTAGGAGAAAAACTTATATTTATATTGCCGGTTTATGTTTATACTTTCTTTTTTTTGAAAATATAATTCTCTTATGTCGAAACAGTATATTGTTCGATAAAATAGTGCGTCGAATTAGTTTATAAGTGTATTGAGTTGTGTGTGTCGAAATATTAAAATAGGTTGTTCGACAAAATTTTGACTTAGGTCTAAAATAAGTATTTTGAACTTTTATAATTTTGAGTTTTAGCTTAGAGAGCAAACTAGCTCAATTATAAAAAGAGGGGGTAACCCCTATTTTTGTAACACACTCGTAACTTGTATTAACAGAATTTACAGTTGCAAATGAATAAGATATTTTCACAGTTTGTGGACAGAGAGAAACTCTGCAGAAAATCATCATCTTCTCCTTATTTTGTTCAAACCCTAATTTTATTTTTCCTCAATCTTTCATTGTCATTGTGTAGTGATAACAATCTTGTTCATCAAGATTGATATAATTTTTTCATAGGTTTGATGGACTTCCAACATCAGATATCAAGAGCTCCGATTGAGCGATTAAAGGGAAGAAAATCATGTGGCAGTGAATCATCCAAACAGACATTTTCCAGCAAGTCTTCCAATTCTAAAAATTGACAACTATGAGAATTGGTGCAAGCATAAGAATGTCGAGTTCTATTGTCAAGATCTTTAGGATCTTGTGAAAAAGGGATTAGATCTGCTTGCAGAAGATGAGTCGGATGAACAAGAAGCCATACACAAAGAATTGAAGAAGAAGAATTATAAAGCTCTCTTTATAATTCATCAACGTTTGAGTCCAGACAATTTTGAAAAGGTTAGTGATGTGGAATCTGCGAAAGAAGCTTGGGAAAATTATGGAAAAGTCTTTTGGAGGTGCAGAAAAGGTGAAAGAGGCGAGGTTACAAACTCATAAAAAAATGTATGAATTGCTTCATATGGAAGAAAGTAAAAGCATAACTGATTTCTTCACTAAGATTACAAAACCGTTGAATTAAATCAAGGTATAAGGAGAAACATTAACAATAAGATCAGTTGTTGCAAAGATCCTAAGATTTTTGACTCTGAAGTTCGACCATGTGGTAGTGGCCATAGAAGATTCGAAAAATTTGTCGACATTGACAAAATAAGAGCTTCAAAGAACGCTTGAATCTCGTGAATAAATAATAGCTGAAAGAGCTGCAGGCAAGTCGAAGAGTGAAGTGGCTTTGCAGGCGCGATCAGCAAGAGAAAAGAAAAGCAAAGAAAAGTGGTTCAACAACAAATATAAAGGAGGCTACAACAATTCAACTGGTAGAGGAGACCAACAAGAAGGAATTGTGTCAAATCAGAGAAGACCCCTATACCAAGGCAACCAAAGAGGTGGTGCTGGAAGTAGAGAAAGAAGTGGTGGTTGAAAACCTGACAAGAATCACATTCAGTGTTTCAATTGTCAAAAGTATGGTCACTATTCTAGTGATTGTCCAGGAAAATGCAAGAATCGAGAAAGTGATGTAAAGTTTGCAAAACATGAAGAAGAAATGATGTTGATGGTCACAATAAGAGATTAAGAGATATTCAAGGATCTGTGGTACTTGGATTCATGATGCTCATAACAGATGTATGGAAGGAAAGATTGGTTTGTCAATATAAAGTCCTCAATGAAGAATAATGAAATTTTCAAATGACAATACTTTAGCAGTTGAAGGTATTTGTGTTATTCTGATTATGAAGAAAGATGGCAAGAGGGTCAGTAATTTCCAATGTGTTGTACATACCAGACATGAATAACAATTTACTAAGTATAAGGTAATTGGTCAGAAAAAATATAAAGTGTCGATCAAAGACAAGATGATGAGAGTCATCGACGCAAGATGAATGTTAATTTTGAAGGCTCATATGTCTCATAATAGAACCTTCAAGATTTAACTTAATGTGATGGAGCACAAGTGCCTTGCGAGTGCAGCTAGCAAGGACGAATGAATATGGAACTATCGAATTGACCATATCAACTTCAAATACATTATAGATTTGAAAAGAAGAAATATAGTTTCAGGATTTCCAGAAATTGACATCCCAAATAAGGTGTGTGAGGAATGTGTGCAGGCGAAGCAGCACAATAATAACTTCAGCAAGGACGCATGAAGTAAGTCGAAGGTTATTCTTGAAATCATATACTCTGATGTATATGGACCAATTCAGGTTTATTCGAATGGAGGTAACAAATATTTTGTCACATTTATAGATGATTTAAGTAGAAAATTATGGACTTACCTGATCAAGAAGAAAAGTGAAGTGATCGAGGTATTTTCCAAGTTTAAGTATATGATCGAAAGACAAAGTGGTCGAAAGCTCAAGATTTTGAGGACTGATGGTGGTGGATAATATGCATTGAAATACTTCGATATGTTATGTGAGAAAGAATGGATTATGTATGAAGTGGTGCCACCATACACTCTATATCAGAATGGAACTGGAGAAAGGAAGAATCAAACCATGATGAATATGGTGAGAAGTATGTTGAAATTTAATCATTTAACTAAAGAGTTTTTAGGTGAAGTTATGTCGACTGCAACATATATTTTGAACAGTTGTCTGACAAAGAAGCTATAAAGAATTACACCAGAAGAATGTTGGTCTGGTGTAAAGCCTAATTGAGTCATCTGAAAATGTTTGGATCTATAACACATAGACATGTGTCAGATCGATTGATAAGAAAACTTGATGACAAGTCGAGTAAGATGATCCTAGTAGGACATCATTCGATAAGAGGTTATAAATTGTTCGACCCAGTGAATAAGCAGATTGTGGCAAAATGATTTCTTCAGAAAGAAGGAATCGACTTCGATGAATTTTTTGCACTTGTTTCTAGGATCGAAACAATCAGGTTGGTTGTTTATTCTAGCAGAAATAAACATTTGGCACATATGTCAGATGGATGTGAAATGTACATTCCTGAATGACCCTTAGACGAAGAAGCTTATGTTGCATAACCAGTTGGATTTGTGAAGCACGACGAAGAGAGAAAGGTGTACAAGCTGCATAAAGCCTTGTATGGACTTAAACAAGCTCCAAGAGTTGTGAATAAGAAGATTGACAACTTCCTAAGGGAGAAGGAATTTGTGAAGTGCACAACTGAGCATAGAGTATATGTAAGAAGAAGTAAGAGTAATTTGCTTATACTATGTCTCTATGTAGATGACTTATTGATAACAAGTAATTACAAGAATGAGATCAAAGACTTCAAAGGTGATCTCAACAAGGAATTCGAAATGTCAGATATGGGAGATATTTAATATTTCATTCGCATCAAATTCTACAAAAGTAGTAGAGGATTGATGATGCATCAAAGAAGGTATGCAAATGAAATTCTCAAGAGATTTGAGATGGAAGAATGCAACTCGACTTTGACACCTGCTGAACCAAGGTTGCAACTGTCAAAAGATATAGACGAAAATGATGTCGACCCAACCCAATACATAAGACTTATGGTCATTAAGGTACTTTTGTTACACAAGGTCCGACTTAGCATATCGTGTAGGTATGGTGAGTAGATTCATGCAGAAGGAAAATGTATCACATCTAGCAGCAACGAAGAGGACACTGAGCTATCTCAAAGGAACTCTCGACTATGAAATTTTATTTCTTGCAGTCGATAAAGGAAAAGAATGCAAGTTAGTGGGATACACTGACTCAATTTAGTGTAGTGATGTAGAGGATATAAAATCCACAACTGGTATGTGTTTATGCTAGGTGGTGCACCCATTGCTTGGAGTTCGAGAAAATAACCAGTAGTGACATTATCTTCATGTGAAGTAGAGTACATAGTTATTTTCCTCTGTACATGTCAAGCAACATGGATGTTGAATATGATCGAAGAGATAATAAGGAAGAATCATGGAGCAATTACCATGAAGATCGACAACATATCAACTATCAGTTTGGCGAAGAATCCAATAACACATGACAGAAGAAAGCACATAGAAATGATGTTCCATTATCTTCGAGAGTAGGTAGCAGAAGGGGAGATGAACTTGAGACACTGCAAAACTGAGAATTAGATTACATACATCATGACAAAGGGAGTGCAGGTCGAAGTGTTCAGAAGACTAAGAGCTATGATGAATGTAGATAACTTACACAAAATAAATTAGGCAGTGTGTTGAGAATGTAATTCCCTTGTGTTGAAGCAATATGTTGCTCAACAAAAGGGTGTGTCGAATTAGCTTGTAAGTGTTTTGAGTTGTGTGTCTAAATGTCGAAGCAGGTTGCTCGATAGAATTTTGACTTAGGTCTAAAATAAGTATTGGGCTTTTATAATTTTGGGGTTTAGCTTAGAGAGCAAGTTAGCTCAATTATAAATAGAGTGATTAACCCCTATTTTTATATCACACTCATAACTTGTATTAATAGAATTTGCAGTTGCAAGTGAATAAGATTTTTCTATAGTTTGTGGACAGAGAGAAACTTTGTAGAAAATTATCATCTTCTCCTTACTTTGTTCAAATTCTAATTTTCTTCCTTCCTCAATTTTTCATTATCATTGTGTAGTGATAACAATCTTATTCATCAAGATTGATAGAAATTCTTCATAAATTTAATGGATTTTCAATATTTTTTTGCTAAGAAAATAAGACGGATAATAGATTATGGAGGCTTAACTATGATTGAGAACACCATCTCAAAGATATTTATCAAATGTGTACTCATAATAAATGTTGATTTACGAATTCCTATCAATTGTATTTGAAACAATTTTGGTCTATTAAAAGTGGCATTGCTTGCTTTAAGGCTCTTCCGAAACAAACTTCTAATAAAAGACAATTTGAGGCCACATTAGATTATTAATAACGTTTTTTAAGGTACTTAAGAGATCATAAAAAGAATGCAAAATTTAGTTATGAGTTTTTCAAGTGCTCTTTTTTATATGGTTATGGTACAAGATTCAGATGAGATTGAACACTAATAATGTCTATCCTATTGATTCAAAGAGGCATATTTCTTTGTTTTTGGTATTATTTCTGATACAAGGAAGATTTGCAAAAGGTCTTCATATCATTTGGTTGGTTAGTGTTTGAAATAAACGAAATAAAAAACTATTTGATCCAAAAAAATAATTTTTTTTATGTGTTTAAATCAAATGAATCAAATTTTTATTTATAAACAAAAAAATGATTAATTTTGGTGAAAATAAAAAATTAATTTATTATAAAATAATTAATTCCAAATAATTAAGATGAATTAAAAATTTAAACAATCACAACATTTTACAAAATATTATATGTCGCCTTATTTTATCCTTATTCAATATATTAAATATTTTCAACACATATTAAGCCAACTTAATTTCAAATTTTTATTTAACAATTCGTTACACTTATTTAACTATTGGATAATATTTATAGCACTCTTATTGTACAAGGTTTTAGATGTTCAGAAAAATAGAGAAGATTGATAAATATTAAATTATTATCTCTTCATATATGAGAAGAAATATGACTGTAAACATTGTTTCATTTTCTTTTCCATATGTACCCTTTATCTCATTATGGATGAATCAATTGTCACAATTAATTATACTTCATGCAAATGTATATTTTTTTAACGTATAATAATAATCAATAATATAAATTAAATTATAAAACTAAACTAATTTATAAAATAATTTAATTAGAATGTAGTATTAATTAATTACATATTAAAATGTATAATTAAAGTTTAATAATAAATTTTTTACAAATAGATTAATTTAAGAATATTTTTATCTTTTTAAAAAATAACACACTTCTTTTTTTTCTTTTATAACAAACAATACAATAAATATATTCTATTTCTCACTATTTTCTTTGTAAAGTATTTAAACAAAAAACTATATAAAGAAAATGAGTAACCCAATCAAAATATGACATGTTTCATATTAAACATCTGTTGCTTGAATGGGACCCACCTCATAAATGGAGCCCACAGAATGATTGTTTAATGGCAAAAATTAAACTGAGAGAAACCTCTTTAACACGGGACAGTTCATCATACACGGTTTCACGAGATGCACGATCTATTGTTTACAGCTAAATTCAGATTATGAAGCATTTTAAAATTAGATTTTGATGCATATAGTTTTTTTGGTGAAATAATTTTGATGCATATTAGTATATTACTCGTCCCTAAATTTCCTAGTAGGTTTTTAACACGCGTTAAACATAGATACCAATACTCCATTATTTTTATAAGATGCTTTATTACAAAAATATAAGATGCTTTATAAGATGCTTTTCCCCGATGAATGCGATGAGCATTGAGCAATTGTCGGAATGAAAGAATACTTTTGTTGTGATAGCATAAAGTCACCGCTTTGATATATTTGTGGGTTTTATAACGGCCACACCCTTACCCTACAACTATAAATTGGGCATTTATCTACCACGTCAACCTTGTTTGGTGCTTGACTCGGAGAAAATTGGACAAGTTCTTTTTTGTGTTAATTCAAGATACACTTGCACAACTTGATACAATTTCTTTTTGGCGTCAATTACCATTTTTCTTTTTCATTTGTCGGATTGTGAAAGTCTAATTCATCTTGTTAGGCGAACTCCATTAGTAGAATACTATTTTTTTTATGTATATAAGTTCATACATGACATACTACAAGATCTTATAGCATACTTTGAATTGAAAGGAAAAAAAAAAACACTAAAGTCTTAAATTGAATAGCTTTCACAAATTAGTTAGTTTTTGTTATAATAGGCTAAAGATCTAATGTGAAACCCCGACATGGATGATCTAATTGGAATTATCCAACGTATAAAATCAGTATACGTGAAATTTAAAATTTATTAATTTATTTTCATTTTTACTATGTTTATCTTAACTAATGTATTTGACTTGGATGTTAGAATGTTAATATTGCAGATCCATCTCGCGTCACCGTATCTTATCAACATCATCATTTTCTAGGGTCCTAAGGTCTTACATCATCATTCAAGACCAACTATAGTTTCATTACAGAACAATGACATCGTTTGTGAGAACAGACCTCTAATTCCCGCGAAATTCCACGAATAAATCAATATCGATCCAAAAGCCATATCTCTACTACAACCGCCATAAGATAGGGGAATAACCTCTTACATCAAACCTAAGAAATATGTCGAATGATTTGATCTTGCACCACCAAAATTCTCTATCATCGATGAGATATACATGAAAATGATGTATGGCAGAGATCACCCACCGGAAAGCCTCATCCAAACAACGACTAATACCATATCACAAAGTGAAGACATGACAATGCTAGGATTTCGAGATCGCGAAAAGGTAAATAGAGTTCCAAACGTGAAATTGTCGCTGGTTATAATAGTCAATATAGCGAATCACATAGTAACATAATTCGTCGTAAACGACGAAAGTTCGTGTAATTTTCTCTACACCAACACGCTTGAGCAACTAGGACTCCGCCAGCTAGATCTGAGTCAATGAGGTGATTGAGGTCTCTCAGCCTTCAACAAATCCATAAATCGCTCTTGTGAAATGACATATATACCATTATTGCTTGGAGAAGGAGAAAGCGAAAGAGAGGTAACCCTTTGTTTCGTGGTAGTTTTGTGTAAGAGTGATTTCAACGACATCATTGGAAGCTCATTTTTTTTGGAAAAACTAGATGTCGTGGCTTCGCCAGTCCACCTTAAAGTAACATATCACAACATTGCAGGGAAGTCGATTATAATAAACACAAACTTTAAAGTGGAAAGGTGTATCAATGAAGTTATACTTAAAAACCTCCTCACCACTTCGGCAGTGTTAGAAGAAGGTTTGAGGAGAGTCAATATGTTCAACCTTGATATGCATGAAGATGAAGTCAGACCAATTTTGGACAGTGATTTCAAAGTCGTTCAACTTGATGATAATCCTAGTAGATATGTGAAGATAGGGTCAGGACTCCCTGACGAAGTGAAGAACACATTGATAAAGTGTCTCTAGGAAAAGGCACATCTCTTTGCTATTTCTCCCCCACAAAATGCCCGACATCAGCCCCACTGTAGCTTTCCATTAGTTAAACATCGACCCCAGCGTCTAATATCTCTCTTAGAGAAGAAGAAGAAGGCAATCTTCAGAGAAGGTCGAAGCTACAACTATCACGGTCGAAGACCTGTTAGATGCCAATTTCATTTATAAAGTGAAATACACTTAATGACTCTCTAATTTAAACTAGTTACAAAGGCATATGGGAAGTGAAGGATGTGTATAAACTATACTGACATCAATCGAGCGTACCTAAAAGATTCATATCCGCTGCCTAACATTGACAAGCTGGTGGATAACTCGTCCGAGTACAAGCAGTTATGAATGCTTATTCTTGGTACAACCAGACACCTATGTTCAAAATGATAGAGGGAAAAAAACATTCATGACCGAGCAAAGCCAACTACCAGTACAATATGATGCACTTTGGATTGAAGAACATGGCCATAACTTACCAAAGGATTACGAACAAGGTCTTCCAAGAGGAGATAAGTGAGACATTATCGGTATACATGGATGGCATGATTGTGAAGTATAGTCACGAGTAGTCCCATGATCAACACCTTTGGTGGGTTATTTAAAATAACCCGGCAATACAACATGAGGCTTAATCTAGAGAAATGTACATTTGGGTGAGAGTCGGCAAATTTTTAGGGCTATACCTTACAAAGAGGGAAATTAAGTTCAACCCCGAGAAGTGAAAATTATTTGTTAAGATGAGCACACCAACCTTGAAGAAAGAAGTCCAAAATCTAAATGAGATGCTCACCACCTTGAATAGGTTCATTTTGAAATCAATCCAATATGTGTTGACTTTCTATAAATTGTTAAGGAAATAATTTAAGTTTGAATGGACACCAGAAAACGAAATAGCATTTGAGTCACTGAAAAAGGTTTTGGCCACACCACTATTGCTTACCCGACCGCTCGCTGGGTTAGTCCTTTACCTATACATGGTCGTCTTAGAGGAAGTTGTAACTGTTGTTCTAATTAGGGATCCATATTCCAACCAGATCCTAATATAATTCATATCAAAGGCTCTAGCCAAATCGAAAATATGCTAACATAAGATGAAGAAAGTGGCTCTAGTGCTGGTGATCGTATCAAGAAAGCTCTAAAGGTATTTCCTCACATGCTCCATAATAGTTTAGACCGACTTACCCTTGAAATAGGTACTTCATTGGCCATATTTGGCCAGACAATTGACAAAATAGTCCATTGAATTTTCGAAATTCTAACTATCTTTTGAAGCAAGGAAGGCGTTGAAAGCCCAGTTGTTCTTCAACTTAACGGAAATGACTCCCAACCCAGCAGAGTCGGCACATACTTGGACAATTCATATATTGGTCGTTTAACAGTCGAGGAAGTGGTTTGAGCGTGATTCTAAAAAACAAAATCAGCCTCGTAGTTAAAGTTTTTTGCGGTTCAATTTTTCTGCCACAATAACCAGGCCGAGTATGAAGCAGTGATTGTTGGGGTAACTCTGACTAGAGAGATGGGGAAGGAAAAAGTCAAATTAAGGATAGGTTCATATGTGATAGCCTCTCATATCACATGGAAGGCACAAGATAAAGACTCGTTACTACAAATATATCTGAAGATAGCCAGAGAAAATTTGGCAAGATTCAAGATGTCTGAGGTTGCACATGTTCCACGTGAAGAAAACACTCGAGAAAATGTACTATCTATACTAGAAAGTACAAGAAGTCTCAGAGTTAACCACTCTTTTATCCAATAAAATATGAAGGTTCCAATTATCGAAGTCGCGAAAGACATAGTGGTGACCATAGACAACATCGATTAACCCTCTTGGATATCTCCATATTGATGCATATAGAACAAGGGATTCTCTCATCTGATCTAACCGAAGCCACTACAGTAAAAATAAGAGCGAGTTAGTATAATTTGATCAATGGAACTTTATACAAATAAGGCTTATCTAACCCACTACTAAGGTTCCTTGAGAGGTAAAAAGTTGCCTACACACTCTTGGAAGTACACAAAGGGATATCCGAGCAACACTTAGGTACCCATACATTGGCCAAAAAGGTTTTAAGATCAGGTTATTATTGGTTGTCCATGGTTTAAGACTCAAATGAGTATATGAATAAATTCAATCAATGTTAGCAACATGGAGAAATCTTTAATGCCCCCATCCATGGAGCTACACGTGTTAGCATTACCCCGACCCTTCTTATAGCGGGGCTTAGATATTCTAGGACCATTTGCACTAGTTCCAGACCAACTCAAATATTTGTTTATAGTGGTAGATTGCTTCACCAAATGGGTTAAAGTAGATGCATTGGAAAATATCACGACGGCAAATATCTTGGAGTTATTCAAACAGAACATGTTGGCTAGATTTTGAGTTCCTCAAGCCATTGTGATAGACAACAAGACATAATTCATATACATGAAATTAAATTTTTTATTATAGGAGCTGAAGATTAAACATCACTTCGCCTCGATAGAACACCCATAGACAAACGAGTAAGCATAAGCAATTAATCGGGTATTACTAAGGGAACTGAAGCAGAGACTCGAAGAAGCAAAAGGAAACTAAGTCGATGACCTACCACATGTATTTTGGGCATACTGAATTACCCCCACTTAACAACTTATGAAACTCCTTTCTGTCTCACATACGATACTAAAGTATTTATTCTGGTGGAGGTTGAAGAGCCGAGTTAGAGGATGGCTCGTACTTTACCAGAAGAAGAAAATAATCGTGCAATTAGAGAAGAAATTAACCTATTGGAATAAAAAATGACATATGATTCCTTCACCAATCATCAAGAAAACAAAAACATCAAAATATAACTGACATGTGTGACCCAGAGAATTCTGAATATGAGACTTGGTGCTGCGAAAGGATGATATGGTGGGGCGAATGCTCGAGATGACAAGTTAGTAGAAAACTGGGAAGGGCTATACATAGTCCAATCCGACACTGGAAAATGGCTTAAGTCCTAGAAACTTTATCTAGGGAGCGCATACCAAGGACTTGGAACTTCGCTAAACTAAAGCGATACTTTAGCTAAAAAAAGGGAAGGATCGATCTGTTACCTCAATTTGATGTAATCAATTGATACAAAAATACATGATAACTTTTCTCCATTATCATATCAATTGAACTTGTGTCTTTTCTTTCTCTTTTAGAAAACATGGGATGAGAAAAATGCACGTATTATGGCGCAGCCGATGCACCCCCTCTTAGGAGATAGCAACTATAAGAGCATAGGCAGTGGATCCCAGGAAAAGTCCACCTTGATCTGGACCAAGAACCTAGGGGGAGGGATATGGGGCCCAACCATTAGTCAGAGACGATCTTCTGTGATGTGAAGAAGTTACCCGGATCCCTTATATTGGAATGGGTAATCACAAATTCCACTTTACTAAGCCATGCCAAATCACATAAAAAAGAGTAGGCCGGGGTGAAAGAAAGGAAACAAATCAATTGTTATACTAAAACAATAAGAGCAATTGATAAAAACAGACAAAGTTTCCAAATAAAGGTCTGACTTCTTGGAAGATTTCTTTTCCTCTTCAAGCGTGGCCTCAAGATCATCCACCCGACCATCCAGCTCTATAGGAATTCCATGCAAGCTTACCTCATCCAGGAAATGAGCGATTTGGTTGATCCCTTGATAAAGCCTAGAAGGTTCTCATAGAAAGTGAAAAGCTTCTAACATGAAAAGATTGTGCCATGTTTGTAGAGATTAAACATAATGAGGAAGAGTACTTAGGGCCAAAAGCTCCCCACAACCAACTGCGACTAAAGTCATGATAAAGGCTACACACAACATCTGGAAGGCAAACTCTTCCAATAACCCTTACTTGCTTGTTTCAGAGAGCTTGTGTACACAAGAATAATTGTTAGCTAATATAACCCACCTTTTCTGAGTTATTACAAGTTATAATACTTGGATATTGCTATTTAATTTATCATTCAGTAGTTCAATTCATTGCATTTTGCTGTTTTTGGAGTAGTTTGTTAAGGGCATAATATATGCTCTATTTTGTAGTTTTTATGTGTTTGTTGCTTTTTGAAAGGTTAGTTATGATGAGGTCAGGCACGACACCCTAGGACAACAACTGGGAGTCTAAGGAAAGAAAAAAAGCTGGAAGCAATTGAGATGGAAAGAGAAACAACAATTGTATTCCTAGGGCACACGTGGCAGCAATTTGCATGGGTAGGAGAATTTATTTGAAAGGATATGAACAAATGCGCTAGAAGATAATATGCAGTACATAGTAAAACCCATTACACGCACCATGCAGCAAAAGGGATAGTGTCACCTACTATTCTCTACCAGCAGTCTTCCATGCTATACCTTGTCCCCCACCATTGTTTGTAGCTAATTTCCATGTTGTACGAATGAGAAAGAAAATGAGGGAAATTTGTTGATTTTCTTTTGGGCCTGATTTGATTTATTCTCAAGCCCATGATCCAATACAAATGGAAAAACCCTAGTTGAATCATCTATAAAAGCAACTCTTAAAGAATGAAATGAAGTTCAGTATTTGTTAGAGTTAATCTCGTAAAATAAACCAATGAAGGAAAGTGTTGAGTGAAAATGGATATTCTTCTTCTCACCATATCAAGTGCCTACTACTGAATCCTAGCGCGACATAAGTTGTCTCTTGTTGATTAACCATTGCAAGAAGACAATATATTGCTCTTAGGTTGTTATTTCTTTTCCACTTTGTTTTTGAGAATGCTTAGCTTAATAACTAGTATTGTAGTTTTTACTCAGCTTATTATGAGCTAAATATTTGTTTGTTGAGCAATGAAAAGTTGATATAATGTAGTCTTTATGGTAAGTGATGTGTTATTAGTGCTTGTTTTATCATGTGCTAACTTGCTATAAATTGTTTTTCTTTGATTGATCAACTTTTGGAGAAAAAAAATAAAAGTTTGTTGTTGTGAGAGATCCAATAAATGGATTTCATGATAAAAGTGGTTCAAAATACTTGGATATAGATATTTTCTAGATTATCTTCTTAGAGATAAGTAGATGTAACCATAAAGGATTTTTGGAGTAAAATCATACATGCTTTAGGGTTACAAGTTAGACTTAGATATTTGTCCATTTGCCCTAAAGTATAGGATTTTGATGTTGTAGAGATACACATTTAGATCAATCTATGCCCTTTCCTGGAACGACACAACACATCATTCACACATAAATAACCAAGTTATACTAATGGATCATTGTCTAGCATGCTCTATATTATTAAACTCAAGCAACAAGTTTAATAAAGATAGTGCCTTGCAAAAATCAGCCTAAGTTACCTTTCACTTCCTGTAGGTTCGACATCCTTATTGTTTTATCACTTGCTATTTAAAACATACATGTATACTTGCATGTGACATCACACATTTTCAAGCAACAAGTTTTTGGCCCCGTCCTTGGGGGTGTGTCAAAGATAACATTATGATTTTGTATGAAACACTTTTTTTTTTAAAATTAACATTTGAGCTTTTGACGTTTTTTGTAATCTGGTGACACGATATATGCTTAACAGGTTGCATGCACAGGTTGTTAAACCCAGTATGTAGAGAAGAACCTGAGTCTGAGAAAAATTAAGAATTCTTAGGAGATTTCAAGCTACTAGAAACTTACCAGGAAACCCTTCTCCCTTTCTTGGTGTTTACCTAGAGGAGGAACCAGTTCAAGCAGACGTTGTCATGGTAGATAATGACGTCATTGACATTGCCAATGATAGAGCAAGAAATATCAAGGACTATGCAGTATTTGATCCCAATGCCATGAACACATGTATTATACATTCAAATGTAATTGTAGCCTAATTTAAGTTTAAGCAAATGATGTTTCAAATGTTGCAAGCCATTGGTCAATACTCAAGAGTTATAATGAGGATCCACACCTACATTTGGGACAATTTCTAGAAGTGGCTAGTAACTTCAAGATCCTTGGTATTTCAGATGATGCCTTCCGGTTGAGACTATTTCCATACTCTCTAAGGGATAGAGTCAAGAGCTGGTTGGATTCCTTGGAGATAAATTCCATAGCCATATGAAATGCTCTAGCTGATTTTTTTGGCTAAATACTTTCCTCTTGTCAAGAATGCTAAGATGAGAAATGAGATGATTTCATTTAGACAAGGAGATGATGAATATTTATTTAATGTTTGGGAGAGATTTAAAGATTTTCTTAGACAATGTCCACGCCATGGGATACCTATCTGCATCCAACTAGAAACATTATATAATAAATTGGTTCCCTCATCAAGAAACGTGTTAGACGCTTCTAGTGGTGGAGCATTGATGTCTATGTCATATGAAGATAGGCTCAACCCACTTAGGGATGGAACAACAATTGGTCGATCTGTCCCCAGTGAAGTCGCCATTTTTCTGTAGCAGTAGAAATATTGAGACTAAGATATTAGATTGACTTGACTCGCATAGATCAAATAAAAATCGCCACCGCGCTTTATTATTTCCAGTGGAATGGGAAAAGAGCGAGTAACCTAAAAATTTTAAAACACAAGTGTGTTGTTTAATTTTAAGAGGCGAGGCATCATCGTCTTATCCGAGTGGAAAAACATACTTATTACCCACAATTATTAGAAAGGAGAATTTGCGTCATCTCAAAGTGGAAGATATGGCTTGGATTTTAAAATCAACAAAGCCTCACTCAACACCCAAGTGGAAAATATCTCGCTTCACTATATATCATAGAAGTATAGTAGTTAGCATCACTACAAGGATTGACAAGAGTCTAATCTTTTGGGAAAATTTTAAAATAAAAAAGATAAGGTGGAAAAATGGTTTGAATGAGATTGATTTACTTTTAGTCTTCTCACAAAAATGTCAAAGTATTACTAAGTTGTTTAAAGTTTGATTAAGAATTTTTTTTTGAAAATGCATGGACCTAAGTCCAAGTTTATTGTGAAAGCGGTTCAAGTTAGAAAATCAGAAGAGTTTTGAAAAGGAGGGAGAAGATTTTTGAAATTAAAGAAGATGGGAGGAGATGAAGGAACTATCCTAAAGCATAAGGTAAAATCTAGGGAAAAGAACCGTCTAACCAACAAGAAGTCAACACTTGACATATGGAGTCAATGTAGAATTCCCATCCTTTGGATTTGAAATCAAACAAACAAAGATAGAAAACCTCTTGAGAAAACCAAGCTTCAAATGCATTAATTCTTCACAAAAATTGGACAGAGTAACGGCTGTATACAGATGAATTCCAAATTACAGACAAAACATATAATCAAAATAACCTGCACACAAAGAAAACAAACAACCCAATGTCTTGGGGTAAACATTTCCCTTTTGTACCAGAATTTTTGAAATGTCCGGTGTAAACATTTTCCTTTTGTACCTGAAATTTCAAAATTCCCGGGACTTTACAGGATACCGAAATTTTTGAAATTTACGGTAATTCAATTTTGAAATTTGAAAGTTCAAATTTTCACGTAAATTTGGAATTTTTGGTTTGCCCGAAATTTCAAATGCATTACCAGAAATTTACTCTTACCGGAAATTTGGTAGGGATGTACCAGAAATTTCATATGTATCGAAAATTTCAACCCTTCTACCAGAAATTTCGTCAGGAAATTTCTTTGTATATCATTAGGGGAAAATTGGAATAAATAAAATTGGGGGGATGGCATGTTAATTTTTGGGGTGCCCGTAAGAACTCCCTGGTTTTTGTACTGTGAAATCGTTTTGGTCATAACTTTTGAATTGTAAGTCCGAATTGAGGCATGTTCGAAGCATTAGAAAGCTAACGCGATGAACTATACTTTTATAAAATGAAATGAGTAATATGATGCATTTTTACAGTGATTGTGCTATGATGAAGTGATGTGATTATGCGTTGATGTATTAATGATGTATGCTTTCTATGATAAATTGATACGATTATGCCTTGATGTAATAAGATGCATGATTTCTTTGATGAACTGATATGATTATGCCTTGATGTAGTATGATGTATGCTTTCTATGATGAATTGATACAATTATGCCTTGATGTAATAAGATGTATGCTTTCTTTGATAAACTTATATGATTATGCCTTGATGTAATATGATGTATGCTTTCTATGATGAATTGATGTCGTTATGATGATGATGCATGAAGTGTTTGGTGATGATTACATGGTGATGATTACATGATGATGATTATATGATGATGATTATATGGTTATGATTACATGATAATGATTATATGATGATGATTATATGATGATGATTACATGATGATAATTATATGATGATGATTATGTGATGGTGAATATGTGATATGTTAAATGAATTTGATGTTAAGGATGTTTTGATGTGTATACATGTTATGTGAAAGGTGATATTATGGTGAATTACGTGAATGTTGATGCGATTTGACTAGCCGTGATCGTTTGATATTTTGTTGTTGCGCATCATGCTTTTGTGACATAGTTTGGACAAGTTTGGTCGCCTATGTTGATTTAGGACGTTGGTCCAGTGTTGGTCTCAATCCAACTGTGTGGATTGAGTGCGTTTGATGTTGTGCTCCGGTTCCAAGAGGGAATCGATCCTATGATGGGGATCTTTGGAGGGTGATGAGTCAAGTACTCATAATGAATTCATACCACATGCACGAGTCAATGATGTTGCATTGCATTCTTTGTGACATTGCATGCTGATTGATTAAGTGATGTTTTGATGATGTGTGAATTAATGATGTCTTGGTGATGATTGTTGACTTGATGACATGATGATGTTGCGAATGAATTAATGATGTGAAAATATGAGTATATATGTGAAGTATGATGATATATGGAATCTTTGATAATTATTATGTAACTACTATATTTATTCCTTATATTTTTTATAATAATTTTGATTGCTCACCCTTTCTACTTGGAAATGTTGCCTCTATACATGGGTAACTTGCAGGTAATCAAGAATAGTTCATAGAAGTTTGAGGATAGCTTCGGAGTGTGTCATTTATTCCCGTTGATTTTCGAAGGTCTTACTCTGATATGTAACACCGGGGTTGAGAATGTTTGGATTGAGTCTTATATCCCTTTTGTTGATTATGAATATAAATTGATTCAAGTTATTTAAGTTGTAGTTGAAACCATGACTCATGAATAGTTAAAGATGAATGGCATATTGATGGATATTATGAATGTATTGTCACGGGACTTTGAATTTGCTGCATAGTATTTGATTTATGTGTTGAAATTCGGAAAAGGAAAATGATTATGTAGTATTAGAATCAAAGCACGTCTCACAGAGCAAGATGTTATTTTATGATATTTATTTTATGAAGTATGTGACACCCTTTTGGTGCATTAGTCTGATTTAATATTGAATTATTCATGAATATTTATGGGGTTTTATAAGGGTGTTACTTAGATCATACACTAATCTTACCCTCCATGTATCCTTTCTTTCGGGTTATAGATTATACGACAATCTTATCCTCTATTTATCCTTTCTTTTCGGGTCGTAGATCATACGCCAATCTTACCCCTATTTACCTTTCCTTTTTGAGTTATAGATCCCACATGAGAAGTGCTCACGCTGTTATCGATCTTACCTTTTGTCTTTCCTTTGGTTATAGATCCCATATGAGAAGTGCTTGTATTTTCATCGATCTTACCTTTTGTATTTACTTTGGTTATAGATCCCATATGATATGTGATCGCACTATCATCGATCTTACCTTTTGTATTTCCTTTTCGGGTTATAGATCCCACATGATATGTTCTCGCGCTATCATCAATCTTACCTTTTGTCTTTCCTTTGAGTCGTAGATCCCACATGAGAAGTGCTTGCATTGTCATTGATCTTACCTTTTGTATTTCCTTTGGTTATAGATCCCATATGATATGTGCTCATGCTATCATCGATATTACCTTTTGTCTTTCCTTTTCGGGTTATAGATCCCACATGATATGTCCTCATGTTGTCATTGATCTTACCTCTTGTCTTTCCTTTGGGTCGTAGATCCCACATGATATGTGCTCATGCTGTCATCGATCTAACTTTTTGTCTTCCCATTGGTTATAGTTCCCACATGATATGTGTTCGCGTTGTCACCGATCTTACATTTTGTCAATCTTATGGTTATAGATCCCACATGATATGTGTTCGCACTGTCATTGATCTTACTTTTTTGTCTTTCCTTTGGTTATAGATCCCAAATGAGAAGTGCTTACGCTGTCATCGATCTTACCTTTTGTCTTTCCTTTGGTTATAGATCCTACATGAGAAGTTCTCGCGCTGTCATCGATCTTACGTTTTTTCGATCTTATGTTTGGGGGATCCCACATGATATGTCCTCACGCTGTCATCAATCTCACCTTTCGTTAATTTTACATACTCTTCAATCACTACATCACCATCAACCATATTTCCATGCATTATTTCATATAACGACCATCTCCTTTGAGAACCTTTTATTGGCACCGTTACCCCGTTACAAGCTATCACCACTTAACCACACTTATTCATCACAAACCTTCTTCACCACGAAAGAAGAAAATAAAAATTCCTAGGATACATCACAAATACTTACACCTTCTCTTCAGGATAAATTTCAGGTCTTGATTTTAATATTCTTCTATGTTGAACGTTAGAAAGGCTAACACCAATCACACCTTTAAGTTTAAGATGATTAAATAGGGGCAGCTGTCATATCCAATATTTGTCCTACCCTTTCATTCAAATCATATGGCTTATGCATCTCATAATCCTCATGTACATACCCGCCATTAGATCATCTAACACTTCATGCATTCACTAGCAACTGTTAGACTACGACACCAGATCTAGAGCGGGGGTGAATAGATCCCCAAATAAAAAAACTACCTTTCAAAATGGTTATTTAAAACTTATTTGAAAAATAATGTTGAGTGGAAGGTTTTTGGCCTAGATTAATATAGTAGTCTAAACGAACCTAGTTATTGAAATCTCGAATATGCATGAGCTATATGGAATTAGAATACATATAAAATCAATCAACGTAATAATATCTCAATTAATCGTTTAATATCCAACACAACGGTTTCCTATTTCCAATGAAGTCATATTAAAAATATAACTCAACACTTTATCAAACATGTCGCGCGCAATCAATTTTTCATAACTTTCTTTGAGCTTAGTTGATATAAAAAAACACTTACAATCAAAGTGATTATAAGCTAAACAACAAAGCAATTTAAACTTTAACAGTCAAAGAAAAATTCTATACGAATTGATCAATCAAACAATACATTCAACAAATTGCACATAAAGAGAAAATGAGAGTAAGTGATAGAACATTGAAATTTTCCTTTGAGTTGAACAAGCTAAATAATTTTTCAAAACTTGATGCGCAAGTGAATTTTCATAATTTTCCTTTAAGTTGTGTTGATGCACAAAAGAACTTATAATAAAAAAATGATTATAAGCAATATCAATACTTGATGTAAATCAATAAATAGTTCGGAAAATTACTTACAATTCAATTGATAATTTAATGTTATTTGACAAATTTATTGAAGAATATTAAAGCAAGTAAAAGCGATAAAAGAAAAGAGACACAAGGATTTGTCTACATAGTTCTCCACTTTCGTCCTCGCATGTGGGTACGTTTGCACCCAATTCCAATATGGAATTGATATATTTTCTTACTTTGCAAAAGTATGAATACAAGAGAAGTGTTCAAGAGTAACTATATAAAACATAACCGTTTAATGTCAATTCAACAATTACTTCCTTCTTTTGATCTTCAACAAGACCAAGACCGATAGATGCAACCTATTCCCCACTTAAGTTACTTCCTTTAAAATATTTCAAACACTCCAAGGTTCATTGAAAAGATTTTAAACACTCCAAGGGATTTTTCACTCGAGTAAATTCGATTGCACACTATCAACACAAGACCACTAATTATATCATCCAATTCTTGCTACTTTTTTATAAATATTTAAAACACTCTAAGGTTCCTTGAAAAGATTTCAAACACTCCAAGGGATTTTTCACATGGACGATTCCTTCTCGCAAGATCTTGCACGAAAACCCCCAATTCAACAAATGATTTTGGAGGAGAAACCCGATGGTTTTTCCCAGATGAAGACCCCTACAAATCTCAAATCAAACCAATTAGAAATCCATAATTCTTCATCTAGATGGCACCCCGATAGAACATCATCATAATGTAATGTTGGTGTGTATGCAAATATTAGAATGTTGAAGAAGAGGAAGAAATGTAGGCTAATTTTATGGTATCATCAAGTTAAAATGATGCATGAATGATATATTTACAGTTGGAAACATTTAGGGTAAAAAGGAAAATTTTGAAATAAAAGAAATTGAAAACTTTGACCAAAACATATTTTATGAGACGATCTCAAATTTGTATGTGTCGATACAAACGTTATAAAAATAATGTATGTGTCGACCTGGAGGACTCTATGTGTCTACCTGAACAAGTCAGAATATACAAGCTTTAAAACGTGAGTAAATGTGTCGACTTAAAATATGGATGTGTCGACACATAAAATAAGAATTTCTACAATTTCAGAAATCTTTCAGTACGTGTCGATCTGAAGGTTGTATGTGTCGACCTGTGACTTACATAAGCTTACAGGCTTAAAAACTGAGTTATATGTGTCGACTTGAAAATCGAATGTGTTGACACATGCAATGCAAAAACATGCAGAAACTGTTTTTCAATGTGTTGGGTCAATTTAAAAGTACTTTTTGATGATTCCTAAGACCTATAATATAGAGGAGTTCCACAAGACATAAGAATATCTCCCACCATACTAAAATGCTAACTTTTTGAGTTTTGACATCACGCAAAACATCTAATAGTGATGTTGCACTCACAAACTCCCCCTTTTTGATAATGGCAAAACTTGTGATGATGCATTTCATGTAGTTATCGAAGGTTCCCCCTGAATTTGTGCTTCCCATCTTCATCTCGCATATTCTTATCCCCCTTTGACAATATCAAAAATAAAGAAGGCGAATCATGTGAATTATCATATTCCAATACTAATTCTAATATATCACATAGAGGCATTTTTACAAAGAATAGCACACAATTACATATCCCCATAAAACATTACCAAATATGTAATGCAATTGCATGAATAATAATGAATGTGATGCAAGAACAAGCTAGTCAAGTTGCTTCTATAGCGTCACGATTATGTAATACAATATAATAGAACTCCCGATACCGCACATGCATGTGCCTAGCATAGCAACAAGAACATATCACTACTCAATCTAAAATGAAAATATCTTCATAAAATGTGGCTTAACTACAACAAGAATCGCACATGCGATTAACATGCTTACATTCAACTCATGCACAAATGTAATAAATAATAATAGAAACACATACTTGTACATACAAGAACAAACTTATACAAATGTGAAAAAATTAATACATGAAGTCATTATAAGCATATACATTGAAAACACACAATGGTTATCAATCAATTTTTTTTGGAAATGAACCTTCATGGTTTTCATCATTTGAGAACATAGCAAACATTTTTCATCAACTAAACATGTACTAAGAAAATCTTACTTTCAAGGAGAAATTTGAAACAATATTACCTCACTCTTGATGGAATGGAAGTTGCACTCACATAATGTAAATACTCAAACAAGGTGTTAGAGAAAAAGTATAAAAGGGCAATCATCATGATAAAGAAGGAAACATTAGAGACATTAATAATCCCCAATTCCATATGTTTGTTGAAAGATGGTTTGGTTGTAAACGTATTTGTGATGACGTCGGCAAGTTGATTTTCACTATCAAGATGCACGAACACAATATATCCTTTTTCAACATGATCGTGAAGGTAATTCCTCACGCACACATTCCTTCCTTGAGTTAATTTATATGGAGTCCGGGAGAGTAATTTAACTCCCTTTAAGATTCATTTCAAATACTTCCTGCATAAGCTTAGATAATTATTTGACAAGTCGCACGTTAGTAGAATAAAATATGATATAATGTCAAATGTGTCATGCTTGATGTTTAATGAAGCTCAACATGCTTATGTACACATAAGTGCTTATAAGAAATACATAAAAAAATAATGTGATTAAGTCATTTCAAGTATATAAATTTATAACTCACTATGATTATCAATTAAAAATTATATTGCAAATGAACACTCATAATATGTATACCATACATCAAGTATGTCATGTATTTAGAGAAATAAATAAGTAAAAGAGAGAACTTACTAACAAAGTGAAAGTTAGATCGATACTACTTCATTGTACAATATGACGGAGGATGCACTTTCATTTCACATGGGACTCTTGAAATAAAGTTGAACCAAATACAAAGTATGCCACAAAGAATTTAGAATAACACGATCTTACCACTTTTCACTTTGATAAAGTACCCAAAAATATAACTTGTGATGAGTCCAAGAAAGTCATTAATTTGATGATCATTCATTTTGATTGAACTCTCATAATTTATCCTTTCTATGTTAGTTATGTTTCTCCTCCTCATGTTTCACCAATCTGGGTTGATCAATACCTTCTTCAGGATCATTGAGTATGTCTCTTGAAGATAGACTTACATCATGAAATGAAATAATTTTTCCGAGTATTCTCGAATACAACATCAAAAGTAACTTACGCATCTCTTACCAATAAAATAAAACTTGTTGTTTCTTTCTAGATCATATAATCCATCATCTTGCCCCATATATAATAGAATTTGAATATGTTCATATGCCTTGAACCACCATAAATGAGAACATATATTCTCTTTATAGAGTCAAAACAATGTTCCTACAAAAACAACAAGACAAGCTAGATACTTAATCTTCATTGAGTCCTTGGGGGTTAGTGAAACAATTGGTTGCATTTTAGGAATCATACAACCATATTGATAATTTAAATTTTTACCATCACTAAGATCATTATCATATACGTACTCGCAATATGAAGACATTGAACTTGACGCGTTAAGATCTTTAGGATTTGTTCTTTCCTCCTTATCTGTGTCTTTATTCTTCTTCTTCTTCTTCTTCTTCTTCTTCTTCTTCTTCTCACACTTTTTCTCATGCTTGTCCAGGCAAGTAAGTTCTTGCTCATGTTGTTCAAACATACCACTCAATGTGATAAGATCAAGTATTGTAAGATCATTAGCTTCCTTGATCGCGGTGAACTTCAGTTGCTAATTCCTAATAAGGCATCTCAAAAATTTGTTTGTAGTAATTGCATTAGAAATAGGTATACCAAGTGCGTTCAAACAATTCATGAGATTTGATAAATTTTTCTTATCATCATTATTCTATAGTGCTTCCTACTTAGATGTGACAACACCATTAGAATTGTTTTGAGTAATAGCGTCCCACATATCCTTTTCATATGAATTAACATAAATGTGCATACAAGCTTTCCAATAACTATAGTTTTTTTCCAAAAAAATTCAGGGCTGTTTTATAAATCCCTTTAGGTTCGTACGCCATTTTCTAATAAGAGTTTCGAAGCATAGAATTAATCGGATCTCTGATACCACTTGTTATACTAAGGCACCGGATCTAGAGGGGGAGTGAATAGATCCCCAAATAAAAATACTACCTTTCAAAATGGTTATTTAAAACTTATTTGAAGAATAATGTTGAGCGGAAGGTTTTTGGCCTAGATCAACATAGTAGTCTAAACGAACCTAGTTATTGGAAACTCGGATATGCACGAGCCATATGGAATTAGCATAATGATAAAATCAATCAACATAATAATATCTCAATTAACCATTTAATATCCAACACAACGGTTTCCTATTTCCAATGAAGTCATATTAAAAACATAACTCAACACTTTATCGAACATGTCGCGCGCAAACAATTTTTCATAATTTTCTTTGAGATTAGTTGATATGAAAAAGCACTTACAATCAAAGTGATTATAATATAAAAAATAAATCAATTTAAACTTTAACAATCAAAGAAAAATTCTATACGAATTGATCAATCAAACATTACATTCAACAAATTGCACATAAAGAGAAAATGAGAGTAAGTGATAGAACATTGTAATTTTTCTTTGAGTTGAACAAGCTAAACAATTTGTCAAACACTTGATGTGCAAGTGAATTTTCATAATTTTATTTTAAGTTGTGTTGATGCACAAAATCACTTAGAATAAATAATTATTATGAGAAATATCAATACTTGATGTAAATCAATAAATAGTTCAAAAAATTACTTACAATTCAATTGATAACGCAACGCTATTTGAAAAATTTATTGAAGAATATTAAAGCAAGTAAAAGCGATCTAAGAAAAGAGACACAAGGATGTGTGTACACAGTTCTCCACTTTCATCCTTGCATGTGGGTACGTCTGCACCCAATTCCAATATGGAATTGAGATATTTTCTTACTTTGCAAAAGTATGAATACAAGAGAAGTGTTCAAGAGCAGCTATACAAAACATAACTGTTTGATGTCAATTCAAACCTTTTTCTTCTTTTGATCTTCAACAATACCAAGACCGATAAATGCAACCTATTCCCCGCTTAAGTTACTTCCTTGAAAAGATTTCAAACACTCCAAGGTTTCTTGCAAAGATTTCAAACACTCTAAGAGATTTTTCACTCGAGTAAATCCGATTGCGCACTATCAATACAAGATCACTGATTCTATCATCCAATTATTCCTACTTACTTAAAAAGATTTCAAACACTCTAAGGTTCCTTGAAAATATTTCAAACACTTCAAGGGATTTTTCACATGGACGATTCCTTCTCGCACGGTCTTGCACGAAAACCCCCAATTCAACAAATGATTTTGGAAGAGAAATCTGATGGTTTTTCCCGGATGAAGACCCTACAAATCTCAAACCAAACCTATTGGAAATCCACAATTATTTCTCTAGATGGAACCCCGACGAAACATCATCACAATATAATATTGGTGTGTATGCATATATTGGAAGGTTGGAGAAGAAGAAGAAATGTAGGCTAATTTTATGGTATCATCAAGTTTGAATGATGCATGAATGATATATTTATAGTTGGAAATATTTAGGGCAAAAAGGACAAATTTAGAATAAAAGAAATTGAAAATTTGACCAAAATAAATTTTTTGTATCGACCTCAAATTCGTATGTGTCGACACATACGTTATAAAAAGAACACATGTGTCGACCTGAAGGACTCTATGTGTCAACCTGAACAAGTCAGAAGCTACAAGCTTTAAAACGTGAGTAAATGTGTCGACCTGAAATATGGATGTGTCGACACATAAAATAAGAATTTCTGCAATTTCAGAAATCTTTCAGTATGTGTCGACCTGAAGGTTGTATGTGTCGACCTGTGACTTACAGAAGCTTCCAGACTTAAAAACTGAGTTATATGTGTCGACCTGAAAATCGAAGGTGTCGACACATGCAATGCAAAAGCATGCAGAAACTGTTTTTTAATGTGTTGGGTCAATTTCAAAGTACTTTTTGATGATTCCTAAGATCTATAATGCAGAGGAATTCCACAAGACATAATAATATCGTCCACCATTCTGAAATGCTAGCTTTCTGAGTTTTGACATCATGCAAAACATCTGATAATGAAGTTGTACTCACAACACCAAGGCTTGGTATTTGAGATAAATGGTCATGGAATTAGGCCTTTACATAGTGCATTAAGGTTTCATTATTTTTGTAGAGTTATCTCAATGGAAGACTCAAGAATCATGATTAGGATTTTGGCTCCCATATAAGGTCATCTGATGAATGTTCAAAGCTTGAATGTACATCATCTAAAAGGCTCTTCCTCCTCAACATTTTATGTTTTCTTCAACACATGAGATGACCTAAAGGTGGCTTACAATACAAGTCAGTCACAAGTCATCCAAAGGGATACAAACTCAACCATTAAAAGTCATCTACTTATGCTTATTGTCTCCATACGAGTTAGGGTTTATTTCCCTAATCCCGTGGAATTCAAGAGGGGATCCATATGGGATTGTTCATCAGACAAATCTCAGGGCTTCAAACATGGTTCGAGGTACTAGTTGTTGAGAAGATCTTGGTATTCATGAAAATTATGGTTTGCTTCAAGGAGATTTCTTTATACAATGCAAAGAGGCCATCATTCAAAAGGGGCCTTATTGTTTGAGACATGCATCAAGGTTTCATCTACCCATCATCGATCAAGTAGTGTTTGAATATCATGATTCAAGGGTGTCTTCTCCACTCAATTTGCTTAAATCTCAAGACTTATGGCCATAGTTTTCATATAAGGATATTCAGTTGGATTTTTTTTACAAGTTAGGGTTTGTGGACACGAGGATACAAGATAACTCATCTGAGCATTTAGTTTACTTATGATGAAAGTTGCCTCCTTGTATATCATTCAAATACCTCAAGCCTAAGGCTAGGGTTTCTTATGAAGCCTAGGGTTTTATGGATCAAAAAGAGATGCAAAGTTCCTTAAACCATTTAAAGGTATCCAAACATGGTGATTATGGTCAAAAGTTAAGAAAGAGACCATAATTCATTCAAGATATAATTTGAAGAATTCTTTGAAGTGTCAAATGAAAATAATTGGTAAAACAAAAATTACATTACAATGTCATTCAAAGTTACTTTGAGAAATAAGAACCCTTGTATTTCCAATTCCATTTCATTACAACTCTAATAACCATATCCATACTTCAACTTCATTCAAAATTACAAGCCTACAAGTTCTAAATATCATGCTATCACATTACAAATTTGTTTCTAAGAAACATAAAATCCTAAGTTGCTAAACCTATAAACTTCATGCTTTAGACTGCCAAAACCAAACTTCAAGCTTCCATAAGATCTTCAAATAATCTTTGTCATGCGGTGGGAGAACTGACTAGATGTTTTGCGTTTCGTTCGCACTTGTGCGGTTAGCAAGAGTCGCCACCAACTTTTCTTTTATCCAAAAGGAAAGGTAAAAAAGCACAGGAAAGACCTTTCGAGAATTTTCTCGGATTCGGGGGGTAGATTATGAAAAGGGAAGGTATTAGCACCCTTTTCATCCATGGTTTTCCATGGGCTCTTAGTTACTCGTTTAGATCACTTACTTTTGTTTGATTGTGTGCTTGTGGTGTGGGCTTTGAAAGTATTTTGAAAAATCTCTTTGTAATGGTTCTCGTCTCTATAAGAATGTATACAAAGTTTTGTTTCGAAAAATGGTTCAAAGATGTGTTTATGAATCGTGTTTTGAAAAGTGTTTTGAAAAGAGGTTTTGCAATGGTTCTCGTCTCTATAAGAACGTATACAAAACGTTTTGTCTTTTTGGAAAATGTTTTGAAATGGAGTGTAGGTGTAAAGAGTTTTTGTCGTGAGCAAGTGAGTAACTAAGAACGAATCTATCTACTCTAAAGGTCTTAAGTTGTTCTTTTATTATTCCTTTTAATGGTGCTATCTTACCATTGATTTAGTAAGAAGCCCTACCATTGGATGTGAAGGGACAGACGCAGGTCAATTTTACAATCACTGAAAGCAACTTGTGAGACGCTCTAGCAATTTTTTTGTAAGGGACGATATCGTTTTTAATCGAAGGCAACATTGAAGGTCATCGAGGGTCTACGATCTTTGTTTATCGAAGGGTCATTTGCTAGAGTATCTGGTATTCGAGGGACATGATTGTATTTCCGAGGCAACGAGCGAGGTTACCCTAGAGGTGCGCGTGTGAAAAGTGTATCGGTTTCAAGTTATTTTATTCTTGGATTAGGTCATCTAGCGATTGATTTTTGAATCTTGCCATACATGCCTAGTTACTATACAGTATATGGAAAACAGTAAACTGCGGGAATTGAAATTCTACGCTATTACAAAAGTATTCGGGAATGGGGGTACAATTGTTACAAATGGGGATGAATCAAATGAAAATAGCAATGTCTAAATATCAAGCAATACAACCAAATCGAATTCTTGTGCGATTTAATATAAAGCTACGACAAGTTATGAAAATAAAATCAACAAAGTATGAAATGTATGTATTTACTTGAAAAGAGAAAAATAAAACTTATTCTAAAAAGAAAATGATTTAAATTAAAATCTTTATTGTTATTTTTTTGTATTTTTATTAATTACACAAATAAATTTTTAAGAAAGAAGACAAACTAGGTTAATTCTTATTTATGTTTTATTAAATGTAGAAAATTAATAAAAATAAAAAGGTTTATATATAAAAAAAATTGAATGATAAAAATTAAACACTAAAACTGGTTTAGATGGGCTTAAGGGTTTAGATGAGATTAGGCCCAAACAAAACATGGTTATTATTTGCTGTAAATGAAACAGGCAAGGGGGGGGGGGGGGAGGATGAACTAGCAATTGTGCGGGCTTTAAGGGATTTGGAAATGAACAGGCCCATTGTACTAAAACTGTTTAACGTGTTTGATTAGGGGAAAGAAGCAAATTAAGGTTTGTGGTTTTGTTGCTCACAGCGGCGCCGCTCTGATCGTCTCTTTCGCTTCTCTCTCTTGTTCATCCTTCTCACTAAACGTCCCTATTCTTCTTCCTAATTTCGTGAACAAAACATCTCTTGGCCTCTTCAATTCAAACTGATTTGCGTTCTTCTGGAAACCCTAGGTTCTGATTTATGCCTAAGATGCTCGATTATAGCTTATTCTAATCTTCCCCCTCAAGTTTCCGTTGCTGGAGCGCCTCTCAACCTCACCTCCTAACCAAGCGCTAACAGTTTCGTTCTTGAAAGGTATGGTTCAGTTTCATTTAAAGCTTAACAGTTTCATTGGTTTTGCGTGTTTTGTTCATGTTCTTATGTTAATCTGTTGTATTATCCATTGCGATGTAGGAAATGTTATGAGGAAGGAGAAGGATCCATACCTGTTTGGAAATTTCTGTGAAATGGAAAGGAAAGGTGAGCCTGAGAGTAGCTCTCCTTGGTGGCCGGAGGCGTGAGGAAGAAATGAAGATGAAGGTGTGAGCTTTCTGGTAACCCTTTCTATATTTCTTGCTGAACGATGATGATGTTGTTTGTTGGATTTGGTTTGAACTGTTTTACAGGTTTTGGTTGAGTATGTTTTTCTGGTTTTTGATTTTGATATGTTTAATAGGTTTAGTTTGATGGTTTGAGGATTGGAAGGTTGTGGATTTTTTTTGGTTTGAAATGTTGGCTTTGTAACAGTTTTTGGAGGTTGATATTTGCTTGGTATATTTGTTGATGAGTTGCAGTATTTGAGAGGTTTTTTGGAACTGTGTTTGATAGGTTTGAATATTGGTTATTCTGGTTTTTTGAGTTTGATATGTTGGACAAGTTTGAGGAGTTTTTATGGTTTTTTGATTTGTATGTTTAAACTATTTGACAGTTTGATGATTTGAGGATGGTTTGGGATTTGTTGCTGTTGGTTTGAGGTTTTCTGAGTTTGTTGTTACAGTTTGCAGGTTTGGTTTGAACTGTTTGGATTTGAATGTTTTTGACAGTTTGATTTGGAGTTTTTGAGTTACAGTTTGCAGGTTTGGTGTTGAAATGGTTTTGAAGTTTGAGGATGGACTGTTTTACAGTTTTGGGGATTTTGGTGAATGGCCTGGAATATTTGTTAACAGGTTTTGGTTATAGGTTTGATGGAAGATTTGAGATTTGTTCTAGACTTTCGAACTTTGACAGTTTGAAAACTTGGTTCTTTTGAGTTTTTGAAGTTTTCTTTTGTTTGCTCAGTTTGATAATTTTTTCTATCTCCATTTGCTTGAGCCCCGTCTACTGTTATATTAGTTTCTTTGGTTTGACAGCTTATTCAAAATGGTGGGAGAACACCAGATTTTGAATACTTGGCATATTGTTCTTATGCTCTTTTTGTTGCAATTTTTGTTTTCTAGTAATTCTTATGCAATTGTGGCAATCAAGGCAGCAGGGCTGTGCATCCCTAGGTGACTTCTTTCCTCTCTCTCTCTCTCTCTCAATGACCTTAAGAGTCAATTGCTCTTTCACCTTTTTTCTGAAAAGTTTGCAAATAACTTGGAAAATGATGATTTGGGCTTATTGAACAAGCCTCTTGCTTGTTTGACTTGGTTATTATACTGCTATACTTTCCTTTTGCTGATGCTGTTTGTTTGGTGCTAGCTTACTGCCTCGTTCTTGCTGTTTGTTGCTTGCCATTTTGCTGATTGTTTGTTTGGTGATGCGCTGCTGTCTAGTTTGGATAGCGTTGCTGCAATTAGTTTGTATTATTCTGTTTGTTTTTGCTGTTTGTTGCAAATTGGACAGCCTTGCTGCATTTATCGTATTTGTGAACCAAGAAGAATAATCTTCTTGTGATTTGAAAATAGAGAAAATAAGAATGTGATGAATTAAAAATATAGCCCTCTGATTCCAAATTGCAAACTTTAATGATGAACATTTTTTTCTTTTGAAAATTCTTACTCATGTCCAATTACTGTACTAACTATTTTTCTGTCTTTTGTTTTCATGTGAGCACAACTGGATGGTGGCAAAGCAGGGGAAGCAAGAGACTCTGTGGCAAGCATGGAAGCAAAGGAAGCTCAATCAACCTTAGGCATAGATTCATTTTCTTTGTAATTTAGAGAGAAACATTCAATCAATTGTACTAATTTATTTTTCAAATACGATAAGTTGTAAAACCTAAAGTATTTAAATAATAAATTGTTTTTGTAACAACTTTTGAAATAAATGGAGAAAGTCTTATGAGATATTCTGATGTCCATTAAAATCCTTTATTGTCAATAACTCGCAATTTTCTCTTTGCATCTTAACTAAATCTTAAAGATTCCCAATCAAGATAATTGAAACAAAATGTTCCCATCTGATAACTTAAACTCCAAGTAATCCCATAATTCTGTAATCTTGCAACTGCATTCCAATCAAAACACGCACTATCTATTCCAATTCCTAAACAAGCAGATGTTTTTAGAAGACTCAAATCATATGGTTAACCTTGAAAACAAACACTATTTTTTCAGTAATCTTGAGAAAGTATGAAAACATGTGAAAGCCAATTGGATCTTTGAGAATTCAATTCTTTTGAGAATTGCAAGTAAAACCCTAATTGTTGGTTTACTGCCACAGGAGAAAATCTGTCTGATCGATTCCTGAGCCAACTTGAACATCTGAGAAACCCTAGGGTTGTGTTCTTTATGAAAAATGAGAGGGAAAATTTTGGGGTACAACAGTTGCCCTTGTTCAATCTTCTTGAACCTGAAGAGTTAGATCGGCGAGTTCAACCGTTCGTGACTTGAAGATGATTGGGGTACAATCAGGAGTTTGGGTTGTATGCCAATCTACTGGAGAGTTACCCTAGGTTGGGGAGAAACAGAAGTTAACCGTTATCTGGTTGATTTTCAGGCTTCAATACAACTTGCTGGGGAAACCTGGAGAAACTGGATGATTCCGTCGTGGGTTGAAAGTTTCAGCTCCACTGAGGATTGATAGTTGGTAGTCTCAGCTCCATTGGGGATCTGTAGTTCAAAGTTTTGGCTCCGCTGGGGACCTTAATGACGTGCTGTAGAGATTGCTCATGGAATAGCCTAAAGACATTTTCCTAATATTTCTACCTGTCGGTAATTACTCTTTTTCATCCTGTTTTTTTGTAAACGGTAATTATGTTCAAATGCATATCTTCATTAATGAATCATTGGACGTTTTTGCAAATAAAACACAAGCGTAAAGAAAAAGGCAATAGTTTTCTGTACTTTGAAAGAGATATCTTTCTATTTACTTTGAATAAGTATTTTGTACAAAGGAGACAGACATCCTAGTAAGAGGATGGTGTAATAAAAAATGAGAAAATTTTATATAAAGAAAGATAGCTATGTGTGTAAAAATCCCATGGGGTTCCCATTCTGCTATAGCCTTCGTATCTCCGAATATCTTGTCTATTCGTTGCTTCGTCCGAAGATGATTGAATTGATCAGAAGCCTCAAAGTTTGTTTGTGAAGATATTGTCCTTAAAGTGATCCGACGAGACATATTCATACGCTTTAATTCCCTAATTTTTTCCTGGACCGCCCTTTCGGGTTTTCAGTCCACCGGGAAACCTTTTTTTCCCAAGTCGCCTTTTCAGGTTTTCAACTTGTCGAGTGTACATATTTTTTTTTGTTTTATCCCTAATTTTTGCCTGAACCGCCCTTTCGGGTTCTTGATTCACCGGGATGCCCTTATTTTTCCTAGGTGTGTCAACCTAGCGGGTCTCTTATGCATAGTATCTTTTGACTATGTCTGTGTTTGCAGGGTGCGGCAGATCGTCGCCGTCCATGGTCGTTAAAATCATTGCCCCACCAGAAAATATGTTCTTGATCATAAATGGTTCTTCGTAGGTAGGAGTGCATTTGCCCATGGGATCACTTTGTGGTAAGATGATGCGCTTGATCACAAGATCTCCAACTTGATACACTTGGCGTCTGACTTTCTTGTTGAAAGCCTTGATCATCCGCTTTTGATACGTCTGACCGTGGCAAACAGCAGTAAGTCTCTTCTCGTCAATTAAGTTTAACTGATCAAGCCGGGTTTGGATCCAATCGTCTTCACTCAAACCTGCATCCTTCATGATTCTCAAAGAGGGAATCTGAACCTCGATAGGTAAAATAGCTTCCATGCCATATACCAAGGAATAGGGTGTTTCCCCAGTTGAAGTGCGAGCCGTGGTACGGTACCCGTGGAGAGTAAAAGGTAGCATCTCATGCCAGTCCTTGTAGGTGACTGTCATTTTTTGTATGATCTTTTTGATATTTTTGTTCGCAGCTTTAACTGCACCATTCATCTTTGGCCGATAGGGAGACAAATTGTGATGTTGAATTTTGAACTGTTCACACAAGGAGGTGATCATAGTATTGTTAAGGTTTGTACCATTGTCAGTAATGATCCTTTCGGGGATACCATACCGACATATAAGGTTTTGCTTGATGAAGCGGGCAACAACATTCTTAGTAACTGATGCGAAGGAAGCTGCTTCGACCCACTTGGTGAAGTAATCAATGGCCACCAGAATGAAGCGGTGTCCATTGGATGCTATAGGCTTGATCTCTCCAATCATGTCGATTCCCCACATAGTGAAGGGCCAAGGAGCTGTTAATACATTTAGAGGAACAACAGGCACGTGCACCTTGTCTGCATAGATTTGACATTTATGGCAGGTTCGGGAGTGTTGATAGCAGTCTGCTTCCATGGTAGACCAGTAATAGCCTGCCCTCAGAATCTTCTTTGCCATCGTATGCCCGCTAGAGTGAGTGTCGAAGGTACCTTCATGCAATTCGGCCATAATCTTTTCAGCTTCAATCTTATCCATACAACGAAGCAGAATAGAATCATGATTGCGCTTGTACAAGATGCCATTACTTAGGAAGAACTTAGCTGAGAATCTCCTTAAGAACTTTTTGTCATTGACTGTAGCTCCTTTAGGATATTCTTGAGCCTCGAGATACCTTTTGACTTCGTGAAACCAAGGCTGATCCACTACTTCTTCGGTATTAATCTTGTGACAGTGTGCAGGTTCGTCCATCCGTTCAATTCTGATCTGTGGAGCCTCGTTGTCCCAATTAAGTTTAAACATGGATGACATTGTAGCTAGAGCATCTGCTAGCTGATTTTCTTCTTGCGGGAAGTGCTCGAAGGTAATCTGCTCGAAATGTGATAACAACGTCAAGACATGTTCTTTGTAAGGGATGAGGTTTGGATGCTTAATGCCCCACTCTCCTTTGATTTGACTGATAACCAAAGTTGAGTCCCCAAATACAATCAAAGATTTGATTCCCAAGTCTATGGCAGCCTTGAGTCCAAAGATGCATGCTTCATACTCTGCCATGTTGTTCGTACAGTTAAAGCAAAGTCTGGAGGTGAGAGGAGTATGGCATCCTTCTGGAGATATGAGTACCGCGCCGATACCGTTGCCAAGTGCATTGGAGGCACCATCAAAGTACAGGGTCCATTGGGATCCTTGTTCAGGTCCATCATATGGTCTGATATCTTCAATATTGTCCAATGTCATGATGTCTTCGCCGGGGAAGTCGAACATCATGGATTTGTAATCTTCGACAGCTTGATGAGCCAGATGGTCAGCTAGCACACTCCCCTTTATAGCTTTTTGGGTTGTGTACTGTATATCATATTCGGTCAGGATCATCTACCATCTAGCTATTCTTCCAGACAAAGCAGGCTTCTCAAAGATGTATTTGATCAGATCCATCTTAGATATCAGTAAAGTGGTATGAGTGAACATGTACTGCCTTAGCTGGCGAGCAGCCCATACCAAAGCGCAACAAGTTTTCTCGAGCAGTGAATATCTTGTTTCACAGTCGGTAAACTTTTTGCTAAGGTAATAAATGGCATGCTCTTTTCGGCCAGACTCGTCATGCTGCCCCAGTACGCACCCCATTGAATTCTCTAGGACGGTCATATACATGATTAACGGTCTTCCTTCGATGGGTGGCATCAGGATAGGAGGTTCTAGAAAATACTCCTTGATTTTATCGAAAGCAATTTGACAATCATCATTCCATTTAACTACCCGATCTTTCTTCAACAATTTGAAGATTGGTTCACAAGTAGATGTTAGGTGAGAAATGAATCTAGCAATGTAGTTTAGGCGTCCCAAGAAACCTCTGACCTCCTTCTCAGTGCGAGGAGCAAGCATTTCTTGTATAGCTTTGACTTTGGCAGGATCAACCTCGATGCCTTTGTTGCTGACAATGAAACCTAAAAGTTTACCGGACCAGACTCCGAATGTGCACTTGTTAGGGTTCAATCTGAGCTTGTACTCCTTCAACCTGACAAATAGTTTTTGCAAGTGATCAAGGTGTTCTTCTTCAGTTTGTGAACGGACTATCATGTCATCTACGTAGACCTCTATCTCATGATGTATCATATCATGAAACAAAGCTACCATGGCGCGTTGATAGGTTGCCCCGGCATTCTTCAGTCCGAATGACATCACTTTGTAGAAGAACTTACCCCACTGTGTAACAAAAGTATTTTTCTCCATGTCCTCAGGTGCCATTTTGATCTGGTTATAGCCTGAGAATTCGTCCATGAAAGAAAATACCTTGTGCTGAGCTGTATTGTCAACCAGGATGTCGATGTGCGGAAGTGGAAAATCATCTTTAGGGCTGGCCCTGTTTAAGTCTCTGTAATCCATGCACATTCTGACTTTTCCGTCCTTTTTAGGCACGAGCACAATGTTAGCAACCCATTGTGGATAGGAAGTAACAACCAGAAATCCAGCATTGAACTGCTTCATAACTTCTGCTTTGATCTTCTCTGACATGTCAGGCCTCATGCGATGAACTTTTTGTTTCACTGGTGGACAGTCTTCTCTTGTGGGTAGACGATGTACCACAATGTCTGTATCAAGTCCCGACATGTCTTCGTATGACCAGGCGAAGATCTCAACATACTCATGCAATAGCTGAATTAAGCGCTCCTTGACACTCGACTCTAGGTTGGCACCCACTCTGATTTCCTTTCTGTCATCCTCAGTTCCCAAGTTGATTGTATCCAACTTCTCTTTATGAGGCAGAATAGCCCTTTCCTCTTGTTGTAGAAGTCTAGCCAATTCCCCTGGCACCTCACAATCTTCCTCACCTTCGTATTCGGCTTGGTAGACCAGATCTTCAGAGTCACTGAAGGTTATAGAAGTATCGTTACCCATGGGATCCTGAATGGAAGAGTACCTGCATTTGTGAGTGTGGGTGTGTGTAAGGGCATAGCCATCTTAAAACAAATAAAATGCAAAAATAAAGACAATGAACATAAGAGTTTGTATGAAAAACGTCCATGATTCATTAAATGGCATATGAAGATGAAAAATAAGAACCCTTACAAATGGACCTTTGTGCCTCGGGTAAGACACAAGGTTAAAAAAGTACAAATTGTTTGTGAATTATTACAGGCCAACAGAAATGTTTGAAAGATAAATTACTGCGGTATGAAAGTAATCAGAACAAAGTCTTTTGCTTCCCAGTTGCACAACCCTTCGCCAACAGTAGGAAAAATCCAGTCTTCCATGCTGCCCTCTTCTTCACTGTCCTCTAGTGCATTAACCCCTAGATGAATGATCTTCACATGTGGCCCTCCGGCACGGGCGCGACGCACGACCTTATAAGCAGTCGAGGTGAATCCCAAGCCGAATTTGTCCGATTTGAAAGGAAAGTCTAGAAGCTGCCCCCAGATTGTGCTTCCTCCATCTTCAATCACTGCCTTTGCATCCTTGAGAGATGACATCCGAGGCGGAGGTCTGGTGATCGTGGGCACAAGATACTGTCTTGGTCGCCGCTATCTCCTGAGCTACCTCCTCAAAACGCTGGAAAGGATTTTCGATGAATTCTCCATCCAATTCTACATAACAGAAAGAATTCAGATGACTGATCATGTATTCTTCTTCGCCATGAACATTTATGATTTTCCCTTGGACATGGTACTTGAGCATTTGATGCAGAGTAGAAGTGACATCTCCAGCATGGTGGATCCAAGGTCTTCCCAACAGGCAAGAGTAAGAAGGACGAATGTCCATCACATAGAATACGGAGTTGAAGGTTTCAGTCCCCACCTTAATCGGGATGTCCACCTCCCCGTGGACCATCCTTTTAGAGCCGTCGAAAGCTCTCACAATGATATTGCTGGGTTTCAGAGTTAAGCCTTCACAATCCAGTCTATTCAAGGCTTTCTTCAGCAACACGTTTAAAGACGAACCAGTGTCTACCAGTACGTGTGCTAGGGTTGTCCCTCTGCATTCCACCGAGACATGCAAAGCATCATTATGCTTTCTCCCTTTCGAAGTCAAATCTGCATCGGAGAATCCTAGACCATTGTCAGTTGTTAAACTAGCCACACATTCCTGGAACTGATCAGCAGAGGTTTCTTGTGGAACGTGGGCCGTCTTCAAAAATCTTATCAGAGCCTTAGCATGAGCTTCTGAACAAAGCAATAGGGCCAACATGGAGATCTTTGAGGGGGTTTGCCCCAGCTGTTCCACTACATCATAATCGCTTTTCTTGATTATTTTCAAAATTTCTTCCATTTCTTTTTGAGAGGTTTCAGGGATGATCAACGACTGAGCCCTCGTCCTGACGGGTTCTTCTTGGATCCCTTTCCCTCGAACATCAGTAGCGGCAGAGGGGATAACCACGGGGGGTTGTGACTTCTTCTATAATTGGTGTACTTGCAGATATGTTTACCGGTGTAGTGGTAACCTTAGGAGCAGCTGAGGGTCCAAGAATTGCCTTTGGAGGGGCAATCTTTAGAGAAAAGATTCTTACACTTCGGGTAACTTTGTTTGTTCTGGCAATGTTATTGATATCAGAATTGTCTTCTTCAGAACTTGCTTCCTCGACAGTCTGTTCAATCTGTTTGACACCATTATAGTAGATTTCTCCACCGTAGTTCCATGGTATTGATTTGTCGGACTTGTACGGGACTGGCCCGGGCATGGTTATCTTCAAAGATGCAGCCTTCGGAGCGGGTGTAATCCTAACAGGTCTTTTAGGGACCTTGGAAGGATTGGCAGATATGGTTATTATTGAAACATCGTTAACAGAAGTTGATAAAACATGAGACTTCTCAAATAGGATTTCTTGGTTATCAATTAGGCGTTGGATGCCTATCTTCAGCAATGGACAGTGGGTTAATGAGGATGAACAAAGGTGACAATCTTCTTCACAACCTGGGAAAACCCCAGCCTTCAACAAATTTAACTTGATTATAGGGAGCAGAGTTATCAAATCATCTACAGTAGCAACAAACAGATCCTCCTCAATGGCATGGGAGTTGTGGCCGTGCCTTAGCATTGGAGCAGAGATAACATTGGGTTTTTTAGGTGCGTTGAATTGAATTTCTTTAGCATCTATCAAATCCTAAATTTTGTTCTTCAGGGCCCAACAATTGTCAGTGTCGTGCCCCGGGCTCTCCGAATGGTAAGCGCACCTGGTGTTCAGATGGTAGTATGGAGAAGAAGTGTTAGGGTTTTTAGGGGCCTCTTTCAACATGGCCAAATTCAGCTTCAGAAGATGTGGTAAGACTTGAGCAGGATTCATGTTTATCTTTGTGAATTTCCACATGCCTTTCCACCCTTTGTTGATTGTTTCTAGGCTGATCATTCCTTGGCTGATTGTTTCTGGGTTGGTCTGATGCAGACTTCTGAATCATAACGGCCCCCACCACTGGCCGATGCTCAACTCTTCCTTGACCCCTCTTTGAGTAGACAGCTGATACCTCCTTTTTTCCCGTGAAAGGTTTTCTGATGGCAACAAAAATAGATGCATCTTTTTGAATTTTCCCGCTTTTAATACCGGCCTCCACTCTTTCTCCGGTTAGAATCAAATCAATGAACCCAGCGGACGAACTTCCAATCAGGTGATTGAAGAAAGGAACTGACAGGGTACCCAGGAACATGTCTACTAGCTCTCTTTCTGACAACGATGGTTGCACCCTTCCAGCTAAGTCCCTCCACTTTTGGGTGTAGTCTTTGAATCCCTCGTTGGACGCCATAGCCATACTCTGTAGCTGAGTATGGGTTGGTTCTAAGTCGGTGTTGTATTGATACTATTTATAGAAGACGACTGCAAAATCTTCCCAATTGGGCACATCAGACCTCTCCAACTGGTAGAACCAATCCAGCTGCGTCCCCGATAAACTGTCCTGGAAAAAAGTGGACCCACAGGTATTTTTCAGAAGAATGTGGTTGAATTTTTCTGACATAAGATCGTAGGTGCATCTTTGGGCAAGACACCCCATCATACTTAGAAAACAAAGGTACTTTAAATTTAGGAGGGATTACTATTCCAAAAACCAACCCTAGCTCCTCAAAATCCAGCCCCGGTACCCTTTTCACTTCCATAGCAGCCAGACGTTCTTCCAAGTTCTTGTATTTGTCATCGGCCGGAGGGTACTGCTGTTCGGAGTAGTCCTCATCTTCCTCTTCTTCTGCTTCAAAATTAGATGGCACTGCCGTTCCCTTACCTTTTCCTTCCCCCTCTTCAGATGTTGATGGAAAATCCAAGACCCTTCTGGCTTGTCCTTCAAATATTCTGCCCATGATAGCCACGCCGGCTCGCTTCTTCTTTTTCTCTTTTTGAGCTCCTCCTTCCCCTTGGCCAAGGTCAAGAGTAGCTGCTGAAATTGTGAATTATGAGCTTACAAGTCTTTAACCGTTTGTTCTAGATCCATCTTGCTGAAATAAACAGCAGAGAGATGAGGAAACTTGGTGTGAAGACCTGCTTATGCATATGATGAATGAAGATGCGATATGCAAATGATTTCAAGGAAATTTAGAAGATTTAAATTTTCCCAAACCAAAAAGAACGCCCGTCATATTAAATAAAACCAAGTTTGAATACATCATGCCTCCTCGGGCTTACAAAGAAATAAACTAAAATACAGCAAAATTCTCAAGACAAAAAGACCGAACGCATCCTTTTTGGGGCAATGTAAGTATTCAGATTCTTCTCTTCATGAAGAAGTTTGGTGAGCTCCAGAACTTTCTTCTCACTGGCGTAGTACTGGGTTTCAAAGGTGTCTCGCTCTTCCTTCAACTAAATCTAGGCTTTCTGCAAGTCTTTGAGAGAGGTAGGCATGTCTGGATGAAGAACGGTGTACGGGACGTCTCCTTCAATAACAGGCTCAATAATGACAGGAAGGATGGAAGGGCAAGGCATTAAGAGACTCTGGGCACGAGCCCGTACCCACTTAAGGTAAGGATTGAGAGGGATAGAGTTTTTATGTCCCAAAGTTCTACTGTCCACTTTGTTCACCATTCCCCAAGCACGTGTAAACCTGTGGCGGTAACCTTGGTCTTCTTTGTCATAGTCAAACACCAGACCTTGGGCGAGCATCTCATGAGGGCCGTCCCTTCGAGAATACCCAAACTGTCGAAGAGCTAAACACGGGTTGTAGGTGATACCTCCCTTAATACCTAGCAGAGGTACGTTAGGGAACTCCCCACAGCGGTCAATGATAGAGATATCTTCCAAAGATCTTGAGCACCAACGGATATCAGAGTGAGTGAGAGACATCATCCTTTAAGACCAAGTCAATCTTTGCTCGTTCTTCAATGCTGACTGAGGCAGGTGTGAAGTGAACCACTTAGCGAGTAGAGGTATACAACATAAAAGGGTACCTCTTTTCTTCATGGTACATGTATGAAGACAATGCAAGATATCTCCTAGCAAGGTGGGTATAGGATTGCGAGAGAGAAAGACTGTGATGGAATTAACGTCTATGAATTGGTCCGAGTTAGGAAACAGAACCAAACCATAAATGAGGAGAGCTAACACTTCTTTGAAAGCTTGGAAATCCATGTCATCCCAGAATGAACGAGCTTTTTCCAACAGAAACTTAGCTAAAAATCCTTTAACCCCACTTCTTGTCTCCCAATTGGCTGTGACGTCGGCCCTCTTCATATGTAAAGCTTTGGTGATGACTTCAGGTTTTGGAATCCCTTCTAGACCGGTGAACGGTATCTAATTAAGCACAGGCACCCCTAAGAGCAGAGAGAACTCTTCCAATGTTGGTACCAACTGATAGTCCAGAAAAGTGAAATATGATGTATGTGGTCAAAGAATTGGAATAGTACACACATCATCTCTTCTTGGAAGTTGGATGTAGCCAAACTGAGAAGTCGATCATACTTCTTGGTAAAATGAGAATCCCTGGGAACTCTTGAGGCTAGCTCTTGAAGTTGAGGATGTGCTTTTACAAAGCTGATTCAGATGGTGTTTCTTCGGAGAGGATTCATTTCCTACAAAACAAAAACAAAGATAAATTTCTAAATCCTTGAAATGGTTAGTGAGCATGCATATGATGTTGATGATGTTTATGTACAAGCAAACATATATACATACAACAAACATATCCCTATGTTTCAGGCTTGCATGAGTTTGTAGGTAAGTACCCTCTTGAAGTTTTAGTTGGCTCAACCTGTCCTAGAAATAAAGATCGGGTTCTAAAGGATCTTAATATCACCGACCTTTCTTTTAGGCATTGTCTCAGCACAATCAATCTTTTCTTGCGGCTGAGATATCCCAAAAGTCTAGCCTCAATGAGTGTAGTATCGAATGTCAACCAATTTTCAGCTTTACACCGAAACCGGTTACCTCACTACGTCCTAATGGCCAAGTTCGTTCGATTAGGGTTCTAAGGTTAATTAGTGCTTCGCGACGCCACTCAGCGGCCCCGTATTCTCCTCGATTCACCATGAGGGATACCGGTACCCACAAATGCGTCACACTAACATAGCCATTGTTTCAACCATATCGGTCTACGCCGTACAATTTCCACAATCTATTACTATTTACCTAAAAAGGTGCCCCAAATCCGGGTAAAGGATTCAAACCCAAACAAAAGAACCAAAAGATAAAGCATACCAGTCAAGCAAGATAAGCATCTAAAGGTGATCTTAAACCCTAAGGTAACCCCACTTTTTATTTTTTTCCCCAGCAAAGTCGCCAGTTCTGTGATGCGGTGGGAGAACTGACTAGATGTTTTGCGTTTCGTTCGCACTTGTGCGGTTAGCAAGAGTCGCCACCGACTTTTCTATCCAAAAGGAAAGGTAAAAAAGCACATGAAAGACCTTTCGAGAATTTTCTCGGGTTCAGGGGGTAGATTATGAAAAGGGAAGGTATTAGTACCCTTTTCATCCATGGTTTTCCATGGGCTCTTAGTTACTCGTTTAGATCACTTGCTTTTGTTTGATTGTGTGCTTGTGGTGTGGGCTTTGAAAGTATTTTGAAAAACCTCTTTGTAATGGTTCTCGTCTCTATAAGAACGTATACAAAGTTTTGTTTCGAAAAATGGTTCAAAGATGTGTTTGTGAATCATGTTTTGAAAAGTGTTTTGAAAAGAGGTTTTGCAATGGTTCTCGTCTCTATAAGAACGTATACAAAACGTTTTGTCTTTTTGGAAAATGTTTTGAAATGGGAGTGTAGGTGTAAAGAGTTTTTGTCGTGAGCAAGCGAGTAACTAAGAACGAATCTATCTACTCGAAAGGTCTTAAGTTGTTCTTTTCTTCTTCCTTTTAATGGTGCTATCTTACCATTGAGTTGGTAAGAAGCCCCACCATTGGATGTGAAGGGACAGGCGCGGGTCAATTTTACAATCACTGAAAGCAACTTGTGAGACGCTCTAGCAATTTTTTTGTAAGGGACGAAATCGTTTTTAATCGAAGGCAACATTGAGGGTCATCGAGGGTCTACGATCTTTGTTTATCGAAGGGTCATTTGCTAGAGTATCTCGTATTCGAGGGACATGATTGTATTTCCGAGGAAACGAGCGAGGTTACCCTAGAGGTGCGCGTGTGAAAAGTGTATTGGTTTCAAGTTATTTTATTCTTGGATTAGGTCATCTAGCGATTGATTTTTGAATCTTGCCATACATGCCTAGTTACTATACAGTATATGGAAAACAGTAAATTGCGACAATTGAAATTCTAAGCTATTACAAAAGTATTCGGGAATAGGGGTACAATTGTTACAAATGGGGATGAATCAAATGAAAATAGCAATGTCTAAATATCAAGCAATACAACCAAATCGAATTCTTGTGCGATTTAATATAAAGCTACGACAATTTATGAAAATAAAATCAACAAAGTATGAAATGTATGTATTTACTTGAAAAGAGAAAAATAAAACTTCTTCTAAAAAGAAAATGATTTAAATTAAAATCTTTATTGTTATTTTTTTGTATTTTTATTAATTACACAAATAAATTTAAAAGAAAGAAGACAAACTAGGTTAATTCTTTTTGATGTTTTATTAAATGTAGAAAATTAATAAAAATAAAAAGGTTTATATATATAAAAAAAAATTGAATGATAAAAATTAAACACTAAAATCTAAACTAATTTAACAAAAAGGGTTTTAAGTTTTATTTAACAACTTTCAAAGCAAACTAAAAACAAATTAAAAAAAAAGAAAAATGGGCTTAAGGGTTTAGATGAGATTAGGCCCAAAGAAAACATGGTTATTATTTACTGTAAATGAAACAGGCCAAGGGGGGGAGGGTGAACTAGTAATCGTGTGGGATTTAAGGGATTTGGAAATGAACAGGCCCATTGTACTAAAACTGTTTAACGTGTTTGATTAGGGGAAACAAGCAAATTAGGGTTTGTGGTTTTGTTGCTCACAGCGGCGTCGCTCTGATCGTCTCTTTCACTTCTCTCTATTGTTCATCCTTGTCACTAAACGTCCCTATTCTTCTTCCTAATTTAGTGAACAAAACATCTCTTGGCCTCTTCGATTCAAACTGATTTGCGCTCTTCTAGAAACCCTAGGTTCTGATTTATGCTTAAGATGCTCAATTATAGCTTATTCTGATCTTCCCCCCCAAGTTTCCGTTGCCGGAGCGCCTCTCAACCTCACCTCCTAACCAAGCGCTAACAATTTCGTTCTTGAAAGTTATGGTTCGGTTTCATTTAAAGCTTAACAGTTTCATTGGTTTTGCGTGTTTTGTTCATGTTCTTATGTTAATCTACTGTATTATCCGTTGCGATGTAGGAAATGTTATGAGGAAGGAGAAGGATCCATACCTGTTTGGAAATTTCTGTTAAATGGAAAGGAAAGGTGAGCCTGAGTGTAGCGCTCCTTGGTGGCCGGAGGCGTGAGGAAGAAATGAAGATGAAAGCGTGAGCTTTCTGGTAACCTTTTCTATTTTTCTTGCTGAACAATGATGATGCTGTTTGTTGGATTTGGTTTGAACTGTTTTACAGGTTTTGGTTGAGTATGTTTTTCTGGTTTTTGATTTTTATATGTTTAATAGGTTTAGTTTGATGGTTTGAGGATTGGAAGGTTGTGGATTTTTTTTGGTTTGAAATGTTGGCTTTGTAACAGTTTTTGGAGGTTGATATTTGCTTGGTATATTTGTTGATGAGTTGCAGTATTTGAGAGGTTTTTTGGAACTGTGTTTGATAGGTTTGAATATTGGTTATTCTGGTTTTTTGAGTTTGATATGTTGGACAGGTTTGAGGAGTTTTTCTGGTGTTTTGATCTGTATGTTTAAACTGTTTGACAGTTTGATGATTTGAGGATGGTTTGGGATTTGTTACTGTGGGTTTGAGGTTTTCTCAGTTTGTTGTTACAGTTTGCAGGTTTGGTTTGAACTGTTTGGTTTTGAATGTTTTTGACAGTTTGATTTGGGGTTTTTCTGAGTTACAGTTTACAGGTTTGGTGTTGAAATGGTTTATAAGTTTGAGGATGGACTGTTTTACAGTTTTGGGGATTTTGGTGGATGGCCGGGAATATTTGTTAACAGGTTTTGGTTATAGGTTTGATGGAAGATTTGAGATTTGTTCCATACTTTGGAACTATGACAGTTTAGAAAACTTGGTTCTTTTGAGTTTTTGAAGTTTTCTTTTGTTTGCTCAGTTTGATAATTTTTTCTATCTCCATTTGCTTGAGCCCCGTCTACTGTTATATTAGTTGCTTTAGTTTGACAGCTTATTCAAAATGGTGGGAGAACACCAAATTTTGAATACTTGGCATATTGTTCTTATGCTCTTTTTGTTGCAGTTTTTGTTTTCTAGCAATTCTTATGCAATTGTGGCAATCAAGGCAGCAGGGCTGTGCATCCCTAGGTGACTTCTTTCCTCTCTCTCTCTCTCTCAATGACCTTAAGAGTCAATTTCTCTTTCACCTTTTTTCTGAAAAGTTTGCAAATAACTTGGAAAATGATGATTTGGGCTTATTGAACAAGCCTCTTGCTTGTTTGACTTGGTTATTATACTGCTATACTTTCCTTTTGCTGATGCTGTTTGTTTGGTGCTAGCTTGCTCCCTCGTTCTTGCTGTTTGTTGCTTGCCATTTTGCTGCTTGTTTGTTTGGTGATGCGCTGCTGTCTAGTTTGGATAGCGTTGCTGCATTCAGTTTGTATTATTCTGTTTGTTTTTGCTGTTTGTTGCAAATTGGACAACCTTGCTGCATTTATCTTGTTTGTGAACCAAGAAGAATAATCTTCTTGTGATTTGAAAATAGAGAAAATAAGAATGTGATGAATTAAAAATATAGCCCTCTGATTCCAAATTGCAAACTTTAATGATGAACATTTTTTTTCTTTTGAAAATTCTTACTCATGTCCAATTAACTGTACTAACTATTTTTCTGTCTTTTGTTTTCATGTGAGCACAACTGGATGATGGCAAAGCAGGGGAAGCAAGAGACTCTGTGGCAATCATGGAAGAAAATGAAGCTCAATCAACCTTAGGCATAGATTCATTTTCTTTGTAATTTAGAGAGAAACATTCAATAAATTATACTAATTTATTTTTCAAATACGATAGGTTGTAAAACCTAAAGTATTTAAATAATAAATTGTTTTTGTAACAACTTTTGAAATAAATGGAGAAAGTCTTATGCGATATTCTGATGTCCATTAAAATCCTTTACTGTCAATAACTCGCAATTTTCTCTTCGCATCTTAACTAAATCTTAAAGATTCCCAATCAAGATAATTGAAACGAAATGTTCCCATCTAATAACTTAAACTCCATGTAATCCCATAATTCTGTAATCTTGCAACTGCATTCCAATCAAAACACGCACTGTCTATTCCAATTCCTAAACAAGCAGATGTTTTTAGAAGACGCAAATCATCTGGTTAACCTTGAAAACAAACACTGTTTTTTCAGTAATCTTGAGAAAGCATGAAAACATGTGAAAGCCAATTGGATCTTTGAGAATTCAATTCTTTTGAGAATTGTAAGAAAAACCCTAATTGCTGGTTTACTGCCACAGGAGAAAATCTGTCTGATCGATTCCTGAGCCAACTTGAACATCTGATAAACCCTAGGGTTGTGTTCTTTATGAAAAAGAGAGGGAAAATTTTGGGGTACAACAATCTTCACCAACTTCATGCTTGATGCTATAGTCTACATCCCATGTTCTTGCTATACCAAAACATGAGAATTCTATAAGCTATTAAGTCATACTAACTGACATATTTTCCTATAACAGACCAGAAACAGAAAACTCGTAATCTTTAACTAACTTACTAACAAATTTCTAGCTGACATAACCGAGTTCCAATGACCCTCATCTTAACCTTCACTAACTCCTATGAACTCAACTAACTATAAATAACATCACAACCAACTTGAACTGATTCACAGCTGCATGTAACTAATTCTCATCAATCTCTAACAGCCAAATCTTAACCCTTCGATCCATAATAGAAATCCTAAAACAATGGCCTAGATATTGTCCCTTATAACTGTCATCACCTTCAAACCATCACTATATAAGCTTCTATCATATCCATTCAGAGGACCACGTTCCATTTCTCACTCTCAAACTTCACCTTCACCAATCTTCATCCATTCACCCTCTCTCACATTTCTCTATCTTCAACCCTTTCACGATTCATTCCATCACCAACCTTCACCCTCACTGAAACTTTCTTAAACCTCACATCACAACACCATCACTCTTCACCTTACAAATTCACATAAACTCTGAGCTTCCATCATCATCTTCATTGCTCCTCCATCGCTCTGCAACCACTGCATACTCTCATCTCCCTCAAGTTATCAACAACACAACATAGAAAACAATCGTATTCGAAAAAATTAGAAGGAGAAGAAGAATAAGATGGCAAAAAGTGAGAGATATAAACTTAGAGAAAGAAAACAAAAGGGGTGGTATATTAATGAAAATAAGTTTAAAAGTATGGTTCACTGTAAAACGATATTGTTTCAATATTTTCTTTTTAATTTCCATTTATTTTCATTTTTATGTTAATTGATGAGTGTTGAATCTGTTCTTTGCGTTTGGGCTCCAAAGACACCTGATCCATATAATTCTTGCATACACCCTGTCCAAGATCCACTATAACACTTTTTTTGTTCATTTTTTCTACTGAGTTGGTATTGGGCTCAGACGCTAGGCCCAGGCGCATCTACAGATTCCACACACCCTGGCCATCCATGTACCTCCATTATTTTACATTTTGTTAATATTTTTTATGCCTCTTTTTACACAGAAGTTTTTCCTTATTAATTCTTGCATTTTTTTAGTTTCTTGGCAAATAAAATGACATGAATAAGATGTGATATGTTGATCATGTTTTAGAGTATTTTCCCTTTCATTTTTGTTCATGAAAAATGTTAAAAAATAGGCTTGATTCCTCTTTATCCTTTTTGTGTATATTTTTAGGGTTTTAGCACTTTAATCTTTATTTTGTTGAACTTTTGTGCAATATTTGGTGCTTGATTTGTGACTTATAATTGTGTGACTTTCACGTGCGTTAGGAAGTTTTGGTGAAATTTAGTAAAAAATCTTTGACTTGATTAAATTGTAGACTTTAAAACAAAATCTTTGCATGATAACATTTAGGTTAGAAACTCCCCTCTAAAAAAGCTCAACCTTAGGTCCATCTTATGTATGATAACTTTAGGTTAGAAACCTCTTTTTAAAACCTAACTTTAGGACTATTTTGCATGACAACATTAGGCTAGAAATTTCTCTTTTGTTACTTCTTCCATTTACATTATTTTTTTCCTTCATAAAACAAACATTATTTTCTTAATAAAAATTAAAATAACATAACAAATACAATACATATAATGTGCCATGAGCCTTAAGAAAATGAGGAAAGGTGAGAGGGAGCCTTCTATGCCTCACCTTAGAGTATTTTGTACGCGAGACGCTTGGCTCACTTGTACAAAGTATTCGCCCTCATTTCATAATCTGTAGTATAATACGTATCTCAAATAATTTCATAATAAAAGGAGAAAAGGGAGTTGATGAGGTATTCCTTCTCGACTTCCTGTAAATTCAAATATCCTTTGCCTTATGGGACCATTTGGTATGCGTCTCCTAATAAAACAATTCAAAAAATTCAAACATTTTTGCCTTAGGGCCTTTTCTCTTTAAAACCTTTTCAAAAGGGCATGTTATTTCTGTTCTACCGCACTATAATACAGGTAATGCACGAGCCTCCACACAACAAACAACAACACCTAATGCTAGAATGTGAATGTTAACACTGTCCACTAAAAACAACCAACAAACAACCATTTTCCATCCGAACTACAAGTTTCTGATTTCATTACACTATAGGGATACGTAGGCACAGGGTTGCAAGACCTTGGCAAACTCACTAATTTAAAACCTTTTTTTTTACTTAATTAAATCATTCATGAATTATTACAAAGTAAACATTTAGATAACAACACCCTGAGAAACAAACAAACAAAAAGGATCTCGTTGAGTACAATAGATGTGAGGGGGTGCTAATACCTCCCCTTTGCATAATCGGCTCCTGAACCCGATCTTGGTTGCAAGACCATCTTATCCATCATTTTGGGGTTTTCTCGATATTTTCCCTTCCCTTTGGGATAAATAAAGTTTGATGACGACTCTGTGTTTTTCGCGGCGCGCCAATTACCTTCAAAATTTTGATCATAATCTTGCTCTAAGTAACGTAGGTTGCAGATGCTCGCGACGTCCTTAAGAGAAAAGGTGATGGGATGTTTTTTTACTTCAGAGTAGATGATCCCATTTGTGTAGGGGAGGTTTTCATAAAACTCTCTTACTAGAATGAGATACCTTTCCTTGGGTTTTTCTAAAACAATGTTTTTCAACCCTGCAAAGTTGAATGCTTCCATGAAGGAGGAATCTTTGAACATGTCTTCATCTAGGTAGTAGGGGGGTGGGGGGTGAAAAGCTCTTTATCTGAGTAATAAAGATTGAAGTTGGTTTCTTGAGCTTGGGTTGAGAAATCTTCAGAGAAGTAGGAGGATAAAAGTTGGGAAGAGCGGGTTCTTTTTGGAGCCATTTGGATGATGAAGATGCTTTGAGAGTAAAAAGTGATTTAATGCAAGTAAGTAGTAAGAAAAATGATGTAGTGAAGAAGAATGAGAGCATAACTCTTTATATAGTCAGAAATTAATTGATTAGACAATCGATTAGAAACAATAATTTTTAGAGTTTTCCGTTGCAACTATCTGTTACAACATTTACTCCTTCAACTATTCGTTGGGGAGTCATTTAACGTTTCAATTTTTTCTTTTTCAAAATATTTAATCGATTAAACCAATTGATTAAATGCCTTTTTTTGTTCTTTTTGGCTTTGGGTTTCTTGGTCTTTTTTGTTCTTTTACCTCCTCTAAATGTTGTTTTTGTACCCCTAAGCTAAATATACACTCATTTTATGGGTTAGGGATAAATAATTTACAAAGAGTGATATAAATAATTTATTCTAAAGCATAAATAAAGTAATAAAAACAATTATTTTAAGGGGTTAGTCATATTTAAATGATTATTTGAACTTTAGAATAACTTTACCTTTCTCAAGAAATAGTTCTTTATAAATATTTCCCATGTGGGATGAGCATATCACGGTGTATCCTTCTCATCACATCATTGGGTGTAAGAGTTAGTAAACAAAAGAATAAATAAGTCCATTACAAATATTTTATTCAACTGATGATTTTTAATCATTTAATCTTGATATTTTTCTCAAATATTTTGCTTTGATCATAATGGTTGACATCGTCCATCCTCTGGATTAAAGACTGCAAATAGAATTTGTATACTTCTAGAATATTCTGATGCTTTGTACAAGTTTTAAATAATAACTTAGTCTCATAGGTATAAAGTAATCCTGCAAAAACAAATAGAGTTTTTTTTGTGTGCCCATAATATAGTAAGTATTGAAAACTTCCCTTTTATGAGTTTTCTCTTTTCTGATCCCAAGATCTCATCTTCCTCGTTGGGTTCCTTTGTGCATATTTCTTCTTCTTTGTTTGAATATGATATTTTCATGATTATCCCTAAGATTGATATTTATTTCCTCTTCTTTATTCTAATGTTTGAAGAAACTTCTTCATCTTCTGCAACGTTCTTTGAGCAAGAAGATCCTTCGTCTGCTGTTGATCTTTTAGTTTTATCTTTCGAAGGATTACGCTAGGTTTATAGGATAATGATTCTTCTGTTTGGATTTTGTGATACGGTGGGAGAACTGACTTGAGATTTTGCGTTTGTATTTGCAAATGTTTCGGTTGAGCAAGAGTCGCCACCGACTTTTTATTTTATCCTAAGGAAAGGTTTAAAAAGCACAGCAAAAACCTTTTGAGATGTTTTCTTGGGTTCGGGGAGTAGATTATAGAAAGGGAAGGTATTATCACCCTTTCTATCCATGGTTATCCATGGGCTCTTAGTTACTTGCTTAGATCACTTGCCTTTTGTTTCCAATTGTTTGAAATGGTGCTTGTGTGCGTGGGTTTGAAAATATTTTGAAAAGAAGCCAATGTGGTGGCAACCTTTGTAATGATCCATGTGGGGATGTATACAAAGGTGTATGTCTTTTGAAAAGGTTTTCATTTGTTTTTGAAAGTTTATTTATTTTGAAGGTGTTGTGATGTATGGTTTAGAAAATAGGCAAGTGTTTTGTTTTTGCAAGTTTTGATTCAAGTAACTAAGAGGTTATCTACTCCTAAATTTCTCAAAGTTTTATTGCTATGTTTTAAACCCTTTTAATAAGTTTGTTCCACCATTGCATTTGGTGGACAATCTCATGTTAGGATGTGAAAGGGACGGGCATGGGTCGTCGTTTAGACCATAATTGCAATGGTGCTAAGTATCTTTGGGCAATTTTCTTTAAGGGGCTTGATCATTTGTTTAGGCAACATTTTGAAAATGCCATCGAGGGACTATGATCATTTGATTTGTTTGTTTTGCCCAAAGAGACCTAACATGCAACATGGCCCAATTTGGAAAGGCAACAAGTGGAATACCCTAGGGGGTGCAAGTGTGATTTGTGTGTTCATTTTCATGCTTGTTTATCTTGAATTTAGGTCAATACTATTTTCCGTTATTTTTCGCATACAAACCCTAATTCTAACATGGTATAATTAGAAAGCAATAAAGTGCGAAAATAAATTTACTAAGCTATTACAAAACCATATATGGGAAGGGGGGTACAAATGTTCGAATGGGGATTTTGACAAGGAATTTAAACCTAAAACTATTACATCATTTTCTTTAAATATTTACAAGACAAATAATTGTGTAATTAAATGGAAATTGAAATAAATATGCAAAAAATGTAAAAAGAATTTTTATGTGTAAAAAAGAATATTATTTATGTGAAATAAAAAGAGAAATAAAAAGGTATTATTTTTGGAGTATTTTCAATTTTAGGGCAAAACCCTAATTTTTAATCAAAAAGGGATATTAATCAATTAATTCATATATATTTACTATTTACATACAAAAATAAAATAAAATATAGTATATTTATAAAAATGTCTTTTTAGTGTTAAATATTAATAAAAATAAAAATATGTGTATTTTTAGTATTTTTATCCTAAGTGTATTAATATATATATATATATATATATATATATATATATATATATATATATATATATATATATATATATATATATATATATATATATATATATATATATATATATATATATATATATATATATATATATATATATATATATATATATGTATTATTCATTAAATATGTATTATATAGACAAATTAGTAATATTTAATATTAAATAAAAAAAGTAATTTTTCTATAAAATATTTTCAGAAAGTAAAACAAAAATAAAATGTATAAAAAATATATTTACACTATTTTAATAGAATAAAAAAAGTATATGTATTTATTGATTTATGTACAAACTAAAAGAAAAATCAAATAAATGCCTAATAATTTCAAAAATGGTGAGAAAAAATATTTTTATATTTTTAATATTATGAGAAAAAATAAATGAACCAATCAAAAAAAGAAAAAGTCAAAAACATTAAAAAATGAATGAAATGGGCTCAGGGGGTGTAAAACCAAAAAGGTGGTGTGAATAAGAAAATAACTCAGGCCCAGCCCAAGAAGACATTGTCTTCAACCTTCAGACAAAACCAGTTCAAAAACGCGCGCCCTTCTTCTCAAACTTCTAACTCTTGATTCCTGGCTTTTCAATGAAAACTCATAACATAAAAAGTGTTCAGCATCAAGAGATGAATCCAACCATATGCAGAACTTGATCTAACTCTCTAAGATGAGGGATAATTTCTTCTCCCCCAAATTCTAACCTAGATTTTCTGCCATTTTTAAACCTTAAATTCTCACAGCTCAAGCAAAAGAAATGAAAAGTAAAAACATGTACATGTTCAGTGGCATGAGTAGAACATTGTTTATTCACAAACTTAAAGCTAATGATGCCTAATAAGGGAGATACGAATTCAAAAACTTACCTGTTCAGTTGAAGTTCTATCTGGCAATGTAGAAGCTCTCAATGCAAAGTGATGATTGATATAGCTTCCTTGAGGTCCAGGGATACTATTCCAAGTGTTACTTTGCTTTGAAACCTTTTGAATCGAGCTATAGCACTCCACCTGCAAATCAGAAAAGTGAAAATGGTGGAACCAGTTAGAGGGATTACAGATCGTGTTTTAGCTTTTGGTTAGCTTGCATAGATGGTAGGGAAGGTGTATGAACTGGTTTGGGCAAGAATGCTTGAAAGGATTGAGAGTTGGAGCTCAATCTGCAGAGGTTGCTCTGTTTGAGCATTTTCAAGGTGATTCTGAGTTTTGGGAGGGATTGGAGGTGAAAGGCTCGTGCTTTAGCTTAGGATCAATGTTTGGAATGTGTTTGATAAGTTTGTTTAAGTGTGTGTAAGCTGATATGAGAATTGGTACAAGTTATGCTATGTTTCTTCTTTCTTAAGCAACAAAAGGCAAGTTGATGTTCTAGACTGGTGCAGGCCCCCATAACATGCTGCAATCCCTTGCCTTGATCAGTGTAATATGTCTCATAACTTGTGCCTATAAGATTTTGACTGTACCACTTGGATTTGCAAAATGGACATAAAGTTCTACTTTTTCAAAATGGAAATAATGCTTTTTCTAGTTAAGGGTTAATTCTCCATGTAATGTCCAAATGCTTAAAATAACAACTTGGCACAATGGTTTTGCATTGAATTATTGAGTGTCAAAGGGTTTTAGGACCTGTAATGTAGCACAAACTATGCTGACTTGAAAATGGCCTAAGTTATGAACATGTTCATGATCCATTCAAAAGTGAATTTTGGCCATATTGTGAAATTCGATTCTCTCAAGTTATGAGGTTGTTTGAGAAGTTCTTGGACATTTTGGAAAGCTTGGAATGTGTACTTCAATCCATCTTTGAAATGCAAATTGAAATTCCAAGTGGAAGTGTATGGAAAATGGCCTTGAAGTTAGGTAGAAAACCTTGTCAAAAAGGTCAAATTTTCACTAAGTTATGAATGGTTTAGTGCCCTTATTCAAAAATTTGTAACTTGAGATACAAGCCTCATTTGGGAAAACTTTGTGAATCAAAGTTGTATATTATGCAACAAGCTACAACTTTCATGTTTTTACTTTTGTTTGAATCCAAATGAATCTTGGTGAGAAAGTGGGGCAAAGTTGGGAAAAAAATTAGGGTTTTCCATAACTTAGAAAAATTCTAAGTTATGAAAAATTCCCATTTCAAACCCTAATTTGCATTTCTTGGTTTCTTGATGAACAAGTTTCATGATTTGGCATGTTTTGATGAAAAATGAATCTTGACTCTTGATTTTGACCAAAAAGTCAAAGTTTGACTTTTCAGTATACAGTCAAAATTGATCAATTGACTGGGAAATTCAACTATCAATCTTGTGTATTTGGGATCTTTTGAGTTTGTTGAGCATGTCAAGATAATTCCATGGGGTCCTTGAGTCCATATGTGAGCTTGGTTTGCCATTGGTTGGGTCAAACAGTCAAAAATTACCCTTTTGCAGTCAAAACCCTAAAAATGACCATTTTGCCCTTTTGGTGATCAGATCAAATTTCTTGTGGAATTGTGATCCAAACTTGATCAAATGGTTCATGTGAGTTCATAATGTTGATGTGGGTCAATTTTCATGAGATTTGACTGTCAATTGGCCACAGTTGACTTTTTCCCCAATACAGCTGATTTCTAGGTCATTTATCCAATTGACTGGGCAAAACTTGGAATCAAGACTTGAAACTTGGTATGGATAAACTTGGGAGTCCAACATGAAGCATGAAAGTAATCCTAGGCATTTTAGGTCAAAATATCTTTGTGCAAACACAAGCCCTAATTTGGGTCCACAGTGCAAGGAGAAGTCTTGAGCAGAGGAAACCCTAACTGGATCTTGAGTTCCAAGGGTTTTGTGATGAGAAAATATTGAGGAAATGGGAGGGCAAATTTTGGGGTACAACAGTTTCCCCTGTTCAATCTTCTTGAACCTGAAGAGTTAGATTGGCACGTTTGCCTTTCGCGACTTGAAGGTAAAAGAAGATTGTACACTAGAGTGCCCGGAAATTTGCACTCGCATGTTGGAGTATCAGCAATGTGATGTCGGGAATGGGCTTATAGATGCCATTTGGAAGTGTTGATCGCGTAAGAGATTCCTTAGCGAAAACTTGTGTATTTGAGAAAGACAGATGTTTTCCTGGCTTGTTACAGGTGTTTGATCTTCAATCTCCTCATGCGGATATGCCCTGGCTAGATACAGGTGTCGAATCTACAATCGGTTGCTCACAGATGTGCCCTGGATGGATACAGGAATCGAATCTTCGAACTCTTCAGACGTGCCCTGGCTAGATACAGGAGTCGAGTCTGGAAATGTGGTCAACAGATATGCCCTGGCTGGATACAAGAATCGAATCTGGAAATGTTGTAGTTGATAGATGTGCCCTGGCTGGATACAGGAATCGAATCTTCAAACTCTTCAGACGTGCCCTGGCTAGATACAGGAATCGAGTCTGGAAACTGATCACTCTCAGATGTGCCCTGGCTAGATACAGGTATCGAATCTGGAATTGTGACAGTTGAAGGTAGTTGTCTTTGGGATTATCTTTTTCCCTGAAAAGGCAAAAACATAAGTTGTATGCAATGTCATGATGTATGATATGCATGAGGTCATGATGTTCAACATGAGATAGTGTTGTATGCACTTTATCATGTACGTAGGCAAGATGTATGAAAATATGAAATGTTTATGAATGTAATTTCGTCTTAGGAAAATAAATCCTTGACGACCAGCCGGGGAATTGCTCTGTGGCAGAGATACTTTGCTGAAGTTTTGATGAGAGGCCTGCTGAGGACTTTAATGATGGATTCCACTGGGGATAATGATGATGAACTCCGCTGGGGATAGAAAGAACTTTGCCGAGGGCGATCTTCCGTGGCAATTAGCTGAGGATAACCCAATTATAAGCCCTTGTGAGGAATAACTCTGAATAAAGCTCGGGAGAGACGTCCGTATCCTGCAGGGAACAAGCTTCCAGAACCTACCGGGGATGAGCTTTAAGACCTGCCGGGGAATTTTGTGCCTTTTCAGGATTGATGGGGAATCAACTCCGCTTGGAGAAAGTATTGCTGAATCTTGTCTTACTCTGCGGGGTGTTGAGATGGTTTGGTCACATTCTTCAGTAGAATCTACCTTGGTACCTTGGCGGACAAAGCAACCAGACTGCATTAGACAACTCCACATTGCCCCTGTTTCTGATGTCACCTGTAATTAATCTTTCGTTTCATATGCAAATATTTATGAATCAGCAATTTAATGTCAAATGCATATATCAAAAATGAACATTGGACGTTCTTCGCAAGACAAAACAGAAAAAGGAAAAAACAATGGCAATTTGTATGGACCAGTGAATTTGTATTGATTTGAATTTTGCCTGTGAATAGGCATTTTTGTACAAGAGGCTGACATCCTAGTAAGAGGATGCCGCCAAATAACATAGAGTTTACAATTTTGAAAAGAAAACAAAACAACTATGTGAACAATCCCACTGGGTTCCAACTCTGCTATCGCCTTTACGTCTTCAAGCGTCTCATCACTTTGCTGCTTGGTCGAAGATGAAGCTGATTGGTCGATGCCGAAATCTGAGCCAGATAGTTGATACCGAATTCCGGATGCGAAGTGATCCAATAAGACATAGCGTTACGCTTTATCCCTAACTTTTGCCTGGACCGCCCTTTCGGGTTTTCAGTCCACCGGGATACCCATTTTTGCCCAAGCCGTCTGTGATCGGTGGATCTGGAACTGACTGTTTAACGCTGGTTCGCGAAATGTCGCGGAAGCAAGAGTCGCCACCGTCTTTTATTTTCTCCAAATGGAAAGGATAAAAGCACAGAAAAATTCCTTATAGAGATTGCTCTCGGTTCGGGAGGTAGGTTATAGAAAGGGAAGGTGTTAGCACCCTTTCTATCCATGGTTATCCATGGGCTCTTAGATACTTGCTCATTTGTGTTTTCAAAAATGGTTTGTTTGCTTTTCAACTGTGGGTTTTAAAAAAAGTTTCTTTGAAAATTCCAGTTCGACTCTTGTATCGGTCCTCAAGAGTGTTTGAAAATTTGCTTTCGAAAGCTTTTTGAAAATGTGTTGGTGTGAAAAGTATTTTTGAATTTGTTTTGAGATTTAGAGCAAGTATCTACGAGAACCTACCTACCCTAAGGAATTCGTCTGTGTAAATGTCCTTTAAAGTAGTGCCATCCCACCATTGAGAGGTAGGTAGCACCACCGTTGGAGGTGTTCGGGTCAATTCGAGGTTCGGGACATGGTGATCACCAGAGTAATGGGAAGACACCTTAGAAGCTACCCTCATGCCAGGTTCCCGGATCATGAGGACTTACTAAGACGTCCTCTACTCGACGATCACCTTTCGAGGCAAGGCAACAGTGAGGCGTACCCTAGGGGTGGTGTGTGCGATTCGTGTGTCGTTTTCATTTGCATTTATCTTGTCATGTTATTGGTGTTCTACGGGGAGAAAGATACTCTAGCGACCATGCTGGGAAGCAATGCTCTATGGGGGGAGAGATGCTTTGCTGAGTGTTGATAATAATTTGCTGGGGATACACTTGTTGTTGGAAGTGTTGATAGACTTCGCTGGGGGTGAGAAGATTCTGTCGACGACGATCTTTCCGTGGCTTTTAACTGAGGATAATCCAGTTATATCCTGTTAAGGACATAACTCTTTAAATAAAGCTGGACGACGCGTTCGTACTCTTGCGTGGGGTAAGCTTCCAGAATCTACTGGAGATAAGCTTACTGCTTGGGGATATGTGGATTCCAACTTTCCTGGGGGGCTAGATTGGACTCTCCTGGGGAGATTTTGAACTGTAATTTTGTAAGTTGAAAGAGGGAACATATGTAACGTTGCCTGCTGATGAGCTCGTGTAAAACCGCATCTGAAATGGAGAAGGAATCTGTGTAGGATTACTTTGATGAGTTCGTGTAAAACTTCGTTTTTGGAAAGGGAGAACCTGTGTAGGGTTTCTGGGTGACGAGTCCATGTAAAACTGCATCTTGAAGAGAGGGAACCGGTGTATGGTTGCTTGATATCGAGTTTGTGTAAAACTACGTCCGGAGAAGGAGAACCTGTGTAGGGTTGCCTGGTGAGGTAAGTTCGTGTAAAACTTCTTGATGAACCGGGGTGAGGTTGTCTTGAGCTAAATCCATGTAAGACTTCTGGGGGAACCGGGGTTAGGTTGCCGCAGGATAAGTTCGTGTAAAACTTCTTGACGAACCGAGGTAAGGTCATCTTGAGATAGGTCCATGTAAGACTTCTGGAGGAACCGGGGTTAGGTTACTTGTGATAAACCCATGTAAGATTTCTGGAGGAACCGGGGTTAGGTTACTTGTGGATAAATCCATGTAAGATTTCTGGGAGGAACCGGGGTTAGGTTACCTTGGGATGAATCCATGTAAGATTTCTGGAGGAACCGGGGTAAGGTTGCTTGTGGAATAAGTTCGTGTAAAACTTCTGGAGGAAATTGAGAAGGAACCGGTGTAGGGTTACATGATTTTGATTAAGTGGATGATTGTCCTGTTTGGTTTCGGATGTTAACCCACGATCTGGAATTTGTAAAGGTAGATGGTAATCATCCCTATGTTGATCTTTCCTTTGTACTTTGGTTAACAGAGCAATTGGATCGCCTGGATAACTCATTATTGCCCCTGTTTCGGGGGTGAGGGAAGAGGATACCTGTGTGGGTGATTGACGAATCTTCGGGTAGACAAGTGATGAGATACCGGAACATAGTCGTACGCTTTGATCCCTAACTTTTGCCTGGACCGCCCTTTCGAGTTTTCAGTCCACCGGGATACCCGTTTTTACCCAAGCCGCCTTTTCAGGTTTTCGACTTGCCGGGTGTACATATTTTTCCATTTTCATCCCTTATTTTTGCCCGAACCCTTTTGGTTCGCCGGGAAACCCTTGTTTTTGCCTAGGTGTGTCGACCTAGCGGGTCTTTGATTGTGCGTAACATTTTTTCGACTATGTCCACGCTCTCAGAATGTAGGGAGTTGCCCCTGTTGGAAGTATTTTGCCATGCCCCAGATAATGGGCAATGCTCCTACTGTGCCCCTTGATTGGAGGTACTTCTGTTCATAAGGTGTTCATCGTGCGAATTTCCCTGCTGTTCAAACAAATAGTCATATGCAAACAAGGTTATTTTAAGAATGCAAAAGCCTATGTCTGTCTTGAATTTTGAAAATGCATTTTTTGTAATACAGTGCGGTGTCAACTCAAGATTTTACAGCAAACCTTCAGGAGTCAGGATACCTTCGTAACAGTATGCTTTCGAACTAACCCATGCTTCAGCTAGGACTTTTAAGGGTTATATCGTGGCCTGGTTCACGGTTTAAGAAACAAAGGATAAAGGCTCAAATTATTTGTACCCACCCGCTCTTCGTGATGTTCTCCAAACCTAAACTCAGTTGATCATACGTTAGACCTTGTTTGAGTCTTTGCTCTGATTTTCCAGTGATGGTTCGGACATTGATGATTTATTCTGACTAGGCAGTCATTTTTGTTTTTGTTGAGGGTTTGTGGGACCTCTTTCTTTTGATTTTTTGTTATCCCTTTCCTTTTTTGCCTGAACTGTTTCCTTTTTGGAATTACAGTCAGCGGGATGCCCCGATTTCATAAGTCCCTTTTATAGGTTTTGACTTCTTGGGCTTTTCGTTTATTTATTTATTTATTTTTTTATTTTTTTTTATTTTGATAACGACTGCCTGTCTTTATGATTGTTCTGAACCATCACTGTCTTTTGTTTTGTAAGGACTTCTTTGGTGCCATTCGTTATGCACTTAGATCAACTGAAAGAACTACCCTGCCCCAGGTTATGATTAAGGGTTTTAAATTTCGAAAAGAAAAACTCCTACTTCTTTGGGCTCAGATGGGTTGACGAGGGATTATCATCCTTATAACTCCAGTGTTTAGGAATTGAAACAATGCCTGTACCTCATAAGCGGGGTTCGTTCAAAAGCATACTGTAGATTGTGGTATCGTTTTCGTCATCCTCCCTCAAGAGGTTTAGAATTTTCAGTCAAGAGTTGATCATCACAAAAATATGAAAGCAGTTTTAAGTATAGTAGACATAATTAATTCAGGACAGACATGTGTAATGCATTCATGAAATAAAAGAGTTTAACATAATAATTGTTTGTTTGAATAAGAAAAGAAAGATACAACTTGAATTCAAATGAACAAAAATCCCTCAATCCTAGCCATGTTTTGGCAAGGGAGCAGTGATCACGTTGGGGGTCTCAGCAGGTTCAAATTCAATCTCTTTAGCATCGATCATATTCTGGATCTTGTATTTCAGCGCCCAACAATCCTCGGTATCGTGCCCCGGGCTATCGGAATGATAAGCACATCTGGCTTCTGGATTGTAGCTTGGAGAGGAAGTCTTAGGATTTGCAGGAGGATTAATCACCGCAATCAGGTTCATCTTCAACATGTGCTGCAATGCTTGTGACCATGGCATGTTAATGTTGGTGAATTGTCTTTTAGGTTCATCCGGCCTTCGCTGGTTTCCCTTTTGTGGTTGGCAGCGTGGTGCAGAACCAGAGATCATGACTGCCCCTGCATGTTGGTCACGACGACTCTTTTGGCTGTATGTAGCATTAGATTCTTTCTTTCCCGTGTAAGGCTTTCTGTGAGTATCAGAAGGTGTGGCCTCTTGAATTTTCCCACTCTTGATACCAGCTTCAATTCTTTCTCCAGTCAGGATGAGGTCGGTAAATCCTGCAGATGAATTACCAATGAGATGGTTGAAGAATGGCCCGGATAGGGTCCCCAGGAACATATCAACGAGTTCCCAGTCAGTTAATGGAGGTTGCACCCTTCCAGCAAGGTCTCTCCATCTCTGCGCGTATTCCTTGAAACTTTCACTTGACCCCAGCGACATACCCTGGAGTTGGGTACGTGTAGGAGCAAGGTCGGCATTGTACTGGTACTGCTTGTAGAATACAGTGGCTAAGTCTTCCCAGGTACGGATATTGGCTCCATTCAGTTGATAGAACCAGTCAAGCTGAGTCCCTGAAAGACTTTCCTGGAAAAAGTGGATCCATAAGTTCCTGTCAGCCGTGTAGGGCTGGATCCTCCTCATGTATGACCTGAGATGCAGCTTTGGACAGGATGCCCCGTCGTACTTTGCAAAGGCAGGCGCCTTGAATTTGTGCGGGATCACTACCCCAAAAGACAGACCTAGATTCTCGAAATCCAGGCCAGGCACTTTTTGTATCTCCATAGCATTTAACCGGTCTTCCAACTGTTTGTACTTATCCTCAGCCGGAGGGTACTGTTCGTCGTTGAAATCTGTCTCATTTTCGGAGACCACTGGACTGGGAACCCTTTCCTCTTGATGACTGCCTTTCCCCACAGATGGAGTTGTCCTCTCAGCTTGATCCTGCAGGGTGTTCCCAGATCTGCGTCTAGGGCTGAACAAAACAGTCCTCTTCTTCTTCTTTTCCTTCTTCAAGAGCAGAGCCTTCAGATCTTGTTGCCCCTGGGTCAAATTCATGATCAGCCCTTGGAACTGGGCGTTCTGAGCCTGGAGGGCCTTGATAGTGTGCTCGGTTGAGGATTCAGGATTCATGACGAGACTGCTGAAATAAACAGCGAAGAAGGTAAGTAACCTGCAACAAGGATACCTGTTATGCAATGATGAGTATGACATGCATGTAATGTTTTCAAGGACCTCGCGGGATAAACAAGAAAATTTGTTAGCGTTTGGGTCGGGTAGCTTGATTGAAGGAAACCCATGTTATTGAGAATTCTTCTTCAAGGGTCAAAGGCTCACCATATCCAATGGGTCATAGCCCCTGACTTTAGTCATCATGTCTGGTTTTGATTTCCAAACAAACTTGGTTAGGGGAACCTTCTTCAAGAGCCAGAGCTCACCATATCAAGTGGGTCATAGCCTCTGACAACTTTGGCTAGAGGAAAATAAATCCTCTTTGCCCCTTGCTAGATGTTTGATTCATCATGACCTGCATCACAAGCCCTTGAGATCCTTGAAATGGGTTAGGATGTATGCAATGGTATGATGTCATTATGCATGGGGTAATATGAATAGACCCTGTTATGAGCCATTATTAAGGACTATAAACAGAAACCTGCAAGAAACTCAAGTAAAACCTGTCATGAGTCCCAGTTAAGGACTAAAAAACAAAACCTGCAAGAAACTCGGTAAACCCTGTTATGAGTCCTAATTAAGGACTGCAAACCAAAATCTGTAAGAAACTTAATATACCCTGTTATGAGTCCCTATTAAGGACTATAAACAAAACCTGCAAGAAACTCAAGTGTCAGATAACAAGCATGCAAATAGTCAAGTTGGAAGGCACACAAGTCACACAAGACAAGTCCTTAGGGTTTAAGGCCAGCATGAGGTCTAGGTACTACCCTCTTTCAGTTTGTTGGTTCATACCTGTCCTATTAAAGTAACCGGGTTCTTAGAGGATCCCAATATCATTGACTACCCTCAATCGATCATAACTCCAGCATCGCAATATTTTCTTGCAGCCAGAACCATCACAAGAGTTTAGCCTCAATGGGCGTATCATACTGCTACTGTTCTGATGGCCAAGTGGTGTCATTTAAGGTTCTAAGGTTGTTGGTGCTTAATGACTCCTCGGAAGACCCATATTCTCCTCGTTGCGACACAAGGGATATCGGTACAGACCAAGGTGCCACACCAACGTAGCCACTGCTTCACCCGTGTCGGTCTACGCCGGACAGGTCCCTCACAGCTTATGCTACCTAAACAGGGTATCCCCAGATCCGGGTTAGGATCTATGTAACTCCCATGCAACCCACAAATTTAAAGCAGACAAGTCAATACAATTGAAAACACAGCTATGAACTAGCCCTAAGGTACACCTCACTTTAAGTTTAATGTCCCCAGCAGAGTCGCCAGTTCTGTGATCGGTGGATCTGGAACTGACTGTTTAACGCTGGTTCGCGAAATGTCGCGGAAGCAAGAGTCGCCACCGTCTTTTATTTTCTCCAAATGGAAAGGACAAAAGCACATAAAAATTCCTTATAGAGATTGCTCTCGGTTCGGGAGGTAGGTTATAGAAAGGGAAGGTGTTAGCACCCTTTCTATCCATGGTTATCCATGGGCTCTTAGATACTTGCTCATTTGTGTTTTCAAAAATGGTTTGTTTGCTTTTCAACTGTGGGTTTTAAAAAAAGTTTCTTTGAAAATTCCAGTTCGACTCTTGTATCGGTCCTCAAGAGTGTTTGAAAATTTGCTTTCGAAAGCTTTTTGAAAATGTGTTGGTGTGAAAAGTATTTTTGAATTTGTTTTGAGATTTAGAGCAAGTATCTACGAGAACCTACCTACCCTAAGGAATTCGTCTGTGTAAATGTCCTTTAAAGTAGTGCCATCCCACCATTGAGAGGTAGGTAGCACCACCGTTGGAGGTGTTCGGGTCAATTCGAGGTTCGGGACATGGTGATCACCAGAGTAATGGGAAGACACCTTAGAAGCTACCCTCATGCCAGGTTCCCGGATCATGAGGACTTACTAAGACGTCCTCTACTCGACGATCACCTTTCGAGGCAAGGCAACAGTGAGGCGTACCCTAGGGGTGGTGTGTGCGATTCGTGTGTCGTTTTCATTTGCATTTATCTTGTCATGTTATTGGTGTTCTACGCTTGTTTTTATTTTGTCCATACATTCTTTCATGCCATTTGTTAACAGTTAAAATATTTGCGGGAAAGTAAAAAATCTAAGCTATTACAAAAGGCGCGGGTCCACATCGCCAAAAGTTTCTCGAACCCGATTTGACAGAAAATAAATAAAGGAATTAAAAGTGCGAGAAGTAATTAAAATGTTACAAGGCCTTGGGAGAGATACATGAATATTTAAGCGAAATAAGAAATAAGTATGCGAGTTAATAAGGAATTAAGAACGAGGGCGTTGGACCCTTTTTTGCAAAATTAAATTAAACGGAATTAATTAATAAAGAAAAAAAAAAGAAAAGGAGATGTTTTTTTTGGTATTTTTTAGTATTTTAGGATTTAATATAAAAAGAATTAATTGAAATTAAAATAAGACGCAAACCCTAATTCTAATTATTTTTTAATTTATTAAGAAAAATATTGAAGTTTTTAACCTAAATTAAACCTAATTTATATATACAATTTTAATTATGAAAATAAGTAAAATAAATAATATTAAATATTTATGAAAGAAAAATAAAAAAAAAGGTGAAAAATTATTAATTAAACCCTAATTCTAAGTTTTTTAGATTTTATTATGAAAAGAATTAAAATGACAACCTAATTTAAAACTAAGTTTAATTACATGCAAATTTATTTAAGAAAATACTAAAAATAAAAGATTTATTATATTTTGCTCTTTTCTGATTTTTTTATGTGTTTTATGTTTTTATGGAAATAATTAATTAATTGAAAGCAATAATTAAAAGGAAAAATAGAAAATAATAAAAACAAAGAAAATAGAGAGAATTACAAACCCAGGGGGTTCAGACCCCAAATTAGGAGGCATCTTTAGAAATTTTAAGCCCATTTATCCATTGGCCCATTTGACTTTTCCAGTTAGCGTGCTGGCACATTGACTCACGTCCACGCTATTCTCTAATTCTCAGCCTTTGGATTGTTCTCAAGATGGACGTGGCAAGGCCTGATTTGGAGGTGCATGGTGTACCTCAGCATGGAACCTGCATGTGAACTTTTATTGAAAAATAATATTGGGATATTGAAGACCTGTGGCTCGAACCCAGGTCACGTACCTTACCAACAACCATGCTTGCCACTGAGCCACTACACACGCGTTTGATATATAATAGTTAATAAACATTATAAAAGAAAAGAAAGTCAGTGGCCACCAACGCGCGCGAAATTTGAACTGGCCTATCACGTCTTGCCACGAGGTTGTCTTCTTCATTATTCCTGAAACACCAAACATTAGACAACGGTTTTTCACGTGTTCTCCTAGGCATGCTACTAGAAAATAGCGATTAGCCCTACGACACTCATAAATTGAGCGCGAGGGTTCCATGGTCTTCGTCCACATGCGCTGATCACAACCATGGCACTGTGGTGTTCTAATTTTGCTTTGTCTTAAAACCCCTAATTCGAAACTCTGCAAACCCTAAAAATCATCAATGGAGAAATCGCGTATAGCACATAAAAATGCAATTAAATATATGGGTTAGCTTCAGAATAACATAAGGAATGTAAATCAACAATTAGAATGCCATGAGAATGCATAGATGTTAAAATACGATCATGGATTTTTTTCTGTACAGGGGCGGTTCATGTTACCAATTCTTCAAGCTTTGATGAATGTTTGTGATTGGAATATGTCCTATGAACCTTCAGCAAGCTAATGAAACAAAAATTAGGCCTTGAATCGCCCTAGAAAGTGGTTTCCCGAATTGAGTTTCTTTGCAAAATTTTCAAGTTTGATAATGGCTTTTCTGAGCAGCTGCGCGTGTAACATTATTAGGTTTGTGATCAGGCTCATATACTGAGTGAATTAGGTTAAGAATATTGATCCAAATCTCTTGCAATGATGGTTTTGAAGATTGGATTTTCAAGCTTTGTTTTTTCAATCTTTTCCATGCATTTTTGTATCAATTATGATCTAATCAATCCAAATCTTTCCTTATTTAGCCAGGCACGAGATATTGATGATATAATGTGCACAAAAAGATTGAGAAAATTAGGTTAAGTATTTTTCATATATTTAATTTGATTTAAATGAATTATTATAAATAAAAATTCAAATAAATAAATAAAAAATGAAGAAATACTTCCCTTTGGGCCAAGTGGTCGTGCACATGCCATGGGTGATGAATTATGGAAGAAAAATGGGCCCATTAGCAATTTTAGGTCATTTGAATCAATGTTGACTTTTCAAAATATCCAAAAATTTCCCAACTTCTACAAGGCATAACTTGCTCAATTTTTAAGCTTTTCTTATGTTCTTGGACATTTTGGAAAAGTCTTTGAGTCCTCTAACCAATGTCTTTGGTCCCATGTCATTTTGATTTACCAATCTCAAGTTATGGCCTTTGACTTAAAGTCCCTTTTTGTTGACTTTTGAAAATGACCTATAATGTTGAAATTGATAACTTCTTGTGAGAGCATTTCTTGGACTTGAAGTATGAAGATGAGTTGTAGGAAATGTCTTTCTCTTCAAAATGAGCTTTGGATGGAATTTTTCTGATAATCCATGTGAAAGTTATGCCCTGGTCAATTTACAGTTGACTTTTTCAACTGTCCAAATAAGGAAACTTTTGCATTTTGATGATTTTTGAGCCAAGCTTTGAGAATAATGATCAAGCATTGATCAAATGATGTTTGTGGCTTCAAAATGATATGTTGACCAAAAATTTGAACTTTTGACTGTCAAATGACCATTTTGCCCCTACAGTTGACTGTAGTGCAATTAGGGTTTTTGACTGTGCAATCTTGAGCTGAATGTCTTGAAACTTGATATGAGGATGCTTGACCATATTTATAGGCATGTGAGACTTGATTGGACCTTTGAACACTTCATTTTATTGATCAGAATAAAAACCCTAGTTTTGACTGCTTAGGAGGCCCTTGCACTGTGCAACCCCTTGGGAATCTTTGAAGCATGACTTGGCAATTTCTTGAAGAATATGGGAGGGCAAATTTTAGGGTACAACAGTTGCCCCTGTTCAATCTTCTTAGACCTGAGGATGCAGATTGGCTGACGTGCCTTTCGTAATCCGAGGGTAGAAGATGATTGAACACTAGAGTGCCCAGAAATTTGCACTCTCATAGCAGCAGTGTGATGGTGGAATGGGCTTATAGATGCCATTTAGAGTTTGCTGGATAGGATGATGGGCTTATAGATGCCATTTGGATGTTGATCGCGTAAGAGATTCCTTAGCGAGAACCTGCATACCTGCAAAAGAAAAATGAGTACCTGGCACGTTGCAGGAGCTGGTTTTCAGATGCTTGGTATAAAGGTGTCCTGACTGGTTACAGGAGTTGAGTCTGGAGCTTCACAAGATGATGAATGAACCAGGGATGGTTACTACCTTAGCATGAACGGTAAGAGAACCTTGGGTGACTTTAACTTCAACAACGCTCGTTGAGAAAATCTTGGTGGGAATTACCATCTTCGCAGTATCGGGAAGAGAACCAATAGGAAATTATAATCTCAAAGAAAAACCTAAAATGGAAATCTCATGCACCGTCGGAGAGAGAACCAATAGGAAAATATAATCTCAAATAACTTCTACTGAGTCTTCATCAGAAAAATCTGTTGGGAGTCGATTTAGCTGGACTAGAGAAGGCCTTGGACTGGATAAGAAATCTTTGGAGTCGATTAACTGAACCGGTCTAGGTCTTGAAATATGATTGAGAATTTAGCTGAATCTTTCCTGAAAGGTAAAAGTCAGTCATATGCAATGCATGACATGGATCAAGCAATGATGTTCTCAACATAAATGAGATTTGTATGATATGATGCGTCTATGCATGCTATAATGATGTATGCGATGTTTCATGAATGTGTTTTTCGTCTAGGAAAGTAAATCCTTGACGGGTGCCGGGAAGTCATATCCTGGGCTGATGTTGGAGAATAAGCTTGCTTCCGCTGGGGATAATAACTGCAAGAATACCGGTAGGAGAAGATGACTCTGTTGGGGAATAAACTTGGCGAATGGAAGATTCTGCGGGGAGAAAGATACTCTAGCGACCATGCTGGGAAGCAATGCTCTATGGGGGGAGAGATGCTTTGCTGAGTGTTGATAATAATTTGCTGGGGATACACTTGTTGTTGGAAGTGTTGATAGACTTCGCTGGGGGTGAGAAGATTCTGTCGACGACGATCTTTCCGTGGCTTTTAACTGAGGATAATCCAGTTATATCCTGTTAAGGACATAACTCTTTAAATAAAGCTGGACGACGCGTTCGTACTCTTGCGTGGGGTAAGCTTCCAGAATCTACTGGAGATAAGCTTACTGCTTGGGGATATGTGGATTCCAACTTTCCTGGGGGGCTAGATTGGACTCTCCTGGGGAGATTTTGAACTGTAATTTTGTAAGTTGAAAGAGGGAACATATGTAACGTTGCCTGCTGATGAGCTCGTGTAAAACCGCATCTGAAATGGAGAAGGAATCTGTGTAGGATTACTTTGATGAGTTCGTGTAAAACTTCGTTTTTGGAAAGGGAGAACCTGTGTAGGGTTTCTGGGTGACGAGTCCATGTAAAACTGCATCTTGAAGAGAGGGAACCGGTGTATGGTTGCTTGATATCGAGTTTGTGTAAAACTACGTCCGGAGAAGGAGAACCTGTGTAGGGTTGCCTGGTGAGGTAAGTTCGTGTAAAACTTCTTGATGAACCGGGGTGAGGTTGTCTTGAGCTAAATCCATGTAAGACTTCTGGGGGAACCGGGGTTAGGTTGCCGCAGGATAAGTTCGTGTAAAACTTCTTGACGAACCGAGGTAAGGTCATCTTGAGATAGGTCCATGTAAGACTTCTGGAGGAACCGGGGTTAGGTTACTTGTGATAAACCCATGTAAGATTTCTGGAGGAACCGGGGTTAGGTTACTTGTGGATAAATCCATGTAAGATTTCTGGGAGGAACCGGGGTTAGGTTACCTTGGGATGAATCCATGTAAGATTTCTGGAGGAACCGGGGTAAGGTTGCTTGTGGAATAAGTTCGTGTAAAACTTCTGGAGGAAATTGAGAAGGAACCGGTGTAGGGTTACATGATTTTGATTAAGTGGATGATTGTCCTGTTTGGTTTCGGATGTTAACCCACGATCTGGAATTTGTAAAGGTAGATGGTAATCATCCCTATGTTGATCTTTCCTTTGTACTTTGGTTAACAGAGCAATTGGATCGCCTGGATAACTCATTATTGCCCCTGTTTCGGGGGTGAGGGAAGAGGATACCTGTGTGGGTGATTGACGAATCTTCGGGTAGACAAGTGATGAGATACCGGAACATAGTCGTACGCTTTGATCCCTAACTTTTGCCTGGACCGCCCTTTCGAGTTTTCAGTCCACCGGGATACCCGTTTTTACCCAAGCCGCCTTTTCAGGTTTTCGACTTGCCGGGTGTACATATTTTTCCATTTTCATCCCTTATTTTTGCCCGAACCCTTTTGGTTCGCCGGGAAACCCTTGTTTTTGCCTAGGTGTGTCGACCTAGCGGGTCTTTGATTGTGCGTAACATTTTTTCGACTATGTCCACGCTCTCAGAATGTAGGGAGTTGCCCCTGTTGGAAGTATTTTGCCATGCCCCAGATAATGGGCAATGCTCCTACTGTGCCCCTTGATTGGAGGTACTTCTGTTCATAAGGTGTTCATCGTGCGAATTTCCCTGCTGTTCAAACAAATAGTCATATGCAAACAAGGTTATTTTAAGAATGCAAAAGCCTATGTCTGTCTTGAATTTTGAAAATGCATTTTTTGTAATACAGTGCGGTGTCAACTCAAGATTTTACAGCAAACCTTCAGGAGTCAGGATACCTTCGTAACAGTATGCTTTCGAACTAACCCATGCTTCAGCTAGGACTTTTAAGGGTTATATCGTGGCCTGGTTCACGGTTTAAGAAACAAAGGATAAAGGCTCAAATTATTTGTACCCACCCGCTCTTCGTGATGTTCTCCAAACCTAAACTCAGTTGATCATACGTTAGACCTTGTTTGAGTCTTTGCTCTGATTTTCCAGTGATGGTTCGGACATTGATGATTTATTCTGACTAGGCAGTCATTTTTGTTTTTGTTGAGGGTTTGTGGGACCTCTTTCTTTTGATTTTTTGTTATCCCTTTCCTTTTTTGCCTGAACTGTTTCCTTTTTGGAATTACAGTCAGCGGGATGCCCCGATTTCATAAGTCCCTTTTATAGGTTTTGACTTCTTGGGCTTTTCGTTTATTTATTTATTTATTTTTTTATTTTTTTTTATTTTGATAACGACTGCCTGTCTTTATGATTGTTCTGAACCATCACTGTCTTTTGTTTTGTAAGGACTTCTTTGGTGCCATTCGTTATGCACTTAGATCAACTGAAAGAACTACCCTGCCCCAGGTTATGATTAAGGGTTTTAAATTTCGAAAAGAAAAACTCCTACTTCTTTGGGCTCAGATGGGTTGACGAGGGATTATCATCCTTATAACTCCAGTGTTTAGGAATTGAAACAATGCCTGTACCTCATAAGCGGGGTTCGTTCAAAAGCATACTGTAGATTGTGGTATCGTTTTCGTCATCCTCCCTCAAGAGGTTTAGAATTTTCAGTCAAGAGTTGATCATCACAAAAATATGAAAGCAGTTTTAAGTATAGTAGACATAATTAATTCAGGACAGACATGTGTAATGCATTCATGAAATAAAAGAGTTTAACATAATAATTGTTTGTTTGAATAAGAAAAGAAAGATACAACTTGAATTCAAATGAACAAAAATCCCTCAATCCTAGCCATGTTTTGGCAAGGGAGCAGTGATCACGTTGGGGGTCTCAGCAGGTTCAAATTCAATCTCTTTAGCATCGATCATATTCTGGATCTTGTATTTCAGCGCCCAACAATCCTCGGTATCGTGCCCCGGGCTATCGGAATGATAAGCACATCTGGCTTCTGGATTGTAGCTTGGAGAGGAAGTCTTAGGATTTGCAGGAGGATTAATCACCGCAATCAGGTTCATCTTCAACATGTGCTGCAATGCTTGTGACCATGGCATGTTAATGTTGGTGAATTGTCTTTTAGGTTCATCCGGCCTTCGCTGGTTTCCCTTTTGTGGTTGGCGGCGTGGTGCAGAACCAGAGATCATGACTGCCCCTGCATGTTGGTCACGACGACTCTTTTGGCTGTATGTAGCATTAGATTCTTTCTTTCCCGTGTAAGGCTTTTTGTGAGTATCAGAAGGTGTGGCCTCTTGAATTTTCCCACTCTTGATACCAGCTTCAATTCTTTCTCCAGTCAGGATGAGGTCGGTAAATCCTGCAGATGAATTACCAATGAGATGGTTGAAGAATGGCCCGGATAGGGTCCCCAGGAACATATCAACGAGTTCCCAGTCAGTTAATGGAGGCTGCACCCTTCCAGCAAGGTCTCTCCATCTCTGCGCGTATTCCTTGAAACTTTCACTTGACCCCAGCGACATACCCTGGAGTTGGGTACGTGTAGGAGCAAGGTCGGCATTGTACTGGTACTGCTTGTAGAATACAGTGGCTAAGTCTTCCCAGGTACGGATATTGGCTCCATTCAGTTGATAGAACCAGTCAAGCTGAGTCCCTGAAAGACTTTCCTGGAAAAAGTGGATCCATAAGTTCCTGTCAGCCGTGTAGGGCTGGATCCTCCTCATGTATGACCTGAGATGCAGCTTTGGACAGGATGCCCCGTCGTACTTTGCAAAGGCAGGCGCCTTGAATTTGTGCGGGATCACTACCCCAGAAGACAGACCTAGATTCTCGAAATCCAGGCCAGGCACTTTTTGTATCTCCATAGCATTTAACCGGTCTTCCAACTGTTTGTACTTATCCTCAGCCGGAGGGTACTGTTCGTCGTTGAAATCTGTCTCATTTTCGGAGACCACTGGACTGGGAACCCTTTCCTCTTGATGACTGCCTTTCCCCACAGATGGAGTTGTCCTCTCAGCTTGATCCTGCAGGGTGTTCCCAGATCTGCGTCTAGGGCTGAACAAAACAGTCCTCTTCTTCTTCTTTTCCTTCTTCAAGAGCAGAGCCTTCAGATCTTGTTGCCCCTGGGTCAAATTCATGATCAGCCCTTGGAACTGGGCGTTCTGAGCCTGGAGGGCCTTGATAGTGTGCTCGGTTGAGGATTCAGGATTCATGACGAGACTGCTGAAATAAACAGCGAAGAAGGTAAGTAACCTGCAACAAGGATACCTGTTATGCAATGATGAGTATGACATGCATGTAATGTTTTCAAGGACCTCGCGGGATAAACAAGAAAATTTGTTAGCGTTTGGGTCGGGTAGCTTGATTGAAGGAAACCCATGTTATTGAGAATTCTTCTTCAAGGGTCAAAGGCTCACCATATCCAATGGGTCATAGCCCCTGACTTTAGTCATCATGTCTGGTTTTGATTTCCAAACAAACTTGGTTAGGGGAACCTTCTTCAAGAGCCAGAGCTCACCATATCAAGTGGGTCATAGCCTCTGACAACTTTGGCTAGAGGAAAATAAACCCTCTTTGCCCCTTGCTAGATGTTTGATTCATCATGACCTGCATCACAAGCCCTTGAGATCCTTGAAATGGGTTAGGATGTATGCAATGGTATGATGTCATTATGCATGGGGTAATATGAATAGACCCTGTTATGAGCCATTATTAAGGACTATAAACAGAAACCTGCAAGAAACTCAAGTAAAACCTGTCATGAGTCCCAGTTAAGGACTAAAAAACAAAACCTGCAAGAAACTCGGTAAACCCTGTTATGAGTCCTAATTAAGGACTGCAAACCAAAATCTGTAAGAAACTTAATATACCCTGTTATGAGTCCCTATTAAGGACTATAAACAAAACCTGCAAGAAACTCAAGTGTCAGATAACAAGCATGCAAATAGTCAAGTTGGAAGGCACACAAGTCACACAAGACAAGTCCTTAGGGTTTAAGGCCAGCATGAGGTCTAGGTACTACCCTCTTTCAGTTTGTTGGTTCATACCTGTCCTATTAAAGTAACCGGGTTCTTAGAGGATCCCAATATCATTGACTACCCTCAATCGATCATAACTCCAGCATCGCAATATTTTCTTGCAGCCAGAACCATCACGAGAGTTTAGCCTCAATGGGCGTATCATACTGCTACTGTTCTGATGGCCAAGTGGTGTCATTTAAGGTTCTAAGGTTGTTGGTGCTTAATGACTCCTCGGAAGACCCATATTCTCCTCGTTGCGACACAAGGGATATCGGTACAGACCAAGGTGCCACACCAACGTAGCCACTGCTTCACCCGTGTCGGTCTACGCCGGACAGGTCCCTCACAGCTTATGCTACCTAAACAGGGTATCCCCAGATCCGGGTTAGGATCTATGTAACTCCCATGCAACCCACAAATTTAAAGCAGACAAGTCAATACAATTGAAAACACAGCTATGAACTAGCCCTAAGGTACACCTCACTTTAAGTTTAATGTCCCCAGCAGAGTCGCCAGTTCTGTGATCGGTGGATCTGGAACTGACTGTTTAACGCTGGTTCGCGAAATGTCGCGGAAGCAAGAGTCGCCACCGTCTTTTATTTTCTCCAAATGGAAAGGACAAAAGCACAGAAAAATTCCTTATAGAGATTGCTCTCGGTTCGGGAGGTAGGTTATAGAAAGGGAAGGTGTTAGCACCCTTTCTATCCATGGTTATCCATGGGCTCTTAGATACTTGCTCATTTGTGTTTTCAAAAATGGTTTGTTTGCTTTTCAACTGTGGGTTTTAAAAAAAGTTTCTTTGAAAATTCCAGTTCGACTCTTGTATCGGTCCTCAAGAGTGTTTGAAAATTTGCTTTCGAAAGCTTTTTGAAAATGTGTTGGTGTGAAAAGTATTTTTGAATTTGTTTTGAGATTTAGAGCAAGTATCTACGAGAACCTACCTACCCTAAGGAATTCGTCTGTGTAAATGTCCTTTAAAGTAGTGCCATCCCACCATTGAGAGGTAGGTAGCACCACCGTTGGAGGTGTTCGGGTCAATTCGAGGTTCGGGACATGGTGATCACCAGAGTAATGGGAAGACACCTTAGAAGCTACCCTCATGCCAGGTTCCCGGATCATGAGGACTTACTAAGACGTCCTCTACTCGACGATCACCTTTCGAGGCAAGGCAACAGTGAGGCGTACCCTAGGGGTGGTGTGTGCGATTCGTGTGTCGTTTTCATTTGCATTTATCTTGTCATGTTATTGGTGTTCTACGCTTGTTTTTATTTTGTCCATACATTCTTTCATGCCATTTGTTAACAGTTAAAATATTTGCGGGAAAGTAAAAAATCTAAGCTATTACAAAAGGCGCGGGTCCACATCGCCAAAAGTTTCTCGAACCCGATTTGACAGAAAATAAATAAAGGAATTAAAAGTGCGAGAAGTAATTAAAATGTTACAAGGCCTTGGGAGAGATACATGAATATTTAAGCGAAATAAGAAATAAGTATGCGAGTTAATAAGGAATTAAGAACGAGGGCGTTGGACCCTTTTTTGCAAAATTAAATTAAACGGAATTAATTAATAAAGAAAAAAAAAAGAAAAGGAGATGTTTTTTTTGGTATTTTTTAGTATTTTAGGATTTAATATAAAAAGAATTAATTGAAATTAAAATAAGACGCAAACCCTAATTCTAATTATTTTTTAATTTATTAAGAAAAATATTGAAGTTTTTAACCTAAATTAAACCTAATTTATATATACAATTTTAATTATGAAAATAAGTAAAATAAATAATATTAAATATTTATGAAAGAAAAATAAAAAAAAAGGTGAAAAATTATTAATTAAACCCTAATTCTAAGTTTTTTAGATTTTATTATGAAAAGAATTAAAATGACAACCTAATTTAAAACTAAGTTTAATTACATGCAAATTTATTTAAGAAAATACTAAAAATAAAAGATTTATTATATTTTGCTCTTTTCTGATTTTTTTTATGTGTTTTATGTTTTTATGGAAATAATTAATTAATTGAAAGCAATAATTAAAAGGAAAAATAGAAAATAATAAAAACAAAGAAAATAGAGAGAATTACAAACCCAGGGGGTTCAGACCCCAAATTAGGAGGCATCTTTAGAAATTTTAAGCCCATTTATCCATTGGCCCATTTGACTTTTCCAGTTAGCGTGCTGGCACATTGACTCACGTCCACGCTATTCTCTAATTCTCAGCCTTTGGATTGTTCTCAAGATGGACGTGGCAAGGCCTGATTTGGAGGTGCATGGTGTACCTCAGCATGGAACCTGCATGTGAACTTTTATTGAAAAATAATATTGGGATATTGAAGACCTGTGGCTCGAACCCAGGTCACGTACCTTACCAACAACCATGCTTGCCACTGAGCCACTACACACGCGTTTGATATATAATAGTTAATAAACATTATAAAAGAAAAGAAAGTCAGTGGCCACCAACGCGCGCGAAATTTGAACTGGCCTATCACGTCTTGCCACGAGGTTGTCTTCTTCATTATTCCTGAAACACCAAACATTAGACAACGGTTTTTCACGTGTTCTCCTAGGCATGCTACTAGAAAATAGCGATTAGCCCTACGACACTCATAAATTGAGCGCGAGGGTTCCATGGTCTTCGTCCACATGCGCTGATCACAACCATGGCACTGTGGTGTTCTAATTTTGCTTTGTCTTAAAACCCCTAATTCGAAACTCTGCAAACCCTAAAAATCATCAATGGCGAAATCGCGTATAGCACATAAAAATGCAATTAAATATATGGGTTAGCTTCAGAATAACATAAGGAATGTAAATCAACAATTAGAATGCCATGAGAATGCATAGATGTTAAAATACGATCATGGATTTTTTTCTGTACAGGGGCGGTTCATGTTACCAATTCTTCAAGCTTTGATGAATGTTTGTGATTGGAATATGTCCTATGAACCTTCAGCAAGCTAATGAAACAAAAATTAGGCCTTGAATCGCCCTAGAAAGTGGTTTCCCGAATTGAGTTTCTTTGCAAAATTTTCAAGTTTGATAATGGCTTTTCTGAGCAGCTGCGCGTGTAACATTATTAGGTTTGTGATCAGGCTCATATACTGAGTGAATTAGGTTAAGAATATTGATCCAAATCTCTTGCAATGATGGTTTTGAAGATTGGATTTTCAAGCTTTGTTTTTTCAATCTTTTCCATGCATTTTTGTATCAATTATGATCTAATCAATCCAAATCTTTCCTTATTTAGCCAGGCACGAGATATTGATGATATAATGTGCACAAAAAGATTGAGAAAATTAGGTTAAGTATTTTTCATATATTTAATTTGATTTAAATGAATTATTATAAATAAAAATTCAAATAAATAAATAAAAAATGAAGAAATACTTCCCTTTGGGCCAAGTGGTCGTGCACATGCCATGGGTGATGAATTATGGAAGAAAAATGGGCCCATTAGCAATTTTAGGTCATTTGAATCAATGTTGACTTTTCAAAATATCCAAAAATTTCCCAACTTCTACAAGGCATAACTTGCTCAATTGTTAAGCTTTACTTATGTTCTTGGACATTTTGGAAAGGTCTTTGAGTCCTCTAACCAATGCCTTTGGTCCCATGTCATTTTGATTTACCAATCTCAAGTTATGGCCTTTGACTTAAAGTCCCTTTTTGTTGACTTTTGAAAATGACCTATAATGTTGAAATTGATAACTTCTTGTGAGAGCATTTCTTGGACTTGAAGTATGAAGATGAGTTGTAGGAAATGTCTTTCTCTTCAAAATGAGCTTTGGATGGAATTTTTCTGATAATCCATGTGAAAGTTATGCCCTGGTCAATTTACAGTTGACTTTTTCAACTGTCCAAATAAGGAAACTTTTGCATTTTGATGATTTTTGAGCCAAGCTTTGAGAATCATGATCAAGCATTGATCAAATGATGTTTGTGGCTTCAAAATGATATGTTGACCAAAAATTTGAACTTTTGACTGTCAAATGACCATTTTGCCCCTACAGTTGACTGTAGTGCAATTAGGGTTTTTGACTGTGCAATCTTGAGCTGAATGTCTTGAAACTTGATATGAGGATGCTTGACCATATTTATAGGCATGTGAGACTTGATTGGACCTTTGAACACTTCATTTTATTGATCAGAATAAAAACCCTAGTTTTGACTGCTTAGGAGGCCCTTGCACTGTGCAACCCCTTGGGAATCTTTGAAGCATGACTTGGCAATTTCTTGAAGAATATGGGAGGGCAAATTTTGGGGTACAACACCGCCTTTTCAGGTTTTCGAATTGCCGGGTGTACAGATTTTTTCATTTCATCCCTTATTTTTGCCCGAACCCTTTTGGTTCGCCGGGAAGCTCTTATTTTTGCCTAGGTATGTCAACTTAGCGGGTCTTTTATTCATGCGTAGTATCTTTTCACTATGTCTGCATTGGCGGGGTGAGGAAGGTCGTCACCATCCATGGTGGTTAGGATCATGGCTCCTCCTGAGAACACATGCTTAACCACAAATGGCCCTTCGTATGTAGGGGTCCATTTGCCTCGGGGATCACTTTGAGGAAGGATGATGCGTTTGATTACCAGGTCCCCAACTTGATACTCTTGTGGTCTGACTTTCTTGTTAAATGCCCTGATCATGCGTTTTTGATACGTCTGACCATGACAGATAGCGGTGAGTCTCTTTTCGTCAATCAGGTTTAATTGATCAAGTCGAGTCTGGATCCAGTCATCTTCACTCAGATCTGTATCCTTCATTATTCGGAGAGAGGGTATCTGGACTTCAATTGGCAAGACTGCCTCCATGCCATAGACCAAGGAGAAAGGAGTTGCCCCGGTTGACGTCCTTGCTGAGGTACGGTACCCATGAAGAGAGAACGGTAACATCTCGTGCCAATCTTTATAGGTCACTGTCATCTTCTGCACAATTTTCTTGATATTTTTATTAGCTGCCTCTACAGCCCCATTCATCTTCGGCCGGTAGGGAGAAGAGTTATGGTGCTGTATCTTGAATTGTTCGCAAAGCTCAATGATCATTTTGTTATTGAGATTGGTACCATTGTCCGTAATGATTCTTTCAGGGACACCGTATCGACAGATCAGATTATGCCGGATGAAACGTGCCACGACGCTCTTGGTTACCGTTGCGTAGGAAGCTGCCTCAACCCACTTCGTGAAGTAATCGATCGCCACTAAGATGAAGCGATGCCCATTGGATGCCGTCGGTCGGATCTCACCGATCATATCAATGCCCCACATTGCGAAAGGCCAAGGTGCCGTCAGGACGTTCAGAGGAACCGGAGGAATATGCACCTTGTCAGCATAGATCTGGCATTTGTGACAAGTTCGAGAGTGTTGGTAACAATCGGCTTCCATTGTGGACCAGAAATATCCTGCCCGAAGGATTTTCTTAGCCATGGTGTGTCCACTGGAATGTGTTCCGAATGTACCTTCATGCAGTTCTATCATGATCCTCTCTGCTTCAGCCTTATCCACACAACGTAGTAGAGTTGAATCATGATTCCGTTTGTAGAGAATGCCGTTGCTGAGAAAGAATTTCACCGCAAACCTTCTCATGAACTTCTTGTCATTGACAGATGCACCTTCAGGGTATTCCTGAGCTTCCAAATACCTCTTCACCTCATGATACCAGGGTTTTTCAGTCACCTTTTCGGCCTCAAGATCGCAGCAGTATGCCGGTTCTTCCAACTTCCAGATAATGATCCGGGGAGCCTCATTGTCCCATTTAACTTTGAACATTGAAGACATCGTAGCTAGTGCGTCCGCCAGCTGATTCTCCTCTCTTGGGAAGTGCTCAAAAGTTATCTCTTCAAAGTGGGGAAGCAAGGTCAACACATACTCCTTGTAAGGAATAAGATTTGGGTGTTTCGTATCCCACTCGCCTTTGATCTGATTGATCACGAGAGCGGAATCTCCGAAGGCACTCAGAAATTTGATCCTTAAGTCGATTGAAGCTTGTAAACCCATGATACATGCTTCATATTCTGCCATGTTGTTGGTGCAGTTGAAACACAATCGGGCGGTGAGTGGAGTATGAGTTCCTTTGGGAGATATGATTACAGCACCGACGCCGTTACCCAAAGCATTGGAGGCTCCGTCAAAATGCATAGACCATCGGGATCCTTCCTCAGGTCCTTCATCCGGTCCAGGTACTTCACAGTCGGTTACCACCATGATGTCTTCGTCCGGAAAATCAAAGTTCAATGATTGGTAATCGTCCACAGGTTGGTGTGCCAAATGATCTGCCAGTACACTTCCTTTAATTGCTTTCTGAGTTGTATACTGGATGTCATATTCTGTTAAGATCATTTGCCATCTCGCTATTCTTCCAGACAGAGCAGGCTTTTCAAATATGTACTTGATGGGATCCATCTTTGAAATCAATAGAGTAGTGTGAGTCAGCATATACTGTCTCAGCCGGCGAGCAGCCCATACTAGAGCGCAACAATTTTTCTCAAGCAGTGAGTAACGAGACTCACAGTCGGTAAACTTTTTGCTCAAGTAATAAATAGCGTGCTCTTTTCGGCCAGACTCGTCATGCTGCCCCAGCACACACCCCATTGAATTATCAAGCACTGTCAAGTATAGTATCAGAGGTCTTCCTTCCACTGGTGGCATAAGAATGGGTGGCTCTTGGAGATATTCCTTTATCTTTTCAAAGGCAGCCTGACATTCATCGTTCCAGCGTACTACTTGATCTTTCTTCAGTAATTTGAAGATTGGCTCACAAGTAGCAGTCAGATGCGAGATGAATCGGGCAATGTAATTCAGTCGTCCTAGGAAGCCTCTGACTTCTTTCTTTGTCTTTGGAGTTGGCATCTCTTGTATGGCTTTTACCTTGGCAGGGTCCACCTGAATACCTTTATCACTTACAATGAAACCTAGCAATTTTCCGGACCTCACCCCAAAGGTGCATTTGTTGGGATTCAACCTTAGCTTATATAACTTCAGTCGGTCGAATAGCTTCCTCAGATGATCAAGGTGCTCCTCCTCAGTTTGAGACCTTGCAATCATGTCATCAACGTATACCTCAATCTCATGATGGATCATATCATGAAATAAAGCAACCATGGCACGTTGATAGGTTACCCCAACATTTTTTAATCCGAATGGCATGACCTTGTAACAGAAGGTGCCCCACTGAGTCACAAAGGTAGTCTTCTCCATATCCTCTGGAGCCATCTTGATCTGATTATACCCTGAAAAACCATCCATGAAGGAGAAAACCTTGTGTTGAGCAGTATTATCGACAAGAACGTCGATGTGAGGTAGAGGAAAATCATCCTTGGGGCTGGCCCTGTTCAAGTCCCTGTAGTCGACACACATTATGACTTTACCGTCCTTCTTCGACACTGGCACCACATTGGCAACCCACTGAGGGTAAGAAGTTACTGCTAGAAACCCGGCGTCGAATTGCTTCATAACTTCAGCCTTGATCTTTTCAGACATCTCTGGGCGCATACGGCGGACCTTTTGCTTTACCGGAGGGCAGTCTTCCTTGGTTGGCAGGTGATGAACTACAATGTCGGCATCCAAACCAGGCATATCTTCATAGGACCACGCAAATATCTCCATGTAATCACGCAACATCTGGATCAATCGTTGCTTCACGCTGAGCTCTAGATTGGCACCAATCTTGACCTCTTTCCTATCTGTCTCAGTACCCAGGTTAACTGTTTCCACTGGCTCTTCATGTGGTTGAATAGCCCTCTCTTCCTGGAGTAGCAGTCTCGCGAGTTCACCAGGCACTTCACAATCATCTTCACCTTCGTCTTCGGCCAAGTTGATCGGATTCTCGAAGTCATAACTGGCGGTAGCAGAGCTGTTACTAGTGAGATCCATAGTGGATTGAAACCTGTATAAGTGAGTGTGTGTAAATATAGCTGTTTTGCAATATATAACACAGAAAGAAAAAGAGCACAAGATTTGAAATGCAACAAACGTCCAATGTTTTGATTGATGATATATGGAAATGTCATACAAAAAGCCCTCACAAATGGAGCTACGATGCCCCGGGTAGGACACCGAGCCAATAAGGTTTTAACACATTGTTTGTTACAAATTGAAAATCAAAAGAAATAATTACTGCGTGACAAATGTGATAGGTCTAAAATCCTTTGCCGTCCAGTTGCTTGGTCCGTTGCTGGTAGTCGGGTAGATCCAACTGTCAAACTCTGCTTCCTCTACATCCTCCTCAATAGCATTCACCCTTGGGTTGGAGATGAACACCGGAGCCTTTCTGATCTTTTCCTTGCGCACAGCCCTCTGAGCCTCTGCAGTAAAGCCCAGCCCAAACTTGTCGTTCTTTTGAGTGAAGTCAGGAAGCTGACCCCAGTTTGCACAATTGCCTTTCTCGATTACAGCCCGGGCATCCTTCAAGGACGCCATCTTCAACGGAAAATCTTCTTCAACTACTGCCTCGGCTGATGCCAACACTGGAGGTACTTCCTCAAAATGCTGAAAGGGGGTTTCAATAAACTCCCCGTCCATCTCGATATACCGAAATGAATTCAAGTGACTCACCATGTATTCCTCCTCACCCTGCACAATAACAATCTTCCCTTTGACATGGTATTTGAGCTTTTGGTGTAAAGTGGAGGTTACTGCCCCAGCTTTTTGAATCCAGGGTCGACCAAACAAGCAGGAATAAGATGGACGAATATCCATTACATAGAACGTTGAGTCGAAAACTTGGGAACCCACACGAATAGGGATGTCTACTTCACCGTGCACCATCCTCTTAGAACCGTCGAAGGCTCTAACAATGATGTTACTAGGTTTCAACTCCAGGCCCTCACAATCCAAGCGATCCAATGCTTTCTTGGGCAAAACATTCAGGGAAGAGCCGGTATCCACTAACACGTGTGCGAGAGTAGTGCCCCTGCATTCTATGGAAACATGCAGGGCATCATTGTGATTTTTCCCTTTGGCGGTAAGGTCAGCATCTGAGAACCCTAAGCCATTATCAGCTGTCAAATTAGCCACACAGTCGGTGAATTGATCCGCGGAAGTCTCTTGCGGCACATGGGCCGTTTTTAGAAATGAAATCAGGGCTTTTGCATGGGCCTCTGAGCATAGCAGCAATGATAACATGGAGATTTTGGAGGGAGTATGCCCCAACTGTTCAACGACATTAAAGTCACTCTTTTTGATAATTTTAAGGATTTCCTCCATTTCTTGTTGGGAGGCTTCCACAACAGTCTTCTTTTTTGGTGCCTCCGTCCCGACAGGCAAATCGGTAGCAACTTCTTTGCCCCGAGTATCAGAGGATTCAGCGGCAGTAGTAGACACAGGAACTTGAACTGGAACATGCACACTTGCGGGTGTGATGGTGAGAGGTTTTCGGATAACTGGCGGTGCAATGTCAGGCGAGAAGAGCCTGCCACTGCGGGTAATCTTGGCGGGACCAGTGATGTTACTGATACTGGTAGTGGTGTTGAATTCCTGCTTCACCCCAAGCACATACACGTCGGCTCCATAATGCCATGGGACCGCTTTATCAGACTCATAGGGGAGAGGCCTCGGAATAGTAATAGTAATGGGTGCAACAGACATAATTCGGACGGGTTTCTTCACGGGAGCTTTGGCAGGATTGTAAATTGTGACAATAGATACTTCTTCAACGGAAACAAACGGAACAACAGTTTTCTTGAACAAAATTTCCTTGCTATCCGTCAGGCTTTGAATGCATGATTTCAGCAGCGGACAACCGGTAGGGATAACAGCATACAGGAGGCAACCCTTGCTACAACCCGGAAATAAACCGGCTAGTAGCAAGTTCCTCTTAACAGTCAAAAGAGGGGTAACAACTTCATTCACTGAAACAACATACAACTCTTCCTCAATGGCATTTACTCTATGCTGGGGCATAGGAGCAGTTACAACATTTGGTCTCTCAGGCGCTTCAAACTGAATTTCCTTCGCGTCGATAAGATCTTGCACTTTGTTTCTCAAGGCCCAGCAATCATCAGTAGTGTGCCCGGGACTATCAGAATGATAAGCACACCGGACATTTGGGTTATACTTAGGAGACGCAGTGTTGACGACCTTAGGAGCTTCTTTGATGGTCACCAAGTTGGTGGATAACAGTTGGGGTAAAATTTGAGATAAGGTCATACTCAGCCGAGTATACTGCCTCTTGGGCCTTTCACTTCTTTGTTGATTGTACTGCTGAGGAGCAGCAACAGGTTTTGAAATGACCAAAGCATTGACGGCTTGGCGACTTTCGGGCTTGACTTGTCGTCTAGGACCATAGACGGCGCTTGCTTCTTTCTTAAACGGCCTCTTCTCAGTACTTGTGGAGGCAGCCTTTTGTATCTTTCCTGACCTGATGCCAACTTCAATTCTTTCTCCCGTCAGAATCAAATCCGTAAACCGAGCGGAGGAGTTACCAACCAAATGATTGAAAAATGTACCAGACAAAGTCCCTAGGAACATATCAACCAGCTCACAATCAGTCAATGGAGGCTGCACCCTGCCAGCCAAATCTCTCCATTTTTGTGCGTATTCTTTGAACCCTTCACCCGTTCCTAGAGACATACCCTGAAGTTGGGTACGTGTTGGAGCGAGATCAGAATTGTATTGATATTGTCTGTAGAATACGGTCGCCAAATCTCCCCAGTGTCGGATGCTAGTTCCATCTAATTAGTAGAACCATTCAAGCTGTGATCCCGAAAGGCTGTCTTGGAAGAAGTGAATCCAAAGGTTTTTATCCGCCGTATAAGGTTGGATTTTCCTTACGTACGACCTTAGATGCAGCTTTGGGCAGGAGACCCCGTCATACTTGGCGAAGGCAGGCGCCTTAAACTTGTGTGGAATTACTACCCCAGAAGATAACCCCAAATCTCCGAAATCCATCCCCGACACATTCTGAATTTCCATGGCGCTCAAGCGGTCCTCTAATTGCTTGTATCTGTCAGCAGTAGGTGGGTATTATTCGTCATTGTAGTCCGTCTCGTTATCGGAGACTGCGGGAATAGGAGCTCCTCCCCCTTGGGGACTGTTTTTCTCAGCAGAAGAAGTAGTTGGATCAGCTTCATTATGGAGTGTGTTCCCAAATCTGCGTCCGGTGTTGAACAACGCAGTCCTCTTTTTCTTCTTCTTCTTCAGGAGTAGAGTCTTCAACTCTTGCTGACCTTGGGCCAGGCTTAGGACCATTTCTTGAAACTGGGCACTTTGGGCCTGAAGGGCCTTGATTGCTTGCTCACTGGATGAGTCTGGATTCATGATGACTGTTCAAAATAAACAGTGAAGGAGATTAAGCAACCTGTGAAATAGGGTACCTGCTATGCATATGGTGCAATGGGATGCGTATGTTTTATGTTTTCAAAGACAAACAAGATTCAACTTTGTAGACAAAAAGGGAAACACACTTCATTAGATTAAAATTTCAATTGTTCAACAATTTGCCCTTAGGCATTACATGAATGAAAAATACTGGAAAGGAAATAAAAGCTATAAAAGGAAACATCCAAAGTCTATCAGTGCTCCCATGGCCTCCTTTTCTCAGTGCTGATGTAGTTATTCAGAACCCGCTCTTCCTCCAATTGCTTAGTCAGCCTCTGGATCTTCCGTTCCTGCTCGTTGAACTTTTCCCGATAGAAATCCCGCTCTTCCTTTAGCTGCGCCCAAGATCTCTTCATTGTGTCAAAATCAGTAGGTATCTGAGGAGGGAGGGCAGTTGGAGGAACCCCATCTTCATCAGGAGATTCAAGAATGATAGGTCTGACAACTTCGTACGACATACCTAACCTCTGAGCACGGATGCGGACCCATTTGCAATAGGGTCCCAATGGTAGAGAAGTCTTTGGTCCCAACTCATGTGGGTCAGCTTTGTGAATTCTGTCCCAAGCTCTAATGAATCCATGGCGTAGCTTGTCACTGTCTGCCTGAAACTCAAAATGAAAGTGAGGAACCAGTATTTCCTGAGGCCCAACTCCTCTGGCTCTTCCAAACTGACGGAGAGCTAAGCAGGGATTGTAAGAGATTCCTCCTTGGATGCCAATCAAAGGGACATTAGGGTATTCTCCGCAACGGTCAATAACAGCTACCTCGTCCATACCTCTGAGAGTCCAGGTGATGTCATTATCAGTGAGAGACATTAGCCTCCGAGCCCAACCTTTTCCTTCTTCATTCTTCAGCACGAACTTAGGAAGGTGCGAAATAAACCACCTTACTAGAAAAGGAGCACAACACCACGGCGTTCCCCGTTTTCGAGCAGTACGAGCATAGAGTTGTTGCAGGATATCACCCAAAAGAGTGGGTACAGGATTCCGAGACATGAAGATCCTCATGGCATGGATACTGATAAAAGTGTCAGGATTGGGAAACAGTACCAGACCATAAATTAAAAGAGCCAGAATATCTTCATACGCCTTGAAGTCCAAGTCATTCCAGAAATCATTAGCCTTGCCAAACAGAAATTTGACCAAAAAGCCCTTGACCCCATTTCTAGTTTCCCAGTTAGCTAATACCTCTTCTTTGGTCAAGGGGAGAATTGCAGCAATCTCTTCAGGCCTAGGAGTCTTTTTCCAAACCAGTGAATGGAGTTTGTTCCAAGACAGGGATCCCAAGCAAATAAGAGAACTCTTCCAGGGTAGGAACCAGCTGGAAGTCTTGAAAGGTGAAACAATGATACAGAGGGTCATAAAACTGGGTCAGAACACTCATCAGTTGTTGGTCCCATTTTGCAGTGATCAAGCCAAGGAGAGAACCATGCTTGTTGATGAAGGAAGAAGTGTTTGGAATCCTACCAACCAATTCCTTGAGCAAAGTTGGTGGTTGAACAAAGTTGAGCCGGACAGTATTCCTACGCACGGGCATCATGATGTCCTACAAAACAGAGCAAAGATGAAACTCTTTTGTCTTTGAAATGGGTTAGTCCTTTATACAGGATGCATGAAATGGCATGATGGCATGATGCTATGATGAAGCACACCACAAGTATTCACATAGGCAAGCATGGTAAGGCACACAAGTCACACAAGACACCCTTAGGTTTCAGGCCAGCATGAATTTCAGGTATTACCCTCTTTTGGTTTTGTTGGTTAAAACCTGTCCTATCAAAAGTAACCGGGTTCTAGAGGATCTCAAATCATTGGCTACCCTCAATCGGTCATAACTCCAGCATCGCAATCTTTTCTCGCGGCCAGAACCATCTCGAGAGTTTAGCCTCAATGAGTGTAGCATACTGCTACTGTCCTAATGGCCAAGTTGGTCAATTTAGGGTTCTAAGGTTGGTTGGTGTTTAATGACTCCTTAGAAGACCTATATTCTCCCCGTTGCAACACAAGGGATATAGGTACAGACCAAGATGCCACACCAACGTAGCCACTGTTTCACCCATGTCGGTCTATGCCGGACAGGTCCCTCACAGATTATGCTACCTAAAAAGGGTATTTCCCAGATCCGGGTTAGGATATATGAAACTCCGATGCAAAGCCCACAAATATAAAAGCAAACAAAGCAAACAATTGAAAACAAAGGTGATCTAAGCCCTAAGGTTACTCCACTTTATAAGTTCTCCCAGCAGAGTCGCCAGTTCTGTGATACGGTGGGAGAACTGACTTGAGATTTTGCGTTTGTATTTGCAAATGTTTCGGTTGAGCAAGAGTCGCCACCGACTTTTTATTTTATCCTAAGGAAAGGTTTAAAAAGCACAGCAAAAACCTTTTGAGATGTTTTCTTGGGTTCGGGGAGTAGATTATAGAAAGGGAAGGTATTAGCACCCTTTCTATCCATGGTTATCCATGGGCTCTTAGTTACTTGCTTAGATCACTTGCCTTTTGTTTCCAATTGTTTGAAATGGTGCTTGTGTGCGTGGGTTTGAAAATATTTTGAAAAGAAGCCAATGTGGTGGAAACCTTTGTAATGATCCATGTGGGGATGTATACAAAGGTGTATGTCTTTTGAAAAGGTTTTCATTTGTTTTTGAAAGTTTATTTATTTTGAAGGTGTTGTGATGTGTGGTTTAGAAAATAGGCAAGTGTTTTGTTTTTGCAAGTTTTGATTCAAGTAACTAAGAGGTTATCTACTCCTAAATTTCTCAAAGTTTTATTGCTATGTTTTAAACCATTTTAATAAGTTTGTTCCACCATTGCATTTGGTGGACAATCTCATGTTAGGATGTGAAAGGGACGGGCATGGCTCGTCGTTTAGACCATAATTGCAATGGTGCTAAGTATCTTTGGGCAATTTTCTTTAAGGGGCTTGATCATTTGTTTAGGCAACATTTTGAAAATGCCATCGAGGGACTATGATCATTTGATTTGTTTGTTTTGCCCAAAGAGACCTAACATGCAACATGGCCCAATTTGGAAAGGCAACAAGTGGAATACCCTAGGGGGTGCAAGTGTGATTTGTGTGTTCATTTTCATGCTTGTTTATCTTGAATTTAGGTCAATACTATTTTCCGTTATTTTTCGCATACAAACCCTAATTCTAACATGGTATAATTAGAAAGCAATAAAGTGCGAAAATAAATTTACTAAGCTATTACAAAACCATATATGGGAAGGGGGGTACAAATGTTCGAATGGGGATTTTGACAAGGAATTTAAACCTAAAACTATTACATCATTTTCTTTAAATATTTACAAGACAAATAATTGTGTAATTAAATGGAAATTGAAATAAATATGCAAAAAATGTAAAAAGAATTTTTATGTGTAAAAAAGAATATTATTTATGTGAAATAAAAAGAGAAATAAAAAGGTATTATTTTTGGAGTATTTTCAATTTTAGGGCAAAACCCTAATTTTTAATCAAAAAGGGATATTAATCAATTAATTCATATATATTTACTATTTACATACAAAAATAAAATAAAATATAGTATATTTATAAAAATGTCTTTTTAGTGTTAAATATTAATAAAAATAAAAATATGTGTATTTTTAGTATTTTTATCCTAAGTGTATTAATAAATATATATATATATATATATATATATATATATATATATATATATATATATATATATATATATATATATATATATATATATATATATATATATATATATATATATATATATATATATATATATATATATATATATATATATATATATATATTATTCATTAAATATGTATTATATAGACAAATTAGTAATATTTAATATTAAATAAAAAAAGTAATTTTTCTATAAAATATTTTCAGAAAGTAAAACAAAAATAAAATGTATAAAAAATATATTTACACTATTTTAATAGAATAAAAAAAGTATATGTATTTATTGATTTATGTACAAACTAAAAGAAAAATCAAATAAATGCCTAATAATTTCAAAAATGGTGAGAAAAAATATTTTTATATTTTTAATATTATGAGAAAAAATAAATGAACCAATCAAAAAAAGAAAAAGTCAAAAACATTAAAAAATGAATGAAATGGGCTCAGGGGGTGTAAAACCAAAAAGGTGGTGTGAATAAGAAAATAACTCAGGCCCAGCCCAAGAAGACATTGTCTTCAACCTTCAGACAAAACCAGTTCAAAAACGCGCGCCCTTCTTCTCAAACTTCTAACTCCTGATTCCTGGCTTTTCAATGAAAACTCATAACATAAAAAGTGTTCAGCATCAAGAGACGAATCCAACCATATGCAGAACTTGATCTAACTCTCTAAGATGAGGGAGAATTTATTCTCCCCCAAATCCTAACCTAGATTTTCTGCCATTTTTAAACCTTAAATTCTCACAGCTCAAGCAAAAGAAATGAAAAGTAAAAACATGTACATGTTCAGTGGCATGAGTAGAACATTGTTTATTCACAAACTTAAAGCTAATGATGCCTAATAAGGGAGATACGAATTCAAAAACTTACCTGTTCAGTTGAAGTTCTATCTGGCAATGTAGAAGCTCTCAGTGCAAAGTGATGATTGGTATAGCTTCCTTGAGGTCCAGGGATACTATTCCAAGTGTTACTTTGCTTTGAAACCTTTTGAATCGAGCTATAGCACTCCACCTGCAAATCAGAAAAGTGAAAATGGTGGAACCAGTTAGAGGGATTACAGGTCGTGTTTTAGCTTTTGGTTAGCTTGCATAGATGGTAGGGAAGGTGTATGAACTGGTTTGGGCAAGAATGCTTGAAAGGATTGAGAGTTGGAGCTCAATCTGCAGAGGTTGCTCTGTTTGAGCAGTTTCAATGTGATTCTGAGTTTTGGGAGGGATTGGAGGTGAAAGGCTCGTGCTTTAGCTTAGGATCAATGTTTGGAATATGTTTGATAAGTTTGTTTAAGTGTGTGTAAGCTGATATGAGAATTGGTACAAGTTATGCTATGTTTCTTCTTTCTTAAGCAACAAAAGGCAAGTTGATGTTCTAGACTGGTGCAGGCCCCCATAACATGCTGCAATCCCTTGCCTTGATCAGTGTAATGTGTCTCATAACTTGTGCCTAGAAGATTTTGACTGTACCACTTGGATTTGCAAAATGGACATAAAGTTCTACTTTTTCAAAATGGAAATAATGCTTTTTCTAGTTAAGGGTTAATTCTCCATGTAATGTCCAAATGCTTAAAATAACAACTTGGCACAATGGTTTTGCATTGAATTATTGAGTGTCAAAGGGTTTTAGGACCTGTAATGTAGCACAAACTATGCTGACTTGAAAATGGCCTAAGTTATGAACATGTTCATGATCCATTCAAAAGTGAATTTTGGCCATATTGTGAAATTCGATTCTCTCAAGTTATGAGGTTGTTTGAGAAGTTCTTGGACATTTTGGAAATCTTGGAATGTGTACTTCAATCCATCTTTGAAATGAAAATTGAAATTCCAAGTGGAAGTGTATGGAAAATGGCCTTGAAGTTAGGTAGAAAACCTTGTCAAAAAGGTCAAATTTTCACTAAGTTATGAATGGTTTAGTGCCCTTATTCAAAAATTTGTAACTTGAGATACAAGCCTCATTTGGGAAAACTTTGTGAATCAAAGTTGTAGATTATGCAACAAGCTACAACTTTCATGTTTTGACTTTTGTTTGAATCCAAATGAATCTTGGTGAGAAAGTGGGGCAAAGTTGGGAAAAAAATTAGGGTTTTCCATAACTTAGAAAAATTCTAAGTTATGAAAAATTCCCATTTCAAACCCTAATTTGCATTTCTTGGTTTCTTGATGAACAAGTTTCATGATTTGGCATGTTTTGATGAAAAATGAATCTTGACTCTTGATTTTGACCAAAAAGTCAAAGTTTGACTTTTCAGTATACAGTCAAAATTGATCAATTGGCTGGGAAATTCAACTATCAATCTTGTGTATTTGGGATCTTTTGAGTTTGTTGAGCATGTCAAGATAATTCCATGGGGTCCTTGAGTCCATATGTGAGCTTGGTTTGCCATTGGTTGGGTCAAACAGTCAAAAATTACCCTTGTGCAGTCAAAACCCTAAAAATGACCATTTTGCCCTTTTGGTGATCTGATCAAATTTCTTGTGGAATTGTGATCCAAACTTGATCAAATGGTTCATGTGAGTTCATAATGTTGATGTGGGTCAATTTTCATGAGATTTGACTGTCAATTGGCCACAGTTGACTTTTTCCCCAATACAGCTGATTTCTAGGTCATCTATCCAATTGACTGGGCAAAACTTGGAATCAAGACTTGAAACTTGGTATGGATAAACTTGGGAGTCCAACATGAAGCATGAAAGTCATCCTAGGCATTTTAGGTCAAAATATCTTTGTGCAAACACAAGCCCTAATTTGGGTCCACAGTGCAAGGAGAAGTCTTGAGCAGAGGAAACCCTAACTGGATCTTGAGTTCCAAGGGTTTTGTGATGAGAAAATATTGAGGAAATGGGAGGGAAAATTTTGGGGTACAACAGATTTGTTCATCTTTGATTTAGCTTGTTCATCTTCTTTATGATTTCCTTCTTCCTTGAAATTTATGAAGGTTTTCATCTATAGATTTAAGAGTTGGATTAATTTTCCAAATCACAATTCTTAGACATTTGTTAGAAAATAATTCTATATGACTCGATTTTTAAAACTTTTAAAGCTAACTTATATTTTATTTTTTGCCTAGTGTGTTCATTTTCTCTTGTCAGATATTTTTGAAGAAACTTCATATTTCCTTTCTAGTGCTCCCACATTTCCTTGGCGGTTGAATAATGGTGAAGATTTCACCGGAAAAAAATAAAGATTTTGGTTTTAAAGATATATATCAATCTTTCTTTTCCTCTTTGGCTAAAAATGGTTTTTCCACTACCAATCATAATTTTGATGAGTATGGTGAACTGGACCATAAACTATTGTTTTCAAAGAAAATTATTTTGAATTTAATTTTCAAAATGTGAAAGTTTTTATTTTCAAAAAAGGTGGTGGTGAGTTTAAAAAATAGAACTTGTGTGGTTTGGAATAACATGGGTTATGAAAACTTTTGGCAATTAATTAGAGATTGAAAATATTTTCTAAGTCTAAGCAGCGGAAATAAAATATTTAAAGTGTGGAAATTAAAAAGTTTAAGGAAGAAGAAAGACACCAGGAATTATAGAGGTTTAGTAAAAAAATAAAAGGACTTACTCCTCCCCCCAAGACTTGGTCTTAAGAGTTTCCAATAATACTTGAGAGATTTTAGCAGTGAAATTTCGTCACTTGTAATACAAATGTCAAGACTCATGTCTCAAGACAAAACAAAATATCAGGACAAATGTTATAACATCACCTGATAACAGAAAAATACTTTTACCAAAACATAAACAATGTAGAATTAAATTGCAAAAGGTAAAAGAACACAATCAATTGTTAACCCAGTTCGGTGCAACGTCACCTACTCTGAGGGCTACCAAGCCATGAAGGAAATCCACTATATAGTATTAGTTAAAATCCTAAACAATCCCAATTTACAACTTTTCTCCTAATCACTACCCCGTGCGACTTCTACCTAGGAACCTCCTAGATGTGAGAACCTCTCACTTCCAGTCACCACAGTGATAAACAAATCAGTTACAATCTTAATAACTAGTAATCAAAACATAAGATTACACTTCCAATCCACAATACTTAGTTAAGACTCTTAACTAAGAACAATACTCAACCCATTATTTAAAACCTCATGGGTGAGAACAATAGCTTGATAAACAAGCAACAATCAGTCAACTCAATGCATCAAAAGATACATAGATGACATACAAATAAAACACAAACACAAAGAACTTGAAAGACTCCTAAAACCCAAAACCCTTATGTTTCACCCACGAGTTATTGTTGTGAATGCATGCTATTTTAGGTCTAATAAGTCCTTATGTATAAACTCTTGCATTATGGGCTTGGACACTTCAAAAGATCCAATCTTCACGTTCAAAACAACTACAAGATCTTCTCATATAAATAGGAATAAATCTTTTTAAATTCTCCTAAAAAGTTTCCAAGATCCTTTTTAAGAAATCCAATTAAATTTGCATTTTGTTCCTAATTAATCTCCTTGACCTGTGCATAATGATGAGTTATATCCAAAAGGATCTCATCAAATAAAATCAAATCTATCAAGAGATATACAACAGTTGAACTATTGTACACAATCCATGATGTCATGACATCTATCTTCGACATCTTGCTGAAATACATAATAGCTGAACTATCATGAAAGTTGATGAAGATGTTACAATGTCTTGCTCAACATCAGTATAGAACCATGTTTTACCAAAATTTAGCCAATCATAAAACCATGGAACCAACAATCTCCCTATTTGGCAAACTTTGGCTAAAACAACCAAAACATGATAAACCTGGAGATATAAACTGCAATCATAAAAATGTATAAGAGACTTCATGCCGTTACATATTAATATCTTTAAAACTTTAGAAGATCATATGTCCATACATGTGGTATGACATCACACAACACGATTCCTCCATAACATAGGAGTTAGACAGATCATACAGGTCCAATACTCCCCCTGTCACACATGATGAAGTATCCTCCTTAAGGGAAGATCCCGAATAACCAAATAGGATCTACCCAAGTTCACACATCAGAGGCAGCAGCAACAGAAGACAAAACAACCTCACATCAGGCAAGATGTCATAACATCAGACAACACATCCTGCATATAAACTCACATCAGCAGAACCAACAGAAGAAACAGAAACTTCAACTGCAAACCCGCATGACAGACTATCATGCTCCCTCTAAATAGTCGTATATACCAAGCAACCACAATCACTACTCTCTCATTAGCAGTAGCATATTCCTATTAGAATGCTAACTAACATGTCAAGACATGTTTAATAACATCAGGCCACACAGAACATACCAATACTTTACTCCCCCTTTTTTAGCCAAAACTTGACAAAGTAGAGTAAATGTACAAACACAATGGAAGCACAAAACACACATGGAAGCACAAATATTCCACATAAGCAATAAACACAGATGGAAGCACAAGATAATAGATGGAAGCACAAATTAGAAACCATTTATTGGAAACACATATATTGTAAGGAATTACACCATAAATAACACACATATCTTTAAACCAACTGGGTAATAAGACCTTAAACAAGAAGTTATCAAACCATAAAAAAATACACCTACTTAAGAACTAGTTCTATTGGTTGTTCCTTACTTATCATTGCTTTTTTCACTTCTATCATTTTCACTCCCAGCTTCTTGCTTTTCTCCATCCTTACCTAACACACCTTTTTCAACCTCAAAAGACCTAATCAACATCTCCAATTTTATTTTGCTCTTAGTGCTAGTGTGATACGGTGGCAGAACCGATTGTTAATACTGGTTTTGCGTTTTTTGTTCGCAAATGTCGCGGTAAGCAAGAGTCGCCACCGACTTTTATTTTATTCAACAAAGGAAAGGGCGAAAAGAACAGAAAAATACCTTTTTTCGAGATTTTCTGAGTAAGGGATGTAGATTAAGGAAAGGGGAGGTGTTAGCACCCTTTCCATCTGTGGTATTCCACGGGCTCTTAGGTACTTGCTCATTTTGAAAACTGTTTGTGTGTTTGTGTGTTTTGAAAGTTTTTGTTTGCTTTATGGTAACTCTTGTACCAGTCCTCAAGAGTGTGATAAAGTGTTTTTGAAAATAGTTTTTGAAAAGTGTGTAAGTGTGAAAGATTCAGATTGGAGCAAGTACTTAAGAACAATCTACCTACTCAAAAAATGATGTTCTTTTCCTCCTACCCTTTAGATGGTGCTATCCTACTATTAGTGAGTAGGTAGCCCTATCATTGGATGTTGAGGGACAATCGAAGGGACGTTTTACAATCACGAAGGCAATTTATGGAGACACTTTAGCAATTTTTCTTTTAGGGACTAGATCATTTACCGAAAGGCAACTGTAGGATCATTGAGGGATTATGACCTTTTTTGATTTACGGGTCTTTGCTAAAGCGTTCCTGCCTCATGACTGTTTTATTTAAAGGCAACAAAAGTGGGAGATACCTTAGAGGTGCGCATGTGAATATGTATTAAATTCAGCTATTTATCTTGCATTATTAAGTTTGCTAACGTTTTAATTTTCAGTCTTATCGTGCACGCCTAATTACTAACAGTTAATATTTACAGAAATTTAAAGTGCAAAAATTTAAATCCTAGACTATTACAATGCTTTGGGACAATTACATAAAAAGTGAAAGAAAATAAAATGCAGAATTTTAAATCTAGACTATTACATCCCATAATCAATTACATTATTTATATAAAATGCGAGAATAAAAATAACGCGTGCGAAATAAATATTACGTCTAAAAATCCTAAGAAAAATTCTAAGTAAATAAGAAAAATCTTTTTGGTTTTATTTTTATTTATTTCAAGAAAATTAATTAAACTAAATCTAAATTTAATTTAATAAAATAAATATTGAATGAAATTAATCTAATTCTAATATTTTTGCATTTTTTATTAAGAAAACATTTGAAACATAAATTAAATCCTAAATTCTAGTTCATTTTAAAATATGAAAGCCGTAAAAATTTAATTAATTAATTAATTAAAGCATTTCATTATTTTAATTAAAAAAAGTCTAAGCCTAATTTTTTGTGTGTTTTTTTTCCTAATTAAGTAAAGAAGATAAAAGAAATTAAAATATTACAGATGGGCCTCAGATAGTAAAAAAAGTGGGAGTGTGGTTGTTGAATTCACTGGCCCATAAAGGGAGAGGCCTAGATTTGCTTCTGGATCCAATGTGGATTGGTCTTGATGGCACATGGTGAGCCCGTAGATGGAGTGCGCTAGATCTGATCAGATGGACATCTGATGGCACATGTCTGATGGTGTATAATGCACATCTAGCTACGAGGGGCACCAGATCTGCATGAAACAAGTTAGAAAATATAAAAATGGAGCTTACTGAGGCATTTTATGATGATTCAAGGCTTGGTAATGATTGCAAAAGCTTCAGGGAGCCTCCAGGAATGTATTTGGATCTCTTGTTTGGACTGAGAAAGGTTGGAACCTAAAATACAAATTTTTACAACTTTGATAATTTTTACAAAATTTGTAGAGCTTTTCCAGGCTGTATTTCATGTGTCTTGAAGCTTTCTTATGTGTCCTTTTATATAGAGAGGAGGGAGGAGACAAGAGAACAAAGGTAATAACAACCATAAATATGTGTTTTTAAAGCCATTAATGATGTTTTGTAACTTTGCCAAAGACATATAATCTTGTCCTTTTTGAATTTGAATGAATGTGGACATTGCTTGCACGAAATTTTATGGGCCTAGGCTGTCCAAAACATCAACCCAAAGCTCAAAGCCCATTTCCAATTATTTTATACATTTTATTTTATATTTATTTGAAATAAATTAAAATAAATATGAATAAAATAGTTATCAAATTCAAGATATGTCAAGAATAATTTTAGAGGTCCTATATAGGCTTAGGAAGATGTTTGAAGTCCAAGTAATTAAGCCATTGACCTAAAACTTCAAGTTTGCTCAATGCATAATTCTTGAAAATTCTCAAATTTTCCCAACTTGGGTAAGCCATAACTTGCTTAAATTTTATTTCATGATAATGATCTTTGACTTTTTGGAAAGCCCAAGATGTATAATTCAATCCCTCTTTTGGTCAAGTTTACATTTGGAGATTTTATCTTGATGTAAATGCTATTGACAAAAAGTGCCTTTTGTTGACTTTTTGAAACCTGCAATGTATAAGCTTGTATCTTTCAAATGGTGCATTTCTTGGACTTGAGGGCTGATTAGAATTTGTAGGGAATTGGATTCTCTTCAAAATGAGATTTGGTTGGGAAAAAATGGATGAAGTATTAGAAAGTTATGCATGGTTAAAGTTTGGTTGACTTTTCCTATAGAAACCCTAATTAGCAATTCTTGACTTCTGTTGAATTAGGATCATTTCTTGAGGAATCATGATCAACCCTTGATCAAATGATAGATATCACTTCAAAATGTTGATGTTGACCAAAAATCTTGAAGTTTGACTGTATATAGGCCACAATTGACTTTTGACCTAGTATAGTTGATTTTCCAACATTTGAGAAATTGACTGAGCAAATTTGTAGTGCATGGCATGAAATTTGTCACGGATAATCTTGAAGACATATTAGGACCATGGAAGACATTTTAGACTTTGTAGCTCAACCATCTTGATGAAAATTGAAACCCTAGTTGGGGGTTCATTGTCTTAGAAGGAGATTTTGTCTGGTCAATTCATAGTCATCCTAGGGAAAGTTAGGGACCTCAATGGGCATGTCTTGAGTGAAAGTGGAAGGGAAAATTTTGGGGTACAATAGCTGCCACTATTGAATCTTCTTAAACCTGAAGATTTAGATTGGCTTGTTTGCCTTTCGTGATCTGAAGGTGGAAGATTATTGAACACTAGAGTGCCCAGAAATTTGCACTCGCTCGAAGTGAGACTGCTGGTGAATAATATCGGGAATGGACTTACAGATTCCATTTGGAAAAGATGACAGAAGACTGTCAAAGATCGGGTTAAATATTCCATCCAAGGAATATGATGGAGATTCGTCGGAGATGAGCTTAAAGATGCCATCCAAAAAAGATGTTGACTTCCTAAGGAGTCTCTTTGTGGGGATTCCTATTCCTTCTGTCCGAGGAAGAGTCCGTTGGGGAATGCTTTTTAGGGGAATATAGTCTAGGAGCTTCAGTTGTCCATTACTCAACAGAGGAGTCATCTCTTGACTGAAGAGACGAAGGTGAACTTCTATCTGGTCAGGATCCAGGCTTCGTAGTGACTTGCTGAGGATGATAAGGCTAACTGTTATCTGGTCGTATTCCAGGCTTCACAGTGATTTACTGGGGGAATGAGATTAAACTGTCGTCTAGTCATACTCCAGGATTTGCAGTTTCTCAAACTGTAATAGAAATCATATAAATCTTAGTGTCGATTTAACTGAACCCGAGAAAGGATCTACGGGAAAAGAATCAGTAACAAATCATTGGTCGACTCAAACTGAACCAGCAGGGATCTTAATTTATCTTTGACTAGATAAGAATCAGAAAAATCTTAGTGTCGATTTAACTGAACCAGAGAAAGGATCTACCGGAAAAGAATCAGTAACAAATAAATGGTCGATTCAAACTAAACTAGCAGAGGTCTTGATTTATCTTTGACTGGATAAGAATCAGAAAAATCTTAGTGTCGATTTAACTGAACCAGAGAAAGGAGCTACTAGAAAAGAATCAGTAACAAATCAATGGTCGATTTGAACTGAACCAACATAGGTCTTGATTTATCTTTGACTGGATAAGAATCAGAAAAATCTTAGTGTCGATTTAACTGAACTAGATAAAGGACCTATCGGAAAATAATCAGTAACAAATCCATGGTCGATTCGAACTGAACCAGCAGAGGTCTTGATTTATCTTTGACTGGATAAGAATCAGAAAAATCTTAGTGTCGATTTAACTGAACCAAAGAATAATCTTGAACTAACTTTGACTGGAATGGAAATCAGAAGAGATCTTAATGTCGATTTGACTGAACCAGACAAAAGTCTTGGAATATCTTCATTCGAAATAGAAATCAGAGAGATCTTAGTGTCGATCTCACTGAACTAGAGAAGGTCTTGGATTAACTTTGACTGGAATGAAAATCAGAAGAATCTTAGGGTCAATTTGACTGAACCAGACAAAGTCTCGGAATATCTTCAACTGGAATAGGAATCAGAGAGATCTTAGTGTCGATCTGACTGAACCAGAGAAGGTCTTGGATTAACTTTGACTGGAATCGAAATCAGAAGAATATTAGTATCAATTAAGCTGAACCAGGCAAACGTCTTGGAATATCTTCAACTGGAATAGGAATCAGAGAGATCTTAGTGGCGATCTGATTGAACCAGAGAAGGTCTTGAATTAACTTTGACTGGAATAGAAATTATAAGAATCTTAGGATCGATTCAATTGAACCAGACAAAAGTCTTGGGTCATCTTCAACTGGAATAGGAAACAGAGAGATCTTAGTGTCGATCTGACTGAACTAGAGAAGGTCTTGAATTAACTTTGACTGGAATGGAAATAAGAAGAATCTTAGGATCGATTCAACTGAACCAGACAAAAGTCTTGGAATATCTTCAACTAGAATAGGAATCAGAGAGATCTTAGTGGCGATCTGACTGAACTAGAGAAGGGCTTGAATTAACTTTGACTGGAATAGAAATCAGAAGAATCTTAGGATCGATTCAACTGAACCAGACAAAAGTCTTGGGTCATCTTCAAATGGAATAAGAATCAGAGATATCTTAGTGTCGATCTGACTGAACCAAAGAAGGTTTTAAATTAACTTTGATTGGAATAGAAATCAGAATAATCTTAGGATCGATTCAACTGAACCAGACAAAAGTCTTCGGTCATCTTCAACTGGAGTAGGAATCAGAGAGATCTTAGTGTCGATCTGACTGAACCAGAGAAGGTATTGTGAGGACATCTTTTTGCAGAGAATGCTGAAATAGCCCTTCGTTAGATATAGCTTTTGAGAATACTACCATGTCACATAAGTAGTCAACTGTGTTTGTTGATTTGATCTTTTCCTTGAAAAAGGCAAAGAGTTAGTTGTATGCAATGTCATGATGTATGAAATGCATTGTGATGATGTTCTCAAAATAAATGAGATTATACTGTATGCGATGTGTATGCGCATGCCATGATGTATGAATATGGGATGCTATTGAGATGTTTCCCAGTCTAGGAAAATAAATCTTGGACTACTGCTGGAGAGTATTAGGAAGCTGAATCCTTCATTTCCGCTGGGGATGATGAATAGAGATGATTCGCTGGGGATTTCCTCTTTCTGTTTGAGGATATTTTGCCGGGGATTGACTCTTCTTGAGAATAACTTTGTGGAAGGAGGATGCTTTGTTGGAATATTTTGCCAATGTAGAGAAATAAACTCTGTTGGGGCCTGAACTTCCGTAGTTGGAGAAATAAACTCTACCCGGGAGGAGGTTTTATAAACTGTTTGAAATTATAAAACTCGGCTGGGGGAATAAATTTTTTAACTCTCTGAAGGAACCTTGCTGGAGAAGGTAATTCCCGCTTGGGGGAGGAGAGATCAAAACTTTGGTTGTTTCTACTCTGTGGGGAACATAGGCGTCACGGGGTCATATGTAATGGCGATTTTGTATCAAACTGTCTCTGCCCCTGTACCATGCCGGACAAAGTAACTGTCGGAACTACAAATGGATTTTTAGACTTTGCCCCGTTCCTTAAAATCATTAGGAACTGTCTTTCTATTTTTTATGCAAGTATTTGTGAACATTGATCATATTTAAATGCATATGTCAAAAATAATCATTGGATGTTTTTGCAAAACAAAATAGAAAAAGAAAAACACATAGTTTTTTACTTTCAAAGAAACGATTTGTATTGATTTTTTGAAGTTTGCCTATAACAGGAATTTTGTACAAAGAGGATGACGTTCTAGTAGGAGAACACCGCCGTGAGAGTGAAAACTATACAAAATAGTGTACAAAGAGAAGAAAACAGCTATGTGTAATAATCCCATTGGGTTTCAATTCTGCTATTGCCCTTATGTCTTCAAGCATATCATCACTTTGCTACTAGTCCGAAGCTGACTGGATTGATTGGTACCGTTTGAGCTTGATAGTTGATACTGAAGTCTGATCACAAGGTGATCCAATGAGACATAGTGATACGCTTCAAATCCCTAACCTTTGTCTGGACCGCCGTTTCGGGTTTTCAGTCCATCGGGATACCCTTTTTTCCCAAGCCGCCTTTTCAGGTTTTCGACTTGCCGGGTGTACAGATTTTTTTTTGTTTTTATCCCTAATTTATGCCTGAAACCTTTTGGTTCGCCGGGATGCCCTTATTTTTGCCTAGGCCAGTCAACCTAGTGGGTCTTTATTTACGCGTAGTATCTTTTCACTATGTCCGCATTAACAGGGTGAGGAAGGTCGTCACCATCCATGATGGTTAGAATCATAGCTCCACCAGAAAATATGCTTTTGATCACAAATGGCCCTTCGTACGTGGGATTCCACTTGCCCTTGGGATCACCTTGTGGCAGTATGATGCGCTTGATTACTAGATTACCCACTTGATACACTTGACATCTGACCTTTTTGTTGAAAGCCTTGATCATCCATTTTTGATACATTTGACCATGACAGACAATAGTAAGCCTTTTATCATCAATCAAATTCAGTCGATCAAGTTGAGTCTGGATCCAATCGTCTTTGTTCAAACCTGTATCCTTCATGATCCTCAAAGAAGGGATCTGGACCTCAATAGGTAGGATTTCCTCCATACCATACACCATAGAATAAGGTGTTTCCCCTGTCGACGTTCGTGCTGAGGTGCGGTAACCATGAAGAGAAAATGGTAACATCTCATGCTAGTCCTTGTATATCACCGTCATCTTCTGTATGATTTTCTTAATGTTCTTGTTAGCAGCCTCCACCATGCCATTCATCTTTGGCTGGTAAGGGGAAGAATTATGATGCTGGATCTTGAATTGTTTACAGAGTTCTGTGATCATCGTATTGTTGAGATTTGTACCATTGTCAGTGATGATTCTCTCTGGCACACCATACCAACAAATCAGGTTATGCTTGATAAACCATTCCACAACACTCTTGGTAACAGTAGCAAAAGAGGCAGCCTCAACCCACTTCGTGAAGTAATCAATGGCCACTAGGATGAAGCGAGACCCATTGGAAGTAGTAGGCCTAATCTCTCTGATCATGTCAATACCCCATATTGTAAAGGGCCAGGGAGCCGTCAAGGCGTTCAAGGGAACCAGAGGTACATGTACTTTATCAGCATAGATTTGGAATTTGTGACAAGTTCGAGAATGCTGATAACAACCTGCTTCCATAGTGGACCAATAGTATCCTGCCCGTAGGATCTTTTTATCCATGGTGTGTCCACTAAGTGGGTGCCAAAGGTACCTTCGTGTAAATCTGCCATAATCCTCTATGCTTCGCTCTTGTCTACACACAAAGTAAAGTAGAGTCATGGTTGCGCTTGTAGATGATTCCATTACTAAGGAAGAACTTTGCGGAGAACCTTCTCAGAAATTTCTTATCATTGACAGACGCCCCCTCAGGATACTCTTGAGCCCGAAGATTCCTTTTCACTTCGTGGAACCAAGGTTTGTCTGTTACCTCTTTAGTATCAATCTCACAGCAGTATGCTGGTTCATCCAATCTCTCAATAGTAATATGAGGAGCTTCGTTGTCCCACTTGACCTTGAACATAGACGACATAGTAGTTAGCACGTCCGCTAACTGATTCTCTTCTCGTGGAAAATGTTCAAAGGTGACTTCTTTAAAGTGTGGAAGCAATGTAAGCACATGTTCTTTGTAAGGAATTAGATTCGGGTGCTTTGTGTCCCACTCTCCTTTTATTTATCTTATTACCAAGGCTGAATCCCCAAAAATGCTCAAGAACTTGATCCTCAGGTCAATAGCAGCTTTGAGACCCATGATGCATGCTTCATACTCTGCCATATTGTTGGTACAGTTGAAACATAATCTGGCGGTGAAAGGAGTATGACATCCCCCAGGAGATATGATTACAACACCGATGCCATTGCCGAGTGCATTGGAGGCTCCATCAAAAACCATAGTCCATCGGGATCCTTCTTCAGGTCCTTCATCTGGTCCAGGTTCTTCACAGTCAGTCACTAACATAATATTCTCGTCTTTTAAGAACTAAAAATTCATGGACTGGTAGTCATCCATGGCATGATGAGCCAAATGATCAGCTAGTACACTTCCCTTGATTTCTTTCTGGGCCGTGTATTGGATATCATATTCGGTCAAGATCATTTGCCACCTTGCTATTCTTCTAGAGAGAGAGAGGGCTTCTCGAAGATGTACTTGATCGGATCCATCTTAGATATCAATAAAGTAGTGTGGGTTAACATATACTGCCTCAGTCGGCGACCAGCCCATGCCAAAGCGCAACAAGTTTTCTCGAGCAGTGAATATCTTATTTCACAGTCGGTAAACTTTTTGCTAAGGTAGTATATTGCGTGCTCTTTTCAACCAGACTCGTCATGCTGCCCCATCATACACCCTATTGAGTTATCTAACACTGTTAAATACATTATCAAAGGTCTTCCTTCAATCAGAGGCATCATAATTGGTGGTTCTTGAAGGTATTCCTTGATTCTTTCGAAGGCAGTATGGCATTCGTCATTCCATTTTACCACTTTATCTTTCTTCAGGAGTTTGAAGATTGGATCACAAGTAGATGTTAAATGGGAAATGAACCTGGCAATGTAATTTAAGCGTCCCAAGAAACCTCTAACTTCCTTCTCAGTGCGAGGGGCCAACATCTCTTGTATAGCCTTCACCTTTGCAGGGTCTACTTGAATACCTTTGTCACTGACAATGAAGCCTAGTAATTTACCAGACCTTACCCCGAAGGTGAACTTGTTCAAATTTAGCCTCAGCTTGTACGTCTTTAACCTATCAAACAACTTTTGTAGATGATCGAGGTGTTCTTCCTCAGTTTGAGACCTGGCTATCATGTCATCCACATAGACCTCTATCTCATGGTGAATCATGTCATGAAACAAAGCTACCATGGCTAGCTGATAGGTTGCCCCAACATTCTTTAATCGAAACGACATCACTTTGTAACAGAAAGTGCCCCATTGCATAATAGAAAGTTCTCCATCAAAAACCATAGTCCATTGGGATCCTTCTTCAGGTCCTTCATCTGGTCCAGATTCTTCACAGTCAGTCACTAACATAATATTATCGTCCGAGAACTCAAAATTCATGGATAGATAGTCATCCACAACATGATGAGCCAAATGATCAGCTAGTACACCTCCCTTGATTTTTTTCTAGGCCATGTATTGGATACCGTATTCGGTCAATATCATTTTCCACCTTGCTATTCTTCCGGAGATAACGGGCTTCTCGAAGATGTACTTGATCGGTCCATCTTAGATATCAACAAAGTAGTGTGGGTAAACATATATTGCCTCAGTCGGAGACCAGCCCATGCCAAAGCGCATCAAGTTTTCTCGAGCAGTGAGTATCTTGTTTCACAGTCGGTAAACTTTTTTCTAAGGTAGTATATTGCGTGCTCTTTTGGACCAGACTCGTCATGCTGCCCCAGCACACACCCTATTGAATTATCTAACACTGTTAAATACATTATCAAAGGTCTTCCTTCAATCAGAGGCATTAGAATTGGTGGTTCTTAAAGGTATTCCTTGATTCTTTCGAAGGCAGTCTGGAATTCGTCATTCCATTTTACCACTTGATCTTTCTTCAGGAGTTTGAAGATTGGCTCACAAGTAGGTGTTAAATGGGAAATGAACCTGGAAATGTAATTTAAGCGTCCCAAGAAACCTCTAACTTCCTTCTCAGTGCGAGGGGCCAACATCTCTTGTATATCCTTCACCTTTGCATGGTCTACCTGAATACCTTTGTCACTGACAATGAAGCCTAGTAATTTACTAGACCTTACCCTAAAGGTGCACTTGTTCGGATTTATCCTCAACTTGTACGTCTTTAACCTATCAAACAACTTTTGTAGATGATCGAGGTGTTCTTCCTCAGTTTAAGACCTGGCTATCATGTCATCCACATAGATCTCTATATCACGGTGAATCATGTCATGAAACAAAGCTACCATGGCTCGCTGATAGGTTTCCCCAGCATTCTTTAATCCAAACGGTATCACTTTGTAACAGAAAGTGCCCCATTGCGTAACGAAGGTTGTCTTCTCCATGTCTTTGGGTTCCATCTTGATCTGATTGTAACCAGAGAAACCATCCATGAAGAAAAAGATCTTGTACTGCGCAGTGTTGTCAACTAGAACGTCGATGTGGGGGAGCGGAAAGTCATCTTTGGGGCTTGCCCTGTTCAAATATCTGTAGTCCACACACATCTGTACCTTGCCGTACTTTTTAGGCACCGGAACTACGTTGGAAACCTATTAGGGATAAGAGGTGACAACTAAGAAACCAACGTTGAACTGCTTCATAATCTCTGCTTTGATCTTCTCTGACATTTCAGGGCGCATACGACGGACCTTCTGCTTTACTAGAGGGCAATCTTCTTTAGGTTGCAGACAGTGAACCACGATATCTGTATCCAGTCCTGGCATGTCTTCATATGACCAGGAAAAGATCTCAACATAATCATGCAACATCTGTATCAACTGGTTTTTGATAATAAGCCCCAGATTTGCACCGATCTTGACTTTATTTTTGTCTTCCTTTGTGCCCAAGTTTATTGTCTCGACTGGCTCTTCATGAGGCTGTATAGCCCTCTCTTTCCGCTGTAACAGCCTAGCAAGTTCTCCAGGTACCTCACAATCTTCCTCACCTTCTTCCTTGACTTGGTTGAACGGATTTTCAAAGTTATAACTGACAATAGTAGAACTATTATCAATGGGATCCAGAGTGGATATGGATCTGTAGTTTGATACGTGAGTGTGCGTAATAGCATAGCTGTATAGACAAAGTAAAAAGCATAAAAGAAAAACAAAGAGTGCAAAATTTATATGCATAAACGTCCAATGCTTTATTAATTCCATATGAAATTGAATCATGATAACCCTCACAAATAAACCATTGTGCCCCGGGTAAGACACATGGCCAAAAAGTTTATATTGTTTATTACATATCCAAAACCAAGAAAGACAATTACTTCTGAACAAAAGTAATTGGTATCAAGTCCTTTGTCGTCCAGTTACTGGGTCCACCATTGATAGTAGGGAAGATCCAGCTGTTGTACCCCAAAATTTGCCCTCCCATATTCTTCAAGGTTTGTAAAGAATCATCATCAAATGGCTCAAAACTTCTCAAGGGGTTGCACAGTCAAACATCCTCCTAAGCCAGTCAAAATTAGGGTTTTGGTTCCTTCAAGGAATTTGGAGTTTTCAATGGCTCAATCAAGCCTCATATGCCTATACACATTGCCAAGCATCTACATGGCAAGTCTCAAGGCTCACAGCATCAAGTTGCACAGTCAAAAGCCTAATTGCTTCACAATCAACTGTAGGGGTAAAATGGTCATTTGGCAGTCAAAAGTCAAAATTTTTGGTCAACATCTTATTTTGAAGCCACAATCATCATTTGATCAAGTTTTGATCATGATTCCACAAGAATGGCTCACAACTCATCAAGATGCAAAAGTTTCCATTTTTGAACAGTTGAAAAGTCAACTGTAACTTGACCAAGGCATAACTTTCTCATGGTTCATCAGAAAAATCCCATCCAATGCTCATTTTGAAGGGGATGACATTTCCTACAACTCATCTTCACATTCCAAGTCCAATAAATGCTCTCACAAAAAGTTATCAATTTCAACATTATAGGTCATTTTCAAAAGTCAACAAAAAGGCATTTTAAGTCAAAGACCATAACTTGAGATTGGTAAATCACAATGACATGGGACCAAAGGCATTGGTTAGAGGACTTCAAGAACTTTCCAAAATGTCTAAGAACATGTTCATATGATCAAAATTGAGCAAGATATGCATTGGAGAAGTTGGGAAATTTTTGTGAAATGGCAAAAGTCAACTATCCTTGAATCTTCAATTTTTGACAAAAGGGCCCACTTTCTTCCACTTGATTCAGCCTTGTCATGCCACACACGTGTCCCATGATTAATTTCAAGATCAAACATTTATTTTTATATTTTATTTAATTTTTATTGATTTAATTCATTTTAAATCCATAATAATTCAAATAAAATCTAAAAATCAATGGAATAGTGTCATTTGGATTTGAATAGCTTCCATACATCATGTGCCAGCTCACAAACTCATGCTAGGGTTATGTTGTACACCAAGTCTTGGTTTTGCTTAAAAAAGGGAGAGTTTGTTAATGATAAAAAAACCTAAGACTAATTCTCTCATGTGCATGGATCAAGGCCCAACTAATGACCTAATCCCTTTCTCATATATACACACAGTCTAAACCTAATTGGGGGAAGGTGGAAAAGCTGCTACAGAGCCATAAACAAAATTCAAAAATTGAAGGAAAATTTGAAAACTGAATTCATTATTCAAGCACAATTCAAAGCTTAAAAGTGATTCAAACGCATTGCTGATATTGCCAGGAACCTATTGCAATCACAAACAAGCCTTAACACTCGAGCAATCCTGAGATAACAGTTTCACGGTTTGGATTTTTTTTTCCATAAACGCATACCTCGATTCATGCATCATTAATGTATTTTGTGGATTGTTTTGTGCTCACAGGGACTGCACGAAGCTGTTAGTACAATATAATTTGATTATGGCACCCTGAAACGAAAATTGCCATTGTTGCATTCTAGGTTTTCAAAGCTCTCAATTTGGGGCTTTACAACATAAGTAAAATCAGAACCACTGATACCCATGGATGAAACCGTCTGAATGAGACAAAGACATTGATACCCTCGCGCTCAATTTATCTTGCGTATATGCCTAATCGCTATTTTTGGCAGTTTCATTTTGTGGGGGTTTAAAACCCCCGCTATTTGTTTATTTTTTTTAAAGGCCAACAAAGAAGATGACGTGCTGGCAATATGTGGTTCGCCTATTCAAATAATCTGCGCGCGTTTTTGCTTTATGGCATAATGATTTGGTTTCTTAATATATTATTTATTGACTATTGTATTAATAAAAGCAAGCAGGTGGTTGAGTTGGTAAGGAGCGTGTCCAATAACCATTGGGACCTGGGTTCGATTCCCAGGTCCCCATAAGCGCGTCATATTATTTTTCTTCTCATACTTGCATGCAGCGTTCCAAGGTTGATACACCATATGCCCTCCAGGCATCATCATGCCAAGTGTCCACAACCCTCAATCCAGTGGTCAAAGAATGAAGACTATGGTGCTCATGAGTCAATGCAGGCGTGGATAATCAGGAAGGTCAACAAAGGCTTTGAGCTATTGGGCCAGAACTGCTTAACTTTTACCTCCCATGGGCCATCAAACCCCCCTGGTTAATTTTTCTTTTTCTTATTTTCTTTTCCTTTTAATTCTTTTAATTATTATAATTATTATTAATTCATAAATTAAATATTTTTCATATAAAAATCAGAAACTAATATTGTAATTATTATTTATTATTTTCACTATTAGTAATTTATTTTGTAAATAAAATGTAAATTAATTTAATTAGTTAAATTAGATTAACTTTAACCTTTTTTATTATAAATAAAATAAACTTAGAATTAGGTTTCATTAACTTTTAATTTTAATTCCTTTTTCTTTTTATTTTCATTAAAAACACAAAAAACATTTTTCTTGTAAATAATTAAGTAATTAATTAGTATTAGGTTTAATTTTAATTAATTGCAAAAAAGGACAAACCACAATTTCTTTATTTCTCAAAAGGGTCAAAAACCCTAAGGACGTCCTGATTTAATTTCTTTGCGCACATTTATTGTTAATTCTATTTTTGATTATTATGTATCTGCTCAAAGGATGTAATAGTAATTAGGATTTACCGCTTTCTTTACTTTTCGCACTTATTTATCAAAACGGGTTTTTGTTTTTGGCGATGTATAGACCCGCGTCTTGTAATAGCGTAGATTCATATTTCCGCACTTTATTTTCCGCACTCTTAACTGTTAATATACATGCAAGAATGAATTCCAAATAAAATCAATCAGTAGCTCACAAATGCATGATTAAAGATAAACATAACATGAAAAATAACACACATGCACATGCCACTCCTAGGGTACGCCTCACTGGTTGCCTCGAACGTGGTCGTCAAGCATAGGATGTTTTAGAGGTTTCCCTCCTGTCTAAAGATCCAGTTGCCTCGAAACGGTTGCCTCGAATAAAAAAAAGGATCTAGGACATTAGGGTTACTTCTAAGGTGTCCTACTATTGCTTCGGTGACCACACTGTCCCTAATAATCGAATTGACCCGAACACCTCCAACGACGGTGCTACCTACCTCTCAATAGGGGGATAACACTATCTAAAGGACTCTTACACAACCTAATTCCTTAAGAGTAGGTAGATCTCATGGGTACTTGCTCTCTCAAAACAAACAAAACAACTTTTCGCACTCACACTTTCAAAAAGTTTTCAAATAAACACTTTATACACTCTTGAGGACTGATACAAGAGTTACTTAGAAGTTTTTCAAACAAACTTTTTCAAAACACACCCACACTTGAAAAGCAAACAAATTTTGAAACATAAGAGCAAGTACCTAAGAGCCCATGGATAACCATGGATAGAAAGGGTGCTAACACCTTCCCTTTCTATAATCTACCTCCCGAACCCGAGAAACATCTCGAAAAGGAATTTTGCTATGCTTTTGTCCTTTCCTTGTTGGAGAACATAAAAGACGGTGGCGACTCTTGCTTACCGCGACATTTCGCGAACCAGCATTCCAAAACAGTCAGTTCTATTTCCACTGATCACAGAACTGGCGACTCTGTTGGGGACATTTAATAAGTGAGGTGTACCTTAGGATTAGACCACTCTTATGTTTTCAATTTCTTGATTTGTTTGCTTTAATATTATGGGCTTGTCTTGGAGTTTCATAGATCCTAACCCGGATCTGGGGCACCCTTTTTAGGTAGCCACAAACTGTGAGGGAACTGTGCGGGGTATACCGACATGGTTGAAACAGTTTCTATGTTGATGTGGCACTTTGGTGAGTACCGGTAACCCTTGAGTCAAGTCAAGGAGAGTATGGAGCCGCCGCGTGGTGTCGTGAAACATCAACTAACCTTAGGAACCTTAATTGAACCATCCTGGCCTCTTTAGGGGTAGTGAGATGACCGACTTTGGTGCAGTCCGAAGTTGGTTGATACTCGATACTACACTCATTGAGGGTTGTTTTCTTGGAATATTTTGATCGCCAGTTCAGTGGCTAAATCAAAACAATGAATATAGAAAATAACCCTATGATATTGAGCTCCTTAGAACCCGGTTACTTTTGATAGGACAGGTTTTGAACCCACCAACTTCAAAAGGGTAGTACCTAGACCTCATGCTGGCCTAAACTCTAAGGGCTGTATGGTGTGACTTGTGTGCCTTTTGCCTTTTGTGAATACTTGTGGTGTGCTTTTATCATAACATCATAACATCATAAAGCATCATATGCATTTACTAACCACTTCAAGGGTTCTAATCTTCATCTTTGTTCTTATTTTGTAGGACATGGAAACTATCCGCAGAAAGACAATTCAGGTCAACCTTGTAAGGATCCCTCCTCAGCTTAAGGAACTTACATCCAGGATTCCCGAGAACTCTTCTTTCAGTGAAAGGCATGGTAGATTCATCATCTTGGTCAATACCAACATTGAAGAAGATATGGTGAAAGTGTTGTTCCAGTTCTTTGACCCTTTGCACCACTGTTTTACTTTCCCTGATTATCAATTGGTGCCTACTTTGGAAGAGTTTTCTCAGCTGCTGAAGGTTCCTATTCGTAGTCAACTACCCTACAACGGTATGGAAAGGGAACCCAAACTTGAAGAGGTAGCTAAAGCATTATGTGTGCAACCATCTGATATCAAGGGGCATTGGGAAGTCAGAAGTGGTATCAAAGGATTCTTGGCAAAGTTTCTGTTTGAGAAGGCCCAAGAATGTTGGAACTCCCTTGACCTACAAGCTTTTGAAGAAGTTATGGCACTCCTTGTCTATGGGTTGGTGTTGTTCCCGAATCCAGATCAGCTTATAGATATCAATGCTGTCAATATCTTCATGTCCAGAAATCCTATACCTACGCTGCTTGGGGACATCCTCCACTCATGTTACACTCGAACCATGAGAAAAAGAGGTGTTCTCATGTGCTGCACTCCTCTTCTGGCAAGGTGGTTTATTTCGCACCTTCCACAATCAGTTTTGAAGAACGAGCGGGGTTTGAGATGGTCACAACGATTGATGACCCTTACACATGCTGATATACATTGGTGTCCTCGGTCCAGAGAGAATGTCACTATCATTGATCGTTGCGGAGAATTTCCTAATGTTCCTTTACTTGGAATCAGAGGAGGCATTACTTACAACCCATGTCTGGCTTTGAGGCAGTTTGGATATGCTCGGAGGGATGGCCCTCATGACATGTTGATTCCTGACATAGTTTTTGACTTCGACCACGATACGCAAGGACTTCGCCATAGGTTCATTAGAGCTTGGAGGATGCCCAACAGAGTAGATAGTAAGACACTGGGGCACAGGAACTCCATCCCCCTGGAACCTTATCTCAAGTGGGTACGAGCCCGCTCCCAGAAGCTGGTGATGCCATATCCTCATGTTCTCCCCGTGATCAAAGAGCCAGTTTTGGAAGGAGAGGTGCCCTACACCATTCAACATCCTGATATGCCAACATCCTGGGAAGAAATGCAGGAGAGCTAGATCCAACTCAAGGAAGAACGAAACTCTCTTGAAGCCAGTTTACATGCCAGTGAGAAGAAGGTCTTAGAGCTCACCCGCCTGCTTCACGAGGAAAAGACTCTCAACACTTACATCGCTCCAAAGAGGATGCGCAGTGTCTTTTGGGATTAATTATTTTGTAATGTTTTGCCCATGAGGCCCTGATGTACTGAACAAATTATTTCTTAATATAACGTGTGTTCCTTTTTCGTCTACAACGAATTTGAACTTTCGAACCCTTGAATGCATTGCATAGATAGCATATCATGCATCATGTGCATAACAGGTACTCCCTTGCTACATGTTGCTTAATCTTCTTCACTGTTTATTTCAGCAATCATCATGTCTTCCGAACCTACTACTGAACAAGCTATCAAGGCCCTCCAGGCCCAGAACGCCCAGTTTCAAGAGCTGGTCATGAGCTTAGCCCAGGGTCAACAGGAGTTGAAGACTCTGCTCTTGAAGGAAAAGAAGAAGAAGAAGAGGAGGACCGTCTTGTTCAGCAATGGTCGGAGGTTTAGGAATACACTGCAAAATGAGACTGATCAGGCTACTCCATCTGTTGGGGAAGGCAGTCCCCAGGAGAGAAGGGTTCCTAGTCCCGTGGTTTCCGACGACGAGACAAATTTCAATGATGAATAATACCCTCCTGCTGAGGACAGGTACAAACAGCTGGAGGACCGTCTAAATGCCATGGAGATTCAACAGGTGCCTGGGTTGGACTTTGGAGACCTAGGCTTATCTTCTGGGGTGGTGATCCCTCACAAGTTCAAGGCACCTGCCTTTGCAAAATACGATGGGGCTTCTTGTCCTAAATTGCACCTCCGTTCATACGCAAGGAAGATCCAGCCCTACACGGAAGACAAGAACCTATGGATCCATTTCTTCCAGGAAAGTCTTTCAGGGACTCAGCTCAAATGGTTTTATCAGCTGGATGGAACCAGTATTCGTAACTGGGAGGACTTGGCAACTGCTTTTTATAAGCAATATCAGTATAATGCCGACCTTGCTCCTACACGTACCCAACTCCAGGGTATGTCACTGGGGACGGGTGAAGGTTTTAAGGAGTATGCGCAAAGGTGGAGAGACCTAGCTGGAAGGGGGCAGCCGCCTTTAACTAACCGTGAACTCGTCGACATGTTCTTGGGGACCCTGTCTGGTCCTTTCTTCAACCATCTGATTGGGAATTCTTCTGATGGGTTCACAGATTTGATCTTAACTGGTGAAAGAATAGAAGCTGGTATCAAGTCCGGGAAGATACAAAAGGGTGACTCCTCGAGCGCTGAGAAGAAACCATTCAAGAAAGAGTCCAATGCTGTGTACAGTCAGAAGGATCGTCGTGACCAACACGTAGGGGCAGTCATGATCTCAGGTTCTGCGTCACACCGACAACCGCCAAAGGGAAATCAGCGAAGGCCAGACGAGCCAAAAAGATAATTCACCAACATCAACATGCCATTGTCACAAGCATTGCAGCACATGTTGAAAATGAACCTGATTGCGGTGATCAACCCTCCTGCAAATCCTAAGACTTCTTCTCCAAGCTACAACCCAGATGCGAGGTGTGATTATCATTCCGGTAGCCCGGGGCACGATACTGAGGATTGTTGGGAGCTGAAATACAAGATCCAGAATATGATCGATGCCAAAGAGATCGAATTCGAGCCTGCCGAGACTCCCAACGTGATCGCTGCTCCCTTGCCAAAACATGGCTAGGATTGAGAGACTCTTGTTCATTTAAATTCTGATATTGTATTTTTCTATGCTTATTCAAACAATTATCATGTCAAACTCTATTATTTCATTAATGCATTACACGTGTCTGTTTTGAAGTAATTGTGTTCACTATATTCAAATTTGCCTTCATGTTTTATGATGTTCCAACACTCGATTAATAATTCTAAGCCTCTTGAGGGAGAATGACGAAGACGATACCATAATTTACAGTATGCTTTTGAACAGACCCCGCTAAGGAGGTACATGCATTGTTTCAATTCCTAAACACTGGAGTCATAAGGAAGATAATCCCTCGCCAACCCCTTTGAGCCAAAGAAGTAGGAGTTTTTCTTTTCAAAATCAAAACCCTTAATCATAACCTGGGGCAGGGTAGTTCTCTCAGTTTGATCCAGGTGCACAACGAGTGGCACCAAAGAGTTCCTTACAAAACAAAAGACAGTGATGGTCCTAAATAATCATACAGGCAGTCATTACAAAAAAAAAAACTAAAGCCCATTAAGTCAAGACCTATGAAGGAGACTTACAAAACTGGGGCATCCCGCTGACTGTAATCACAAAAGAAACAGTTCAGGCAAAAGACAGGGATAATAAAATCGAAAAGAAAGAGGTCCCACAAACCCTCAACAAAAGAGAAATGACTGCCTATTCAAAATAAATTGTCAATATCCGAATCATCACTGGTATATCAGAGCAAAGACTCAAACGAGGTCTAATGCACGATTAGCTGAGTTTAGGTTTGAAGAACATCACGAAGAGCGGGTGGGTACAATTACATTTTGAGCCTTATCCTTTGTTTCTTAAACCGTGAACCAAGCCATGTTACAACCCTTAAAAGTCCTAGCTGAAGCATGGGTTAGTTCGAAAGCATACTGTTACGAAAGGTATCCTGACTCCTTAAGGCTTGCGGTAAAATAATGAGTTGACATCACCGTTTACAAAAAATTCACTTGTTTTTATGAAAAAATGCATTTTCAAAAACTTCAAAAAAACAGACATAAGCTTTGCATTTTTAGAATAACATTGTTTGCATATGACTATTTGTTCGAACATGCAGAGAAATTCGCACGACGAATGTCTAGTGAATAAGAATCTTCTTAACCAAAAGGTCACCTCAAGCGGAAGAAACACTTCTAGTCAAGGGGCACGACATGATCATGGTCTATCATCTGGGGCAATCCAGTCAAGATTCAAGGAATCTCTCAAATGCCAAATAACCAGGGGCAGATCTCCATCTGAATCAACTGGGGCAATGGACATGAATTCCAGTGACAAATCTGGTACGATCAAACATCTTCTGGTGGTATGATAACACTGCACTACCAACAGGGGCACCTCCCTACATCCTGAGAGCGTGGACATAGTCGAAAAGATACTACGCACAATCAAAGACCCGCTAGGTTGACACACCTGGGCAAAAATAATGGCTTCCCGACGAACCAAAAGGGTTCGGGCAAAAACAAGGGATGAAAAAAAAAATTTGTACACCCGGCAAGTCGAAAACCTGAAAAGGCGGCTTGGGCAAAAATGGGTATCCCGGTGGACTGAAAACCCGAAAGGTCAGTCCAGGCAAAAGTTAGGGATCAAAAGCATACGACTATGTCCCGGCATCTCGTCACTTGCCTACCAGAAGAAAATTTGTCAATAGGCAGTCATCAAGCACCTCCACAAGTACCTTCTCCCGCAGAAACAGGGGCAATAATGAGTTGCCTAAGCGATCTAGTTGCTCTGTCCACCAAGGTACCAAGGTAGTTTCAGCTGAAGAACGTAACCAAGATACATCCACTCTCCGCAGAGTGAGGCAAATCATAAATACTCTCCCCAAGCAGAGTTGGTCTCCCATCAGCCCTAACAAGGCACTGTATCTCCAGCAAGTCAGCAACACTCTCCCCAAGCAGAGTTAGTCTACAGTCACTCTTAAGGAAGTTGGGTACTACCCCAGTAAATCTCAGTATTCCCCAGCAGAGTATACAGACGTTCCTAAGCAAGCATCCCCGGCCGTCTTAATATAAGATTGTTCCCCGGCGGAATACCGGACACCCCAGTGGAGCCACTTCCCCAGTACAGTCTTCAAATTTCCCCAGGAAAGTTGAATCAATCTCCCCAGTAGATTCTGGAAGCTTATCCCCAGTAGATTCTGGAAGCTTATCCCCTGCAGAGAACGAACGCGTCTCCCCGACTTTATTCAAAGGTTATTCCCCACCAGGGTATAACTGGGTTATCCTCAGCTAATTACCACAGAAAGATCGTCCTCGGCGAAGTTCTTCCTACCCCCCAGCGGAGTTCATCAGTTCCCTCAACAAAACTTATCAATGGCATCCCCAGCGAAGTTATCATCAAACCTCAGCGAAGTATCTCTTCCCATAGAGTAATTCCCCACAGAGTAATCTCTCCAACAAGTTTATTCCCCAACGGAGTCATCTTCTCCTACCGGTTTATTCTTGCAACCATCATCCCCAGCGGAAATGAAGAACTCTACTCTTCAACATCAGCCCAGGATTCAACAAGCTCCCGGCATTCGTCAAGGATTTATTTTCCTAGACGAAAATACGTTCAAAAACATCACATTATCATACCCCATGACGCATGCATATACGCATCATAACACACAAATCTTATTTATTCTTGAGAACATCTTAATATCATGCAGTTCACGCATCATGACACTGCATACAGCTAACGTTTTGCCTTTTCAGGAAAAGGTCAATCAAAAGATGATTACCATCTACCTTTGCAGTTCCAGATCAACACCGATAACAAGCCAGGAAAATGCTGTGGACGACTGATCATGGGTTAATACCTGAAGCCAGACAGGACGATTATCTACTTGATCGTCATGAGGCAACCCTACACTGGTTCCTTCTCAACTTCAGATGTAGTTTTACACGAACTCATCATCAGGCAACCCCACACCGGTTCCTTCTCAATTTTCAGACGAAGTCTTACACGGACCCATCACAAAGTAACCCTACATCGGTTCCTTTTCTTTCAGAAGAAGTCTTACACGGACTTATCATCAAAGTAACCCTACACCAGTTCCTTTTCTTTCAGAAGAAGTCTTACACGGACTTATCATCAAAGTAACCCTACACCGGTTCCTTTTCTTTCAGAAGAAGTCTTACACGGACTTATCTCAAGATGACCTTACCCCGGTTCACCAAGAAGTTTTACACGAACTTACCCTGCAGTAACCTTACCCCGGTTCCTCCAGAAGTCTTACACGGACTTATCTCAAGATGACCTTACCCCGGTTCATCAAGAAGTTTTACACGAACTTACCCTGCAGTAACCTTACCCCGGTTCCTCCAGAAGTATTACACGGACTTATCTCAAGGTAACCCTACACCGGTTCCTCCCAAAGTCTTACACGGATTTATCCCAAGGTAACCTTACCCCGGTTCCTCATGAAGTTTTACACGAACTTATCCCAAAGAAACCCTACACAGGTTCTCTCTCTCCAGACGTAGTTTTACACGGACTCGTCACCCAGAAACCCTACACAGGTTCTCTCTTTCCAAAGATGGAGTTTTATACAGACTCGTCATTAAGAAACCCTACACAGGTTCTCTCTTTCCGAAGATGAAGTTTTACACGGACTCGTCACCCAGAAACCCTACACAGTTTCTCTTTTTCCAAAGATGAAGTTTTACACGGGCTCATCATCAAAGTAACCCCACACAGGTTCCCTTCTCAAACTCTAGATGTAGTTTTACACGGACTCGTCACCAGTAAACCCTACACAGGTTTCCTTCTCAGCTCTAGATGCGGTTTTACACGAACTCGTCATCAAAGTAACCCTACACAGGTTCCTTCTCCATTTCAGATGCAGTCTTTTACGAACTCATTATCAGTAAACCCTACACAGGTTTCCTTCCTCCAAAGATGCAGTTTTACACGAGCTCATCATCAGTCAACCCTACACAGGTGTCCTTCTGTCCAAGATGCAATTTTACACGAGCTCATCATCAGGCAACCCTACACAGGTTCCCTCGTTCAACTTACAAAATTACAATTCAACAAACAATCTCCAGATGGCATCTATAAGCCCATCCCTACTAGCAGTCTCCAAATGGCATCTATAAGCCCATTCACCGACTATCCATCACATTTCCAAATGGCATATATAAGCCCATTCTCGACAAGGTTCTGTCACACTTCCAGATGGTATCTATAAGCCCATCCTCCTATCCATCATCTTTCCAAATGGCATCTGTAAGCCCATTCCCGCCATCACACCGCTGATCTTCTACTATGCGAGTGCAAATTTCTGGGCACTCTAGTGTTCAATCATCTTCCACATTCGGAACACGAAAGGCACACAAGCCAATCTACATCCTCAGGTCTAAGAAGATTGAACAGGGGCAACTGTTGTACCCCAAAATTTGCCCTCCCATATTCTTCAAGGTTTGTCAAGAATCATCATCAAATGGCTCAAAACTTCTCAAGGGGTTGCGCAGTCAAACATCCTCCTAAGCCAGTCAAAATTAGGGTTTTGGTTCCTTCAAGTAATTTGGAGTTTTCAATGGCTCAATCAAGCCTCATATGCCTATACACATTGCCAAGCATCTACATGGCAAGTCTCAAGGCTCACAGCATCAAGTTGCACAGTCAAAAGCCCTAATTGCTTCACAATCAACTGTAGGGGTAAAATGGTCATTTGGCAGTCAAAAGTCAAAATTTTTGGTCAACATATTATTTTGAAGCCACAATCATCATTTGATCAAGTTTTGATCATGATTCCACAAGAATGGCTCAAAAATCATCAAGATGCAAAAGTTTCCATTTTTGAATAGTTGAAAAGTCAACTGTAACTTGACCAAGGCATAACTTTCTCATGGTTCATCAGAAAAATCCCATCCAATGCTCATTTTGAAGGGGATGACATTTCCTACAACTCATCTTCACATTCCAAGTCCAAGAAATGCTCTCACAAAAAGTTATCAATTTCAACATTATAGGTCATTTTCAAAAGTCAACAAAAAGGCATTTTAAGTCAAAGACCATAACTTGAGATTGGTAAATCAAAATGACATGGGACCAAAGGCATTATTGGTTAGAGGACTTCAAGACCTTTCCAAAATGTCCAAGAACATGTTCATATGATCAAAATTGAGCAAGATATGCATTGGAGAAGTTGGTAAATTTTTGTGAAATGGCAAAAGTCAACTATCCTTGAAACTTCAATTTTTGACAAAAGGGCCCACTTTATTCCACTTGATTCAGCCTTGTCATGCCACACACGTGTCCCATGATTAATTTCAAGATCAAACATTAATTTTTCTATTTTATTTTATTTTTATTGATTTAATTCATTTTAAATCCATAATAATTCAAATAAAATCTAAAAATCAATGGAATAGTGTCATTTGGATTTGAATAACTTCCATACATAATGTGACAGCTCACAAACTCATGCTAGGGTTATGTTGTACACCAAGTCTTGGTTTTGATTAAAAAAGGGAAAGTTTGTTAATGATAAAAAAACCTAAGACTAATTCTCTCATGTGCATGGATCAAGGCCCAGCTAATGACCTAATCCCTTTCTCATATATACACACAATCTAAACCTAATTGGGGGCAGGTGGAAAAAATACTACAGAGCCATAAACAAAATTCAAAAATTGAAGGAAAATTTGAAAACTGAATTCATTATTCAAGCACAATTCAAAGCCTAAAAGTGATTCAAACGCATTGCTGATATTGCCAGGAACCTATTGCAATCACAAACAAGCCTTAACACTCGAGCAATCCTGAGATAACAGTTTCACGGTTTGGATTTTTTTTCCATAAACGCATACTTCAATTCATGCATCATTAATGTATTTTGTGGATTGTTTTATGCTCACAGGGACTGCACGAAGCTGTTAGTACAATTTAATTTGATTATGGCACCCTGAAACGAAAATTTCCATTGTTGCATTCTAGGTTTTCAAAGCTCTCAATTTGGGGCTTTACAACATAAGTAAAATCAGAACCAATGATACCCATGGCTGAAACCGTATGAATGAGACGAAGACGTTGATACCCTCGCGTTCAATTTATCTTGCGTATATGCCTAATCGCTATTTTTGGCAGTTTCATTTTGTGGGGGTTTAAAACCCCCGCTATTTGTTTATTTTTTTTAAAGGCCAACAAAGAAGATGACGTGCTGGCAATATGTGGTTCGCCTATTCAAATAATCTGCGCGCGTTTTTGCTTTATGGCATAATGATTTGGTTTCTTAATATATTATTTATTGACTATTGTATTAATAAAAGCAAGCAGGTGGTTGAGTTGGTAAGGAGCGTGTCCAATAACCATTGGGACCTGGGTTCGATTCCCAGGTCCCCATAAGCGCGTCATATTATTTTTCTTCTCATACTTGCATGCAGCGTTCCAAGGTTGATACACCATATGCCCTCCAGGCATCATCATGCCAAGTGTCCACAACCCTCAATCCAGTGGTCAAAGAATGAAGACTATGGTGCTCATGAGTCAATGCAGGCGTGGATAATCAGGAAGGTCAACAAAGGCTTTGAGCTATTGGGCCAGAACTGCTTAACTTTTACCTCCCATGGGCCATCAAACCCCCCTGGTTAATTTTTCTTTTTCTTATTTTCTTTTCCTTTTAATTCTTTTAATTATTATAATTATTATTAATTCATAAATTAAATATTTTTCATATAAAAATCAGAAACTAATATTGTAATTATTATTTATTATTTTCACTATTAGTAATTTATTTTGTAAATAAAATGTAAATTAATTTAATTAGTTAAATTAGATTAACTTTAACCTTTTTTATTATAAATAAAATAAACTTAGAATTAGGTTTCATTAACTTTTAATTTTAATTCCTTTTTCTTTTTATTTTCATTAAAAACACAAAAAACATTTTTCTTGTAAATAATTAAGTAATTAATTAGTATTAGGTTTAATTTTAATTAATTGCAAAAAAGGACAAACCACAATTTCTTTATTTCTCAAAAGGGTCAAAAACCCTAAGGACGTCCTGATTTAATTTCTTTGCGCACATTTATTGTTAATTCTATTTTTGATTATTATGTATCTGCTCAAAGGATGTAATAGTAATTAGGATTTACCACTTTCTTTACTTTTCGCACTTATTTATCAAAACAGGTTTTTGTTTTTGGCGATGTATAGACCCGCGTCTTGTAATAGCGTAGATTCATATTTCCGCACTTTATTTTCCGCACTCTTAACTGTTAATATACATGCAAGAATGAATGCCAAATAAAATCAATCAGTAGCTCACAAATGCATGATTAAAGATAAACATAACATGAAAAACAACACACATGCACATGCCACTCCTAGGGTACGCCTCACTGGTTGCCTCGAACGTGGTCGTCAAGCATAGGGTGTTTTAGAGGTTGCCCTCCTGTCTAAAGATCCAGTTGCCTCGAAACGGTTGCCTCAGATAAAAAAAGGATCTAGGACATTAGGGTTACTTATAAGGTGTCCTACTATTGCTTCGGTGACCACACTGTCCCTAATAATCGAATTGACCCGAACACCTCCAACGACGGTGCTACCTACCTGTCAATAGGGGGATAGCACTATCTAAAGGACTCTTACACAACCTAATTCCTTAAGAGTAGGTAGATCTCATGGGTACTTGCTCTCTCAAAACAAGCAAAACAACTTTTCGCACTCACACTTTCAAAAAGTTTTCAAATAAACACTTCATACACTCTTGAGGACTGATACAAGAGTTACTTAGAAGTTTTTCAAACGAACTTTTTCAAAACACACACACACTTGAAAAGCAAACAAATTTTGAAACATAAGAGCAAGTACCTAAGAGCCCATGGATAACCATGGATAGAAAGGGTGCTAACACCTTCCCTTTCTATAATCTACCTCCCGAACCCGAGAAACATCTCGAAAAGGAATTTTTCTGTGCTTTTGTCCTTTCCTTGTTGGAGAACATAAAAGACGGTGGCGACTCTTGCTTACCGCGACATTTCGCGAACCAGCATTCCAAAACAGTCAGTTCTATTTCCACAAATCACACCAGCTATCCACTAATAGTCATTGTCAGCATCTTCTGTGGCGGAGACAACATCAATAGCATTGATTCCCGAGCCTTGCTTGGGCATGGGTGCAATTATGACGTTGGGAGTCTCAGGGGGATCAAATTCAATCTCCTTTGCCTAGATCAGATCCTGCACCTTGTTCTTCAAAGCCTAGTAGTCGTTCGTGTCGTGCCCCGGAGTCTCAGAATGGTAGGCGCATCGAGCATTTGGATTATAGCGGGGGGAGGCAGTATTAGGATTCTTCGGAGCTTCCTTCAGAGATACCAGATTGGACTTTAATAATTGCGGCAAAACCTGAGACAGAGTTATGTTTATCCGGGTAAATTGTTTTACAGGCCTTTCTGTTCTAGGCTGATTGTTCCTTTGTTGAGTAGGTGCAGGTTTAGAGATCATAACAGTCCCTACCGCTGGTTGGCGTTCAGTTCTGTCCTGATTCCTTTGACTGTACACAACACTAACCTTTTTCTTCCTAGAAAATGGCTTCCTTACTGCACTGGAGGACGCACCCTTCTAGATCTTACCACTCCTAATTCCAGCTTCCACTCTTTCTTCTGTCAAGATTAATTCAATGAAGCCGGCTGAGGAGCTTCCAATCAGGTGATTTAAAAACGGACCAGATAGGGTACCCAAAAACATATCCACTAGCTCCCTATAAGACAGGGGAGGTTGAAATCTTCCTGCTAAGTCCCTCCACTTCTGAGCATAGTCTTTAAATCCCTCGCTTGAACCCATGGACATACTTTGGAGTTGTCTACGGGTGGGAGAAAGGTCTTCATTATACTGATACTGCTTGTAGAAAGCAGTAGACAAGTCTTGCCAATTGCGTATGTTAGTCCCCTCTAGCTGGTAGAACCATTCTAGTTGAGTTCTGAACAGACTATCTTGAAAGAAATGGACCCATAAGTCCTTGTCAGCAGTGTGAGGATTAATATTTCTCACATAAGATCGGAGGTGCCTCTTGGGACATGAAACCCCATCATATTTGGCGAATACAGGCACCTTGAACTTTTGCGGGATGACAACCCCATAGACCAAACCCATCTCCTCGATGTCCAGACCCGGTACCTTCCAAACCTCCATTGCATTTAAACGATTCTCCAGTTGTTTGTATTTTTCATCAGCAGGAGGATACTATTCCTTATCATAGTTAGATCATCATCAGATTCTTTTGGACTGGAGTCTTCCCCTCTTGTTTCCTCTTCTTGATTGCCTCCTTCCTTTGATGAATTTACCAGTTCAGAAGCTCGCCGCACTGGTCCTCTGATCCTTCTTCCCAGATTCACTAAACCAGTTGGCTTCCTTGGCTTCTTATTTTCTTTAAAAAGCAGGGCTTTCAGTTCTTATTTTCCCTTGGTCAGAGTTATGATCATCTGTTGAAACTGAGCATTCTGAGTCTGTAGATCCTTCACTATTTGTTCTAGAGCCATTGCTGAAATAAACAGTGAAGAGGATGAGAAACCTGCTTATGCAATGATATGTATGATATATGTATGCAATGTTTTCAAGGATCTCACGGGGTAAACAAGAAAATGTCAAAAGTTGAAATTTGCAGCTTTGATTGAAGAACTTCGTATCATTGAGTGTCCTTCTACGAGAGTCAAGCTCACCATATCAAGTGGGTCATAGCCCCTGACTCAAGTTGTTGAGTTTTGATCTTCTGACGACATTGGTTAGAGGAAAATAAATCCCCTTTGCCCCTTGCTAGACGTCTGATTTACCATAACCTGCATCACAAACCCTTGAGATCCTCGAAATGGTTAAGGAAATGTTGTGGCATGATGTTATTATGTGTATGATTATACTAAGAAATAACATATACAACAAGCACAAACAAATCACACAAAGACCTTAGGTTTAAGGCTTGCATGGGTTTTAAGGTCATACCCTCTTGAAGTTGGATTGGTTCAACCTGTCCTATAAATAGTAACAGGGTTCTAAGGGATCTCAATATCACTGATCTTTCCCACAAGTTTCATTTGATAGGCGACTGACTCGCAACCAAACAAAACTCAAGAGTCAAATTTCAATGAGTGTAGCTTCGAGTATCTGCTGACTTTGGGAATACACCAAAGACGGCCATCTCACTATGTCCTAATGGCCAAGTTATTCATTTAAAGGTTCTAAGGCCAATTGATGCTTTATGACACCATGCGGCGGCCCCGTATTCTCCTTGATTAACTCAAGGGCTACCGGTTCCAACCAAAGTGTCGCATCAATGTAGACATCACTTCAACCGTGTTGGTATACCCCGCACAGTTTCCATGATCTATTGATACTTACCTAACAGGTTTCCCCATATCTGGGTGTAGGATCTATAATAACCCAAACAATCCCTTAAAAGTAAAGCAAACAAACAAGCAAACAATTTAGAAATGATCTAGACCCTAAGGTAAACCCCACTTTTATAATGATCCCCAACAGAGTCTCCAATTCTGTGACACGGTGGCAGAACCGACTGTTATATACTGGTTTTGAATTTTTTGTTTGCAAATGTCGCGGTAAGAAAGAGTCGCCACCGACTTTTCTTTTATCCAACAAAGGAAATGGTGAAAAGAATAGAAAAGACCTTTTTTTTCCCGAGATTTTCTGAGTAAGGGGGTAGATTATGGAAAGGGAAGGTGTTAACACCCTTTCCATCTGTGGTTTTCTACGGGCTCTTAGGTACTTGCTCATTTTGAAAACTATTTGTGTGTTTGTATGTTTTGAAAGTTTTTGTTTGCTTTATGGTAACTCTTGTATCAGTCCTCAAGAGTGTGATAAAGAGTTTTTGAAAATAGTTTTTGAAAAGTGTGTAAGTGTGAAAGATTCAGATTTGAGCAAGTAGTTAAGAACAGTCTACCTACTCGAAAAAGGATGTTCTTTTCCTCCTACCCTTTAGATGGTTCTATCCTACTATTAGTGAGTAGGTAGACCTATCGTTGAATGTTGAGGGACAATCGAATGAACATTTTACAATCACGAAGGCAATTTATGGACACGCTTTAGCAATTTTTCTTTTAGGGACTAGATCATTTACCGAAAGACAACTGTAGGGTCATCAAGGGACTATGATCTTTTTTGATTTACGGGTCTTTACTAAAGTGTTCCTGCCTCATGACTATTTTATTTAAAGGCAACCAAAGTGGGAGATACCTTAGAGGTGCGCATGTGCATATGTGTTAAATTCGGTTATTTATCTTGCATTATTAAGTTTGCTAACATTTTAATTTTCAGTCTTATCATGCACGCCTAATTACTAACAGTTAATATTTACAGAAGTTTAAAGTGCGAAAATTTAAATCCAAGACTATTACAATGCTTTGGGACAATTACATAAAAACGTGCAAGAAAACAAAATGCAGAATTTTAAATCTAGACTATTACATCCCATAGTCAATTACATTATTTATATAAAATGCGAGAATAAAAATAACGTGCGCGAAATAAATATTACGTCAAAAAATCCTAAGAAAAATTCTAAGTAAATAAGAAAAATCTTTTTGGTTTTATTTTTATTTATTTCAAGAAAAATAATTAAATTAAATCTAAATTTAATTTAAGAAAATAAATATTGAATGAAATTAATCTAATTCTAATATTTTTGCATTTTATATTAAGAAAACATTTGAAACATAAATTAAATCCTAAATTCTAGTTCATTTTAAAATAAGAAAGCAGTTAAAATTTAATTAATTAATTAATTAAAGCATTTCATTATTTTAATTTAAAAAAAAGTCTAACTCTAATTTTTTGTGAGTTTTTTATATTATTTGCTTAATTAAGTAAAGAAGATAAAAGAAATTAAAACATTACAAAAAAAAAACTAGATGGGCCCGAGATAATAAAAAAAGTGGGGGTGTGGTTGTTGAATTCGCTGGCCCATGAAGGGAGAGACCTAGATTTGCTTCTGGATCCAATGTGGGTTGGTCTTGATGGCACATGGTGAGCCCGCAGATGGAGTGCGCTAGATCTGATCAGATGGAGATCTGATGGCAGATGTCTGATGGTGTATAATGCACATCTAGCTACGAGGAGCACCAGATCTGCATGAAACAAGTTAAAAAATATAAAAATGGAGCTTACTGAGGCGTTTTGTGATGTTTCAGGGCTTGGTAATGATTGCAAAAGCTCCAGGGAGCCTCCAGGAATGTATTTGGATCTTTTGTTTGGACTAAGAAAGGCTGGAACCTAAAATGCGAATTTTTACAACTTTGATAATTTTTGCAAAATTTATAGAGCTTTTCCAGGTTGTATCTCATGTGTCTTGAAGCTTTCTAATGTGTCCTTTATATAGAGAGGAGGGAGGAGACAAGAGAACAAAGGTAATAACAACCATAAACATGTGTTTTTAAAGCCATGAATGATGTTTTGTAACTTTGCCAAAGACATGGAATCTTGTCCTTTTTGAATTTGAATGAATGTGGACATTGCTTGCATGAAAGTTTATGGGCCTAGGCTGTCCAAAACATCAACCTAAAGCTCAAAGCCCATTTCCAATTATTTTATACATTTTATTTTATATTTATTTGAAATAAATTAAAATAAATATGAATAAAATAGTTAGCAAATGCAAGGCATGGAAAAAAATAATTTTATAGGTCCTATATAGGCTTAGGAAGATGTTTGAAGTCCAAGAAATTAAGCCATTGACCTAAAACTTCAAGTTTGCTCAATGCATAATTCTTGAAAATTCTCAAATTTTTCCAACTTGGGCAAGCCATAACTTGCTCAATTTTTATCTCATGATGATAATCTTTGACTTTTTGGAAAGCCCAAGATGTCAACTTTATTACCTCTTTTTATCAAATTTTCATTTGAAGATTTTATCTTGATGTAAATGGTCTTGAAAAAAAGTGCCTTTTGTTGATTTTCTAAAATGACCTGTAATGTATAAGCTTGTATCATTCAAATGGTGCATTTCTTGGACTTGAGGGATGCAGAGAAGCTGTAGGGAATTGGATTCTATTTAAAATGAGATTTGGTTAGGAAAAAATGGATGAAGTATTAGAAAGTTATGCCTGATCAAAGTTTGGTTGACTTTTCCTATAGAAACCCTAATTATCAATTCTTGACTTCTGATGAATTAGGAGAATTTCTTGAGGAATCATGATCAAGCCTTGATCAAATGATGGATATCACTTCAAAATGTTGATGTTGACCAAAAATCTTGAAGTTTGACTGTATATAGGCCACAATTGACTTTTGACCTAGTACAATTGATTTTCCAACATTTGAGCAATTGACGGAGCAAACTTGTAGTGCAAGGCTTGAAATTTGTCACAGATAATCTTGAAGACATATTAAGACCACATAAGACATTTGAGACCTTTGAGCTCAACCATCTTGATGAAAATTGAATCCCTAGTTGGGGGTTCATTGCCTTAGGAGGATAATTTGTTTGGTTAATTCTTAGTCATCCTAGGGCTTGTTAGGGACCTCAATGGGCATGTCTTGAGTGAAAATTGGAGGGAAAATTCTGGGGTACAACAACTGGTATTTATGGTTTCACTCAATTCCTTGCCAGTAGCTTTGAGTTCATCTACGATTCCTTCTTTTGAACCTTGACTACCATTCTCCTTTCCCGACGTTGTAGCAATGTCTGGGACATGTGCTCATGCGAAAAGCTTGTAGTGCAAGGATAAATGAGTTTCCCTCTTGCTTACTTTATTTGAACTGTTTAGGATATCAGAATGTTGATTTAGAATTAAGCCGAAGGTTAGAGTAGGAAAGGCAATGTGCATTTTTACAACATAGGAATGAGCATGCTTGATTGTTTGCTCAAAGACATAGGTACCAAATCAAAATTGGTTTTAGTTCCAATTATATAGATAAACTTGCCTAAGCTTGTGGTTATATAGGAGGTGTGATTTGTATGAACTCAATTGACAACTCTTATTCTATTCAGCACAACATATTTAACACTTAGATTACTTACATAAAGCTTTTTTCCTTGGCCAATGAATCACTTGATTTGTAGTGATCTTTCTGCAAATGGTATTATCAGTAACCTCAACTTCTCCCTTCTCATCTTCACATCTTCCCATATATATGTTGATTATATTTGGAGATAACTCAACACACTTACCTTTGATAAAAACTTTTCTGTAATCCTTGCTACTTTTGTTGTCACAATCCCTAAGAATGTTTACTATGAATTCCTTCACCAGTGTTTCATAACACTCTCCCAAATCAGTTATAGTCTTCATTAATCCTACTTCCTTTATGAGACTGGTTACTTCTTTACATTCAAGAGCATATTTTCCCAATTCTCTTTCTAATTCTATCCTTTTAAGGTTCACAAATTTCCATTTTCCGCATACTCAACAAAAACAAAAGAAATATTATCAATTGACACTTTAGAAATTTTGAGAAGAATCTTCTTACTTGCTACAATCTTTCTGGAAGATGGAACAATGTCTTGAACATTTTGTCCAAAATCTTCCTCATATTCAAAATCACTGGATGAAGCTTTCTTTCTTTTCAAGGACTTTTTCTGTCCAGCAGGAGTTTCTACTTTACTCCATCTCTTACCAGGACCAACAACAGGACCCTTTTCGGACAATTTTTGAGCACTACTTAAGGTGTCAACAACCTTTATTTTCTATTTTTTAATCTCTTAACTATCCCCTGAGTCATTTTTTTGGCAATTGGTATATCATATGAATCCAGACCATCAATAATAATCATATCAATATTATGATCCTTGACAAATGCATTATTCTCTTGACCATCATGAGTCTTTTCTCCTTCCACGGACGCATTATCTTTAGTTTCTTCCATAATACTTTCTTCTTGAGGATGTTTAGAGGACTTAGAAACACCAGGTAAGTTTGGTTTCATAGTGGAATTTCCATGTTGTGTCAGTGATGTTGCAACCTCCGACACAACATTAGGGTTAATTTTCATAACATCTGTAACTAACTTATGAATGCTATGATCATCTAACTCAGTACCAGTAACACTAGGGTTTCCTTCAAAATTCTCTTTGATATAGGTCTCAACATTTAGACCAACATCAAGAGTTTTCATAGAATCAACAATGGACTTATCATTCCTATCACTGCTATTTTTTTCCAAGAATAACCCTAAAATGATATGATTTACCTTTCTGGAAGGTTGTACCTATTATTATAGTCGGTGACTTGGTTTTCTTCTTGATTGGAGCAATTGAAGGAATTGTAGTGAGAGAAAAAACATTCATGAGGCTCCATATGTTTTCACTCGAGGATGAGGAACTTGACATCTTGATATTTGATTAAATTTGACACCCTAGAGGATAATAGATGCACATAAAAGATGGGTTGTTTTCTTTGACTGAGAGAGATTGAGAACCATGGATGATAACTAATAGTCTGATAACTTGTAGAAGGGAATTATATATTGAATGCACCGATTTTTCTAAAATATCGGTTATCATTGATTGGTGAAAACCTCTTCTCTCACAACGGTCTATTTTAAAAAAATTGTTGGAACTTTTTTATTGTTGGTACTTGGTAGCTTGGTATTCATAATTTAATATGATATTGCACTCTTTTGACCAATCCTCTTTAGCCCATTTGCTTATATTTGTTTTAGATATATTCAAGTTTAGAAGGTTATAATTCTTTTTACCTTCTTTGATTTCCACTTCCTTAATTGTTGAACAAGTGAATAGACAAATGGAATCCCTAGACAATTTTCTAGTAGAGATACAAGCTGCAGGATTGACGATGCCAATCTTATTTTTTTAAATCCCTTTTACCATTGTCTCTTAGTTAAGAAGTATGTCTTGAAAAGCCATACAACTTAAAACAAAAAGTTTTATATGTTCATTCTTACCATAATAGTGACATTTCCAGGGATGAATATTTACTTTAGTGCGAGTTATTTGCCACTTGATAGGATGTTGGAGCATTTGGTCTGACATTACTACTCCTTTGTCATTCAAGGACTGATAGTCAAATGTTATACCAGTGAATTTTCTTCCTCCTCTTCCAATTGAACAATCTTATTCAACTCACCAGATCCACTAGTCATGCTTTCAAGTTTAGAGGATAATAAGGTTACCTTATTCTGCAACTCAATTTGTAATCCGGAGTTTATCTTTTTTCCTCTTGAAGTTGAACCATTATTTTCTCCCGATTCTTACTAAATTTACACACTTCTTTACTTATGATACAAAGATCCTTGTATGAAGAAACTAATTCTTCATAGGAAAAATCCTCATAGTAGCAATTTTCATCATATTCACATTTACTGGTCAAACCAGTAACATGTTTAGAGGTTTCATTATCAGTTTCACCTACTAAAGTAATCAATTCCCGTTTCAAGTTCTTGAGAAATCTGGGACATTTTGGCTTAGAATGACCGAAACCCTTACATTCACAACACTGAATACTACTTTCTAGTCTTGGTTTATCCTCATTTTTTATTTTCTTTGTACTTTACTGTTCTTGCTGATGTCGGGACAGATGTTCTGGCCATAACGTTTATACTTCAGATTGTTCAGTACTTGACTGATATTTCTTCCAAGAACAACAATCGCCTTTGATATTCCTTCATTAGTATTTATATCACATTCACCTCCTCCCCTCTTAGTATTGGATATAAAGGCTATGTTCTTGTTCCTTTTCTCAGTCTTATCATTGATTACCATCTCAAAAGTTTGAAGAGACCCAACCAGCTCATCAACTCTTATGCTGCTATGTGTTGAACTTCTTCAATAGCTATTACCTTCATGTTAAATTTCCTAGGTAAAGACCCAAAAATCTTCCTAAAAAGTTTTTCTTCAGACATCTTTTCTCCCAAGGCACTAGATGTATTTTCTATTTCAAGAATCCTCATATGATAGTCTTGAATGGTCTTATTATCATTTATCTTTAGATTCTCAAATTTTGAAGTGAGAAGCCGAAGTCTTGAAATTTTAACTTTGGATGTACCTTCATAAGTTGTTCTCAGAATTTCCCAAGCATCTTTAGCCACAATAGATGTGTTGCTTAACCTGAACACATTCTTGTCTACTTTGTTGAATAAAGCATTCAAATTTTAGAGTTTCTACGAGCCAATTTGTCATCCTCATCATTCCATTCTTACTCTGGCTTTAGGGTCACATTCCCATCTTTGACCTTGTTAACAGGATGTTCCCATCCTTTCAAAACATCCTTCCAAGCCTTGTTGTTCATGGACTTCAAAAAAACACCATTCTGACTTTCCATCAATCATAATTTGAACCATCTAATAGAGGTGGCCTGTTGTTGTATCCTTCTTCTTTATCCATAGTACCAGAAAATAGTCTCCCTGAAGCTCACCCAATAGACATAACAAGGTGCCCACTCTGATGCCAATTGAAATTCTGGCACTTGCAATGCAAAGGTCAAGATTTATGTCTCAATACAAAATGTGATGTCAGGATATATGTTATAACATCACATGATGAACGATTAATACTTTTACCAAAACATAAACAATGTATAATTAAATTGCAGAAGGTAAAAGAACATAATCAATTGTTAACCCAGTTCGGTGAAACATCACTTACTCTAAGGGGTACAAAGCCATGAAGGAAATCCACTATATAGTATTAGTTAAAATCCTCAATAATCCCAATTTACAAATTTTCTCCTAATCACTATCACGTGCAACTTCTACATAGGAACCTCCTAAACATGAGAACCTCTTACTTCAAATCACCGTAGTGATTACAAACTAGTTACAATCCTAATAACTAGTATTAAATTAGAAGATTACACTTCCAATCCATAATACTTAGCTAAGACTCTTAACTGAAAGCTCTAAATATTTGAGCTCCAAAGGTTTGACTAATTTTGGTAAAACTGGATGTTGAACAAGATGTCTCATTATGATCATCTGACATCTTGTCTGGTATAATTAGATGTTTAGATTCTGTGACTGGGTTACAAATATGGATCATTATGGAAATATTTGGTAATCATATGTTGTGTTCAAGTTTAAGAACTCAGAAGTGTTGAACTAACATGCTTAATCATCAGAGAGACATATAGAATGAAGATGTCTTATGAAGAGCCACTCGACATTGCGCGTGTGACCAGCTGAACAACTGGATTTAATTGATATATTTCATGTGTAGAATATTCTGGAATATTATGCTATCCTATGTGGTGCTCAGTTTGAAGATTGAAGAAGATTCAAGCTGAATTTTAGGAGACTGTTTAGTTTCTAATTATGGTGATAATTTAGGAAACTAATGATTGAAGCGCTATCTTCATGAAGAAGTTTGTGTTGATTTTCTGCAGCACATCAGCTGCTAATTCGAAGCCCAACTCCAGTACCTTGATGATTATAAAAGGAAGACTTAGTCCTAGGGAAATTTAACTAAACCGGTTGTATCAAAGTAGAAAATAAAATAAGGGTTTAGGGTTTTTAAAGTCGTGTACTTTCTTGGGTTGTAAGTCACCCTTTGTATCGATTTGATACATTGTGGTAGACATAGTTTTATGCAAATTTAGAAGCCTTTAGGTAATGAATCTTGTATTGTTCTTGGATGAAGCTTTGAAGCAAATCCAAGTATGTTTGTTAGTCAAGAGTCTTGACTGAACTAGTTGTAATTGATAGAAATATCACGAAGGTGATTTAGGAAGTGAGATGTCAATTTCTCATATTTATGGAGAACCTAGGTAGAAGTTGTATTGGGTAGGGATTAGGCGAGAAGTAGTAAACATGGGAGTTTAGCTTTGAACTAATATTGTTGATAGTGGACTTCCTTCCTGGCTTGGTAGCCCTCATAGTAGGTGTTGTTGTACACCAAACTGGGTCATCATATCTATGTGTTACTATCTTTATATTCTGTTCAGATTTGTTCTTGATTGATTGATATGTCGTATAATATGTTGGAACATCTGTTACAATTATAGACTGATAAGTTATGTATTAGTTGGTTGTTTATGTCCATGTATTTTTTTGCAGAGATCAATGTCTCAACATGTGGTAGGACATTTGTAATATGTATACCAGAATTTCAATTGGTATCAGAGCAGGTATCTTGTCTATTTCTAGATCAGATCAGGGAAGATACTTTCTGGTTCATGGGCAAGAAAGGAGGTTACGTTTGGACCTGTCTGATGTTATCAGACACATAGTGTAATGGAGAGATGTTGGTTGTGTGTTTGATTTATTTTCAAAACTTTGTTTCTCTGGTGGCACCTGGAGTGTGGTGCTTGTGTGCAAGGGCTATCATGTTCTTCCCCGAAGGTTATTGAGGAGTTTTTAATTTGTATTCCGCTGCATCCGTTATCCTATGAAAGTTTACCATGTGATGGTGTGCTTGTGTCTGATAGCTTCAACAAGCCTATAAAAGTGGCCAAAGATACTTGAGGTATATCCCAAGTCCACTCATAAAGGCACTTTTAAACAAGTTTGTTGAAAAGAGATCTGAAGAAAGTTAGAAGCAATTTAATTTTTCTTTTAACCCTAAAAGTCCAATCTCCAGCCTTTGTCAAAGGATCTCTTGGTGTGTTCCTTGGAATGATGTTCTATCAGATGTTAGAACATCACATCAGCAAATTATGCAAAATTCTGTTGACAAAAGGAATGGCATTGCAGATGCTTTAGGCGCTAAAAAATATGTTCTGATCATATATGTTTAAAACCTTCTCCTGATCTGGAAGAGGAGGCGTCTTGGTTATGTGTCTAAGAAGGTTATGTGTATGTTCCTTAGTTTTAAGGATTGGCATTCATTTTTGTAAAACAAATATAACAACAATATGTTAGATACGATGTATTAACTTGCTAACAGGAACAAGTTAAGAAAGAAGTCCTATCTTATGTTAGGACATGTTGAGTTGAAGAGTTTCACCATCTAGAACAACAAGTCAGATAAGATGTCCTATGGAGGAGCATACGACATTGTGCCAAAGCTGAAGTGGACAATTAGATTCTGTTATGATTTAACTGATGCAGAATATTTTGGGAATATTATGCAATCATATGTGGCGCTGATTTAAAGGTCAAGAAGAATCTAATCAGAATATTGAAGAATATACAGTTTTTAAATTTGGATATAATTTAGGAAGATTTTATTGAAGACCTTGTTTGTAGCAGAAGTTACTACTGGTTGTAGAAGAAGATGAATTCTTCTAAATCTTTCAACTTTTTATGCTAGCTTCCACCCTCTCTCCGGTTAATATTAGTTCAATAAAGCCTGCAGATGAACTTCCAATTAAATGGTTGAAAAAGGGACCAGATAAGGTGCCTAAGAACATGTCTACCAATTCCCTTTCAGACAGAGGGGGTTGAACTCTTCCAGCCAAATCTCTCCATTTTTGTGTGTAATCCTTGAAACCTTCATTAGAAGCCATGGTCATACTCTAGAGTTGAGTACGGGTAGGCGCCAAATCAATATTGTATTGATATTGCTTGTAGAAAGCTGCGGCAAGATCTTCCCAATTGTGGACGTTGGCTCTTTCTAGTTGGTAAAACTAGTCGAGTTGTGTTCCAGACAAACTGTCTTAGAAAAGTGCACCCATAAGTCTTTATCAGCGGTGTGGGGTTGGATTTTTCTCACATATGACTGGAGATGCATTTTAGGGCATGACACTCCATCATATTTTGCAAACATAGGCACTTTGAATTTCGGAGGAATCACAATCCCCGACACTAGTCCCAATTCCTCAAAGTCTAAGCCCGACACCTTTTGTATTTCCATCGTGCTCAAACGCTCTTCGAGATGTTTGTACTTGTCATCAGCTGGAGGATATTGTTCCTTAGAGTAGTCTTCCACTTCTTCCTCCTCTTCATCCGATTCTGACGGGACAACTGTTTCCTTGCCTTTCCCTTCTCCTTCACCGGATGTTGTTGCAAAATTCAAAGTCCTTCTTGTCTGCCCCTGAAATCTTCTCCCCATGTTTAAGACTCCGGTTACCTTCTTTGTTTTATTTTTCCTCTCTTCAGCTAGAAGAGTCTTCAATTCTTCTTTCCCCTTGGCTAGGGTCATGAGCAATTGTTGAAACTGCATATTCTGGGGTTGGATATCTTTCACTATTTGCTTGAGATCCATCTTACTGAAATAAACAGTAGAGAGATGAGGAGACTTATTGCAAAAGACCTGTTTATGCTATGATGAATGATATGTGTATATGTGATGTTTTCAAGGATTTCAAAGATTCAAGTTTGTTTTAGACAAAAAGAAACACACGTTATACTAATAAGATAAAGTTTGAGTACATCAATTCCCCTTGGAAAAAATAATACAAAACTCTAAGATAAAAAAGTAGTGTGCATCCTCTTTGGTGTAATGTAGGCATTTAGAGCCCGCTCCTCACGAAGTAGCCTAGTGAGTTCAAAAACCTTCTTCTCGCTTGCGTAGAATTGGGCTTATAAAGTATCTCACTCTCCTTTGAGTTGTATCCAATCCCTTTGTAGGTCTTCAAGAGATATGGGAATGTCAGGATGTAGGATAGTGTATGGAACATCTCCCTCCCTGATAGGCTCAATGATTACCGAGAGAATAGAGGGGTAGGGCATCATAAGACTCTGAGCACGAGTTCGTACCCATTTGAGGTAAGGCTCAAGAGGGATGGAATTATTGTGCCTCAAAGTCTTTCTATCCACCTTGTTTAGCATCCTCTAAGCTCGGATAAATCTCGGGCGAAGACCTTGATCGCCGTTGTCGTAGTCGAATACCAAACCTTAAATCAGCATCTCGTGCGGGCCATCCCTTCGGGCATAACCAAACTGTCTTAAGGCTAAACATGGGTTATAGGTGATGCCTCCCCTAATGCCAAGTAGAGGGACATTAGGGAATTCTCCACAACATTCAATAGTGATAACATTCTCTTTGGATCGGGAGCACCAATGAATGTCTGAATGTTTCAGCGTCATTAACCTTTGTGACCACCTTGAACCTTGCTCATTCTTTAAGACTGAATAGGGAAGATGAGAAATAAACCATATTTCCAGGAGAGGGGTGCAACACATAAGGACACCTCTTTTCTTCATTGTGCGAGTGTGAAAAGAGTGTAGAATATCCCCTAGTAATGTAGGCATCGGGTTGCGCGACATGAAGATTTTGACGGTGTTCACATCTATGAGTTGGTCAGGATTTGGAAACAAAACCATCCCATAGATGAGAAGAGCCACAATTTCCTCAAAGGCTTGCAAGTCTAAGGAATTCCAACAGCTTTGGGCTTTCTCAAACAAGAACTTTGCTAAGAAGCCTTTGACACCACTCCTAGTTTCCCAATGAGTTGTGACATCAGATGAGTGCAAGTGTAGAGCTTGAGCAATCTCTTATGACTTTGGATCTCTTTCCATACCGTTGAAAGGTAGTTGATTGAGAATGAGAATCCTCAAGAGTTGGGAGAATTCTTCCAAAGTAGGCACAAGTTGATAGTCGGGAAATGTGAAGCAATGGTGCAAAGGATCAAAGAACTGAAAGAACACCTTTATCATATCCTCATCTGTATTAGAGGTGATAAAGTTGAGTAGATGTCCATGTCTTTTGGTGAATGGATAGTTCTCAGGAATCTTTGAAGCTAGCTCCTTAAGTTGTGGAGGAATTCTTACAAGGTTGACTTGAATAGTTTTCCTGCAAAGTGAATCCATATCCTATAAAACAAGAACAAAGATGAATCCCCAAAACTTGAAATGGTTAATGGGTGTATATGATGTTCATGATGTCCATGATGTTATGTACAAGTATGCATATACAAGCAAAGCAAACAAGTCATTAGTTTAGGCTTGCATGGAGTTTTATAGGTAAGTACCCTCTTGAAGTTTAGTTGGCTTAAACCTGTCCTAGTAATAGTAACCGGGTTCTAAGGACCTCAATATCACTGGATTGTTTCCTTGGTCATTGTTTCAGCTCAAGCCTCTTTAATGGCGACCAAAATATCCTAAGAAACCAAACCTCAATGAGTGTAGTATCGAGTATCTACCAACTTCGGACTGTACCAAAGTCGGTCATCTCACTATATCCTAAAGGCCAAGTTGGTCAAGTAAAGGTTCTAAAAGTTCATTACTGCTTCATGACATCACTCAGCAGCCCCGTATTCTCTTTGATTAACTCAAATGCTACCGGTACCCACAAATATGTCGCACTAACATAGCAATTGCTTATACCATGTCGGTATACCCCGCACAGTTTCCACAATATATTGCTACTTACCTATAATGTATCCCAAATCTGGGTAGATGATTTAAACCCAAAGAAAGAATCATAATATAAAGCAAACAAGTCAAACAATGTAAGCAAGTAAATGTGACTTAGCCCTAAGGTAACCACACTTTTACAAATTCCCCAACAGAGTCTCCAATTCTGTGATGCGGTGGGAGAACTGACTTGATTGTTTTGTGTTTTATCGCAAATGTTGCGGTTAGCAAGAGTCGCCACCGACTTTTCTTTTATCCAAAAGGAAAGGTGAAAAAGCACAGAAAAGACCTTTGAGATTGTTTCTTGAGTTCGGGGGGTAGATTATGAAAAGGGAAGGTATTGGCACCCTTTTCATCCATAGTTCTCCACGGGCTCTTAGTTACTTGCTAAATCACTTGCTTTTGTTTGAAATTGTGCTCTGTGTGGTTTTTTGAAAGTATTTTATAAAAGAGGCCATTGCTTAGGCAATCTTTGTAATGATTCTCATTCGTAAGAATGTATACAAAGATGTTTGTCTTTTTGAAATTTTTTTCAATGTTTGTAAGATGTTTGAAAGTGCGTAGGTGTTTGTTTTTGAAAATAGCAAGGATATTTGTTTTGAAATGGAGCAAGTAACTAAAACTAATCTACCTACTCAAATGTCTTTCTTGTTCATTTTATTTTCCTTTGATATTGTTGTCTTACCATTGATTTGGTAAGCAAACCTATCTTTGGATGTAAACGGGACAGGCGTGGGTCATTGTATAATCATGATTAGCAATGTTGCAAAGTATCTTAGCATTTTTTTGAGGGACTAAGATAATTTGAAAGGCAACTTAGATAGCGTCATCGAGGGACTATGATCTTATATTTGCTTGTTTTTGCTAAGATACCTCACATGCGTAATATGGTCATTTTGTATAAGGCAACCAAGTGGAATAACTCTAGGGGTGCTTGTGTGCAAGTGTATTATTTTCATGCTTGTTTATTTGTCTTGAATTAAGGTTTTCTAAATTGGTTTTAGTCTTTTCATACAGAATCCTAATTACTAGCAATTGTATATAAAGCGATAAATGGAGAAATTTAAAGTTACTACGCTATTACAACATTTGTGGGAGGGGGTGTGCAAATTACAAATGGGGATTGCAAGAATTAAAAACCTAATTATCTATTACAACCATATTGAATTTGAATAAATAATGTACAAAAATGTGAATGAATATAATGAACAAGTAATGATATAATATATCAAAAAATTGAAGTAAATAAAATACAAGAATGTAAAGATATAATGTATAAGGTATTGAATGAAAAAGGAAATGAATTATTTTATTTTTTGTTTAAGAACAGGTTTCTATTTTAACCTAATAAGCTAAAAAGAGAATGATTTAAAAAAGAAAGGAAATAAGTTAGCTTAATTAAAAAAATATTTTTTAATATTTTTATGAAAATCTTTTAATATTAATTAAGATAGTATAAAAAATAATTAAAAGAAAACCTAGGTTCTACATTTAATTAATAAATTAAACCCTAATCTAATTAAATTTGTATAAAAAAGATATTTTTGGCTCTTTTTTTATTGAAAGCAAAATAAAATAAATTTATTAAAGTATAAGTATTAAAATAAGATATTTTTGGAATTTTGGTTAATAGAAATAATAATAATAAAAATAATATAAAAGAAAAATAAAATAAATAAAGAAATAAGTCAGGGGGTGTAATTTGGATTTGGGGTGTTTTTTAAAAGAAAACAGTTTTGGTTAGGGTCTGGCCCAAATGGCAGTTTTTTGTATATGCAGCAAAATAAAAAAAAAGGTCTTGGGCCTGGTGTTATTGGTTTGTTAACAGGGGGGGAGTATGTACGAAAATTGAGGGGTGGTGCTTGGCAAAGGAAGATTGGGCCTGGCTTGAAGGGAATGAAGGCCCGGTTGTTTTAACAAAACAACCAGGTTATGAGACAATGTCTCATTTGGGCCAAAACGTTTCTCTCTCTTCCTTTTGATTTTCTCTCGTCCTCTCAAATTCTCTCTTCGTCGGAGAAGAAACAGAAGCCGTGCCGGAAATCGCCTCACGGCGGTGATGACAACAACTGAGTTCAAAACTCTATTTTTTTACACTATCTGCTTCGTCTTCTCCTTCTGATCACTAATCCGGTAATTGATTTTGCAGAAAACGCATGATTTGGCCTATATCTACAAGGGGATGACCGGAACTCTAGGGGTTCAAATTTGTTTTCTTCTACATGATTTTGGTGAGATTTTTCCTTATCTCTCTCTTTCCTTTTTATTTATGAAGGGTTTGGGTTTTCTGGAAAATGATGATGATAAACTATTTTAGAGTTTTGCATGTTTAAGGGTTTTGGTTCTATGTGTTGCGATTCTGGATTTGTATATTTTGTAAAAAAAGAACTTGAAATGACTTTGAGGGTTTTGACAGTTTTGTGTTGTTTGTATGAACTGTATAATGATTTTGAGGGTTTTGACAGTTTTGTGTTGTTTGTATGAACTGTATAATGATTTTGAGGGTTTTGTTTGTGTGATGGCTCAATTTCTTTTTGTATTGAACAAAGTTTGGTTTTTGTTGATTATGTCTTGACTCAGTTTGTTGGAAAAAGAATTGAAAGAGGGTTATGGCATGGTTTGTGTATGTTCTTTTTCTGGAAAAATTGGAAAGGGTTAGGGCACTGTGTTTTTTCTTTGATATCAAAAGAAATTGTTTATTCTGTATATTTGGGAAAAATGATGTTTTGGCCTTTTGAAATAATGAGGTTTACTGATTGTTTGGGGTTTCGAATATCTGTATGTTTTTTCTGTAAAACTAAAAAGAAGATGATGTTATTGCTGATCCCTTTTTTAAAAGATGAATGATGATGGCTTTGTGTTTCTATTTTCTTATGGATATTTAGATGGACTGTGGGATGGGTTCTACAATCTGTGAAATGACCTTAAACTAATATTTTGTAAGAGAAAGTTAAGAAAAAAGTTTCACAAAGTTTGTATATTTCTATGAAAAGAAATTGGAAATGGTTTGAGAAATTACCTCTTTACTTGGTTGCTGTATTTGGATATCCTGTGGCTTGGTTGGATCTTTGTTCTTTCTGGCCAAAAAAACTCCTCTCTTATGAGCATAGTATTGCTTCCTTTTATATTGGTTGATTTCTGATAAAAAAATGATAAAATACTGCTGGCTTTGTTGCTTGTACTATTTTTTTTATAAATCATTTTTGCTAGTTGACTTTGCTTGCTGCTGGTACAGTGTCTGCTGTACTGTCTTTGCTTTTCTTGTACTTGTTGTATATTTTATGACCTTGGCTTCTCTTGTGATCCAAGACTTAAATGCTTGAGATTTTGTACAGCTAGGCCCCCATCTTTTGAGTTTGCTTCTTTACTGATATGTCAAATGCTGACTTTGTGATTTTCTGTATTGCTTCTTTTCAAACTTGTATTTGCTGATGGCTTTTGTATTTTGTCACTTGTGGACTTTTGCTATGAACAAAACAATTTTGCTTTGAGATTTGTGGTAAAGTACCCTAGGCCTATGACATGACTTTACAAATTTTGAGGCTCTTTGATTGTTAATTGTACTGGTTTTCTTGTTGAGTCTATTTTCTCATTTGAAGCAACATGAGGCTTGTGCTTGTTGATTTGATATTTTCTGATTTCCTCTTTATCTTTTGTGAACCAAGATTTGAGATTTGCAAGAGACTAAGCCTAGCCAATGATGTATGATCCTGATTTTCTGTTGCTGGCTGTACTGGTTTTTTCCGAATTAGTCCTGCACTTGTTGCTTGATGAATTCTGGTTTGCACCTTTTAGTTTGTTGTGAACCAATTCTTTTGAGATTTGCAATATAATTTTAGTCTATGATAAAACTGAAATTGTATGAGGCTTTTTTTGAGTTGTTTTAAATCATGTTGGGCTTGTACTTGTGTTGGACTTGAAACTCTGTTTGCACTATTGTGAACCAATTCTTTTGAGATTTGCAATATAATTTTAGCCTATGATAAAACTGAAGTTGTTTGAGGCCTTAGAACATAAAACCTTCTTTTTCTGAACTCTGGTATTTTGTTGCCTTTAGATTCTGCGCAGGTTTTGTTCAGGAAGCTTGCAGTGTGCCCTATTGTTGGTTACAGTTTGCTTATGTTGCAGTATTGATATCTTGCTGCCTGTTATGCAGCTTGCCCTGCTGTTTGTTGCAATTTGCTTGCCTTGATATCTTGCTTCCTGTTATGCAGCTTGCCCTGCTGTTTGTTGCAGTTGGTTTATGCTGCAGCATTGATATCTTGCTGCCTGTTATGCAGCTTGCCCTGCTGTTTGTTGCAGTTTGCTTGCATTGTTTGTGAACCAAGCTTGCACCTTGTGATTTGAAAACCATAAACTCTCAGGCCAATGATTAAACAAGAATTGTATGAGGCCTTAGAACACAAAACCCTTCTTTTCTGATTCAAAAACCACCATAATGATGAATTAGAATACTTTGTATATTTTTTGTTCATTTCTGGATGTTTAAGTTACTAACAAACTTCTCCCTCTTTTTTTTCATGAACATGAGGCATGGATGGCCAACGAAGGTTGGAGTAGCTGCTTGAAGATGAAGACTTTGAAGAAATAAAATTTCTCTTTTTTTTAATCAAATCTTTGTAATTTATTGCATTTATAGACAAAACAATTTTGTAAATTCAAACTTGTAATGTAATGAATACAATGCCTCTGAATAAATTTTGTATGAAATGGAAATATTGTACCAATCTTAACTTTGAAATTCTTACTTGAATGTTCTGAGCAAAACACCTTCTTTTGGGTAACTTGTATTTCAAGCAACCACTAAATATGATCAAGCAAAAATAAACACTTTGTACTCCAATCAAACTTCTAAAACAAAATAAATGATTAAGAATTTTAATTCCACTTGATTAACTTAAATCCAAAGACTTATGGTCAAAAGTCTTAATCTTCAACCTTTGTCCAATGGCTAACTGGTAATCAAAATGAGTTCGTATGTCATTCTTGATTCAAACGGGATTTCATCATCTACCAAACATGTTTTAAGAACAATCGTCAGTCTTGTAGAATTAACAAACTTTAGCGAATTGTGTTTAAGAATATTTGAAATTTTGAAGACTCAATTATCCCTGAGAAATCCCAAACCCTAATTATTGATTTTCCGTCTAGGAAGAGAATCTGTCTGATCGACTCTCGAGCTAATTGAGTCTACAAGAAACCCTAGGATAACATCTTGTATGAAAATTTAGAGGGCAAATTTTGGGGTACAACATATGGTCACTATATTCTCACTCAGAAGCTGTGAAGTAATGAGTTGAGTATTGTTATTAGAGGAAGCTTTTAAGAAACTCCAAGTTGTGGTCTTAGTCAAGAGTCTTGGCTAGTGATTGTCATGGAAGTATGTCTTCCTGTTTTTTCTGAATTGTGTTGATCCAATCGTTGTCTGTGATTGAAGAGGGATTGAGGAGGGCCTCCTATCTAGGTGAGTCTTAGATAGAAATCTAGGAAGGGTAATTATAAGTGAGAAGTTATAAACATGGGTGTTTAGCTTCGAATTGATACTATCATAGTGGATTTGTCTGTGGCTTGGTATGCCCCCAGAGTAGGAGATTTGCTCCGAACTGTGTTAACAATTCTGGTGTGTTGTTTATGCTTTTCAGTACTGTTTTTATTGTTAATACCTTGCTTGTTTATTTATGTCGGATCATATGTCCCAACATGTCATAGGACATATGAGTTCTGTCATACCAAAATTTCAATTGGTATCAGAGCAGGCATCCTGTCTGTTTTTAGATGAGATCCTAGGGGGATACTTTTTGATTATATGCAAGGCAATTTGTTTCTACTGAATAGCTGTATGAACTTGGAGAGTTCATGTTATTGTTTGAACGGTCCCTAGAAGTGGAGGATGGAATGTTCATGATAGGGTGTGTATTGGACTTGTGTGTGTTGTTTTTAAGCCTGTAGCTTTGGTGGCAAGCTACTGTGTTGAGGGTTTGATTTATTTTCAAACCTAGGATAACCTGTTGCACCTGGAGTATGGTGTGGTTGTGCAAAGGTTTATGTTTTTTCCTGAATGATGGCATGGAGTTTTCTGGTCTGTATTTCGCTGCATATATATCTGATGGAAAACTCCTGGTGGTTTGGTGTGTTGAGGATGGAACACATTGTTCTCCTTTGAAGGCGTATCCCATGATATGGTGATGCTTGAGGAGAGGTTCGACTATCTTGTTAGAGTTGCCAAAGATACTTGAGGTTTATCCCAAGTCCACTCATAAAGGCACTCTTATATGAGTTCGTTGAAGAGAGATCAGGTAGAGGAAATTTATTTTTGCTTCTAACCCTAAAAGGCCAATCTCCAGGCTTTGATAGAGGATCTTTTAGTGTGTTATTTGTGAAGGGAACTGATGTCCTACCAGATGTTGGAACATCAAACCAGCAGATTATGCAGAATCTTATTGGATAAAGTTAGGGCATATCAGATGCTCGGGTGCTGAACAAATGTGTTTTGATCACTTATGTTTGGAACCAGTCCTGATCAGGAAGAGGAGGCATCTATGTTTTGTGTCTAAGAAGTTTCTTTGCTAGAAACATGTCTTAGATAAGTATATTAGCCAGGACACGATCAACATATTGGGAACTCATTAGATTAGTTTATTTCTGATCTAAGGGAGTTAGAGTACAAAGGCCGTGATTTGTTTTCTTATGAAGGCTTGATAAAGGTATCTCAATCAGATCCTTTATGTGTGGAGGTCAAGCTCAGGTGTCAAGGACATTTTCTCTAACATCTGGAAGACCCTTTTGGTCAAAGGAGACAGATTTATGGAGTCTTGTTTATGGTCCTGGAACAAATTCTGTTTAGAGAGGAGTTATTGACATGTACCAACCACAGGATGTGAAAATATTGGAAGGGAGAATGCATGATTCTCAAGGAATTCTTAGCAGTTAATAAAGGGGATTCCTTAATATGAAGCTAGAACATCTTGGAGAAATGTCAGATATAATGTCTTGACATCCTTGGTTTGAGAATTTATTTTTCTCAATATGAATGGTGTTAGTTTCTCATTAATAGGATATAGGTTGTTTACTTTAACTTGAGATCTCCTGTCAAGTTTATGAGAGCATACTCTTGTTCTTATGTAATGGAAAAGTATTTCAAGGATTGTCTGCATTGGAGGTGTGTCAACAGGAATTCTGTGGTTGACTGGCATCTGCATTATTGAAATGCCATCTAATTCACCTAGGATGGGCATTTTAGTTTGTTTGAAGCAAGGAGGAGTTATTTGTTTTTGGACCAAAGGATTATGGTTCCCTGGTATCTACGGAATGTTCCTTTCTCTGCTAGGATTCAATTATGTGGTGTCCTCACATAATGGATCAGATGTGTTTGCAAGGACTGAAGGGAATCCTTGTGTATTAGGAAAAGCAGACTTAGTCTGGACAATCTGCTTGTGTTGTAACATGATCGTACATTGCCATTGTTGTTGAAGTCTTCTCCAAATGCTTGTTAGATGGAATCTCCTCTTTAGGTGCAGAAGAATGGCGTCCAACATCTCAAAGTCAGACAAGAGGTCTGAAGTTTAGAAGTTCAAGAAGAAGATTCTTGAGATGTGTAATATGCAGGTTTCTGCATGTATGTATGATCTGGTGTGGAAAGCTGATCAGCTACTGATGGTTGATCCTCTTGTATCCCTTGTAAGAGTTATGGATTACTATGGTATCTCCAGACCATAGTTAATGGTGAAATCCAGGTGTTTGAGACTGATGCTGGATCCGATGTTGGAACATCATCTCAAAGTTTATTTTATTCCTTCAACTAAGGAAGTTGTTATTATCCAGAGTGGAGCTAAGGTCAAGCCACTGACCTAATCTGAGATATTTTATGACATGAATGAATCTCATCAGCTAGTGCCATATGTGTGCAGAAGAAGATTGTCAAACCAAATATCCTACCTTGTGTGACAAGGTAATCTTATTTGACAAATGATAAATACTTTGAAGGGAGCTGTGTATTTGCTAAGGAGATTGTGCATGAGACAGATGGTGAATACTTTGATGGGAGACTAAGTATTTGTGTGTGGAGATTATTCAAATCTGCATTCTGAACATTGTGGTTCAAAGTGCATGTGAGAGTTTATTTCTCTCCATAACATTCAGGTGTATGGAAGAACTTGGATGAGCTGCATTGGTTGTGTTAGATTGGGATCTTTTTAAAGGATTTCCATGCATAATAAGTCCTTTTAATAATGATTTAAGAACCAATGTAACTGGGTTCTATATTATGAAGCTGATATCCCACATGATGTCTTAACATCATGATTGTTGGTGGCTATTTTGAATGCTTGAGATTATGCATATGGAGTTGGATGCTCGAGCATTATTTTCAGAACTGGCATTTCTGACTTTATGGATTAGAATGTGGAGATTCTGGTCCTGTCTACGGTAGTATGCTTGATGAATGCATGTCTACCTTGTTGAAGACTCCACTAGTATTAGCAACTACTAGTGGATGAAAAGGGCAGAAGACTGCTAACAAATACTGAGGTTTGAGCAGAGTGTTTTGATGAAGTTTTTTTTCTTCTACTGCAAGTCACTCCAGCAAAGGTTTGGTGATATGGATCTTAGTAAAAGATTTTAAGCAAGCTAAGTGTTTTTGGAGTTTGTGAGTGACTTCACACCTAGTATGCATGACATATTGTCTATCCTAAAGGTCATGATACAAAGTGTGGTTATGAAAGAACAATATCCAAATGTGTCCTTGAAGAAGTCAAAGTTCCTAGAAGTATTCTCAAGGAGTGAGAATATCTAACTCTGGTTTGACTCTATTGAGGGATTCAAGGTTCAGCATATGCAAGAAGTGATGAAGTCTTTCAACTAGTTCTCAAGTTTTCATCTTCGACTGGAGCATTGGTTATCAATGACATGGGGAGTCATGTAGGTATCTGTGGATTGTTGTTGCAATGGTAAAAATAATTGTTTGTATGTTATTCAAAGCTTATGGAGATCTTATGCCTCTTATGAGGAAGTGATGTCAGACAACATGTTACGATATTATGAAATTATTGGTGATCTTGACAAGGAATGGTTGGTCTTAGCCATGTGAAGCTGGTGGATTAAAAGTTCACATATCTCTTTGGTGATTAATGGTTATGTCTGGGAGAATTTATTTTTCTCTGCAGATGTTAAAAGGACTCTTCAGGTCTTTATTACTAAGAGATGTCACAAATGTGACGTTCTGATATCTTGGTGTGTATCACTAAGTCTAAGTGAAAGGAGAACACTTAGAATCCAGTGGAAGACAGTGGGTATGAAGGAGTGTTGGTCAATGTGCAAGTAGAAGAAGATAATGTCTGACTGGATGTCAAAATATTAATTAGGACATGTTTCTTGTATGATAGACAAAGGAGTTTTGTGAACAGCTTGTTCAAACACGTGTTAGTAAGCGCGTTTTGACTGTGCATGTGCATGTATTGGGACATGTTTTGCTCATAAGAAACAATCCAGAGTGATTAAAGATGTTCAAAGCTATTTTTAGACGGTGCACATTGATTTTGGTGGAAGTTTCTCCTCAAATAACGTTTCCTTTTGACTAAGATTATTTCTACATTCAAGGATCATTATTTCCCAAGTAAATTTGCCAGTTATTTATAGAGGGATCTCCTTTCCTCTTTCACCCCGTAAGGATTTGTTGTGTCCATAATTCTTATGGATTTTGTTCGGGTTCGGGTGAGTTATTCTTGGGTCTAGTTTTAAGAAGGCCCCATTTGCCAATTTTTGGCTAAAAAGGGGGTGAAAGGGTTAGCTCAGATGTCGAAGCCACACGAGTTTCTTGTAGTTTCTATACAAAAATGTTGGATAAGATGTTCGATCCTTTTTCTGTGTCTTATTTTGTGACCTGTGATCTGAGTTATGAATATAGTTGCGGCTTGTGTTCTGAGTTACCTAGGGTGGTGGTTGGATACTTCTTAAGTTTCCTCTTATGCCACCGATTAACTGGTGGTTGCTTCATGGTCCTCTTTTTCAACAGATTGACTGGTCGTTGCTTCATGTTCCTCTTTTTCCACCAGTTGAAAGGAAGATCTATTCATCTGTGACAAGAATAGGTTTATGGGTTAAGGGGGAGTGTAGACCTATCATCTTCCTCATCTATATTGGTTTCATCAAATATCTTCAGGACTTTTCTTCCTTTTATCCCGAGGTTCCCGTTCTTTGATGTTGGAGTTTGTACTGCAATGGAGTTCATTCAAAATGATGGAAAGTAGATGTCTAACAAAGATGTCCCAACATCTTTACTGAAGACTGACTCCATGTTGCTGTGCTGCTGTGATTAGTAGTTTCTGAGGACTACTGTTGGTGAATGTTTTTGTTTATTGTTTTAATTTGCTTGTAATTTTTATGTATTTATTTTAGCCAAAATTTGCCAAAGGGGGAAATTGTAAGTTCCTTAGTTTTAAGGATTGGCATTAATTTTTGTAAAACAAATATAGTAGCAATATGTTAGATATGATATATTAACTTGCTAATAGGAACAGGTTGAGCAAGAGGTCCTATCTTATGTAAGGACATGTTGAGTTGATGAGTTTCAACATCTGGAACAACATGTCGAATAAGATGTCCTATGAAGGAGCATACGACATCGCGCCTGAGCTGAAGTGGACAATTAGATTCTATTATGATTTAACTGATGCAGAATATTTTGGGAATATTATGCAATCATATGTAGCATTTATTTAAAGGTCAAGAAGAATCTAATTAGAATATTGAAGAATATACAGTTTCTAAATTTGGAGATAATTTAGGAAAATTTGATTGAAGACCTTGTTTGTACCAGAAGTTACTGCTGGTTATTATAGCTGATATGTTGCATTTTGAAGGCCCAAATCCAGTTTGGTATAGGTTATAAATAAAAGTGTTTATAACCTAGTAAAAGAACGAGTTCAATATGTATAAGTCTAGGGCTTTGTCTTTGTGCCGCTCTTTAGGAGAGGTGGTGTTAGTGAACCACTCAGGTTTTGAGATGGTCACTATTTTCTCACTCAGAAGCTATGAAGTAATGAGTTAAGTATTATTCTTGAGGAAGCTTTGAAGCAACTCCAAGTTGCAGTCTTAGTCAAGAGTATTGGCTAGTGATTATCATGGAAGTGCATCTTCCTATTTTTTCAGAATTGTGTTGATCCAATCACTGTTTATGATTGAAGAGGGATTAAGGAGGGCCTTATATCTAGTTGAGTCTTAGATAGAAATCTAGGAAGGGTAGTGATTACGTGAGAAGTTGTAAACGAGGGAGTTTATCTTAGAATTGATACTATCATAATGGATTTGTCCCTGGCTTGGTATGCCCTTAGAGTAGGAGAGTTGCTCCAAACTGGGTTAATAATTATGGTGCGTTGTTTATGCTTTTCAGTACTATTTTTATTGTTAATATCTTGCCTGTTTGTTTATGGATTAGATGTCCCAACATGTCATAGGACATCCGAGTTCTGTCATACTAAAATTTCATTCTGTTCTAAAAACAGGTCTTAGATATGTGTGAGTTGATCAACATTTTTACTCCTTGGGTCAGTTTATTTTTGATCAAAAGATGAGCACAAATAGGAGATTTATTTTCTTAACCAGGTTCTTCATATGGGGATGTCAAGTTCAAATGTCGAGGACATTCTCTATTACATATGAAAGAGTCTCTTGATTAAGAGAAGTCAAATTTGTGAGATCTTGCTTAATACTATTCAGTTGTAATAGTTTCTGACTGAGTTGAAGAAGGGGATGTTAAGCAAATGACTGATGGATTTTTCTCATAAACAGGGTGAAGGTTGTTTACTAAAAATTGATATTATTATCAAGTCTATGAGAACATGTGTTCTACCCTAAAAGTTTCCCTCCCTTTTTTTCTCAACACATTCTTCACAAGATTTTCAGTGGCTCAAGCTTCCACGAGGGTTGACTAGGTTAAGCCATTTCCTCAACACTGATACCTCAAATTAGGGTTTGAGTTTGCACAAATACAATTTAACTTCTAATACTACAAATGAATTTCATGGATTAGTATGGACCTCCAAGAATGCTCATGACAAGTTTCAAGTCTTATATCATAAATTCTGCTCAATCAATTGACCAAATGACCAAAAATCAACTGTATTGATGAAAAGTTAACTAATACACCAAAAGTCAAACTTTGACTTTTTGTTCAACATCAAGTTTCAAAGATCACAATTCACCAATACATTCAAGAATATTAAGCTTGATCATCAAGAAGTCAAGAAAGTCAAAAGTCAATGTAAAAAGTCAAGATTACCAAGACTTAGAAATTTTCAAAGTGTTTTATACATGATAATTTTATTACTTCATGCCAACCTTTCACCAAGATGCAAGATGATTCAAAGAAAACTTTCAAAATGAAAGTTGTAGATCTTGATAAGATCTATAACTTTGCTTTACTGATCAAGTCCTAGAAGTGCTTTTATTTTGAGTTATAAATTCCTGAAGTCATGACATTTTTATCTAACACTTAGAGAAATTTTCAACAGATTTTGGTCAGGATTTTATCATAACTACTTGGCATTTTTTCACATAGTTCCAAGATGATTTTGTCAAAATGGTCAACATGAAAGTTATAGAGGATGTGTGATCGGTGGAAATAGAACTGACTGTTTTTAGCTGGTTTCGCGAAATGTCGCGGTAAGCAAGAGTCGCCACCGTCTTTTATGTTCTCCAACATGGAAAGGACAAAAGCACAGCAAAATTCCTTATTCGAGATGTCTCTCGGTTCGGGAGGTAGATTTACAGAAAGGGAAGGTGTTAGCAGCCTTTCTATCCGTGGTTATCCACGGGCTCTTAGGTACTTGCTCTTATGTTTTCAAAAATTTGTTTGCTTTTCAAGTGCGTGTGGGTTTTGAAAAAGTTCGTTTGGAAAACTTCTAAGTAACTCTTGTATCAGTCCTCAAGAGTGTATGAAGTGTTTTGTTTGAAAACTTTTGAAAGTGTAGGTGCGAAAAGTCATTTTTGTTTGTTTTTGAAAATAGCAAGTACCCAGGAGAATCTACCTACTCTAAGGAATTAAGCTGTGTAAGAGTCCTTTGGATAGTGCTATCCCACCATTGAGAGGTAGGTAGCACCATCGTTGGAGGTGTTCGGGTCAATTCGATTATCGGGACATGTGTGGTCGCTGAAGCAATAGTAAGACACCTTAGAAGTAACCCTAATGTCCTAGATCCTTTTATCCGAGGCAACTGTTTCGAGGCAACTGGATCTTTAGACAAAGGGCGACCTCTAAGACACCCTATACTTCATGACCACGTTCGAGGCAACCGGTGAGGCGTACCCTAGGGGTGGCATGTGCATGTGTGTTGTTTTTCAGTTAATGTTTTGTACATGTTATTTGTGAGCTACGGATTTGTTTTATTTTACATACATTCTTGCAGGCATATTAGCAGTTAGGAGTGCGGAAAATAAATTGCAGAAATGTAAATCTAGCTATTACAAGGCGCGGGTCTATACATCGCCAAAAACAAAAACCCGTTTTGGAAAATAAAGTGCGAGAATTTAAATAAGGCGATAAAATCCTATTTAACTATTACATACTCTGTACATATACAAAATAATGAATTAAAAAATAAATACGCGCGAAAGAATGAATCGGGACGTCCTAAGGGTTTTGACCCTTTTTTTGAGAAAGAATTGAATTTTGTCCTTTTTTGTAATTGCAATTAATTAAATAAAGCCTAATTACTAATTAATTAATTTATTAAAAGAAAAAATATTTTTTTGTATTTTTATGTTTTTAATGGAAATAAAACAAAAGGAATTAAAATTAAAAGAAGAAAAAATCTAGTTCTAAGTTTATTTTAGTTATTAAGAAAAAGATTAAAGTTGCCTATTTAAACTAATTAATTAATTATAATTTATTTACAAAAAATAATATGAAATTAATAAATGATAATAATATTAGTTTTTTTTGATTTTTTATGAAAAATATTAATTATGTTAATCTTGGTGGTAATAATGATAATTAAAAAAAAAAAAATAACTAAATTAGAAAATATAAAACAAAAAGAAAAAGAATGAACACCTCCAATCTGGCCCAATAGCATTAAAGCCTGTTTGACTTTTGGAATTGTCCACGCTGGCTTGACTGGGGAGCATGGTGTTCCTTCATTTCTTGGCCTTCAGATCTGTGGGACTGGCCACTTGGCACATGGATTTGTGAGGTGTACTGTGGAGTTCATATGGGCGTGCTGCATGAAATCATGTTAAACAAAATATGAAACAAATATTAGGGGGACCTGGGATTCGAACCCAGGTCCCAAGGGACTATGCACAAGCGCTTTGGCCACTGAGCCAATTGTCTCAATTGTTATAAAAATAATAAGCGAATAATATATTGGTGAACCAAAATAATGCCTGAGAAAAAAACTAAAACACGCTATTTTTTGAAACGGACAAATCAGAGGGAGACGCGTCAGCGTCTTCTTCGTTTGTTACTGGTTTTTTACCTGCGAATTTCTATCTGCAGGAAACTTCGCAGGCCTTTCCTAAAACCATCCCTAGGCTTCAAAAATTCCATCTAAACCCATGGTTGTGATCGCCCATGTCTCCTGATCACGTTGATGCTTATGGTCCGTCCCAATTTCACCTGTAGAAAAAATACCTAAAAGCAAAGCAAACAAACCCTAGGCATGGGTATTGTCATACGAAGCCTAAAAATGAAATTGAATATAACCGTTGCATTGGAAATCAGGCATGGAGTATGAATATGCTATTATTTTCCAGAAAAAGTGCAAGAATGGAGAAACACGACTCCATGTTCAGAGGTAATTTCGTGAGTACTTACAGCGTTATTCAGTGGACCTTAGGACGCGTTTGTGGTTGCTTTGGCTTCAGTGAGTGGCAAGGAAGAAAGCTACGTGCTTGCTTTGATCTGAAAACGCTTGCGACTATGTTTTTGGTCTCTTACTTTTTTGGACAATTTTCAGTTTTGTTCTGGCCGTTTCAGGGATGCCTAGGTCGTGAATGAGGCTTGTCACACTTGCATATGTAGTAATGAATGATAATAGGTCACATTATGAGCTAACGATCCCTTGCAATTAAGTTTTTGGATTCTTCATAACCACCATTAAAGATCATTCCAAGTTTGTTCAAATTTTGAATTTTTATGCATAAAATGGCCCTAGCACGAAATTGGTAGGTTGTAAATGCTTCATGAAGGCTATTCAAACCACAAGATACCAGTTAATTAACTTTTTTGATTTTATTTAAATTATTATGGATTAAAATGAATTAAATCCACAAAAATTAAATAAAAATGAAAAAATAAAGATATGGTCTTGAAATTAATCATGGGACACGTGGGTGGCATGACAAGGCTGAATCAAGTGGAAGAAAGTGGGCCCTTTTGTCAAAAATTGAAGTTTTAAGGATAGTTGACTTTTGCCATTTCACAAAAATTTCCCAACTTCTCCAATGCATATCTTGCTCAATTTTGATCATATGAACATGTTCTTGGACATTTTGGAAAGGTTTTGAAGTCCTCTAACCAATGCCTTTGGTCCCATGTCATTTTGATTTACCAATATCAAGTTATGGTCTTTGACTTAAAATTCCTTTTTGTTGACTTTTGAAAATGACCTATAATGTTGAAATTGATAACTTTTTGTGAGAGCATTTATTGGACTTGGAATGTGAAGATGAGTTGTAGGAAATGTTATCCCCTTCAAAATGAGCATTGGATGGGATTTTTCTGATGACCCATGAAAAAGTTATGCCTTGGTCAAGTTACATTTGACTTTTTAGCTGTCCAAAAATGGAAACTTTTGCATCTTGATGACTTTTGAGCCATTCTTGTGGAATCATGATCAAGACTTGATCAAATGATGATTGTGGCTTCAAAATAAGATGTTGGCCAAATTTTTTGACTTTTGACTGCCAAATGACCATTTTACCCCTACAGTTGATTGTGAAGCAAATGAGGCTTTTGACTGTGCAACTTGACCTTGTGAGCCTTGAAACTTGACATGTGGATGCTTGACAATGTGTATAGGCATATGTGACTTGATTGAGCCCTTGAAAACCTCAACTTCCTTGCAAGAACCAAAACCCTAATTTTGACTGGCTTAGGAGGATGGTTTGAACTGTGCAACCCTTGAGTAGACTTGAGCAAATTGAGATGATGCTTGTCAAAATTTTGAAGAATATGGGAGGGCAAATTTTGGGGTACAACAGGATGTTTCAAGCTTTCCAAAACATCCAAGATCATGAATTTATCATACTTGAGCTAGGAGATTCAAGGGTATGAAGTTGGGCATCCATTCTTGAATTGCAAGTCACTTTGTTGAAGAACACATAACAAATTCCTTATGCTATGCTGCATAATCTTGTGTTGCATGCGTTCTAACTTGCCAATCTCACCATAGTTTAATGCTTGCACCTACTTTTGAGCTATTGCCCAAGTGTTTTAGCCATTGTCCAAAAGATCTTTCCATTTATGGCATAAAGGCACCATTGCTATTCTTGAAAAGCAAGCTTGTTGGCACAAAACTTGGCTTGAGCCCATACCTTGTTTGCTTCTGATTTTTCTCCACCATAAATCATGGAAAGTAACCCCTCTAAACCAACAACTTTGGTACTTTATCTTGGGAACATGACATAACTTGATATTTGCAATCCAACCTAGCCATAACTCCATAGTTTGTAAACTAAATCAGCTTGTTCACAAACCTCTTGCCTATAAATAGGAGAAGCATTTGCATGAGAAAGAGGTCAGAAAAATAGAGAGAAAATCCAGAAGTGTTGTTGTGTAGACAAGCCCTTAAAATCTCACACCTTCAAAAAGCTATAGCTGTCCATAAAGCTTCCACTCTTGAGCTTTAAAATCCAAATCCTTGAACCACCCACACTTTGCAAGTTCTGTCCAAACAAACCATCCAAGAACTCCACATACATCATATAGATCTTGTTCAAACACAAAAACAGCTTTTGTAACACCTCTGTTTTTTCCAAGGTCAAGAACAGTCAAGGCAAAAACTCAAGCTCAAAGCATAAGTTCCAGCTTCAAGGTAAGTCTTCTTGACTTTAACCCTTCATTTCAAGCATCATTAATTATTCATCTTTAAAGATAAAATGTAGTAACCATTGCCCTTGAAGCTAACCTTTTTCTTGTCTTCCATCCTTTTCAATTATATATTAAGAATTGACTTGTACAGACCATAAAACAATGTTGGATTGAAAAAATTACAGTATGAGTGGACACATACCTATATGAGTCGACACATCTTAGTGGAAAAACAAGTTATGAGTCAACACAAAGCCTTTATGTGTCGACACATATTGCTATACAGGCATAAAACAGAAGGAATAAAGGGTGTATGAGTCGACGCAAAGTACAAATGTATCGACACATGCAGGAAATGAGTCAACACATACCCTTATGCATCGACTCATACTAAGTTTTCCTAAACGAAGGAGTTTTTCAAAAATACTTTCAAAACCCACCACAAACACATATCAAAAGTGATCTAGCAAGAAACTAAGAGCCCATAGATAACTACAAATGAAAAGGGTGCTAACAACTTCCCTTTTCATAACCTACCCCCCGAACTCAAGAAAATATCTCAAAGGTCTTTCCTGTTCTTTTCACCCCTTCCTTATTGGATAAAAGAAAAGTCAGTGGCGACTCTTACTATCCACAACAATTACGATCAAACACAAAACACACCAAGTCAATTCTCCCACCGTATCATAGAACTGGTGACTCTCCTGGGGATTAACTTAAAAGTGGGGTTACCTTAGAGCTAGATCACATTTATTTGCTTTTATTGTTTGATTTGTTTGCTTTACATTTGTGGGTCCTCGTTTAGGTTTGTATTGATCCTCTACTCAAATCGGGGAACATCATTAGGTAAGTAGAAAAATATTGTGGAAACTGTACGGCATAAACCGATATGGTTGAAGCAATGGATATGTTAGTGTGACACATTTGTTAGTACCGGTATCCCTGAGCAGTGTGATGAAGCACTAACTGACCGTAAAACCTTTAATTGAACAAATTGGCCATTAGGAAGTAGTGAGATAGAAAACTTTGGTGCAAAGCTGAAGATTGGTTGATACTCGATACTACGCTCATTGAGATCAGACTTTTGGGATATTTTGGTCGCAAGAAAAGATTGATTGTGTTGAGACAATGCCCAATGAAGAAAGATCAATAATATTGAGATTCCCCAGAACCCAGTTACTTTGTAGGACAAGTTGAACCAACTAAACTTCAAGAGGGTACTTAACTATGAACTCCATGCAAGCCTAAACCTAAGGGCTTGTTTGCTTTGCTTGTATATGTTTATATGCACATAACATTATGACATCATACTATAGCATTTTCAATAACCATTTCAAGGACCTCAAGGGTTTGTGATGCAGGGTTATATTGAACCAGACGTCTATTAAGGGGGAAGAGGATTTATTTTCCTCTAACCAAATGTTGTCAAAAAAAAGAGTCAAGGGCTATGACCCACTTGACATGGTCAGCTTGATTCTCGTGGAAGGACATTCAACGATACGAAGTTCTCCACTCAAAACTGTGATCAAAGTTTAACTTCTAACATTTTCTGATGTTTATCCCACGAGATCCTTGAAAACATCGCATCCACATAACATGCATGTCATCATAACAGGTTTTCCCCATACATGTTTTCTCATCTGCTTACTATTTATTTCATCAGGGATGAATCTAGAACAGACCATCAAGGATCTTCAGACCCAAAATGCTCAGCTTCAAAAAATGTTCTTGAACCTATCCAAGGGGAAAGAAGAAGTGAAAGCACTCCTCACTAAGAGCATGACCAAGAAGAATCCTGAAGACGACAAGGATGTCCAATTGAAGAAATTATAAGCTGAGATAGCAACAATGAGAATCCAGATGTTGGGACAAATGGCTCTTATCCAAAACTTATCTCGGGGACAAGAAGAGCTGAGAGCCCTCGTCAACAAGCTTCATCAAGATGGATGCAACCATATGGAGAAAATAAATAGAATTTGGGATCAAGTCATTAACCAACCCCCAATGAGACAGGAAGTTGGTTTGGTCGAGAGAACACCTTTCAAAATGGCTACTACATCTCGAGTCCAACAACGACCTCGCCAACAACGGCAAGGGGGTCAATGTAGGCAAGATGAGCTCAAGAGAAAGTTTACCAAAATCAACATACCACTGTCTCAGGCATTGCAACATATGTTGAGGATGAACCTGATTACGTTGATAAGACCTCATCTAAATCCCAAAACTTCTTCTCCTAACTACAATCCCGATGCAAGATGTGCCTATCATTCCAGCAGTCCTGGGCATGATACTAATGATTGTTGGGCGCTGAAATACAAGATTCAAAATATGATTGACGCCAAGGAGATTGAATTCGGCCCTCTTGAGACTCCCAACGTGATCATTGCTCCCATGCCAAATTATTGAGAGCATCCAATTCATTTTGAATTTTCAATTGTAATTTTCTTTTTTTTTTGTTCGAACACTTATCTATTATGTCAAACTTTGTTTCATTAATGCATTGCATATGTTTGTCTTGAATTAATCCATTCGTTTTCACTATATTTAAACTGTGCTTTTTACTCCCTTTTATGATATTCAACTTTCGTTGTAAGCCTTTAGAGGAAGGATGGCGAAAACAATACCATAATATCATACAATATGCTTTTGGACAAGACCTTTTTGACAATGTACATGCGTTGTTTCAAATCCCAAAATAGTGGAGTTATAAGGAAGATAATCCCTAGTCAACCCCTTTGAGCCAAAGAAGTAGGAGTTTTCTTTTCCGCAAAAACTGAAACCTTTAATCATAACCTGAGGCAGGGTAGTTTCTCAGTTAATTCAAATGCGCATTCAGTCACAAGCTGTCACGTCATGAATGAAAAGACGGTGATGGTTTCCCCATAAAATAGACAATCATTATCTCTAAAAAAGAAAAGCCCACTAGGTCAAAACCTATGAAGAAGACTTAAAAACCTGGGTCATCCCGCTGACTGTAGTCTCAAAACAAAAAAAGTCAGGCAAAAAAATTAGGGACAATAAAAGAGGTCGTTACAAATCCTCAAAAATAGAAAAATATTGCAAAAATGACTGCCTTCTCAAATAAACTTCTAGTATCTGAACCATCACCAAAATATCATTCCGTACTCAATAGGAATTCAAACACACAATTAACTGAGTTTAGGACTGGAGAACATGATGAAGAACAAGTGGGTACAAATAAACTTTGAGCCTTATCCTTTGTTTCTTAAACCATGAACCAAACCACACTACAACCCTTTAAAAGTCCTAATTAAAGCATGGGTTATTTCGAAAGCATACTGTTACAAAAGGTATCCTGACACCTGTAAGGCTTACTGTAAATCCTGAGTTGAATTCATATTCTTACAAAATTATTTGATTTGCTAAAAATGAATTTTCAAAAACTTCAAGACAAACATAAACTTTGCATTGTTTGAATGCCGCTGTTTGCATATGGGCAATTGGTCGACAACAGAGAAATTCTCACGACGAATATCCAATGAACGAAAATTCTCTCAAGAAACAGAATCACTTCAAATGGGAATACACTTACAAATCTCCCATAATCAATGGGGCATGACAGGTTATTGTCCAACTTAGTGGCAGTCAAGTCGAGATTCCAAGAAATCTCTCATAAAATCATGAATAGCCAGGGGAAGGTCTCCATCTGAATCACTTGGGACATTGAACATGAATTCTAGCAAAGGGTTACGTACAACCAACCAAACATTTTATGCTATTTGTACAACACTTGCTATCATAGACAGTGACAACTCTCCACGTCGACATAGTCGGAAAATACTACGCATAAAAGAGACCCGCTAGGTTGACACGCCCAGGCAAAAATAAGGGCATCCCGACGAACCAAAAGGTTCGGGAAAAATTATGGATATATATGCAAAAGATTGTACATCCGGCAAGTCAAAAACCTGAAAATGCGGCTTGGGAAAAAAAGGGTATCCCGTTGGACTGAAAACCTGAAAGGGAGGTCGAAGCAAAAGTTAGGGATTAAAGCATACGATTATGTCTCGTTATCTCATCATTTTGTGTATCAGTAAAAGATTTGTCACTCTAATCAATGTTTGCCAACGGAGAAGATAGAGTTCAAGCTATTTACAAATCCCCACAAGGCCAATTCCATGGATACCAATGATACAGTGGGAGAACTGACTTGAGGTTTTGCATTTGTGTTCGCAAATGTTTCGGTTTAGCAAGAGTTGCCACCGACTTTTTATTTTATCCTAAGGAAAGGTCAAAAAGCACAGAAAAGACCTTTGAGATATTTTCTTGGGTTCGGGGAGTAGATTATAGAAGGGGAAGGTATTTTCACCCTTTCTATCCATGGTTATCCATGGGCTCTTAGTTACTTGTTTAGATCACTTGCTTTGCTTTTCAATTGTTTGAAATGATGCTTTGTGTGTGGTTTTGAAAGATGTTTTGAAAAGAGGCCATCGTTGTGGCAACCTTTGTAATGATTCTTGTTTGAATGTATACAAAGGTGTTTTTGTCTTTTGAAAAGTTTTCAATGTTTGAAAGTAGGGTTTTGAAATTGTGTTGTGAAGTGTGTTTTGAAAATAGCAAGGATGTTTTTGCAAGCTTTTGATCAAGTAACTAAGATCTATCTACCCTATTCTACTCAAAGATCTTTCTTATGTTTTTAACCCTTTTAACAGTGTTGTTTCACCATTGTATTTGGTGAACAACCTTGTGTTAGGATGTTAAACGGGACAGACGCGAGTCATCGTATAGACCATGATAGCAATTGTATCAAGTATTTTTGGCAATTTTCTTGAGGGACTTGACCATTTTTGTTTAGGCAACTCAGATAGCGTCATCGAGGGACTATGATCTGTTATACCCCAATTTTTGCCCCTAAGATTCCTCTATCATATCATATCAACTCGATCATAACAAGATCACATTAGGGTTGGTTCTTCCTCTTTTTTCCTATCTTTAAGTTTGATCTTGAGGAATCTCTAAGCACCTTGGTTGTGTATTTTGTATATGTGTTATTGACTAACTTCTAATCAAAATACAAAAAAATTTGTCTTTGTATTTTTATATTTTTGTTTTGTAGGTACCAAGTCGAAGCATCTGACAAATAAGGATTTCTGGTATTATTTTCCTAAAATCTCTATTTGCAAAGAAAAAGAATTAAAAATTTTCATTTTTTTCACTGATGCAATCGATTGCTCTTAGGGTGCAATCGATTGCACATAATGCATTTTGCGGCATTTTTGAAAAAATACACTGTGCAAATCGATTTGCACTGTAGTGCAATCGATTGCACAGCGTGAAAATTTGAAAAAAATCAGCAATTTTAAACTTGTCAAATTTTGGCTCCAATTTTCTTTCATTTTTGAAAGATGTATAATTAATTCAAATTTTAGTGCCAATCTTTCATTTTTAAAAAAGAATTATCATTAATTCAAATTTTGGCTCTAATATTTGAAAGAATTATCATTAATTCAAATTTTGGCTCTAATATTTGAAAGAATTCATTAATTCAAATTTTGGCTCCAAGAATCAATTACCAAATTACCACTAATCCCAATCCTAAAACTCTATAAATAAAGCCCCCATTTCATTCAAATTTCAAGCTTTTGATAGACAAATCCACCTTGCTAAAAAATCTCTCAATTCTCTCCATCTACCAAATTCACTCAAAGCTCCATTTTCAAAAAGTTAGTAAGATTTGCATTGAAGCTTACTAATCTTTGAGCTAAACCTTCATCCAAACACTTTTTCTCCATCAATTCTCTACATCTAAGCTTGGTCAATTGATTCTTGTGGTTAAATTGAAGCAAATTCTTGAAGTAGTTTTGATAATTCTCTAGATCTACCTTTGGTAAGTTGGATAATTCATCTTTCACAATATGATATCTTGGTGATCTTTGGGATTGATTCTTTGAGCATTATTTTGTGATTTCAATGGTGTTATTTTCTCATAATTTGATGGAATTTTCATGCTCAAGTGGATCCATGATCATAAGGTGTTTGATGGAAAGTTTGAACAAGAAATTTCCCTTTTAAAATGTTGTTTTTGCTACTGTAACTGTGTGTAATCGATTTGCACTGTAGTGAAATCGATTGCACAGAAGTAATTTCACGCAGATTTTTGAAAACTGTACTGTGTAAATCGATTTACACAATAGTTCAATCGATTTACACAAGGACATAATGCATTTTTTTGCCTTGTTTTAGGGCAGCTTTGATCCAAAATGCTTTTTTCTACTCATTCCTTTTGATTGTTGGTTTGGATTGCAATTTTAAATGTCCAATTTTTCTTTAAACTCAATGGACTTTGTGATGCAGATGAAGTTGGATAAATGTTCATCAATTCAAATCTACCTAAGAGTGAATTATTTAATTCATTTTTTGTGCTTTGGATTAATGATATGTTTAGTGCTTTAATCCATCTAGAGGAGTGGTTGAATTTAAAGATGAAAGAATTTTGAAATGGTGATCCAAATTAGCTTATCATTTCCCTCCATCTTCATCTAATCCCTTTCTTTTTTTAATTGTTCTACATGTTAAGGGATGGTGATCTCTATATCATTTATCCAAACATGAAGTACATAGATTGCTATTGACCGGCCTCAAAATAGGTGCGACTTCTACATAAGTCCACTTACGATTGCTTAACATAGCGCTAAATTTTGTCCCGATTCGAATAAATGATCATTCGTGGCCCAAACTTATGATTGCAAGCCCAAGTATGTTAATTTGATCTCTTTGATCCAATAACCTTGAGATTCATTGTGTGAAGGCTTTGGTTCTACCAATCCTCTAATGGATCTACAACACCTTTAGTCAACGCGGATCACTTAAACTTCGTTGATCATTACATGTTGCCTTGTGAGAATTCCAAAATGGATGATATACTTGACAAAAAGCAAATGCAACTTGTTGTGTGGAGGCTTTGGTTCTACAAATCCTCTAATGAGTTCCAAATGCAAGTTTCAAGATGGTCATCCAACTAACCACTAATTAATAACAATTAACTTTAGTTTACGCTTTTATTTTCATGCTTTATGTACCATTTACTTTTAGCATTTTACATTTCATGCTATTTTCGTCTTTGCTCACTTGAGCATTTACTTTTATGTCATTTTTATTTTGCTCACTTGAGCTTTTCTTTCTTTTCAAAGACACCTAATAATCAACATGAACCACAAAAATCATTAATGATACTTGGACTACATGGTTACTATCCTTTGCATTATGGAGTGATGGACTTCTTGGACTTAGGATTAGAGACCTTGGCCTATCTTGGAGACTTTGTGACTTTATTTGATATTTTGTCTGAAGTTCTTGAGGTTTACCTCAAGACATTGGGTTGTTTGTTTGTTTTGTGTGCAGGTTATTGAGATTACGATCTTTGCTTGTAATCTGGAATTCACCCGTATACAGCCGTTACTCTGCCCAATTTTTGCGAAGACTTAAAACACTTGAAGTTTGGTTCTCTCAAGAGGTCTAGTATCTTTGCTTGCTTGGTTTCAATCTGAAGAATGGGAATTCTATATTGACTCATAATGTCAAGTATTGGCTTTTTGTTGGTTAGATGGTTCTTATCCATAGCTTTTACCTTATGCTTTAGGATAGTCTCTTCTTCTCCTCCCATCTTCTTTAATTTCAAAAACCTTCTCCCTCCTTAAAAAAAAACTCTTCTTGTTTTGAAACTTGAAACATTTTCATAATAAACTTGGACTTAGGTCCATGCATCTTCGAAACATTTTCATAAATAAATTTCAATCAATTTAATAATACCTTGACCTTTTTTTGTGAGAAGACTAAAAGTCAATCAATCTCATTTCAAACCATTTTGCCACTTTGGCTTTTATCTTTAAACTTTTCTCAAAAGATTAGACTCTTGTCAATCCTTGTAGTGATGCAAACAGCTATACTTCTACAATATGTAGTGAAGTGGGATATTTTCCACTTGGGTGTTGAGTGAGGCATTGTTGATTTTAAAATCCAAGCCATATCCTCCACTTTGAGATGATGCAAATTCTCCTTTCTCATGATTGTGGGTAGTAAGTATGTTTTTCACACGGACAATTGCGATGATGTCTTATCTCATAAAATCAACCAACACACTTGTGTTTCAAATTTTTAAAAGAGGAACTACGTGTACCCTGATCCCCTATTGCACGAAAGGTGGTACAGGCACTAAAGGTTCGCAACCGCGGCGGGTGCAAAAATCATAAAAATATTTCTTTTCTCACCTCCACCATCCATTTTATATACAACACATTTTTATAGCCAAAATATACAAATTTTTCAAAGAGGTTCCTGCGGAGTACCGTAGATGTTTAGGGTGCTAATACCTTCCCTTTGCATAACCAACCCCCTTACCTTGAATCTTTCCCCCTCTTTTTGGGTTATTCGCTCTTTTCCCATTCCTTTGGAAACAATAAAGTGCGGGTGGCGATTTTTATTTTGATTTGTATAAAGTCTAGTCAATCCAATGGCTTAGTCTTGCACATTTCTACCGCTACATGATCTTTGTTTTGTTTTTGTTTTGCCAAAGTACTTAACATGCATACCATGACCCATTTTTGAAGGCAACAAGTGGATTCTAACCCTAGGGGTGCAAGTGTGCATTGTGTTTGTTTTTCATGCATTTTCATCTTTGATTAGGTCAAACTATTTGTTGGTTTTGATTTTGCATACAAACCCTAATTCTCTAATCATGGCATAATTGAAAGCATTAAGTGCGTAAAAATAAATCTAAGCTATTACAACTTTGATATAGGGAGGGGGTACAATTTTGAATAAGGGATTATTTTGCAAGAAATTAAAACCCTAAATTATACAACCAAATTGAATTTATAATGCATAATATTTAAATGGGCAATATTTAAATAAACACAATAAATAAATGTTAAATAAAATGTATTTATGCAAAAAAGAGTTTTTTTATGTATGTAAAGTATTTTTTAATGTGAAAAAAGGTGTAAACAATAAAAATAAAAAAGGTTGATTTTATTTAATAAAGGGGTAAACCCTAATTTTCCTTAAAGAAATAATATTATATTATTTATATACAAAAATATATTAATATGTACAAAAATAAAAATATATTGAGAAAAAGTGTTTTTTAGTATAAAAAATAATAAAAAATAAAAATGTAATATTTTTTGAATTTTTATTCTATGTTTTTTAATAAAATAAAGTATATATATATATATATATATATATATATATATATATATATATATATATATATATATATATATATATATATATATATATATATATATATATATATATATATATATATATATATATATATATATATATATATATATATATATATATATATATATATATATATATATATATATATATATATATATATATATATATATATATATATATATATATATATATATATATATATATATATATATATATATATATATTAAGTATGTATAAAATAAAATAAAATATTTACAAAAATAAAATATGTTCAAGAAAATGTTTTCAATGTGAATAAAAATAAGAAATTAAAATAAAAGTATTTTTTTACATTATTTTCAATTTTTAATAAATAATATAAAGTATTTAAACATTTTAATGTTAGAAATAATTAAAATAAATACGAAATAAATGTAAAAATTTATGAAAATATTTTTTTAGGCATTTTTTATGTTTTGAAATAAACTAATAAAGTCAGAAATGAAATTAAAATGCAAAAATAATAAAAATACAAAGAAATGGGCCAGGGGGTGTGAAACTGAAAAAGAAGGTGTTAGAAGCAAAAAGCCAAGCCCAACCCATCAGCTTCATCTTCTTCCTCCAGCACTGTGAAAAACGCGCGCCTGTTACACAAACTCGTATCTCCTGTATTTGTGATCTTTTGACAAAACTCAAAACATGAAACTTGTAGAGCATCAAACCACGATTCTAACCATATAAACGACTTAATCTAACTTTCAAAGACCAGAGAGAATTTCTCTGGCCCTAATTTCTAACCTAGTTTTTTCAGAAAGTTCATGGATGAAATCCTCTTAGCACGTTTAATATAAATGAAAACTGAGCATATGTATGGTTTCAGGGCAATGAGTACTACAACTTTCATTCACAAACCTAAGGCTAAATGTTCCTAAATAGAGAGATAGAAGTTGATGAAAAACCTGTTTCAGTTGAGTTCGAGTTGGACAATGCAGCAACTTTCAGTGAGGCCTGAGGTTCTTTTGAGCTTGCTTGATGTTCCCTGGACCTTTCCCAATGCTTAGTTTGTTTTGAAATGGCCTGAATCCTTCTACAGAAGTCAACCTGCACAAGCTTGAAACAGAAATGGTGAACACTGTAAATGGAGTTACAGTTAGCAATGGAGGTTTGGGATAGCTTGAGTGAGTTGAATGGAAGGTGTTTGAAGTGGAAAGGAGAAAAACGCACGAGCAAAATGAGCTATGGCACTCAAGTTGCAGCAACTGCCCTGTTTTGCAAGTTTTTGGTGTTTTGGTGTTCAAGGGTGTTTGAGGGATGATTGGCTCGTGTTTCTGGCTGACAAGGATGTGTAAAACTTGTTTCAAATATTGGCTTAAGTTGATTTTATCAGATATGTGAGTTATGGACTTTTGGCACAATGACTTGGTTTTGAAGCAAAAAGTGGGAGTTGACAATGCAAGGGCTGTACTGGCTTGGAACCTAGCTGCACAAAGTTGTTGAGCTTTGCCTGACATTAGGGAGCCTTGTTTGCAGAAAAAGGCTTGGTGTATGGATCAAGAAATGAAACTTGACATAAAGCACGCTTTATGTAAATGGAAGTGTTATCTTTATGCCCAAAATGGAATTGTTCATTGTATAATGCTCCCTTGATCAGAACAATGCCTCTAACCAATGTATTTGCATTCAATTTTTGAGTGTAAATTGGTTTAGAGACCTGTAATCAAGTACAAAGCTAGTTTGCTCAGATTTTGCAACTTGTATGAACATGTAATGGCCATAGTTTCAAAGTGAGTTTTTTCCAACTTCGAGCATTCGATTCTCCCTAACCACAAATGTTTTTTAGGATTTCTTGGAAAATTTGGAAAGATTCCAACATGTACTATAATCCATCTTTGAAATGCAACTTGAGACTCCAAGTGTAACTATGTGAAAAATGGCCAAGAAGATGGGTCAAAATCCTGCCTAAACTAGGGCAAAATTTATCTAAGTTAAAAGTTTTAGGGACCCTTGTTCCAAAAATCATAACTTGAGATCCAAGCTTCTTTTGAGTAAACTTTGTGAATCAAAGTTGTAGACTTTGTGGAGGGCTACAAATTTCATGTTGTAAGTTTTGTTTGAATCCATTTGCATCTTGGTGAAAATGTGGGACAAAGAGGAAAAATTAAGAAAATTTCATAACTTAGAAAATTTCTAAGTTATGAAAAATTTTAATTTCAAACCCTAATTTGCAATTTTGGGTTTCTTGATGAACAAGTTTCATAATTTTACATATCTTGATGAAAAGTGACCCTTGGCACTTGATTTTGACCAAAAAGTCAAAGTTTGACTTTTCAGTGTATAGTCAAATTTTGATCAGTTGACTGAAAAATTCATCTATCAATCCTATGCATTTGAGATCTTTTGAACTTTTTGAATGGGTCGAGATGATGTCATTAAGTCCTTGAGTCCATGGTTGAGCTTAATTTTCCATTGGCTAGGTCAAACAGTCAAAAATTGCCTTTGTACAATCAAAACCCTAAAAATGACCATTTTGCCCTTTTGGTGATCTGATCAAATTTCTTGTGGAATTATGATCCAATTTTGATCAAATGGTTCATATGAGTTCATAATGTTGATGTGGGTCAAAATTCACGAGGTTTGATTGTAAATTGGCCACAATTGACTTTTTCCCCAATACAACTGATTTCTAGGTCAACTCTCTAGTTGACTGGACAAAAATTTGATTCAAGGCTTGAAACTTGGTATAGACAAACTTGTGAGTCCAAAATGAAGTATGAAAGTTACTTTGGGCATTGTAGGTCAAAATATCCCTGTGCAAACTCAAACCTTAATTTAGGTCAACAGTGCAAGGAGGTGTTGTGAGCAGAGCAAACCCTAGCCTGGTCTTGAGTTCCAAGAGTCTTGTGATGAGAAAATGTTGATAAAATGAGAGGGAAAATTTTGGGGTACAACAGTTTCCCCTGTTCAATCTTCTTTAACCTGAAGAGTTAGATCGACAAGTTTTGCCTTTCGTGACTCGAAGGTAAAATAGGATTGGACACTAAAGTGCCCGTAAATTTGCACTCGTCAAAATATTGTTGAGGGAATGGGCTTAAAGATGCCATTTGGAGATGGTAGAATCCTGCTGGAGATGGGCTGAAAGATGCCATCCAAGAATATTTGTTGAACTGCAATGTTGTAGGTCAGAGGAATGAGCATCAAAATGGTATCCGTGTCTGGAATGCATTTGAACTGTATCTGGAGACTGAGTCTGTATGAGTAAAAGAATGGTGTCCGTGTCTGGAGCGTATCCGAGCTGTAACTGAAGTTGAGATCTATATGAGTAGAAGAATGACTTCCGTGTCTGGAGTGTATCTGAAACTCTAACCGGGATCTGAATAAGTGACAGAATGACTTCCGTGGCGACTGCACTGGGGAGAATCAAACTTCTGGTGTAAGGGCAAGAATGGCATCCGTGTTTGAAGCGTGTCTGAACTTGAAGTTGATAGTTGAATCTGAATGAGTGATAGAATGGCCGCCGTGTCTGGAGCGTATCTAGTCTGTATCGGATTGCTGAAGTCTGAATGAGTAGTAGAATGATCTCCCTGTCTGGGGTGTATCCGTACTATATTTTGACTTGAAATTCTGAATGAGTAATAGAATGACCGCCGTGTCTGGGGGTGTATCCATACTGTATATGAATAATTGTTAACGATAGCCTTTTAATCTTATCCTGAAAAGGGTAAAATGTTAGCTAAAACACCAAGTTATGTTGCATGATATGTATGATGTAATGAACTGTATTTCATCAATGTTTATGATATATGAATGTAATGGATGTGCATGTAAGCTGAGTAACTGTCCTGCTGAGGAAAATAAATCCTTGGTAACTGGAGATAATGTAATCTTTGACTGCTGCCGGAGAAAGTAAATCCTTGACCGATGCTGAGGATTCAAAGACCTTTGATTGTCGAAGATGAGAAATCCTTGCTGACTGCTTGGGGATTAAAGATCTGTGATTGTTGAAAATGGGAAATACTGGGACCACTGATGGGGATTGAAAATCCTCGGTGACTGGTGGGGATTAACAAGAGCTTTGATAACCTCTGCGGGGAATGTGAATCCTTCATGACTTTCCTGGGAAATAAGGAAAACTCTGAAAATCTCTACTGGGGAGTTAAAACCTGGGAGGCTTCTGCTGGAGAAATGAGACCGGGGATCTTCGATCTGCTGGGAAATAACTCTGTGGGGAGAATTTTTACTCGGCCGGGGAAATCAGGAGCTTTGGGTTATACCCCAATCTACTGGGGAAGCATCCTAGTTGGGGATAAGCCAAGAAGTTAACTGTTATCTGCTTGGTTCTCAGACTTTTAAGATAACCTGCTGGGGAAATTGGGGGAAGTTGAACGGTTCCTACCGGGGTTTGATAGTTGGAAATTTGACTTTGCTGGGGAAGAAGGTTTAGAATATTCTGGCTCCGCTGGGGATATGTATTTCAGGGTTTTCGGGCTCCACTGGGGATCTTGGAATTTAACTCCGCTGGGGACATATACTCTAAGGTTTTAGCTTTGTGAAGGATCTGAACGATGTACTGTAGGGGATTTCTTCTGGAATAGCACAAAGATATCTTCCCACACCTTCAACCTATCAGTAATTATCCTTTCTCAATTTCGTTTTATTTGTAAGCAGTGATTATATTGAAATGCATATGCCTATTTAACAAATCTTTGGACGTTTTCAAATAAAACATAAGTGTAAAAAGAAAGAAAGGCAAGAAAATTTCTGCACTTTGAACTATCTTTGTACAAAGGAGACAAACATCCTAGTAAGAGAATGTTGTTGTAAAAATTGAAAAAATTTATACAAAAGGAAAGATGGCTATGTGTAGCAATTCCATGGGATTCCCATTCTGCTATAGCCTTCACAACTCTAAGTATCTTGTCCATTCGCTGCTTCGTCCACCAATGATTAGATTGATCAGAAGCTTGGAGCTTGTTGGTGAAGAGATTGTTCTTAAAGTGATCCGACGAGACATAGTCATACGCTTTAATTCCCTAACTTTTGCCTGGACCGCCCTTTCGGGTTTTCGATCCACCGGGAAACCCTTTTTTGCCCAAGTCGCCCTTTCGGGTTTTCAACTTGCCGGGTGTACAGATTTTTTTTGTTTATCCCTAATTTTTGCCTGAACCGCCCTTTCGGGTTTTCGATTCACCGGGATGCCCATTTTTGCCCAAGTCGCCCTTTCGGGTTTTCAACTTGTCGGGTCATTTTATGCGTAGTATGTTTTGACTATGTCTGCGTTCGCAGGGTACGACAAGTCGTCGCCGTCCATGGTGGTCAGAATCATTGCCCCACCAGAAAATATGCTTTTGATTACAAATGGTCCTTCGTAAGTAGGATTCCACTTGCCCCTGGGATCACTTTGCGGCAAGATGATCCGCTTGATTACAAGATCTCCGACAAGATATACATGATGCCTGACTTTCTTGTTGAAAGCCTTGATCATCCGTTTTTGATACGTCTGACCATGACAAACAACAGTAAGTCGTTTCTCGTCGATCAAGTTAAGTTGATCAAGCCTGGTCTGAATCCAATCGTCTTCACTCAAACCAGAATCCTTCATAATCCTTAAAGAAGGAATCTTAACTTCCATAGGTAAAACAGCTTCCATGCCATATACCAAAGAAAAAGGGGTTTCCCCTGTTGAAGTACGTGCCGTGGTATGATATCCATGCAGAGAAAACGGTAACATCTCGTGCCAGTCCTTGTAGGTGACTGTCATCTTTTGAATGATCTTCTTGATATTTTTGTTCGCAACTTCAACAACACCGTTCATCTTCGGCCGATAGAGAGATGAATTGTGATGATAAATCTTGAACTGCTCGCACAGAGTGGTGATCATAGTGTTATTCAGATTTGTACCGTTGTCCGTAATGATTCTGTCGGGGATACCATACCGGCATATGAGGTTCTGCTTGATGAAGCGGGCAACCACATTGTGATACGGTGGGAGAACTGACTTGAGTTTTTGCGTTTGTTTTCACAAATGGTTCGATTGAGCAAGAGTCGCCACCGACTTTTTATTTTATCCTAAGGAAAGGTTAAAAAGCACAGCAAAAACCTTTGAGATGTTTTCTTGGGTTCGGGGAGTAGATTATAGAAAGGGAAGGTATTAGCACCCTTTCTATCCATGGTTATCCATGGGCTCTTAGTTACTTGCTTAGATCAACTTGCCTTGACTTTCAATTGTTTGAAATGGTGCTTTGTGTGTACGGGTTTGAAAATGTTTTTGAAAAGAGGCCAATGTGGTGGAAACCTTTGTAATGATCCATGTTGGGATGTATACAAAGGTGTATGTCTTTTGAAAAGGTTTTCATTTGTTTTTAAAAGTTGTTTTGAAAGTGTAGTGATGTGTGGTTTAGAAAATAGGCAAGTGTTTTGTTTTGCAAGTTTGTTTCAAGTAACTAAGAGGTTGTCTACTCCTAAATTTCTCAAAGATTATTGCTATGTTTTAACCCTTTTAACAATTTTGTTCCACCATTGCATTTGGTGGACAATCTTGTGTTAGGATGTGAAAGGGACGGGCGCGGGTCATCGTTTAGACCATAATTGCAATGGTGCCAAGTATATTTGGGCAATTTTCCTTGGAGGGACTTGATCATTTTTTAGGCAACTTTCGAAAGCGTCATCGAGGGACTATGATCATTTGATTTTGTTTTGTTTTGGCCCAATGATACTTAACATGCAATATGACCCATTTATTGAAGGCAACAAGTGGAATACCCTAGGGGTGCAAGTGTGATAAGTGTTGTCCATTTTCATGCTTGTTTATCTTGAAATTAGGTCAAACTCTTTTTGTTGTTTTTGATTCGCATAGAAACCCTAATTCTAACATGGTATATTTAGAAAGCAATAAAGTGCGAAATTTAAAGTCCTAAATTATTAAACACAATATATGGGAAGGGGGGTACAAATGTTCAAATGGGGGTATTTTAAGATATTGTAAGATATGATGCGTCTATGCATGCTATAATGATGTATGGAAGTGCTATGTTTATGAATGCATTTTTCGTCTAGGAAAGTAAATCCTTGACGGGTGCCGGGAAGTCACTCCTGGGCTGATGTTGAAGAATAGATTTGCCTCCGTTGGGGATGATGGTTGCAAGTATACCGGTAGGAGAAGATGACTCCGTTGGAGAGTAAACTTGGCGAATGGATTATTCTGCGGGGAGAAAATTACTCTAGCGATCTGGCTGGGGAACAGAACTCTGTGGGGAGAGAGGTACTCTTGTTGAGATGTTGGTAGTAACTTCGCTGGGGATACCGTTGTTACGTTGGAAGTGCTAATAGACTTCGTTGGGGATAAGAAGACTTCGCCGAGAACGATCTTTCCGTGGCTTTTGGCTGAGGATAACCCAGTTATAAGCTCTGGTGGAGCATAACCTTTGAATAAAGCCGGGAGACGCGTTCGTGCTCTGCGAGGATAAGCTTCCAGAATCTACTGGGGATAAGCTTACTGCTTGGGGAGATGGATTCCAACTTCTTGGGGAAGTTTTGAGATGTATTGGGAGTAACTCCACTGAAGGTTCGATATACCACCGGGGAACAATCTTTAGACCAAGACTGCCGGGGATGCTTGTATATTGCTGCTGGGGAATGTTGAGATCTGCTGGAGGATACCCAACTTCCTTAAGGTTGACTGTAACTTTGTTTGGGGAGAGTGCATTGATTTGCTGACTCACTCTCTAGGGAAGTAAGATATACTGGTTGTATTCTTCAACCGAACCTACCTTGATACCTTGGAGGACAGAACAATTAGATTGCTTAGACAACTCTTTATTGCCCCTGTTTCTAATGTTACCTGTAATTAATCCTTTGTTTTGTATGCAAATATTCATGAGTTAGCAAATTATTGTCAATGCATATATCACAAATTGAACCTTGGACGTTCTTCGCAAAACAAAACAGAAAAGGAAAAAACAAAAGGCAGTTTGTCTGGAAAGTAATTTTGTATTGATTTTGAATTTTGCCTGTAAAATAGGCGTTTATGTACAAGAGGCTGACGTCCTAGTAAGAGAACGCCGCCGAACAAAAGAATTTATACAAGTTTGTACAAGAGAAAATAAAACAGCTGTGTGAAATGAATGATCCACTGGGTTTCAACTCTGCTATTGCCTTTATATCTTCGAGCGTCTCATCACTTGATGACCTAGCTGAAGATGAAGCTGATTGATCAATGCCGTCTGAACTTGATGTCGATACCGGATTCCGGATACAAAGTGATCCAATGAGACATAGTATTACGCTTTATCCCTAACTTTTGCCTGGACCGCCCTTTCGGGTTTTCAGTCCACCGGGATACCCATTTTTGCCCAAGCCGCCTTTTCAGGTTTTCGACTTGCCGGGTGTACAGATTTTTTTCATTTCATCCCTTCATTTTTCCCGAACCCTTTTGGTTCACCGGGAAGCCCTAATTTTTGCCTAGGTATGTCAACCTAGCGGGTCTTCTTTCATGCGTAGTATCTTTTTACTATGTCTGCATTGGCGGGGTGAGGAAGGTCGTCACCATCCATGGTGGTTAGAATCATGGCTCCTCTTGAGAACACATGTTTAACCACAAATGGCCCTTCGTATGTAGGGGTCCACTTGCCCCTTGGGTCACTCTGAGGAAGGATGATACGCTTGATTACCAGATCCCCAACTTGATACTCTTGTGGTCTGACCTTTTTGTTAAAAGCCCTGATCATCCGTTTTTGATACGTCTGACCATGACAAATAGCAGCAAGTCTCTTTTCGTCAATTAAGTTTAGCTGGTCAAGTCGTGTCTGGATCCAATCATCTTCGTTCAGATTTGCATCCTTCATTATCCGGAGAGAGGGTATTTGCACTTCGATCGGTAAGACTGCATCCATACCATAAACCAAAGAGAAAGGAGTTGCCCCGGTTGATGTCCTGGCTGAGGTACGATACCCATGTAGAGCAAACGGTAGCATCCCGTGCCAATCTTTATAAGTCACTGTCATCTTCTGCACGATCTTCTTGATATTCTTATTTGCTGCTTCTACAGCCCCATTCATCTTCGGTCTGTAAGGAGAAGAGTTGTGGTGCTGTATCTTAAACTGCTCGCAGAGCTCAGTGATCATCTTGTTATTGAGATTGGTACCGTTGTCTGTAATGATTCTTTCAGGGACGCCGTATCGACAGATCAGATTATGCCGAATGAACCGTGCCACGACACTCTTGGTTACTGTAGCATAGGAAGCTGCTTCAACCCACTTTGTAAAGTAATCAATCGCCACAAGGATGAAGCGATGCCTGTTAGATGCCGTAGGTCTGATCTCACCGATCATATCAATGCCCCACATTGCAAAAGGCCAAGGTGCAGTCAGGACATTCAGAGGAACTGGGGGAACATGCACTTTGTCTGCATAAACCTGGCACTTGTGACACGTCCGAGAATATTGGTAACAATCAGCTTCCATTGTGGACCAGAAATACCCTGCCCGAAGGATCTTCTTAGCCATAGTGTGCCCACTAGAATGTGTTCCGAAGGTACCCTCATGTAGCTCCGCCATAATCCTTTCTGCTTCAGTCTTATCCACACAACGCAGTAAGGTCGAATCATGGTTTCGTTTATACAAGACGTTGTTGCTAAGGAAGAACTTTGCTGCGAACCTTCTCAGAAACTTCTTATCATTGACAGATGCACCTTCAGGGTATTCCTGAGCTTCCAAGTACCTCTTCACCTCATGGTACCAAGGCTTCTCAGTCACTAATTCAGTCTCAAGATCACAACAGTATGCCGGTTCGTCCAGTTTCCAGATGATGACCCGGGGAGCCTCATTGTCCCACTTGACTTTGAACATAGAAGACATCGTAGCTAACGCGTCCGCTAACTGATTCTCCTCTCTCGGGAAATGTTCAAAGGTTATCTCTGTGAAATGGGGGATCATTGTCAACACACATTCTTTGTAAGGAATAAGATTCAGATGTTTCGTATCCCACTCTCCTTTGATCTGGTTGATCACGAGAGCGGAATCTCCGAAGACACTCAGAAACTTGATCCTTAAGTCAATTGCAGCTTTGAGTCCCATGATGCACGCCTCATACTCCGCCATGTTGTTGGTGCAGTTGAAACATAGACGGGCAGTGAGTGGAGTATGAGTGCCTTGAGGGGATATGATCACAACGCCGATACCATTACCCAAAGCATTGGAGGCTCCGTCAAAGTGCATAGACCATCGGGATCCTTCCTCAGGTCCTTCATCCGGTCCAGGTACTTCACAATCAGTTACTATCATTATGCTTTCATCTGGAAACTCGAAGTTCATTGACTGATAGTCATCTACGGCCTGATGTGCCAAGTGGTCTGCCAATACACTTCCCTTGATGGCTTTCTGGGTTGTGTACTGAATGTCGTATTCCGTCAAGATCATTTGCCATCTTGCAATTCTCCCAGACATGGCAGGCTTTTCGAATATGTACTTTATAGGATCCATCTTTGAGATCAACAAGGTAGTGTGAGTCAGCATATACTGTCTCAACCGGCGAGCAGCCCATACCAAAGCGCAGCAAGTTTTCTCAAGCAGTGAGTATCGGGTCTCACAGTCGGTAAACTTTTTGCTAAGGTAATAAATGGCATGCTCTTTTCGGCCAGACTCGTCATGCTGCCCCAGCACACACCCCATTGAGTTATCAAGGACTGTCAGGTAAAGTATCAGAGGTCTCCCTTCAACCGGTGGCATAAGGATGGGTGGTTCTTGGAGGTACTCTTTGATTATGTCAAAAGCAGTCTGACATTCATCATTCCAACGTACTACCTGATTTTTCCTCAGCAGCTTGAAGATTGGCTCACAGGTAGCAGTTAGGTGTGAGATGAACCGAGCAATGTAATTCAGGCGTCCTAAAAAACCTCTGACCTCTTTCTCTGTTTTAGGAGCTGGCATCTCTTGAATAGCTTTAACCTTGGCAGGGTCCACTTGAATACCCTTATCACTTACAACGAAGCCTAGCAACTTCCCAGATCTTACCCCGAAGGTGCACTTGTTCGGGTTCAACCTCAGCTTGTACAGTTTCAGACGGTCAAACAAATTCTGCAGATGATCAAGGTGTTCTTCCTCAGTCTGGGACCTTGCGATCATGTCGTCAACATACACTTCTATCTCATGATGGATCATATCATGAAATAAAGCAACCATGGCACGTTGGTAGGTTGCCCCAGCGTTCTTTAGTCCAAAAGGCATGACCTTGTAGTAGAAGGTGCCCCACTGAGTAACAAATGTAGTCTTTTCCATGTCTTCAGGAGCCATCTTGATTTGTAACCTGAGAAGCCATCCATGAAGGAGAACACCTTATGCTGAGCTGTATTGTCAACAAGGACATCAATGTGAGGTAGAGGTAAGTCATCCTTGGGGCTGGCCCTGTTCAGATCCCTGTAATCGATACACATTCTGACCTTACCGTCTTTCTATGGTACCGGCACCACATTAGCAACCCACTGAGGGTAAGAAGTCACTGCAAGGAACCCAGCATCAAACTGTTTCATAACCTCGGCTTTAATCTTCTCAGACATTTCTGGACGCATACGGCGGACCTTTTTCTTTACCGGAGGGCAGTCTTCCTTAGTTGGCAAGTGATGGACCACAATATCGGTATCCAACCCGGGCATGTCTTCGTAGGACCAGGCAAAGATCTCCACATAATCCTGTAACATCTGGGTCAACCTTTGCTTCACGCTGAGCTCTAGGTTAGCGCCAATCTTGACTTCCTTACAGTCGGTCTCAGTACCCAGATTTATTGTCTCCACTGGCTCTTCATGTGGTTGAATTGCCCTCTCTTCTTGTTGTAACAGTCTTGCAAGTTCGCCAGGCACTTCGCAATCATCTTCACCTTCGTCTTCGGCTAAGTTGATCGGATTTTCGAAGTCATAATTGGCAGTAGTAGAGTCGTTACCAGTGAGATCCAGAGTGGATTGAAACCTGTATGAGTGAGTGTGTGTGTAAATACAGCTGTTTTGCAATATATAAAGAAAGGAAAGAAAAAGAGCGCAAGATTTGAAATGTGAAAAACGTCCAATGCTTTTATTTATGATATATGACAGTGACAAACAAAAGCCCTCATAAATAAGACCACGGGGCCCTGGGTAAGACACCGGGCCATACAGTTTCAAATTATTGTTTATTACAAATCCAAAACAAAGAAGTTCATTACTGGGGAACAAAAGTTATGGGTGTAAAGTCTTTAGCAGTCCAATTGGTCAATCCACCATCAGTCGTCGGGTAGATCCAGCTATCGAACTCTGACTCTTCCACTTCGTCTTCCTCTCCAATAGCATTCACTCCTGAGTAGGTGATGAGCACAGGAGGTCTTCCAATTCTCGCCTTGCGCACAGCCTTCTGAGCCTCCGTAGTGAAACCCAGCCCAAACTTGTTAGTCTTAGGAGTGAAATCAGGGAGCTTGCCCCAGTTTGCACATTCACCTCTTTCGATCACAGCCTGGGCGTCCTTTAAGGAGGCCATCTTCAAAGGAGAAACCTCTTCGACCACTGCTTCTGCTGCTGCCAATGTTTGTGGCACCTCTTCGAAATGTTGAAAGGGGGTCTCAATGAACTCCCCGTCCATTTCCACGTACCTGAAGGAGTTGAGGTGGCTGACCATGTATTCCTCTTCCCCTTGCACTGTTACAATCTTTCCCCTGACCGGGTACTTGAGCTTCTGATGCAACGTGGAAGTCACAGCTCCAGCCTTGTGGATCCACGGGCGACCCAGCAAACAAGAATAGGATGGACGGATGTCCATCACATAGAATTTTGAATCGAAGACCTGTGACCCGACCCTGATTGGGATGTCCACCTCACCATGTACCATTCTTTTGGACCCGTCAAAGGCCCGGATAACAATGTTACTTGGTTTGAGCTCTAGACCCTCACAGTCCAGCCTATCCAGAGCCTTCTTGGGCAGCATGTTTAATGAAGAACCAGTGTCAACCAGCACATGAGCAAGAGTAGTGCCCCTGCATTCAATGGAGACATGCAGGGCATCATTATGGTTCTTCCCTTTTGCTGTCAGATCGGCATCAGAGAAACCCAGGCCATTATCAGCGGTTAGGTTGGCCACACAGTCGGTGAACTGATCAGCAGACGTCTCTTGGGGTACATGGGCCGTCTTTAAGAAAGCAATCAGGGCCTTGGCATGGGCCTCTGAACACAACAGCAGTGACAACATGGAGATTTTGGAGGGGGTGTGCCCCAGCTGTTCGACAATGTTGAAATCACTTTTCTTTATTATCTTGAGGATTTCTTCCATTTCCTGCCTGGAAGCCTCAACAATGGTCTTCGGTGCCTCCGTCCGGGAAGGCACATCAGCAGCAATCCCCTTGCCCCGAGCATCAGATGACTCGGCAGCAGGGGTGGAAACTTGGTCAGGGGGAGAAACAGGCACACTGGCAGGTGTGATGATCAAAGGCCTCTGAATTACCGGAGGAGCAATGTCTGGTGAGAATAGTCTTCCACTACGAGTGACCTTAGCAGGCCCGGTGATGTTGGTGACACCAGTATCAGTGTCGAACTCTTGTTTCACACCCAGAACATAAACATCTGCCCCATAGTGCCATGGGACAGCCTTATCAGATTTGTAGGGGATGGGTCCTGGAACAGTAATGGTGATGGGAGCAATCTTGTGGACAGGCAAAATTTGGACAGGCTTCCTTGAGGGAGCCTTGGAAGGGTTGTTGAAGATGGTAATAATTGAGACTTCTTCAACAGGAGCAGCAGGAACAACAGTCTTTCTGAACAAAATCTCTTTACTATCCATCAGGTTTTGGACGCCTGACTTCAGCAAAGAACAACCAGCAGGGGAAGCAACACATAGAGGGCAACCTTTGCTACATCCCGGAAATAAACCGGCTAGCAACAGTTTCCTCTTGACCGTCAGCAGCGGAGTAGCAACATCATCCACCGAAGCTACATACAAATCCTCCTCAACAGCATTCACTCCATGCTGGGGCATGGGAGCGGTTACAACATTTGGCCTCTCGGGCGCCTCGAACTGTATCTCCTTTGCATCAATAAGGTCCTGAACCTTATTCTTTAGGGCCCAACAGTCGTCTGTGTTATGCCCCGGGCTATCAGAGTGGTAAGCACAACGAGCGTTTGGATTGTACTTAGGAGATGCAGTATTTGCAAACTTCGGAGCCTCTCTGACGGTTACTAAGTTGGTTGAGAGCAGCTGTGGCAAGATCTGTGATAAGGTCATGCTCAAGCGGGTAAACTCTCTCCGGGGTCTTTCATCCCTTTGAGGATTGGTTGGCCGAGGAGTGGCAGCAGGCTTGGCAATCATTACCGCACTGACAGATTGGTGGCGCTCAGATTTCTCTGGTCTCCGGGAGCCATATACAACACTAGCCTCTTTTTTGAAGGGTTTCTTTTCAGCATTGGAGGAGGCAACCTTCTGTATCTTCCCCGATTTTATACCGGCCTCGATCCTTTCACCAGTCAGGATCAGATCAGTAAACCCAGCAGAGGAATTACCAATGAGATGATTGAAAAATGGACCAGATAGGGTCCCCAAAAACATATCCACCAGCTCCCAGTCCGTCAATGGTGGCTGCACCCTGCCAGCCAGATCTCTCCATTTCTGGGCGTACTCCTTAAAACCTTCTCCCGACCCTAGCGACATACCCTGGAGTTGGGTACGCGTAGGAGCGAGGTCGGAATTATATTGATACTGCTTGTAAAAAGCAGTGGCCAGATCCTCCCAGTTACAAATGTTGGTTCCATCCAACTGATATAACCATTCGAGGTGAGTCCCTGAAAGACTCTCCTGGAAGAAGTGGATCCATAAGTTCCTGTCTGCTGTGTAAGGCTGGATCTTCCTTACATAAGAACGGAGGTGCATCTTGGGACAGGAAGCCCCGTCATACTTCACAAAGGCAGGTGCCTTGAACTTGTGTGGAATCACCACCCCAGTAGATAACCCCAAGTCTCCGAAATCCAGTCCAGGCACACGTTGAATTTCCATAGCTTTTAATCTGTCCTCCAGCTGCTTGTACCGGTCTTCAGCAGGAGGGTACTGTTCGTCGTTGAAGTCTGTTTCAGTATCAGAGACCACAGGAGTAGGGACCTCCCTTTCTTGGTGACTGCCTTTCCCCACAGATGGAGTAGTCCTCTCAGCCTCATTTTGCAAGGTGTTCCCGAGTCTGCGCCCAGTGTTAAATAGCACAGTCCTCTTCTTCTTCTTATTCTTCTTCAGAAGCATAGCCTTCAGCTCTTTTTGACCTTGAGCCAAACCCATGATCAGCTCCTGAAATTGGGCGTTCTGCGCCTGAAGGGCCTTGATAGATGTCTCGGTTGATTATTCCGGGTTCATGATGCTGAAATAAACAGCGAAGAACAGTCAGCAGCCTGAAAAGAAGAGTACCTGTGATGCATATGATGAATGGAATGCGTATGATTTATGTTTTCAAAGACAATCGGGAATCAACTTTGTAAACAAAAAGGAACACACTTCATTAGATTCAACTTTGAAACTGAAATTATTCAACAGGTTGCCTTTAGGCGTTACATGAAAGGAAATATCGGAAAGGGAAGTAAAACTGTAAAAAGAACATCCAGAGCTCCTTATTGATCCCATGGTCTCCTCTTCTCAGTACGGATGTAGGCATTCAGAACTCGCTCATTCTCCAACTGCTTTGTCAGCTTTTGGATCTTTAATTCCTGCTCGTTGAACTTTTCCCGGTAAGAATCCCGTTCTTCTCGCAGTTGCGACCAAGACCTCTTTAATGTCTCATAATAAGTGGGTATCTGGGGAGGCAGGACAGTTGGAGGAACACTATCTTTGTCAGGACACTCAAGAATGACGGGTCTGACAGCTTCATATGGCATACCTAACTTCTGAGCTCGGGTGCGAACCCATTTGTAATAGGCTTCCATAGGTAAAGAAGTCTTTGGTCCCAACTCTTGTGGGTCAGCTTTATGAACTTTGTCCCAAGCCTTGATGAACCTACGACGCAGCTCGTCACTATCCACCTGAAACTCAAAACTGATGTGAGGCATCAACATCTCATGGGGGCCTGCTCTTCTTGCTCTTCCAAACTGACGGAGCGCTAGACATGGATTGTAAGAGATCCCTCCTTGGGTACCAATCAGAGGAACATTAGGGTATTCCACGTATCGATCAATGACAGCTATCTCATCCAAACCTCTGTAAGTCCAAATGATGTCTTTGTCGGTGAGAGACATTAACCTATGAGCCCAACCTCTTCCTTCTTGGTTCTTCAGCACGAACTTAGGGAGGTGCGAAATAAACCACCTCACCAACAAAGGGATACAACACCATAGGGTTCCTCGTCTTCGGGTAGTACGAGCATGAAGTTGTTGCAAGATGTCACCCAAGAGAGTGGGCACCGGATTCTGAGACATAAAGATCCTTATGGCAGTGGCATTGATGAAGTTGTCAGGATTAGGAAACAGGACTAACCCATAGATTAAGAGGGCCAAGATGTCTTCATATGCCCTAAAGTCCAGGTCATTCCAGAAACTGTTAGCTTTACCAATCAGAAACTTGGCCAAGAAACCCTTAACTCCGCTTCTAGTCACCCAGTTGTCCATTACCTCTTGATGTGTCAAGGGAAGAGCTGCAGCAACATCCTCAAGCCTGAGGGTCTTTTCCCAACCAGTAAAGGGGGTCTGATCCAAGATAGGGATACCAAGTAAATCAGAGAACTCTTCCAGGGTAGGGACCAGCTGGAAGTCTTGAAAGGTGAAGCACTGGTACAGAGGGTCATAGAACTGGGTCAGAACACTCATCAACTGTTGATCCCGCTTTACAGTGACTAAACTGAGAAGAGCACCATGCCTCTGAATGAAGGAAGTGGTATTTGGAATCCTGCTAACCAACTCTTCAAGCAACTCAGGTGAGTGAACAAAGTTGAACCGGATAGTATTCCTTTGCACAGGCATCATGGTGTCCTGTAAAACAGAGCAAAGGTGAAACCCTCTTGTCTTTGAAATGGTCAGTCCTTATGCAGGATGCATGCAATGCTCATGATGTTATGATGCTATGATAAAGCACACCACAAATAGATACAAAGGCAAACATGGTAAGGCACACAAGTCACACAAAGCAAGCCCTTAAAGTTTAGGCTAGCATGAGGTCTAGGTACTACCCTCTTTCAGCTTGTTGGTTCATACCTGTCCTATCAAAGTAACCGGGTTCTTAGAGGATCCCAATATCATTGACTACCCTCAATCGGTCATAACTCCAGCATCGCAACCTTTTCTTGCGGCCAGAACCATCACGAGAGTTTAGCCTCAATGCGCGTAGCATACTGCTACTGTTCTAATGGCCAAGTTGTGTCAATTAAGGTTCTAAGGTTGTTGGTGCTTAATGACTCCTTAGAAGACCCATATTCTCCTCGTTGCAACACAAGGGATATCGGTACAGACCAAGGTGCCACACCAACGTAGCCACTGTTTCACCCGTGTCGGTCTACGCCGGACAGGTCCCTCACAACTTATGCTACCTAAACAGGGTATCCCCAGATCCGGGTTAGGATCTATGAAACTCCAAGACAATGCCCACAATAATAAAGCAAGCAAAACAAAAACAATTGAAAACACAAGTATGATCTATCCTAAGGTACACCTCACTTTATAAGACTCCCCATCAGAGTCGCCAGTTCTGTGATCGGTGGATCTGGAACTGACTGTTTAACGCTGGTTCGCGAAATGTCGCGGAAGCAAGAGTCGCCACCGTCTTTTATTTTCTCCAAATGGAAAGGACAAAAGCACAGAAAAATTCCTTAAAAGAGATTGCTCTCGGTTCGGGAGGTAGATTATAGAAAGGGAAGGTGTTAGCACCCTTTCTATCCGTGGTTATCCATGGGCTCTTAGGTACTTGCTCTTATGTTTTCAAAAATTGTTTGTTTGCTTTTCAAGGTGAGTGGGTTTGAAAAAGGTTCCGTTTGAAAAATTTCTAAGTAACTCTTGTATCTGTCCTCAAGAGTGTATGAAAAATTTGTTTGAAAACTTTTTGAAAGTGTGAGTGCAAAAAGTTGTTTTGTTTGTTTGAAAAGAGCAAGTACCCATGAGATCTACCTACTCTAAGGAATTAGGCTGTGTAAGAGTCCTTTTAGATAGTGCCATCCCACCATTGAGAGGTAGGTAGCACCGTCGTTGGAGGTGTTCGGGTCAATTCGAGGTTCAGGACATGGTGATCACCAGAGCAATGGGAAGACACCTTAGAAGCTACCCTCATGCCAGGTTCCCGGATCATGAGGACTTACTAAGACATCCTCTACTCGACGATCACCTTTCGAGGCAAGGCAACAGTGAGGCGTACCCTAGGGGTGGTGTGTGAATTGTGTGTCATTTTCAGTTTATTGTTTGTCTTGTCATGTATTGGTGATCTACGTTTTGATTTTATTTTTGGGCATTCATTCTTTCATGTTATTGTTTAACAGTTAAAGGTGCGGGAATTTAAAGTGCGGAAAAGATAGAGGTCCTACGCTATTACAAAGGCGCGGGTCTACACCGCCAAATTAATCCAGACCCGATTTAAAATAGAAATGCAGAAAATAAATGCCTAATTAACTATTACAAGGCTTTGAAGCAATTACATTATATTCACAAAAAAAAAGAAATAAATAAAATGCGCGAAAAAAAAATATAATCAAATGCGAGGGCGTTGGACCCTTTTAAAGGAATTAAAATAAAATTATTAAAATAATTAAGTTAAATAAAGGCAATGACTTATTTTTTATGTTTTTTGTATTTATGACATTAAAGAAAATTAAATTGGAATTAAAAGTCAAATAATTCTAGTTCTAATTATTTTTTAATTTATTAAAGAAAATGCATTAAAGTTAAAACCTAGAATTAAAACTAAATTAATTATAAAATTTATTTACAAAATTAATGGTTAATGATACTTATAACAAAATATTTAATTAATTAAAAAAAGGGTAAAAAGTGCTAAAGGTCTATTTTTATTATTTTTGGTTTTTTGAGAAAAAGAATTAAATTAACAACCTAAAATTAAAACTAAATTAATTATGGGATTTATTTACAAAAATACTAAAATAAAAATATTTATTATATTTTTTTTTATCTTTTCTGATTTTTTGGTGTTTTTTATATTATGAAAATGAATTAATTAGAAATAATAAAAACTAAATAGAAGAAAAAAAAGAAAGAATGGAAAGAAAAGAAATAAAAAATGCAAACTATGGGGGGGTGTAGACCCCAAATGAGGAGGTGAATTTGATGAACTCTGGCCCAACAGAAGGAGCCCTTTTGCTGACTTTTTGGATCACATGTGGAGCGTTGACTGGAGCATTCCATGGACCTCCCATTCTGACCTTCAGATGCTTCTTTCAAGACACTTGGCAAGCCTTTGTATTGGGTGTATGGTGAACCCTTGGAATGTGCACTGCATTGGAACAAGTTAAACAAAATAATAGAAGTGAAATGGGGGGACCTGGGATTCGAACCCAGGTCCCAGTATTACCAACCAATGCCTTAGCCAACTGATCCACCAACGCGCCTTGTATACAATATGAGAAATAAATAATATAAAATAAAATGGTCGTTAGTGTTATAAAATAAAAAAAAACGCGTTGGATTCAAACCAGCCACTCACACTGTGATACGCAGTCGTCTTCCCCAATGTACCTGTAATGAAAATGAAATAGCGGGGGTTTTAAACCCCCCCAAAATGCAAGCTTTTTGAGAATAGCGAATAGGCCATGGTGGGAAAGAAATAGGGCGCGATGGTTCAAATCCACTCAGTGGAAGGCCCTGATTTTAATGGTAGCAATCTTAGGTTCCAATTGTTCCTGGTATGCGAAGCCCTAATTTGGAATTCCATGAACCCTAGTTTTCGTTCATGGTAGAATCGAATTCAGACACCTATAATCCAATTGGATGTCACCAAAAGCTTCAGAGCACCCTTGTTAGTACAAATCAAGCAACAAAAATCAATGAAAATGGATGGATCGTGCTATGCATTTCTGGAAAAAAATACAAACCGTGTAGCTTTGTGGGACTGACTCCTTGCACGTTTGAGTGTGGTTTTGATCGCTGGAGCTTCCTTGGGAACTCAGGAAGATGTTTTGATCAAAATGGAGGCTCAACAAATGCTCTAAGGCAGTTTTCAGTTTTCAAAAATGTGGCAAAAAATGTGAGTTTGCTTTTAGTGTTGGGGCGCAGCTTAGGTCTCTATGTTGTTTTGTATCACTTGTATATACATTAGGCAATGTGTATGAAGAGGAATTATGGCCTCATAATGCAAAACATTCAATTTCAAGATTCTCCATAAACCTCCATAACCAAACTTCCATTTTTGAACCATTTTTGAATTCTTGCTCTATTTGGCCCCTTGCACGAATTTGGCATATGCTTAATGGTAATTCAAGGTCCATCAAAGTCAGATATCCTCTTTAATTAGGCTTTTTGATTTTCCTTTGATTTTAAAAGATTTAAATTTAATTAAATCTAATAAAATCAATAAAAAATGAAAAAATTAATTAAAAAATTTGAAATAAAAGGTGGGACACGTGGGAGGCATGGCCAAGTTAATTCAAGTGGAAAAAGTGGGCCCCTTTTGTCAAAAATGAATTTTCAAGGATAAATGATTTTGGCCATTTCACAAAAATTTCCCAACTTCTCCAATGCATATCTTGCTCAATTTTTAAGCTTTGATCATGTTCTTGGACATTTTGGAAAGGTCTTGAAGTCCTCTAACCAATGTCTTTGGTACCATGTCATTTTGATTTACCAATCTCAAGTTATGGTCTTTGACTTAAAGTCCCTTTTTGTTGACTTTTGAAAATGACCTATAATGTTGAAATTGATAACTTTTTGTGAGAGCATTTCTTGGACTTGAAGTATGAAGAGGAGTTGTAGGAAATGTCTTTATCTTCAAAATGAGCATTGGATGGGATTTTTCTGATGAACCATGAAAAAGTTATGCCTTGGTCAAGTTACAGTTGACTTTTCAGCTGTCCAAAAATAGAAACTTTTGACACCTTGATGATTTTTGAGCCATTCTTTGAGAATCATGATCAAGCATTGATCAAATGATGTTTGTGGCTTCAAAATGAGATGTTGACCAAAAATTTGAACTTTTGACTGTCAAATGACCATTTGCCCCTACAGTTGCCTGTAGTGCAATTAGGGTTTTTGACTGTGCAATTTTATTCTGAAAGTCTTGAAACTTGATATGAGGATGCTTGACCATATTTATAGGCATGTGAGACTTGATTGGACCCTTGGAAACTTCATTTTCTTGATCAGAACCAAAACCCTAATTTTGACTGTTTAGGAGGCCCTTGAACTGTGCAACCCTTGGGGAACTTTGAAGCTTGACTTTGCAATTCTTGAAGGATATGGGAGGGAAAATTTTGGGGTACAACACCAGGGATGCTATTCCAAGCTTTACTTTGCTTTGAAACTGGCTGAATCGTGTTATGGAACTTCAACTGCAAAACAAGAAAATGAAAATGGCCAAACTGATTAGAGGAGTTACAGTCCACTTCTAATGCTTTGGATAGTTTGTATTGATGGTAGGGAAGGTGTTTGAACTGGTTTGGGCAAGAATGCACGATGGAAATGAGTTGTGTGATTCAAACTGCAGCAGGTGCTCTGTTTGGACAGTTTGAAGGTGATTCTGTGGATGAGAGTGTTTTGGAGGTGGATAGCTCGTGCTTCAGCTTGTGTTTGATGTTTAGAATGTGTGTAACAAGTTTTCTTAAGCTTGTTTGTGCTGAGATGAAAGTTGTGTTGTGTTATGCTAGCTTTCTTCACACTTAAGCAAGCAAATGTCCACTTGAGTTTTAGACAGCTAGAGGCCCCCCTAATGTGCTGCTAACCTTCCCCTTGATCAGTGTGTTTTGTTCATAAACTTGTGCCAAAGAGATTTGATCTGTACTTGCTGATTTGCAACTTTGACATAAAGTTTAACTTTTCAAAAATGGATATTATGCTTTATCTAAAAATGGCTTAATCTTGCAAATAATGTTTGGACACACAAAATAAGGCTTTGGCACAATGAGTTTGCATTAAATTATTGAGTGCAAATGGGATTAGAGGCCTGTAATGTAGCATAAACCAAGCTGACTTGAAAATGGCAATGTGTATGAACATGTCTTGGTCAAGAACAAAAGTGACTTTTGCCCAACTTGCCAAATTCGATTCACCCTAACCATGAGGTTTTTTGATGAGTTCTTGGACATTTTGGAAAGCTTGGAATGTGTACTACAATCCATCTTTGAAATGCAAATTGAAATTCCAAGTGGAAGTATGTGAAAAATGGTCTTGAAGTTAGGTAAAAACCTTGCCTAAAATAGGTCAAATTTTCACTAAGTTAAGAATGGTTTGGTACCCTTGTTCCAAAAATTGTATCTTGAGCTACAAGCTTCTTTTGGGAAAACTTTGTGAATCAAAGTTGTAGATTTTGCAATAGGCTACAACTTTCATGTTTTGACTTTTGCTTGAATCCAAATGAATCTTGGTGAGAAAGTGGGGCAAAGTTAGGAAAAAATTAGGGTTTTTTCATAACTTAGAAAAATTCTAAGTTATGAAAAATCTTCATTTCAAACCCTAATTTGCAATTCTTGATTTCTTGATGAACAAGTTTCATGATTTGGCATGTTTTGATGAAAAATGAATCTTGACACTTGATTTTGACCAAAAAGTCAAAGTTTGACTTTTTAGTATACAGTCAAAATTGATCAATTGACTGGGAAATTCAACTGTCAATCTTGTGTATTTGGGATCTTTTGAACTTGTTGAGTATGTCAAGACAATTCCATGGGGTACTTGAGTCCATATGTGAGCTTGGTTTGCCATTGGCTAGGTCAGACAGTCAAAAATTGCCTTTGTGTAGTCAAAACCCTAAAAATGACCATTTTGCCCTTTTGGTGATCTGATCAAATTTCTTGTGGAATTGTGATCCAAACTTGACCAAATGGTCCATGTGAGTTCATAATGTTGATGTGGGTCAATTTTCATGAGATTTGACTGTCAATTGGCCACAATTGACTTTTTCTCCAATACAGTTGATTTCTAGGTCAACTGTCCAATTGACTGGGCAAAATTTGGAATCAAGACTTGAAACTTGGTATGGATAAACTTGGGAGTCCAACATGAAGCATGAAAGTCATCTTAGGCATTTTAGGTCAAAACATCTTTGTGCAAACACAAACCCTAATTTGGGTCAACAGTGCAAGGATAAGTCTTGAGCAGGTGAAACCCTAACTGGATCTTGAACTCCAAGGGTCTTGTGATGAGAAAATGTTGAGGAAATGGGAGGGAAAATTTTGGGGTACAAAAGTTGCCCTTGTTCAATCTTCTTGAACCTGAAGAGTTAGATTGGCAAGTTTGCCTTTCGTGACTCGAGGGTAAAAAGAGATTGGACACTAGAGTGCCTGGAAATTTGCACTCGCATGTTGGAGTATCAGCAATGTGATGTCGGGAATGGGCTTATAGATTCCATTTGGAGAGATGGTGGATAGGGATATGGGCTTATAGATGCCATCTGGAGGGGTGACAGAACCTTGTCGGGAATGGGATTATAGATGCCATTTGGAAGTGTTGATCGCATAAGAGATTCCTTAGCGAGAACTTGTGTATTTTGAGAAAGACAGATGTTTCCTGGCTTGTTACAGGTGTTGATCTTCAATCTCTTCATGCAGACATGCCCTGGCTAGATACAGGAATCGAGTCTACAATCGGTTGCTCACAGATATGCCCTGGCTGGATACAGGAATCGAATCTGGAAATAGTTGTCAACAGATATGCCCTGGCTGGATACATGAATTGAATATTCAAACTCTTCAAATGTGCCCTGAATAGATACAGGAATCGAATCTTCAAACTCTTCAAACGTGCCCTAGCTAGATACGGGAATCGAATATGGAATTGTTGTCAGTTGATAGATATACCCTGGATGGATTCAGGAATCGAATCTTCAAACTCTTTAGATGTGCCCTGGCTGGATACAGGAATCGAATCTGGAAAACTGATCACTCACAGATGTGCCCTGGCTAGATACAGAAATCGAATATGGAATTGTGACAGTTGAAGGTAGTCGTCTTTTGGATTGTCTTTTTCCCTGAAAAGGCAAAACATTAGTTGTATGCAATGTCATGATGTATGAAATACATGACGATGTTAAAAATGAGATAGTGTTGTATGCACTTTATCATGTATGTGAGCAAGATGTATGAAATGCGAAATGTTTATGAATGTATTTTCGTCTAGGAAAATAAGTCCTTGACGATCGGCTGGGGAATCAAATCTTGGGCTGACGTTGAAGAGTAGAGCTCTTCGTTTCCGTTGGGGATGACGGTTGCAAGAATACACATGTAGGAGAAGATGACTCCGTTGAGGAATAAACTTGTTGGAGAGATTACTCTGCGGGGAATTGCTCTGTGGAAGAGATACCTTGCTGAAGTTTGATGAGAGCTTCACTGAGAATTTCAATGATGGACTCCGCTGGGGATATCAATGATAAACTCCGCTGGGGATACCAAAGATAAACTCCGCTGGGGATTGCGTTGATAAGTTATGTTGGGGGACTTTAATGAGCTCCGTTGGGGATAGGAAGAACTTCACCAAGGACGATCTTCTGTGGCAATTAGCTGAGGATAACCCAGTTATAAGCCCTTATGAGGAATAACTTTGAATAAAGCTCGGGAGAGACGTCCGTACTCTGCAGGGGATAAGCTTCCAGAATCTACTGGGGATAAGCTTCAAGACCTGCTGGGGAGATGGATTCCACTTTCCTGGGGAAACTTTTGGATTGGACTCTCCTGGGGAAATTTTGAATGTCCGTATACCACCGGGGAACAATCTTAGATCAAGACTGCCGGAGATGCTTGCTGAGGAATGCCTATACTCCACTGGGGAATGTTGATATCTTCTGAGGTTACCCAACTTCCTTTAGGCTGGCTGTAGACTAACTCTGCTTGGGGAGTGTGTTGCTGACTTGCTAGGGGGATAGGGTGCCTGTTGTAGGGCTGATGTATTGCTGAAACTTGTCTTACTCTGTGGGGAGTTGAGATAACTTGGCCACATTCTTCAGTTGAATCTACCTTGGTACTTCGGCGGACAAAGCAACCAGACTGCATCAGACAACTTTACATTGCCCCTGTTTCTGATGTCACCCGTAATTAGTATTTTGTTTCATATGCAAGTATTTATGAATTAGCTATTTAATGTCAAATGCATATATCAAAAATGAACATTGGACGTTCTTCGCAAGACAAAACAGAAAAAAGGAAAAACAATTGGTAATTTGTTTGGAAAACTGAATCTGTATTGATTTTGAAATTTGCCTGTAAATAGGCGTTTTTTGTACAAGAGGCTGACGTCCTAGTAAGAGAACGCCGCTGAATAACACAAAGTTTATACAATTTTTAAAAGGAAACAAAAAAGCTATGTGCACAAAATTCCCACTGGGTTCCAACTCTGCTATCGCCTTTATGTCTTCAAGCGTCTCATCACTTTGCTGCTTAGTTGAAGATGAAGCTGATTGGTCGATGCCGAAGTCTAAGCCATATAGCTGATGCCGAATTCTGGATAAGGTGATCCAATGAGACATAGTGTTACGCTTTATCCCTAACTTTTGCCTGGACCGCCCTTTCGGGTTTTCAGTCCACCGGGATACCCATTTTTGCCCAAGCCGCCTTTTCAGGTTTTCGACTTGCCGGGTGTACAGATTTTTTATTATTTTCATCCCTTATTTTTGCCCGAACCCTTTTGGTTCACCGGGAAGCCCTTATTTTTGCCTAGGTATGTCAACCTAGCGGGTCATTTATTCATGCGTAGTATCTTTTCACTATGTCTGCATTGGCGGGGTGAGGAAGGTCGTCACCATCCATGGTGGTCAGAATCATGGCTCCTCCTGAGAACACATGTTTAACCACAAATGGCCCTTCGTATGTAGGGGTCCATTTGCCCCGGGGATCACTTTGAGGAAGGATGATGCGCTTGATTACCAGGTCCCCAACTTGATACTCTTGTGGTCTGACTTTCTTGTTAAATGCCCTGATCATCCATTTTTGGTACGTCTGACCATGACAGATAGCGGTGAGTCTCTTTTCGTTAATTAGGTTTAATTGATCAAGTCGAGTTTGGATCCAGTCATCTTCACTCAAGTCTGCATCCTTCATTATCCGGAGAGAGGGTATCTGGACTTCAATCGGCAAGACTGCCTCTATGCCATAAACCAAGGAAAAGGGTGTTGCCCCGGTTGACGTCCTTGCTGAGGTACGGTACCCATGAAGAGCAAATGGTAACATCTCCTGCCAATCTTTGTAGGTCACTGTCATCTTCTGCACAATCTTTTTGATATTCTTATTGGCTGCTTCTACAGCCCCATTCATCTTCGGCCGGTAAGGAGAAGAGTTGTGGTGCTGTATCTTGAATTGCTCGCAGAGCTCAGCGATCATCTTGTTGTTAAGATTGGTACCATTGTCTGTAATGATCCTTTCTGGGACGCCGTATCGACAGATCATGTTATGCCGGATGAAACGTGCCACGACACTCTTGGTTACCGTGGCGTAGGAAGCTGCCTCAACCCACTTCGTGAAGTAATCGATCGCCACCAAGATGAAGCGATGCCCGTTGGATGCCGTCGGTCGGATCTAACCGATCATATCAATGCCCCACATTGCAAAAGGCCAAGGTGCCGTCAGGACGTTCAGAGGAACCGGAGGGATATGCACCTTATCAGCATAGATCTGGCATTTATGACAAGTTCGAGAATGTTGGTAACAGTCGGCTTCCATTGTGGACCAGAAATATCCTGCCCGAAGGATTTTCTTTGCCATGGTATGTCCACTGGAATGTGTTCTGAATGTACCTTCATGCAGTTCTATCATGATCTTTTCTGCTTCAGCCTTATCCACACAGCGCAGTAGAGTTGAATCATGATTCCGTTTGTAGAGAATGCCATTGCTGAGGAAGAATTTTTCCGCAAACCTTCTCATGAACTTCTTGTCGTTGACAGATGCACCTTCAGGGTATTCCTGAGCTTCCAAGTACCTCTTTACCTCATGATACCAGGGTTTTTCAGTCACCTCTTCGGCCTCAAGATCGCAGCAGTATGCAGGTTCGTCCAACTTCCAGATAATGATCCGGGGAGCCTCATTGTCCCATTTGACTTTGAACATTGAAGACATCGTAGCTAGTGCGTCCGCTAACTGATTCTCTTCTCTTGGGAAGTGTTCAAAAGTTATCTCTTCAAAGTGGGGAAGCAAAGTCAGCACATACTCCTTGTAGGGGATAAGATTTGGGTGTTTCGTATCCCACTCGTTTTTGATCTGATTGATCACGAGAGCGGAATCTCCGAAGACACTCAGAAACTTGATCCTTAAGTTGATTGCGGCTTGAAGACCCGTGATACATGCCTCATACTCCGCCATGTTGTTGGTGCAGTTGAAACACAGTCGGGCAGTGAGTGGAGTATGAGTACCTTTGGGGGATATGATTACAGCGCCGATTCCATTACCCAAAGCGTTGGAGGCTCTGTCAAAGTTCATAGACCATCAGGATCCTTCCTCAGGTCCTTCATCCGGTCCAGGCACTTCACAATCTGTTACTACCATGATATCTTCGTCCGAAAATTCAAAGTTCAAGGATTGGTAAATCGTCCACAGGTTGGTGTGCCACATGATCTGCCAGTACACTTCCTTTGATTGCTTTTTGAGTTGTGTACTGGATATCATATTCCGTCAAGATCATTTTCCATCTTGCTATTCTTCCAGACAGAGCAGGTTTTTCGAATATGTACTTGATGGGATCCATCTTTGAAATCAACAGTGTAGTGTGAGTCAACATATACTGTCTCAGCCGACGAGCAGCCCATACCAGAGCGCAGCAAGTTTTCTCGAGCAGTGAGTACCGAGACTCACAGTCGGTAAACTTTTTGCTCAGGTAATAAATAGCATGCTCTTTTCGGCCAGACTCGTCATGCTGCCCCAGCACACACCCCATTGAATTATCAAGAACTGTCAAGTATAGTATCAGAGGTCTCCCTTCCACTGGAGGCATAAGAATGGGTGGCTCTTGGAGATACTCCTTGATTCTGTCAAAAGCGGCCTGACATTCATCGTTCCAACGTACTACCTGATCTTTCTTCAGTAATTTGAAGATTGGCTCACAGGTAGCAGTTAGATGTGAGATGAATCGGGCAATATAATTCAGTCGTCCCAGAAAACCTCTGACTTCTTTCTCTATCTTAGGAGTCGGCATCTCTTGTATGGCTTTTACCTTGGCAGGGTCTACCTGAATACCCTTGTCGCTTACAATGAAACCTAGCAATTTTCCGGACCTCACCCCAAATGTGCATTTGTTCGGGTTCAACCTCAGCTTGTACAACTTCAATCGGTCAAACAGCTTTCGCAGATGGTCAAGGTGCTCCTCCTCAGTTTGGGACCTAGCAATCATGTCATCAACATATACCGCAATCTCATGATGGATCATATCATGAAATAAAGCAACCATGGCGCGTTGGTAGGTTGCCCTAGCATTTTTCAACCCGAATGGCATGACCTTGTAGCAGAAGGTGCCCCACTGAGTGACAAAGGTAGTCTTTTCCATATCTTCCGGAGCCATCTTGATCTGATTATACCCTGAAAAGCCATCCATGAAGGAGAACACCTTGTGTTGAGCAGTATTGTCAACAAGAACGTCGATGTGAGGCAGAGGGAAATCATCCTTGGGGCTTGCCCTGTTCAAATCCCTGTAGTCGACACACATTCTGACCTTACCGTCCTTCTTCGGCACTGGCACCACATTGGCAACCCATTGAGGATAAGAAGTCACTACTAGAAATCCGGCATCGAATTGCTTCATAACCTCAGCTTTGATCTTTTCGGACATCTCCGGGCGCATACGGCGGACCTTTTGCTTTACCAGAGGGCACTCTTCCTTGGTAGGCAGGTGATGAACTACAATGTCACCATCCAAACCAGGCATGTCTTCGTAAGACCAAGCAAAGATTTCCATGTAGTCATGTAGCATCTGGATCAATCGTTGCTTCACGCTGAGCTCTAGATTGGCACCGATCTTGACCTCTCTTCTATCTGTCTCAATACCCAGGTTCACTGTTTCCACGGGCTCTTCATGCGGCTGAATGGCCCTCTCTTCCTGGAGTAGCAGTCTTGCGAGTTCACCAGGAACTTCGCAATCATCTTCACCTTCGTCTTCGGCCAAGTTGATCGGATTCTCGAAGTCATAACTGGTGGTAGCAGAGCTGTTACCAGTGAGATCCAGAGTGGATTGAAACCTGTATAAGTGAGTGTGTGTAAATATAGCTGTTTTGCAATATATAACATAGAAAGAAAAAGAGCGCAAGATTTGAAATGCAACAAACGTCCAATGTTTTGATTAATGATATATGGAAATGTCATACAAAAAGCCCTCACAAATGGAGCTACGATGCCCCGGGTAGGACACCGAGCCAATAAAAGTTAACATATTGTTTGTTACAAATTGAAAATCAAAAGAGTTAATTACTGCGTGACAAATGTAATAGGTGTAAAATCCTTTGCCGTCCAGTTGCTTGGTCCGTTGTTGGTGGTTGGATAGATCCAACTGTCAAATTCTGCTTCCTCTACGTCTTCCTCGATAGCATTCACCCTTTGGTTGGAGATGAACACCGGAGCCTTTCTGATCTTGTCTTTACGCACAACCCTCTGAGCCTTCACAGTGAAGCCCAACCCAAACTTATCGGTCTTTTGAGTGAAGTCAGGAAGCTGACCCCAGTTTGCACATTTGCCTTTCTCGATTACAGCCCGGGCATCCTTCAAGGATGCCATCTTCAAGGGAAAGTCTTCTTCAACCACTGTTTCAGCCGATGCCAACGTTGGAGGTACCTCCTCAAAATGCTGAAAGGGGGTTTCAATAAACTCCCCGTCCATCTCGATATACCGGAATGAATTCAAGTGACTAACCATGTATTCCTCCTCGCCCTGCACAGTAACAATCCTCCCTTTGACAGGGTATTTGAGCTTTTGGTGTAGAGTGGATGTCACTGCCCCAGCCTTGTGAATCCAGGGTCGACCCAACAAGCAGGAATAAGATGGACGGATATCCATTACATAGAACGTCGAGTCGAAGACTTGGGAACCCACACGGATAGGAATGTCTACCTCACCATGCACCATCCTCTTAGAACCGTCGAAGGCTCTAACAATGATGTTACTAGGTTTCAGTTCCAGACCCTCGCAATCCAACCGATCTAAGGCCTTCTTGGGCAAAACATTCAGGGAAGAACCGGTGTCCACCAACACGTGTGCGAGAGTAGTGCCCCTGCATTCTATAGAGACATGCAGGGCATCATTGTGATTTTTCCCTTTGGCGGTAAGGTCAGCATCTGAGAACCCCAAGCCATTGTCAGCTGTCAAATTAGCCACACAGTCAGTGAATTGATCAGCAGAGGTCTCTTGCGGCACATGGGCCGTTTTCAGAAATGAAATCAGGGCCTTTGCATGGGCCTCTGAGCATAGCAGCAACGATAGCATAGAGATTTTGGAGGGGGTATGCCCCAGCTGTTCAACAACATTGAAGTCACTCTTTTTAATGATTTTAAGGATTTCCTCCATTTCTTGTTGGGAGGCTTCGACAGCGGTCTTTTGTGGTGCCTCCGTCCTGGCAGGCAAATCGGTAGCAACTTCTTTGCCCCGAGCATCAGAGGACTCGGCGGCAGTAGTAGACATAGGAACTTGATTTGGAACATGCACACTTGCGGGTGTGATGATGAGAGGTTTTCGGATAACTGGCGGTGCAATGTCAGCGAGAAAAGCCTGCCACTGCGGGTAATCTTGGCGGGACCAGTGATGTTATTGATACTGGTATTAGTGTTGAACTCCTGCTTCACTCCAAGCACATACACGTCTGCCCCATAATGCCATGGGACAGCCTTGTTAGATTCATAGGGGAGAGGCCCTGGAATAGTAATGGTAATGGGTGCAGCAGACATAATTTGGACTGGCCTCCTCGGAGGAGCTTTGGTAGAATTGTTGAAAATTGTGACGACAGACACTTCTTCAGCGGAAACAAACGGAACAGCATTTTTCTTGAACAGAATTTCTTTGCTATCCATCAGGCTTTGGATGCCTGATTTTAGCAGCGGACAACCGGTAGGGATAACAGCACATAGGAGGCAACCCTTGCTACAACCCGGAAATAAACCGGCTAGTAGTAGGTTCCTCTTAACAGTCAAAAGAGGGGTAGCAACATCATTCACCGAAACAGCATACAAATCTTCCTCGACGGCATTTACTCTATGCTGAGGCATAGGAGCAGTTACAACATTTGGCCTCTCAGGCGCCTCAAACTGAATTTCCTTCGCATCGATAAGGTCTTGCACCTTATTTCTCAGGGCCCAGCAATCATCAGTAGTATGCCCGGGGCTATCGGAATGATAAGCACAACGGGCATTTGGGTTATACTTAGGAGATGCAGTATTCACGACCTTTGGAGCCTCTTTGACGATCACCAAGCTGGTTGATAACAATTGCGATAAAATTTGTGACAAGGTCATACTCAGCCGAGTATACTGCCTCTTGGGCCTTTCACCTCTTTGTTGATTGTACTGCTGAGGAGCAGCAACAAGCTTTGAAATGACCAGAGCATTGACGGCTTGACGGCTTTCTGGCTTGACTTGTCTTCTAGGACCATAGACTGCACTTGCTTCTTTCTTGAAAGGCCTCTTCTCAGTACTTGTGGAGGCAGCTTTTTGTATCTTTCCTGACCTGATGCCAGCTTCTAATCTTTCACCTGTCAAGATCAAATCCGTAAACCCCACGGAGGAATTACCAACCAAATGATTGAAGAATGGACCAGACAAGGTCCCTAGAAACATATCAACCAGCTCACGATCAGTCAATGGAGGCTGCACCCTGCCAGCCAAATCTCTCCATTTTTGTGCATATTCTTTGAACCCTTCGCCCGTTCCTAGAGACATACCCTGAAGTTGGGTACGCGTAGGAGCGAGATCAGAATTGTATTGATATTGTCTATAGAATGCGGTTGCCAAATCTTCCCAATGTCGGATACTAGTTCCATCTAGTTGATAGAACCACTCAAGCTGTGACCCCGAAAGGCTATCTTGGAAGAAGTGAATCCAAAGGTTCTTATCTGCCGTGTAAGGTTGGATTTTCCTTACGTATGACCTTAGATGCAGCTTTGGACAGGAAGCCCCGTCGTATTTGGCAAAGGCAGGCGCCTTAAACTTGTGTGGGATTACTACCCCAGAAGATAACCCCAAATCTCCGAAATCCAGCCCCGGCACATTCTGAATCTCCATGGCGCTCAAGCGGTCTTCTAATTGTTTATATCTGTCAGCAGCAGGAGGGTATTGCTCCTCATTGTAATCCGTCTCGTTGTCGGAGACTGCCTGACTAGGAGCTCCCCCCCTTTGGGACTGTCTTTCTCTGCAGAGGAAGTAGTTGGATCAGACTCGTTATGGAGTGTGTTCCCAAACCTGCGTCCAGTGTTGAATAACGCAGTCCTCTTCTTCTTCTTCTTTTTTAGGAGTAGAGTCTTCAACTCTTGTTACCCTTGGGCCAGGTTCATGACCATTTCTTGAAACTGAGCATGTTGGGCCTGAAGGGCCTTGATTGCTTGCTCACTGGATGATTCTGGATTCATGATGACTGTTCAAAATAAACAGCGAAGAGGATTAAGCAACCTGTAGAAAAAAAAGGGTACCTGTTATGCACATGATGCATGAGATGCTATCTATGCAATGCATTCAAGGGTTTTAGAAATTCATAATTGTTGCAGACAAAAAAGAACGCACGTCATATTAATAAGAAAATATTTGTTAGTACATAAATGCCCCATGGGCCAAATATTACAAAAACAACTTCTCAAGGTAAAAAGACGTTGCACATCCTTTTTGGCGCAATGAAGGTGTTGAGGGTCTCTTGCTCATGGAGTCGGCGGGTGAGCTCTAAAACCTTCTTCTCACTGGCGTAAAATCTGGCTTCAAAAGTGTTCTGTTCCTCCTTGAGTTGGATCTGACTCTTCTGCATCTCCTCCCACGATGTAGGCATATCAGGATGTAGGATGGTGTAGGGAACCTCTCCTTCCTTGACGGGCTCTTTAATCACAGGGAGAACATGAGGATAAGGCATCATCAAACTCTGGGCTCGTACCCACTTGAGATAGGGCTCAAGAGGGATGGAATTCTTGTGCCCCAGTGTCTTGCTATCAACCTTGTTGGGCATCCTCCAAGCTCTGATGAATCTTTGGCGAAGTCCTTGCGCATCGTTGTCGAAGTCAAAAACTAGGTCAGGAATCAACATGTCGTGAGGGCCATCTCTTCGTGCATATTCAAATTGCCTTAAAGCTAGGCAAGGGTTGTAGGTGATACCTCCCCTGATTCCAAGTAAAGGAACATTAGGAAACTCTCCGCAATGATCGACGATGATGATATTTTCTCTGGACCGAGAACACCAATGTACATCAGAGTGAGTAAGAGTCATCAATAGTTGGGACCACCTTGAGCCTTGGTCATTCTTCAAGACAGATTGTGGAAGGTGCGAAATAAGCCACCTTGCAAGGAGAGGAGTACAGCACATGAGAACACCCCTCTTTCTCATTGTTCGTGTGTAAAATGAGTGAAGGATGTCCCCAAGTAATGTTGGTATCGGATTTCTGGACAAGAAGATTTTGACGGCGTTGACTTCCACAAGCTGGTCAGGATTTGGGAACAAGACCAACCCATAGATAAGGAGCGCCATAATCTCTTCAAAGGCTTGTAGGTCCAATGAATTCCAACACTCTTGTGCCTTCTCAAACAAGAATTTTGCTAAGAAGCCTTTGACGCTGCTTCTAGTTTCCCAATGCCCCTTGATGTCAGAGGGCTGTAGATGTAATGCTCGAGCAACATCTTCGGGCTTTGGTTCCTTTTCTGTACCGTTGAAAGGTAATTGATTAAGGATAGGAATTCTCAGGAGTTGAGAAAATTCCTCCAAAGTGGGCACCAACTGGTAGTCAGGGAAAGTGAAACAGTGGTGAAGAGGGTCAAAGAACTGGAATAGCACTTTCATCATGTCTTCTTCAATGTTGGTGTTGACTAAGCTGAGCAGTCTACCATGTCTTTCACTGAAGGATGAGCTTTCCGGAATTCTTGAGGTGAGCTCCTTGAGTTGAGGGGAGATTCTCACAAGGTTGACTTGGATGGTATTTCTGCGAGGAATTTCCATGACCTACAAAACAAGAACAAAGATGAAGATCCAAACCCTTGAAGTGGTTAGTGAATGCATATGATGCTTTATGATGTTTATGATGTATGCACAAACATATGTACAAGAAAATCACACCAAACCCTAGTTTCAGGCTTGCATGGGGTTTCATAGGTAAGTACCCTCTTGAGTGTAGTTGGCTTAAAAAACCTGTCCTATAAATAGTAACCGGGTTCTAAGGAGCTCAATATCACTGGATTATTTTCATTGTTCATTGTTTTGGTTTAGCGACTTAACTAGCAACCAAAATATTCCAAGAAAACAACCCTCAATGAGTGTAGTATCGAGTATCTACCAACTTCGGACTGCACCAAAGCCGGTCATCTCACTACCCCTAATAAAAGGCCAAGATGGTCAAGTAAGGTTCTAGGTCATTAGTGCTTAGTGACATCACTCAGCGGCCCCGTACTCTCCTTGATTGAACTCAAGGGTTACCGGTACTCACAAATATGTCGCACTAATATAGCTATTGCTTCGACCGTGTCGGTATACCCCGCACAGTTTCCACAACGTATTGCTATCTATGAATGTTTCCCAAAATCCGGGTGTAGGATTGCAAACCCAAACAAGAGAACCAAGATATAAAGCAATCAAATCAAACAATTAGTCATGCAAGAGGGTGATCTAAGCCCTAAGGTTACTCCACTTTTAAAAAGTCCCCAGCAGAGTCACCAGTTCTGTGATACGGTGGGAGAACTGACTTGAGTTTTTGCGTTTGTTTTCGCAAATGTTTCGGTTGAGCAAGAGTCGCCACCGACTTTTTATTTTATCCTAAGGAAAGGTTAAAAAGCACAGCAAAAACCTTTGAGATGTTTTCTTGGGTTCGGGGAGTAGATTATAGAAAGGGAAGGTATTAGCACCCTTTCTATCCATGGTTATCCATGGGCTCTTAGTTACTTGCTTAGATCAACTTGCCTTGACTTTCAATTGTTTGAAATGGTGCTTTGTGTGTGTGGGTTTGAAAATGTTTTTGAAAAGAGGCCAATGTGGTGGCAACCTTTGTAATGATCCATGTTGGGATGTATACAAAGGTGTATGTCTTTTGAAAAGGTTTTCATTTGTTTTTAAAAGTTGTTTTGAAAGTGTAGTGATGTGTGGTTTAGAAAATAGGCAAGTGTTTTGTTTTGCAAGTTTGTTTCAAGTAACTAAGAGGTTGTCTACTCCTAAATTTCTCAAAGATTATTGCTATGTTTTAACCCTTTTAACAATTTTGTTCCACCATTGCATTTGGTGGACAATCTTGTGTTAGGATGTGAAAGGGACGGGCGCGGGTCATCGTTTAGACCATAATTGCAATGGTGCCAAGTATCTTTGGGCAATTTTCCTTGGAGGGACTTGATCATTTTTTAGGCAACTTTCGAAAGCGTCATCGAGGGACTATGATCATTTGATTTTGTTTTGTTTTGGCCCAATGATACTTAACATGCAATATGGCCCATTTATTGAAGGCAACAAGTGGAATACCCTAGGGGTGCAAGTGTGATAAGTGTTGTCCATTTTCATGCTTGTTTATCTTGAAATTAGGTCAAACTCTTTTTGTTGTTTTTGATTCGCATACAAACCCTAATTCTAACATGATATATTTAGAAAGCAATAAAGTGCGAAATTTAAAGTCCTAAATTATTACAACACAATATATGGGAAGGGGGGTACAAATGTTCAAATGGGGGTATTTTGACAAGGAACTTAAACCTAGACTATTACATCAATATTGAATTATTTACAAGATGTTTAATTGCATAAATTAAATAGAAATAAGAATAATATGCAAGATGCAAAAAGACTTTTTATATGTATGAAAAAAAGGTATTTTTAGGTGTCAAATAAACAAAATAAAAAGTATTATTTTTGGAGTTTTTTTATGTTTTTAGGGCAAAACCCTAATTTGTTAAATAAAAGTATTAATTATTTAATGTGTGCAATATTTATTTATTATATACAAAAATAAAATAAAAATGAAGTATATTTGTCAAAAAGGTATTTTTAATATTAAATATTAAATAAAAATAAAAATGTATATATTTTGTATCTTTGCCCTAAATATTCTAATAAATATATATATATGTTTGTATTATTTACTAAATATATATTATATATATAAAATAATAATATTTAATATTTACAAAAAAAAAAAAGTATTTTTGATATACAATGTTTTCAAGAGAGGAAATAAAATAAAAATGAAAAATAAATGTGTTTACATTATTTTTAGTATTTTAAGTAAAATGTATTTATGTATTTATTTATGTACAAAATATCAATTTAAACAAACAAATGCTTAATAAATACAAAAATGGTTTAAAAAATAATTTTTATATTTTTAATATTATGAGAAAAAATAAATAAGTCAGAACAAAAAAGAAAATGTCAAAAAATCATAAAAATAAGCATAATGGGCCAAGGGGGTGTGAAAGTAATAAAAGGGTGCAAAAAGAAAAAAGCAAATCAGGCCCAGCCCATGTGGACTTCATCTTCAACCTCAGAACACGTTTGAACAACCATCCACGCGCGTTTTCTATCTCCCAATTCCTGGACTTTCAAGCAAAACTCACAACATGAAAAATGTAGAGCATGAGAAGACGAATCCAGGGATATAAAGAACTTGACTTAACTCTCTAAGATGAGAGAGAATTTCTTCTCCCCCAATTCCTGACCTAGTTTTTTGTTCATGTTCAGACATTAAATTCTCACAGCACACATAATATAAATGAAAACTAATTACATGGGCATGTTCAGGGCTATGAATGTGACATATTCTCTTCACAAACCTAAAGCTAACAATGCCTGGATAGGGAGATACGAGTTCATGAACTTAACTGTTCAGTTGAAGTTGTATCTGATGATTGAGGTACTTTCAGTGCAAGGTGATGATTGGTACAGCTTCCTTGAGGTCCAGGGATGCTATTCCAAGCTTTACTTTGCTTTGAAACTGGCTGAATCGTGTTATGGAACTTCAACTGCAAAACAAGAAAATGAAAATGGCCAAACTGATTAGAGGAGTTACAGTCCACTTCTAATGCTTTGGATAGTTTGTATTGATGGTAGGGAAGGTGTTTGAACTGGTTTGGGCAAGAATGCACGATGGAAATGAGTTGTGTGATTCAAACTGCAGCAGGTGCTCTGTTTGGACAGTTTGAAGGTGATTCTGTGGATGAGAGTGTTTTGGAGGTGGATAGCTCGTGCTTCAGCTTGTGTTTGATGTTTAGAATGTGTGTAACAAGTTTGCTTAAGCTTGTTTGTGCTGAGATGAAAGTTGTGTTGTGTTATGCTAGCTTTCTTCACACTTAAGCAAGCAAATGTCCACTTGAGTTTTAGACAGCTAGAGGCCCCCCTAATGTGCTGCTAACCTTCCCCTTGATCAGTGTGTTTTGTTCATAAACTTGTGCCAAAGAGATTTGATCTGTACTTGCTGATTTGCAACTTTGACATAAAGTTTAACTTTTCAAAAATGGATATTATGCTTTATCTAAAAATGGCTTAATCTTGCAAATAATGTTTGGACACATAAAATAAGGCTTTGGCACAATGAGTATGCATTAAATTATTGATTGCAAATGGGATTAGAGGCCTGTAATGTAGCATAAACCAAGCTGACTTGAAAATGGCAATGTGTATGAACATGTCTTGGTCAAGAACAAAAGTGACTTTTGCCCAACTTGCCAAATTCGATTCTCCCTAACCATGAGGTTGTTTGATGAGTTCTTGGACATTTTGGAAAGCTTGGAATGTGTACTACAATCTATATTTGAAATGCAAATTGAAATTCCAAGTGGAAGTATGTGAAAAATGGTCTTGAAGTTAGGTAAAAACCTTGCCTAAAATAGGTCAAATTTTCACTAAGTTAAGAATGGTTTGGTACCCTTGTTCCAAAAATTGTATCTTGAGCTAAAAGCTTCTTTTGGGAAAACTTTGTGAATCAAAGTTGTAGATTTTGCAATAGGCTACAACTTTCATGTTTTGACTTTTGCTTGAATCCAAATGAATCTTGGTGAGAAAGTGGGGCAAAGTTAGGAAAAAATTAGGGTTTTTTCATAACTTAGAAAAATTCTAAGTTATGAAAAATCTTCATTTCAAACCCTAATTTGCAATTCTTGATTTCTTGATGAACAAGTTTCATGATTTGGCATGTTTTGATGAAAAATGAATCTTGACACTTGATTTTGACCAAAAAGTCAAAGTTTGACTTTTCAGTATACAGTCAAAATTGATCAATTGACTGGGAAATTCAACTGTCAATCTTGTGTATTTGGGATCTTTTGAACTTGTTGAGTATGTCAAGACAATTCCATGTGGTCCTTGAGTCCATATGTGACCTTGGTTTGCCATTGGCTAGGTCAGACAGTCAAAAATTGCCTTTGTGTAGTCAAAACCCTAAAAATGACCATTTTGCCCTTTTGGTGATCTGATCAAATTTCTTGTGGAATTGTGATCCAAACTTGACCAAATGGTCCATGTGAGTTCATAATGTTGATGTGGGTCAATTTTCATGAGATTTGACTGTCAATTGGCCACAGTTGACTTTTTCCCCAATACAGTTGATTTCTAGGTCAACTGTCCAATTGACTGGGCAAAATTTGGAATCAAGACTTGAAACTTGGTATGGATAAACTTGGGAGTCCAACATGAAGCATGAAAGTCATCTTAGGCATTTTAGGTCAAAACATCTTTGTGCAAACACAAACCCTAATTTGGGTCAACAGTGCAAGGAGAAGTCTTGAGCAGGTGAAACCCTAACTGGATCTTGAACTCTAAGGGTCTTGTGATGAGAAAATGTTGAGGAAATGGGAGGGCAAATTTTGGGGTACAACACACATTCTTTGTAACGGAGGCGTAGGAAGCTGCTTCGACCCACTTGGTAAAATAATCAATAGCCACCAGGATGAAGCGATGTCCATTGGATGTCGTAGGCTTGATCTCTCCAATCATGTCAATGCCCCACATTGCGAATGACCAAGGAGCTGTCAGAATGTTGAGAGGAACAAGAGGAATATGTACTTTGTCAGCATAGACTTGGCATTTGTGGCAAGTACGGGAATGTTGATGACAATCAGCTTCCATGGTAGACTAGTAATAGCCTGCACTTAGAATCTTCTTAGCCATCGTATGTCCGCTCAAGTGGGTGCCAAATGTGACACTATGTATATCAGTCATGATTAACTCTACTTCAACCTTGTCCACACAACGAAGTAGAACACAATCATGGCTGCGCTTATAAAGGATGCCATTGCTTAGGAAGAACTTGGCAGCAAATCTCCTTAAGAACTTTTTATCATTGAATGAATCTCCCTCAGGATATTCTCTAGTCTGGAGATACCTTTTGATTTCATGAAACCAGGGTTGTTCCACTACTTCTTCAGTATTAATCTCATGACAGTGTACAGGTTCTTCCATCCGCTCGATGGTGATTTGGGGAGCCTCGTTATCCCAGTTGAGTTTAAACATGGAAGACATTGTAGCCAGAGCATCAGCTAGCTGATTTTCTTCTCGCGGGAAGTGCTCAAAGGTAATCTGCTTGAAATGAGGCCACAATGTCAGGACATGTTCTTTGTATGGGATAAGATTATGATGTTTGGTGTCCCACTCTCCTTTGAATTAACTGTTAACCAAAGCCGAGTCCCCAAATACGACCAAAGATTTGATTCCCAAGTCTATAACAGCCTTGAGACCAAAGATGCAAGCTTCATATTCGGCCATGTTGTTGGTACAGCTGAAGCAAAGTCGGGCAATGAAGGGGGTATGGCAACCTTCCGGGGAAATGAGTACCGCACCAATATCGTTGCCAAGTACATTTGAAGCACCATCAAAGTACAGGGTCCATCGGGATCCATTTTCAGGTCCGTCATACGGTTCGTTACCTTCAGTGTTGTCCAATGTCATGATGTCCTCGTCAGGGAAGTCGAATCTCACAGACTGGTAATCTTCGATGGCTTGATGAGCTAGATGGTAAGCTAGTACACTCCCCTTTATATCTTTTTGGGTAGTATACTGGATATCATATTCAGTTAGGATCATTTTCCATCTAGCGACTCTTCCAGATAAAGCAGGCTTCTCGAAGATATACTTGATCGGATCCATTTTGGAAATCAGCAAAGTGGTATGAGTCAACATATACTGCTTAGCTGACGAGCAGCCCATACCAAAGCGCATCAAGTTTTCTCGAGCAGTGAGTAGCGAGTCTCACAGTCGGTAAACTTTTTGCTAAGGTAATAAATGGCATGCTCTTTTCGGCCAAACTCGTTATGTTGGCCCAATACGCACCCTATTGAGTTATCCAAAACAGACAGATACATGATTAACGACCTTCCTTTGATGGGTGGCATCAATATAGGAGGTTCCAGCAGATACTCCTTGATTTTATCAAAAGCAACTTGACAATCATTGTTACATTCAACTACCTGATCTTTCTTCAACAGTTTGAAGATTGGCTCACAGGTAGATGTCAGGTGAGAGATGAACCTTGCGATATAGTTTAAGCGTCCCAAGAATCCTCTAACCTCCTTTTCAGTGCGGGGGGCAGGCATTTCTTGTATAGACTTTACTTTAGATGGATCAACCTCAATGCCCTTGTTGCTGACAATAAATCCCAAAAGTTTACCAGACCTAACTCCAAAAGTTCACTTGCTTGGGTTCAATCTGAGCTTATATTCCTTCAACCTGGAAAACAGCTTTTGCAGATGATCAAGGTGTTCTTCTTCTTTCTGTGATCGGGCTATCATGTCATCTACGTAGACTTCGATCTCATGATATATCATATCATGAAACAAAGCTACCATGGCACGTTGATAGGTTGCCCCGACATTCTTCAGTCTGAATGGCATCACTTTGTAGCAGAAGGTACCCCATTGCGTGACAAAAGTAGTTTTCTCCATGTCCTCGGGGGCCATTTTGATCTGGTTGTATCCCGAGAATCCATCCATGAAGGAAAATACCTTGTGTTGAGATGTGTTGTCAACCAAGATGTCAATGTGTGGTAGTGGAAAATCATCTTTAGGGCTAGCCCTGTTTAAGTCCCGATAGTCCACACACATTCTGACTTTGCCGTCCTTCTTAGGCACGAGCACAATGTTAGCAACCCATTATGGATAGGAAGTAACAACCATAAAGCCAATGTTGAATTACTTCATTACCTCTACTTTGATATTCTCAGACATGTCAGGCCTCATTCGGCAGACCTTTTGCTTGATCGGTGGACAGTCCTCTCTGGTAGGGAGACGGTGAACCACAATGTCTGTGTCTAGTCCTGGCATGTCTTCATAGGACCAGGCGAAGATTTCAACATATTCATTCAACAACTGCACTAAGTGCTTTTTGACACCTGGTTCCAGGTTGGCACCCACTTTTACCTCTTTCTTGTCTTCCTCTGTTCCCAAGTTGATGGTCTCCAGCAACTCTTCATGGGGCAGAATAGCCTTCTCTTCTTGTTGCAAAAGTCTGGCTTACTCTCCCGGCACTTCACAATCTTCGTCAACTTAGTACTCATCATGATTTACCAAATCTTCAGAGTCACCAAAGGCTAAAGCAGAATAATCACCCATGGAATCCGGAGTGGATGGGTACCTACATTTGTGAGTGTGGGTGTGTGTAAGGGATAACCATCCTTAAACAAAACCAAATGCAAAAGGAAAGAAAATGAACACAACAGTTTATAGATGAAAACGTCCAATGATTCATTAAAACATGGCATATGATAATGAATAAAATCAAGCCCTTACAAATGGACCTATATGCCCCGGGCAAGGCATAAGGTGAAAATAGTGTACGAATTATTTAGTTATTATAGACCAAAATAGGAAATTGTTCAAAGATAAATTACTGGTCGATGAAAGTGATGGGAATAAAATCCTTTGCTTCCCAGTTGCTTAATCCTCCTTCGACGGTTGGAAAGATCCAATCTTCAAAGTTGTCTTCTTCATCATCGTCTTCTAAGGCATTAATTCCATGGTGAGTGATTTTTACGGGTGGCCCCCCAGCCTTGGAGTGACGCATAGCTTTCTGGCCAACAACAGTAAAACCTAGTTCGAACTTGTCCGTCTTATGGGGAAAATCAGGCAGTTGCCCTCACACTGTACTCCTTCCTTCTTTGATTACAGCCTCTGTATCCTTGAGAGATGCCATCCTAGACACATGCTTGGGAACGATAGGCACATCAACCATTGTCTTCGCAACTGCGACCTCAGGAGAAACTTCCTCAAAATGTTGGAAAGGAGTTTCTATGAATTCACCATCCAACTCCACATAGCGGAAGGAGTTGAGGTGACTTATCATGTACTCTTCCTCGCTGTGCACCGTTATAATCTTACCCTGAACATGATACTTTAGAATTTGGTGTAAAGAGAAGGTAACTTCCCCAGCATAGTGGATCCACGACCTTCCCAATAAGCACGAGTTGAAGGACGCATGTTCATCACATAAAAGGTAGAGTTGAAGGTCTCGGTGCCCACTTTGATAGGAATGTCCACTTCTCCATGTACCATCCTTTTAGAATCGTCGAAGGCTCTAACAACGATGTTACTGGGTTTGAGGGTCAATCCTTCGTAGTCCAACCTATCCAATGCCTTTTTTGGCAGCATATTCAAGGATGAACCGATATCAACTAGGACATGGGCGAGGGTGGTTCCCCTGCATTCTACTGAGACATGCAGCGCGTCGTTGTGTTTCCTTCCCTTAGGAGTCAAATCAGCATCGGAAAAACCAAGACCATTATCAGCAGTAAGGCTGGCCACACACTCTTGAAACTGGTCAGCCGAAGTTTCTTGAGGCACGTGTGCCGTCTTTAAAAATTTGATTAAGGCCTTAGCATGGGCCTCAGAGCAGAGTAGAAGAGCCAACATGGAGATTTTGGAAGGGGTCTGCCCTAGATGTTCCACGACATCGTAGTCGCTCCTCTTGATTATTTTTAAGATTTCTTCCATCTCTTTCTGGGTGGTTTTGGGGATTACCACAGTCTTAGCCTTCATCCTGACAGGCGCTTCGAGCATCCCCTTACCTTTATCGGTAGTAGCATCAGAGGGTCTAACTTCAGGTACATCAATTTATTCAATTATCGGGCCTTGCACAGATGGCTTAACAGGCACATAAGCTTTCGAGGGTCCGAAGACTGCTCATGGGGGAGCAATCTCCGGAGAAAAAATCCGTCCGCTGCGAGTTATCTTGCTTGTTCCCGCAATGTTCCCTATATCAGGGGTTTCATCATCAAAGTTCTCTTGGACTGATTCAATCTGTTTGATACCATGATAGAAGATTTCTCCTCCGTAGTTCCATGGTATCGTCTTGTTAGATTGATACGGGACAGGCCCCGACATGGTGATTTTTAACGGCACAAACTTAGGATCAGGCGTAATCTTGACAGGCCTTTTGTAAGCTTTGGGAAGATTGTCGGAGATGGTTATTATTGCAATGTAATTGGTTGAAGTAGAAAAAGTAGTAGGAGTAACAGTAGTGAAGGTATCAACAAGAGTCTTTTGGAAGAGTATCTCTTGGGTATCCATCAGGCGTTGGATGCCTGATTTCAACAATGGGCAGTCAACTCGTATGTTTAAACAAAAGTAACAGTCTTTTCCACAGCCTGGGAATATCCAGGCTCTCATCAAATTCACTTTAATCACTGGTAACAGAGTCAAAAGGTCAGCAACATTGGTAACATGAAGGTCTTCCATAACGGCATGAACATTATGATCGTGCTTGGGCATTGGGGCAGAAATCACATTCGGCTTTTCGGGCGCATTGAATTCTACTTCCTTGGCGTCGATTAGGTCTTGGATTTTGTTCTTATGAGCCCAACAGTTGTTGGTATCATGCCCTACACTGTTAGAGTGGTAAGCACATTTTGCATTGGAGTGGTAATACGGAGAAGAGGTATTAGGGTTCTTTGGCGCTTCCTTCAAATTGGTAAGATTCAGTTTTAGAAAATGAGGGAGTACTTGAGCCGGTGTCATGTTGATTCGGGTGAACTGCCGTTGTGGCCTTTCTACCCGTTGTTGATTAGATCTTGGCTGAGTGCTGCGAGGTTGATCATTTGAAGAATTTTGAATCATTACTACCCCTACTGTTGGTCGGCGCTCGGTTCTCCCTTGACTTTTCTAAGAATAAACAACAGAAGCTTCCTTCTTAGCTGGGAAGGTTTTCTTAACAGCAGCGGACGCGGAGGCATCTTTATGAATCTTACCACATTTAATGTTGGCCTCGACCCTTTCGTCGGTCAGAATTAATCAGTAAATCCCGCAAAGGAACTCTCGATTAAATGATTGAAGAAATGGCCATACAAGGTCCCTAAAAACATGTCAACCAGCTCTCTATCCGATAATGGTGGCTGCACCCTTCCAGCCAGATCATGCCACTTCTGGGCATACTCTTTAAATCCTTCATTAGAAGCCATACCCATACTCTGTAGTTGAGTACGAGTGGGCGCTAAATCAGCATTGTATTGGTATTGCCGGTAGAAAGCAGCGGCTAAATCTTCCCAGTTATGAACCTCTGACCTCTCAAGTTGATAGAACCAGTCCAATTATGTGCCTAACAAACTATCTTGGAAAAAATGGACCCAAAGATCCTTATCAGATGAGTGGGGTTGGATCTTTCTGACGTAGGATCTTAGATGCATCTTTGGACAGGACAAACCATCATACTTGGCAAATGTAGGAACTTTGAACTTGGGAGGAATGATGATCCCAGCGACCAACCCTAGTTCTTCGAAATCTAAACCAGGTACCCTTTGCAACTCCATGGCTGCCAACCGATCCTCAAGATTTTTAAACTTAATATCCGCCGGGGGATATTTTATGTTCGGAGTAATCTTCCTCTTATTCCTCTTCCTCTTCTTCAACTTCAACTTCAGATTCAGAAGGCATCACTGTTCCTTTTCCTTTACCAACCCCTTCATTCGACGTTGAGGGGAACTCGAGAACTTTTCTAGCATTACTTTTAAACCTTCTTCCCATGATGACTACACTAGGACTTTTCTTCTTTTTCTCTTTATCTTTCTCCAATAGTGCTTTAAGGTCCTCTTAACCCTTTGCTAAGGTCATGAGGAGTTGCTGGAATTGAGAATTTTATGCTTGCAGATCCTTAACCGTCTGCTCTAAATACATCTTGCTGAAATAAACAGCAGAGAGATAAGGAAACCTTGTGTGAAAACCTATTTATGAATATGATGAATGGTATGTTATTCATGTAATGCATTCAAGGATTCAGAAATTCAAATTTGTTGCAAACAAAAAGAACACACGTCATATTTAAGAAGAAATTTGTTAGTACATAAGTGCCCCATGGGAAAAATATTAAAAAATTCTTAATGTAAAAAGACATTGCGCATCCTCTTTGGTGCGATGTAAGTGTTGAGAGTTTCCTCCTCATGAAGTCGGCGGGTAAGCTCCAAAACCTTCTTCTCACGGGCATAGAAGCTAGCTTCAAAAGTATTCCATTCTTCTTTGAGTTGGATCCAACTCTTTTGTAATTATTCCAATGATGTTGGCATGTCAAGATGTAGGAGGGTGTATTGAACCTCTCCTTCCATAACAAGCTCTTTGATCACGAGGAGAATGTGAGGATATGGCATCATAAGATTCTGGGCGCGGGTTCGTACCCACTTGAGGTAAGGCTCAAGGGGGATGGAATTCTTGTGCCCCAGTGTCTTACTGTCCACCTTGTTGGGCATCCTCCAAGCTCTGATGAATCTTTATCGCAGTCCCTGCGCATCATTGTCGAAGTCATAAACCAAGTCAGGAATCAACATGTTATGAGGGCCATCCCTCCGAGCATATCCAAATTGTCTTAGTGCTAAACAGGGGTTGTAGGTAATGCCTCCCCTAATGCCAAGTAGTGCGACATTAGGGAATTCCCCACAACGATCAATGATGATCACATTTTCTCTAGATCGAGAACACCAATGTACATCAGAATGTGTGAGGGTCATCAATCGTTGTGACCACCTTAAACCCTGCTCATTCTTCAAAACTGATTGTGGAAGGTGAGAAATAAACCACCTTGCTAGGAGAGGAGTACAACACATGAGAACACCTCTTTTCCTCATTGTTCGTGTGTAAAATGAGTGTAGGATGTCCCCAAGCAATGTAGGCACAAGATTCCGGGATATGAAAATCTTAACAGCATTCACATCTATAAGTTTGTCAGGGTTTGGGAACAAGACCAACCCATAGATGAGAAGTGCTACAATCTCCTCAAAAGCTTGTAGATCTAGAGAGTTCCAGCAGTCTTGTACCTTCTCAAATAGAAACTTTGCCAAGAAACCCTTGACACCACTTCTGGTTTCCCAATGACCTTTGATATCAGATGGTTGCAAGTGTAATGTTTGAGCAACATCTTCAGGCTCTGGTTCTTTTTCCGTACCGTTGTAGGGTAGTTGATGAAGAATAGGAATTCTCAGGAGTTAAGAAAATTCCTCCAAAGTAGGTACTAGTTGGTAATCAGGGAATGTGAAACAGTGGTGTAGGGGGTCAAAGAATTGGAAGAGAACTTTCACCATGTCTTCTTCAATGTTGGAGTTGACTAAGTTGAGAAGTCTACCATGTCTTTCACTGAAGAAAGAAATCTCTGGAATCCTGGAAGTAAGCTCCTTGAGTTGAGGAGGGATTCTCATAAGGTTGACTTGAATTGTTTTCCTGCGAAGAGATTCCATGACCTACAAAACAAGAACAAAGATGAAGATCCAAACCCTTGAAATGGTTAGTGGATGCATATGATGCTTTATGATGTTCATGATGTATGCACAAGCGCATGTACAAAGAAGTCACACAAAACCCTAGTTTCAGGCTTGCATGAGGTTTCATAGGTAAATACCCTCTTGAGCTTAGTTGGCTCAAACCTGTCCTATAAATAGTAACTGGGTTCTAAGGAGCTCAATATCACTGGATTATTTTCTGTGTTCATCGTTTTGGTTTAGCCAATTAACTGGCGACCAAAATATTCCAAGAAAACAATCCTCAATGAGTGTAGTATCGAGTATCTACCAACATCGGACTGCACCAAAGCTGGTCATCTCACTACCCCTAATAAAAGGCCAAGATGGTCAAGTAAGGTTCTAAGAGTTCATTAGTGCTTCATGACATCACTCAACGGCCTCGTATTCTCTTTGATTGACTCAAAGGCAACCGGTACTCACAAATATGTCGCACTAATATAGCTATTGCTTCAACCATGTCGGTATACCCCGCACAGTTTCCACAACGTATTGCTATTTACCTATGAATGTTTCCCAAATCCGGGTAAAGGATTTCAAGCCCAAACAAGAGAACCAAATGTAAATTAATCAAATAAATCAAGATAAGCATGCAAAAGGTGATCTAAGCCCTAAGGTTACTCCACTTTTAGATTATTCCCCAGCAGAGTCGCCAGTTCTGTGATACGTTGGGAGAACTGACTTGAGGTTTTGCGTTTGTGTTCGCAAATGTTTCGATTTAGCAAGAGTCGCCACCGACTTTTTATTTTACCCTAAGGAAAGGTTAAAAAGCACAGGAAAGACCTTTGACATGTTTTCTTGGGTTCGGGGAGTAGAATATAGAAGGGGAAGGTATTAGCACCCTTTCTATCCATGGTTATCCATGGGCTCTTAGTTACTTGTTTAGATCACTTGCTTTGCTTTTCAATTATTTGAAATGGTGCTCTTCAATTGTTTGAAATGGTGCTTTGTGTGTGGTTTTGAAATATGTTTTGAAAAGAGGCCATCGTTGTGGCAAACTTTGTAATGATTCTTGTTTGAATGTATACAAATGTGTTTTTGTCTTTTGAAAAGTTTTCAATGTTTGAAAGTAGGGTTTTGAAATTGTGTTGTGAAGCGTGTTTTGAAAATAGCAAGGATGTTTTTGCAAGCTTTTGATCAAGTAACTAAGAGCTATCTACCCTATTTTACTCAAAGACATTTCTTAAGTTTTTAACCCTTTTAACAGTGTTGTTTCACCATTGTATTTGGTGAACAACCTTCTGTTAGGATGTTAAACGAGACAGGCGCGGGTCCTCGTATAGACCATGATAGCAATTGTGTCAAGTATTTTTGGCAATTTTCTTGAGGGACTTGACCATTTTTGTTTAGGCAACTCAGATAGCGTCATCGAGGGATTATGATTTTTGTTTTGTTTTTGTTTTGCCAAAGTACTTAACATGCATACCATGACCCATTTTTGAAGGCAACAAGTGGATTGCAACCCTAGGGGTGCAAGTGTGCATTGTGTTTATTTTTCATGCATTTTCATCTTTGATTAGGTCAAACTATTTGTTGGTTTTGATTTTGCATACAAACCCCAATTCTCTAATCATGGCATAATTGAAAGCATTAAGTGCGTAAAAATAAATCTAAGCTCTTACAACTTTGATATAGGGAGGGGGGTACAATTTTGAATAAGGGATTATTTTGCAAGAAATTAAAACCCTAAACTAATACAACCAAATTGAATTTATAATGCATAATATTTAAATGGGCAATATTTAAATAAACATAATAAATAAATGTTAAATAAAATGTATTTATGCAAAAAAGAGTTTTTTATGTATGTAAAGTATTTTTTAATGTGAAAAAAGGTGTAAACAATAAAAATAAAAAAAGGTTGATTTTATTTAATAAAGGGGTAAACCCTAATTTTCCTTAAAGAAATAATATTATATTATTTATATACAAAAATATATTAATATGTACAAAAATAAAAATATATTGAGAAAAAGCGTTTTTTAGTATAAAAAATAATAAAAAATAAAAATGTAATATTTTTGTATTTTTATTCTATGTTTTTTAATAAAATAAAGTATATATGTATGTGTGTGTGTGTGTGTATATATATATATATATATATATATATATATATATATATATATATATATATATATATATATATATATATATATATATATATATATATATATATATATATATATATATATATATATATATATATATATATATATATATATATATATATATATATATATATTAAATATATTAAGTATGTATAAAATAAAATAAAATATTTACAAAAATAAAATATATTCAAGAAAATATTTTCAATGTGAATAAAAATAAGAAATGAAAATAAAAGTATTTTTTTACATTATTTTCAAGTTTTAATAAATAATATAAAGTATTTAAACATTTTAATGTTAGAAATAATTAAAATAAATACCAAATAAATGTAAAAATTTATGAAAATATTTGTTTAGGCATTTTTTATGTTTGGAAATAAAATAATAAAGTCATAAATGAAATTAAAATGCAAAAATAATAAAAATACAAAGAAATGGGCTAGAGGGTGTGAAACTGAAAAAGAAGGTGTTAGAAGCAAAAAGCCAAGCCCAGTCCATCAGCTTCATCTTCTTCCTCCAGCACTGTGAAAAATGCGCGCCTGTTACACAAACTCATATCTCCTGTATTTGTGATCTTTTGACAAAACTCAAAACATGAAACTTGTAGAGCATCAAACCACGATTCTAACCATATAAACAACTTAATCTAACTTTCAAAGACCAGAGAGAATTTATCTGGCCCTAATTTCTAACCTAGTTTTTTCAGAAAGTTCATGGATGAAATCCTCTTAGCACGTTTAATATAAATGAAAACTGAGCATATGTATGGTTTCAGGGCAATGAGTACTACATCTTTCATTCACAAACCTAAGGCTAAATGTTCCTAAATAGAGAGATAGAAGTTGATGAAAAACCTGTTTCAGTTGAGTTCGAGTTGGACAATGTAGCAACTTTCAGTGAGGCCTGAGGTTCTTTTGAGCTTGCTTGATGTTCCATGGACCTTTCCCAATGCTTAGTTTGTTTTGAAATGGCCTGAATCCTTCTATAGAAGTCAACTTGCACAAGCTTGAAACAGAAATGGTGAACACTGTAAATGGAGTTACAGTTGGCAATGGAGGTTTGGGATAGCTTGGGTGAGTTTAATGGAAGGTGTTTGAAGTGGAAAGGAGAAAAACGCACGAGCAAAATGAGCTATGGCACTCAAGTTGCAGCAACTGCCCTGTTTTGCAAGTTTTTGGTGTTTTGGTGTTCAAGGGTGTTTGAGGGATGATTGGCTCGTGTTTCTGGCTTACAAGGATGTGTAAAACTTGTTTCAAATATTGGCTTAAGTTGATTTTATCAGATATGTGAGTTATGGACTTTTGGCATAATGACTTGGTTTTGAAGCAAAAAGTGAGAGTTGACAATGCAAGGGATGTATTGGCTTGGAACCTAGCTGCACAAAGTTGGTGAGCTTTTCCTGACATTAGGGAGCCTTGTTTGCAACAAAAGGCTTGGTGTATGGCTCAAGAAATGAAACTTGACATAAAGCATGCTTTATGTAAATGGAAGTGTTATCTTTATGCCCAAAATGGAATTGTTCATTGTATAATGCTCCCTTGATCAGAACAATGCCTCTAACCAATGTATTTGCATTCAATTTTTGAGTGTAAATTGGTTTAGAGACCTGTAATCAAGTACAAAGCTAGTTTGGTCAGATTTTGCAACTTGTATGAACATGTAATGGCCATAGTTTCAAAGTGAGTTTTTTCCAACTTCAAGCATTCGATTCTCCCTAACCACAAATGTGTTTGAGGAGTTCTTGGACAATTTGGAAAGCTTGCAACATGTAATATAATACATCTTTGAAATTCAACTTGAGACTCCAAGTGGAACTATGTGAAAAATGGCCAAGAAGATGGGTCAAAATCCTGCCTAAACTAGGGCAAAATTTCTCTAAGTTAAAAGTTTTAGGGACCCTTGTTCCAAAAATCATAACTTGAGATCCAAGCTTCTTTTGATAAAACTTTGTGAATAAAAGTTGTATAATTTGTGGAGGACTACAACTTTCATGTTGTAAGTTTTGTTTGAATCCATTTGCATCTTGGTGAAAATGTAGGACAAAGTTAGGAAAAATTAAGAAAATTTCATAACTTAGAAAATTTCTAAGTTATGAAAATTTTCAATGTCAAACCCTAATTTGCAATTTTGGGTTTCTTTAAGAACAAGTTTCATAATTTGACATATATTGATGAAAAGTGACCCTCGGCACTTGATTTTGACCAAAAAGTCAAAGTTTGACTTTTCAGTGTACAATCAAATTTTTATTAGTTGACTGAAAAATTCATCTGTCAATCCTATGCATTTGAGATCTTTTGAACTTGTTGAATGGGTCAAGATAATGTCATTGATTCCTTGAGTCCATGGTTGAGCTTAATTTGCCATTGGCTAGGTCAAACAGTCAAAAATTGCCTTTGTACAATCAAAACCCTAAAAATGACCATTTTGCCCTTTTGGTGATCTGATCAAATTTCTTGTGGAATTGTGATCCAAACTTGACCAAATGCTTCATATGAGTTCATAATGTTGATGTGGGTCAAAATTCATGAGGTTTGACTATAAATTGGCCACAGTTGACTTTTCCCCCAATACAACTGATTTCTAGGTCAACTGTCTAGTTGATTGGGCAAAAATTTGATTCAAGGCTTGAAACTTGGTATGGACAAACTTGTGAGTCCAACATGAAGTATGAAAGTCACTATTGGCATTGTAGGTCAAAATATCACTGTGCAAACTCAAACCCTAATTTAGGTCAACAGTGCAAGGAGGTGTTTTGAGCAGAGCAAACCCTAGCTTGGTCTTGAGTTCCAAGAGTCTTGTGATGAGAAAATGTTGATAAAATGAGAGGGAAAATTTTGGGGTACAACAATACCCTCACATAATCACTTCAATAAGATTATCCCATAAATTTGGATTCATGCAATCCCCATCCAGAGTTTCAATCTCTTGAAAACCCTCTCCCCAGCTGAGTTGGTCTTAAGAAAGAAGCCTTGTGGAGTTTCTTCCTAAAGAATTCACTGCCCTAGTAAGTCGTGAAAATATTCTCTTCAAAAGGGTTTATTTCCCCAAAAAACCACAAATTCCCCAGTACGAGTCTTTCTCTCAGACCATTATAAATCAACGGACAAAACCCCTTGTCACCAGCGGATAACAGTTGAAAAAAATTATGTGAAACCTGGACCTGACCAGATAATAGTTGATTCAATTTACTGTAAAGCCTGGATCCAACAAGAAAAAAATTTGAGTTGTTGAAACCTGGACCCGACCAGATAGCAGTAAATCTCAATTTTAAGTTACTAAAACCTGGACCCAACCAGATAATAGTTTAACTTCTTCAATTGTTGAAACCTTGACCCGACCAGAAAACAGTTTGAGTTGCTGAAACCTGGACCCGACCAGATAACAATAAATCTCAATTTTAAGTTACTAAAGCCTGGACCCGACCAAATAATAGTTTAAATTCTACAATTGCTGAAACCTGGACCCGACCAAATAACAGTTCGAGTTGCTGAAACCTGGACCCGACCAGATACCAGTTAACCTCAAGATCAAATTGCTGAAACTTAGACCTGACGAGATAACAGTTTGAGTTGCTGAAACTTGGACCTGACCAGATAACCATTCGAGTTACTACGAAACCTGGACCCGACCAGATAATAGTTTAAATTCTACAAATCACTAACAAAACTCCTCTTCTCCAGTAGAGTTTTCCACTATCCCCAGTGAGTTGCTGCAAAGCCTGGAATCCGACCAGATAAAAGTTAACTTATTTATCCCCAGCATGTGGCTGTGAAGCCTGGATTTCTACCAGATAACAACTAACTTTCATTCTCCCAGTCAAGAGATAATTCCCCAGTAGAGTAATGGACAACCAAAAATTCCCGAACTCTATTCCCCAAGCAAAAATCAACACACCCCGTAGAGTTTCCTCAAGCAAAGTCAATGTTCCCCAGCAAAATTATCCTCAAATAACAAAGCAGGAATCCCCAGCGGAAACACTCTAAACAAGGTTTGAAGATGCACAAACTCTTCATCCCTAACAGCAATCCGGGATTTAACTTCCCAAAACTCCCTAACATTTGTTAAAGATACAATTAAATAAACATATCATGTTCATACATCATATAATATACATGACAAATGCATATAACACAATCTCATTTATTTTGAGAACATCATTACGCCATGCATACATCTGCATGTAACTAACCCTCATCCTTGCAGGGAAAGTCAATCGAAACAAAGACCTCTTCAAATTAGATTTATTTTTTCCAGATTAAAGACAGGAGAATCAAAGACCTCTTCTGGTGAGATTTATTTCTTCTGGTTAAAGACAGGCGAATCAAAGACCTCTTCTGGTTAGATTTATTTCTTCCATTTAAAGACAGGAGAATCAAAGACCTCTTCTGGTTATATTCATTTCTTCCATTTAAAGATAGGCGAATCAAAGACCTCTTCTGGTTAAATTTGTTTCTTCCAGTTAAAGACAGGCGAATCAAAGACCTCTTTTGGTTAGATTTATTTCTTCCAGTTAAAGACAGGCGAATCAAAGACCTCTTCTGGTTAGATTTGTAAGTACGGAGTGCGCATAAGAGGGGGGGGGGGGGTGAATTAGGTACTTTAAAAAATTCTGGTTTTTAGTGATGATGGTTCTTATTTTTCTGGTTAATGATGATTTTAGGAAAGCGTAAAATGCAGAAAAATAAAAGACACGAGCGATATATCCTGGTTCCCCTCACAGTCTGAGAGTACTCCAGTCCCCTTTAAACATGAAAGAGATTTCCTTATTGTGGCAAACTTAAACAAGAACTACCAAACAACCAAGAAAAATCCTCTTGGACCAAGAACAATCCTATTGAATTTTCACTATATTAACTATGAGAACAATCCTCTCAAAGTAACTACACTTGTATCCAACAACTTTGGAAAGACAAGATTTCAAAAACACTTAAACTTATTTCCAACAATCCTGGAAAAATAAGTAAGTAACTATCAATTTTTTTAGTTTGAGTGAGTAGAGTAGTATTGATCACTTAGAGTGATTTAACAATGTATGATCTTCTCTTCCAATAATATTATTGTATAATGACTCAAGATATAATTGCTCAAAGTTTTCTGTTTGATAATGTATGAAAATGTGCAGAGAACTTATGCATGAAAGTGAAGAAATTCTTGAGTTTGTATTTTGAAAATTCAGAAAATATTTATGGAAGAGGTGTTGAAATAGATTTTGAAAATGAATTTTTATATGTTCATAACACCCTTTTGAAACAACATGAATTTCTGAAAATGTATCATGAACAAATGCCAAGTTTGAGTGAAAGGTTTCAATGAAAAGGCATGTGAAAAGCTGTTGTTTTCCAAAATCGTGTAGCATGTAATCGATTGCACCCTTTGTGTAAATCGATTGCACAAGGTTTCAACAGCTATATTTTCAAAAGTTTTAAGTGTGCAATCGATTGTACTAGCAATGTAAATAGATTGCATGTAAAGTTAGTAGCAAAAAGTTAGTGAGTGCAGTCGATTGCACAAGCAATGTAAATCGATTGCACTGAGAAACAGAAGCAAATGTTTTGAAAATTTTAAGTATGCAATCGATTGCACAAGCAATGTAAATCGATTTCACAGAGAAATAGAAGCAAAAGATCTGAAAATTTGAAGCATGCAATTGATTGCACTTAAGTGAAAAATGAAATTTTAGCTTTGAAAAACTTGAGTAATGATTTTTAAACATTTCTTTTTCAAAATTGAGCATCTATATCTTAAGATCAAAGTAAGTAATATTATTATACCTTGAAAGTTGTTGAGAGATTTGAACTAAAGATATTGTCCTTAGATGCTTTGAGCTTGATCATAAATCTTTGCCTTCTTTGTCAATCATGGTTTTTCTTCATCAAAACAAAAGCTCATTTGAGAAGCTTGATTTTATATTCTCCCCCTTTTTGATGATGACAAACAATCTTGCTTTATGCGATGTACTTTCCGGAAGAGCTTCTCCCCTTAAGATGCAAAACTCCCCCTATGTAGGAGAGGGTTGGAATCCTTTGTATTTCTTCATCTCGATTGGAGAGTACCTTAAAAGTTAAGACAAGGAAAATACAAGCATAAAGTACCATATCTTTCTCCCCCTTTGACATTATCAAAAAGAAGGGAAAGATGCACAAAACAAATAATAATAGAGCAATATATTGAGAAAATTTAGAATTTAAACAAGTAACACAGATTGTTTAAGGATTACACAGAAATTTGAACAAACAAAACATTGAATAACAAGACAAGAACATAACAGAAAAAAAAGTTAGCCAGAACTTTAAGGGTGATGCATGTCCGGATGGTTATAAGACCAAGAGCCTTGATTCAGGAATTGTTGTTGAAGTGGGGGTTCTGTGTATTGTTGAGGAGGTGAAACTGGATTATTTGGATCATATGGTGGAATATGAAGATGAGAGTAGAGGTATGAAAATTGTTGATTCACATCCGTGCATAAGTCATTAATCCGGGTTGTAGTGGAATCATTGATTGCACTCCATTGATTATTGATGTTGGTGTTCATGGAAGAAATTTTTTGAGACATGTAATCCATAAGCTCTTGATTGCTTGGACCATAGGGAGTAGTAGGAGGAGGAGGCACAACTTCACCTCCTTCGACTTCTTGGTCATTTCCTTCATCGCCAACAACATCTTCACCAATGTAGGTTATAGTTTTTGTTTTCGGATTGTAATGCACGCCCATTCGGGAGTCAACATTCTTAATGGAAATCTTGTTTAAATTAGGATCCATATTCACCTTTTTAAACCCAGCAACATCCACACAAAATTCCTCCATAATTAGAGTGACAAAATAAGAATATGGAAGAAATTTAGATTTTGCATCGACTCTCACCATATGCACCATGATAAGTCTTGCCCAGTTTACACTTACCCCTTTCTTTCTTGCATAAATTAGCTGCATTTCCAATTCGGTAACAATGCAGTGGTTTCAAGCTCTTAGAAACATAATATAGACCATAAAATAATGATATAAGAAATCGTCTATATGGAGGTTACCTGCACTCCAGGAGTCTCTGGATGGAATTACTCCGCCAAGACCACGAATTCGTTTGGCGCGAAATTCAGCATCACTTAACCGCCCAATGCTGTAAAAGAACTCCTTTTTCCGGTAGTCATCCCATATCTCGTTTTCAGGGTCATATAGGGAACTTCCAGTGAAAGGAATACGAAGGATCTCACCAACAACCTGAGGAGTTAGAGAGATACGAGTACCCAACACATATGTGACTTTTTTGCCTTTGTGGGGTGTTAGATTGCTGAAAAAGATTCTAACCAAATCCGGGTAATATGGACCGAATGAGGAAATAAAGGGTTCTAGACCATAAGCAGCTAGAACATTTTGAAAGGAAAAGAATTCTTGAGGAAAGGAGGATAGCACACCATATTTGGGGTTGGATACTATTTTCCTTTGAAAGTCTTTGATAAATCTGACTTCTTTCTCTTTAGTGAGAGTTGAAAGCAATGGATTGGATGTTAAATCAACCTTTTTCTGAAGCTGGATCCTTTCTCTTTTATCTTGAAGCCATGGGTATGAAGTTTTAGGGTTTTGGGTTTTTTAGGTTTTGTGAGAGAGAAAGGTGTTTGTGAGCTGAGTTTTGGAAATGATTTGGGTAGATAGGGAATGAGTGTTTTGAATTAAAGTGTATTTGGCTTGGGAATATGAGAGAGGAATTCTGACCAACATCATTTTTCTGTCATAAAAGCAAGTTGCAGTACGTGCAATCGATTTGAATTTCAGGTGCAATCGATTTGCACTCAAACATAATCAAAATAAAATAGAAACGCACAGAGTGCAATAGATTTGCATTGAAGGTGCAATCGATTTGATCTTGAAAAAGAATGGACATAATTGAAAATACTCAGTGAGCAATCGATTGACACTTTTTGTGCAATCGATTTGCATCAACAAAAAATGTCAAAAACCAATTTTTTCTTAAAAATTTAAATACCACATAACATAGATTCACATATAGCATGTATAAAACATATATAAAATTATATCAAGGGTAGAATGCACCTTATAAGTCGTGTTCGTCAAGTATGCCAAGCTCTCGTCAAATTTTGTAGAAAGGTTCTTTTGCCAAAGGTTTGGTGAAGATATCAGCAAGATGATTATGAGTATCTACAAAGGTTACCTCGACATCTCCTTGAAGAACATGATCACGGAGGAAATGATGTCGAATGTCTATGTGTTTAGTTCTTGAATGCATGACGGGATTCTTTGTAATGTTGATTGCACTGGTGTTGTCGCATCTTAGAGGAATGCACCTTAGATCGAGTCCGTAGTCACGAAGTTATTGTTTTAGCCACAAAATTTAAGCACAACTACTAGCTAGTGGAATATATTCAGCTTCGGCCCTGCTTAGAGCAACATATGCTTGTTTCTTGCAGGCCAATGATACTAATGCATTACCAAGAATGTGACAAGTACCACTTGTGATTTTTCTATCCGTTTTACAACCTGCATAATCCGCGTCAGAATAACCAATTAATTTGCAGACACTACCTTTAGGATACCACAATCCGACATTTGTTGTCCCTTTTAGATACTTCATGATCCTCTTTACCGCCGTGAGATGAGATTCCTTTGGGTTAGCTTGAAAGCAGGCACAAAGACAAACACTAAACATTATGTCAGGACAACTTGCCGTCAAATACAATAAGGAGCCAATCATACCTCGATACTTAGTGATGTTGATGGAAACTCCTAATTCATCTTGATCAACATAAGAACCATAACCCATTGGTGTAGACATTGCCTTATAGTTATCCATGTCAAACCTTTTCAAGATTTCCTTGCAATATTTGGATTGGTTGATGAAGATGCCATCTTTTAGTTGTTCGATTTGAAGTCCAAGAAAATAGTTCATTTTACCCATCATGGACATTTCAAATTCTCCTTGCATCATTGATGAGAATTCTTCACACATTTCTTGATTTGAAGAACCGAAAATGACGTTGTCAACATAGACTTGTGCTAGTAAAGTGTCGTCTTTGATTTTCTTGATAAATAGAGTCTTGTCAACTTTTCCCTTTTCGAAACCTTTTTCGCATAAGAAGTTGCTTAAACGATCATACCATGCCCTTGGTGCTTGTTTCAGTCCATAGAGAGCTTTTCTCAATTTAAATACATGAGATGGATTCTTGAAATCTTCGAACCCCGGGGGTTGCTTAACGTAGACTTCTTCAGTGATATATCCATTCAAGAATGCGCTTTTGACATCCATTTGGAAAAGATGAAAATTTAATGAACAAGCATAGGCAAGTAAGAGACGAATAGCTTCTAACCTTGCAACTGGAGCGAAAGTTTCTTCAAAGTCCATTCCTTCTTCTTGATTGTAGCCTTGTGCTACCAATCTTGCTTTGTTGCGAACAATTATTCCATTCTCATCAAGTTTGTTTTTGAACACCCATCTTGTTCCAATAATGTGTTTGTTGCTTAGCCTAGGGACGAGTTCCCAAACTTAATTACTTTCAAATTGATTCAATTCTTCTTGCATAGCGATAATCCATTGGTCATCGCCTAAGGATTCATCAACTTTGGAAGGTTAAATTTGAGAGAAAAACGCCATGTTTAAGCAAGCATCCTTGAGATTTAATCTTGTAGACACACCTTGATTTATATCACCAATTACTTTATCAATAGGATGATCTCTATGAGTTCTCCATTCTTTTGGTAGATCATTGAGATTCGATTCTTGTTGTGGTGATTCTCCGAGTTGAATGGGTTGATCTTTGGAAGAATTTTCTTGAGGACCTTCTAGTATTTCATCATCATCATTATCACAAACAATATTATCCTCCTTGGAGGGGTTAGTTTCATCAAAATAAACATGCATAGACTCTTCAATTGTCAAAGTTCTTTTGTTGTATATTCTATATGCTTTACTAGAGAGAGAGTAGCCAAGAAAAATACCTTCATCAGATTTCTCATCAAACTTATCAAGGTTATCTTTGTCATTGTTTAGGACAAAGCATTTGCATCCGAAGATATGAAAGAAAGCAATGTTTGGTTTTCTCCCTTTGAAGAGCTCATATGGAGTTTTCTTTAAGATTGGTCTAATGTTAACTCTATTTCTAACAAAACATGCCGTGATCACCGCATCCGCCCAGAAGTATTTTGGAAGATTTAAGTCGCTAAGCATTGTTCTAGTAAGTTCCACAAGAGACCTATTCTTTCTTTCTACCACTCCATTTTGTTGAGGAGTCCTTGGTGCCAAGAAGTTGTGAGATATTCCATGTTCTCCACAAATTTCTTCAAATAGAGCATTTTGGAATTCTCCGCCATGGTCACTCCTTATTGAGGCAATTGTTAGAGACTTCTCATTCTTAATTTGTTTAGCATACTTCTTGAACGCCTCGAATGCATCACTTTTCTGCACTAAAAAGAATATCCAAGTATATCTCGAGAAATCGTCAACAATAACCAAAGCATGCACATTACCTCCGAAACTCCTTGTTCTCGATGGACCAAATAAGTCCATATATAACAATTGTAGTGGCCTTGAAGTGGACACCACATTATTAGATTTGAAAGTTGATCTAGTTTGCTTCCTCTTTTGACAAGCATCGCATTGTCTATCTTTGACGAAATTTCTCTTAGGCAATCCAATGACAAGATCATGCTTGATTAATTTATTCAAGTGTTCCATATGAATATGAGCAATTCTTTTGTGCCATAGCCATGAATCATCGTTGTTCACCATGATACATTTAACATTCAAAGATGGATCATCAATAGAAATCATGAATATATTATTGATTCTTTTACCTTTAAGTATAACCTCATGAGTGACTTCGTCTTCTATTAAACATTCATCCTTGGTGAACTTGATTTTGAAGCCTTTTTCACAAAGTTGACTAATACTAAGAAGATTGTGCTTTAGTCCTTCAACATAAAGAACATCTTCAATGGATGTGAAATGTGGAGAACCAACTTTGCCTTTGCCTAGGATTCTTCCCTTATTATTGTCTCCATAAGTGACAAAACCCTTGGCCTTTATCACTAGATTTGAAAATTGGTTTATGTCTCCTGTCATATGCTTTGAACAACCACTATCAAGATACCAAAGATTGCATGTGGTCTTCAAGCATACCTGCAAAACAAATTAGGTTTTGTTAGGTACCCAAGTTGCTCTGGGTCCTTCATAATTAGTGCCTTTATTTACCCATACATAATGCCCACTTGCCACACTGAAGTTTCTAACATAGCAAGCATTAGGTATATGGCCTTTAATGCCACAATAAAAACAAGTAAGTTCAAAGATACTTCTATATCTAGAAGGATAAGATTTATTCTTAGGAAATGTTTTCTTTTTAGGATAGTGACAAATTATTTTAGGTTTGTTCACTTTCTCTTTGGATGATTGATCACTAGCCTTAACAAAGATAGTTTTGTTAGAACTTGGTTTTGAAAACTTTGAATATCCAAGTCCACTTTTATCATTGGAGTATCTTTGTTGGTTAAGAACACCTTTCAATCCAATTTGGCCTTTTTCATATCTATCAATGACTCTTTTTAATTGGACAATTTGCAAAGAGAGTGAATCATAATTTTTGCGTACAAAATTCTGTTTTTGTTCATCACTTGATTTTTGTTTTTCCTCTTTGAAATCTTTTTCCATAGAAACATATTTTTCTTCTAAGGATGAAATTTGTTTCTTTTGTGATGAAATGGTTTTATACAGAATTTTGCATTCATTCAATAGTTCATCTATAGCACCTTGTGCACCACTATCAAAAAGAGAAAATTCATTACTAACCTCATTGTCTTCATCATCGGAATGGTGTGAGGCCATCAATGCTAGATTTGCACTTTCATCACTATCGGAATTGGATGAGGAACTTATTTCATTGTCCTCCCATGCCACATAAGCCTTTTTGTTCTTGAATCCCTTTTTGCTTTTGAAGCCACCTTTCTTGGAGAGTTTTGGACAATCCGGCTTGATATGACCTTGCTTACCATATTCATAACATGTGATTTCTTGTGTTGATGTGGAAGCTTCCTTTTTCTTAAATTGTTTCTTTCCTTTTGAATGAGAAAAAGGTTTGTCATTTCTACCGAAAAACTTACCAAGCCTTTTAACAAGAAGCATGAAGTTTTCATCTTCTTCCGGATTGTCTTCCTTTTCAACTTCCTTGGAATCTATCTTCAAAGCAATATTCTTGGATTTCTTCTCTTGATTTTCATGCTTTTCAAGTCTTCCGAGTTCCGTTTCATATTCTTGAAGTTTTCCAAATAGTGTTGCGAATGTCATGTTGGAGAGGCTTTTCTTTTCTGAAATTGTCGTTACCTTTGGTTGCCATTCCCTAGTTAAGGACCTAAGTACTTTCAGATTTAGTTTATCATTCGTCAAAGTTTTACCAAGAGCACTTAGATGATTTGTCAAGTGCACAAATCTCTTTTGTAAATCAAGAATGGTTTCTCTGGGCTGCATTCGAAATAATTTGTATTCTTGACTTAGGGTATTTAGTCTTGATCTTTTCACTTCAACCGTTCCTTCATGAGTTTGTACCAAGGTATCCCATATTTCTTTTGCCGTCTTGCATGCCGAGACACAGAAGAGTTCATCCATGCTAAGTGCACCTTGAAGAAGGTTTATTGCCTTTTCATCATAGAGAACTTTCTTCTTATCATCATCGTCCCATGCAGTTTTAGGCTTTGATGAGCCAACACCATTGATTACCGTTATAGGGACAAATGGACCATTTTTGACGGCATCCCATATTTCTTCTCCTTGTGCTTCTAGATGTGCCTTCATGCGTATTTTCCAGAAGTCAAAATATTCACCACAAAATAGAGGAGGCTTGTTGTTACTACCACCATCTCTAAAAACGGGATTTTGATTTGCAGAAGCAATTCTGAATCTTTTAGGAACAAGTTACCTATAACCTGCTCTGATGCCAATTGTAAGTACGAAGTGCGCCTAAGAGGAGGGGGTGAATTAGGTACTAAATTCTGGTTTTTAGTGATGATGGTTCTTATTTTTCTGGTTAATGATGATTTTAGGAAAGTGTAAAATGCAGAAAAATAAAAGACACAGGTGATATATCCTGGTTCCCCTCACAGTCCGAGAGTACTCCAGTCCCCTTTCAACATGAAAGAGATTTCCTTATTGTGGCAAACTTAAACAAGAACTACCAAACAACCAAGAAAAATCCTCTTAGATTTTCACTATGTTAACTATGAGAATAATCCTCTCAAAGTAACTACACTTGTATCCAACAACTTTGGAAAGACAAGATTTCAAAAACACTTAAACTTATTTCCAACAATCCTGGAAAAATAAGTAAGTAACTATCAATTTTTTGAGTTTGAGTGAGTAGAGTAGTATTGATTACTTAGAGTGATTTAAAAACGTATGATCTTATCTTCCAATAATATTATTGTACAATGACTCAAGATATAATTGCTCAAAGTTTTCTGTTTGATAATGTATGAAAATATGCAGAAAACTTATGCATGAAAGTGAAGAAATACTTGAGTTTGTATTTTGAAAATTCAGAAAAAATTTATGGAGGAGGTGTTGAAATAGATTTTGAAAATGAATATTTATATATTCATAACACCGTTTTGAAACAACATGAAGTTCTGGAAATGTATCATGAACAAATGTCAAGTTTGAGTGAACGGTTTCAATGAAAAGGCATGATGAACATGCATGTGAAAAGCTGCTATTTTTCAAAATCGTGCAACATGCAATCGATTTTACCCTTTGTGTAAATTGATTGCACAAGGTTTCAACCGCTATATTTTCAAAAGTTTTAAGTGTGCAATCGACTGCACTAGCAATGTAAATTGATTGCATGTAAAGTCAGTAGCAAAAAGTAAGTGAGTGCAATCGATTGCACAAGCAATGTAAATCGATTGCACTGAGAAACAGAAGCAAACATTTTGAAAATTTTAAGTATGCAATCGATTGCACAAGCAATGTAAATCGATTGCATAGAGAAACATAAGCAAAAGATCTGAAAATTTGAAGCATGCAATCGATTGCACTAAAATGAAAATTGATTGCACTAAAATGAAAATCGATTGCACTCAAGTGAAAAATGAAATTTTAACTTTGAAAAACTTGAGTAATGATTTTTAAACATTTATTTTTCAAAATTGAGCATCTATATCTTAATATCAAAGTAAGTAATATTATTATACCTTGAAAGTTGTTGAGAGCTTTGAACTGAAGATATTGTCCTTAGATGCTTTGAGCTTGATCATAAATGTTTGCCTTCTTTGTCAATCATGGTTTGTATTCATCAAAACAAAAGCTTATTTGAGAAGCTTTATTTTACAAGATTTATTTCTCCAAGATTAAAGACAGGCGAATCAAATACCTATTCTGGTTAGATTTATTTTCTCCAAATTAAAGACAGGAGAATCAAAGACCTCTTCTGGTTAGATTTATTTCTTCCGGTTAAAGACAGGCGGATCAAAGACCACTTATGGTTAGATTTATTTCTTCCATTTAAAGGAAGGAGAATCAAAGACCTCTTCTAGTTATATTTATTTCTTTCAGTTAAAGACAGGCGAATCAAAGACCTCTTCTGGTTAAATTTGTTTCTTCCAGTTAAAGACAGGCGAATCAAAGACCTCTTTTGGTTAGATTTATTTCTTCTAGTTAAAGACAGGCAAATCAAAGACCTCTTCTGGTTATATTTATTTCTTCCATATTAAAGACAGGCGAATCAAAGACCTCTTCTAGTTAGATTTATTTTCTCCAAATTAAAGACATGCGATTCAAAGACCTCTTCTGGTTAGATTTTTCTTACAGATTAAAAATAGGCAAATCAAAGACCTATTTTGGTTAGATTTATTTCTTCCAGTTAAAGACAAGAGAATCAAAGACCTCTTCTGGTTAGATTTATTTCTTCCAGATTAGAGACAGGTGAATCAAAGACCTCTTCTGGTTAGATTTTTCTTCCAGATTAAAAACAAGCGAATCAAAGACCTATTCTGGTTAGATTTATTTCTTCCAGTTAAAGACAAAATAATCAAATACCTCTCCTGGTTATATTTATTTCTTCCAGTTAAAGACAGGGGAATCAAAGACCTCTTCTTGTTAGATTTATTTCTTCCAATTAAAGACAGGCGAATCAAAGACCTCTTCTGGTTAGATTTATTTCTTCCAGTTAAAAACAGGCGAATGAAAGACCTCTCCTGGTTATATTTGTTTCTTCTAGATTAAAGACAGGCGAATCAAAGACCTCTTCTGGTTAGACTTATTTCTTCCAGTCAAAGACAGGCGAATCAAAGACCTCTTCTGGTTAGATTTTTCTTCCAGATTAAAAACAAGCGAATCAAAGACCTCTTCTGGTTAGATTTATTTTTTCCATTTAAAGACAGGCGAATCAAAGACCTCTTATGGTTATATTTATTTCTTCCACTTAAAGACAGGTGAATCAAAGACCTCTTCTGGTTAGATTTATATCTTCTAGTTAAAAACAGGCGAATCAAAGACCTCTTCTGGTTAGATTGATTTCTTCCAGTTAAAAACAGGCGAATGAAAGACCTCTCCTAGTTAGATTTATTTCTTCCAGTTAAAAATAGGAAAAAGACATCTGCTGTTTCAGTATAAACTGAACAAAAGATTTATTCTGATACTTCTTCCAATTTCTACCAACAATCACTAGGGATGGCATCTGTAAGTCCATCTCCGACAAAATCTTCATCACTTCTCCAAATGGAATCTCTAAACCCATTCTCGATAATCAAAAAATAGTTCACCTCATACACAAGTGAGTGCAAATTTTTGGGCACTTAAGTGTTCAATCATCTTCCACCTTCAAGTCACGAACGACGGATCCGCCAATCTAACTCTTCAGGTTTAAGAATATTGAACAGGGGAAGATGTTGTACCCCAAAATTTGTCCTCGCTTTTTTTCTCAACACATTCTTCACAAGACTTTCAGTGGCTCAAGCTTGTACGGGGGTTAACTAGGTTAAGCCAGTTCCTCAACACTGATACCTAAAATTATGGTTTGAGTTTGCACAAAGACAATTGGACTTCTAATACTCCAAATGACTTTCATGGATAAGTATGGACCTCCAAGAATGCTCATGACAAGTTTCAAGTCTTGTATCACAAATTCTGCTTAGTCAATTGACCAAATGACCAAAATTCCGATGTACTGATGAAAAGTCAACTGATACACCAAATGTCAAACTTTGACTTTTTGGTCAACATCAAGTTTCAAAGATCACAATTCACCAATGCATTCAAGAATATCAAGCTTGATCATCAAGAAGTCAAGAAAGTAAAAAGTCAATGTAAAAAGTCAAGATTTCCAAGACTTAGAAATTTTCAAAGTGTTTTATACATGATAATTTCATTACTTCATGCCAATCTTTCACCAAGATGCAAGATGATTCAAAGAAAACTTTCAACATGAAAGTTGTAGATCTTGATGAGATATATAACTTTGCTTTGCTGATCAAGTCCTAGAAGTGCTTGTATTTTGAGTTATAAATTCCTGATCAAGTCCTATAAGTGCTTTGCTTTGCTGATCAAGTACTAGAAGTGCTTGGTTGTGTCTGGGAGAGTTTATTTTTCTCTGCAAGATTTTGGTGGGACTCTATGGAGATTCTTGTTCTAAGAAACGTCTTAGACTGTTTTGGTGAAAAAGATTTTGGTTGAGGTTTTAGACGATGTCTGACAGAAAGTCAAGACATTTTTCAAGACATGTTTTTTTCTTGAGGCCAAACAAGGAAGTTTTTGGATGGTGCGACATATACACGTCTTACAGAAGTATGACACGTGTGTTTGACCATGCATGCATATTCATTGGAGTTTTAAATTCCAAGAGAAACATTCTAGAGTTAATGAAGGCATGAAGAATGCTTTGTGGACGGTGCACACATTATTTCTGGTACAGTTGTTTTCATTGAAAAACACTCTTTTTGACCAAGAATGTTGCTATAGTAAAGAATCGTTGATCCCTAAGTAATAGCTTGGGTATTTAAAAGTGTTATCCCTTCATTTTCATTCATCTTATGTTAGTCTGTTTTCACTAAAGCTCTTATGGCTTTTATCTGAGTCTGGTTGAGTACTGTCTGGTTATGGTTTTATGGAGGATTTCTTTGTCATTTTTTGGATAAAAATGGGGAGAAAAGTACTGGTCACCATTTGGGTGTTGTTTCATGTTCTTGCAGTTGTTTTGCAAGGATGTTTAATAGGTTGTCTCAACATCATGTCCAACATCTTGTCTGTTCTTGTCTCAATTTTTGTGTCTTTTGAGTTATGAACATAGTTGTGTCCTATGTTTTGAGTTATCTGGGTTGGTGTATTGGTTGATTAGGGTAAATTTTTTGTTTCTTCTTAAGGGTTATCTTATGCCCCTAAAGAGGAATATTTATATTTTAGTTACAAGAATCAATTCCTAGGTTAAGGGGGAGTAATTGGATGATCAAATGTATGTTCTGGTTATTTTCTTCCTCGCGTGCAGAAAGATTAAAAGCTTCCAACTAAAATGACTTCAGGACTTTCTGCTCCTATTTCTTATTCCTGGGTTTATTATGCAAAAGGAGCTTCAGCCAAAAGTTTCTATATCTACAGTGTGTTGTACCCCAATTTCCCCCCTAAGATCCCTTTATCATATCATATTAATTCAACCACAACAAAGTCACACACTAGGGTTTGTTTCCTCTCCCTATCTTTAGTCTTGATCTATGGCGAATCACCAAGCACCTTGACTTGTATTTTGTGATCATCTATGTTTTATTACTCTTTAACAAACAAATACAATGTATGTGTGTCCTAGTTGTTGATGATGTAGGTGAAAGCACATTGCATTCCCTGAAAGTTAGCTTTTGGATTCATGAGTTCCTTCTTTGTACCTTCCTCAACAAAGCTTCATTGAGATTCAAGCCTCTATGAAAGATGTTTTTAAGTAACATAATTACAAAGTCTTTCATGATTCATTATGCCCCAAGTGGTCAAAGTTAGCTCAAAAGCACAAGGGTTTTCCAAAGAAGTTTGACTCAATTTGACAAGTCTATGTCTCCATTGATCACAAGTACATATCTCCTTAAATTATCAAGATGTGGAAGTGATGTTGGTTTCTATGACTTCTCATTATCATCCTCAACAACCATTATTTTCAAGATAAAAGTATTGGTGCAAGATGTTTGATTAAAATTGCAAAGTTCTCCCCAAGGTATTTTCTTGCTCTAGGAGCTAGGGTTTTGAACTTCAAAGGGGTATATCTTGCTCATCTTTTGGTATATTTGAGTGATTCCAAATAAATCCTTCTCTTTAAAGGGTTATTAATAAATCAATTCAAAGGTCTTAAGGAAATTTTGTGTGTAAGAAACTTGATGACGAAGAAAGATTACAAGTCCTCCAGATGAACCCTAAAATCCCTTCATGTGACTTCAAATGATCATAAGTTGATCAATTTTTATCAACTTGAACCCATTCTTTTTCCATAATGATCTTGCATGTGTGAACTGCAACCCATATTCAAAGTTCAAAGTGTGAAAATTGATGGAAGATACCCTAAGGATGCAAAAGATTATAGGTCATTTCATGAAATTTTGCACACTTCAGCAAGTCACAACTTTCTCAATTTTTGGAGATTTTGAATGGTTCAAGTCTCAAAATGTCATTCAAGAGATCTACTTAATTCCTTTTTTTGGTCAAGAATATTTACTTGAGCCTCATATATTGCTTCCTCCCATTGAAGGAAGACTGTTGATCATGTACCTAACAGTGTTGGATAGTTCTATGGGTTGTATTTTGGGACAACAAGATGAAACAGGAAAGAAAGAATATGCCATATACTACCTTAGTAAGAAATTTACTGATTGTGAGTCACCGTATTCTATGTTGGAGAAGACATGTTGCGCTTTGGCCTGGGCGGCAAAGCGGTTGCGACAATATATGTTGAATAATACTAGGTTATTTTCCAAAATGGATCCAATTAAGTATATTTTTGAAAAGCCTGCTCTCACGGGGAGAATTGCCTGCGGGCAAATGTTATTGTCTAAATACGACATCGAGTAACACACTCAAAAGGCCATAAAAAGCAGTATGCTGGTGGATTATCTTGCTCACCAACCGATAGATGACCATCAATTTGTCAAGTTTAATTTCCCCGATGAGGATGTGATATTCTTAAAAGCAAAAGATTGCGATGAACCTTTTTCTGGGGAAGGTCCAGATCCTGAATCTCGCTGGGGCATGGTGTTGTACCCCAAAATTTTCCCTCTCATTTCTCAAGTAATCTCTCACAAGATCTCCATGGATTCAAGACTACACAAAGTTTGATCAGCTCAAGACACCTTCTTTAGCACTGTTGACTCAAATTAGGGTTTGAGTTTTCACAAGTACAATTGAACTTTTAATGCCCCATATGACTTTCATGGATCATTTTGGACCCTCAAGATTGCTCATGTCAAGTTTCAAGTCTTGGATCCATTTTTGCTCAGTCAATTGATAAGTTGACTTAAAATCAATTGTATTGGGGAAAATGTCAATTGTGGTCTATTTACAATCAAACTTCATAATTTTTTATCCATATAAACATCATGAACTCATATATGTTGTTTGATCAAGTTTGGATCCCAATTCCTCTAAAATTTGATAAGACCATCAAAAGGGAAAAATGGTCAAAATTAGGGTTTTGACTAGGAAGGTGAAATCTTTGATTTTTGACCTAGCAAATGACTTATTGGTTCAAGGCATGATCTCAAGGATTCAAATGTTTCATTTTTACCTAATGGCATGGCTCAAAACATTTCTCAAGTTCAATTGATTGATAGTTGAATTCCAGTCAACTGATGAAAAGTCAATTGTACACTGAAAAGTCAATTTTTGTTTTTTTGATCAAAATCAAGTTTCAAAGATTACAATTCATCAAGACATGTAAAAATATTAAACTTGTTCATCAAGAAATCAAAAAGTCAAAATTTTCAAGACTTAGAATTTTTCTAAGTGTTGAAAATTCATGTTTTTTTTCACAACTTTATGCCAAATTTACACCATGATGCAAGATGATTCAAAGGAAACTTCCAACATGAAAGTTGTAGATATAAATTAGATGTAAAACATTTTAGAGTAGAAATTTTTATAGAAATGCTTGGATTTCAAGTTATGATTTTTTGAAGACATGCTCATGAAACTTGAAAACTGTGAAATTTTGCCCTAGTTTAGGCAGGATTTTGACCTAACTTCATGACAATTTTTCACATAGTTCCAAGATGAATCTTAAAAAATGTCCAACATAGAGGTCGTATAGGATGTTACAAGATTTCAAAAATTTCCAAGAACTCATTAAGATCATACTTGAGCTAAGAGAATCGAAGGCAAGAAGTTAGGGTTTCATTTCTTATATTACAAGCCATTTCTTGATGAACACTTGATCCAATCTTCAAGCATGCTGTACAAATCCCACTTTGCAGGCTTCTAACTTGAATTTTACTCCATAATTAAATGTCTACACAACTGTTATAAGCTTTAATCCAAGCATTCAATGCATTTCCCATGCTTAATAGCATTTTAGGAAGAAAGGCAACATTGCCATTTTGGAAAAGTGGCTTTTATGCACAAAGTCAATTCTTGAGCCTCTCACTTGTTCCCTCTGATCAAACTCTATCTGCAAAGTCAGAAGCAATGTGATAAAAGTGCTTAACCACTCTACATTACTGGTACACAAACATTGATACTTGATTTTCTCATTTTTCTTCAAAATCAAGCAACCTAGCCATAACCCAATAACTCAGAAATCTGTTGTGCAAAAGTCCTCTAACCTTTTCCATATAACTATACAAGTCTATTGCAAGCCAATACACTACTTCAAGCATCCTCAAACTCTCCCAAACACCCTTTCTGCACAGAGCTGTCCAAACTTGACAATTTTTGAGCCAAAACTCCCCATCTCCATTTGTACTCGTGTGTTTTGATTCTTAATCATCCAAACACCTTACATACATCATACACAAGTGATCCGAGTCACTTTTTCAAGACTGTAACCCCTCCATCACTATCCACCATTTTCAAAACTGAAGCTTGCAACTTGATTTGGGAGTTTCAACCATCCTCAAAGCAAAGTAGGAGTTGGAATACATTTAAGGAGGTCTAGGCAAGCTACAGAAATCATCAGGCCATCTCAAAGGTTGCTCAAACTCCATACACGACTCCAGCTGCAAGAGGTAAATTTTCAAACTTCTATCTCTTCATATAAGCATCATTTGATTCTGATTTGTGAAGATAAAATGTAGATATCATTGCCCTAAAACTGTACATGTCCATAGATTTCATTTATATTGATTGAGCTTAGAGAATTTTAGGATTGAATCTCTGAAAAAAGTTAGGTCAGAATTTGGTACTTTTAGAAATTCACATTCATCTTTGATTTATAGCTTATGATATTTGTATGGTTGGATTCATATGGAAAAATGGGCAACTTTCATGTTTGCATCTTTCATTTTTGTGGAGAAATGAGCAAGTTACAAGAACCATGGCTGGAGGTTGAAGATGAATCATTTTCAGGATTGGATTGATGTTATGTATTTATTATTTTGCTTATGTTAACGAATGTACAACCACCCTAGTGGCAAAGGTAGCGCGCGTGTAAGGTAAGGGTCATGGGTTCAACCCCCAACTCTACCTTTTGTTTCAACTTTCAAACATTTTCTTTCTTTTTTGCCAGCAACTAGTGTGCTGGGCCTCCAAGCAGCGGGCCTTGTCTTTTTGCTAACTTCTGACCCCTCTATTACTTTTGCACACCTGACCCAAACTTTTTTTATTTATTTTCTTTTTCTTATCATATTTTATTTCATTTTTATTTATTATTTTTTTACTAATGTTATTATTATTATTTTTATTAATAAAAAATCCAAAAATATTTTTATTTATTATTTTTACACTTATTTATTTTACTTTCTTTATAAAGACAAAAGACAAAAAACATTTTCTTAACAAATTTAATTTCTTTTTCTTAATAAATTAATAATTAGATTTAGGCTTAATCATTTTACTTTTATTTAAAATCAACTTAGAATTTAGATTTCTTTTAATTAATTAATTACCATATTATTTTCATTAAGTTTAAACCTTTTCATAAAAAACCCTAAAAAATGTTTCAAACTTAATTTCTTTCTTAATTAGTTTAAGTTTAAATTTTTTTAATTTTAATTAATCATTTTCCTTAATTAGGTCAAAACTAAACCCTTTCATTAAAACCAAACAAAAATCATTTCTTTTCCGTTTATCTTCTTGTAAATTATATTTTCAATTCTTGCATATTATTCAATATGGTTGTAATAGCTAATTAGGTTTAATTTCTTGTAATCTCCATTTGTAAATTTGTATATCCCCTCCCTTAATGATGTAATAGCATAGTAATTTTAATTTATGCAATTTATCGCTTTTATATAAATGTTAGTAATTAGGGTTTGATGGAAAGATAAAAAAATCAATGACTAGTAAACCCTAATTCAAGATAAACAATGCATGTCAATCAAACACACTTGCACACTTGCACCCCTAGGGTTAACTTGTTGCCTTACAAAAATGGTCATGTTATGCATGTGGGATGTCTTAGCAAACACAATCAAAAATACAAGATCATAGTCCCTCGATGACGCTACGAATGTTGCCTTTAAAAATGATCTTAGTCCCTCAAAGAGAAATGCTAAGACATCTTACAACATTGCTATCATGACTATACGATGACCCACGCCCATCCCTTTACATCCAAAGATAAGACTTCTTACCAAATCAATGGTAAGATAGAAATATCAAAGGAAGGAAGAAATAAACAAAGACTTTTGACTAGGTAGATTGTTCCTAGTTGCTTGCTCACTTTAAAAAACAAACATCCTTGCTCATTTTCAAAACAAACACCAAACACTTTCAAAAAACAAACTTTCAAAACATGAAACATTTTCAAAAGTCCAACACTTTGTATACGTTCTTACGAACGAGAACTATTACAAAGTTTTCCTAAACGAAGGCGCCTTTTCAAAATACTTTCAAAACCACCACAAAGCACATTTTCAAACAATAACAAGTTATCTAGCAAGCAACTAAGCGCCCATAGATAACTATGGATGAAAAGGGAGCTAACACCTTCCCTTTTCATAATCTACCCCCCGAACTCAAGAAATAATCTCAAAGGTCTTTCATGTTCTTTTCAGCCTTTCCTTTTGAATAAAAGAAAAGTCGGTGGCGACTCTTGCTAACTGCACCATTTGCGATAAAACGCAAAACACCCAAGTTAGTTCTCCCACCGTATCACAGAACTGGCGACTCTGCTGGGGAAAACTTAAAAGTGGGGTTACCTTAGGGATAGATCACCTTTACTTGCTTTCATTTTTTGATTTGTTTACTTTACATTTTGGTTCCATGTTTGGGCTTGTTCTAATCCTCTACCCGGATTTGGGAAACCTTATAGGTAAGTAGCAATACATTATGGAAACTGTGCGCGGTATACCGACATGGTCTAAGAAATAGCTATGTTAGTGTGACACATTTGTGGGTACCAGTAGCCCTTGAATAGTCAAGGAGAATACGGGGCCGCTGTGTGGTGTCATGAAGCACTAACTGACTTTAGAACCTTAACTTGACCAACTTGGCCATTAGGAAGTAGTGAGATAGCCGGTGTTGGTGTAGTCTGAAGTTGGTTGATACTCGATACTATGCTCATTGAGATCGACCTTCTCGGGATATTTCGGTCGCTGTGAAAGAGGCTTGTGCTAAAACCATGCCCGATAAGAAAGATCAGTGATATTGAGATCCCTTAGAACTCGGTTACTATTTCTAGGACAGGTTTGAGCCAACTAAATTCAAGAGGGTACTTACCTATAAGACTCCATGCAAGCCTAAACCTAAGGACTTGTTTGCTTTGTTTGTATATGCTTACATAACATCATAAACATCATAACATCATACTCATTCTCACTAATCATTTCAAGGATTATTGGGATTTATCTTTGTTATGTTTTGTAGGACACGACTTCTATCCGCAGGAGTACTATCCAAGTCAATCTCGTAAGAATTCCTTCTCAACTCAAAGAGTTAACATCAAGGGTCCCAGAGAACTCTCCATTCACTGAAAGACATGGTTGCCTCCTAAACTTGGTTACCTCTAGCACTGATGAAAATATTATGAAGGTGCTTTTCCAGTTCTTTGATCCTCTACACATTGCTTCACTTTTCCCGATTATCAGCTTGTACCTACGATGGAAGAATTCTCCCAACTCTTGAGGATTCCAATTCTCAATCAACTAACCTTCAACGGTATGGAAAGAGATCCAAAACCTGAGGAGATTTCCCGAGTACTACACTTACAACAATCTGATGTCACGACTAATTGGGAAATAAGGAGTGGTGTCAAAGAATTCTTAGCCAAGTTCTTGTTTGAGAAAGCTCAATATTGTTGGAACTCTTTGGACTTACAAGCTTTTGAAGAAATCTTGGCCCTTATCATCTATGGGATGGTTTTGTTTCCAAACCCTTACCAACTTATATATGTAAACGCTGTCAAAATCTTCATGTCTCGCAATCCGGTGCTTACATTGTTGGGAGATATCCTACATTATTTTCACTCTCGCACTATGAGGAAGAGATGGTGTTGGCTCCCAAATTCGACACTTACTGTATTTGGTCTTTTGGACCAAATAAATGGAATGAACCAAACCAGGGAATATGATTCGACACATGAGATAACTTAAGAAAAATATCTAAGTTATGATAGGAATCTTCGACCAAGGGCTCGTTCGACTGAAGCAGACTTATGTTGCTCGACTGAGAGAAAGTGTTCACACTTTGGCACATGGAACAAGGACTATTTGAATTTTGAATTATTGGAGGGAAAGGCAGTTTTCATCAGCGCCTGAGAAGAGGCAACGTGGCCAAAAGCTATGGGTCGAGGGACATGCAGAAGACACTTGTCTTCATCCTAGCGCAGAATGTCCCCTCGACAGTTACCTACTTTTAGTATAAATTAAGAAACTTGTGTAATTTTCAGGTGTGTTAAACCTATTGTACTAAGTCACTCAAACGTTATCCAAGTAACTACTGCGTGAGAAAGGATAAAGCTAAGCAATGTACGTTGGAAACACCTTTTTTCCTTAATAAAAGTCTTTTACATTACTTTACTATTATCCTACAAAGTTATCTTTTTTACTTCCTTTACTTGCATTTCGATACTTTTTCTTACTTTTCAACAATCTCAAACATCCTTTCTCTGGGTCGAACGTGCGTTCTTCCTTCTTACACATTTTACATAAAAATTAGCATATGTTCTGGGATTAGTTTGATCGATCCCGTAAGTAAACCAAAAAACTTACCTTTTTGGAGATCAGTGGTTGTTTACCAAAAACAACGGCAAATAAATTGGCACACCCGGTGGGACGTTGCTAATTTTCTATGTTATTGTGTTTTTTCCTGTACAGTTATAACATTGCATGGTATTAAGAAGTGGTAGAGTAACCAACAAATATACTGTTAGGAAGGAAAATAGAGAGAGTTGTATGGCTAACGATCCAAACCATGGAGAAATACCTCCCCCGATCACAGGAACAGTGCTTACTACTGCTGTCGAAGGGAATATCCCAATTTCTGTTGGATCAATGCCAGCGTTAACCACGAATCAAACTGGACCCTTACTTTTGTATGTGGGTCCAAGAGGTCCTTTGGGAACGCCTCCACCAAGGATAAATCTAGGATCTCAATCAACTGTACCCCCGGGCTTTTCGACAACCTGGATGGGTCGAGAACATCCATATGGCATGCCAACTACTGAAATGGCTAGCCTTATGAATGTTGTGTCCACTTTTTCATTACCTTTGGTGAATGCAACATCGCCATTACAAGGGTCTGGAGCCAGTAGAAACCAATTTTTGGGAGGGCCATCTCACATGATAACAAGCCTCACAAATGCTTCGACAACAATTTTGAAGCAACAAATGGACGAAAGTAATCATGAAATGGTACAAATGTTAGCACAAACTCTAAGTACAATGCTAAATCCCCTCATTCAGATTGCTACACAGTCGAATCAACAGATGACAGTGCAAATGACGCGCATGGCTGAATTCTTTGGGGTACCCCAAGTTGTTCAACTACCCCAAGTTGTTCGACAACCCAAGAGGGTACCAATAAGGGTAAATCAAGGGGTAATTATGGAAGAAGATTTGACCATTAATCCAAACCCCCAAGTTCCTAGGGTAGAAGTAGAACAACCAAGGATAGAGATACCTCGAAACCTTCGAGAAATCGACCAAGGCGTTATTATGGCTAATAGAAACCAAAACGCTGACGAATTAATACAGCAAGTTCGACACCAGAACTATGGGATGGACAATAATCTAACCGCCATGATCGAGAGGATCATGCTTCAAAACGGGATGAATGTTGGTTTTCACATACCAAACTTTGCATCCCCATTGTCAGAATATATTCTGCAAAAAGACTTACCACCTAGGGGAAAAGTCCCAAAATTCACTAAATTTCCAGGGGATACGACAGAGTCGACTGTCGAACATGTGGCTAGATACTTGATAGAGGCCGGAGAAATAGCAAACAACGAAAACCTTAGAATCAAATATTTCCCAAATTCCCTAACAAAGAATGCTTTCACTTGGTTCACTACTCTCCCAGCCAATTCGATCCACAACTTGAACCAATTGGAAAGATTGTTCCATGAACAATTTTACATGGGTCAAACCAAGATAAGTCTAAAAGAATTGGCTAGTGTGAAGAGAAGGTTCACAGAGCCAATTGATGAATATCTAAATAGGTTTTTATTACTCAAAGCCATATGCTTTACCCAAGTGCCTGAGCATGAATTAGTCGAAATAGCAGCGGGGGGCCTGGATTATTCGATTAGGAAAAAGTTAGATACACAATACCTAAGAGATATGGCCCAACTTGCTGATAGAGTTCGACAAGTAGAATGCCTTAAAGCTGAAAAAGCTAAAATTGCCAAAACTCATCGACGAGACAGGGTAGCTTATTTCGAAGTGGATGATAACGATCCGGAGACATACAACGATCCTATAGATGTCGAAGAAGGCGAAATTGATTTAGCTGAATTAAAACAAGGACCACCATATTCTTGTAAATTGCTAGTGCCATCTAATGGGAAAAATCCTGTAGAACCTGAGAAAAGAAGTGATAAATTTCCTAAGAAAACTTATAGCTTCGACATATCCAAGTGTGACGAAATATTAGATCTATTAGTTAAAGAGGGACATATGATAGTTCCCCCAGGGGCCAAATTGCCTCCTTTAGAACAGAGAAAGAAAAGAGGTTTTTGTAAATACCATAATTTTTTGGGATATAAAACCTCACAATGTTTCCTTTTCAGGGATCTCGTTCAGCAGGCGCTGAAGGAAGAAAGAATGAAATTTGCTGATAAACCAGCAATAAAGATCGACACAAACCCACTACAGACAGAGGCGCATTATACCGAACCAGTTGGCATTCATATGGTGGAAGTGTCTGAAGATTTTATCACAAAACCCATATTTGGAAGTTTCACTGGAAACATCTCCAGGAAAACTATTGAAGGGGTGAGAAAGGCCACTGAAGGCCTAGATTTAAAAAAGGAAGTTGGCCAAGGGTCGAACAAGAAGGCTGTTGGTAGCCTGAAACTGATCAAATGGGTTACTGAAGACCCAAACAAAATCGAAGGAGTTGCTGAAAGCTCCAGCAAAAGAACCACCACATGTTCTTATTTGGCTGCCGCAAAGGGTTCGACAAAAGACTTGGAGGCCAAAATGCAGAAGATGAACTTGGCTGCTAAAAGCAACATGCAGGTTAACGTGGTTGAAGTCTCTGGAGCCAAAGCTTCAGAGGAAGCCCTTCGACAAGAAGAAGTAAACAAAATTGCATTCCCAAAGGAGGATGAAGATTTGGAAGATTTTCTGCATAGGTCCCAGAAGAAGAAATCAGAAGTAATGCTATGCCCTAGATGTAGCTCTATTTTCGATAAGAAAGCCGCTGAACACATACAAGTGATGCGGGTTGTAAAAGCAAAACAAGGCACCAATGCCCAAAATGCCCAACAAAGAATGGGTCCAGAAATTCGATTTGACCCCAGAAGGGGACATCAACAAAGACCCATGAATCAGGAAAGGAGGCCACCAACTTATAGGCCCCCAACTAATGTGCCTACAGATACTTGGCTAAATACCATGGGTAGGAAGCGGCCAAATGAGGATAGATGGTAGGCATTCAACGTACCAAGAGGTTCTTCTCTAGATTACAGAAAGGAGTACCATGCTTCTGCGTCGAACAAAATGACCCATGTGTCGAGCAATTATAAAGGAAAAAATCATATGTCTCGTTCACAGTGGAGAAGGTTTCAAAGACGGCGAAAGGCCGAGAAAGAGGCAGCTGGACCTCATCCAGAAGTTAGCACTAATGTGCAGAAAAAACAAAGGAAACCTCTGGAGAGAAATCCTGTGCCCTGGGCGGAAGAGTGTGGGTCGAATGATGAAGACGACTCTGACTCTAGTGACAATTTAGACATCATGGTGAATGTCATATCTGTGTTGCCCAAAGAATACAACTGCGAGGTCAAAGTCGAAGAAACTGACCTAATGGTTGAACAAGAACTGGCTAGACACAAGCCAGTATGTTACTATATAATGAAAAATGGATGCACAATAAACATTTTTTGAACCACCATCAGAGGCAATGAAGAGCCATCTGAAACCCTTGTTCATTAGAGCAAAAGTTGGGGAGGTAACCATAAACAAAATTCTAGTTGATTGTGGGGCAACCATCAATATTATACCACAATTCATGCTGGAAAAGCTAGGTAAAAGGGATGCTGACATAAATCCACACAACATGGTCTTATCCAACTATGAAGGGGGCATTGACACCACAATGGGTGTAATTCAACTAGACCTCAAAGTGGGCTCAATCCTTCGACCCACCATGTTCATGGTTATTTCAGCAAAACCCAACTACAATCTACTCCTTGGTCGGGAGTGGATACATGGCATTGGAGAAGTGCCATCTTCGATGCACCAAAGGGTCATAATGTGGCACCCCAACGACATTGTGGAGAACATTGAAGCAGATCAGAGTTACTACTTGGATGAAATTAATAGTGTCGGAAAGAATGATTTCGACAGAAATCTGGCTCATATAGGGCCATGTAACCCACCAGAGTTTGATTTAACTCCAACTCCTAATGCATTCTGCTCCCAATACCTACACTCCGATCACGACTTTCAGTGGGATATAGAAGACTTATCCAACATTGACTTTGGAGGAGTCTGTGATATACAGCCAACAGGATGGGGAAGCGAGTTTGATGATGATGACTGAGTCATCAACTCTCTAAAAGATTTCGACATATATGGCTGAAAAAAGAATGATAGCGGCCTTAGAGGCTAAAGTTAAATATGTGGCTTCCAAAGCCAATGAACAAGTCCTTTCGAAGACAGGGCCTGGGAAAGATTTCGACCCAAATCCTCCCGACTTGGGAACGAAAGACTTTCTAGACCAGAGGTTAGACGCCATCTATGACGATGAACCTCTAGGTTTTGAAAAGGACCCGCTGGCGAACAATGTCAGAATGTTGGCACAAGATCCTCTAGATGAGGTAAATCTAGGCGAAGGTCCCGTGAACAAGCCCACATACATAAGCACAAAAATGGATCCAGGACTCAGGGTCGAAATGATCAATTTACTAGAAGAGTTCAAGGATTGCTTTGCGTGGGACTATGACGAGATGCCTGGTCTCGACAGAGGATTGGTAGAACTGCAGTTACCAATAAAGCCTGGAAAGAAACCCGTTAAGCAGATTCCAAGACGGTTTGCACCAGTGATTTTATCAAAACTCAAAATGGAGGTCGAAATGCTGCTGAGATGCAAGTTCATCAGAACGACCAGGTACGTTGAATGGATTGAAAATATTGTACCTGTTATAAAGAAAAACAGTACCTTGAGGGTGTGCATTGATTTCAGAGATCTAAATGCTGCAACACCCAAAGATGACTATCCAATGCCATTGGCGGAAATGCTTGTGGATTCTGCCGTTGGTTTCAAGTACATGAGTATGCTGGATGGCTACTATGGATACAATCAAATCTTCATAGCTGAAGAAGATGTGTCGAAAACGGCATTTCGTTTCCCTGGGGCTTTAGGCACCTATGAATGGGTAGTAATTCCTTTTGGCCTAAAGAATGCAGGGGCAACGTATCAAAGGGCCATGAATTCGATTTTCCATGACTTTATTGACACTTTCATGAAAATTTATATTGATGATATTCTTGTCAAATATGTTTCAGGGAAGGCTCACATGGATCATCTTCGACAATCCTTTGAGAGGATGAGACACTACGGCCTGAAGATGAATCCTCTGAAATGTGGTTTTGGTGTAAAAGCAGGAGATTTCTTAGGTTTTGTGGTCCACAAAAAGGGCATTGAGATAAACCAAAACAAGACCAAGGCTATCTTGCAATCTAAAGCACCAACTAACAAGAAGGAATTGCAATCCTTACTTGGGAAGATAAATTTCCTAAGGAGATTTATATCCAACCTTAGTGGGAAAACGCAAGCCTTTTCGCCATTACTTCGACTCAACAAAGGAGGATTTGAATGGAGGAAAGAAAATCAAGAAGCCTTCGACAAAATCAAAGAGTACCTCATCAAACCACCTATTTTGGTACCTCCTTGTCGAAGTAGAAGTATGAGACTGTACATAGCTGCGTCTGATAAGACTTTAGGGAACATGCTGGCTCAGGAGGATGAACATGGTGTCGAAAGGCCCATATACTACCTCAGTAGAGTTTTAAACGATGCAGAAACTAGATATAACGAGGTTAAAAAACTATGTTTATGTCTGTATTTTTCATGTACAAAGCTTAAGCAATATATAAAGCCAGTTAATGTTTATCTTTCGTCTCATTTTGACGTTTTCAAATACATGTTGTCGAAACCCATTTTGCATAGTAGAATTGGAAAATGGGAACTTGCATTAACTGAGTATTCATTAACTTTTATGCCTCTCAAGGCCATAAAAGGCCAAGTGGTCTCAGACTTTATAGTCGACCATTCTATGCAAGAAAGATCACGAATTTATTTGGAGATCGAACCGTGGAAACTTTACTTTGATGGTTCTAGTTATAAAGATGGAGTTGGAGTCGGAGTCCTTATTATTTCTCCAAATAAAATTCCAACCACATTTAAGTACAAAATAGACGGGGATTGCTCCAATAATGAGGCTGAATACGAAGCATTAATCGTAGGCCTTGAAATCTTGTTGGAATTAGGGGCAACTCAAGTCGAAATAATGGGAGACTCAGAGTTAGTCCTAAAACAAATTACGAAAGAATACAAATGTGTTGTACCCCAAAATTTGCCCTCCCATTTCCTCAACATTTTCTCATCACAAGACATTTAAAGATCAAGATACAATTAGGGTTTCCTCTGCTCAAGACTTCTCCTTGCACTGTGGACTCAAATTAGGGTTTGTGCTTGCACAAAGATGTTTTGACCTAAAATGCCTAAGATGACTTTCATGCTTCATATTGGACTCCCAAGTTTACCCATACCAAGTTTCAAGTCTTGATTCCAAGTTTTACCCAGTCAATTGGACAGTTGACCTAGAAATCAGCTGTATTGGGGAAAAAGTCAACTGTGGCCAATTGACAGTCAAACCTCATGAAATTTGATCCACATCAACATTTTGAATTCATATGAACCATTTGATCAAGTTTGAATCACAATTCCACAAGAAATTTGATCAGATCACCAAAAGGGCAAAATGGTCATTTTTAGGGTTTTGACTGCACAAAGGCAATTTTTGACTGTTTGACCTAGCCAATGGCAAACCAAGCTCACCTATGGACTCAAGGACCCCATGGAATTATCTTGACATGTTCATCAAGCTCAAAAGATCCCAAGTACACAAGATTGACAGTTGAATTTCCCAGTCAATTGATCAATTTTGACTGTATACTGAAAAGTCAAACTTTGACTTTTTGGTCAAAATCAAGAGTCAAGATTCATTTTTCATCAAAGCATGCCAAATCATGAAACTTGTTCACTAAGAAATCACAAAATGCAAATTAGGGTTTGAAAATGGAATTTTTCATAACTTAGAATTTTTCTAAGTTATGGAAAACCCTAATTTTTTCCCAACTTTGCCCCATCTTTTCACCATGATCCATTTGGATTCAAACAAAAGTCAAAACATGAAAGTTGTAGCTTGTTGCATAATCTACAACTTTGATTCACAAAGTTTTCTCATTTGAAGCTTGTATCTCAAGTTATGATTTTTGAATAAGGGCACTAAACCATCTTTTAACTTAGTGAAATTTGACCTATTTTGACAAGGTTTTCTACCTTACTTCAAGGCCACTTTTCATACCCTTCCACTTGGAATTTCAAATTGCATTTCAAAGATGGATTGTAGTACACATTCCAAGCTTTCCAAAATGTCAGAGAACTCATCAAACAACCTCATAACTTGAGAGATTCGAATTTCACAAGTTGGCAAAAATTCACTTTTGTTCTTCATCAAAGCATGTTCATAAACTTGGCAAATTTGAATTCAGCATGCTTAAGCTACATTGCAGGCCTCTAATCCCATTTTCACTCAATAATTCAATGCATATCCTTTGTGCTCTAGCATTATCTTGCTCATTTGGACAATACACACAAAATCAAGCCTAAACTAGAAAAAGCATATTATCCATTCTTGTAAAGTGTTACTTTATGGCAACTTTGCAAATCTATGAGGTACAATGCAGATCTTTGAAGCAAAAAGGCATGGGCATATCCCACTGATCAAGACTCAAATGTGCAGCATAGATTGAGGCATTGTACTGGCCTAGAAACCAAGTTGACATTTGCTTGCTTCACATAGAAGTAACATCCATAACATATGCTATCTCTCATCTCAGCAAAAGAACACAGCACAAAAGATATCAAACACATTCCATAGACCACATTGAAGCTTTTGCACGAGCCATTTCCCTTTCAAACCTTCTCCATCTCAGAATCATCCTCAAACTGCAAAAACAGGGGTGCCCCTGCAGTTTGAGTTCAAACTCCCAATCCCTTCAAGCATTTTGATTCAAACCTTTTCCTCTACCTTCCCTACAATATATACAAGCTATCCATATCCTAAAATCAGACCTGTAACACCTCCAAGCCACTTCACCATTTTTAATTTTCTGTTTTGCAGTTGGAGTTCATTAGCTCGATTCAGGAAGTTTCAAGGCAAAGTAGGAACTGGAAAAGCTTCCTTACACCTCAAGGAAACTGTACAAGTCCTCATTTCACTCTGAAACATCCTCCATTGCCCAGCTCGATTCCAACTGAACAGGTATATTCATGGAGTTCTATCTCTCTTGTTAGGCATTGTTAGCTTTAGGTTTTTGAAGAAAACATGTCACAATCATAGCCCTGAACATGCTCATATGATTAGATTTCATTTATGTTTCGTGTGCTTAGAGAATTTCATGTCTGAACATTGATGAAAAGTTAGGTCAGAAAAGAGGGGGAGAGAAATTCTCCCTCATCTTAGAGAGATAGGTCATGTTCTTTATATGGTTGAAACCGTCTCTTAATGCTCTACACTTTTCATGTTATGAGTTTTGCTTGAAAGTCCAGGAATCCAGAGATAAAAAACGCGTGTTTTGTGTGAAGCAAGCTGTACAGAGGTTGAAGAAGAAGTGATCTGGGCTGGGCCTGGATTTGTTTCCTTTTCACACCCCATTTTTTGGTTTGCACCCCCCTGAGCCCATTTGCTCATTTTTTAACATTTTTGACTTTTTCTTTTTGGGTTGACTTTGTTTATTTTTTCTCATACCATTAAAATTTTTAAAATATTTTTTCCATCACTTTTTGTATTTATGGCATATTTAGTTGTTTATTTCTCTTGTTATATACAAATATATATATATATACTATTATTGAAATAAATAGAAAATAGTGTAGATACATTTTTATTTTTTTATTTATTTACTTTCTGAAAATAGTTCACAAAAAAAAATAATAATAATACTTTTTATTTTATTAAAATATTTAAATATTTATTTTAGAATAATACATATTTAAGGTTATATATATATATATTTGATTATTAATGTATTTAAGGAAAAGATATAAAAATACTTGATTTTTTTATTTTATTTTATTTTATTATTAACATTTGATACAAAAATTCTTTTTTTCACAATATAGTTCATTTTAGGTTATTTTTATAGATAATAAATAAATAGTTGTATTAAAATTAAATAATACCTTTTATTTAAAAATTAGGGTTTTTTACCCTAAGTTCAAAAATACTAAAAATAAATACATTTTTATTTTCTTTTTCCTCTTACATAAATGATATTTTCTCATACACATAGAAACTTTCTCTTTTACATTTCACATATTTATTTAATTTACATTTAATTATGCATTGCAAAATATCCAATTGTTGTAATAATTTAGATTTAAATTCTTGTCAATATCCCCATTTGAACATTTGTACCCCCCTTCCCATATTTGGTTGTGTAATAGCTTAGTAATTTTAATTTCGCACTTTATTGCTTTCTAATAATAACATGCTAGAATTAGGGTTTGTATGCAAAAAACGATAAAAAATAGTTTGACCTAATACAAGATAAACAAGCGTGAAAATGGACACACAAATCACACTTGCACCCCCTAGGGTATTCCACTTGTTGCCTTCAAAAAATGGGCCATATTGTATGTTGAACATCTTTGGGCAAAGCAAACAATTTGAATGATCATAGTCCCTCGATAAAAACTTTTCAAAACAAACAAAAACAAATGATCAAGTCCCTTAGAGAAATTGCCCAAAGACATTTAACGTCGTTACAATTATGGTCTAAACGATGACCCGCGCCTGTCCCTTTCACATCCTAACACAAGGTTGCCCACCAACACAATGGTGGTGCAAACTTGTTAAAAGGGTTAGAATATAGCAATAATCTTTTGAGAAATTTAGGAGTAGATAACCTCTTAGTTACTTGAACCAACTTGCAAAACAAAACACTTGCCTTCTTTTCAAAAAACCACAATCCACTACACTTTCAAAACAATTTTCAAAAACAAATGAAAACCTTTTCAAAAGACATACATCTTTGTATACATCCCCACATGGATCATTACAAAGGTTGCCATCACATTGGCCTCTTTTCAAAAACATTTTCAAAACCCACACACTCAAGCACCATTTAAAACAATTGAAAACAAAAGGCAAGTGATCTAAGCAAGTAACTAAGAGCCCATGGATAACCATGGATAGAAAGGGTGCTAATACCTTCCCTTTCTATAATCTACTCCCCGAACCCAAGAAAACATCTCAAAAGGTTTTTGCTGTGCTTTTTAACCTTTCCTTAGGATAAAATAAAAAGTCGGTGGCGACTCTTGCTAACCGCAACATTTGCGAATACGAACGCAAACCTCAAGTCAGTTCTCCCACCGTATAACAGAACTGGCGACTCTGCTGGGGATTTACTTAAAAGTGGAGTAACCTTAGGGTTTTAGATCACCTTTGTTTTCAATTGTTTGCTTTGTTTGCTTTTATATTTGTGGGCTTTGCATCGGAGTTTCATAGATCCTAACCCGGATCTGGGAAATACCCTTTTTAGGTAGCATAATCTGTGAGGGACCTGTCCGGCGTAGACCGACATGGGTGAAGCAGTGGCTACGTTGGTGTGGCATCTTAGTCTGTACCTATATCCCTTGTGTTGTAACGGGGAGAATATAGGTCTTCTAAGGGGTCATTAAACACCAACCGACCTTAGAACCATAAATTGACCAACTTGGCTATTAGGACAGTAGCAGTATGCTACACTCATTGAGGCTAAACTCTCGAGATGGTTCTGGCCGCGAGAAAAGATTGCGATGCTGGAGTTATGACCGATTGAGGGTAGCCAATGATTTGAGATCCTCTAGAACCCGGTTACTTTTGATAGGACAGGTTTTAACCAACAAAACCAAAAGAGGGTAATACCTGAAACTCATGCTGGCCTGAAACCTAAGGGTGTCTTGTGTGACTTGTGTGCTTTATTCGCCTATGTGAATACTTGTGATGTGCTTCATCATAGCATCATGCCATCATACCATTGCATGCATAAAAGGCTAACCCATTTCAAAGACAAAAAAGGTTTCATCTTTGCTCTGTTTTGTAGGACATCATGATGCCCGTGCGTAGAAATACTGTCCGGCTCAACTTTGTTCAACCACCAGTTTTACTCAAAGATCTGGTTGAAAGAATTCCAAACACTACCTCCTTCATCAACAGACATGGTTCCCTCCTTGGCTTGATCACTGCAAAATGGGACCAACAACTGATAAGTGTTCTGACCCAGTTTTATGACCCTCTGCATCATTGTTTCACCTTTCAAGACTTCCAGCTGGTTCCTACCCTGGAAGAGTTCTCTTACTTGCTTGGGATTCCTGTCTTGGAACAAACCCCTTTCACTGGTTTGGAAAAGACTCCTAGGCCTGAAGAGATTGCTGCAATTCTCCCCTTGACCAAAGAAGAGGTATTGTCCAACTGGGAAACTAGAAATGGGATCAAGGGCTTTTTGGTCAAATTTCTGGTTGGCAAGGCTAATGATTTCTGGAATGACTTGGACTTCAAGGCATACGAGGATATTCTGGCTCTTTTGATCTATGGTCTGGTATTGTTCCCCAACCCTGACACCTTCATCAGTATCCATGTCATAAGAATCTTCATGTCTCGGAATCCGGTACCCACTCTCTTGGGTGACATTCTACAACAACTCTATGCTCGTACTGCTCGAAAACGGGGGACTCCGTGGTGTTGTGCTCCTTTGCTGGTAAGGTGGTTTATTTCGCACCTTCCTAAGCCCGTGCTGAAGAATGAAGAAGGAAAAGGTTGGGCTCGGAGGTTAATGTCTCTCACAGATAAGGATATCACTTGGACTCTCAGAGGCTTGGATGAGGTAGCTGTTATCGACCGTTGCGGAGAATACCCTAATGTCCCGTTGATTGGTATCCAAGGAGGAATCTCTTACAATCCATGTTTAGCTCTCCGTTAGTTTGGAAGAGCCAGAGGAGATGGGCCCCATGAAATGCTGGTTCCTCACTTCCATTTTGAGTTTCAGGAGGGCAGTGACAAACTACGCCAGGGATTCATTAGAGCTTGGGACAGAATCCACAAAGCTGACCCACATGAGTTAGGACCAAAAACTTCTTTACCATTGGAGCCCTATTGCAAATGGGTCCGCATCCGTGCTCAGAAGTTAGGTATGCCATACGAAGCTGCCAGACCAATCATCCTTGAGACTCCCAATGAAGATGGGGTTCCTCCAACTGTCCTCCCTCCTCAGATACCTACTGATTTTGACACCATGAAGAGATCTTGGGCACAGCTAAAGGAAGAACGGGATTTCTATCGGGAGAAGTTCAACGAGCAGGAAAGGAAGGTCCAAAGGCTGACTAAGCAATTGGAGGAAGAACGTGTCCTGAACAACTACATCAGCACTGAGAGGAGGAGGCCATGGGAGCATTGATGAGCTTTGATTATTTCCTTCTGTAGTTTTATTTCCTTTTCCGTATTTTTCATTCCTGTAATGCCTAAGGGCAAATTGTTGAACAATTGAAAAATTTTAATCTAATGAAGTGTGTTTCCCTTTTTGTCTGCAAAGTTGAATCTTATTTGTCTTTGAAAACATAAAACATACGCATTCCATTACACCATATGCATAGCAGGTACCCTATTTCACAGGTTGCTTAATCTTCTTCGCTGTTTGTTTGAACAGTCATCATGAATTCGGAATCATCCAGTGAGCAAGCAATCAAGGCCCTTCAGGCCCAAAGTGCACAGTTTCAAGAGATGGTCCTAAGCCTAGCCCAGGGTCAGCAAGAGTTAAAGACTCTACTCCTGAAGAAGAAGAAGAAAAAGAGGACGGCGATGTTCAACACCGGACGCAGATTTGGGAACACACTCCACAATGAAGCTGATCCAGCCACTTCTTCTGCTGAGAAAAACAGTCCCCAAGGGGGAGGAGCTCCTAGTCCCGCAGTCTCCGACAACGAGACGGACTATAACGAGGAACAATACCCACCTGCTGCTGACAGATACAAACAATTGGAGGACCGCTTGAGCGCTATGGAAATTCAGAACGTGCCGGGACTGGATTTCGGGGATTTGGGATTATCTTCTGGAGTAGTAATTCCACACAAGTTTAAGGCGCCTGCCTTCGCCAAGTATGATGGGGTCTCCTGCCCAAAGCTGCATCTGAGGTCGTATGTAAGGAAAATCCAACCTTACACGGCGGATAAAAACCTCTGGATTCACTTCTTCCAGGACAGCCTCTCGGGGTCACAACTTGAATGGTTCTACCAATTAGACGGAGCTAGCATCTGGCACTGGGAGGATTTGGCGACTGCATTCTACAGACAATACCAATATAATTCTGATCTCGCTCCTACGCGTACCCAACTTCAGGGTATGTCTCTAGGGACGGGTGAAGGGTTCAAAGAGTACGCTCAAAAATGGAGAGATTTGGCTGGCAGGGTGCAGCCTCCATTAACTGATCGAGAGCTGGTTGATATGTTTCTGGGAACGTTGTCTGGTCCGTTTTTCAATCATTTGGTTGGTAACTCCTCCGCTGGGTTCACAGATTTGATATTAACGGGAGAGAGAATAGAAGCTGGCATCAGGTCAGGCAAGATACAGAAGGCTGCCTCTACAAGTGCTGAGAAGAGGCCATTTAAGAAGGAAGCAAGCGCCGTCTATGGCCCTAGAAGACAAGTCAAGCCCGAAAGTCGCCAAGCCGTTAATGCTTTGGTCATCTCTAAACCTGTTGCTGCTCCTCAGCAGTACAATCAGCAAAGAAGTGAAAGGCCCAAGAGGCAGTATACCCGATTGAGTATGACATTATCTCAAATTTTACCCCAACTGTTATCCACCAACCTGGTGACCCTCAAAGAAGCTCCTAAGGTCGTCAACACTGCGTCCCCTAAATACAACCCAAATGCCCGGTGTGCTTATCATTCTGATAGTCCCGGGCACACTACTGATGATTGTTGGGCCTTGAGAAACAAAGTGCAGGATCTAATTGACGCAAAAGAAATTCAGTTTGAAGCGCCGGAAAGACCGAATGTTGTAACGGCTCCTATGCCCCAGCATAGGGTGAATGCCATTGAGGAAGAAGTGTACGCTGTTTCGGTAGATGAAGTTGTTACCCCTTTGAAGACTGTTAAGAAGAACCTACTGCGGGCCGGTTTATTTCCGGGTTGCGGCGAAGGTTGCCCATTCTGTGCTATTTCCCTATCTGATTGTCCCTTGCTAAGGTTAGGCATCCAAGGCCTAATGGATAGCAAGGAGATTCTATTCAAAAAGACTGCTGTTCATTTGGTTCCGACGAAAGAAGTGTCCGTGATTACCATCTTCAAAAATCCAACCAAGGCTCCCCCAAAGAAGCCTATTCAAATCTTGACAGTTGCGCCTGTGATCATTACTGTTCCAGGACCCCTCTCCTACGTGTCCGATAAAGCTGTCCCCTAGCATTATGGGGCAGACGTATATGTAAATGGAATCAAGCAAGAATTTGATGCTAGTGCCAGTATCTGCGATATCACCGGTCCAGCTAAAGTCACCCGCAGTGGCAGGCTCTTCTCGCCTGACATTGCGCCGCCCGCTATTCGAAAACCCCTCCTCATAAAACCTGCAAGTTTACCAAGTCCTGTTGCTGATCAAATTGTGTCCCCTGCTGCCGAGTCATCAAATGCTCGGGGCAAAGGGATTGAAGAAGAGCCTGCCCGGATGGAGGCACCCATACCCGTAAATGCTGAGGCCTCCCGACAAGAAATGGAGGAGATTCTGAAAATAATAAAGAAAAGTGATTTTAATGTTGTGGAGCAGTTAGGGCATACACCCTCCAAGATCTCCCTGCTCTCCCTATTGCTATGTTCCGAGGCTCACGCTAAAGCATTAATCTCATTTCTCAAGACGGCCCATGTGCCGCAGGAGACGTCTGCAGTTCAGTTCACTGACTGCATAGCAAATTTGACGGCGGACAACGGTTTGGGTTTTTCAGATGCTGATCTAACCGCAAAAGGGAGAGACCACAATGATGCCCTGCATGTCTCCATTGAATGCAGGGGCACTACTCTGGCACATGTATTGGTGGACACTGGTTCTTCCTTGAATGTTCTTCCGAAAAAGGCTTTGGATCGTCTGGATTATGAAGGCCTGGAGTTGAAACCCAGCAATATCATCGTCAGGGCCTTTGACGGTTCCAAGAGGATGGTTCATGGAGAGGTTAACATCCCTATTCGTGTGGGCTCTCAAGTGTTTGACTCTACCTTTTACGTGATGGATATACGTCCATCATACTCTTGTTTGTTGGGTCGACCTTGGATCCACAAGGCTGGGGCAGTGACCTCCACCTTGCACCAAAAGCTGAAGTATCCTGTCAGGGGGAAAATCGTCACTGTGCAAGGAGAAGAGGAGTATATGGTGAGCCATTTGAATTCCTTCAGGTACATCGAGATGGACGGAGAATTTATTGAAACTCCCTTCCAACATTTCGAGGAGGTACATCCAATTTCAGCAGCTGCGGAGACAATGGCCGAAGAGAATGATTCCTTGAAGATGGTTTCCCTAAGGGATGCCCGGGCTGTGGTTCAGAAAGGCGATGGTGCACACTGGGGTCAGCTTCCTGACTTCACTCAGAAGAACGACAAGTTTGGGCTAGGCTTTACTGCAGAGGCTCAGAAGGCGGTGCGCAAAGAGAAGATTGGAAAGACTCCGGTGTTTATTTCCAGCTCAAGGGTGAATGCTATCGAGGAGGATGTGGAGGAAGCTGAGTTTGATAATTGGATCTACCCGACTGCCAGCGACGGACCAAGCAACTGGACAGCAAAGGATTTTACCCCTATCACATTTGTCACGCAGTAATTGATTTCTTTTGATTTCCAAATTTGTAACAAACAATATGTTAAAACTCTGTTGGCTCGGTGTCCTGCCCGGGGCATCGTAGCTCCATTTGTGAGGGCTTTTTGTATGACATTTTCATATATCATCAATCAAAACATTGGACGTTTGTTGCATTTCAAATCTTGTGCTCCTTTTCTTTCTGTGTTATACATATTGCAAAACAGCTATATTTACACACACTCACTTATACAGGTTTCAATCCACTCTGGATCTTACTAGCAACAGCTCTGCTACCGCCAGTTATGACTTCGAAAATCCGATCAACTTGGCCGAAGACGAAGGTGAAGATGATTGCGAAGTGCCTGGCGAACTCGCAAGACTGCTACTACAGGAAGAGAGGGCTATTCAACCACATGAAGAGCCTGTGGAGACAATTAACTTGGGTACTGAGACAGATAGGAAAGAGGTCAAGATTGGTGCCAATCTAGAACTCAGCGTGAAGCAACGATTGATCCAGATGCTACAAGACTACATGGAGATCTTTGCTTGGTCCTATGAAGATATGCCCGGTTTGGATGCCGACATTGTAGTTCACCACCTGCCAACCAAGGAAGATTGCCCTCCAGTAAAGCAAAAAGTTCGACGAATGCGTCCAGAGATGTCTGAGAAGATTAAAGCTGAGGTGATGAAACAGTTTGATGCGGGTTTCCTTGCAGTAACTTCTTACCCTCAGTGGGTCGCCAATGTTGTGCCAGTGCCGAAGAAGGACGGTAAGGTCAGAATGTGTGTTGACTACAGGGATCTGAACAGGGCCAGCCCCAAGGATGATTTCCCCCTACCTCACATCGATGTCCTTGTTGATAATACAGCTCAACACAAGGTGTTCTCCTTCATGGATGGCTTCTCAGGGTATAATCAGATCAAGATGGCTCCTGAAGATATGGAGAAGACTACATTTGTAACTCAGTGGGGGACCTTCTGTTATAAGGTCATGCCATTCGGATTGAAAAATGCTGGGGCAACCTATCAGCGTGCCATGGTTGCTTTATTTCATGATATGATCCATCATGAGATTGAAGTATACGTTGATGACATGATTGCAAGGTCTCAAACTGAGGAGGAACACCTTGATCATCTGAGTAAGTTGTTTGACCGACTCAAGTTGTACAAACTGAGATTGAATCCCAACAAGTGCACCTTCGGGGTGAGGTCCGGAAAATTGCTAGGTTTCATCGTAAGTGATAAAGGTATCCAGGTGGACCCTGCCAAGGTTAAAGCTATTCAAGAGATGCCGACCCCAAAAACAGAGAAAGAAGTCAGAGGGTTCCTAGGACGACTGAATTACATTGCCCGATTCATCTCACATCTGACTGCTACTTGTGAGCCAATCTTCAAATTACTGAAGAAAGATCAAGTGGTACGCTGGAATGATGAATGTCAGGCCGCCTTTGAAAGAATAAAGGGATATCTCCAAGAGCCACCCATTCTTATGCCACCGGTGGAAGGAAGACCTCTGATACTTTACTTGACAGTGCTTGATAATTCAATGGGGTGTGTGCTGGGGCAGCATGACGAGTCTGGCCGAAAAGAGCACGCTATTTATTACTTGAGCAAAAAGTTTACCGACTGTGAGTCTCGTTACTCACTGCTTGAGAAAACTTGCTGCGCTCTTGTATGGGCTGCTCGCCGGCTGAGACAGTATATGCTGACTCACACTACTTTATTGATTTCAAAGATGGATCCCATAAAGTACATATTTGAAAAGCCTGCTCTGTTTGGAAGAATAGCGAGATGGCAAATGATCTTAACAGAATATGATATCCAATATACAACTCAGAAAGCAATTAAGGGAAGTGTACTGGCTGATCATTTGGCACACCAACCTGTGGACGATTATCAATCATTGAACTTTGATTTTCCGGACGAAGACATCATGGTGGTAACTGACTGTGAAGTACCTGGACCGGATGAAGGACCTGAGGAAGGATCCCGATGGTCTATGCATTTTGATGGAGCCTCCAATGCTTTGGGTAACGGCGTCGGCGCTGTAATCATATCTCCCAAAGGAACTCATACTCCCCTCACTGCCCGATTATGTTTCAGCTGCACCAACAATATGGCAGAATATGAGGCATGTATCATGGGTTTACAAGCTGCGATTGATTTGAGGATCAAGTTTCTAAGTGTCTTCGGAGATTCCGCTCTCGTAATCAATCAGGTCAAAGGCGAGTGGGATACGAAACACCCGAATCTCATTCCTTACAAGGAGTGTGTGTCGACCTTGCTCCCTCACTTTGAAGAGATAACTTTTGAGCATTTCCCCAGAGAAGAGAATCAGCTAGCGGACGCACTAGCCACGATGTCTTCAATGTTCAAAGTTAAATGGGACAATGAGGCTCCCCAAATCATAATCTGGAAGTTGGATGAACCGGCATACTGCTGCGAGCTCGAGGCCGAGAAGGTGACTGAAAAACCCTGGTATCACGAGGTGAGGAGGTATTTGGAAGCTCAGGAATACCCTGAAGGTGCATCTGTCAACGACAAGAAGTTCATGAGGAGGTTTGCTGCAAAATTCTTCCTCAGCAACGGCGTTCTCTACAAACGGAATCATGATTCAACTCTGTTGCGTTGTGTGGATAAGGCTGAAGCAGAGAAAATTATGATGGAACTGCATGAAGGAACATTTGGAACCCATTCCAGTGGACACACCATGGCTAAGAAAATCCTTCGGGCAGGATATTTCTGGTCCACAATGGAAGCCGATTGTTACCAGCACTCCCGAACTTGTCATAAATGCCAGATCTACGCTGACAAAGTGCATATCCCTCCGGTTCCTTTGAATGTCCTGACGGCACCTTGGCCTTTCGCAATGTGGGGCATCGATATGATCGGTGAGATCCGACCAACGGCATCCAATGGGCATCGTTTCATCTTGGTGGCGATCGATTACTTCACGAAATGGGTTGAGGCAGCTTCATATGCCACGGTAACCAAGAGCGTCGTGGCGCGTTTCATCCGGCATAATCTGATATGTCGGTACGGTGTCCCGGAAAGAATCATTACGGACAATGGTACCAATATCAATAACAAAATGATCACCGAACTCTGTGAACAATTCAAGATACAGCACCACAATTCTTCTCCCTACCGGCCGAAGATGAATGGGGCTGTAGAGGCAGCCAATAAAAATATCAAGAAAATTGTGCAGAAGATGACAGTGACCTATAAAGATTGGCACGAGATGTTACCGTTCGCTCTTCATGGGTACCGCACCTCAGCAAGGACATCAACCGGGGCAACTCCCTTCTCCCTAGTCTATGGCATGGAGGCAGTCTTGCCAATTGAAGTCCAGATACCCTCTCTCCGGATAATGAAGGATGCAGATTTGAATGAAGATGATTGGATCCAGACTCGACTTGATCAATTAAATCTGATTGACGAAAAGAGGCTCACTGCCATCTGTCACGGTCAAACGTATCAGAAACGGATGATCAGGGCATTTAACAAAAAAGTCAGACCGCAAGAGTATCAAGTTGGGGACCTGGTAATCAAACGCATCATCCTTCCTCAAAGTGATCCCCGGGGCAAATGGACCCCTACTTATGAAGGGCCATTTGTGGTTAAACGTGTGTTCTCAGGAGGAGCCATGATCCTGACCACCATGGATGGTGACGACCTTCCTCACCCCGCCAATGCGGACATAGTGAAAAAATACTACGCATAAATAAAAGACCCGCTAGGTTGACATACCTAGGCAAAAATAAGGGCTTCCCGGCGAACCAAAAGGGTTCGGGCAAAAATAAGGGATGAAATGAATAAAAATCTGTACACCCGGCAAGTCGAAAACCTGAAAGGGCGACTTGGGCAAAAATGGGTATCCCGGTGGACTGAAAACCCGAAAGGGCGGTCCAGGCAAAAGTTAGGGATAAAAGCGTAACACTATGTCTCATTGGATCACTTCGCATCCGGAATTCGGCATCAACTATCTGGCTCAGATTACGGCATCGACCAATCAGCTCCATCTTCGACCAGGCAGCAAAGCGAATGAGGCATTCGAAGACATAAAGGCGATAGCAGAGTTGGAACCCAGTGGGATTGTTCACATAGCTGTTTTGTTTTTTTTTAATTGTAAATTCTATACTTTTTTGGCGGCGTCCTCTTACTAGGATGTCAGCCTCTTGTACAAAAAACGCCTATTCACAGGCAAAGTTTAAATCAATACAAATTCACTTGTCCATATAAATTGCCATTGTTTTTCTTTTTCTGTTTTGTCTTGCGAAAAATGTCCAATGTTCATTTTTGATATATGCATTTGACATTAAATTGCTGATTCATAAATGTTTGCATATGAAAAAAAGAGATTAATTACAAGTGATATCAAAGACAGGGGCAATGTGGAGTTGTTTAATGCGGTCTAGTTGTTTTGTCCACCAAGGCACCAAGGTGGGTTCAACTGAAAATGTGGCCAAATCATCTTAGCTCCCCGCGGAGTAAAACAAGGTTCAGCAGCACTTTCCCCAAGCAGGAGTCGATTCCCCGTCGATCCTGAAAAAGGCACAACACTCCCCGGCAGGTCTTAAAAAAAAAAAAAAAAAAAAAAAAAAAAACTCATCCCCAGTAGATTCTGGAAGCTTATCCCCTGCGAAGAACGGACGTCTCTCCCGAGTTTTATTTAGAGTTATTTCCTCACAAGGACTTATAACTGGGTTATCCTCAGCTAAAAGCCACGGAAGACCGTTCTCGGCAAAAGTTCCTTCAATCCCCAGCGAAGTCTACCTTTGGTATTCCCAGGCAGAATTTATCTTTGGGGTTTCCCCAGCGGAGTTTATCATCACTATCCTCAGCGGAATCCATCGTTAAAGTCCTCAACAGGCCTCTCATCAGAGCTTCGGCCAAGTATCTCTTCCGCAAAGCAGCTTCCCGGCCATTCGTCAAGGATTTATTTTCCTAAGATGAAATTACACTCATAAACATTTCACATTTTCATACATCTTGCTTACATACATGATGAGACACATACAACATCAAATGTTGAACATCATGACATCATGCATATCATACATCATGACATTGCATACAGCTTACGTCTTTGCCTTTTCAGGAAAAAGACAATCTCAAAAACGACTACTTTCAACTGTCACAATTCCAGATTCGATACCTGTATCTAGCCAGGGCACATCTGAGAGTGATCAGTTTCCAGACTCGATTCCTGTATCTAGCCAGGGCACGTCTGAAGAATTCAAAGATTCGACTCCTGTATCCAGCCAGGGCACATCTATCAACTACAATATTTCCAGATTCGATTCCTGTATCCAGCCAGGGCATATCTGTTGACCACATTTCTAGACTCGATTCCTGTATCTAGCCAGGGCACGTCTGCAGAATTCAAAGATTCGACTCCTGTATCCAGCCAGGGCATATCTATTGACGACTATTTCCAGATTCGACTCCTGTATCCAGCCAGGGCACATCTGTGAGCAACCGATTGTAGATTCGATACCTGTATCCAGCCAGGGCATATCTGCATAAGGAGACTGAAGATCAAACACCTGTAACAAGCCAGGAAAACATCTGTCTTTCTTAAACACACAAGTTCTCGCTAAGGAACCTCTTATGCGATCAACACTTCCAAATGGCATCTATAAGCCCATTCCCGACAAAGTTCTGTCACTTTTCCAGATGGCATCTGCAAAGCCCATCTCCCTATCCACCATCTCTCCAAATGGCATCTATAAGCCCATTCCCGACACCACATTGTTGAGACTCCAGCATGCGAGTGCAAATTTCCGGGCACTCTAGTGTCCAATCTCCTTTTACCCTCGAGTCGCGAAAGGCAAATTTGCCAATCTAACTCTTCAGGTCCAAGAAGATTGAACAGGGGCAACTGTTGTACCCCAAAATTTGCCCTCCCATTTCCTCAACATTTTCTCATCACAAGACATTTAAAGATCAAGATACAATTAGGGTTTCCTCTGCTCAAGACTTCTCCTTGCACTGTGGACTCAAATTAGGGTTTGTGCTTGCACAAAGATGTTTTGACCTAAAATGCCTAAGATGACTTTCATGCTTCATATTGGACTCCCAAGTTTACCCATACCAAGTTTCAAGTCTTGATTCCAAGTTTTACCCAGTCAATTGGACAGTTGACCTAGAAATCAGCTGTATTGGGGAAAAAGTCAACTGTGGCCAATTGACAGTCAAACCTCATGAAATTTGATCCACATCAACATTTTGAATTCATATGAACCATTTGATCAAGTTTGAATCACAATTCCACAAGAAATTTGATCAGATCACCAAAAGGGCAAAATGGTCATTTTTAGGGTTTTGACTGCACAAAGGCAATTTTTGACTGTTTGACCTAGCCAATGGCAAACCAAGCTCACCTATGGACTCAAGGACCCCATGGAATTATCTTGACATGTTCATCAAGCTCAAAAGATCCCAAGTACACAAGATTGACAGTTGAATTTCCCAGTCAATTGATCAATTTTGACTGTATACTGAAAAGTCAAACTTTGACTTTTTGGTCAAAATCAAGAGTCAAGATTCATTTTTCATCAAAACATGCCAAATCATGAAACTTGTTCACTAAGAAATCACAAAATGCAAATTAGGGTTTGAAAATGGAATTTTTCATAACTTAGAATTTTTCTAAGTTATGGAAAACCCTAATTTTTTCCCAACTTTGCCCCATCTTTTCACCATGATCCATTTGGATTCAAACAAAAGTCAAAACATGAAAGTTGTAGCTTGTTGCATAATCTACAACTTTGATTCACAAAGTTTTCTCATTTGAAGCTTGTATCTCAAGTTATGATTTTTGAATAAGGGCACTAAACCATCTTTTAACTTAGTGAAATTTGACCTATTTTGACAAGGTTTTCTACCTTACTTCAAGGCCACTTTTCATACCCTTCCACTTGGAATTTCAAATTGCATTTCAAAGATGGATTGTAGTACACATTCCAAGCTTTCCAAAATGTCAGAGAACTCATCAAACAACCTCATAACTTGAGAGATTCGAATTTCACAAGTTGGCAAAAATTCACTTTTGTTCTTCATCAAAGCATGTTCATAAACTTGGCAAATTTGAATTCAGCATGCTTAAGCTACATTGCAGGCCTCTAATCCCATTTTCACTCAATAATTCAATGCATATCCTTTGTGCTCTAGCATTATCTTGCTCATTTGGACAATACACACAAAATCAAGCCTAAACTAGAAAAAGCATATTATCCATTCTTGTAAAGTGTTACTTTATGGCAACTTTGCAAATCTATGAGGTACAATGCAGATCTTTGAAGCAAAAAGGCATGGGCATATCCCACTGATCAAGACTCAAATGTGCAGCATAGATTGAGGCATTGTACTGGCCTAGAAACCAAGTTGACATTTGCTTGCTTCACATAGAAGTAACATCCATAACATATGCTATCTCTCATCTCAGCAAAAGAACACAGCACAAAAGATATCAAACACATTCCATAGACCACATTGAAGCTTTTGCACGAGCCATTTCCCTTTCAAACCTTCTCCATCTCAGAATCATCCTCAAACTGCAAAAACAGGGGTGCCCCTGCAGTTTGAGTTCAAACTCCCAATCCCTTCAAGCATTTTGATTCAAACCTTTTCCTCTACCTTCCCTACAATATATACAAGCTATCCATATCCTAAAATCAGACCTGTAACACCTCCAAGCCACTTCACCATTTTTAATTTTCTGTTTTGCAGTTGGAGTTCATTAGCTCGATTCAGGAAGTTTCAAGGCAAAGTAGGAACTGGAAAAGCTTCCTTACACCTCAAGGAAACTGTACAAGTCCTCATTTCACTCTGAAACATCCTCCATTGCCCAGCTCGATTCCAACTGAACAGGTATATTCATGGAGTTCTATCTCTCTTGTTAGGCATTGTTAGCTTTAGGTTTTTGAAGAAAACATGTCACAATCATAGCCCTGAACATGCTCATATGATTAGATTTCATTTATGTTTCGTGTGCTTAGAGAATTTCATGTCTGAACATTGATGAAAAGTTAGGTCAGAAAAGAGGGGGAGAGAAATTCTCCCTCATCTTAGAGAGATAGGTCATGTTCTTTATATGGTTGAAACCGTCTCTTAATGCTCTACACTTTTCATGTTATGAGTTTTGCTTGAAAGTCCAGGAATCCAGAGATAAAAAACGCGTGTTTTGTGTGAAGCAAGTTGTACAGAGGTTGAAGAAGAAGTGATCTGGGCTGGGCCTGGATTTGTTTCCTTTTCACACCCCATTTTTTGGTTTGCACCCCCCTGAGCCCATTTGCTCATTTTTTAACATTTTTGACTTTTTCTTTTTGGGTTGACTTTGTTTATTTTTTCTCATACCATTAAAATTTTTAAAATATTTTTTCCATCACTTTTTGTATTTATGGCATATTTAGTTGTTTATTTCTCTTGTTATATACAAATATATATATATACTATTATTGAAATAAATAGAAAATAGTGTAGATACATTTTTATTTTTTTATTTATTTACTTTCTGAAAATAGTTCACAAAAAAAATAATAATAATACTTTTTATTTTATTAAAATATTTAAATATTTATTTTAGAATAATACATATTTAAGGTTATATATATATATATATTTGATTATTAATGTATTTAAGGAAAAGATATAAAAATACTTGATTTTTTTATTTTATTTTATTTTATTATTAACATTTGATACAAAAATTCTTTTTTTCACAATATAGTTCATTTTAGGTTATTTTTATAGATAATAAATAAATAGTTGTATTAAAATTAAATAATACCTTTTATTTAAAAATTAGGGTTTTTTACCCTAAGTTCAAAAATACTAAAAATAAATACATTTTTATTTTCTTTTTCCTCTTACATAAATGATATTTTCTCATACACATAGAAACTTTCTCTTTTACATTTCACATATTTATTTAATTTACATTTAATTATGCATTGCAAAATATCCAATTGTTGTAATAATTTAGATTTAAATTCTTGTCAATATCCCCATTTGAACATTTGTACCCCCCTTCCCATATTTGGTTTTGTAATAGCTTAGTAATTTTAATTTCGCACTTTATTGCTTTCTAATAATAACATGCTAGAATTAGGGTTTGTATGCAAAAAACGATAAAAAATAGTTTGACCTAATACAAGATAAACAAGCGTGAAAATGGACACACAAATCACACTTGCACCCCCTAGGGTATTCCACTTGTTGCCTTCAAAAAATGGGCCATATTGTATGTTGAACATCTTTGGGCAAAGCAAACAATTTGAATGATCATAGTCCCTCGATAAAAACTTTTCAAAACAAACAAAAACAAATGATCAAGTCCCTTAGAGAAATTGCCCAAAGACATTTAACGTCGTTACAATTATGGTCTAAACGATGACCCGCGCCTGTCCCTTTCACATCCTAACACAAGGTTGCCCACCAACACAATGGTGGTGCAAACTTGTTAAAAGGGTTAGAATATAGCAATAATCTTTTGAGAAATTTAGGAGTAGATAACCTCTTAGTTACTTGAACCAACTTGCAAAACAAAACACTTGCCTTCTTTTCAAAAAACCACAATCCACTACACTTTCAAAACAATTTTCAAAAACAAATGAAAACCTTTTCAAAAGACATACATCTTTGTATACATCCCCACATGGATCATTACAAAGGTTGCCATCACATTGGCCTCTTTTCAAAAACATTTTCAAAACCCACACACTCAAGCACCATTTAAAACAATTGAAAACAAAAGGCAAGTGATCTAAGCAAGTAACTAAGAGCCCATGGATAACCATGGATAGAAAGGGTGCTAATACCTTCCCTTTCTATAATCTACTCCCCGAACCCAAGAAAACATCTCAAAAGGTTTTTGCTGTGCTTTTTAACCTTTCCTTAGGATAAAATAAAAAGTCGGTGGCGACTCTTGCTAACCGCAACATTTGCGAATACGAACGCAAACCTCAAGTCAGTTCTCCCACCGTATAACAAAATGCATAAAAGAAAACCTTATTATGTATTTTGTAATAGCCAGGCGATTGTTGAAAAACTTCGAGGCAGTTAGCGTTCGACACATACCCAAATTGGAAAATCAAGCAGCCAACGACTTGGCGCAAATTGCTTATGGGTATAAAGTTTCGAAAGATAGGCTGCAACAAGCAATCAAAGTTAAAGGGAGAATAACTGCTACTAAGTTATCTCCATCACATTTGAGGACCACAACGTTAGGATACACTGATCATGAAAATTTTGAAATTTCGTTCATAGATAATCTAACAGAGCAAGATTGGAGAAAGCCTGTAGTGGACTATTTACAAAATCCAGCGGCTTCGACAGAACGTAAGATAAAGTATAGAGCGCTGAGTTATGTGTTGATGGGAAATGAATTATTTAAGAAAACACCAGAAGGTGTGCTTTTGAAATGCTTAAGTGAAACATAAGCATATGTAGCTCTTTCTACCACACACGTTGGGGCATGTGGAGCACACCAAGTAGGCCAAAAGATGAAATGGTTATTGTTTCGACAAGGCTTGTATTGGCCCACTATGTTAAAGGATTGTGTTGAGTTTGCCAAAGGATGCCAAGAATGCCAAAAACATACAGGCATTCAACATGTGCTAGCAAATGAACTCCACTCGATTGTGAAACCTTGGCCTTTTAGATGATGGGCTTTGGATCTCATTGGAGAAATTCAACCAACATCTTCTAAAGGTCAGAAGTATATATTGGTGGGTATTGATTATTTTACTAAGTGGATTGAAGCGATTCCTTTAGTCAATGTAGACTAGGAGAATATCATTGAATTCATTCAAAGGTACATCATATACAGATTTGGAATCCCTGAAACAATAACTACAGACCAAAGGTCAGTCTTTACTGGTCGAAAGATGCAAGACTTCGCTGCAGAAATGGGGTTTAAACTGTTAACGTCTACGCCTTATTATGCACAAGCTAATGGCCAGGTCGAAGCAGCAAATAAAGTAGTGATCAGTTTAATAAAGAAACATGTGGGAAAGAAACCCAGAAACTGGCACAAGACACTAGATCAAGTCTTGTGGGCATATCGAACTTGTCCAAAAGAAGCCACAGGGACAACACCATTTCGCCTAACCTATGGTCATGATGCAGTGTTACCAGTGGAAATCCACTTGCAGGCGACAGGGATTCAGATACATCATAAAATCCCTTCTGAAGTCTATTGGAGCATGATGTTGGATGAACTAGTAGACTTAGACGAAGAAAGGTTGAAAGCTTTGGATCTTTTGAGACTACAGAAGAAGCGAGTCGAGAAATCCTACAATCGAAGGGTAAAATCCAGGATGTTTCAGCGTGAAGATCTAGTTTGGAAAGTAATACTCCCAATGGATCGAAAAGACAGAAACTTGGGAAAATGGTCCCCTAAGTGGGAAGGACCTTTTAGGATTGTGCAAGCATTCTCAGGCGGAGCCTATGAGATCGAAGAATTAAGCGAGGATCAAAGACTCTTGAAGGTGAATGGTAAATACCTGAAAACATATAGACCTGTGCTTCAAGAGGTAAAAATAAATAATATGTAGTCACTATTAATAGAGAATGCCAAAATGGAAACTTAAAAATTTCATTAAAAGTGCCAAAATGGCTCTGAAATCGTTACAAACAAGTGATTACATGAAGAGGAAGAACAAGATTCAAAAGGGAAGATTAGTTTTAATCTGGAGATACATGATTCTTTGCAATTCTAGTCGTCGATCAACTAGAGCTTTCAATTGGTGAAGAGTCTCGAGCTTAACATTCAGAGATTGAGCTCGATCGGCATGTCTTAACCCTTCAGCCAATTCTTCTTGGCTCTCTGATTCAGTATTCACAACAAGAAGTTCCTCTTTCTTTTTTTCGTTGGTAGCAATTTTGGCTTCCAAATCTGCAATCTGCACCCTCAGTTAAACATTGTCTCGATCTATCTCCTCGACTGCCTTTTGTCTAGCCTCCTGGGCCTTTGACAAATTCTTTACCCTAGAAGCTGACTCAGTAGCAGCATGCCAGGCAGCAGCCACTTGACCATTGGCTTCTTCAATCTCACGGGTGAGAGTTCTATGACGGTTGTAAAACGCTGATACCTGGTCGACAATGGAGAGTAAATCCAAGATTACACTGGCCACATCCGGAGGAGCGACAAGAAGATCGACAACTTTCAAGATAGTCTTCAGAAAGGAAGGAGCTACTAGTTCCCCCTCTAAAGTTAACATCAAATCTCTTTTAAAGATTTGTGCTTTAACTTTTTGAAGAGCCTCGTCGAGAGGGGAAGTCGAAGTAGATCTTCCATATGCAGTCGAGTCGCTGTGATCAAAGGAGCTCTCTCGACCTTCTAGAATTGCAGTCAGATAACCTAACGGATTATGTTGTTTTAGTAAGGCCAAATTCTCCTTGGTTCTGGATCCCGTCGAAGGGATACTTTCGTTGGCTGTAACAACCACGTTGGCCACTTGACTTAGAACTGTTTCAGTACCTGGAGGATTTTGGTTTCCTTAAGCAAAACCTTCTTCACCGTCAGCCTCTGGGATCTCTACATCCTCCCTTTCTGTTTCAGTTTCTATGTCAGGGATACCTTCCTCCTCAGTCTCTCGCACTTCAACCAGTGGAACCCTATTCTCCTCTTGGTTTCCTGCAGCTTCTTCTTCATCATCTTCTTCTATGGTTTCGTGCTGAGGTTCAGAAGTATGATTTACTTCGTCAGCTGAACTCATAAAAGAGTCTTTCACTGAAGAGGGCCTATAAGTAGGATCCCTTTCACTATTCAAGAGAGTGACCGAATCCTTGACATGAGTAGGAATTCGTGTAGAGGTGCCAGCAGTGTCCTGGGAAATAGAAAGAATTTGTTTCTTTTATAATCCTCATAAAGCAAAAGAGAATGGAGGAATAAATAATAAGCAGTCGAAGTAAATACCTAGATTGGGATTTCAGCACCAGAACTAGAGTTGTCACTTTCGCTGGGATTGTTTAACCTAGCGATTACCTCCGGTTCAGTAGGTTCATTGATGACTACAGGAGGAAGCCTCCCAGCTGTAGTTTTAATCCTGATTTTTGGATGGGGTTCGATGGCAGGAGCTGGTTTTTTCAATCTTCGTCTCTGCAAAGGATTAGGAGGGGACTCCTCTTCTTCATGGCTAGAGATTTGGATCTCTTGAACCTTCCATTTTTTGGGGGTAGGTTTCTGAATACCCAGGAAATCAAGTCGAGGGGATCAGTACCTATGTCAGATAAAAACTAAGGGTATGAAGGAAAGGTAAATACCTTAGGAGAGGGGTTGACAACAGAATCTCCCCCTTTTGTACTCTCAGCGGTTTTCTTCGAGGTGGCTCTCTTGACAGCTAAACAGAAGATAAGACAGCTATAGTTAATTAAGTGTCGAAAGACAAATCTAAGACGAAGAGATGGAAAAGAATAATACCTTTCTTGACTCTGTTGAGAACCAGCTTAAACGCCTCACGTAGATGGTGGGTGAAGTCCTTCTCATCGAAGAACTCTTCGTCATAATACTGTTTCCACCACGCCTCAAAAGTGACGGAACTCGGGAAATTAAGGTTAAAGTTGAACAGGGTCAATATAGTTCGATTGGAATACCTACCAATGTGCTTGGTAGCAGCATCTTCTGAGTAGTCTGCATTATAAAAAAGTAGCAGCTTCTCTCGAGGATAAATAGGTTAAGGAAGTGATTGAGAAATACCAAATTTTCGAGAGACAAGATTTAGGTGATAAGCAATTAAGCTCAATTGATTTTTTGAGGTCTTAAATCTCAAGGGCATGATCCTGGGGCGCAAAAACGATTCCCACATGCTCACGAACTCATTAGTCATGTTATCCTCCTCATTTAAAGGGTACGGTCTGGTGAACCATTATGGACCAAATTTTCGACTGGCAAAGGGAGCCATAGTCGAAACAAAGCTCTTTCGCTCCACAAACATCATTACGAAGCTAGTGAAAGCCTTCTGAAACTGTTGGCCTTCATCAGTGGGAGTTAGCAATGCAAGCCTGGTGCCTTCGACCCTCCTATTCAAGATTTCAGGAGCCTCTTCGTTAATCTTGTTCTTTTGGGGAAGGAAAGATTCAAAGGTGGAATTGAGCCACAGCTGGAGAAGCCAAAAGGGACCAGATAGCAGCAAGCTCCCCCTGTCTCCTATAACCTTAAGTTGAGTCACACCATTACTGATGGACTCATATAAGTTGGCCATAATCAATTCAGCCAGGCAAAAGGGGTATTTATGGTGAAGCTGCGTTGCGTGCGTCAACATCTTTTTCGTCACCTGCAGTGATTTAGTACAAAAAACAAAACGAGACAACCACATAGCCAAGAAGGCTATATGCTCCACCTCCGACAAGGTACTAGAAGTTTTGTCATGAAAGTGGTTTATAAAGGTGGTGTAAGTGGGTTTTGTAGCAGCAAACCCAATAGGATCCTCAGACAAGTCTTCAGGGTCGAAATAGTCACCAGTGGGTCGAAGACCAGTGATGGCAGCTATGTCGAATAAAGTGGGGGTCATCATCCCACAAGGAAGATGAAGAGTTAAATGTGCACTATCCCAAAAGTACAATGAAGATACTAGCATAAGGGGACAGTAAGGCAATCTTATCTTCGACAGCATCACTAAGTCATAAATGCCCATCTCCTTCCAGACAGAAGCTTGCGCCCTCTCCATTTTATTCAACCAGTATGAGTATTCAGAAGAAAGGTTAGGGCTTGATCGAAATATTCGATTCCCTTTGTTCATGAACTGGAGGTTGATACCTTCTGTAGTCTGAGGATGCTGCTGGTTAGCCGGAGTAGCGTCTTTAGGGTCCTCCCTAGGTTTCTTCGCGCAACCTATGGGTCTAAGCCTTGGGTGAGTTGGAAAGAAGGCGCGGTTTTTTAAGGGATTTTCGACGCATGAAGATAACAGACCAGATATAGCGTACATGTTTCCACCGTATCTCATGGGAATGAGGAGCTGAGAACCATATTCTTCTCACCATTCTTTCGTCATATGTTCAGCAATGTATTTGTTAGTCGAGGAAGAACGAGGGTTGGTGGAAAAGATCTCTGGTGGTTTCTGGACATCATTAGCGTTTTTTGGTTGAGGATTGTTTGGTGCATTTGAGAGGAAAGCCATTGTTGAGGTGTTGAGAGAAAAAACAAAGATGACAGTACAATGTTGTGTGAAAGCAAGGGGTTTGGAAATGCTGGAAATGGTAAAAGTTCCAAATAGAAAGGCTTAGAAGTATTTATAGCATTTAGAAGAGGGAAATGTCTAGTCAAGGCCATTTAATGTTTCGCAGGTAGTGGGACACGTGGCGAAGCGCGAAACGGTTACCGTGCAGGCATTGGGAAACGCTGGGACATGCCTGCCTAGGTTATAGGAATATGGTCATCATGGAAAGCGTGGTAACGGCAGTTTGAAGAGACATCTTGGAAAAAGTAATGATGGTTTTCTCAAGTGCAGCAACTGTTGGAAGGCGAAAAGCACACGTCAAGACTTGGTGGACAACTGGGAAGACAGGTGTCGAATGGGAAGTTCAAAGAATGGCTATTTCTTTGAGCGTCGAAATAGACATTCTTGGGGGGAAATTTGTTGGCTCCCAAATTCAACACTTACTGTATTTGGTCTTTTGGACCAAACAACTGGAATGAACCAAACTAGGGAGTATGATTCGACACATGAGATAACTTAAGAAAAAGATCTAAGTTATGATAGGAATCTTCGACCAAGGGCTCGTTCGACTGAAGCAGACTTATGTTGCTCGACTGAGAGAAAGTGTTCACGCTTTGGCACATGGAACGAGGACTATTTGAATTTTGAATTATTGTAGGGAAGGGCAGTTTTCATCAGCATCTGAGAAGAGGCAAGGTGGCCAAAAGCTATGGGTCGAGGGACATGCAGAAGACAC